>OZ014471.1:15357870-16644027 GCA_963965965.1 Trididemnum nubilum | reverse complement strand
CGCAAAATTTTTTTTGCGTTTTTTTCTGAGATCCCCGTCCAAAGTCACAAATTTTAACACCTCACCCATGCCCTCACCCCCTTATGACAATTTTTCATTTGATACATTGAACAGTGAACAAAAACCTTCTGTAAAAAAACCGGTCAACCGGCGATGATTTTGAAATTTACCGGTCGGGTCGAGAAAATCCTGACCGGTTCCATCTCTGCCCCATCCGCCCCAGGCTACGCTACTGATATAAAGGACATTCAGGTAAAGTTTTTCTCTGTTGGCCTAAATGTTGAGAAAAGCTTAAAATGCATTCTCACCAAATTTGAACTTTCTACATCTTGTCGTTTTCAAGATATTGCAGTTCAAAGTTAACAACTTTTGTTTGCTTCCGCGTAGCCGTTTCGCCGGTATTGTGACAGAAGATTCACTTTTGAAAAGTAGGCTTAAATTTTCTTGAAAAGAAGCAATTTTACAATTCCAGCTCTTTACTTTGTTTTGATAACAACACTGCCGAAAACACTTACTGTAGGTTTGAGAGTTACAAACATGCAGTAACTTTTTGAAGATTTGTTTTTATTTGGCAGCCCTGGTACAATTTCTAAGGCGAAAAAGCCGTTCTGATGGGAAATCTAAATTGTCGTATCTTAGGGACGGAAGTCGTAGAACGATCAAATTTGGTAAAGTTGTTCTTCAGATCTGTCAAAATTTTTTGGGAGAAAACCGAACAAATTTTTTTGGTTTGAATGCGTTTTTAATTGTAATGTTATAACATTTGCCGAGCAGAGTTTTAATGTTTAACCGTTTACGAGCTATTTGGCCTAAAAGCTACCAGAGCGGAAGCCTCGGGAAGAGTTTTAAGCAGTCGCTTTCCTTGTTTTAAGTAGTCGCCATTTTGGTGGCTCTTTCCTGGGCTTGTGGACCGGTAATCCAAAGACTGCAGGTTTAAATCCTTTGGGAAGACAGCTTTTTTGCATTGCTTGTTTTAAGTAGTCGCCCTTCTGGTGGCTCTTCCCTAGACTTCCGCGCTGGTAGCCTTTAGGCCAGATGGCACGTATACGATAAAACATTAATATTCAATTATTATTAACAAAAAAAGAGTTTTGTCAAGGTACTAAAAATTGTGGAAAAATAAATAAAAACAAATACTGTAGAAAACAATATTTTCATCAGGTAAGTCAGATTGCTTATGGTACTCACTGAACACCTTGAACACTCTGAGCACAGTGAGCAGTGGCGCAACTAGAACGTTGTTCTAGAGGAGGGGGAAAGGGGGGGAGAGCAAGATTTCTTTCAAGAAGGCCGAAAAATTGCTGCCTTTTTCTACAATACGACCATACTGGCAGGCGCGTATCCGGAAATTCGCAATGGGGGCTGTTTTGGGGGTCTGGGGACAAAGCCCCCAGCCGCCGGAGGCACGCGGGAGCGGAGGCACGGAGGCCTACGGCGGCTGGGGGCGGAACCCTCAACGCTCGAAAATTTTGCATTTTTTGCAAAAATAACTTAATTTTAGAACTATTTTATTAAAAAATAGTGCTTTTAAAACGTGGCATAAAAATTGGCAGCGCAACATAACTTAACTGGTTGCATAAATGGCTTTGTGGGATGTGGCTGATGATAACATTGCAGTTCACTTGTTTATATGCTGGTAAATCATAAAATCCTATTAATCAATAAAACTCTCACGGATTAATTTATTTTGTCTATACTTTATACAGGAAAATAATTGGGGGGGGGGATACGGAAAGATATTTCAGAGAAGTGATTGGTAATTAACTAACACTAAATAGCCCCTCCCCCTCTTTCTGAGTTCATAATATATTTGTTGATAAAACCTATGTTTGGCGTTTTTACTCTAGCGATCAAGTTTGAGTGTTTATTTTTCGCCATTTTTGAAAGTTTTAAAGTTTTCATTGATTTGTGACTTTAATTTTTGACAAATTAGCCCCCCCTGAATATATGTTCAAAATATGATATAAATCACTGTTTAGTCAATTTCAGCGCAAAAAAACAGTCTCGGAAGAGCTGGCAACGTGGTATTTTTCTTATTCTGCATTTTGGTTGACAGGCCAATAGAGGGGGTCTATAACCCCCCTCCCCCGCCCCCCTGGCTACGCTACTGCATGCTGGGCAGTTTTGCTTTGGAAATTAGATAGCTTTTAGAAACCTCTGAAGCTGAGTTCAATTCATAGGTTAGTGTGGGTATGGCTTTAAACCTTATACTTGCCAATTTTTGCTGACATATTCTGAGATTGGTCTGGTTTAATGCTTTCTGATTTCATTCATGATTTAGGTATCTGCTTTCGCGTCGCGTTAGAAAGTTTGTATGACTGCTTGTGCTCAATTTCAAATAGCAAGGCAGTCTGGTGTGCATGCAAATGCTGCAGTCTGTGTTTCTGCAATTAGATCGTCACAGTTTTGTCAAATCCCTTTTCATGAACGTATACCGAGAGCATAGGCGTAGCCACGATTATGCTATAGGGAGAGGATTTAGATGCTATAGCAAGCATTTGCTACAGAGAGAGGATTTAAACCAAAAGAAGAAGTACAATTGTCGAAATTGGGAGACATGTTGGGTAACTAGTGTAACTAAATGCATCACGGAAGGGGATCTGGGTCGGAGCCCCTAGCCGCTGGGCGATTTTTTGTAATTTTTTGGAAAAAGCTGTAACTAATAATCCTAATAATAGCTGTTACTAATAATCCACTTGAAGATTTTCCTTAAAGATTTTTGTATTGTCATCAAAAAAAAAACAAACAGTTGTAGGAGTGCATGTACGATCAGGAGGCTCAAGCCCCTCAATCCAAATTCAATAATTTGTTCTACGAGCATTTCTTCTAGCTAGTTTTTTTCAAAGCTATTTTGTCTCGTAAAAACTGGCGATGTGGAGATGAATTGTTATTTAAAAATGGTACCATAGATGGTTACGCCTACTAACCCAAACCATGTTATTGCCCGGGCCGGATTTACACTGCGCGAGGGGGCCCTTAGCATTTTGGAGATTTTCGCAACATCTTCCTGCCAAATATAGGATACGACCTAAAAAAATGTCCCTCCATCTGAGAGCGAGGACTCTTGCACTATACCATATTTTGGTAATTTCGGCCCTAGTAAATGCCAAAGTTGGAGTCCTCGAGGACGTCCTTGGCCTCGAGAACGTCCTCGAGGAGATATTTTGAAGTCCTTGGCCTTGGCCTCGAAGCCTTAGGTCCTCGAAAATTGCCCTGTTCTCGGCTCGAAAAAAGCACTAGTTTTTGAACCGTTGAAATTTTGTTAGAAAACGTTAGAAACCTCGCAGAAAATTTGCAAATACCCGTTTTGTTTTCTGCTATTGGAGCATAGGCTTAGCCAAGCAGGTCCCCCCCAATTGAAATTTCACCAATGACAAAAATGTGACAAAAAAGCCTATTGTTTCTTTAGTTTCTTTTCAGCATTTTTCGCTTACACCAGAAGCGAACAACAATATTGAAGACCAAGGGCCCCGGAACCCCCTCAAATCAGTTTTTGCCAGCCAATTTAAACGTATAGCCCGGAAGAAATGGTTAGTTTTCGTCCTAAAAGTTGCTATCTCAGGATCACATCTAGCCTTTTTGTGAACGTAATGTATTGACCAAGGCCGGATTTACCACAATATGGCGCAGTATCAGCAAAGGGTCCTGCGCTAAAATCTTTTTATAGTCTTCACCTACATTTGGCAGAAAGATGTTGCGAAAATCTCCAAACTGCCAGGGGCCCAGCGCGATGTAAATCCGGCCCAGCAATAACATGGTTAGTAAGCGTAACCATTTATTGTACTATTTTTCCATAACAATTCATTAATTCACCTCCACCTCGCAAGTTTTTATGCACAAAATACTTAAAAAAAAAATTAGCCGTGGAAAATGCTGATTGAACAAATCGTTGAACTTCAATTGAGGGGGCCTGGGCCCCATGGCCTAACATGCACTTCTATAACTGGTTATTTTCATGACAAAACAAAAATCTCTAAGGAAAATCTTCGAGTGGGTTTTCATTTACTGCTAAAATGTTGCACGAAACAATGCACCCTACTTCCCTCTACCTGGATCAAATCACGAACAATTAAACTTTAACGCCAAAATGCAAGATGTTAAACGTGTTTTGGACTTAAATTGCAACTAGAATGAGGATTAAGCAATTTAATTTTTTTAATTGGCTTTCAAATGTCAAAAATCTAGTGCTTTCAAATGGCTCTAAACATGTGCGAAATGTCATTCAATGGCTTTAAAATAGCTTTTTTTTTCCAAAAAATTACAAAAAAACCGCCCAACAGCTGGGGGCTTCGCCGCCAGACCCCCCGTCTGTGATACGTTTGAGTTACACTGGCTTTCTCGCCTCCAAAGTTACGTATTTGCACTTTTCAACTATGTCAGTTTAAGTCCTCTATCTTTACAAAATCCTGGTTAAGTGCCAAGAGGCAAATTTTGATGACGTCATTGCATGTGATTTGTGGTTTATTAGGCCTTCCCATAAATTGGAGATTGCCTAAAAAACTTTTTTAAAGACCTTCTTTTTTGAAGAACACTTGCGCCTGTATTCTTGGTCCTTGGCGTTGGCTTCGAGCATTCCTGTCCTTGGCCTCAAGAGAGTCTGTCCTCGGAAAGGCTGTCCTTGGCCTTGGCCTCGGAATTTTTTTGTGTCCTTGGCCTTGGCCTCGAGCCTTGTGTCCTCGACTCCACTTCTGGTAAATGCATTACATTCATAAAAAGGTTAGATGAGACCTGAGGTAGCAACTTTTAGGACAAAAACTTTCAATTTCTCCCGGGTTATTTAAATTGGTAGGCAAAAATTGAATTGAGGAGAGGCCAGGAGCCCCTGGTCGTCAATAATATTGTTGATTATTGTTATAAGCAAAAAATGCTGAAAGAAACTGAAACAGTAAGCTGTTTTGTCTCATTTTTATCATTGGTGGCATTTCAATTGGGGGGGGGGGGGGAGCTGGCCTCCCCTGACGGCCTGGCTACGCCTATGACCAAGAGCGCAATTAATGCAAGCGGATTTAAAAAATGCCTGACTGGCATAGTTAGCAGTAACGTATTAAAACGTGATCTTACTGCCTTAAAATACTTACCAATATTTCCTTCTATTATCGCTTTGGGCTTTGGAGAAGTGAAATTTTGTTTGGGAGAGGGGGCGCCGCTCTCCTGACCCCCCCTCCCTAGTTGCAACCCGACCCTGAGAATACACCAATGATAAGCACAAGGCAACTCAAGATTACGCCACGCTGGTCAGTCAATGCGAAAAAGCAACAAATCAATCAAACAAAAATCAACGTTTTGCCCGACTTCATCTGAATTGCGCCACGAATAGCACACAGCGATAAACGACCACAAAAACGAGAAGAACACGGGTTTCCTACTCGCTGCAACCACATAATTATGTTATTGCATTAGGTTCATGAGCATAGGCGTAGCCAGGATTTTTGATTGAAGGGGGCCCAAACCACAAATCACATGCAATGACGTCATCAGAAACTTCGAATAAGGAATTTTTTGTGGAGGCAAAGATATCGTAGAATGGAAGATCAAAAGCTGTGACCTGGTGTTGGCACGTTACTAGAAACTCGTTCAAAGGAGAGGGCTTAAACCTATAGTTAAAATGCGAAAATGTTTAAATTAAGAGACGTGTTTGAGTAAAGAAGTGTGCGGTAATTCAAACGTATCACAGAAGGGGGTTTAGGGGAGGAGCCCCAAGCCGCTCGACAATTTTTCGTAATTTTTTGGAAAAAAAGCTATTGTAATTTAATACCATTGGATCACATTCGCTTGTATTCAGAACCATTTAAAAACTAGATTTTTAACATTTGAAATCCAATTGAAAAAATTAAGTTGTTCAATCCTCCTTTTGCTTGCAATTTAAGTTCATAACACGTTCAAAATCTTGCATTTTGGGGTAAAATTTTGTAAGTGATTTGGTCCAGGTAGGGGGAAGTAAAGTACATTGCTTCCTGCATTATTTTTGCAGTAAATAAGAATCCACTGGAATATTTTCCTTAGAGATTGTTGTTTTGTCATTACTACAACCAGTTACAGGAGTACATATACAACAACGGACCCAGGCCCTCTCAATTCAAAAATTTATTTAATGAGCATTTCCCTTACTGTAGCTAATTTTTTTCAAACGTATTTTGTTGCATAAAAACTGGCGAGGTGGAGGTGAATTGATATTGAAAAATGTACAATAGATAGTTACGCCTACAAACCATGTTATTGCCCGGACCGGATTTACATTGAGTGGGGCCCCTGACACTTTGAGATTTTTGCAATGTTTTCCTGCCAAATACAGGTGAAGACCAAAAAAAAAAGTAGCTCCTGAGCGCGGGGCCCCAGGCACTGAGCCATATGTTAAACCCGTCCCTGGTTAATGCATTACGTTCATGAAAAGGTTAGATGAGTGCCTCCGTTCGCAACTTTTGGGAGAAAAGCCCTTTATTTCACTCGGGTTATACGTTAAAATTGTTTGGCAAACATTAAATTGAGGGAGCCCGGGCTCCAAGGAACAAAATTATTGTTGGGGCCCATTTAAATATTATTGCAGGGGGCCCATTTAAATTGGCTGGCAAAAGTTAAAATGAGGGGGCCCGGGCCCCTGGATCAATATCATAGTTAGGAGCCATTTAAACTGGTAGGCAAAAATTAAATGTAAGGGGCCCGGGCCCCCTGGATCAATATCTTTGTTGGAGTGGGGTTTAAATTGGGGGCTATTTAAATATTATTGTAGGGGTTCATTTACACTGGTTGGCAAAAATTGAATTGAGAGGCCCGGGCCCCTTGGATCAATACTATTGTTAATTAATGTTGTACGCTTGTACTGTTATACGCGAAGATGCTAAAAGAAACTGAAGAAACAATAATCTTTTTTGTGACATTTTTATCATTGGTAGCATTTCAATTGGGGGGGAGGGGGGCAGGCCCCCCTGGCTACGCCTATGTTCATCAAAAGGTTTAACGAGGAGATGGGGTTGCAATTTTAAAGCAAAAACAGAAACAAAAGAGTTTCTCCCGGGTTATACATTTAAATTGGTTGGCAAAAAATTAAATGGTCGTCGTTATTAATGTTATTTACTGTTGTACGCGAAAATGCTAAAAGAAACTGAAGAAACAATAGGCTTTGTAATCATTTTTATCAATGGTGATATTTCAATTGGGAAGAAGTTTCCCTCATGGCTACGACTATGTACTAAAGTAGATTTTCAGTCTTTTTATCAAAATGACGTAAATTGCTCAAGGAGGAAGCAATCGTCTTTAGAAACAGTTTTTCGAAGTAAAACATCCCAACGCTCTCTATCTAAAAGAGCATTTAAGTCAAGTTAATGCTGTAGATTAAAATGTTGGAAATAACCAAAATGCATTCCCACTAAATTTGAAGTTTCTACGTTTTCAAGATATTGCAGTTTAAAATTCGCAATTTTCCTTTTACTTCAGTGTTGCCATTTTGTCAGTATTTTGACAGAAGAATAATTTTTGGAAAGCTGGGCTTGCATTTATTGAAAAACAGGTATTTTTGCAGTTCTAAATCTTTACTTTGTTTTACAATAACCCTGCTGTAAAACATTTAAAGAGAATCAGGAACATGGAAAAACTTTTTGAAATTTTGTTTCCAATAGACAACCCTGGCAAAATTTCAATTGGGAAGTCTAATCTTTAATATCTCCGCAACGAAGGTAGTAGAAAGCTCGAATCTGGTAAAGTTAGCCTTCAGATCTGTCAAAATTTTCCGAGCAAAAGATTTCCGGCCTGGATGCTCTTTTAAAGCATATAAACAAAAGGCAAGTCAGATAGCCCATCCGTTGAGGAATTTACGACAACGGAACAAATTTTATATCTGGATTTGACAACGCGGTACAGGTAAAATTCATCTTAACTTTATTTTACTGTGCGGTAGCTCTTTGTTTTTTCTCGATAAATCTTTTCAAAATAGCTTTTTTCTTCAAACCAACTTGACTCAAAGTCAAATTCAATTTGAAAATGCTGGAACGATGGAAAGTTTCCCAATTTTGAGGTTTGCGGAAGCCACTTTACAAAAATTTGTTCCATATCTAATTTAAATGACATCAAAAAACTTATTTTGTGACGTACCATTTTGACTTTAGCATTTAATGAATTACATGAAACAAACTTATATGCAAAATTTGAACCGCCTCTGACGTGATTGAAAAAAAACTTATTTTTGCCAAAAACTGTGGCGTTGGCATGACGTCATCAACTCAAACAAATTTTTCCAAAAATTTTTGGTGAGCAACAACCAAATTTGTAGTTCCCATGACTTAGAGCTTTAGAGTTAAATGGAGGCATTTATTGTGTCCTCCCCAGTGTAAAACGGTTAAAATGTGCTGTTGCGAGTTGGATGAGGCGCTTGATTGCTAAACTTAATGGATTGAAACACCAAATACGCTACATATTTAACTACAAGAAGTCTAGAATTAACAAGGAACACTTGAATCCTTGTAACATCTAATCCGGAGTTTCATCGCAAGGAAAGCGTCACCGCATTTACGCATAGGTGGGCACAAGTCCGTTAATCGTTAATCCGTTAATAACGAAGCTAACTTTTTCTTGAACTCGTTAATCCGTTAAAAAGTTTTTTCATGTTATCGGACTAAATTAACTTCCGTTAAGTTCTGTTAACGGACTAAAGTAACTTCCGTTAAGTTCTGTTAACTTCCGTTAAGGTTTTTTTCGTTAATATCTGGCACCATTTATTCATCGTTCCGGTACAAACCAGTTTGCACTGGTAACACTTGATGCGTATTAGCGCGACTTTTATAGAAGAAAGCAAAGAAAGGAGCTCTTATTTGTGACAAATAGTAAGCTGCAGCCTCAGAGTTCTATTGATTATCGCTGGTCGCAATTTCCAAACATTATCCGATCGCAGCTTCGCTAGTGCATTTGAACTTATTTCTATCTTAAAATAAGATTAGACTGTAAAATGTAACTTTCAAAACACAAAAAGACCATCATAGCAATAAATATTTCCTTACAATTAACTCAACAGCGTCAATACGTGTTATAGAAGCGAGTGAATAAAACGAAATGTAAATTACACGCAAAATGTTAACGAATTAACGGACTTTATTAACTTCCGTTAATTAAAGCTGAAAATAACGGATTAACGTTAACGGAGGTGTGAAGTTTGTTAACGGACTAGTGGTTAACGAAGCTAACGTTTTGCATTAACTTGCCCACCTGTGCATTTACGCATACATTAATCTATAACCCGGAACTTAAGCTTCAAATGTATAAAATTTTCACGAGTTGCAAAATCGTCAAAAAGAAACAAGAAAGCAGTTTTGTTACAAAGAAATTTTGATTAAAAAGTAACAAAAAACACAACACATAAACGTAACCGGATTTTAGCAGCAAAAATATTGATTGCCCACAGAGATCTTCGATTAATTTAATGCTTCTTTTGCTTAACTCAAATAAACAAAACAAGTAAAAAGGGTATGAGAGGTAGATAGGTTTAGGTAGAAATTTTTGGAAAGACAAATGGTGCATTTGATTCAGAAGAAATACCGGATATTTTTGTTTCATTGCAATTGACTTTTAGTAGAATATAACGTTTAATTTAAAAACTTCGTAGTCGACTGCAATTAAATTCGCACATTTAAAGCCACTTCGCTGCTTGGCTCTGATTTTATGTGCTGCTGAAGTTATCAGCGTGGCACGGAGCGTGGCACAGAGTGGCATGGCACAGCGTGGCACAGAATGAAGTTATTAGCGTGGCACGGAGCTTGCAACAAAAGAGAATTAATATGAAAATCACGATGTCTACTGTTTTCAGACTTAAAAAAAACAAACTTTTGATTAGCAACAACTTCCATGTAGGTGGCTACGTTTTTTATTAGCAAGGGGGCCATCTCAATCTAGTTGGTCTTTCAGTTGATATTATGTATCCCAATAGTATCTTTTTTCCCTATTTAATCAGTGAATGGCTATAAGAGAAACTACGTGCAAATTGAGACAAATCCTGAATGAAGCCTATTGTGGTTGAATCGTTTAAAATTGGTGTGGATGTTATGAAATGTTGACAGTGTTTGAACAACATTCAAGCAAAATAACACTACGTCTACGTTGGTTTGTTTTCTTTCCACGTGGCATGAAATACGTCAAGAAGCAAAATACGTAGTGGTCCCAAACTGAAAAAAGAACTTTTCATTTTCTGCATTAGTATCAAATTGTCATGTACAATGCTTTACATTTTTACACCTGCATGTACAAGTTTGAAAACTTTCTACACGAAAGTCTGCCCTTCAAGTCTTGACTCCGGTCCTCAGTCTTCAGTCATCAACTTCGCAAACTCAAAATTCAATTTCACTGCTCTCAACTCCATTATTAAAGCTACCCCTAACGAAAACGCCATTTAGTTTGCTTTGTAGCCCACTATTTCGCCGTTGGTTGCCTATTGGTTCAGGTTGTTTCTTTTGTGTATTTGTTATTTGATGATGTTAACATTTTATCACATATAAATTGGTTGAACACTGTTTTTGCCTAAAAAAACCAAGAGTATCTTAGCGTATGCCATCTATACTGCTTATTACAATGCTTGCTAGTGCCACACGCAATTCAGCTGCCACTAATTCCGTTCCAAAACCGATCTTTGAGCTACTTTAATCGCTGGCTGAGTGGTTTGGTGTGGTGATGAATAATGAAAGTGGCATGCAATGCATTTCTAAATAGGAAGCATGCCAATACAAACACACGTCGGATAACCTTAGTGAGATATAAAATAATATAGTCACAAGCTTATCGGGCATATACGAAATCAGTCGTAAATTATATACTACTACTTTATTTGTTAAAATCGATTTCACCCCAGCGGGGCATCATCAGTTAGATCTTATTCAAATAGAATCATTCTATTTGAATAAGATCTAATAAATAAAGTAGTATATAATTTACGACTGATTCGATTTTAATAAATAAAGTAGTAGTATATAATTTACGACTGATTTTGTATATGCCCGATAAGCTTGTGGCTATATTATTTTACTGATCCCTAAATGCGAAGTCGTCGAAATTTCTTCTTTCTTCTCCTGTGTGTGATTTTCAACCAAAACATGGCCTCAAACAATTAGTGAGATATACGCACAATTTTACAGGTAACAATAAATCGTGGTATTTCACCAGGACTGCTGCTTGCTTGTACCGTTAAAAAGCGTTGCTTTTTTGATGTTGAAGTGGTTGCAAAAAAAAACCTAATGAGACCGGTTGGCGGTTAATAAGAATAACTGGAGACTTTAACGCTTTCACGAGGCTGAATTCTGTTTAGTTGAATCATTCAAACTTATTCCGACAAAATAAAGATACAAGCAAACTTTTTGAAATGCGGCCACTGTTGAGCTTAGAAAATCTTTCGCGGATGTTTCATGTCATGACGTACCTGACTACAAACGGTTTGCAACCAGAACCCCAAATTTTCCTCGTAAATTATCAAGTGCAATAATACTATATATTGTTTTTACACGGATTTCCCCCAAATTTTATAAGGATTTCCCTCCCCAAACTTTGAATTTTCTTGTTTCTCTCAATTCAGTCAAAATGGATCTTTCTCCCAGATATTGTTGCTATTGTAGCTGTGCAATACATTGTTTCAGCAGATATGGCTTTTAATTGATTGCAACACGTCCGCCTTGTTGCGAAATGAACTGTTGAGATATCGAACAAACGCTGTTAGTGGTGGGAAACCCTCAATGTTGGCACAATCCAGCTTCCACAATCAAACTAAAGCAATCAGTCTTGCATCGAAAGTTTCATTGACGTGATCTTAAAGCAACCAGCAATCGTAACTGGCCTTTAATGAAACAACCAATTTGCCCGCCTTACTGTATCTTGGCGCAGATGTTATTTTCCAAGCTTAGCTACCAAGATACAACTGCATTAGTTCTGATCTAGTTATTTCAATTACATTTTCAACAAAACCTATTACGTGTCACTGCATTTGCTTTAAATACCTAGTGAATTTTCATCAAGCTTAAAAAAATAAGTGCAGCATTCCGGACAAAGCCTTTCAAATCTTTCAGAAGTGTTTATTTTTCTGCTGCTATTGATGAGCTGATGGCAACCTAAGTAGAAAACTATTGCAGCAATATCGTTTATCGCATATTTTCTCAACGCAACTTGTTTCTTGCTTCAACAGTGATGTCTATGCCAATATTAGCTTGGGTGATCCCCTAAAAAATCACTTGAGTTGAAATTAGACTCGTTAAGCCTTTAGGTTGGTTTTCCCTGTTGTAATAGAGCAAACTTGCTTTCTTTATTGAACTAAAAGGCTAACTCTGTGCATGATTTAAACCTATTATTTGTCAAATACATGCTCAAACTAATTGGCAGTTTTTAACGAGATGGTTTATCCGTATACCCAAAACTGGTGGTTAATTAATCAACTGACAACTGACCACCTCAGCTTACTTCATTCTGCTGCTACAAATCCGTTATCAATATAAATAGATTGCCAATACCATTTTATGTGATCTTAAAATCATTTTATGAGCAACAACTGAAACGCTACTTAAATCTTTAATAACAAAGTATACAAATGAAAGCACTTTTTACTTGCGGGAATCGTGGGAAAATTAAGGTTTTATCAAGTGATTAACTTTCATCGTCAAACTAAAATACCAAACCTTGAATCAAAAGTTTCATTAACGTGATTTAATAGCAACCAGAAGCTGCAAACTGGTGTCAATGAAACTATGCAAGACTTTATCTTATTGTAACTTGGTAAATGATGTAATACTTTCCGCCCTTGCTACCAAGATACAATCCACTTTTTCGGATGTTAATGCACTCTTTTTCACCTTTATAAATCCTACTTATTGACACTGCATTCAAATCATATTTTGTACACTGTCTTGTAACATTCTAGTGCTACAAAGCCGTTATTGATGTTACTTGATTGCCAGCCAATGCGTAATACCATTATGTGATTTTATATGCTGATATCAACTAAAACATTATTGAAACCTTCTTTGATAACAAAAACTGCAATAAAACATACTTTAAGCTTGTGATAATTGAAGAAAAAACTAAAAACTGATACCGATAAAAACGAAAAGAATTCTTCAATGTGGTTTAGACATATGTCATGATGCAGTATAGCAAAATCGTCGGAAAGCCATTTTCATCATGAAATCAACTTTTGTCGTCAAACTAAAACATTTAGTTCTTGGATCGAAAGTTTCATAAACGTGATGTTATAGCAACCAGGATCCGCAAACTGGTCTCAATGAAACCATCGAAGTCTCCATCTTATTGCAACTTGGTAAACGATGTTATACTTTCCGCCCTTGCTATCAAAATACAATCCATTTTTTCCGATAACTGTACTCTTTCCACTTTTTAAAATCCGACTTAGTGCCACTGCTTGTGTTAGCATCAGTTTTTAAAAAAAATTAGATATGATTTTACGAAAACTTGACTTAAAAAAAATCAATATGGAACTGCTTTTTTGCCCACTGGCATGTATTGAAAAAGCATGAGACCACAACTGACGTTTTTTGATTGCAATCATACGGCTACGGTAGGAACTTCTGGTATTGTTGTCACCAACGCTAGCTAACCATTACGCTACGTGTTTCTCTTGTTTATGACAGCAATTGTGTACAAGACATGTCAACCATCTACCCCCTACTAATTAGTTTTTAGCAAGACTGTTGATCAGCCCAAGACTTTTCTTTTGTGGTTAATCGTTCTCTCATGTTAATAAAACACAAAAGTGAAGTAAAAAACTTTTCCTATATGACCTTACATGTACGCTCTTTTCAAGGATATTACCTTCAACCAAGAATTTCGCCTATACGATTCGTAGTTCAATTAACTGCCGTTTTCCATAACTTGTGGTCTTTTGGTGTGGTTGATCTTTTCAAACAATAAGCAAACAAAGCCATTTGAATCAGTCGTTTCATTGGTTGCATATCCAACTAACAGTTTCTTCAACTTGAATAAACATGCGAAGCCAAAATCAAAAAGGTTTGTATAGTTGAATTAACTGTCGTTTTCCATAACTTGTGGTCTTTTGGTGTGGTTGATCCTTTCAAACAAAAAACAAACAAAGCCATTTGAATCAGTCGTTTTATTACTTGCATGTCGAACTAGCAGTTTCTTCATGTAGATGTTAATGAGCCCGCAAAGCCAAAATCAAAAAGGTTTGTAGTTGAATTAACTGCCGTTTTCTATCAATTGTTGTCTTTTGGTGTGGTTGATCCTTTCAAACAATAAGCAAACAAAGCCATTTGAATGAGTCGTTTAACAGCTTGCAAATCGAACTATCAGTTTCTTTAACTAGATTTTAATAAACCCGCAAAGCCCAAAATAAAAAGGTTTGTAGTTGAATTACAGTAACTATCGTTTTCCATAACTTGTGGTCTTTTGGTGTGGTTAGTCCTTTCAAACAATAAACTAATTATGTACTCATGTGGATTTGTCACAACTTTTGGTTTCAATAATGTTTCACTTGATATCACCGTAATTTTATTGTGATCGAAGGAAGAGTTTGGAGTAATTGGCAGAGGGTTCAATACCCGATGTAATCATATTCTAGTTGTCAACTTAAACCGTTTGTCTAGAATCGAAAGGTTTTTTAACTTAATGTTATACTACCACAAATCCAGGAAGTGCCTGCCAAAAAATCTTACATTATGCCAAACCTATTACACCTCGACGAATGATGTTATTTTGTGCAGCTAACCAAGCTGCGACTTCATTCTCTCCATGGTATTATTCATCGCTTGAGACTTTACCCAAGCGAAATGATGGACGTAATGGAAGACCGCGAAGTGTGCAGGCGCGTAGCCAGTATAGTTTGCTTTAGGGGGGCGCTGTTTTGGATACTGGAAAAAACATCAGACGATCTTGACCCAGATTATAATTAATCTTTGATCAGTTTGAGTAGGTTTTTTTGTCCAAAATGCGGTGATCTCCAAAAAAAGGTCTTCACTAAAATTGAAATGGATTTTTTCGAGCAAAATGAGGTGATCTCAAAAAAAAAAAGACCTTCATCCGAATTCAGACAATTTTTCTGACCAACTTTAGGTAGGATCTGAAAAGAAAACTCCAGTTTTGTGGTCCAAATCAAAGCAAATCCTTCACAACTTCTGATCGCCAATCCCACTGGGGGGGCTACTTTCATTTTTGGAGCAAAAATTGGCCTCAAAAGCACTAAAAACGCTGTATTTTGCATACTTTTCAGGCCAATGAGGGGGGCTCGAGCCTTCCCCCCCAGCTACGCTACTGAAATTGTGGCTGCTTAATCTCGAATTGCTTCCCCGGCAAGCCTTGTGGAAAAGCGGGCAATCAAGAAAGAAGAAGATTTCAATATTATTAAGCCTACTTTATTGTTAGTTTTAGTCTATATGGTACTGGCTACTTGCACATATAAAACTCATAGACCTGTCACTGGCTGTAGTAACACAAGAAAGACTTGTACTTGAACAGTAAATGTACACACTAATGCGTACTGGAGGGAGGCGGTTTAGCAGCAACAGAGACGGGCACGCGCTAATTCAAGTAGCGCCACTCCCGCTACCGCTACTTGCTCTAAAAAGTAGCGTCGCTACCGCTACTTTACCGCGAAAATAGCGGCACTACCCGCTACCCGCTACTTTGAACAACGTGTAATTTTTTTTGCACGGGCAAATGATTAATTGAGCATATACTGGGATAATTAAGAAAATGAATTAGATTATCATTGACTGTTTTGTGAATAGGAAAGCCAAAAAACTATACATTTTTTGAAACCAGTATATTTTGGGTTGGGGCTGGCTGTTTTTAAATTTTTTACGTAGAGTATTTTTAACCTCATTTGTTCTTAACTATAGTTGGATCATAAAATGACATAAATTTCATTAAGTATAAGGGAGCATAACTATTTTTGCTTAGTAAAAAGCTGCGAGTATAGTTTGTTTTAAATTCTATCATTATTAAGCCTATCGGTATACTGCAAGACAAATCATTAGAATCAACAATGGCGATATAGAAAAGATTAAGAGAACTCCATCGATTACCTAAAATGCGTTGAATCAGATAATGCTCTTTAAAATTTTTTCCTGCTAAGGCTAGCTTTGGCCCAAATTTGTTTTTAAATTTTGAACAAAACTGAGTTTCGTGTTTGTTCTTTCAAAAAAAAAAAGTATATAATAAATTATTAACAAAGTTTTTGTGATGTAAAGAAAGCGCTTGTATTACTTAGACTGCTTAAATTAAATCAATGCTTCGTATTTTTCATTAATAATATTCATTTAGTTTTGAAACAAACACAAACCCTTAATCAACGCTGAACTTAGCAGATAAACAAACAAAATAAAATTGTTTTGACAGCAACTACAAATTAGAGCAACAAAACTCCGCAATAATTTTTTCAAAGTTTTTTTGTTGTTATTTTATGTTGATCTTTTCCTAACATATACCAAGTTCATTTTTTGGTCTTCACCTAAAATTAACGAAAAAAGTCACTGCATTTTGTTGTTTTCAAACCGCACTCCTCAAAAAAACTTTTGTGCGCCCCTTCCCCCAAAAAAACTATTCTGGCGCCGAGCCAGCTGCTAACTGTCAAATGCAGCCTATGCCAGCGCAAGTCTCTACTCTAGTGCCAAATGTATCTTTGCGTTTTTTTAGTTTGCTTTTTGCTTGCTTAATAGATCTACTACCAGTTCATAATAACTAACCTATAGCTGTTAGTATACGCTACTTCTATTTAGATACAGCTGCTACCGAACCACGGCCATGTGGTCATGGTTTAGTTTAGACTTTAGAGCAGTGTTCTATAACTTTTTTTTACGTGGTATACCTTTTTTACTTTTGCAAGAATTTTGCATAACTTTCAAATAGCAATGTGTTTTAAGCTGTTTGTGTAGATCTGTAGTCTGTAGATGTAAGCTTGTATTTAAAACTATTACGCTGAAGAATTAGATAAGAACGAAAGCAATCTGTGAAAAACATGGGAGTTGTTACACACGCTTCTACCGGGAAAATCTTCTAAACATGCCAAATTACCACAAAATATTAGTCTCAATGGGAGCAAAATAACCGATCAGCAAACAATTCTGAGAAGTGCAACGAATTTTTTTCAACAATCGGTGAAAACTTAGCGAACGATTTAAATTCCAGTGATGATAATTCTTACAAACGATTCCTTCGCAATAGAATTAAATCATCCATCTTTTTGAAACCTCCTTGCGTTAATAAAGTTATAATTGTAATTAATTTGTTAAACTCTCATAAATCTCATGGCCTCGAAGACATACCACCTTCTTTTCTTCAAGTAGCATCCAGCATTCTTGCTCCTGCGCTATGCTATTTTATTGATAATCCGTTTCAATTTGAAATATTTCCACAAAGCTGCAAAATAGCAAAAATAACACCAAAGCATAAAGCGGGAAAAAGAATCTGTCTGACAAATTATTGTCCTATATCCATTCTCACTTGCTTCTCCAAAATCACTGAAAAATTGGTTCATAAGCGTTTGTCAAATTTCTTTAATAAAAATTCAGTTCTTTTTGGTACTCAGTAAGGATTTCAAATTAACTTATCTACTAGAGTGTTTATTTTGCCTCAAAATTTTTATTTTCTTTTTACCTGTGTTCAAAACGTGTAATTTGTATAGAATACCTTTTCTGTAAAATATTTTTAAAACAGTCAATTTTTAGGGGGTCCTCCAACAGAATTTTATGAACTATTGTGAAAATAAACGAAAACGCTTATAACTTCTCAATCGTTCATGTTACAAACTTCATTTTGGGCTTCATACCTACTTATTCAAACCTGAGGATGCTTTTGGAGTAGATTAAATTATGATCAAATTTAAGCTTACTTTGATTCTGGCATAATTTTACAACAGAGCACCAAAATTACTGTATTGCGACAATTTTTCATATTATTCTATATAGTACTTTACAGCAATATGTCACCAAATCAATTTTTGGTAAAATTTTTATTATGGGTTGACATTGGTGAACTTAGAGATTTTATTGCCTTCTTATAATATTACTTTATTAACTGTGAATCTGGTTATGGTAGTTTGGTAACATGGTTGTGTGGTAGCCTTTTCCTTCATACTGTTTTATTAGTTATTGAAAGCACGAAAAGATCACTGCAGGCTATGTAGCAGGTTACAGGTAAATTTTGTAAGAATCCTTCAACTTTGAGCTAGCGAACCTAATATATACAAGCTAAATTGATCTTCATTCCGAAATGTTTCTGTACAAAATGAATATGTTGCAGTCTTCTCATGCTGATATGAAATTTTTGTATTATAGTTTGACAAACAATTTTTTATGACTTTTGGTTACTTTGAATTTCTCCTCACAAGGCATCTTTGTATGACCATTGCTTTATTTACAAGCATTAAAGCAAAAACAAGCAGCTTTCATGGCAGCAATTTCACATTTGCCTTTGTCAAAACAGCGTAAAAATGTCAAAGTATTTTAACGCACATAAATGTGTAATATTTTGTCAAATTTTACTCTCTTTAGCTTTTATTTGATATTGCAAAGTTGTCTTTCTTCCCAAGTTTTAAAAATTTATAGTTTCTCTCTTTGTATGGCTGCATGCAGCATAGCGAATGGCAATACGATATTTAATCACTTAGAAATTTATCAAGATGTGAAGGCTGTAATTAAGATATGAAAATTTTTAAAAGATATTGGTGAAACTTTAATATAGACGGTGATTTTGAGTGTTTTACTTTTGAACGTTGTTAATGTGTTATATAATGTATGCTTCAAAAATGCTGCGCTTTAAACCAAAATTAGTGGTATACTATACTTACCAAACTATGTAATTGCATCTATGCAACAAAATTCAAAATTTAAGGTTATTTTTAAATGTTGAATGGTCTTTGCTTCCACACATTTCTGCTGTGTTGATGCTTTGATAAAAAATGTCATTATAGTCAATAGTAATTGTCTAACCGAACAATGCCAAAAAAAATTTTGGGTTGCCAAATTGGTAACTCACGCCAACAAAATTCTCTTGGTTACTAAATTTAAGTTAGGAAATTATTTATGAAAGGTAGTAGGATTGTCACCTCAAACTCATCTCAGTTGTTCATAAATAGCTGCATCAAAGTTTGGGTCTGATAAAGCACACTTTAAAAAATTTAACATTTTGATACAAAATAAATTTTTAAGTTTTGAAAAGTGGCCCAAACTTCTTTTCAAAAATATTGATTTTTTAGCAGATGGTAGTGAAAGATGTTAATGTCTAAATATTCTAGTAGCAGTGCTGAATGCTGATAACTAAAAATTGGTAAAACTCAGGAGTCCTTAAATTTTCTCAAAATAATTTTAAAACATTACGCATAGTGTGAAAATAGTTCTTGACATGAGATTCAAAATGTTTAGTATTTACACATGCTGGGTATAACCTCACGTAGAAGCAACTTTAGGTGCCTACCTAAAACTGAATTTGGAAACTCGACAAGATAACACCTTTTTGAAAAATCAGCCCAAAACATGCATATTGGAATGACTTAAATAGTGTAGTAATATAATATCTACATTGCTTAAGACTTGATTGAGGCCATGTTTTTCTATAATGTGTTATTTGAATAAGATTTAATTGATAATGCCCCATTGTGGTAAAATCGGTTTTATGTAGTACAGTAATAGATTTCAGTAGCGTAGTATTAACTGCGACTGATTTCATATGTGCCCGATAATCTGATGGCTGTAACATTTTTCATTTTTAAAGACAACATCTTTAACTAATGCAGCTAAAGGCCTAAAAAGATGCTTAATTTTTAAAAAGGAAGAAACTATACCTGCCATAAGGATGATTTTTTTTAGAGTGGAATGTTAGTGGGGTAATTCTGGTGATAGAATTAAGCATTTAATACTTGTATGTGCTATTAGGCAATAAGTAATAGATAAAGCTATATATTAGATGGTTAAATTATAGGTTAGATTGCTAATTGGCAATTAAAAAACTAAATACCATATTCATGGTCCAGGCAATCTAGAATCACGCGCATTATGAGCATTGGTAGTGTTGGTATTTTGTTATATTTTAGAAATTGCTGTGAAAATTAATTGCATGTGATGGTTTTTCTAAAGAGGTACTTTAAATATTACTGTACAAAGTAAACATAATATAATCAATTTAATGTGAATAGCATCAAAAATTATCTTTCTAGCATTAAAAACAATAAATAAAAGCAGTTTTTGCTTTTTTTTTTCCATGATTCAAGTAAAGTGCTCGGAGGACCCCTTAAACCTTGTTGGATGACAAAACTTTTTGTATCTCCTATTTTTTTTCTAAAATGAACAGTTTGGAAACAGGTAAAAAGTAATATGATAACTTTCAAAAAATAGCAAGGCTTTATACGCACCCTAGTAGCTACTACTCATGCATTACTGGACGTACTTACAAGCACATGTGATCAAATTAATGCTGGAGATTATACTTAGTTAATCGTATTAGACTTTAAAAAAACCTTCGATACTGTATGCCGTAAGATACTTTTAAAAAAGCTTGAACAGTACGGAATTTGTAATCAAGCATTAAAGTTTTTAAATTCTTTCCTACATAAACGTCATCAATATGTTTCTTACTTAAATAAGCGTTCAGAAACCCTAATAAACCGATTTGGTGTGCTTCAAGGCAGCAACTTAAGCCCGCTTTTATTTTTAATTTACATAAACGATTTACCCTTTGCAATGAATTCAGTTCTTCGATTATTTGCCGACGACACCTGTATGTTAATTCACTCTCCTAACACTTCCACACTAGCTGAAAACATCAATTCAGAATTAGCAAACGTACATGAATGGACAGTGGCGAACAAAATTACTGTAAACCCTGAAAAATCATTGGCTTTAATATTACTTCCCAAAAGTACTACTCTTATCCCTAAAATTCAACTCCTCTTTAATAATAATTCAGTCACTTTAGAAGATTCTGAAAAATATTTAGGGATTACAATTGACGCAAGATTAAATTTCGATGTTCACATAAATACTTGACTAGGAAAATACCTAGATCTTTGGATGTCATAACAAAGCTCAAGCAAATTTTACCGCGAAAAATTCTCCACAGTTTGTATTACATTATGATTCTCTCGTATCTTCTATATAGTATTGCTATTTGGGGAAATACTTACGTCACCCATTTAAAAAGACTAAAATCCCTCCAAAACAAGTTGTTAAAGTAATCGCTTTAACAACTTGTTTTGGAGGACAATTTCTTAATGATTCTTTTGTATACTACAAGCAACTGAATGTTTTAAAGATTGAAGAACTGTACACTTTGGAAGAGGCTATATTAATGCATAAATTTTACCGGAATAAACTACCCAACAGAATTTCCTCTTTTTACTCCGATAAATGCGATACACACACGAACCACCTGTTTGGAATTCTCCAACCTAAATCTCTATATTCCATTATATCGAACTGCAAAGATTCTTTAAATTTTAGGGAGTTAGCATTTGGAATTCCGTACCTCGAGATGAAAATATTGTCATTTAATTCTTTCAAAATCAATTTAAACAACACTTAATGTCTAATTACCAATGATTAACTTTAAATTATTGCTCTAATATTAATTGCTATCAAAATTATTTCCCTAATCTTAGGATGATTTTACACACCGTCCACACTACCTCTCCACCCTGGAAAATTTAATGCAAAAAGCAGAGCAACCTGTACTCTTGATTGACTAACTAGGAAGCTGCTCGACTCGACGACCGAGAGGCCCCTTCGCAGCTTGCTGTTACCATCCGCTCGACTGCTTTCTTAAATGCTTGATTGTGTTATCAATTTTATTTCAATTTTTTTCGTTGTGATAGCGTTATTGTCAATGATTATCTGGGCGAATTGAACAAACAAACAAACAAACAAACAACTTACTCACTTACTACTTACTTATTACCAGAGGTGGTGGTCTTTACCTAACGGTAGTAGATTTGCTTGCACCGCTGCCCATTAATAATAATAATACATGTACCCTCCGTGTACTTTTCGACTTTTCAAGAGGTACATTACAACCAGAACATAAATTGTAGGGAGGACGTGTTGACCCCAAATTGCGGAGACCTTTTTTCATTTTGTCGGTCGTCAATTGGACTTGAAGACAAAATTCTTAATCCTTTTCAAATTGTAAAGTGGATCTTTTTTTTGGTCTTCAAGCGGGGGTTTGGGTTTATAGAGTGAGGTTTTTTTTACCGAAAAATATGAGGAAAGTTACCAAAAAATATGAAAAAAGTTTGGGGGTACTTGAGCGAATTGATAAATGGCCAAAAAGTACCCATGAACAGAAAGTTTGGGAAACCCTGGATTAGTGTTTCATCAGCATCTGAATTCATACAGAGCCTATCCTAGAGGCCCACCCGAACCTTCAAACCACACACCAGAGCAATTTCTGCATTTGCCATCTTACCCTTTTCTCAGATTAAGCTACTCTGATCAAAGTCTGACAACAAGGTCACCAGCAAAAGTATTCTCGACCAGTATCACACTGGCACTGTACTTAGCTCAGGGGTTCCCAAACTGAGGTACTACATCCCCAGGGGTACATTTCGACTTTTCAAGACGTTCCTTAAATTAAATACAAGGATACTCTTCCCATTACTTTTAGCTTGCATTGAAATACTTTTTATCACCTGATGTTAATAATTTGAAGACCTGAGTTTAAAAACTTTTGAGGAAGTCAGATTTTTGTCCCAGTGTGGTAGTTTCTGTGGTTGTAGTTAAAATTTTTACTAGGTGAAAATCTGACTTGATTAGTACTTAAAATGAAAAAGCTGCCTGATTAGTGCTGATCACTGAACTGAACTGAACTGAACTTTATTTTGTTACCTGTTATAGATAAACAGCACAAACCCACAAAGTAATGCAAAATAAAATAAATTAAACACATTCAGCATAAATCAAAGCTATATAAAAATTATAGCAAAACAGGCACAAGGAGACTGCGAAGGGACTGATTTTGTCTTCGTGTCTACAGCCACCTATTGTTACTAAAGCTTTACTTTTTGTTTAGTAATATCTAATTTTTTTTTTTTAGAACACACCATCAAACAAACAAACAAACAATAGCGGCAGAGAGGGGAAGGGAAGAAAGAGGGAGAAGGAGAGAAGCAGGAACCTCTTATTGTTAAAACAAAATTAAAAGATAACTAAAAACTATAGTGGATTTAAGCTTATGTTTTTTGATCATATTTTTGCAAGAGTAAGTTTTTAAGTTTTGCTTTGAAAGATTGCAATGTCTTGCATGTTTTTAAATCGGCATCCAACGCGCTCCAAATCAGAGGACCTTGATATTTTATAGATCTTTGAGCTCTTGACATATTCAAAAGAGAAATAAAATAATTGTTTTGGTGGGATGCTCTTGTAAACTTTTCATAAACCTGACTCACTTCAGTAAGGCAGTTGCTAAATTTCTCTGGCAGCATTTTCATTTTAAATCTAAACACAAATAATGCTTTTTCAAAAAAGACCATATCAACTAATTTAAGTATACGCAATTTTGCATAAAATTGTGTGGCTCGATCACAATGTTTACCTCCTCCAACAATTTTGACACCTTTATTTTGTTAAGTACTTAATTTTTTTAACTAACTTTTCAAAGTTGAGCTCCAAGTAATTAATTCATATTGCAGATACGAATGGACAATAGCATAATATAAATTAAATAAAGCCTTTAGTGTTTAAAAACGGTTTTACCTTTGCTAGAATTCCAACTGATCGCGATAACCTTTTTATCAAGTTTTTGATATGACAATCAAAAGAAAGAGATTCGTCAAAAGTAACACCCAAAAATTTAGTATTTTTCACTATCATGATCGGCAGAATTTCATTATAAGAGTTTTTAGACGACTTGCCGTTTTTGTTTGAGTTTATAATAATGACATTGGACTTAGACATGTTTAAAGTTAATTTATTGGCTATGATCCATTTGTTTCATCGCATTAATTTCTCCTTTTATTTTGTATTTTAAGTTGGATATGCTATCATCTTGCAAAACAGGACATGTGTCATCAGCATACAGCCTAGGAGCAGAATTAATGGAACTACTTATGTCATTGATGTATAGTGTAAAGAGCAGAGGACCAAGAACTGATCCTAAAGGAGCACTGGATTTGATGTACCTGTAGTTAGATTGAGTATGATTTCAAAATAAGTATTGTTTTCTGTTTGCTGAGAAAGAAGCAAGTAGGTTATTAGCAATTTCTCTAATACCATAGTGATTCATTTTGCTTAACAATACGTTATCGAAAGCTTTCTTTAGGTCTAGCAGTAGTAGAGCTGTGTTTTTATTGACATTAATGTTATCTAGGATTGAAGTTAAAACGTCAATCACTGCATGCGAGGTAGAATAAGCAGGTATAAAACCATATTCATCACGGATCTTTTTCATTTTGAACTAACTAAAATAATCAATTTTAAAGATTTAGCAAATTGGAGGAAATATAATGGGTTGCCTATAAGCTATAGAAAATAAATTGTGCATGAGAGCAAACGTTGAGCCTTGCTACTGAAAATACTAAAAAAATTTTGGGGTTACACGAGCGAATTTATAAATTGGTCAAAGGGTACCCATGAATAGAAAGTTTGGGAAACCTTGACTTAGTTTAACCGCATTGTGCTAGCATCACTAAGCAGTTTTACTTCTAAAGAGTTCTAAAACCAACGTTTTTCGCCGAATACCAATACGTTATAAACTTATGACAAACAATCGCCTTTTGTGATGAGCAATTACGTAACTACAGCATTAATTGAATAAGTAGTTTGCTTAGCAAAAACGTTCAATTTCGGAGTTTGCACGTTGGTTTTGCACTGCACTGTTAATTTAATTTGCTATGGAAAATATGACAAAAAATAAGTAGAATCAAATTTTTCGCAATCATAGTTAATTGAGTTACAGAAGCAGCCCAAATAAAAGTCATATATACTCTGTCAGTTGTATAGCTTGATTTTGATTTGATATACACATGGGTGTACGATATACCCGATTGAGAACCACTGCTATAGAGGACAGTGATCACTCGTACAAATCTCTTGTTGGAAATTGCAAAACGTAATAAATTCGTCATTACAACGTCACAAACAAAGTTATTTTGGCATTCTTACCCGTACTCACAATTTTGTGAACTAAATATAACAATTTACTAATGTATCTGTTTTTGATTTTATTAAATATATTACAACAAGCACGTGAAATAAGTAGCGGTAGCGGTATGGTTTATTTTCTACAAGTAGCGGCGCTATCGCTATCGCTACTTGCCCTAAAAAGTAGCGTCGCTACTCGCTACTCGGTTTCTGTAGTAGCGGCGTTACGGTTACCGCCACTCAAAAAGTAGCGGTAGCGCCGCGACGCTCAGATTAACAACGAGAATTTTTTAAGAGGCGCTAGCGAACAAAATACTCGCTAAAGGCAAGAGGCTATTTTTGCACGTGCATCTAAAGCTCTGCGAGCTGAGAAACGTCATTTTCGCTCGCTAAGATGCTTGGATCGATTGCGAGATATAACTGGAGTAAAACAAGTCACATTTTCCTCGCCAAATTAACAAAGATTTTGAAGGACTCTTTAAGTGTACGAGACATTTTATTTGGTCAGAAATTTAATGGCAAAATGTTGAAAACTAACTAAAGCGAATTTTTGTTGAAAATTACTTAACAATCGCCTCCATGTTTGCTATTAGACTGCTAAGAAGAAAGCGAATTGCATTGAGAACCGTTCGTAGCATCGACTAATAAAAAAAAGAATATTGAGTAGCGCCAGTTGACAAAAATAGAATACACTTCTTTTATAAACACAATTTTTTATGAACATGAAATTCGTTTTTGCTCAAAATTTCAGAACAAGTTAAAAACAATGCCAGCCTTGGTACCAAAATAAACCAAAGCAAACGCAAAAAAAATTCAAATCAAAGAAAAGAAGCTAAATTTTGTACTGATTCAAAACGGTAAAATATGAGTGATTTTCATTTGCGTGCAAGCAAAATTGCAACTTGTCCATGAGTACAGAGCACTGTAAGAGCTTTTTTTTTCGCAGTGGTTCAAAAAAAGCTTGTTTTTTCGAGTTGAACGACTGCTCAAAAAGTTTTTACGATGCTGCAGAGCAGGAAAAAAGCTTTTACTCAGGCGAACAGATTAGGAAATTAAATACTGTTGCAAGTATGGTCGCTAAAATTGTCATCGATGCTCTAAAATTTTTTTAAAAAATCAAGAACAAATGAGGCTAAAAATTGGCAAAAAATTAAAAACAGCCAGTCTCAACTCTAGAGTTACTGGTTCTAAAAAAAAACAGGGTACTTCGACTTGTTCACTTTTAAAAATTTTGAAATCTATTGTGGCTATTAACGTTAACGTATACCCACCAACAACCTCAAAAGCGCTTTAAGTCATTTAAAAAATTGTGGTATGGTAAAAGTTGTTCTTTTTTTTTTACATTAATCCAGAAATCTATTTTAACTCTGTTGTTCATTAACTAATTATTACACAGGTCAACAAAAAAATTTTGGCACTTAAAGTAAGCCCGGTTTTAGAGTAATTTGGGGTTGCTGAACTCAAAAATGCTATTAGATTTTGCAGAATGTCTCCCATTTTCGAGATATCAAAAAGATCATATTTTTTGATAAAGTAAAATTTTTTTGCGTAATCTCCACTGCATTCTAAGAACCAAACTTTCATGAAAAATTGCAATAAATGGTAAGTTAATAAAGTGTATTAATAACCAATTAGGTTGTTAGTACACTTTATTAACAAAAATACAACATTAACTAAAAAGAAACCTAATAAAAAGCAAACCAATTGAGAGATGATATAATAGAAATCTATTGCTGGATTTAATCGCAAAGACAAATCGATAGTACATACTAAGCAGTCATTTTAATGCCTCAACATTACTTAGGATCTAAATTACGCAGAGCAGAAACGAACAACAATTGTTTAAAGTTAACACATTACTTTAACGACGGCATAATACTGGTTTTGCAAGTTTACTTCAACCAATACACAGTTGTAAAAGTCTACGCAAGAAAATAAATCGAGTGATTTGACCTTCTGACTGATTACACAACATTCAAGTAGAAAAACTTTTAAACATTTGACCTGGAAGAAATCACAATGCTTCTTCACCATTTCCGAACAAAAACAACTTGGTTACATGATTTGTAGTCACTTCTAATTGAACTCATCTGCAAACAAGTTTTTCAACGTGGTGTTTGTTTGTAATTTTTCTCGGAGCAATCTTGCATCAAACACCAGCTGCAGTAGTATGCCATCAAATGAGTGTCCCATTGATCTTGATACCTTTCTTCCATTACTTTGATATCTCGATGGATCCTCTCCCCTTCTTTCTCATTGATATCTTCAAGGTTCTTTGAAAAATTATTCAAACGGCAGAACAAGTAGTGAAGTTTAATGCTCATTCGTGCCCCAAGAGCCTGAAACTTTGCAAGCATGTAGTTTCAACAAGAATCATGTAGTTTTGTGCTCTTCTACTTCGAAGGAAACCTTTCAGAACAAATACGTACAAATTCCAAGCATCTTGCTCAACCTTAGTCATATTCATGGAAAAGGTAGACCTTTAATTAGTTTGCTAATTTGTGGCCCATCAAAAATCCTTTTTTTCAGTATTTAACCACTAAGCGCAGGGAAGGCTTAGATAAATAAAACATGCTCCATTTTTGTCTAAAGCTTTCACAAATTGTTTCATTAATCCCTACTTGATGTGAAGTGGAGGTAAAATGATGCAATCTTGCCTGACTATAGTGGTTGGTTGATGATGTTCCTATCTCCCTGAATAAGTTGTTCACGAACCGGCCACTGCTTTTTCATCGAGTGTTGATCCGTAGCTCGACTATCCCAGTAACAACGAAAGCAAGGATACTTGGTGTAGCCTCTTTGTTGATCTATATGGTTAAAAGTTGACCATTGTGAAATCCACACATATCACCCACTTATGTTCACTGTAGCAAAGTTTCTTCAAAACTATTTTGATATTATGGTTGTGTTCTTTTAAAACTACTAAATGGCCAACAGGAACACAGGCAAACTTATCTCCATTATTTAGTAGGACACACTTAAAACTTTTCTTGGAGCTGTCAATGAATAACCTCCATTCATCTGGTTTGTGTTGAGGTAGACCCATGGCTACAAGAAGAGTTGTAACATTATTACTAAACACAAAATTATTTTCTTTAGTAAAATATTGAATTAAAACTTCATCTCCATCCCAATAAAAAGTAATGTTGGTTTGCAAATTCAGAATGTTGTGCTCGTAGTGCCTAGCTGAGGCCCAAATTTCAGATGCTTCTTTCGCTAAACATAAATCACGAGCTAAGCCATTTAGCTGCCCCTGAGTGAACGGCCTAGGTTTGTTTTCTTCCAAGTTCATTCATGCTTTTTTTTCATTCATTATTTTTTTATTCTTGACCACCACAACAATAGCAAATGCATGGTAACACAATAATAACACGTAGAGTCAGGAAAAGGAAGTAGCGACACAACGTCAGACGTTAGGACATGCTGAGGATATTGAAGACAAAAAAGTGATTTTTTTGCATGGTTGCCACACCTGTCACACCAGCTTAAGTAAATCGTAGGCCTAATCAATCACACTCATCAACATACACGCAGGCATACAATATGGAGTAACAGCTGGAGTAGTTGTTCGAATGATTGATAAAGAGAAAAGAGAGGGTCAGTGACCAGTGCAAGACCAGGCACGATTACGTAGGAGGTCAATGGTGATCATTGACCACCTACGTAAACTGTCCTTCAGCAGCTAAGCTGGTGTCACTATAATTACTGCAGCTGCTGCAATTGCTATCGTAGTTGTCCGCTGTTTTCAATTTTAGTTCGTCCGTAATAAGATCTGGCAGGGAAGTAAAAACTGGTATAGGAACTTCAGCGCAGAGTGCTACCGGTCGAATTGCAGATTAAACATGGGTTAGTGCGCTTACTTCTTCTTGTGTTAATTCCAGCTTGACATGACAAGCCATGCAAAAACAACAATCAATCGGCATGGTGATTCTTGGGTTCTCGCCAAACAATGAGGATTCCAAATCGCATCACCGTGTGTTCATTGACGTAAAGTTTCAGTGCAACTCTTGCAAATTTGTAAGATGCCTAAGACTTGTCTTGGTCACCTAACTTCAAGCTAAAGTAGGCTTTGTAAGCTCTCTTTGTGAAGTCACAAACATTTAAAATCGATACTTCTTTAACATGTATTCACCAAAAATGTAACAAAAAAACATTTGGATCATTACTGTACGACAACGTCTACGTCTTCTAGTTCCACTTATGATAAAATCCCTTTTACTTACAGTAACATTATAACAAGTATTTCTGCAAATGATTGAAGCACAAAGTGTATCTAAATCTCTCGTCTCTCCTGATTTTGTTCTTAAAATCAAGGAATGTCAAGCGCAGTGGCTTTAACTCTGGTTAAATTCGGGTTTCACAGTCTATTTTCATAATCTCGTAGTAATGTCATGTTTAGAGCATCGCCTACCAAACTAATGAAAGGGCATATAAGCTTAACACTGTATTCTCAATTCAGCAACATTTTTTAGTTAACTGCGAATGCACTGATTTTCTATTAACTGTAAATACAATAATACAAAATGATGATTTCATTGCTACTCATGTCTAAAATGTTTTAAACCGGTAATTCACAAATCTGGCTATTTATGGCATGTATAAGAATGATCGATAACTTAAAAAGTTGAGCCAATTCAGCAAAGTTAGTAGTTTTTTTGGACTCAGCGCCTCTGATATACCCCTAAAACCATAAATGGGCACAAGTCCGTTAATCGTTAATCCGTTAATAACAAAGTTAACTTTTTCATTAACTCGTTATTCCGTTAAAAAATTTTTTTATGTTAACGGACTAAATTAACTTCCGTTAAGTTCTGTTAACGGACTTAAGTAACTTCCGTTAAGTTTTATTTAACTTCCGTTAAGTTTTTATCGCTAATATCTTGCAACGTTCATTCATCGTACCGGTACAAACCAGCTTGCTCTGGTAACACTTGTTGCGTATTAGCACGAGTTTTATAGAAGAACGCGAAGAAAGGAGCTCTTTTTGTGGCAAATTATAAGCTGCAGCCTCATAAATCTATTATATGGGGTGCCGTTTGGAAAAATATTATTTATTTTGTAACAGCGCTTTTTTGAGCTTATTTACAATGAAATTTGTCCGATATATATATGTGCAACAAAATACCCTCTAAGATGGAACAAAAAAGCCTGCAAAATATATCGTAAATTTCCGATATATATTTACGACAAAACACACTTTAAGTTGGAACAAAAAATGTCTACAAAATATATCGTAAATTTCCGATATGGATATATGACAAAATACACTCTAAGTTGGAACAAAAAACGCCTACAAAATATGTCGAAAATTTTCGATATGGTTTATATGAGCCAAATCGGAAATCTAGCAGAGGTATCACATGACTTTCGTGACATAATCTCGTGAGCATGTACGATGTTCTTGTGTTGTGGAAGCTCTGGCGGAATTGGCATCGTTGATATGTTTGCGGTTACCTTTGTGTTCAAGACTTCAGGTTTCCTGCCATTTGTTTTGCTCACGAGATTATGTCACGAAAGTCACGTGATACCTCTGCTAGATTTCCGACTTGGCTCATATGAACCATATCGAAAATTTTCGTCATATTTTGTAGGCGTTTTTGTTCCAACTTAGAGTGTAATTTGTTGCCTATATATATATCGTACAAATTTCATTGTAAATATAAGCTCAAAAAAGCGCTGTTACAAAATAAATAATATTTTTCCAAACGGCGCCCCATACTATTAATTATCGCGGCTCACAATTTCCAAACATTTTCCGATCGCAGCTTCGTTAGTGCATTTGAACTTATTTTTATCTTGAAATTAGATTAGACTGTAAAATATAACTTCCAAAACACAAAAAGACCATCATAGCAATAAATATTTCCTTACAATCAGCTCAACAGCGTCAATATGTGTTCTAAAAGCGAGTGAATACAAAGAAATGTAAATTACTCGCAAAATATTAACGAATTAACGGACTTTATTAACTTGCGTTAATTAAAGCTGAAAATAACGGATTAACGTTAACGGAGATGTGAAGTTTGTTAACAGACTAGTGGTTAACGAAGCTAACGTTTTGCATTAACTTGCCCACCTATGCCTAAAACGATCCAACATATGATGCCTATTGAAAAAAAAAATTTTTGTTGGCCTGTGTTATCAATGGAGGATTTTGCAAGCTTCGCACATTAGCGCATGGGCCATAGTATCTTTTTCCATAACAATTGCAGTAGATACCGTCATACTAACACAGTACGCTTGAACGAATTATTTTAACGTAGAAATGCATCTGACGTCACAGTGAGGTATTTATTACGTGCAACGCAACATTTTCTAAACTAATTCGAGCGAGGATTTTCAACTCGTGTTAGGCGAGACGGTTGGGAAATAGCATTTTGCGTACGAAGTTTTTTGATCGTTAACGCCTTCTAGCGAGCGAAAATGGCCTTTACGAGCTCGCTAACATGTTCTGCCATGTTGGCCCAGATCTGTTAAAATTTTTTGAGAAAAAATCGAACAAAAAATTATGCCCTTTTAAAGAGGCTTGATAAACGTGACATTAATCAATACAAGAAGGTAATTTGGAATCTAACTTTTCAATTAACTCAGAAACAGAATATTCTTGTCCAACAATGGGTATGAGCTGCTTGACAAACAATTATAAGGGTTGTGAAAATTTCGCATCTCATTTTACGTTTCGGTATGGTTTGAGTTAGAAATAATAATTTACTCAAATAATTACTAGGCTAGGATTATTAAATACTATTAAATTGTCAGTCAAACCTGTTTTCAAAATTAAGCTTTAGCACAAAAACAATAAATCGCTCATTATTAGTGCTAAAATCGCTACTACTACCATCATAGTCAGAATTGTTTTTTGATTTTTAACATTGTCAATGTACAAACAAAACCTTGCTCGTTCAATTTTCCAGAATGCTAGCTTTCTTACCGGCTTTTCTTGCTTCTTTAACAGTATGTAGTTGCTTCTTCTTTTGCTGCTGTAATTACTGAGGCAGGTACTCGTTTATACAAACAAAATTTGCTGCCAAATTTTCTTTTCCTTTCTTCGTTGTAGGATTTCAGGTTTTTTAAGACCTGATGACAAACTTTTTATCTGAATAAGCTTGTAAGTTTAACAATTATCGGACGAGTAATGCACACGCCATTTTTTGCAATGATATGCTATGGCAAACGATGCACATCACCTATCGCCATCTCATGAGTTTTGGGGGTTTTCAAACATTTATTCAAAAACTACCTAATTTTTTTCTGATTTCCATTTGGTTTCCCAGACGCTTTCGAGTCTTTCTTCAATGCCGTGTATTAAAATATTAAATCTTTTTGCATGGATTTCCTTTTCTAGAAGGTCTTTGGTAGTATCATTTTGGAATCGGGCCAGATTTTTGCTTGAATCTTAACATTTCCAAACAATTTTCGAATTTTGGTCGACTTGCTTTGCAATGAGGCTTCTAAAATATTCAAGCGTTTTTCTCAAGCCTCGAAAGTTGGCTGTTTGACTGTATTCTTTAGCTCCAGTTCAATAGCATCGCTGCGTAGGTTCAGGTTACATTCAATTCCAGTCAATCTTCTCGTGTTGCTGCTGCAAAACATTTCTTAACAAATCCATTCGGTTATCTAGTTTTTCTAACCCTCCAATGATTTGTCAAGTTTGCTGTTTAATGCTTCTATTGGTAATCAACTTTTCACAGCTGCTGCTGCCAGTTAGTTAAAATAATCTGAAAACTAAGCTCTTTTTTATCTGAAATTTGCACAACCAGATTACCTCGAATTTATTCACGTCTGTTCTTTAGCATGCTGTCTACAATATCAGTGGTTCTTTCTTGTTAATTGACGTTTGCAATAAAACAGTTAACAGACAACTTTATAAGAGGGTCAACAAACAGTTTTCACAAATTCAAGGTTATTTCAAAATGGCTCTTCTACTGAGTGCTGGCCTGTTGGGTTTTGAATTCCATAACTGCACCAAAGAGATATTGTAAGTTGTAAGAGATGTTTTATATTGTAAAATTGATATTGCATATTGTTAAAGAGATATTGTATATTGTAAATTATTATTGTAAGTGTAGAAAAAGCCTTTTAACTATGTTTCAGTGTATTTGAAAATGATATTAGTTGTTGATTTTCCGTATTTTAGTTTCCTGGTGAGGGCGCTCTGCAAAACGCCGAAAACGTTTGATTAAACATGAAGTAAGCCTAGTTCAAAATAATAAATAACCTTGCAACATGACCAATGGAGTGGTGCTTCTGAGTTGTGTAGCAGTATGGTTACTGAAAATAACCTCTCTACCGTAACTATATTAAAGAGCATAGGATTAGCCGGGGGGGGGGGGGGGGAGGGGGCCGGGGCCCTTCAATTGAAATACCGCCAATGATGAAAATGTGACAATAAAGCCTTGTTTCTTTACTTTTAGTTTCTTCGAGCATTTTCACGTACAGCAGCACATGTGTAAATCAGTAATTAACAGTAATATTGAGAACTAGGAGGCCCGGGCCTACAATTCTTTTGCCAACCAATTTAAATTTATAACTAGGGTGAAATTAAGAATTTTTGTCCTAAAGGTTTCTACCTCAGTTACTCATATAATATTTTTATAAACGTATTGCAATAACTAGAGCCAGGTTTACCATATGGCACATTGCCAGGTCTCCGCGCTCAGATGAAATAACTTTTTTTGTTCTTCCCTTATATTTGGCTGGAAGATGTTGCGAAAATCCCCAAAGTGCCAAGGGCCCAACGCTACATAAATCCGGCCCGGGAAAACATGGTTAGTAAGCGTAACTATCTATTGTACCATTTTTCAATAACAATTCACCTCCACCTCGCCAGTTTTTACTCTCAACATACTTTTAAAAAAATTAACTAAATAAAATGCTCATTGAACAAATTGATGAATTTCAAGTGAGGGGGCCTGGGCCCCTTGGCCGTACATGTACTCCTACAACTGGCTAATTTCATGACAAAACAAAAATCTCCAAAGCAATCAATCTTCGAGTGAATTATTATTTACTGCTAAAATATTGCAGAAGGCAATGCACTTTACTTCCTCCCATCTGAGCCAAATTACTTACAGTTAAAATTTACCACCAAAATACAAGATTTTAAATGTGCTTTGCACTTAATTTGATAGAATAATTTAATTTTTTCATTTGTCTCTCAAATGTTAAAAATTTGGTTCTTTCAATTAACTCTGAACATGTGTAAAATGTAATCCAATGGCATTAAAATAGCTTTGGTTTTTCAAAAAATTACAAAAAATCGCTCTCAGGCAGATGGGGGCTCCGCCTCCAGGCCTCCTTCTGTAATGCGTTTGAGCTACACTAGCTTAATTGCAGACGTCTCCAAAGTTAGACATTTGCACTTTTTAACTATTAGTTTAAGTCTGCTCCCTTAAGCAAAATCCGGGTTAAGTGCCTACAAGCCACGGCTTCAGACCTTCCATTCTACGATATCTCTGCCTAACAAAAAATTCCTCTTTGGTAAGTTTTTCATTACGTCATTGCATGTGATTTGTGGTTTGCCCCCCATCTCAAGTCCTGGCTACGCCTACGTTAAAGAGATACGTGTTTGCAGATTAGGGTTGAACAATACTCTTCTAACCAGCAATATTAGTAGTTGTTCTAGATGCCGATCTGCCCTGCAATCGATTTTATGGTGACCTGGTCCACCAGTTCACCAGTTAATGGCTTCGATTTGGAAGTATGTTGAAAAAGTTTACAGTTACTCCTCTTGCAAGAAAAAGTTGAGCCAGCTACAAACTTTTTTATTGCAAAAGAAAAGAAAGTAACTTTTTGTTTTAGATAAAGATCAGAGAATTTTTGAGGAGTGTTATCTTTTGGTCTTGTTATGACGATTTCCTTTACAAAAGTTTTTAACAATTTTCAAACATTTTGCCAAACTTTAGCTAAATTCAAGAAAAAATATGATTGCAAAGCGGGACTAAGTAACTTCAGCCAACTGCTTTAAAATTTTAACAACGCCTTCTGGAGACATAAATTTTTTATTTTGTGACTAGTCATTATAAAAATTTGAAGTTGCAACGACCAGCAGGAAGATCTAAAAATGTACCTTTTTTGCCAAAATTAAAAATTTTACCTCCCATGCGGGAGCAGAAAACCTCCCACAAAATTGCCAAAACTTTGCACGCATTATTTTCTCGTACATGTGCCTCTTTTCGTTGCTAGTCATCTGAAATTTGAAAAAAAAGTAAAAATCGATCCACTCTATGGTACGTACGTGCGGTAGCTAACAAACAATCAGAAAATAGGATTTATCCAAACTTCACTCGGGCATGCAGCTACAAAGTGGCAACGTGGCCGAGTGGGCAAAGACGTTAATTTTTACCACGACTTTGATCGCATAATCTGGGTTCAACCCGAAACCTGGTCACGTTATTGCGTCCATTGATATGGATGCTTTACGATGATTATCTTTGCTTAGTGGCTTCGAAGAAAAAGCAAATTCAGTGGTCAAGAATTCGAAGAAATCTGCAAGAACATTGGATCAATGGATACTCCTAAGCAGGTGCGGATTCTTCCAAGCATGACGTAGTCATTGCAATGAAAAGTGTGCGGATCGTCCAATAGTTAGCGTTTGACGCTCTTCTTTGATAGGAAGATAAATACGCACCATCACAAGCACTACCCACTAAGTAAGAAATCATTACTTCAAGCAAATCTAAGGTAGCCATATTATAGGCAAAAATTTTGCAGAAACAGCACATTAGCTTTAACACTAGACCTTTGCTCCTAAACATAAATAACAGAATAGCTGTATTTTACACATTACGGTTTACTACAAAAGCGCAATTAATCTGAAATATTACTGAATGCAATTCGCAGCAAAAGTTGCACACACTATATTGAAACAATAAGTATGGAATACACTCCATGCTTTAACTTGCAATGCATAGATAGCAAAAGAAGTTAACGAGGGAGTAGGGTCAGCGAAGCAGCTAATTATTTCAAGAAAGAAAAGAGCATTTGCGATTATTTCTTGGCATTATCAAACACAGCTCGGTAAGCGGCACTAGACGTGATATTAAAAATTATCTAACTTCTTTTACAACCGGAACGGTTTATAATTTTTTTGGAGAACGGCCAGGTGGTCGAGCGTTCACACGTATGTCGCTGGAGCAAAACGGTTTATAATTTTTTTTTCTTTTTCGCGGGCTCTTCAAAAGCTTTAAATGGCGGACCAGTTAAATCAGACACAGTGTTGTCAACGGCTTGCCGCTGCAGCGGCGTTCCAAAAGGAGCTGTATCGATTGGTGGTAATGACGCGGAGATGGGGCTCGCAAACTCGTAACACATTTCGGAAACATACAGCGAGTTTAACGAGAGACTTGATTTGAATTGAGGTGTTGTCTTTAATTCGACATAATGTGGTAGTTTATTTTGGTTGTTTTGTTCGACTACTAAATATGGTTGTTTTCGATTTTTTGGTTGTACTTGCATTCGCTTTTGGATATTGGCTTCTATACTTCTTCGCTTCTTCCAAACTATTTCGAAAAGGAGCGCCACATCCACCACTATAAAAACTGCGACAGATCCTTTAACTAGTAGATTCATAGCTGCTTTTAGTTTTGTTAATGGCTTGTTTATTACTGAAAAACAACTTGCAGAGGTGTTTAGACTTCCATTTACAAGACACTTTACAGGTATTGGTTCTTGATCGTTGTTGATAGGTTGTTTCACGAAAATAGAGCCACAAGTAATTTTATTTTCAGCTGGTGTATTTTGACAATACTGATCCTCCACATTACAAAATGGAGCAGAGACAATTACTCTGGCTTCAGCAGAAATCAATCCAACTCCAAATTCAATAGGTTCATTAACATCCAAATTTTTGATTTTTAAAGTAGAAATAAATGTATTTCTAATTGATGGTTTTAGAGGTAAATACTCTGGGGACGAGCTGAATTCATAATCATCTGATGAAAAAAATTCATTGTCATTTCGAAAGAATTTTACTCTTCCAGTACTTGACAAGAAGATTGTACCAATTTGAGTATGCACATCTTCATGAACTGCAAACCAACCAAAATGGAATGATTCTTTGGAATCAACTTCAAAAGAAACCAAAGCAGTTGTACAATCATCTCTAAATTCAATTGACTGAAACGTAAACTTTTGACCAGTTACAAACTGAAAGAAACAGATACCGACAATCACTTTATGAAATCCAATAAATGTAAACATATTTTAATATTGATACATTTGCCAGATCACTAATTTTGCATTAGACGTTTACAGCAATATGGAAAATTCTCGGATAAAAATATCGATGCTTAATCAGAATTTAACAAAATGTGTTCATTTCACTGAAAAACATTCACAATTACGTTGCAGATTCTTATTCAGTACATTTGATTCTGTAAACCTATCAAAATAGTTGTGATAGTGGGATGCTTTATATTTTGAAATTAATACCACTACATTTACCTAAACAGTGCGCTACTGCCTATACCGCCTACCTCTGCATTTGTCATAATAACCGTGACATCACGATGATTGTGAGTGGATTTGAATCAGGCTAAACGAAAATAATGTTGATTTGAAGCTTTACGCGTGAAGTCTCAAGGCCATATCCAATAACAGATCCTCGTGCCCCCTGTTTTGGGACAGTCTAAGTTTCATATTTTCACAAAAATTTTTGTGGACAAGACCTAAATATTTTTTCTATAAAAAAAAAGGCAACAATTTTTCACCAGTGACTGGGCTTGACGTCTGCCATTCAAAATCGCAGTATTTCTGAAACTGAACGTTTGGATAATATTCATTATAATATTGTGCGTACTATTACTTGGAATAAAAAATTCTCTCAAGTCACTTATTTGTACCAAAAGTTAAGTTTTTTGAAATTAAATGACATAAATATATATAAATTTGAGCTCGCTAAATTCATGCATAAACTTTTTACTAATAAATTGCCAGTAATTTTTTAAAGAGTTTTATAAAAATTATTTAGGTTCACTCGCATGAAACTAAGAGTGCCAAAAAGCGTAACTAATTTTTACCAAGAGTAACAAAATCTGCTTGCCAAAGTTCTTTTACTGTTCGAGGAACCAAAATGTGGAACGAAATTAACGGGAAATTAAGAAATAAAAATTTTACCATTTTCAAAAAACAATTGAAACAAATTTTGCTTGAACTATACAAAACCTAGGTTTGTTGCGTGAAAACTAAAGAAAGGAATTCTGAATTTAAATCGTGCTTCTCTGTTGAGCATTTCTTAGAAAAAATTTTCTGCCTTTGTAAACTGTTATGTGTTAAATAGGGGAGGGTGACCTTGACTAGAAATATGAAAGGTTTTTCGGTACCCCAAGCATTGCAACTATGTTATTTATTCTATTTATATTTTATCTTTTTTTCATATACATGCATTTTCAAATAACAATAAACTAATTAACTGACTAACTAAAATTATAATTACAATAATGGCGTCATTGCTTGGTGTCACATAAATGAAGCCATATGGTAAAAGCTGATGATGTTTTTCAACATTTAAAATAAAAGAATAGGAATTTAAATAAAAATTTTTGTGATTGCGCATTACTCTAGTCCAAATGATTATACTATAAAAACAAACTAACCCAAAACAGGGAGAACGAGAAACTGATAGGGGCACAAGGCCCCCTAGTGTCTCCGGTAGCGACGCCCTACAAATACACCAGGTTTCAAATCAACTGCTTTTGCTTGATATACAGCAAAGACCAAAAAAAGGTCTTCGCCGGACTTGGACTTGCTTTTCTCCAAGATTTATTGTGAAGATAACAAAAATGGCTATTATTTTTATTCATTTTGACTTTCATAGAGCCGCTACTTAACATTTCTATATAGGCAGTGCTGCCGTCGATAATAGCGGTGTACCTAATTATTTTAGCAGGGTAGGTTCCCGGCTTCTAAACCGTGCAATTTTTGTCAGTTTTCAATAATTAGCGATAGCTTCAGACCGAAATTTGGCCGAACATATTGCACAAATTCTCCTTGAAGACAATTAACTTTTTTGATTTGCCTTCACCTATTTTTAGACCAAAAACTACTCCCAAGTCTCGGTGAAGACCAGTTTTTTTGACCTTTATCTAAACTTCGCCCACAAAAAAGTCTTTTTCTTGAATGCTGTTTTCATGAATTATTTGGTCGGTTATTGTTCCACAGAACCTACCCACCTTTAACAACGAATCTTCCGAAGCCTAACCACCTCTTTGTTTAGGACGGCAGAACTTGTTCAATAGGTACTTGCTTGAGATCAATATTCAAAATCGTTCGGGCCGCAAAAATGCCGATTCTGAACCGGGGAGAAGGTCGTAATGTGAAACGTTTTTTCGTTATAATTTTTTGTTTGTTAAAGTCATGGCATGAAAAGTGGCCAGTACATACAAATTGATTCAACGTTACAATTCAAATTAAGTATTTGAAAATTACTTCTTTCTTTCTTCTTTCATTGCCCGCTTTTCCGCGAGGGTTGCAGAGGCAGCAGCTCGAGATTAAGCCGCCGCACTTCACGGTCTTCAATCACATTCAACATTTCGCTTGGGTGAAGTCCCAAGCGGTTCCATCCAAGATCCTCAAGTTAATTTGTCCATCTGGGTCTAGGTCGTCCAACTGGTCTTCTCCCATTTGCTTTGGCAAGTAAAGCTTGTTTGGTGAATCTTTCCTGAGGCATTCTGCTTACATGGCCAAACCATCAAGCAGAGATCTTTCAAATCGGAGAAGTTACGGCTCGATGTTAAGAGATTTTCAAATCTCAGAGCTAAGCACCTTGTTAAACAGTGCAACTCCTTCGATTTTTCTTAAAAACCTCATTTCGGATACTTGCACTTGTGTTCGCACTCTTTCGATCACGCTTTAACAGTTTAATTTTTGAGCATTTTACTTAGTCCGGAAAACGGTACTTCAAAATTGAGGGTAAAAAATGAGGTTGTAATATAAGACCTTCATTATTTCTGCGTTTTGAATAGGTTACCTTTGGTTTTTTGTTTCCCAAGGTCAAGTTTGCCGTTAATAAATAACATTTGACAAAAAGCTTGCAGTTTTTGCTTCAGAGGTATTGCTAGATCACAAAAATAGTCAAATCTTTTACCCCTCTTATTTAATTTGGATTTGTTTTTAATGTCTTCGCAATTAAAACGTCAAATCTTAACTTTCGTTTCTGAACTACGTTGCTAGTTGAGAAGATTTTATCTTTTAACTTACTTAGATATTTGCATACAATGGACTGCTAACATGGGACATTACCACTCGGACGCCATTGTAAAAAAAAAGAAGTTTTTCAGCTAAATGTAGAAAGAGTATCTTGACTTTCTTAAGTTGTAAAGATAGTACAAGCTTTCGACTTAATCTTGCGTTTACACGTATATTTACATTCTACTATTTTGTTGGAACCGGTTGGTGTGAAACAGGGATTTTGTTGAGGGGGAGACTTGAACCCGAAGACACTTTATTTTTTCTCTGAAAATTGACCTGGACAGCTTGCTTAGCAAATTGGTGAAACTCATGCATGAAACAAATGGTAGTCTGGGGGACGAAGTTTCCAGCCACCGGGTGATTTTGCAATTAAAAAAATTAGCAATTTTAGCAATATTTGGGTCAAATTTTGTACCTTTTTGAAGTCATTTGAAAAATTTGAAAGCCTGTTGAAGAATTAAATTCCGTAGCCTCTTCAAGCTATCCTCTTACTCACAGGTCTAGTCCAAAAAATGTTTAAACGCTTGCCATCTAGGGTAAATTTTCAAAGTAACTTGGTTGTAAGCGGGGGGTGCTAAAGCTGCTACTGGAAGCAAAACAGCCCTCAAGCACTATGCCTCTCAAAAACTTTTCTCCATCAGAAAAAACGACTATACTTTTTCTCTTCACTAATCATGCAAATTTTTCTTTCAAAGCGATATGGCGTGATAAACACTGGCGTAACTGAGGGACGAGGGCAACAGTAGAGGCAAATGTCCCCAGATGTTGGCACCCACTCAAAAATGCTCCCTCCTTTTGTAGGAGCAACAAAATTAGACGTAGGTCCCAATTGCTGCTGCATGCTCCTTTTTATTGGACAACATCTAACTGGGACGAAAAAAAAAACAAATAATTATTTAATTAAAGGTGAAAACTTTTTTTGATCTTTAGCTAATTTCGACGTAAAAAAATATTCTCGAAGTCTTGACGATCCAGAGATTCCTTTTGGTTTCCATTCAATTTTTTCAGGCAAATCGTGCGCCCATTGAAGTTTGCCCTCTAGGCACAAATCTCTAGTTACACCACTGATGATGAATTTTGGTAAAAAATCAGGGGTAAAAACTGATGTTTTATTGCGTCACAGTTTCGATTATTGCAAACACAAAAAATATATTTCGCTTTCCAATATTACATCCCGTCCCTTGCTCGGTTCGGTAGACTCGGGTTTGATTACAGGTCGAATCAAATTAAAGACTATAAAAATTGTATTCGCAGCTTCCCTGCTAGACGTTCAGTAATAAAAAGAGCTTAACAATTTAAACATATCCATAATAGCTAAACGCTTTCAGTGATACTTAATGAAAATATTCCAGTCGAGGCTTAAGCATTTTTAGCCGCAGCTGAACCCCGTCTTTCTTTCCCACCTCTAAATATGGCCTGGATTTTAAAGCTTTGAGTTTGCTTAGTGAAACCAAACCAGGGCCCACATGACAGAAATTTCCTCGTTCGCTTTAATTAACGAGTTTTTTTTCAAGAGGTGCTACCGAACGACATACTCGCTAAACGTAAGAGGTCATTTTTGCACGTGTATGTAAAGTCTTGCGAAATCCGTTACGTCATTCTTTCTCGCTAAATTTCTTCGAGCGATTGCGGAGAGCAGTTCGAGTAAAAAAACGTCACATTTTCCTCGCCAACTTAAATAGGATCTTGAAGCACTCTTTAAGCACACGAGAAATCTTTTTGGTTTACAAATTCAATGGCGAAATGTTGAAAATTTCTAACTCATGCGAATTTTTGCTGAAAATTAATTAAAATTGTCGCCATGTTTGCTATTAGACTGCTAAAAAAGCGAATTGCATTGAGAACCATTTGCTGTTTCGATTGATAAAGATATGCTAAGTATTGCAAGTTGACAAAAATAGTAACACACTCCTTTCATAAGAACGATTTTCTAAAACACGAGGCTCATTTTTGTTTAAAGGCCACCTAATGTCTGCAAACCAATGCTCTTAAAATGCAATAAAAAAGTATTACTAATCGAATGCTGAAAACCTGGTTTAGATGCACGTTCTCAGTTTCAAGCTTTCGCGTTTTTAAAAAGTGACATGACGTCATTAGACCCAGGAGTTAGGTGCCTTCGACTTTACTTTGAGCTAATTACGCCTTTTTTGCGCAACACTTTTCGACTAGCAAGCTGTTATCACATGCCTTTCCAAAATTGCCTATTCTCTGCAAAGATAAATTAGTCGAAGGCACCAAACTCCTGGGTCTAATGACGTCATGTCACTTTTTTAAAACGCGAAAGCTTGAAACTGAGAACGTGCATCTAAACCAGGTTTTCAGCATTCGATTAGTAATACTTTTTAATTGCATTTTAAGTGCATCGGTTTGCAGACATTAGGTGGCCTTTAAAATTTAAGAACACATTAAAAACACTGCCAGCCTCGGCAGCAAAACAAACCAAAAACAAACAAAAAAAAAAATTCAAACTAATCAACAAACTAAAATTTGTGCTGATTTAAAGCGATAAAATTTCAGTAATTTTCTTGTATTTGCAAGCAAAATTGCAACTATTCAAGGTTTGCTGCTCTGCACAAGCAATTGAGAAATTTTTTCGGCAGTTGTTCAACTTGAAAAAAGCTTGCTTTTTTGCTTTTGCAATTTTACGATGCTGCAAAAGCAAAAAAAAAGCCTTCACTTAAGCAGACAGAGGTATAGGAATTAAAAAGTGTTTTAAACATGCCCGCTGAAATTGACATCGATGCTCTCAAAATTTTTACAAAATCAAGAACAAATGAGACTGAATATTGGCAAAAATTAAAAACAGCCAGTCTAAACTCAAGATTTACCGCTTCTAAAAAGTAAGTGTACTTCGACTTGCTCACTTTTGAAAAATTTTGAAACCTTAAGACGTAAAGTTACCGTTAACATATGAGTTTACCCACCAAAAACCTCAAGGGCGGTTTACTTCATTTTAAAAAAATAGTGTGGAAAAAGTTGTTCTTGTTTTACATTGATCCAAAAATATAATTAAATTCTGTTGTTCATTTACTAATTGTTATCAGTTGAAGAATTTGCTTGCGTAGAATAATCGCGCATAGCTTAAAGTATCTTTTTCCATAACAATGCAGTACATACAATATGCTTGAATGCATTATTTTGAAGTAGAAATGCACCTGACGTCACAATGAGATCTTTATTACGTACTGAAACAAGATACAAACTTCTCGCAAAGAAATTCGAGCAAGCCGTTTTAACGTGTGTTGGGCGAGACGGCTCAGAAATGGCAGTTAGTCTACGAAGATTTTTTGCTCGTTAGCGCTTTTTAGCGAGCGAGAATGGCCTTTACGAGCTCGCTAGCACGTTCTGTCATGTCGCCCCAGCTTCGATACCATGGGCAGGCTCAGCACTGCGTTTAAACTCAGCATTTTTGATTAACGAACTTTTAAAACTCACGGCACTTGAAGTAGAACGAACGCTGGGTCTCGAGCGTCTGGAAACGACAGAGCCCGCTTCCGAGCCGCACGCAATGCGCTTCTCTTCAACTTCTAGCTCAATCGCTTCCAAGCGCAACTCAGCCAAAGTTTCTTCTTTTTCGGCAGCAGCAGCCGCAGCAGCGGCCTCAGCTTCGGCTTTCGCTTTAGTTTCCGCCCCTTTTGCCTCCGCCTTAGCTTTACGAGACCTAGCAAAATCTTCCAAAACTTGAAGCTCAGAGCGCCTGCGTTCAAGTTCAATTTGCTTTATTATTGAGGATTTGCTTGACGTCACAGTCGTAGAACTTGCGGCAATTAATGACACACTATCTGCGGGTCCCATATCATCATCATCACAATCATATTTGCTTTCATTTAACGGATTAGTTTTATCGCAAAATTTGTCTTTTACGGTTTCAAACAAGTTAACACATTTTTTAAACTAATCAGCAATTTCAGATAAAAGTTGATTTAATTCGACATTTTTTAGCTCGGACGCAGAGTAGTGAAAATTTTCATACTCAGATTTTAGTAAGTTAAATTTACGTGATTCAAAATCGAATTCACTTTTAGTTTCGCATGATTCGAGCAACTTGTTAGCAGCGTCGGGCTTAGGACGGTTTCCCTTAGGGTCAGATAAGTCTTCCTGGGCCGCTTCTAACCGCCACCTAGCAACCTTGTCAGTACTCGTACATGTGGGAATCGTATCTACACCCCCATTACGTTTAGGCGTCCCAGTCACTGATGCCTTAGAAGTGTGGCTTTCTGTGGCCATAATAAAACAGTACAAACACGCACAAATATAATTATAGCAAAGACTAAGTCGCACTCAATATATATAAACAACGTCACCTTGTACAGTTCTTAAAAGATCACAAGAAAAACTTCAGTTCTTCCAAAAGTAGATGACGCTTGAATTCCATCGAAGCAGACCGAAGATCGATGACTCCACCTCCACAGGACGACGCAAGAAGAAACCGATAAACGTAAGATTGAAATTCTTTACGAAACCGAAATGGAGGCGACAGGAACCAGAAATAGGGAGTCGAAAGTTGCAAACCAACCAAAACAAAGAAACTTCAAGTCGCCGCAGTAAACCAACGGATTGAGAAGGATGGATCTTTCTCAACCAGAGTATGATCGTCGTATAGTTGAGGGAACCCAACAAAATGCAGCAGTCCGCTATCAGCCAATGGAATTCAAATCCAAGAAACGATGAGTGTGAGATTCTATAAGCCGTAATCACCAATAAATTCAAAAACCAAAAATCCAACCAGGTCAGAAGACGATAAATTTTGATGTTATAGATTGATGGCTGTGTCCTAGGCGGAATGCCTAGGTCTTCACTGTCTGGTCCTTGCGTTCAAGAAGCTAACAAAGGAGATTCCAAAAAACAAAATTGTATTAATAAAAAGGCAAATAAAAAAGACCAGTCCAGCAAAAATTTATCGAAGATTACCCGGCTGGGCGGAAAACACTTTAAACTGAAAGAGCGAATTTAACAACATAAGAAAAAACCTCTTAACGCTACTGTTCAAAAATAAAACTGATTTAACTACCGTGCTAGAATTAAAACGTTGCTACAAAAAGGTGATCAGCAAACGGCAAAACGGCGCGTCTTTCAGACAACTTTGCAGAGCTTCTACCGAGCGAATAATGAAAGACCCACAACACAAAAGTAATATGCAAATAAGGTAAATGGATGTGTTAACGACAGAACATAAAAACCTAGGTTCGAATCCAATTATAAACGATCGTGCTGTAACAAATGCAAACTCCCCAATTGAAATACTATCAATGATAAATATAATGAGAGCATAGCTAGTACGTTGTTCTTGTCCGGAATTGCAGTTTCTTTAATTTAGGATTTACGCGTGCAAAAGAAAGTAATAAAAATGACGACCACGTGTCCACGTCCTAATAATGTCATACAATTCTCGGAGGTTTCAAAAAACTGTCAAGTGACTTGACTCGATTCCTCCACGTTTTGGAAAAAAATTTATTTTAATTTTGCTTTGAATGTCTTTTTTTTATGAAAGAACTGAAGGGCGCGATCTTATCTCAAAATCATAGGCGTAACCAGGGGGATGGCCCAGGGGGCCGGGCCCCCTCAATCGAAATGCCACCAGTGACAAAAATTTGACGAAAAGGCTTTGTTTCTTTGTTTTCAGTTTCTTTAGCATTTTTGCGCACAACAGTACACGCGTGCAACAGTACACGCGTACAGCAGTAATTAACAATAAATTATATTGACGACCAGGGGGTCCGGCGCATTCCCTTAATTCAATTTTTTCCAACCAATTTAAACGCAAAACCAAGGTGAAATCAAAGGTTTTTGTCCTAAAAGTTGCTACCTCAGGCACTCATCTAAATGTTTTATGAACATAATACAATAACCAGCGCCGTATTTGCCATATTGCACGGTGCCAGGATCCCGCCTTCAAATACCAGGACTTTTATTAGTCTTCACTTATATTTGACAGGAAGATGTTTCAAAAATCCCCAAAGTGCCAGGGGCCCCGCGCAATGTAAATCCGGCCCGGGAATAGCTTATTTAGTAAGCGTAACCATCATTGTACCATTTTTCAATAACGATTCAACTCCACCTCGCCAGTTTTTACGCACAAAATACTTTTAAAAAAATAACTGGAAAAAATGCCCATGGAACAAATTATTGAATTTCAATTGGAAGGGCCTGGACCCCCTATCCGTACATGCACTCCTATATCTGGTTAACTTCATGACAAAACAAAAATCTTTAAGGAAAATCTTCGAGTGGATTATTTTTTACAGCTAAAATATTGCATAAGGCAATGTGCCTTACTTCCCCCTACATGGACCAAATCACTTACAATTAAAATTTTACGCTATAATACAAGACTTTAAATGTGTTTTGGACTTTAATTGCGAGTGAAAAGAGAATTGAAAAATTAAATTTTTCAATTAGCTGGCTTTCAAATGTTAAAAATCCAGTTCTTTTAAATGGCTGTGAACACGTGCGAAATGTAATCCAATGGGATTAAAATCGCTTTTTTTTCCAAAAACTTACAAAAATCGCCCAGCGGCTCTGGGCTTTGCCCCCAGACCCCCATAGCCACCGGCGGCTGGGGGCTCCGCCCCCAGACCCCTGTCTATGATACGTTTGATAACACTAGCTTACTCAACACGTCCTCTAAGTTAGACATTTGCAATTTCTGACGATTAGTTTTCCCGCTCTCCCTTTACCAAAATCCTGGTTAAGTGCCAACAGGCTACGGCTTCAGATCTTCATTTCTGTGATATCTTTGGCCTACAAAATATTCCTTTTTGAAAATTTCTGATGACGTCATTTTTTGCGAATTGTGGTTTGCCCCCCCAATCAAAAATTCTGGCTACTTCTATGCGCTGGGCCTTTGGCACTTAGGGGATTTTTGCTACATCTTCCTGTCAAATATAAGTGAAGACCAAAAAAAGTCTTACCATCTGACCACTGGGCCCTGGCACTGTACCATATGGCAAATACGGCGCTGGTTGCTGTATTACGTTCATAAAAAGTTTAGATGAGAGCCTGAGGTAGCAACTTTTAGGATAAAACCCATGATTATACGTTTAAATTAGTTGAAAAAAATTATATTAAGGGGGTGCGCCCGGCCTCCTGGTCGTCAATATTATTTATTGTTGATTACTGTAGAACATGTGTACTGTTATACACAAAGATACTAAAAGAAACTGAAAATGAAAAAACAAAGTTTTTTGTTAAATTTTTGTCATTGGTGGCATTTCGAGTGAGGGGACCCGGGCCTCCTGGGCCACCTCACTGGCTACGCCTATGATTTTGAGATAAGATCGCGTCCTTCAGTTCTTTCATAAAAAAAAATTTAAAGCAAAACTAAAATAACTTTTATTCCAAAACGAGGAGGAATCGAGTCAAGTCACTTGACAGTTTTTTGAAACCTCTAGGAATTGCATGACGTTACTGTGACGTTGACAGGTGGTCGTCATTTTTATTACTTACTTTTGTACGCGTAAATCCTAAATTAAAGAAACTGCAATTCCGGATAAGAACAACATACTAGCTATGCTCTCATTATATTTATCAATGGTAGTATTTCAACTGGGGGTTTGCATTACCGCCTGTGTTATTGCATTAAGTTCAAAATAACGTTAAACGAGGGCCTGGGGTTGCAACTTTTAGCTCAAAACTCTTAGATTTTTCACAGGTTTTGCGTATAAATTGTTAAAATTTTGAAGTAAAGGGCTCCTGGCCCGGAAACCTTGGTCATCAGTTAGGGACCCCGGGGCCTCCTGGTTGTCAGTTAGGGGCTCCTGGGTCTTCTGGTTGTCGGCTAGGGGCCCCAGGTCCCCCTGGTTTTCAGATAGGGCCCTGGGCCCCCCCTGGTTTTCAGTTAGGGGTTCCAGGGCCTTCTGGTAGTCATTTAGGGACCCCAGGGCCCCTTGGTTATCAGTTAGAGGCCCCGGGGCCTCCTGGTTGTTAGTTAGGGTTCCTGGGGGCCCTGGTTGTCGAATTAGGGGCCCCAGGCCCCCTGCTTGTCAGTAAGTGGTTCCGGGGCCCTGGTTGTCAGTTATGGGCCCCAGGGCCCCCTGCTTGTTGGTTAGGGGTTCCGGGACCCCCAGTTCATCAGTTAGAGGCACCGGGGCCGCCGTTTGTCAGTTAGGGGCCTTGGTGCCCTCTGGTTGTCAGTTAGGGGCCTTGGGGCCACCGTTTGTCAGTTTGGGGCCCCGGGTCTCCCTGGTCGTTAGTTAGGGGCCCCCTGGTTGTTACTTAGGGGCCCTTTGGTTGTTAGTGAGTGGCCCCGCGGCCCTTAGGTTGTTATTTAGTGGCCCCTGGGCTCCCTTGTTGTCTGTAACTGCAACTAAACATTGCTAGGCTATGTTGTCATAATTTTTTTATCATTGGTGGTATTTTAATTGGGGGAAGGGCGGCAAAAAACTTTGTAACGGCAAAAAACTTCGCAACAAAAGCAAACTTTTTTTCTTCAATGCTCTTCTCGTTTTCTCAACGCGTCTATTTCTCGTCTACTAAATAAAGTGGTTAGATGCATCTACACCACCATGTTGGTAAAAAGCAAACTTTTTTCTTCAATGCTCTTCTCGTTTTCTCAGCGCGTCTATTTCTCGTCTACTAAATAAAATGGTCAGATGCATTGACACCACCCTGTTGGTGATATCTCTTGGGGATAAAAATTGCTTTTTCTTAATATTATATTTTCTTTGGCAAATTTGATTTTCACATCAAGTTATAATTTGTGCTGTTATAATAAAACAATCCGGCGAATTTAATGACAATGATAAAACAGTGAAAGGGGAAAATGGCTTTAGAACCTGAAATTTGTAGTCTGTTGTGGGCCTTTGTGCGTCAACCGTTGTGACATATTCCACATGTTTTAGAAAGGAGGAAAGCTTGGGAGTATATTTCACCAGAGATTGACCTGAACTACTACAAAAGTAGCATCGCTAACAGGACTTAAATTGTAAAATTTTGCATGGGGGGACGCTTTTGCAGCCTTGATCTTTTGCATTGCTTTATTAAAAATTATGTCGTCGAAATTGAATGAGGACCAAGAAAAAAAAGGTCTTCGCCAAAACTTGAGAGTTTTTTTCCCGAAATCAGGTGAAGACCAAAACAAAAAGGTCTTCACCACAATTTGGGACTATATTCGGCTGGAATTTAAAGGATTTATTCGTGCTGGCTGGCTCTTTTTTGTCTGATCAACCAGCGCTCAAATCTCGAAAGGGAGACGCCTAAATCTCGATAGGGGGACGCTAAAACCCCGCTTCCCCCCGACAATTTAAGCACTAGCTAACACTACTTACTCTAAAAACAAAAAGTAGCCACCTTGCCACTTTTATATTGGTCATCCAAAGAGCAGCATATATAGCAGCACTTTCACTATTGCTACTTGTCGACAAAATTAGCGGCGAAACTGGCGACCGCTATGCGTGAAAGATTTAGCAACGCCTTAGTGGATCTCTGAAACAGTAGAAAAATAGCAGAACGTCTTACCATCAATAACAATTTTTGAAACTACGCTGTCCTCCGTCTAATTTGTTATTAAATATTTTTTTATTCAATTATATGCCTTACTTCAAACTTTATGTACAGTACATAGCTACTGTAGAATCATTTATTTTAGCATTATCTATACAAAAACACATTATACCAAAACAAGTGTATAAACTGCGTGACATCTTTCTAAACCTGCAACTTAAACACCAAGCGTCACTCAAAACCGCAAAAAAATTTTCCGTAAAGAAAGCGCCAAGCCAAGTAGTAGTCTTGTTTGGGGTCAAAAATCTTCGTGGTATCAAGAGGTGGGTCTGTCGGATTGGACTCAGTTTCGACTGCTTGAGCTACAAACAGGAAAAATTTTTGTTAATATCACTGAAAGCTTATAGCCATTACGAATATGTTCAAAAAAAGATTAAGTGAAAGCCCAATTCAACTTTTCTGAGCAAGTACAACGCTTCTAGTTATAAGCTAAGGCCGTTGTTCAAACTATAAAAATAAACCAAGGTGCTCATCGGGCGTAGGGTATCCCTTATTTTGACGTTTGGAAAAGTTTCACTTTTGAACCTTTCAAATGGTTTTATTTAATGAAAAATTGATATGTGTGACATATTAAACTTTTGAAATTTAGTTTAGAGTTGGCGCAAACTCTTTCAAGTTTGAATGGGTATTTTTTAATTCATATGCAGGAATGCCACTACTATGACCAGCTGAGCAGTACGTATTGTTTGATTGTGACCATTACACGCATAATAATAGAGTTTATTAAAATCTTCTGAAACTTTACTTAGGAACTACAGTGACGTATCGGCTACGACATAGAGTAGTTATGTGCAGTTTTCAATGCTTGCATCATCAACCAGTCTTTCAAAAAAAAGCAGCTTTTTTCCCTAAGATGGCTAGTCTTTTATGATATCTTACAGAGGGTTTAAATTTGCGTAGCCTGTTTGATTGTAACGTAGGTTTGACTACAAAATGTGCCATGGTGAAAGTTTTAGAGCCTGCCAAAGAAGATGAACTACTGTCACAAACTCGAGTAGACATGACCAACACAAAAAACAAAGTACTTGTTGAGTGTGTCACAAAAAACATTAGAAGGTTGATATGTCTGACCAAGCAATTAGAAATTCTCCACAAGCTGCAAGCAAGGTCTATAGCGGATACCTGTCTTCAACCCCTATTCCATTGCTTCTTATTGAGACCCAACTTCGCATGTTAACAAATACTTTGAAATATGAAGCACTTTTATGCTTTCGACGTGCTCTGCGCCTCCTCCAAGAATCCTTTAATCTCAGCGCTCTCTGCTCAAAATAAGAGATCAGCCGGTTAAATAAGAAACCCTCCAGGTGATTGAATTGGTTTTTCACAGAAGAAACCCTTCTACCTTGCACGAACCATTAACTATATGTCCTCCAATCCCCCTTGGACTTCAGTCAAGTTTACAATATCATCTTCCATATCCAACTGCAGTTTCCGTAGCTCATCCCACCTTGAATAGGCTAAGCATCGATTTCTTTCCCTTACTCCTTCAGACGCGTATGTATGGGCCAATAAATCTGTCCTTTCCCTCATTAGACACGTGGCACTGGAGTGTATGCCATATAATCCAAATGAAATACTTTCGACTCTTTTCTCAGCTGGACCAATTGCCTCCAGTTTCACAGCTGAAACCCATCCTCTGGAGCAACGGCTTGTCTGGTGAACAACCGCAAGACGACTTACCACTTTTATTAATCTTTTACGGACCCCTAATCGGCTCTTTCCCAACTTTCAAAGGCCCTTCTACATCTCTGGCCAAGACTCCTCTAACGTCTGGTTTAATGTCTCCTCACTTTCCAATAGCGCCATTTTTAACTTTGACTGATCCGGTTATGCCGGACTGCTGGTATCCATGGAAATAAGCATGCTGATTCTCTTCCCAAAGCTGGAGCTTCCCTGCCTACTGCGGTGGTCCCTTATTCATCTCCTCAACTACTGCCAAAACCCGTTACCTCCAGTATCACAAATAGAGATGTCAGATTTCCACATTACCCTTCCATCTCAACTGTACCGTTCCTACAGTTTCTCCGAAAGAATTATTTTGTTCTCTCATGCCCTAAATGCTCTGAGCTTTCCGCTTTGGCTTTCATGGTCAGAACATTTTAATATCATCGTAAGCAAAACTCTTCCTGCAGCACCAGTGAGAACCTTCTACAGGACCTTAATCATCTCTTTCTTGACTGTTATGCCTCTGAGCCTCCAGGTAAATCAATCTTTGGCTCTAAAGTTTGCATCCAGGCGTGTAGCTCAACTGTTGGACCTCTGCGAAGTTCCTTTGCTTCTCCATCCCTCGGAAGGGGCTGGTAGCACCACCACCCAACCAAACCGCTTTCACAATACAAACAATGCAGTATGCTTTACAGATTGTTGAAAATAACCAGGCCATTGTTCCGAATATACGAAAATATACTCTAAGGCAGCAACAACTTTTCTGTAAACGAAAATATAACTGATTAGAAAACTATGTGCGTATTGTAGTGTTTGTTAAGCCAACTTTGAGATCACTGCGCAACCTCTAAAAATCAAAATTTTAAAACAAAGCTTTTTATGAGGCAGTTTTTGGTACAAAGAAAACTTTTGAGAGGGTCAGAGTCACAAAAACGTGTCTTTTAAAGTTTGACCCCAAACCAAATAGAGGATTCCCTAATAGTCACAAAATGGATTCCCTAATAGAGCGGCATCAGTAATAAGGTGCTTTTACTCTACTCGAAAAAAACAAAGCTCTCAATTTTCAAAACAGTTTTTGTCCTTATTCTCACCTATGGTATGATTCTTGTGTAATGACCGAACGAATGCGATCACAAGACAGTGCAGGCGTCAGAAATGAGGATTTTGCGAAGAATCGAAGGGGTTACACCATTTAACTTGGTGCGTAGCTCTGAGATTCGAAAATCTCTAAACATCGAGCCGCTCAGGCGCGTAGCCAGGAATTCGCAATGGGGGGGCTGTTTTGAGGGTCTGGGGGCTAAGCCCCCAGCGCTCAAAAATTTTGCTTTTTTTTGCAAAAATAACTAAATTTTAGAGCTATTTTGATAAAAAATGATGCTTTTAAAACGTGGCTTAGAAATTGGCAGTGCAAACAAGATTAAACTGGTTGCATAAATGGACTATCTGGTAGGTGGCAAGTGGTAAAATTTTAGTTCTCTTGTTTAGATACTGGTAAATTATTAAATCTAATAATTCAATAAAACTCACTCGGAGTAATCTATTTGTATACAGTTTATAGCCAAAAAAAATTGGGGGGGGCTAGTGAAAAGAGATTTGAAGGAAAAGATTGGCAATTAATTAATACTGAATAGCCCCCCCCTATTCTTTAGTTTGTGGTATATTTGTTCATGACACCTATGTTCAGCATTTTTACTCTTGCGATCAAATTCGATTGCGTATTTTTGACCATTTTTCAAAGTTTTCATTTATTTGTTAGTTCTATTTTGGACAAATTAGCCCCCTCCTCCCATTTAAATATGCGTTTCAAAAAATGTTTTAAATTACTATTTGGTCCACTCCAGTGCACAAAACAGTCTCAAAAGTGTTAAAAATGTAGTGTTTTTCTCATTCTGCATTTTGGTCGACATGCCAATGGGGGGGGCTATAGACCCCCCGCCCCCCCCCCTGGCTACGCTACTGGAGCCGCTAATTCTTCGACATGAAAGATCTCAGCTTAGATGGATTGGCATGTGAGCAGAATGCCTTAGGAAAGACTTTCCAAACAAGCTTTACTTGCCAAAGCAAATGTTGACGATCTTGGATGAAATCACTGGGTAATTCATCAAAGCGAAATGATGGATGTGATTGAAGACCGTGAAGTGTGGCGGTTTAATCTCGAGTTGCTACTCCGCCACCCTCACGGAAAAGCGGAATATGAAGAAAGAAAAAAAGAAGAGGCACCTCTTCTGCCATTAGCATAAAATATAGCGGTGAACGGCTCCATTGCTATTTTTCTTTAAACGTAAAGCTGCGATCGTTATTCAAGAGCGCTGTCCGGTACAGTTACTTTGGTCGGGCGCTACTCAGGGCCATTGAAAGGGTTTAAGAGCAAAGGAAAAGGTGTTTATATGAGACGGAACAGCTAAACATCAGCTTTGTGCTTGCAATAATCGAAACTGTGACGCAGCAAAGTATCAGTTTTTAGTCCTGTTTTTTTTTAGCAAAATTTATCACGCCTTATCGTTTTGAAAGAAATTTTGCATGATTGGTAAAAAAAGGAAAAGTATGGTAACTTTTTGGATGCTAAAGAGTTTTTGAGAGATTTTAGGTTTTTGCGCGTTATTGCTGTTTCTTACAAAAGAGTAAAATGTAAACGTACGTGGAAACGCGAGTTTACGTCGAAAGCATGTAGGTAGTTTCTTCGCAACGCAAGAAAATTAGAAAACTCTTTCCAGATTTAACTGAGATTAGTTTTTTACAATGGTGTTCGGCTGTAATCAGGGGTGCCAATCTTTGTTGATCGTTGAGGGGATAATTTGCAATTTTACCCTAATTTTGCCCTATTTTCAACATTGGGGGGATGAACCTCGACCAAGATTTTGTTCAGTTGAGCAAATTAAGTGAAGACCCCAAAAAATAAAAGGTCTTCACCAAAAATGAAACACTTTTTCCCCCAAATTCAGGTAAAGAACAAAAAAAAAAAGTCTTCACCAGAAATTGAACACTTTTTTCCCAAATTCAAGTGGACATCTACGCCCAGATGTACACCAGAATCAAATTATTGGGGGGAATGCATATGTAGACCATACTCAAACTATTGGGGGGGATACAGTGAAAATATTGGGAAGATAGAAAATATTGGGAAGTCAAAATATTGTGATGCACTTCAAGTAAAATACGGCGAATAATTTCCACTTACGTAAGTAATAGTAGTGAAAATTACTTCTATGTAATGAAAGTAGTTTTAAAGTATAAAACTGCCTCAACTGCAAATGCTTCTACTCAAGGATGGCAGTACGGTATGGTAAAGTACGTCTCAATTTTTGCTAAAAAGCACGGTACGCGCTTTTGGTGGAGGTACGGGTACGGTACTTCGGTATGCTGTTTGAATGTGCGTACTAAACGTACTAACGTACCGTTCACTGCAAGAACGTTATGTAAGGGCATTTACAACTCGCTGACAACGCTACGTACCGTACTTGTGGTAGTGCGATGCATTATTACGTTTCTGTAAATTATTCATGAGACGTGTTCTGAATTCTGATTGTTTGTTCTCCACCCCTTTCTTCCCCAAGAATTGAGGCCAAAAGGCGTCACATGAGTGAAAAAGCTCCAGACTTGGCTAAACTGATATTCACAAATGCTATTTTAGAATACACATATGTATTTTTATTTTATTAGATTTGCTCCAACACACAATTTTAATCAAATGAGCAATAATTAAATCGAAAGTAACAATACAATTGTAGCCATCTTAAAGGAAAAAAACAAAATATTTTAGCATAAATAGAAGCAGCAAAACGAAAAACGTTAAATCGAGAACTTTGGAAAACCTTAGCAGTTTTTAATCTACGTTCCGTAGCTCTCAAGTACGGTACGTTTTGAGCTTTGATTGACCTACGTACCGTACCTTTTAAGTACGGTACGTTTAGAGTGTACCATCCGATGAAAAGTACGTAGATACGATGGGCAAGCAAAATTTTGTTTGCTACGTTACGTTAGTACGGTACAGTGAATTTTTGAAGTACAGTACGCCATGTTCAAATTTTGAAAGTACCGTGTCATATTGCCATCCAGCCATCCTTGTTTGTACCCACCACAGACAACAAAATTTTGGAATAACTTGCAGTACCTCAAAATTTTACCTATAACTTAGTATAAATTTTAGTTTCCAGATATAATCACAGATCTCGAGTCGATTCGGCAAAAGTAAGAAAGTGATTAGTTACCCATTGCATTCAAATTATTTAGATTTGCATGAGCAATTTCAAGATGTTGCAGAAGTTAAATATAAGTTTGAGAAAAATGATATGAAAATGAATTCCATTTCAAATAGACTACAATTATTATTTGATTTTGATTTTCAGAAATATAATCAGTATGTACGATATTATTAGGTAATGTAATCAAAAACATTACAGTATATATTCACTAAAATATCGTAAGGTCTACATTAGGATAGAGTGAAAAAACTTTTTTTTTAATTTTAATTAGCTAGGAGTTGGAAAAGTTGCCAATCATTAATCTAAACAAATGTGTAAAATTATATTGCCATATGACGAGATCTTTATCAGCCACTAACCCTTTAATTTTTATCTGACATCTGCCTCCAACCTAATCATTTTTATCATCATTCTCAATGCACTCTTGACTACATCCAGCATGGTACGGTAACTGTAATAAATTAAGCTTTTTAATGGATATGGTTGGCTAAAACAGTGAATTTGAATTTGTTACGCAAATTTGCTTGGTTAATCATTACTGCAGTAGTGAGTGATGTAAGAAGTAGAAGACTTCAAAAGAAGACTTCAGAAGAAGTAGAAGACCAGTAGAAATTAGCTGCAGAACAAAAAATTTTCATACTCAAAATTGCGCTAACAAATCAGCTTTTGAGTTTTGTGAAATTTTTTCACTGTCAATATCTGATGTATTTGCAATTTTTGACTAACATAGATAACAACAGTCAGCAGGTCAAAAAGTAAGAAAAAAGATATCGGATGTAGCGTATTGTACAATTCACCACATTTGTAATCAGAAACCGCTATCGCAAAATTGCTTTTTGTCATATCGCAAATCGCTACTACAGTAGGCTATGTGTGCACTGACTGGCCTCGAGGATACAATTTGAAGTTCTTGGCCTTGGCCTCGAAGCCTGCAAGTCCTCGAAAATGCTCTGTCCTCGGCTCGAGGACAGCACTATCTTTTGACTTATTGAAAATGGGCCAAGATCATGACCAATTTTGTATAGTCTTGAAGAACGCCAGAGCTTGCGAAAAAATTTTTGAAGACAATTTTTTTCATTGAGAATGCTCGAAATTTCCGAAAAAATTACGAAATTTCGGAGCGAAGACCTTTTATTTATTTATTTATTTTTTTGGAGAAGGCTAAAATTTCTCTTTTTTCTTTTTTTTTTAAATCACTTCCGCGTTGTGTCCTTGGTCCTTGGCCTCGAGCATTCCTGCCCTTGGCCTTGAGAGGGTCTGTCCTCGGTAGGGCTGTCCTTAACCTCGAATTCTTTTTGTGTCCTTCGTCTTGGCCTCGAGCTTTGTGTCCTTGATTCCACCTCTGAGTACTAGACTACTAGAACTAGTGGGGTGCTACTAGAGATAGGCATTTCAGAATAGTTCACTATTTGAGAATTATTGCGAATAGCTAAAACCGAATCCAGAATACTGAATCCTATTCTGGTTTAAATTAACTTAATTTGCCAAAAAAGTAAACAACCAATCAACCACCACCGATATTCAGAAAAAAATTAATTCAACGATTGCTTAATTAAACCAGCACTTTATTGCATGCGTGAGTTCACCACTTAGACATTGAGTGCTTCTAAATGTTCACCACGTAGTTGCGGTAGTTGGGGTCTTTGTTCATTCAAAGTCAAGCCTGCACTCGAGTAACACCATTTGGAAGAAGCTGATATTGCAGGAGGAATGCAAAGGCATTTTGAAGCAAGTTGCTTCAAATGAGGAAGTTGAGAATTGATGAACCATTTCATGTTTCCTGCGTAAAAAGTTTGAATTTTGGAGGGCTTCGTTTGGGAGGAACTTTTCTTCATATTTGCCAACCCTGAAAATTTCATGCGTTTAGCGTGAGTGGTTCGAAAGTTTTAACATTGGCAGCCCTGTTTCGGGGAGACCCCCCATTTTGGTACCTCCAAATTTTGTCAAATTTTATCTTTTCCTTATATTTACTTACCTTAAAAATTTCATGTGTCTAGCTTAAAAGGTTAAAAAGTTTGAATTTTGAAGGGCTCGTTTGGGGTAAATCTACTATGGGGCATCTCTAATTTTCGTTAAGTTTAGTTTATTTGTTAGTATCTCCAATTTTCGTTAAGTTTATATTTACCCACTTCGAAAATTTGATCCATCTAGCTCTAACGGTTTAAAAGTTCAAAATTTTGGACGACCAGATTTAGGGGATCTACTCAAACTGGCACCCCCGATTTCTGCCACACAAAAATGGTCTTGATATCGTCAATCACTCTAACTTTGAATACAGTGCGTTTAGCAATTTAAAAGTAGATAGCACGGGAAAAAGCAAAAAAAAAATACGAAAAAAGATGCAAAACAAGAAAAATAATTTTCAAGTTGGGATAACCGAACACAACCAAAAGAAAGGCCGGTGATAGTGTGCTCTAAAACCACAAACCATTTTTCATCAAAATTGGTAATTACCGAGATATATCGGTTCAAATTCGTCGACGTTTTGCCCATTTTTGGCCTGTAAAATTTTGGTCACGTAACTGGGCGCCCCCAAACTCGATTTGCTTAAAGCACTTATAAGCACCCACATTGTGTTCATATTTCAGCTTCGCACATTCAGTGGTTTTTGAGTTATAGGCAAATTATTAAATTAAATTCTCAATCCAAAAATCGCTGTTTTTTATGTTTTTTTGGGAGGAATCAATTCACGATCACGTGACCTAGTATCCCTAAAATTGGCACACATGACGTTTTTATTAATTTCTACGTTGAGTTCAAGTTTCAACTTTTTAGGTTTTACCGTTTGCTAGTTATAAGCAAATCAATCATTATCTGCTAAAGTTTGCGAACAAAAACATAAGTACTACGCGCTCATGCGAAGTCCCAGTTAAGAGCAAATAGTTCACTACAATTTTATGAGAGAATTAACTCCAAACAATTTTTACCAACGTAATTGCGTTGATTTAAAACCGGTTTCAACTATCTGGTTTGCATTTCAATTTGGATTCCGGATAGTTTGGGATTCGGATCCTTAATTCTGGACTCGGTATTCTGAAATGCCCATCTCTGGGTGCTACTAAAACATATAGGATTACGAGGTTCGCTAGTACTAAAGCACAAGAACCCAAAATCTAAACCAAACCCATGGGCTCCAGGGTCAGTAGCGCTACCAGGAATTTGCAGTGGGGAGGGCTGTTTTGGAGGCTAGAAACAAAATCAAACGATCTTGACCCAGATTTTGATTGGGCTTTTCTCAGATTGGCCCAAATTTAGGTGATCTCCAAAAAAAATGTTTTCACTGAAATTGAAACCGCTTTTCTGTTCAAAGCAAGTTTTTCTGGTTAATATCACGTAAGGTTCTGGACCAATTCTCATCGCTAATACCATTGGGGTGGGCTATTTTCGTTTTTGTGCAAAAGTCGGCCTCAAAAGTGCTAAAAACAGGGTATTTTGCAAACTCTTCAGGCCAATGGGGGGGGGGGGCTCGACCCCCCCCCCCCCCCCCCGCCTGCCTACGCTACTGTCCAGGGTCTTTTAAATTTTACTAGTATCGCTATGGGTGCACTGTCATAAATCGATATCGCGTATTCGACATCTGTTGTATTGCAAAAGGGTACTGTACTGGTAGGCTATCACAAACTGCTACCAGCATTTTTATGCGCGCACTGTTATGAATTGTATTGAACTGTATTGAATCGAACTGTTTTGAAACTATCATACTCAACTCCTGATTTTTCACTGTATGTTTTCTCTGCTTCTCTTTGATTGTATGGTACGTTAATTTTTCAAAGTATTTATAACCCCAAACGACATTGAGCAAAGGAGGCCAACAAACAAAGCAAAGCCTTAAAATTGCTCACGCAAAGTTTCTAATCAATTGGTTTCATTGAGCACAATTCGAATCCTCTCACAATCATCATGATGTCACTATTACTATGTGATAAATGCAGAGGTAGGCACCATAGGTAGTAACACGCTGTTAAAATAGTGGTAGCGATGCTTTTTTCAAAATAGAAAGCAACTAATACCGCTTTTTCTTTGATGGGTTTTTAGAATCAAAAGTACAGTATTGTTTAAGAATCTTCAACGTAATTGTGAATGTTTGGCAGTGAAATGAACACTTTTAAATTCTGATTCAACATCGATAGTTTTATCCAAGATTTTTCATATTGTGGTAAACGTCTAATGCAAATCAATGATCTGGCAAATGTATCAATATATAAAGTTTTTACAGTATTTATTGGATTTCATAAAGTGATTGTCGGTATCTGTTTCTTTCAGCTTGTAGCTGGTCAAAAGTTTACGTTTCAGTCAGTTGAATTTAAAGATGATTGTACAACTGCTTTGGTATCTTTTGAAGTTGATTCCAAAGAATCATTCTTGTTTGGTTGGTTTGTAGTTCATGAAGATGTGAGTACTCAAATTGGTACAATCTTCTTGTCAAGTACTGGAAGAGTAAAATTCTTTCGAAATGACAATAAATTTTTTTCTCCAGATGTTTATGAATTCAGTTCGTCCCCAAAGTATTTACTTCCACCATCAGTTAGAGATCCATTTATTTCCACTTTAATTATCACAAATTTGGATGTTAATGAAACTAATGAATTTGGTGTTGGATTGATTTCTGCGCAAATAAGTACAATTGTATCTGCTCCATTTTGCGATGTGGAGGATCAATATTGTCAAAATATCCCAGCTGAGCGTAAAATTATTTGTGGCTCCACTTTTGTGAAACAGCCTATCAACACCAAGCAAGATCCAATACGTGTTAAGTGTCTTGTAAATGGAAGTCTAAATACCTCCGCAATGTGTTTTCCAGAACGCAAAAAGCCATCAATAACACCATCAACAACACCATCAACAACACCATCAACAACACCATCAACAACACCATCAACAACACCATCTACAACGCCATCAACAACGCCATCAACAACACCACTAACAACACCATCAGCAATATCATCAACAGCCTCATTAACAAACAAATCAATAACACCATCAACAACATCATCAACAAAACCATTTACAGCACCATCAAAACCACCATCAACAAATTCATTAACAACAGCCTCACTAACACCATCAACAGTTACGTATTGGTATCTAATGATTGGAGCAGTTATCGCAGCAGCAATAGTGGTGGGTGTAGCGCTGCTTTTTAAAATGCATTGGAAAAAGCAAAAAAGTCGGAAAAAACAAAATGAGTGGGAAAAAGCACTTCAAAGCACGTCACATTTTTCATCATACTCGTCCTATTACGACGAAGAATATTAGGAGTAGGGGAGACCCATATCGCGTCATTTCGCCCAGATAGGACAGAATTTTTCAAACAATTGCTGCAGAGGTCGCGAGCCGTTGGCAATGCTGTGTCCGATATGACTGACCAGAGAAAAGAACCTCAGACCTCTCGCTTCATAGACGAATGCGTTACTGCTCAACCAACTGGCCTTTCCAATGTTTCCTTTCCTTTCCAATTAAAATGTTGTAAATGGACCGACTATGAGAGGTCCGAACCCGGCCCCAAACCGAAAAGCGAAACCAAAATAAATATGCCCGAAGGTTATGTTGGTTAAAAAATCGGTATACGGTTATTGTTCGTATGCGGTTAAATCTTTAAAATAAACTTACTTACTGTTGATCACTTGTGATGCAATAATACTATTCGTGTAGTAGTAATCGTATTGATGCTCAAGCGAAGTCGTTATTTGATGTTCCAAAGTTAATTTAATTACGCTTTTATCGCACCTGAAAGTCTAAAACACAAGCCAAGTACATAATATATCAAGCCATAATTAAGCCAGAAATTTTGTCAATTTTAAGCCAAAACCCGACCCGAAAAACCCAGCCTAACTTACAACTCTGGGCCACTTTTTAAGAAAATATAAACAGTTTTTGTAGAATTACATACCTTTTTGTATAACTTAATGTAATAACAAATTGTATAACAAATATTTTATTAGAGAATTGAAAGTATTAGCAACTTCGCAGCATCAATTGACATAATTAAAGTTTTTTATTTGGCAGTAAAACATATTGCAATGAAAAATTAAACGTTTTTGGCCTAAAGCAGATAAGCCCTCGTCAGGATAACATATCTGATTAAAATAAAAATAATTTTACTTACGGTTATAGGTAATTACCAATGCATTCATTACAAATAAAATCAATTTATGATGTAATACGAGTATTATCAAAAACTCACAAAAATTTAGTTAGTTAATTCATAACAATTTAACCAAGCAGCTGCAATCAGGGATATTTTTGTGACTAGTTAAAAATCAGACAATCAAAAAAAATGAAGCGAAAAACGGCAAAACAAGCAAATTTATGGTAAGAACCGAATAATAATGCGTACCAAAATATCTCAAAAATGCTAAATAAAAATGAGGCTCCTTAGCATATAGCTGTTTGTTTAACTTGGGATTCAAGTTTTTAATCAATAAAGCTCAATAAAGCTTCTTGGAATTTTAGTGTCACACTCGGTGACACACTTTTTAAGAACTTTGAAAGATTCCACCGAATGTTTTCTGGAAGAGCATATGTACAATCGTACAAATGGTCATTGACAGCACATTTTGTATTAATATCAGCTAGATTTAAATGCTGCCGTGCTCGAGTACCAAGGTGTCGTGAACTCATGTCAACATAGGACAAATTCGCATCACACGAACATAAAAATTGATATACGACATCGGAGCTCAGAGAGATGGATATCAAAGTTAGTGATTTTTGGATAGATGTCAAAATTCAAAGTTAATGAGCAGGACGTAGATACTTGTTTTTTGGCGAAAGCCAACTAGCACTGGCCTATTTTTGAATTTTAATACTATTTGTCTTTTAAAGCGGAAATCTGGTTTCATTATGTGTATGCTGCACCGCGCTGAAATGATTTGCTATTACCATCACTATTTCTCGCTAGCAATTACACAAATAATTTCTTTAACAAAATACTAAAGCAGTTTCGTGATTCATTCTCATCTGTTACTACCAACTGTGATGATGAAACTGATAAATATTTTGTTATGGTCCCTTACGTTGGTGCAGCTTCTAAGCAATTTGTTAAACAACTTTCAGAGCTAGTTAAATGCAAAATTTGCATTAAGTTTTGTGCAATTTATAAAACATGTAAAGTTGGCTGCTATTTTTAACTGAAGTCAGCTACTCACATCGCTCTCAGCTCCAATGTCGTATATCAATTTTTATGTTCGTGTGATGCGAATTTGTCCTATGTTGATATGAGTTCACGACACCTTGGTACTCGAGCAAGGCAGCATTTAAATCTAGCTGATATTAATACAAAATGTGCTGTCAATGACCATTTGTACGATTGTACATATGCTCTTCCAGAAAACATTCAGTGGAATCTTTCAAAGTTCTTAAAAAGTGTGTCACCGAGTGTGACACTAAAATTCCAAGAAGCTTTATTGAGCTTTATTGATTAAAAACTTGAATCCCAAGTTAAACAAACAGCTATATGCTAAGGAGCCTCATTTTTATTTTGTATTTTTAGTGATATTTTGGTACGTATTATTATTCGGTTCTTACCATAAATTTGCTTGTTTTGCCGTTTTTCGCTTCATTTTTTTTGATTGTCTGATTTTTAACTAGTCACAAAAATATCCCTGATTGCAGCTGCTTGGTTAAATTGTTATAAATTAACTAACTAAATTTTTGTGAGTTTTTGATAATACTCGTATTACATCATAAATTGATTTTATTTGTAATGAATGCGTTGGTAATTACCTATAATCAAAAGTAAAATTATTTTTATTTTAATCAGATATGTTATCCTGACGAGGACTTAACTGCTACAGGGCGAAAGCGTTTCATTTTTTATTATAATATGTTTTACTGTCAAATAAAAAACTTTAATTATGTCAATTGATGCTGCGAAGTTGCTAATACTTCCAATTCTCTGGTTTTAAAAATCAACCTCTATGCCAAAACTTAAACATTCTACAGTATAACAAATTAGAGAACTTTTAATATCACATATTTTTGTGCCGCTTTCTGAGCTGGACATGTTATTGCCTAGCAAACAACTGCAACTGCTCGTCTATTGGCTAGAGGAGTTAGCTGCTGCGATAAGCTCTGCTCCCTCATTAACTTCTTTTGCTTTGCTTTGCTTTGCAAATGGAAGCATGGTGTATATTCCACTAATGTTTGCTATAGTGTGGGCAACTTTTGCTATGACTTGCATTGTATGCGCATACAACAAATAAACGAATTTTAACGATTTGATTTTAATCTTTTCATTGGGGACAGGTCTAGTAAATGTTTTTAGCCCAAATGTGGCCTCGTCAAAGTTACAAGCATATCAAAATCCTAAAATTCAGTTCAGCTCCGTTTATTCGCCACCATATATATTTATGAACAATAGCAAATCAATTAACAGTTCATTTAGAAAAAAACACAAAAAACAATACTAATATTCCAAAAACACACAAACACACAGGCAGCAGGAAAAGCCACGAATAGACCTCTCGGTCTTCAAACTAAGCAGCCACCCATAACGTTAAGCAATTGCTATTACCTACAGTAATTAAACAAAAAATCTAAGCGACGAGAAGTCACAAATCGTGGTGACACTGAGTCACTACTTAAAATTAATTTATTTGAGAGAATGAGAAAAAAACAACAACTAGACAAAACGGGGAAGCAATATCAACAATCTGCTGGGATGTCTATGTATTGCATATGTTCATTGTTTTTTCCTTTTTGTATATCTTTTAATTGCATATTTGTGTACTTTTTTATATTCGTATGTTATTGTGTTTGCTACTTTTTAGCACAGTTGTTTAATTATGCCATTAATTGTGGTCAAACGCTTTTCAAAGGTAGGTAGTACGCAGCTACAGAATAAGACCCTAAGTGGTTCGCAGTAAGAAAAAGGCTGGGAACCCCTGCTGTAGACCTACTGACCTTAGCTACTAGCCAGTACTATGTACTGTAGGCCTTTCGTCATGCCATAAAATTGCAAAATGCAGGACTGCCAATATAATGGAGTCAAACGGATTAAATCGTATTTTTGTAAATTAGGGGAATTGTGGAATAATGTTTGGGGCACCTCTTGATTACCTTATGTCAGAGTTCCCAACCTTTTTCTGGCTGTAAACCACGTAGGGACTTACGTATTTTGTAGCTGCGTACCACCTACCTTTGAAAAGCGTTTGATCACAATTAATGGCATAATTAAACAACTGTGCTAAAAAGTAACACACACAATAGCATAAAAAAATAAAACGTTAGCGAATATGCAATTAAAAGACATACAATACATAGACATCGCATTGCATTGTTGATATTGCTTCCCCGTCTTGTCTAGTTGTTGCTTTTTGCATTTTCTCCAAGTCGCTTGAAATAATTACGATTGCGATCCTTCTTTTCTGGATCATTAGTTTGGAGATGGCGTTGTAGAAGACTTGGCTTCATTGATCACTTGACAATGTCTTCATATACACTACAAACTGTGGCTCAGATTCTCCCTTTTTCTTCAATTCAATACAACCAGATCTAAATTCCGACAAAGCTTCAATTCCATTATATTTATTTAACGAGTAAAAACATTCGTTCAACGTGTAGCAATATTTATTCAAAGTGTGAAAACAATAATTGCTTTTAATTTTACGCACGCCCCCTTTTTTTTTCTTTGTTTGTGCGTCATTGCTTTGCCTTTTTTTTCCTGTGCTTTGCTCGTGACAAGTTGCAGTTGCCTAAATCATTTATTTGCTGATGATGAGACTAGTAATGTCTTGAAACGTTCAGTAAAAATATGTTTGCTCACGTTTTGGCTCTGCTTTATATTAAGATTATTTAGACGTTCCAATCCTTACCCACCAAAACTTAGCCCAACGAAATCGTGAGCAGATGCCCTGCAGACATTTCAAGAAACAACAAAACGATGGATTTTGATAATATATCAAAAAACATTTTCGAACGACCACTCACTTACAAGTGCTCCTATTTTGTATAAAGTACTTTATATATTCAGCAGGTCTCTTTTTTATTTTTTCGTTTAAAGTACTTCAAACTCTTCCAAGCCAAAAGCGAGTCTTTTCAATTGAATTGAAAAAAACTATTCGCTCCATTTCACTTTCAATCTGTTTAAACATTGTATACACAAGTTAATTACAAAACAAACCAATAAATGATACTCAACAGTACTTTTTTTTTATTTTCACTTAGAATCGAGTACGTACTGACAAAAGCTACTTTAAAATGTTGATAAAAATAATTGTTGTGTTTTTTTTTTTTTCAGAAAAATAGCCATGTCAGCACCATTCGAAACAACTTTTGCACCTTTTTGGAGCCATTAAACAGAACTAAATTGTTAAGATTTAAAAGCTAGTTGAAACATGAAATCACCCAGCCCTTTTAAGTCCACCTTTCTCACAGATCAATAAGTCCAAAGTGTGTTTAAACGCTTGCAATTTGGGTTAAAATTTTTAAGTATGTCTTGGCTGTGGGCAGTGGCGTTTAGCCTCCTAGTTGCGTCCCTGGTAGGCTATTATTCCGCAAATAATTTTCAGGGAGACTTTGTGTTTTCAACATAGATAAACTTGCCCGGTTTCGAGATTGTGGTTATCTGCAATATATGTTTATTGATAAATCATAATGATTTAACAATACCTCATTTTGCCGGGCAATTCTCTTCTATGTTTGCAAATAATTGAGTTATAGCTGTATTTATTCAAAAGGAATTTACTTTTTTAGCATTGCTAACTTTGGAGAGACCGATGTCTGTGGTCGATGCGCAGAGGTTTTTCGCAAAATCAGGTAGAGAACTAGTTTGTCCTTATACTTCTGAAAAAGCTGGTTGTCACAAACTCACTTGCAATAATGTCCCAGTTGGCTAAAAGAAGTAAATTCGAGACAGCGGAATCCTTTAAAATGCGAGCTTGTAGCTGCTGAGATTTTTCTCAATTCACCAAGTACTTAAATTCTAACCTACGGTATACATATTTTATTCAAAATGAATCAAAATAGTAGCACAATTATCCCAAATAATAGAATACATCAAAAATAATTAATTGAAAGAAATTTAGAAAAAGTTACAGACAGCATTAAGTCAAACTTTCCCCAACCGATTATAAAACTTGCTGCACTTCAAAAGCTAAGAATATGCTGAAACCTTAAATAAAAATATTTTAATTTCTGCTTTCGCTAAACCAAGTCATAGCAATAAGACTATAGTTAGACTTCTCAAACAAGATTATGCGGAAAACAGCATGACTTAACCAATTTTTACGTTTCTCGTATAAGTCGCGCTTTAGTTCACAAGTAAATAGTCGTAAATTAGACGAACAGAAAAAAACATCACAATATGAGATCCTGCAAAACAAACTTTTGAGCAATTTTTGCTGACAAGCCTGGTGAATAATGATTGTAATAATTTACAGCAGGGATCACCAAACTTTTTCCTTTGAGCGCCGGACTGGTTAGAAGCTGCGAGCCGGGTGCGAATTGAGAACAAATATTATACAAGTATTTCAATTTCCATGGATTCGAATTGAGCAAAATAAATAACAAAGTCAGCCGATGGTAGAGCAAAATTGTGATGGAAATCGATAGGTTGCTGAAAGAGTTAACTCCTTTTGTAATGCAGTAAAGGACTTCATGTTCTTGAAAAAACGCTTTACGCCTTTTTCCAAATTTGGCCCAATCTGTCCCTATTTGTAGTGGCCTAATGCTATAAAAGCGCAACTTCAAACCTACCTGTGGTATGTGGAAAACGCTAAACTTGTAAGGTTGCCGGTCGAAAAAAAATAAAAAATGTACAAATTCAACAAACAACGAATCAGCAATGAACTAAGAACGAATAATTTTAACAAAGTTTCTACAAAAAAAAACAACAAAAAAACAAAGCCGAAGACGTAGCTAATTCACCACGTTAGACGTCGGATGTTTTAGCAGATGTTTGGTGTAATAGTGCCAACGAATATTATACTGTTTCAAAACGAAACGCTTTTGTTGCATATCAGACAACCAGCTGTACCATTATTGGCTACCGCAAAAAATGCTGTTCTTATGAAAAAATAATCAATTTCTTTTCTTTGATATCATAATTTTGTTCCGAAGCACGAAAACTAGGGCAAATTGCAGATTTACGTCCCTACAGCCTTATGTCCGCGCCCTTGTGTCCTACGCCCTTGTGTCAGGTTTCGTTTATAATAATTTTAATAGTAATTTTAATCTAATAATACTGTCCCAGTCATCCTGCTTAAGCTGCGTAGTGTGTATTCTTTTGTGGTCTCACTGCTTTTATAGGTCTCACTGCCTATATGTTCTCATTGCCGCTTATATAAACGGATATAGCACTGATTAAACCAGAGATGGAAACCAGTCAGGTGGACCGGCACCGGTCGGGTGGACCGACCGGTCGGGTTGCCGGTCGGGTCGAGATTCTTCGACCGGCCGGTCAAGCCGGTTGAAAAACCGGTCGAATTCTCCTTTCTGGCTACTAAAAGACATCTAAGCACCAACCGAAATATACTTATATATTTTCTCATAACTAAAACTTTTGATCAAAAAACAGTATTAACAAATTACATCTTTTGAAAACACTTGTTAAATGGTTTCAAGCTGTGACTAATATGCTGTGACCATTAAGACATGCACATCTAGGGGCGCATTTAGGGTGAGAGCATTGTGTCATGCCCCCCTCTTTTGGGCCACGGCACAAAGCAAACAACCACAAAATATAAGTTAAAATCGCGTAATCAGATTATAATAAAGCATGCATGTGGAAGAGGTTTGCGCTACATAAGCGTAGCCAGGGGGGGGGGGGGGGCAGGGGGCCCACCCTCCAATTGAAATGATCCCAATGATAAAAATGTCACAAAAAAGACTATTGTTTCTTCAGTTTGAGTTTCTTTCAGCATCTTCGCGTACAACAGTACACGCGTACAAAATAATTAACAACAATATTGATCGAGGGGGCCCAGGCTCCCTCAATTTAATTTTTGCCAACCAATTTACAATGGACCCCCAACAATAATTTTGATCCAGGGGGCCCGGGCCTCCTCAATTTAATTTTTGCCAACCGATTTAAAAATCCCCCTACAATAATATTTAAATGGCCCCCAATTTAAATAGACCCTCAACAATAATATTGTTTCGGGGGCCCGGGCTCCTTCAAGTTAATGTTTGCCAACCAATTTAAACGTATAACCCAAGTGAAATTAAGGGGCTTTATCTTAAAAGTTACTAACTGAGGCACTCATCTAACCTTTTTATGTACGTAATGCAATAACCAGGGACGGATTAGACAAATGGAAGAGTGCCCGGGGCCCCGCGTTCAAACGGTAAGATTTTTTTTTGGTCTTCACCTGTATTTGGCAGGAAAATATTGCAAAAATTCCAAAGTGCCAAGGGCCCAACTCGATGTAAATCCGGCCCGGGCAATAACATGGTTTGTAGGCGTAACTATCTATTGTACATTTTTCAATAACAATTCACCTACACCTCGCCGGGTTTTATGCAAGAAAATACTTTAAAAAGAAATTAGCTCCAGTAAGGGGAATGCTCATTAAACAAATTTTTGAATTGAGAGGGCTCGGGCCACCTGGCCGTATATGTACTTCTATAACTGGTTGTTTTCATGACAAAACAATAATCTTTAAGGAAAATATTCGACTGGATTGCTATTTACTGCTGAAATATTGCAGGAGGCGTTGTACTTTACTTCCCCCTTAGCTGGGCCAAATCACTTACAAAATTTAACCCCAAAATGCAAGATTTCAAATGTGTTTTGGACTTAAATTGCTAGCAAAAGGAAGACTGAGCAACTTGGATTTTTCAATTGGCTTTCAAATGTTAAAAATCTACTACTTTGAAATGGCTTTGAATACGTGCGAAATAAGATCCAATGGTATTAAAATAGCTACTTTTTCAAAAAAATTCCAAAAAACCGCCCAGCGGCTGGGGGCTTCGTCTCCAGACCACCGTCTGTGACTCGTTTGAATTACAGTACACGTCTTTACTCAAACATGTCTCCCAATGTAGACATTTTCGCACCTTAGGTACAATTTATGTATTTATGTATTTACTTTATGTATTTGTTTAAGCACTCTCCTTGAACGAGTTCCCATGCCAACACCAGGCCACGGCTTTTGATCTTCAATTTTACGATGTCTTTGTCCACGCAAAAATTCCTCTTTCGAAGTTTCTGATGACGTCAGTATATGTGATTTGTGGTTTGCCCCCTCCAATCGAAAATCCTGGCAACGTCTATGTTGCGCTATCTGGCATTTTAGCATCATTTTAATCAGCTGAAGAGTAGAAGTGGCGCAGATTAAGATTTTTAATTCACGCTAAAATCTTGCCTTTTTGAAAAGCTTTTTTCAGCTTGGATTTACTACGCTCTACCCTGAGCAAAAAAGATCTAGCTCTTTTTTTTTTATATCTAACTATCCATGGCTTCTTCTGAAGTACCAGCATTTCTACTAACTGCTGGGGCAGATTATATTTTGAATATTTTGTAGCCAATGTCATAATAGTTTAGTTTTTGCTGCTCCGCAAATTGCAAATAATCTGTCACCAATAGCTAACAAATTGTAACTTTATTTTTTGGCCTTTCGCATAATATCATTAGAAAAAAACGTCTAATAATTTAGCAAATGCCCTCAAGTTCTTTTTATGCTTATTTTGTGCTGCTTAAAACAGGTCATTCAAACAAAAATTTATCCACAAAGGTCTCAAAATTGAGTTATTTTTGCAAAAAACGCAAAAATTGTTTTGCGTTTCTTTTCTGAGACCTCCGTCCAAAGTCACAAATTTTTACACCTCACCCATGCCCCCCCATTTTGAAAAATTTTCATTAAATACATTGAACAGTGAACAAAAACCTTCTGCAAAAAACCGGTTGACCGTGCCGGTCAAAAACCGGTCGACCAGCTTGTTGACCGGCCGGTCAAACGGCGATGATTTTGAAATTTACCGGTCGGGTCGGGTCGAGAAAATCCTGACCGGTTCCGTTTCTGGATTAAACAACAGTGTTTTTTTTATAATTAAGTTTGTTATGCAATAACAAGAAGCGGAATTAAAAAATCAGTAATAGATTGCCTGTGGCTCTACAACAACATTAACCTTTTATAAAAAATTTGTAACTTTTACCGTAACAGCTTTAGTTTAGCTTTTATTTCCGAAACATGTGGCGGGCCGGATAAAATCACCTCGTGGGCGGATCCGGCCCGCGGGCCGTAGTTTATTGACCTCTAAATAAGAGCAAACGGGACAAAATAATGTTCGAGAACCATTTTCTGAACTTAGAAGTGTTATATTAACATTATTTTTAATCATTTATAATTTTTTATTATTTCTCATTATTATTATTATTATTATTGTGACGCTGGTAGAACGCCAATTTCTTACCAAATTTTAATGACGTTAAAGTTTTAGTTTAGCGCATATTATTGGCAACATAGTCTTTACAAAAAAATTCATCAAATTTTTGTCTACGACAAAATAAACCTACATTACGATAAAAACGTACCGATATCAGTTTTTCGCAACTTTTTGTACTGATTAAAAATAAAATATTGTGTCAAGACTGATAGAAATAAAGTTAAGGAATGTTTTATAAAATTCGAAATGTTTTCAAAAAAATGATGTAGTTATCAAATATTCGCTAATCGGTATTCTCATAATTTGAGCATGTAATACCCAATAACAAATAGTATAGTTCAAAATTACGAATAGCAAATATTCGATAGTCGTGAAATTTTTGTCGCAATTTCCGAAATTTTACTACGCAGGTCATTCGGATTGTTCGAGCATATGAGATTACTTTTCGAACAACCAATATTTGATAAATAACGAAGAGCAAATAATGACCCCCTGGTTTGGGATTCCAAGTATTCCTCTGGCTCGGGCCTGAACTAGTCGGCCCATTTATAACTTTGGACCAATGCTGAGAGGCTATGCCCCAATTCCGCAAAAGAAATTAAGAATATACTGTATATATTTTTTTCAATTATTAACTATCGATACCGCCAAGGTAATTTAGTATTTTTTTAAATTTTTTTCCTCAAGCTGGTTTTTACAACTCGAGCTCGGAAAATGCAAAATAAAAACCTCGAACTTGAACTCGATTTGCCAAATTAGTAGCTGAACTCGAACTTGATCTCGGATAAAAAATTAATCCCGTAGGCATTCCTGCAACAAAGCAACTTTTTGAGTGTCATATCAGTTTACTTAATGCTATTTTATTCTGTCTTTAAACAACAGCATTGCATTTGCTATTTCTGAGTAACACTAACTTACATATGGAAATAAACACATTTCATTTTTCACTTCATCTGAACAAGTTAAAACCTCCAATTTACCACATTTTGCTGTTCGGACCATTTGAACAAGTTTAAACGTGGAATTTACCATATTTTGTTTTCCCTCGCTAATTTTTAACAGCAAAACCTCCACGTTTTGGAGTGTTTTTTGAAAAATTTCATGTTTTAGCATGAAAATACTCATTTTTACACTTAGGTTTTGGTGTTTTTGATTTACAGTGTGGACTCGTAAAAATGCTAACTGTGATTTTTATTGAGACTTTACCCTAATATTTCATGTAAATATCACGTAACAAAACTGTGTTTCCGCAAAAGAAAGAGCATTCTGGTAAGTTTATTGTTCGCCACTACACGAATTCATGAACTGACTAATTTGTGCTATTTGCATTTCAAAAAGAAAGTATTTCAAAAGGCACACATGTATACAATGCATCAGCAGGGACAGCGGCAAATGGATTTTTTGGTCTAAAATCTAACAGCCATCCTTGAGGTTTCGAGGCTTAAGTCTATTATATAGTTCAGAGAATAAAAGCTTCGAAAGTTCATTACGTTGATATTAAGCTATTATTATTAAGTACTGTAAATATATTTTGTTTGATTTTGTACTACCTCTAAGCTTCAAATTGAACATTTGCTGGAATTTATTCCGTAGTTTGATATCTTTATAATCAGTACTTAAATTGTAGGGGGGACGCGGGGGATGCGTCCCCCCATCGAGAGTTAGCGTCCCCCATCGAGATTTGAACGCTGGATGATCAGACGAAAAAAAGCCAGCCACCATGAATAAATCTTACAAATTCCGGCCGAATGTAGTACCAAATTGCGGGGAAAATTGATTTCGAGAGAGAAGCCCTTCAACTGTAGGCAAAGACCTTTTTTTGGTTTTCACCTAATTTCTGCGAAAAGGGCACTTCAACTTTCGGGGAAGACCTTTTTTTTGGTCTTCATTCCATTTCGACGACGGAATTACGTAATCGTCCCTAAGTAATTTTGCATGCCAAATGCGTTTGGTCAAGGCTGCAAAAGCGTCCCCCCATGCAAAATTTTACAATTTAAGTAGTGTTTATAATTATGTAATAGATAATATAATAGATCTTATAACACAAAATTATGAGATTGTGGAAGAAAATGTTTGAGTTTGGAGGTATTTCCTGTTTAGTCGGGAGCCGAGATAAGCAACTAATTAGGACCAATGATATTTGAAAGACCTTGTAGGTTTGAGGCCAATTTTGTTAATGATACAAAACAAAACATTACAGTTTTTGGCAATAATCATTTTGCAACTTTTTGAAATATTTTCTCCGTCTTTTTTTATAATAATCTGTGAAACCACTAAAGAAAATATAAAAACACATAAATAAACAGTTCGTTCTGGTTTTCAAATTACGGATAGAAAATGTATAAACAGTCTGATGCAGAATTGTATTGCGCACTGCACAGCTCTATTGCCTAGTTTACAAACCAAAAATCACATTGTGCATTATATTGGCAGTATTACGGCGAAGGGTGTAACGAGTTAGCAAGCCCAAATCCGAGTCATTTTCATTCCTGTGGGCGTTGCACCTTCTTTTGAAGAAATGACGCAGCGATATCGAGCAATTGGCAACGCTGTATCCGATTTAATCGGCCCTAGATTTGAACCTCAGAACTCCCGCTCTAGAGATGAACGCGTTACCGCTCGACCGCGTAAAATGGCAAATGCATGAACGTTTTCTTTGTTTACTTTAAACAAAAAATCCAATCTACGACATAAGGGCCCAGGCAAAAGGGCGCAAGGACATAAGGCAGCAGGGACATAAGGGCGCAAGGACATAGGAGCGTAGAGACGTAAATCTGCAATCTGTGCTAACATTTTTATGCTTCGAAAATAATTATGTAATCAAAGAAACGAACTTGATCAATGAATATTTCATTTAATTTTTGAAAGTTAAGTTTGAAAGAAGTTTTTTTAAATTCGCTTACTGCCTTCAGTTCTTATACTATCGCACAAAGCACTACCCTTAAACTGTTTTTAGGTCGCCTCGCCCTAATTTTAAACAAACATTTAAAAAGAAATGTTTATTTTTAATGAGTTTATTTGCTTTACGTAACCACGTCAGCGGTTTTTTTCAAATGCCATCATTTAACTGTTTTCTAATGCAGTCATTTAACAGTTGAACTTAATGCATTAAGCAAACAATTATCATTGGTTTTTTGTCCCGCTGCGAAGCAAAGTAAAACCAAATCTTTCATTTTCTCGCTCTAGCCGAAGGCGGGTAAGCACGAAAATGTTAGCGCAGATTTAGATTTACATCTCTGCGCCCTTGTGTACCTGTGATCTTATGTCCTTGTGCCCTTATGTCTCTGGGCTCTTATGTCTGTGCCCTTATGTTCTGCTCCCTTATGTCGGGTTTCGTACCTGAGCGTACTCAGGCAAAAAGTTAGGAGGCCAAGCTCAGCGAGTTTTTCCTCGACAGCTACTTTTTTGCAACCTGCCCGCCCCATCTTAGGATATGGAGGATTTAGACTGCCCATTTTTATTGCTGAATTTCAAGCAGGGAAGCTTGTGAATACCAAATTTTATAGTCTTTGGCTCAACCTGACCGGAAATTGAATCAGAGTGTACTGTTTTAGTAGTAGTTTTTCTTTTCACTCGACCACTGATTACTATGAAACTGAATGATATTAAAACAGTTTGTAGATGATACTCTTGCAAAAAAAAAGAATTGCATTAATTTGATATTAAGCGACAAAAAATTTTGAAAATTTTTAGTCACGTGTTGACTGAAGAAAATGTTTATAAAAAAAGCAATTTTCGTGGTAGTAATGTTGCAAATATCATCTGAAGTGCATTCTCAAGACTCAAACTTTGAGTTTTATGAACATTTTGGAACCGAGTATTTTTGGTCCACTTCCATTAATGAAGGGATAGCGAACAGTTATGGCGAAGCCGAATGTATATGCAGAGGAATGAATGGAAATTTGGCTTTTGTGACAAATTCAATTAGTAACATTTTTAGAGAGCAAATCGAATTAACTAATATAGGTGAGTAAAAGTAATGCAAAAAATTCAAATTAAAGTCTTTTTTAAGCCTTCACAAACCAGTTTCAGTTTTATTTTCTCGGCGAACAAAATACAAAATAATGATTAAACAAAAAAATGTTCATTTGGTAATCGCTGCAGGTTTCACGAGAAGTCCAAGTGATGACTTATGATCGCCTCTAAGAGTAAAGGTGATACAAGAAACCTGAAAGACAAACACAAAAAAATAAATAAAACAAACAAGAAAATCACACAAACTTGATGAATTTGAAAAACTCGAATAGGCCAGCCGGTCATGATAGTAGCATGCAGACTAATAAGAAGTCAATCAGTAAGTGTATCCTTCACTGTGATCGAAATCCAAACTATTACGCTTAGTATTGTTCAGTAAAACACTTTTTCGATTTGATTTTGAAGCTACTTAAGCTTTGGCAGTTTTTAATTTCGGGTAGAATTTCGTTCCAATGTTTGGACCAAGTAAATAAAATAGACTGACGGTAAATTGATTTTTTAACCAAACGGAGACGAATGTGGTCAGCTGGTCTTAGAGATCTGCAGTGCACTGAGGAGTTTAATCTAAAAGATCCTTCAAAGAAGTTGGCAAGTTTGTTATGAAAAAATTTATAAACAAAGCAACACATCTCAGTCCTAAACGTATCTTAAATTTTCAAAATTTCATGCTTTTTGGAAAATATCATCACAATTCGATTCATAGTTTCGAAAATAATTTAGCTTCAAAATTTTATGGCAACATCTCTGCAAATTTTCCAAAAATGCAAGATTGTTTTTACACCAAGTTGTGATACAATACTTTAGATGAGTGTAGGCAAATCAATAGAAAGTGCGATCAAACACGAGCGTGTGAGGTAGTATTTGGATTTATAAACGATAGCTAAGCATGCGCGTAATTTATTTCAAAGCTGCATATGTGATTTTCAAGAAAGATTGTTAGATATCAAAATGTTCAGAACTTAAACTCGGTTACCTCACAAATCGGTTGGCTCAAAATTTTAAGACATAGTTTTGAATTTGTATGTACTTTATGAGGTTTTATTGAGAAAATCATTTACTTCGTTTTAGTGCGGTTGACAATCAAATTATGTTTTGTCAACCAACTACAAACAAGTTCCAGTTCTTTATTTGCGGTTTCGACCACTTCAGCTCTGCTTTTCCCCGGAACAATTATTGTTATATCGTCTACGTACACAAGTAAATCGCATTTCGTGTAAAGGAAAATGTCATTTACGCAAATCAGAAAAAGGAGAGGGCCTAAAGTAGACCAAAAGAAGAGGAAAGGACCTAAACAATTGATTTAATGTCGGACAAAGTATCATGGATAGATAAATAACTTTCCAACCATGAATGTGATACACTTCTAAAATCGTAATGGTATAACCCTATGTTACTCAACCTTTTTCAGGGTATTATCTTCTCAACGGCAGGGCTTCTGAAGACCTCCGTGGTTTTTGGATGATAACTCGAAAACTACATAAGTTATAAACTACGAAATTTTACAGCATGGTAGGGCATTTATTCCTCTTTGTGTACAGCCTTAGCAACTTTGGAATTTATTCTAGAAAGTTAATGAAATATGCATTTTATTTAAGATGGTCAAGTTTCTGAGTTCAAGCGCTTAGTTAATAAGCGTTAAAAGGGATTATAATGGTTGTACGGAATTGCAATTAAGCATGAAATGCGATTATGATGGCTTCTGCGGGAAAACTGTAGTAATTAGGATAATGATGACGTACAGTTGTACGCAACACACACAAGCGGTTCGTGATGACTCAACAAAATATACGTAGTTTGTTGCCATGCGATTAGTTTTGTTCGTAAATGGATATTTAGTGAAAGTCTACTATAATTAGTAAAAAATTTCTTCTATAATTGTGAATAATAAGTGTTGAAACAGAGCTTTCGCAAAACCAAATACTTTTTTATGAACGCGCAAATTATTGCTATAAAAATACAGCAGTGATAAATTGCAAATTGACCTCATTTATATGAAGTTTGACCTATTTCTATATTTGTGTTTTTACTCAGTCTCGAAAACAATTAACAAACGTTTGCAGCAAAAAAAAAAAGAAAACTTGTTTTGCAGTGCAAAATCTACTATTTCACTTATGACAAGGCAAAAAAATGTTTAACTTTGCAAATGCTTTGCAATAATTTTGTTTCTTTTCTTGTCATGTTGTGAAGAAGAAAAGTAATCAGTATGTGAACAAAAGTATATAAACAAAAATTAATCAGTAAGGCAAGATTTTATTAACCTAAAACCAAAAAAAATTGACCTGAAAATTCAAAAAATTGACTTTACTGACCTAAAAAATTTAGACTGAATAAACGATATTTTTTGAGATTTTGCATTAAAGCAAATATTTAACCAACGAAAACACACAGAATTTCTCAACGAAAATTGCTACACACAAGGCTATTGCTATCGCAAGACAAGTCAAGTCTTGGGACATAGTAACTCTGCAAGCTAGTAATCACCAGGCGAACACATTAAAGTGTAAAATCATGTAATGTCGCACATTTTCGGTCTTAAAATTTCTGTCCTTGGCCAATAGTTTTTTGAACATGGAAAAGCTTCTTTCTACAGAAAGCAGATGTGGGTTGAGAATTTTGAAGCATGTAATACACAGCAGGTAAAATATCTTGCCTTTCCATATTTATTATTTTAGAAATGTCATTGTTTTGCATTATTTTTTTAATGTATTGGTTGATGTTACAAGTGTCTTCACCAAAGTCAAGTTTTTGGATTGCTTGCACTGCTTCTTAATGGTATACTTCGCACTTTCCATCTTTTCTATAAGCTCAACTAGGCATTTATATTGGCCTTTGATTTTGAGCAGTTGACCAGCTAAACCACTTTTTTGCAAGCTAACCTTTGCTTGAGTTACCAGAATTCCAGAACCTACAAAACTTTCCACAATTGCTTTTACTCCAGGCAAATTTTTTTCGTAGTACAAGGCAGCATTTAACCAGCTTCCCCATCTTGTAGGAAAAGGCTGAGTTGGGTAACCAATAGCAGAGAATTTTGCCTGTCTGGTTTGGTTTTTAATTGTTACTGCTTTGATTTTTGCAATTAGCTGATCCACATCTTCAAAGTGAGATTTGATTTTCATAGCACAATTGTGCAATAAATGTGCTACGCACGTCACGTGCAGCAGCTTGAGATGCAGAGATTTTAGTGTCATACCATCAGTAATCATATATTTTGCGGCATCAGGCAGTAACAGGCAGAAGAAGCTTCTGTTGATTCCAAGATTTCTAACAGTATCGTCAACTGCTTGAGCAATGATGTTGCTATTAGGAGCACATTTTAGAGGTTGACAGTCATACAAGTAACTGACGTGTGGTGTTCCAAGACTTCCCACAAGAATATTCAAGTATTGGGTGCCAGACACAGCGCTCTTATCCACAATAACTAAAATTTGTTTGTCATGAACAGCATTTCCTATTCGCTTTAATTCATCTTTGCTTAATTGCAGTGCTGTTCGTCTACAACTAGTTTTAGATGGCAATCTGTGACCAATGTCACGAAAGAGGTTTTTAATATGCGTATTGTGAAGCTTGTACAAAAGATTATCAGCAGACAAAAATGCCTTGGTTATCTTTTCAACAAAATCGGTGTCACTGCTCCTTAAAAACGATTGCGAAGTCTGGGGGATAAGATCCTCAGATCTGCTGCCTAACGCTTTTTAATGTTTCAACGTATTTCGATGAGAATCAACAAGAAAGCGACTGTTGCAAGAAACCGCACAGTTACACAAATTGCAATATAATTCGTTGTTAATACTTTGCATAAATTCGTCAGGGAGTTCTTTAACTATGGATTGAATTTCTTGCAACAAACTTAGGTAGTTTTAACTTTCGGCATTTCTTAGGTAGAATTTCTTAGTTTGTTTTAACTTTCGGCATTATTTAAGAGCCTAAATCACTATTTAAAGACAAATTTAAATACTTTATTAATTGAACTCGAAATACGTAGGTAAAAAAATTTTATGAAAAACTTGCGAAACAGTTTGTTTTACCGATCATCAGGGGCATCTACGTGTTTCAATTTTAAATCAGTTCTAACATGTTATCGAGCACTTCTAGAAGTATTGGCAGCACAAATTTTTTTAATGTGTTACTTCACCGGTTTGACAGTTGAATTCACAGTATACTATCGCCTGTTTGGCTACATTTGCACAAAAACCTGAAAAGGAGCTGTTTTCCACTTCCTAAAAAATCAAAGACTAAAAAATGCTTTCTTTATTTAGTTCCGTTTGATAACTAAACTACATCGATTTGGAATAAAGGTCCCTCCGGCATTTTGCGCTGTGAAAGCCAAAGCTAACAAAAATTGGCAGTCCCAGCATTCAATTACCCTCGAAGTTTTTGTAAGTGAAACCTTATGCAAACGTATTGCCTAAGTTAGCTTGCAGACTGCACTTGCTCAAACAAACTATAATTCACTTCTTTAATTTTATTTACTATATACCAGACTAAATAATAAAATGTTTGTCCAAACTAACAGCGTAGATGCCTCTTTGTTTCTGAAATAACAATCTAGATGCCTGTCTGCACTGCACTGCAATCATTTTTCGCATATTGTTCCTAGTCAACTAGCCGCAAGATGCACAAGTCACAAGCAACTATTTAATTGCAACATACTCGCATGTTTTATTATCCAATTTTAACTATTGCATCGCAATTCTTTGATTGCAACGGATATGATAATCTGCACTACTACTGTGTAACAAGTAGTTGACATTGCAAAACAAAGTAAAGAACGTGTAAGTAAACTTTTAAATTATCACTTTTTCGCACCAATACTAAAGAAAAATTTTAAATAACGGTGATGATGATGATAACTCTACAAAATTGACTTTATTGACCTATAAAAAAAAATTGATCTAACGGTAAAAAATTGACTTTTTATTGACCTTTCAAATTAAAAACACGAAACTTACTCCTTGTATCTAGAGTTCTTGCAAAAAAGCACGTCATTCCAGCTTACCACCAAAAAGTTGACTTTATTGAAAAAACTTGCCATATTAATCGCAAAAATGTATTATTATTATTCGTACCCGTTACAGTATTATTTGAACTTTTCTCCGAGCGTAGTAAACAAATAAGTCCATTATATTAATAATACTGCCGTTTAATTTACAATATGCATATTTTTGTGAAAACTAGAGTTGGAATTATAATTTTTCTTCTTATGAAAGAAACTTAGTAAGCTTTGTAGAGTTTTCGTCAAGATTCGCTTATAGGTATTTGCTCAAACCCCTGTGGCTCAAACTAATTTATACTGAATATTGAGTTTTTCATCACTCAGTTAGATGCCATGTTGCTGATAGTTCAAAGTATCAAGCAAGTTGCCGATAACCTAAGTTCAAAAATTTAATTATTATCGGATTTGCTTTGCCAATTGCTTTGAATTTGCTATACAAAAGAAATTCAGGATTTAACATTAGAAACACAAATTAAAATTAAATTGCGGAGTATTCGAGAACAATTATAGGCAATTACTATACGATTAGTGGTGAACAAATAAAAAAGTAACATTTTCTGAAGGCGCTGATTTCTAATGCTCAGCCCCGTATTGGTTGGTAGTACGATGATCGAGAGTGTCGAAAGCTTTGCATTTATATGGAAGCTATTTATACAAAATAGCGATAAACCGAAACTATTGTACACTTTGTAAAAATATACCTCGGAATTTGTAAAAATCGACTTGACTTTGAGTCATCACAAATAACTCCTGAAAGTTTTAATTTATTTAGATAACAGAAAATTTTCAAATTTGGAGGTTTTCCTCAGTCGCTTTCTGAAATTTGAGTGTTTTTTCTCCAAAATTTAACTTAAATGACATTATAAGACGCTTTTGTAACGTATTTCAGATACTTTGGCTTAGGCATTTCATGATTCCGTATTAAAAGAAAAACCTATGTACAAAATTTGAACCGTCTGTGACGTCATCGAAAAAAATTACGTCATTTTTAAAAAATACGGCCGTGACGTCACTTTGATGACGTCACTACCTTTAAACTAATATTTTTGAGAAAAATATGGGCGAACACCTACCTACAATTCAAATTTGATTTAAGAGTTACGGGGAGAGGAGGTTTTTCCCCGATTGTAAAATTGGGTTAAACATCAGCTTTTGCACTGGCATGAGCCAAAACGTTGCTTTTTTGACGGTCGTGATGGTTGTTTGGTTCAAGGCCTGCCAAGATCATTGCAACTTTCCTGTCGCCGTTTCCGCCTTAACTTTATTTAACCCAAGAGGAGAATGAGAGTGCCCCCTTTTTGCTCTTTTGATACATTCTTTAAGACAAAGGCTTTTTGTTTCAAACTAACTTGACCTTGAGTCAAATTTATTCATAAATAACTCCTAAAACTTTGAAATTTTAAACGAAAGAAAATTTTTTCAAATTTTCACGTGTGCCGAAGCCACTTCAACAAAAATATGGCGTCACAAGACGGTTTAGTAACGCAATGACAATGACTAGGGCATTTTCTAATTCATATTCAAACAACAAACTTGTGAACAAAATTTTCACCGCCGAAGACATCATTTTTACTTAGATCAAACGTGACGAAATTATTAACTATTATAACGTCATCAACTCAAACCTATTTAAAAAAAAAATTAATAAACACGTAATTGCTATTTCATTTTATTTGCCAACTTGTTATGGCCAGGAGACGGCAAAGGGACTTTTAGGTATTCGAGACAAACTGCCACCTGTCTCCTACACATGGTGGAGACTTTACACTATCCCTTTAATTGCTGAACGTTAAGCAGGGAAACTGTGAATACCAATTTTATAGTTGCTGGTTTGATCGTTAATTGTTTGTTGAAGCTGTAAATACCAATATCGACTTAACCACTGATCGTACCAACTCACAAGCCGATTTTGGTGTTTCCATGATCTCGGGTTTAAAAATTGGGGGATATTTTTGCTCTCCCTCGTGTAAAATGAGTTGATCGCAGAGCCCGTGTAAAGTGAGTTATTGCCAATTTAATTTTTTGCTGTTACTGAGAGACGAAAGAAAATTTCTTTTGTCGTTTCTGCTAAAAAATTGATAGAGATGCAATTTTTACATCATTTAACTGGGGTCTTTCGCTTTATGGCCTTGCAGCATAAAAACTGCTTTACACAGTAGTTTTGTTTGATTTACTGCACGCATCTTTTGAAGTTATTATACATGCTTTCAATCAGAGTTACGCCTTTACTGATCCAGAACATTTCGTTCATGCTTTAAAAATACACCCTTTTCCATACTTTTTTCTGTTCTGTAAAAAATAAACGTTTTGATGTGTAGCAAATGTAAACGCGCGTGTCAAATGACATAATATTTGATTTTTTCTGCTGCAGCTGCACCTCCATATTGGTTCTACATTGGTTTAATAAGAACGGACACCTTGACTAACTCTGATAGCGTGTTTGGTTGGTGGCTTACAGCTGTAGATCTGGAGTGGGTAAGACTAACACGAACTTGGAGAAACTGGAAACAGGGAGAACCTGATAATAAACGTGGTCTGGATAATGTGGGTGAACACTGCGTCGTAATGGGAGAATTTTCGCAGTTGAACAACGCTTTCCAGTGGAGCGACGTGCCGTGTAATACTAGAGCAAGATTTATATGCGAAAGACCAGTATCAGGTTAGTACTTTTGATTTACCATGAAGGTTTGACTTACTCAGTGCGTAAAACCATTTTTAGGTGTTCTAATTTTGTAGCTGTTTGTTTCATTCTAATATTACGTTTTGCTTTGTTTACAATTATACACACTTTATTACAATGTCACAAAAAACAAAACAATAAAAGCTTGTAATATTTATCCAGCTAAGAACCGTTAATTGTTTTATCTCATTCGCGAGGTTAACGCTATAGACATTTCAAATGATTAAAAAACGAGATAAAAAGATCGAACGATTGGCAAACTTTATTTGCAACCTTAAAATTTCGTGAGAACTTGCCAAATTCTCAAAAGTTTAGGGGACCTACACAAAGTGGTTTCATAGTTGTTTTTTTTTGCCTGATGAGACCCTTGAGCAAGGTCGAAACGCGTCGCAATAGCTCATTTGCAACTGTATTATCTATAAATTTGTACCAGTATAAACAATTTTTTCGTGTTTGTGATTGCATTAAAATATGGAGCTGATTTTTGACAAACCTGATAATTTATTTGCAACCTTAATTACGCACTGTAGCAAACAGGGTTGCAGAGTCGAAGCAAAATTAGTTTGACTCCGACTCTGACTCTCAGCCATTTTTTCAGTTCAACTCCGACTCTGACTGCCTGGCTTTATTTCTATTCGACTCCGACTCCCGACTCCTTAAAATGGTAAAATTTCAACTCCCACTTGCATAAATTTTTCTGACATAAATTTTGATACAACATATCATATAGTTTAATTTTGATATAATATATATCATAAATAATAAATTTTGATATATAATGAATAATGTAGAATAAATTATAATCATAATGATAAATTTTGATATATTATATCATATTCATATAATAGACTGTATTATAGTCTTTTATATTTGCCTTTGATTTTCGGTATTTTCACAATTGTATTTGCTGTCACCCTATTGGCTCGCAAATTTTGGTGTTACAACATTACCAAATGCTGCGTTTTACCCAAGAAAAACATCGAAAAGGCTAAAGCTCCCGGGGCTCCGCCTGAATTTCGTCAGATTAGCATACTCCGACAGCACACTAAATACACTCATTACAAATCTATTCCAAAATGTGAATATGTAAATTTAAGCCTATGCTGTTGCAGCCAGACTCTGCGTGCTTCTGCTACATGCAACTTGACTACAGTTAGGTTAACACTGAACGTAGCTTACATGTTAATCAGATTTTTGTGCAACCCTGGGAGTGGGGAGTTGAGCATATATTTTTCTACTCTGACTCCGACGAAATCCTTTTTTCGACTCCGAATCCGACTACGACTTCCCGTAAAAACCTTCGACTTCCTCGACTACGACTCCCGACTCCGACTCAGCGACACTAGTAACGACCATATCCTTACAACGGTATACCATGGTATTAAACCATTAAAAATATTAAAAGTTAAAAACTTATAAAATACAAAAATCCGTTTTACCCCTAAATTGGATTATCAGGGGTAAATTTAAACAATTCAAAAAGTAGACAATTAAAATCTCAACTTCAAAGCTTGTACTTAGAAATTTAAAATTTGAGGACCAGACAAAACTTCCCAAGAAAGCATTTAAGCTGCACTGAACTTTTACAAATTTGAACAAACCAAGTGGTAACAGCTCCAACTATAGTGTTATATTAGTTTGAACTGGGTTAGTAAAATTTTTACACCATGCAATTTGCAAGTTTGCTATTCTTTACTGAGGCTGGAGCTAAGACTGACCTAAAACGATCAAATTTCCGTAAAAAATTTTGAATTGAAAGTTTTGATCGAATGTTTTGTTCTTTTTCGCAAAGCTCATTTTGAGCGAACCAAAAATGACGGCTTAATCTGTGGAAGTTTAATTTACATGAGTTATGTGCAACATATGAAAAGTTTCTTAAGTGCAATTTAATGCTACACATGAGACTACAACCTAAAAAGCATTGCTCCCAACTTAGACTGAATGTAGCGATAAACGCAAAGAGGAGAAATATGTAACCCTGAATACGCTAGCAATAACAATGACAAGCTGTATTAAGTATTAATAACTTTTAATAAAAACGTTCAAACTGTCAAAAGGGAGAAAAATTTAATGCACGAAGGAAAGAATAAAACTACTCCCAGCCAAATACGTCGCGGGGGAAAAAAAGGGCCAAACGCCACCAAATCAAATTTAGGAGAAAAAAGGGGGATAAACCTAAAAAACCCAAGCGATGCTCTCAAAAGGTGGAAAATAAAATATAATATGTCTACAAATGTAAATAAATAACCTGAAACTTTAAAATGGGAAATGAGAGCGTGAGCAACAAGGTAATGCGGGAACAACGCAATGCAGAAATCAAGTGTGTGCGAGCATGCAAGCGTTTCAAAGGAAAACTTTGGTATATCTGAAAATAAAAACAAGCGCTTAGCTAGCGGAAACTAATGATACAATAATCTGCAAAATATACTGCTGGTACAATAGCTTACATACTTACAAACAAAGGTGAATAAACTATTGTTAGACTAAGTGACTTACCTTCTCTGTCCTGCGCAAAACAAAAAGTAATAAAGCACAATGCGCAAGATAGAGAAGTCAAGTCAGAAAACTACCGCTAGGTGTCGGCAGCAATTTAACAGTGCATAAAACAAAAAATAGATGCTTATACTGAAAGCAGACAAATTTTTTTTTTTTTTCGAAATTTTAGTTACATCAATCAAAAACATTTGCAAAATTTACATTCAAGTAGATATATGACATGGTATTTCAATAGCTTCAAAGTTGAAAATGTTATTGACAGCACGTCTTTCTCTCGACTCAACCACTGTGTTTCATCAAAATGGCCGAAGCGAATACTTTTGGCCATCGTCTCTGGACGTTGCGAACAGTTATGGAGAAGCTGAATGTAAATGTAGAGCATCGGGAGGAGGCCTGGCTTTCGTCACAAATCCGTTTAGTGACTTTTTTACAGAACAAATTAAATTAACTAATTTAGGTAAGTAAAATGGTAGTGCAAAGAGTTAAAATTAGATCATGCACTAACCAATCCAAATCTCTGAACTGCAATTGACCTCTTTTTGTAATGTAAATTGTTTAACATTATTTTTTGCAATGTTAATTGTTTCATAATTTATACAACATAGACGGAGAAAATGTGACCACTTCAATTTTCGTGTTAGACAAATAAACAATTAGACAGGTACAGCAAGTTAACTCAAAAACTAAATGAACTTTAATTTGTCCTGCCTCCCACAAAGTTGTAAACGGACCAACTAGTTCAGGCCCGAATCCGAAAATATAAGCCCGAACCCGAAAACTAATTTGAAGCCCAAATCATGCCCCCCCAAAAAAACGAAAGTTAAGTTACTGTAGGTCTGAAAAATTTAGCAATATTGCCAAGTTATTTTGATTACATTTGTGAGCACCTAAGACAAAAAGTACGTCTCAGACCCGATGTAAGCCCGAAATTTTGTCAACTTTAGACCCGATCTCTGTCCGAACTCGACCCAAAAAGCCAGGGCCGACTTACAACTCTGGTCTTCCATCTCCGAAAAGTCATATTCGAAATTCAGCTGCAATAAAATTGTGGTTACTACCAGTACTTAAATTGTAAGGGGGACGCGTGCCCCCATCGATATTCAGCATCCCCCCATCGAGATCTGACCGCTTGGTGATCAGATGAAAAAGGGCTTGTCAACTCGAATAAACCCCTCAAATTCAGGCCGAATACGGTCCCAAATTGCGGTGAAGACCTTTTTTTTTTATCTTCACTCCATTTCGGGGACGGAATTACATAATTTCCACTAAAGCACTTTGGCATTCTTAATGCGTTTGGTCAAGGCTGCAGAAGCGTCCCCCCATGTAAAATTTTACAGTTTAAGTACTGGTTACTGCGGTGACAGACTCATATTCTACCAGATTATTGTGTCAACTTTAGAAAAGATGAAGTCATCACTCATCATCTATCAGTCAAATTCGAAAGGCTTTATCTTCAAAATGAAATGGTTTAGGGCAAAAAGGTTCAATTGCTCAAGTCCCTGGCGTGCTAATCAACGGTTCACCATTGCTGCCTCTTTTTTTAGTCTAGTTTAGTTGATAAAATCAGGAAAAGCTGCTGGTGAAGATGAAATCAGACCCGAGATGTTGAAAGCGCTGACTGGAGAAGGAATTCTCTGGTTAACGCGAGTGTGTCAAGTTGCGTGGAAGCTTGGCAAAACTCCCAGAGATTGGCAAACAGGTGTGATTATTCCGATATTCAAGAAAGGAGATCGCAAGCAATGTACAAACTACAGAGGGATATCTCTCCTTAGTTTGCCAGGGAAAGTATATGCCAAATGCCTTGAAAGGAAATGCCGAGAAATAGTGGAATCAAAACTGGAAGATGGTCAGTGCGGTTTTCGTCCGGGTCGCAGCACCACGGACCAAATCTTCACTCTGAAGCAAATCTTCGAGAAATCTTGGGAGTATGGCAAAGATCTCTTTGCATGCTTTGTCGATCTTGAAAAAGCATATGACCGAGTTCCTCGGGATAAACTTTGGAAGGTTTTGCAGGAGTATGGCGTTGATGGTCAATTGTTACGCGCTATTAAGTCATTCTACTGCAGACCGGAGGTTTGTGTTCGGGTTAATGGCAAGCAATCAAAGCCGTTCCATGTGGGCGTTGGACTCCGGCAAGGGTGCGTTTTGTCACCTCTCCTTTTCATTGTTTACATGAATTGGATCGACAAATACAGCCAAGCTGATGAGTGTGCCACGATTGGAAATTGCAAAATTAGTCGTCTGCTATTCGCAGATGATTTGGTTCTGCTTTCTTCCACAGAATCTGGCCTCCAGCGCGCATTAAATAGCTTTGCAGATGCATGCAACACCGCCGGAATGAAAATAAGCACGGCCAAAACTGAGGTACTTCATCTTTCAAGAAACCCTGATCAGTGCGTATTACAAGTGAATGGAGCGACACTGAAGCAGGTAGACAAGTTCAAGTATCTTGGGGTTGCATTTACGAGTGACGGAAGGCAAGACGAAGAACTCGATACCCGAATAGGCAAGGCTAGTGCAGTAATGCGAGCTTTGCACTACTCGGTTGTCATGAAACGAGAATAGTCGAAAAAGGCAAAACTCTCAATTTTCAAAGCAGTTTTTGTCCCCATTCTCACTTATGGTCATGAATCTTGGGTAATGACCGAAAGAATGCGATCACAAGTGCAAGCGTCCGAAATGAGGTTTTTACGAAGAATCGAAGGAGTTACACTGTTTAACAAGGTGCGTAGCTCTGAAATTCGAAAATCTCTTAACATCGAGCCGTTACTTCTCCGAATTGAAAGATCTCAGCTTAGATGGTTTGGCCATGTAAGCAGAATGCCTCAGGAAAGACTCCCCAAACAAGCTTTACATGCCAAAGCAAATGGGAGAAGACCAGTCGGACGACCTAGAACTAGATGGACCGATTACATTGAGGATCTTGGATGGAATCGCTTGGGACTTCGCCCAAGCGAAATGATGGAGGTGATGGAAGACCGTGAGGTGTGGCGGCTCAATCTTGAGCTACTGCCCCCGCAACCCTCACGGAAAAGCGGGCAATGAAGAAAGAAGAAGAAGAAGAAGAAGAAGAATTTTTGCGATGCACTACAACACATCGGCAGCAAAACCTAGCAAAGCCCAAAGGCTTAAAACATACTAACATACAATTTACAATTTATCAGCAATAGATCAATTAATGAAATCATAATATGGCCATGCAACCTGTAACATACCGGTAGCGGTTGTACTTTATAAGCTAAGCAGAACAAACATTAAAGCACAAAATTAAGCGCAAATAAACAAACTATATTTGCAAGAAATATTATAAAGAGACAAACTTGTAACTCAAATAAATATGCACCTACCAAGTTTCTCAAAAATCTACACGATTATCTAGCACTGCCAAATAATCCTACCTTATACATTCCCGTTTACAAAACAATCAAGTTTCAAAAAGGCATTAGGTATCAAGGCGTTAAAATTTGGAACGAAATTCCAACAAGCATTAAAACGAAACAATCTTTTAAATGCTGATGGTACCATATAAAAGCCATTTGTTAAACATGTACTAGTACGTATTACAGAAAATGTAAAATACAGTATAAAACATTGGAATTGCAATTTGGGTGAAATTCGTCACATGCTTCATGACCACGATATGTCTTTTATTAATTCACAATAGTGCATACTGATAATCAGGGTGGCTGCAGACTTTGAAGACCGATAGGTCAACTCACAGTCTCATTTGCCAAATTAATTTCTTAATTCTAATCGTTTGTTACGTTATGTGACTTTTGTGGCAAAAGTAAATAAACTTGACCTTGACTACACACGTTTTGGCGAAATACACGTGTCTGATAAAACTTGTTTATTGCCACAGCTACTCCTCCGTATTGGTTCTACATTGGCTTGATCAGAACGGACGGTTTAAGCAACGACGATAGCGTGTTTGGTTGGTGGCTCGCAGCCGGTGATCTTGAATGGGTAAGACTAACAAGAACCTGGAGAAATTGGAAACAAGGAGAACCGGATAATGGTGGTGGTTCGAATGATGTGAGCGAACACTGCGTCGTAATGGGAGACTTTTCACAACTTAATAGTACTTTTCAGTGGAGCGACGTGCCATGTAATACAAGAGCAAGATTCATTTGTGAAAGACCAATAACAAGTTAGTTCGACTTAATTTATATTAGGTTTGTTGAGTTACAATGCATATTGTCTATTTTGTTAAAGATATTTTTGACTACCTTTTTTTTAAAAGGGACCTTTAAATTCGTTTGCGATTCTCTAGCGCGTATATTACTTGCAATTTAAGATTAATGAGCATTTCACACCAATTTTGCAAGTTGCGAAGTTTCAATGAAGCGAAAAGTACTGCATAAAATTGCCTAAAAATGCAATTCCAGGTTTTTGCGGAAATGAAACCAGGCCTGCTGTGCAAATTTACTGCTATTGCAAATCATACCTTGTCAAAATACAGTATTGTGGCGTTCAATTACGGACAATAAAAATGTAGTCATTTAAACCAAATTTAAATATACTGCAGTATGTCATTAACACTAAATTCTACAAAAAGCGTGTAGAATTCTCAAAACTGACAATTAGTTTTTGTCTTATTCCAGCTTCATTACCTGCAGCAACAACAACAACAACAACAACAACAACTACAACAACATTAATAACAAGCAGCCAGCCAAGTTTGTAGTTCACTGCTGAAGTGCTTGTATTATTTACTGCTTCAGGGTAGACAATCTCTGTGCATTAAAAAAATTCATTAAAATAAAAATGCAGAGAAAATTTGTGTTAACTAATGCTGTTTTAATGTATTTTTTATTAACAGTTACATCATTAACATAAAAATTACGACTGAATATTTTGAGCCTCAATAAAATTTACTGCATTTTCAAAGTCAAAGCTGCAAGTATATCTTCATTTTAACCTGTTTGCTATACTTATCTACTTGCTCATAATCCTCGCTAAAATTTTACTTAATTGGATTCAATTGAAAAATTTTACCAATTAGAAACATAAACACTGGAAAAAAGACATTATGCAATACATTTACTTTTTATTTGCTCAATCACATTTTCTATACTTTCCGTAGATGACCAAGCAACTACTTCTTCAGCAGTGACTGAAGCAGCTCTCTTCCAATCTTCAACGACTCGTTCGTTCGAAAATATTTTACCGTCTTCAGTCTTTGACTCAAACATCATCGTTATAGCTTTGCTAGGTTTTTTGATTCTGATTCTATGCATCGTTGGAGGGGTTATTATTTGGAAACAATACAAAACAATCAATAGGTAAAACAATAAAATATCAGTTGATTTTTTTGAACACGCGTATTTACGCGCGGAAAAACGTGTGATATCTTTTTCATTGTAAACGCAAAAAAAGAAAAAAGCGACATCTACAGTACAAAATTAAATGAAAGGCGTATTTCTGCGCGTAAATACGCGTGGTCGGTAAAAGTGGCCTTACTGTGTATAAAAAAGAATAACATACTTTGATTTATGTTGGTTGATTTGGCGTTCAATAAAATAACCTCATTTCAAATTTAGCAACATGTAATTCCACCGTAATATTTAATCAATCTTATAGAATCTGATAAATCTTATTTACATATTTGATTTTTTAAAGAAAATTCTTAATTTTTAACGAATTTACAATATTCAATAACCTATTTTGATATTGTATGCTACAAATAATTTTTGGCAGTAGTCTAACCAGCTACATGCCTAAGATTATTTGCTTTAATCTTTTTGCCTTTGTTGAAAGCTTCCCAGTTGAATAATATTATTTGGAATAAATACTTCTTTTCTATCAAAAGTTTGGAATTTAGAAAAAACGCTCTGAAATTAGTTTTGAATAAGCCTTTTCATCATTGAATTGTCTACTTCTGCTATTTAGAACAGAATAGAAACTTCAGTTTTGCGTACAAACTACTGAAACAAGCAAATAAAAAGAATATATAAATAAAAGAAATATAGATATACAAGCAGACTAAACAAAACAGTTAGCCTAATGCTAAAACCCTTTTCACTTTTTAACATCTGCAACAAAATGCAAACACAAAAACTACTCTCGATAAATGCATCAGATTCTCGAAAGAATAGTTATTGTAGATGATGATAGCATTGCCATAGTTTAAGGTAAAATAAATATAAATTGTCCTTAAATTTGTCTCGGTGGCCTGTGTGTTAATTCAAAGTACATTGAGCCGGTGGGGGTATTTCGAACTGCTCTAGTCTTCACCAGCAAATTTGTCTTCATTTTGCTTTATAGAATATCTTAAACTACACTACTTAGAACAAGATAATAGACGACATAAAGTCACAATGTAATCAGCCTTCGGTTGTCAGAAAAGATGACCAATTAGAGCATTTTTAATGTTAGAAAGAAACAATAATACATGGTGTTGGTCCTTCTGCTACTGATCGTTACGTTAGATTTATCATGATATAGTTCTGGTTGTCTCATACACTTTTTGTACTAATTAAATTATCTATTTCAGGCGAAAAAAAGATCACCATGACAATTTGGAAGCCTATGCAACTATAGGTCCTGCGCTTCCTAAAAGATCTGTTGACGGAAAAAATATCCATCAACGTAATAACTAACAGTACAATCAATAATTGCTTTAAATTATTGTATTGCAACTATTCCAGTGAATAGACATGCAAAACTTCAACTCAAAAACTTTACATGATTAACTTTCAACATCTCGGAAGAATAGTATTTGTTAAACGACCAATCAGAAAAACTCAAAATAGAAACCAATCAATTTCGGAATAGGGCCATTCCAAAATCGATGAAAGAAAAAGATTTTAATAGTTGTTTTTGAATGAGACTGGTGATTACTCCATATATTTGGTGACAAAATCGATTTCCTTTTTGTTTCATTTTAACTATGACTGATTGGATATTCAATAAATCTGAATTGACTTCCAACAGTCGCCAGTACAATTTCACATCCACCACAGATTATATCTGAAGACAATAGATTTCAACATCTTAACAATGCTTGTTTCAATAAATGTCATTTACTGTACATGCGCCTTGTCAAAATAATTTTCATTGGATACATCAAAAATACAGCGTTTTGATTAGTTTGGTTAACCTTTCTGATGAGTGCACTTTACTGACGAGTACATATTTTGGTTAACCTTTGTGATAAGTGCACTTTACTGACGAGTACATATTTTCTTTTAAGTCGAAACCTTTGTTAGAATTTTTGAATCGCAGCCATCTAATTTTAACTAACTTTATTAGACAATTTAATCTGTGGTACTGCTTTCTATACCATGCATAAAGCATAAATTGTTTTATGTGTGTTTTTATTTGTTTTTTTGTCTGACAGTTGTGATAATTCGGATTATTGCTAGAGTGAATTTTTATAATCCTATAAAGTAAATAAAATTTTCAGACGCTGATAGAGCTGCACACCAGAGGAATGATGGCGTTGCTGAAGTAACATCTAGGCCTAATGAAGACGTTAGTGGAATAGCAACAGCAGCCCACCTCCCAACGGATAGCCTTGGTTATGGAATTTTAGATGAAGAACGACAACTCAGTGATGACAGAACCTGCTATTTAAACGCTGGCCTTATAACAGGTGGGATTTATGCAACCACTTCACAATAATTTTCAAACTCATCGCTCCTGCAGTTGGTTACGTGCAACGCAATTTCAAATATTTACTGCGCAGTGCACATGGCTTCTTTCGTTATTCTCAATACCATATAACAGACCACCTACTTTACCACTTCTCTATTTACAAGCACAATACCAAAAAAAGATAAAGTGATATCATTGAGTGAACTATTGTTCGCTCAAATATTGACCAGACAACTGAGATAGTTGTTGAACAACAACAATAACCCACAAACGAAAGAAGAAAAATTGCAACTATACTATACTCTGTAAAGTTCAGGCTAAATTCGGCATTTTCGTTTTTAAAAATTCGATTTTTTCCCTGAAACAGATTGAACTGGTAGAAATAATTATAATAAAATGAAGATAATTCAAAATCTGTACCGGACAAAGCCATTTAGAAACAAACTTTTCAGTCATTTGTCACAACCGCAACAAAAACGCTGCTGCAAATTACTGTACTAATGTTTGGAATTTTTTTCTTTTAATTTGCTAAATATTGCAGTCATAAAAGTTCAGAAAGTGATTGCTGATGATATTTTTATAATACGCTTCTTGTATAAGGCCATTTAACTTGATATAAAAGTTGTTATATTTCTACATTCTTCTTGTTTATGTAACTTCTCCATATCCAGTATTTTTAGTGATTTTAAATGAAAATCAACTAAAAACGCTACACCCATTTTTTTGCTTTCTTTTTCTACGATTCATGGTTGAAGTTTCTTTTGCTTGAAACATGTAAATCATAGTTTTCGGTAACAAACGAAAAATTGAATATACGTGGGTGCACTACCAATGTAGACATTGTTGTAGGCCTACTTGTCAAGAAACGAAGTAAAACATAGAATTGCAAGATAATAAGCATGAAATTGTGGTTACTCAGCGGCAGGAGTTTTTCTCTCATTCAGTGAGCAGAACATTGTTGATCAAGCCAATCGTTTTTTTCTGAGCAGAAAAACAACAAGAATAGTTAGTATTTATCTCTAGTTGTTACGGGCATGGGTTCAAACCCATCTGCAGTCATTTTTTCTCAAAATGTATTCTTTTATGTCTGATTCAGACTGACACTTTATGTCTTCTATTTTCTCGTAAAACGAAAATATTTGTCTTTGGAAAATCGAGAAATATTGTAGCTACTGTAATTATTTTCACAACAGTCTGATGTTCGAATTACCCAGCTGTTCGTTTTATTCTAATTACACTGTGCTTTGTTTTCAATTATACGCAATTTATTCATTCAGATGATATTAGGAGAACGAAATCTAGTTGTGCATAAAACTTGCATACAGTATTATCTTCTTTTTTCTTCATTGCCCGCTTTTCCGTGAGGGTTGCGGGGGCAGCAGCTCGAGATTAAGCCGCCACACTTCGCGGTCTTCCATCACATCCATCGTTTCGCTTGGATGAGGTTTCAAGAGATTCCATCCAAGATTTTCCTCAATTCCATCGAAAATCTTCATACAGTATTATCTTGCTGAAAACTGTTTACACGTATTTTTTTATCTCAGCCGCGAGATTTTTGCCGCCATTTTGAGATTGTTAAAAAAAGAGACAAAAAAATTGAGCGTTTGGGAAATTTAATTCCGCACTGTAACGACGATAGCACATAGTGTTTGATTAATTCTGCACTTAACGGGTTAAATGAATAAGCGAAAACAAATTTAACACTTTACCAGCCATCCAGCCATCTTACAACTCTCTTGCTGCTAATTCTGCTGACTTTTTAAGATTTTTTTGGTTGTGTTTTCCAACAGATTTATTAGTACACCCGTGAACCAGCATTTGTACAATGTGGATCTAAAATGTTTGTTTGAGTACAGATCAACCCTTGGATGAAAAAGGTTACCTTAAATTTCCATAATTACCTAAATTTCCATATTCAAAAAGTATGCAAATTTAGGTAATTTGGAATTACCAAAATTTTCATACTTTTTAAATATGGAAATTTAAGTAATTTTAAATTTGCCGAGATTATGCAATAATATAAAATTTTTGAACTGAAAGGGTGTTACAAAATACGGGCTCACAATTTAATAAAAACTATACGGGAAAGTTACTAGATTATTTGCAATTTTTTGTTTCCATAAATAAAATTGAAGTTTTTCTGTATTTACCGGGGCTCGAATTTACAGTAGAGACTTGAAGTTAAAGCCATTAAATTTACACCATATTTTAATATTTTAGATCATTTTGAAGCGCTGGAGAAAACGGGTGGACTTGCGGCGGGCGATTGCTCAGTTTCTATCCTCAAGCCTGAAAGTATTACAGGGAAAACGGTACCAAAGCAAATCGATTAAAGCTAAGGTGAGTTTTTGCAACTACAATATTTCACGTGATAGTCACTCGCATGGCGAATATCATGATGACACTGTTCAATTCTGCAAACCAGTCCAGCAAGCGGCCTTTTATTATCAAATGATCATACGACTTTCATACCACTCAAGAGAAAGATAGTCACCTCGTCATGAACTCAGTCCGTTCCAGGTAGTAAGAAAACGTTAGGTTTAAATTTTGCTCTCAATCTTTTTTTCTGACTTTCTAATGCATATGCAGCTTATGGAGTACTGTCTTTTATTTTCATAAACAACAAATGTTATACTTTCTAGGCTGATTGCACAAAATTAACGTAACATAACAACATATCAACTGTTGCATTTCTGCAGTTTTGTTATTTGTTTTACAACGCTTTAAAAAGTCATAAAGTTAGTGATAATAGTTTTATGCTGGAATATCCCGAGAAACTTAAAGACTAGTACAGTATAAAACTTATTACAAAGAAAACATCACCAACTATTTGGGTTTAAATTGCTCGACCAAACAATGATGAGTTCAAAGAACAAACTGGAACTACTGTAGCTTGTGTTTGAGCATTATGCATTCCCGATTACCGGTTTATTATTTTTTAATTTCCATGCTGGTCTTTGTCATTTATATTCCTGCCTTTGTACGCAATAGCGGGATACAGTCTAGGCGAATGCAGATACAGCAACGACTTTCTTGCACAATGTTGCTAGCCGTTTGCCACTGCAGCAACAGACCTGTTGAAAAAGACTATCTTTAGCTAAACAACTCTTACTTGGAAATGCTAGAGTCTGTAAACTCACGTTTTGGCACAAGACGGTGCAAACAATAAAGTTTTAATTTTGATTCAAATTTTTTCTGAATCATGTCTGATTTTTTTTGCAATGATTATTGCTTTTTATTTTTCGTCGCTAAGACGCAAAACTGCCGTAAGTTCAAATTTTACGAAAATACTTTTTTTCAATTTCAAGGTACTGTATTGCAAAGATTCTTCACAAAGTGTGCTGGGTTTCGTAGCTCTATCTCATTTAGTTTTCAAGATATGAATTTCGTTGAACAGTCGTAAACAACTTGAGTTTTTTAGATCTGTCGTATGTCCCACTTACAGCTGTACGACAGTTTCGCGAAATACAAACAAAGTTTTATTGGAGGTACGACTTTCAGGCCAAAATAAATAAGGTAGTATGCGCTGATAATCTAAAAGTAAAACGTTCCAAAACTGTGATTTTAAAACATGGGTTTCTTAAAAAAGTATTTTCCAACACGGTAAAAAATGCTGTTAAATATTCCACTTTCAGCTTTTTGAAAACTTTGGATAAATTGACTAAATTTTCCGAATCAGCAACTACAATTTCATCTAACTGCAATATGCATCATTCTTGTAACTTTTTCAAAGCCAGACCAACCATTTCTTGATTGCAGTATACTGTATTTACGATTACAGTCCGATCAACTTAAAAAGCGCATTTTACTCAAAATCATGATTTCGGACATACTGTAGTGATTTAAACGGAGCACTCTAGTTGCGGTTAACCGGCTCGACTGCGCAGCCCTATGAACTGTATGGTCTGTAAGCTTAAAGGCGGTGAATCATCCAGCCAATTCCAGTGGTTTACAAAAGCTAAAATTGAACTATAATTTTTGATATTTTTTGTTTTGATTTTGGGGTTGTGTTTGCAAAGACATTCAACAAATACAAAAAGATGTCCCCCCGAAAAAAGTTTTTGGAAACTCTGAGTTTTGATCTTCCCGCCAAAACCAACAGTTCTCTAAACTATTAGGCCTACTATAATCTTATTAAACTATTAGGCCTAAATATCTCTAAACTATTAGGCCTAATAGTTTAGAGATATTTAGGCCTAAATGGGCCTAAACTATTTAGAAATAAACTATCTCTAAGCTTTTAGGCCTACCACACATACCACAGTTCTCCAAACCATTAGGCCTGCTGTGGTTTTGGCGGGAAGATCAAAACTCAAGAGTTTCCAAAAACTTTTTTCGGGGGGACATCTTTTTGTATTTATTGAATATCTTTGCAACCGCAGTCCCAAAATTAAAACAAAAAATATCAAAAATTATAGTTCAATTTTAGCTATTTTAAACCGCCGGAATTGGCTGGATGATTCACCGCCTTTAAGAAGCTATCAGTTTCAATTATTTCATGTTGTGGGCATTTTGCTGCTTGCTTCCACGACGTCATTGGCTGGAGTAGGGACGGCGACAATACGACAGTTTTGCAGATTAGCAGAAACTTTCATTTTGTTTTATATAGATACGGTTATGGATTCTACGTTGTTTGGAAAAACAATCAATGTCAACAAACTTGATAATAATGTAAAACACTCCAAAGAGTAAGGTGGCTTACAATATTGCTGTATTTTAGCTTTATACCATTTCAGTTTTGTTGTTGATGTTAATCGTTGTACATGAAGTTGATGTACAAAGTTGAAACAGGTACAATTGACGAAGAAAAAATGTTGAGTTGATTTAGAGTTAATGATAAATCGAATGTGAAAAACGCTACTTGTATTACCAACTTTATTTTTTTGTACTCAGGAATTTGTGCTCATTTATGTATTGAGTGTATTGTATGTCATATGCAGAATTGCGATTTTTTTTGTTTGCAAACTTTGTAGAGTAAATAAATTGAGAAACTCTTCCAGGGTATTACTTTTCATCAGAGCAGCTGAAATTTAAGGCCCAGCCTTTAATGATGGAGCCACTTTCATACTGAGAAAGAATTCGTTGCATAAACTTGTTGACAACTTATTGTTGTCGCTTCAAATAATGCTGGTTATGAGAGCGAAAAAGTTTGCAAAATTGTGTAGAGTATGATGCATTTTAGTTAAGTATAGATTCATTCAAGCCTTTCACGTCAATGCATCACGTTTTTTTTACCTTCTATTTATGGGGAGTGGATGTTGATTTTAAGCCATTTGAATGTATGCGTCACCGTAACGACCAAACTGCTTAATTGACTCTTCAATTGAATAGTACGAGCCATTTTCATACTGAGTAATCAGAGCTAAGAGTCGTTTGTGAAGACTCCACGATGCAATGCCAGATTGAAAATCGAACAAAAAGCCAAACATCTTTCGATCAAAACCAATCATTGGTGCATTGAATAAAGTGTCTGCTACTGAAATGGTAAAATCGGGTCGGATTCTGGGTTGGGTCAAACCAAACAAAGTTGGGTGAAAATTGGTATTCACAGCTTCCTAGCTAAACGTTCAACCATAAAAAAGGACAGTTTGAAGCCTCCATCGTGTGCGGTAGATAGGTGGGCAAGTGACAGGTTGACTCGAAATTGGAAAGCTCTTCGCTGTCTCCTAGCCAAGGCAACGTGATAAAAAATATGTAATTACAATTGCAGTAACTTCTACGTTTTTATACCTCCAGAGCACAGCGCACCAACAAAGCATAGGTGATAGATCGTTATCATAATATTGGTTGACATCAGATAAATTCAGAAAAATCGCATGTAGTTTTGAGTAGATTAAATGCATCCAGATATTTTCAATTAAACCTGTTCCTATATAAAGCGTGGTGATCATTTATTTTAAGAATTTACTAAATCGTAGTCCAAAATTCATTTTAACCCAGGAAGTTAGGATTTTTTAAATGTACTTGCTAGCAACTTGCTAAAAGAAATCGTTTTTGCAAATTAACGGGCTCCTCTCCAGTACGCGTATATCCGTTTTGCCTAAAATTTCTATCCTTGTAAGCCATAATTTTTTATTGTTTTGAACGCAGCACGTTTGATAATTAAAGCGTTGTGTTGAAAGTACAAAAAATATCAAAATAGAGCAAAGTTGTTAAAATTCGGTAATTTCATGAGCTCTGTAATCTGTGTTAGTTCCTAATTGCAGAATCCTACCACAATTGTAGGATACACTATCTCTACTCTAACCAAAATATTGTTGTCGATGTAGAGCATGTTTAATTGTTTATCCTCCAGTCACCGGACAGCGTCAGACACTAACTATTGGATGAACCGCCATCTTTACATTGCAGTAACTACTTTGTATTTAGGGCAATTCCAATTTGCTTTGGATTTTTCAGTGATCCAAAATGTTCCTGTGGATTTTTTCGAATTCTTGTCCACTGAATTTGAGATAATCGGAGACAATCATCGTAAAGCGCTTTATTAAAGGACCAGGGTGCAAGTTGAACCCAGATCATTCGATTGGAAAAATTCTTAAATAAAGTGTTAATCACAAATCAAATGAAATCTTTTATTGTACCCGCCATATTACGTAGGAGAATGTAACGAGTTTCAGGAATCCATCTATACATCTTTGCACCCAAGCAACACAGCTCATTAAAAAAAATCTGTAGCGGCAAGCTGTTGGCAGCACTGCGTCTGATTTGACGGGCCCGAAATTTTAATACCGTCAGATCTTCCGTTTCAGCTAAAGACAAACGCGCTACCGCTCGAATTGATAAACTAACGTTAAAAAAAATGTATACTCGTGTGTTAACTTATACAGTCACTGTCTTCCCAGTTTCCACTGTGCTCGATGGACATGAGCCAAAGCCCATTAGCAATACGGAAAGCTCAACTAGATAAAAAGTTATTTAAAATTTAGCTAGATAAAAAGAAACCATTTGAAATTCTTAAAGATTTTTATGTTACTGAACTTCCCGTATCGGTACACGTTTTTAAATTTAAATGCAAAAAAAGAAGCGATTTGGAACTGAAAAGATGCGTTTTTCGTTTTGGTTCTTCACGCGTATATGAGCCAGGCACTCCTCTGCGCATGTCCATTAGGGTTGCTCAAAAAAACTTTTTTTTTTCAAATTTAACTCATCACCCTCGTAAATAATTGTTAGGTTGGTGATAGAAACCCCACACACCAAATTTCAGCCCATTCGGTCCCCAGGGAGAGCAGGGCATGCAATTTGAAATTTTGATTTTTTGCCCACTTTAGCATTAATTTTTTCAGTCGAAATACCTAGTATTGTAGCTTTTTTTGATTTAATCTTGCTCCAATTACATGTTAGATCTAGTCTAAAGCAGTTTTAGTGTTTTTTTTTGGTAAATTTATTAACAAAAAAATTTATTGTTTTTTTGCTATTTTGACTAAAACATGTTAAGGTGCTTATGCCATCTTGACTGCTTTCTAACACTAATACTGCTCTACAACCATAGGCGGAGCCAGGGGGGCCAGGGTTAAATCCCACCAATTAAATCCCCCAATCACAAAAAATCATGACAACATAGCGTAGCGATGTTTAGTTGCAGTTTTTTTTCCCGTAATTACGCATTAACAGTAATTAGCAACAATACTAATGACGACGAGGCAGCCCATAGGGTCTCCGGGGCCCCAAACTAACAACCAGGGAGGTCCGGAGCTCCTAACTGACAACCAGAAGGCTCCAGAGCCCCTAGCTGACAACCAGGTAGCCCCGGGGCCCCTAACTAACAACCAGGAAGCCCCAGGGCCCCTATACGACTACCAGGGGGGCCCAAGGACCCTAACTGACAACCAGGAAACCCTGGGGCCCCTAATTTACAACCAGGGAGCCCCGGGGTCTCTAACCGACTACCAGGGGCCCCCATTGCCATAACTAACGAGCATAAAGCTCCATAGCCCCTAACTAACAACCAGGGTGCCCCAGGGCCCCTAACCAATAACCAGGGTGCCCCAGGGCCCCTAATTTACAACCAGGGGTCCCCGAGGTCCCTAACCGACAACCAGGGGGCCCCCGGGGCCCCTAATTGACAACCAAGGGTTCCAGACTAGGGGCCCCTTAATTCAAATTTTTTACAATTTATATGCAAAGCCAGTGAGAAATCTAAGAGTTTTGTTCTAAAAGTTGCAACCCCAGGCCCTTGTTTAACGTTATTATGAACTTAATACTATAACAGCGGCGTTAATGCAAACCCCCAATTGAAATACTACCAACAATAAATATAATGAGAGTATAGCCAGTATGTTGTGCTTGTCTGGAATTGCAGTTTCTTTAATTTAGGATTTATGCGTACAAAATTAAGAAATAATAATGACGACCACGTGTCCTTGTCATAATAATATCATGCAATTCTTGGAGGTTTCAAAAAACTGTCAAGTGACTTGACTCGAGTCCTTCACGTATAAAAAAAAAAATAATAATTTTGCTTTAGGGGGTCCGGGCCCCCTCAATCAAAATGCCACCAATGACAAAAATTTGACAAAAAAACCTTGTTTCTTGATTTTCAGTGTCTTTTAGCATCTTAGCATACAACAGTACACGCATACAACAGTAATCAAAAACAAATAATATTGACGACCAGGGGGTTCGGTGCATCCCCTTAATTCAATTTTTTCCAACCAATTTAAACGTTTAACCAGGGTGAAAGCAAGGGTTTTTGTCCTAAAAGTTGCTACCTCAGGCCCTCACCTAAACTTTTTATGAACGTAATGCAATAACCAGCGCCGTATTTGGCATGTGGCACAGTTCCAAGGCCCCGCGCTTAGATAGTAGGACTGTTTTTGGTCTTCACTTTATATTCGGCAGAAAGAGGTTGCAAAAATCCGCTGAGTGCCAGGGGCCCCGTGCAATGTAAATCCGCCCGGAAATAACATGTTTAGTAAGCGTAATCATCTATTGTACCATTTTCAATAACGATTCACCTCCACCTCGCCAGTTTTTACGCACACAATACTTTTAAAAAATAGCTAGGGAAAATGCTCATTGAGCAAATTATTGAATTTTAATTGAGAGGACCTAGGCCCCTTGGCCGTACATATACTCCCATAACTGGTTAACTTCATGACAAAGCAAAAATCTCTAAAGAAAATCTTCTAGTGAATTATTATTTACTGCTAAAGTATTGCTGGAGGCAATGTGCCTTACTTGCACTACATAAACCAAATCACTTACAATTAAAATTTTACATCATAATGCAAGATTATAAACGTATTTTGGACTTTAATTGCAAGTAAAAGGAGGATTGAGCAATTAAGTTTTTTCGATTGGCTTTGAAATGTTAAAAATCTAGTTCTTTCAAATGGCCCTACACACGAGCAAAATGTGATGCAATGGGATTAAAATAGCTTTTTTTCTTAAAACTTACAAAAATCGCCCAGCGGCTGGGGGTTTCGCCCCCAGACCCCCATAGCCACCGTCGGCTGGGGGCTCCACCCCCAGACCCCAGTTTGTGATACGTTTGAGTACACTAGCTTACTCACACGTCTCCTAAGTTAGACATTTGCACTTTCTGACTATCAATGTTCGCCCTCTACCTTTACCAAAGTTCTAGTTAAGTACCAACAGGCTGCAGAATTAGATCTTCCATTTTACGATAACTTTGCCCCATAAAAACTTCCTCTTTTGAAAAATTGTGATGACGTCATTGCAGGTGAGTTGTGGTTTGGGTACCCCCTCAATCAAAAATCCTGGCTACGCCTATGCTACAAACCACTGCACAAAATGAGAAAAAGACTGATTTCTACGTAGAAACTCATCTAACCTCCCTCTTCAAGTCCAGCCGATGACATACATCAAGTTATTGAAACTATGTTTGGCAAGTTTAACCGTAGGAAAAATGATTTGTCATTACAATAACAACTGCAATAATGTTGGTCAACAACCAGCGGTTGATGAAGTTTCAAACATTAATTTCTCGCGGTCCAGCATTTTAGTGTTGGTTGTTCTAGTTCTTAGCAAGAACAATTTCATGATCGTTCGATTTTTTGACCCTGGGTTTTTCAAGGTACTGTAAAATAGTAAAGAGTTGGAATGATTAATTGCAAAATGTTAAAGTCTCACGACCAAACGCTAAATTATTTACCAATCTAACCAATTATAAACAGTTACTTAGTTCAGCAAAAATTCAGAACAGATTGGTTTTTGCGTCGTTTTAGTGCTACTGGTTTCGTAATATGATAGCAACTGGGCAACCAACCTCTTATTTTCTTCTGCTTCAAATTAACGCCTTATAAATGAGTGGTAACAATGTTTTTCGACAGAAATGAAACTGTTGTTTGATTGGATGGTAACACTAACTACACTCACACAATCTTGGAAAGGTAGCACTAACTACTACACTCTAAAGGAAAGGTAACACTAACTACACTCACACAATCTCGGATGGTAACACTAACTACACTACACTCACACAATTCTACGACCTTGTAGCGAACACATTTTGAAAAAGCAAATGCAGCATTTGTTGCTGAATATAATATTATTGGTGCGATTGTATTGTGCATCCAAAAAGCAGCCTCTGAAGCCAACAAAGCCTACATATTTGTGACTTGAATGCTAGCAACCTAAACACTATAAACTGTTGGGCAAAATTTTACTCAAGATTGTTCTGTATAATATCCTTGATTGCCATACATCTGAGAAGCTGCACTGCTAACACTCTTGTCATGGCCGTAGGAGCTCAAAATGATTTGGGGGGGCAGCAAACTTTTGCACGAAAAATGATCTGATGCATTGCGTTTCTCTGTCAAAATTGAGACGGTTTTTTCTGCCCAAATTGAGATGTTCTCAAAAAAAAAAAAAGGTCTTTCCTGAAATTTGAACGGTTTTCCTGTCCAAAAGAAGGTGTTCTCCAAAAAAAAAAGGTCTTCACCGAAACTGAGACGGTATTTTGGCAATGGTGTGCCCAAATATCCAGACTATTTGCCCAAATGAATAGTCCATTTGCCCGAATTTTCAACGATTTTCGACGTTTTGAACCGAATGGGGGGGCGACCGCCCCAGTTTTGATTAACTAATTTAACAGATACATACATGCAATGCTTCACTGGTCTAAAAAAGAACATGTACTTTGTACTCTAAGAAAGGGCACAAAAAACATTTCTTTTGTAGATTTGACATTGTTTTATATCATACTCCACTTGATTCTTTGTTGTACGACTCATGGCCAACCCGGTATATGAACGAGCTCTAAATTCTACTGTTTTTGAGCTCGTCTCAAGCTTGATTGGTCGTGGAAAATGAATGCCCTAAACCAAATCAACATGTATTGTGCATACGAGATGGTTGTTCGATTCATCAAACACATAAGCGAGATGTACCTGTATCTAGCTAGATCTACTCGCGGGAACAACCTAGTTTTTAAGCATTATTACCAAAAGAATGGTCAGCCTAAAAACGAAACTTTGTAACATTTCACAATGAATTATTCCAACTCTACTGTTTTAAAGTACCTTGAAAAACCCAGGGTCAAAAAATCGAACGATCATGAAATTGTTCTTGCTAAGAACTAGAACAACCAACACTAAAATGCTGGACCGCGAGAAATTAATGTTTGAAACTTCATCAACTGCTTGTTGTTGACCAACATTATTGCAGTTGTTATTGTAATGATAAATCATTTTTCCTACGGTTAAACTTGCCAAACGTAGTTTCAATAACTTGGTGTAGCCTATGTCATCGGCTGGACTTGAAGAGGGAGGTTAGATGAGTTTCTAGGTAGAAATCAGTCTTTTTCTCATTTTATGCAATGGTTTTTAGGGCAGTATTGGTGTTAGAAAGCAGTCAAGATGGCATAAGCACCTTAACATGTTTTAGTCAAAATAGCAAAAAAACAATAAATTTTTTTGTTGATAAATTTACCAAAAAAAACACTAAAACTGCTTTAGACTAGATCTAACATGTAATTGGAGCAAGATTAAATCAAAAAAAGCTACAATACTAGGTATTTTGACTGAAAAAATTAATGCTAAAATGGGCAAAAAATCCATATTTTTTGACAAAAAATCAAAATTTCAAGTTGCATGCCCTGCTCTCCCTGGGGACCGAATGGGCTGAAATTTGGTGTGTGGGGTTTCTATCACCAACCTAACAATTTGCGGGGGTGATGGGTTAAAATAGAAAAAAAAAGTTTTTTTGAACAACTCTATAATGTCTATATTGTTTAACCAAACCAACGCAGAGAACTCTTTTTTGTGCACTGTTTGCAAGTCTTTTGTAAGTTGAGTAACTACAGCGAATGGACTGCTTGGACCACAATTGAAAATAAGCGCAAAGTGTGTTTCCCGAGAACAAACAATGCATTTCAGTTCGGAAATCGATCTGAGAGTCAACAACCTTTTCGATCACTAACACAAAATTCTACCAACTGAGCTATCATCGCCAATTTTTTGGTGGGTTTAACCTTTCTTTGCCATGGAATTCAACTTTTGCTTTTTGAGCAAAATTTGTTCATTGAAGAACTCTTGCCAGCGGCAATGACGAAAGTCGAAAATTACAAACACGCTGTCCACTTGATTGTTCTTTCTTTCAGCTGTTTTCTTATATTTTTTTTATTTATTTATCTTTAATTTCTTGACTGCTTGAACACTTTTTTTATAACCCAGCGACATATTATTCTCTTTATCTACAACTTTATTCCAGCAAATTTTTTTTCGATTTCGACTCCATAAAATTGAGCCTTAATGCACTTAGCTAAGCTCCAAATATCTGCACCTTTTTTCTTAGAAGAAATTTTTGAGTCTTTTGAAAAAAAGTATTTATCGAACGTCGAGGCAATATAGATCTTAGCTGTATGCACATTATCTTATTACGAGTTGTAGAGTTATTTAGCTCAAAGAATTATGTTGCTCTCACACTTTGGCGACTTTGACCGCGACTCCACAGCGAATGGAAGATTTTTCAGTTTTCTGAGTCTCTGCGCAGTCTCAACGTAGTTTCAGCGCAGTCTCAGCGCAGTCTCAGCGCATTCGCAGTGGAGTCGTCAACGAGCAAAAAATGTTCAACCTGTTCAAAATTCAAACCACATTTTAGAAAAATGCGTCTTAATATTTTTCTTTGATTGAAAAGTAAAATTTTTTGTAAGTAAATGCTAACAAAGACCATGTGACGTTATAATGAAATACAATGAAAAAGATTAAAGCTTCTTTAGATTCACGATAAATATTTACAGTAAAAAGTTTATGAATTTTAATGTTAGTACGATAGTTATACTCAAGCAAGACCTAAGCATTCAGCTATCTTCAGTTAATTCAAAACTAAATTTTGTAGATGTTTTACGGTCCAGCAGCCTAGACGTACGAGTTTCTCAGTTGATAACGCAACAGGCTGAGATCTGGAACAAAGCTGAGGAGCAACTTAAAGTGAGTAGTTTCAGCAAGCAGTATTGTTTTGCAATACGGCTAAAATGTCACCAAACTGCTTTCAAATAGAATTTCAATTATTTGAATAAGATTTCATTTTATGGTCGTAGCTAAGTCCGAAACGTTCAGAAATTTTACTGATTAAAATAAAGTTATACCAATGCTTCTCAACCGGGTATATCCTATACCCAAGTGTATATCAAATCAAAATCAAAGTTTACTGCTGTGAAAGAATATACGAAGGGTATATCGCTGCAATTTGGGCTCCTTTAACTCAATTAAATATGATTGCAAAAGAATTGATTCTAAATATTTTTTATTATTGCAAATTAAATTGACAATATTGAGCAGTGCAAAACCTACGTGCAAACTTCGAAATTGTACGTTTTTGCTAAGCTAACTACTTATACGAATCCTATAGTTGCGTTATTGCTCATCGCAAAAAGCGATTGTTTGTCATAAGTTTATGACGAATAGGAATTTGGTCAAAAAAGTAGAACTGCTTAGTGATGGTGATGATAGCGCAATGCAGTTCAGCTAAATGCACTGCCAATGTGAGACTGGTCGAGAATCTTCTTTCTGGTGACCTTGTCGTCAGACTTTGATCAGAGTAATCTGAGAAGAGGATACGATGGCAAGTGCAGAATTTGCTCTTGCGTGTGTGGTTTGAAGATTTGGGTGGGCTGCCAGGATAGGCTATGTACGAATTCAGATGCTGATGAAACACTAGCCTAATGGGAAAGTAGATAAAGTGAGTGAAGTGCTACCTAAAAGTTGTAGAAGAATTCATGTTGAAGGTCTGCAGTATAATTTCTTTAGAAGTAATAGGCATGCGTACAAATACTGAGGCACGTAGACAGAACGGATTTTTTAGATGTAAGCGAAAATATGGGTAGACAATGGCTTTGCCCAGGGGGCAATCCCTCCCAAAAAAGAAGATCTTTGCAAAGTCAAGAACTGATTTTGATCCCACATCACGGTGAAGACCAAAAAAAAAAGTTCTCGGAATTAAAAGCTGGATTTTCCACGCAATTGGCTGACTCAAGATATTTTGTTGCGTAAAAATGACGTCTAAGTCAAATCATTTGGTGGGTGGGGGCAAAGTATATATTTTTTGAGGGAGCAAAGTAACGTATTTAAGTATTGCACATACATATGTTGCATAAAAATTTTGTTAAAAATGACATTCAACTGGAATTATTTGGGGGGCAAAGTAAAATTTTGGTGGGCAACTGCCCTCCTGCTGCCCCTGGCTACGTACCAGCATTTACAGACTACATATCTAAACAGGCCTGGAGCCAGAGTAGCGTGACTGGGGAGGGCAGAAAAATATTTGGGGATACACTGTTAAATTTTTTCCTCAAATTCGGGAGTGAAGACCAAGGAAAGGTCTTCATCCCAAATTACGCCCTATGGATACGAGATCTTTGCCTCCTTTCGGGGCACAATTCTCGCTTGGAAAGGGGGAGGCACGTTTATAGACTGGAGAGGCACAACGGAAACTTGTGGTGCGGATCTCGGTTCTTGCCCACAAATTCAGGAATGAATATCAAAAAAAAGGTCTTCTGCACGAAATCTTAAGCTTCGTCTTGGCGTTCACTCGTGTTTTTCGTCAAGTAACGAGACTTTACTCAGGCTTGGGCGGGTATAGGCCCCGAAATGCACTCCAGTGGCACCGGGCCTGTTACTTTCTTTTGGGCACTAACCTCGCTTGAGGGGCACATTTCTCGCTTAGGGGGCACAAGCCGTGATTTGGGGGCACGGCTCCGAAATGCCCCCCTCGTGGCGCCAGGCTTGTATTTACAAATTGATTGATTGATTGGTGCATCTTTATCCTCCTATCACGAGAAAGCGACTGTGCGCTATGCTTTAGACGAATCCGCACCCGTTAGGAGTTGACCATTTTCCAAGCTTTCCGGTTGACGTTTTGACTTCTTCCCACGTAAATTTGCTGCTTGTGCGAAGCCACCAAGCAGAGATAATTATCGTAAAGCGTCTTATCCAAGGACGCAACAACGTGACCAGGGTGCGGGTTGAACTCATGATCCTGCGATCAGATTCGTCGTAAAAACGACGCCTTTATCCATTCGGCCACGCTGCCGACAATAGCATAAACTCATTGCTACTTAAAAGGCATACAAATTTCTTGCAAAATTGAAACAGGTATACCACCAAAAAAGGTTGAAGACCTCTGGGTTATACTGTTTTTAAATTGCTTTTGTTTATCGGCTTTTTTTTTGGCAGGTTTATTTTCCTTTCAAGAAGAAGAAAATATTTTTTTCAGAGGTGAAATTTAATTCCGCGTTTTGCACACTCGCACCTTGTAATATACCTTTTTTCATATTGTCATAAACTTTTGAATTATTGAAGATGTCTCTGGCCTAATCTACAGTACATTCTACTCTCGGCCTCTTCCGCACTCATCCAAGCTTCTGGAGCATTTATTTTTTAAACTGCTCTTTTAATCTTCACCATTCGGTAGCTTACTCTCGTTTTGACCGTTCCCCTATTGCATTAATTGACCCTTTTATCGCTGCTTGGTAGTAACAGCGTCTAGCCCTGGGCCCACGCACTTGACCTCTCCCAAAAAAAAACTATTTCTCCTCCAGCTTGGTCCGTGAGTTCGGTTAGGATATCTTGCAATGTTGTAATTGCTTCGGATGAACCTGTTTCTATTGTTCTGTCCCGAGACAAGCATCCTTAATTGCTTTATGCTCATCATATCCTTAATAACTAACTGATCAGTGGTTGAGTGAATACTTGATAACCTAGATAACCGATCAGTGGTTGAATGGAGAGAACGTCTGCAAATGAAATGCTAAACTGGGATTCGATTCCCGGTCGGTTTAAATCGAAGACTAGAACAATGGGTATTCACAGCTTCTCTCCTTGACGTTCAGCAACTAAAGGGACAGTGAAGCCTCCACCGTGTGTGTTAGGCAGATGGGCAGGTGCAGCATGATTCGAGGATCGAGAGGTTCATTCGCTGTCTCCTGGCCAAGGCAACGTGGTGAATAAAATGTAATTACTATTGCACTCTGGTAATCTAAGGTTTGATTTGCTATGATGCTTGTCCACACCCGATCATTCCAACCTAATTCCAGTACCTTGCAAGCCAGTTTCACCTCTTTTTCCAGAGTACACTATTTATCTTGAGCTTTTAACAATGTTCAATTTCTAAGTAATTCAATTTTTTAATCAAGCAAAAGTCAGTTTTGTTTTATGTGTGTGGGTATATTTTTTTTTCTAAATATTTACTGCAAAGCTGGCAGCACAGTTATTGTTACCTGTTACATTGTTAATGATATTTTGAGTTTTTTATTTTCAATGACAAGCTTAAGTTTGTGCCTGTAACTGCTAAGTATTGTTAATAGGTGCAGTTGACCTAGATGACCGCATGGTTTTATCGCTGTATCCAGCCTGCGTACTTTTAAGCGTATGGTGAAATAAACTTGACTTGGCTCCCTTAAACTCCGACGCCTTTTTCTTCATCCTCCTCTCTTAAACTCATATCTTCCTGCTCATAGGCTAAATAAACTTGACTTTCACAATAGCACTGCTGACAAACAGTGCACAGACACCAATGACTCACCCACCACACAAAATACTTACTTTTCCATCAAATCAAGTATGACTTCACAACTGATCCAATGTCTTAATTTGTATTCTCTACTTTATATTCCGTCTCTCGTCACTTCACTGGAAGTCGTTCTTCCCCTGACATTGCGCTGGTCCCTGCATCATTCACTTTCTTCTGGGAATGCCGCACACTCCACGGTGTTGACCTTGTAAGGTAAACAAAGAAGCTTATACGATTGTTTGTTTATTAAAGTTCTTCGCAAACGTAAACGATCCTAAACAATATGGCGTGAACAAGTAATCATGGAGAAAGACTATTGCACTATCAAGACAGGTTCACTCTTGCCGTAAAATTGTCAACGCTTCAGTGTATTGTTTGGTTGTTTTAACCAACGGATTGCAGCTGGTAAGGCTGTTAGTTGAAACAAACAAATAATAGCTGGCACATGATTTTGCGCCAAGCCTAAACCAAGTTTGAAACGGTTTCTATTTTATATTATGAGCTAAGCGTAGTGTAACTGTAATTTGTAAAAACTCTTCAATTTGCTGGATGAAGACATTATAAACAGCAACAAATATTTGCTACGTTGTTGTTTTCTCCAATAAAATCTATTTTATCGGTCTCTCTGACTGTTTAGTCATTATTTGGATTTAGCCGGTTTGTTTTATTGTGACATCACAAAAAGGGATTTTTTATGGAAATGAAATTTCAGAAATTTCAATTGACTATGTGGGTTGCTGTAAGACTACTGTCATTAGTGCTGGTATTTTCTTTGGTTTTGTGATAAAAAAGTTTGATATTTGGTGTAGAGTTTAGGATTCATAATGAAATCGCTTCTCGTTTGAGATTTTGCGAGGAAAAATAATTTGATACTAACGAAGCTCGTATGTTTGCATGAAGAACATTGAAGGAGTAAGGAAGTTTGTTATAATTTTTATTTACAGGACACTTAAATTGTCGGCGGCTGAGCGTATTGGCACCACCAATCAAATATCAACAGAATATTAAACATAGGTTGATGTTTGCGGCCGTTTTTTTACTATTTAAATTGGATTGCAAACCACAATATATTGCAGCTATAAAATACTTAGAATCAAAATATAGTAATACAATGGAATAGATGTATAAAAGCATTAAGAAAGACGACTAATGCGAGTCAGCAATAGAGTAATAATGAGGTTGTTGAGCCACTTTGGTAGGCATATCACACATATAGCATAGCGTTAATTTGATGGTGTTTTAATCCATTACTTTTGTCGCTCACGCCGTAGTTGGAGCAACTGTTAGTTATTGCAACATTAGTCCTATACTTATCCTCATCTTTTTGACGTACTTGTGGGAACATGCTGTAACAGGGTCACATTCGTTCTTAATTTTTGATTTGAGTCACATTTTGAAAAATACAAGGTATGCTGCAGTTGCTCCTCCTCCAGAACATTTTTTTGGGGAGAAAAATTACTTCCAGCTGATTTAGTTGGCTAGCAAGTGTAGCCAATCATTATACGCAGTTTTCCAACCAAAAACTCCATCAAGACTTCGTATTTAGCCGTTTTCAATTTAATTCAAAGTATATTTTACAGATGTTTTACGTTCCAGCAGTTAAAACGTTCGAATTTTTTAAAATTGATGATACAATGGTCACAGATCTTGCATCAAGTTGAGGTTCCAACTTAAGCAGGTAGTCTTAACAGCTAGCATTATCTTGTAAGACATAATAATGGTAACGTGCTGCCTCCAATCACTTCTGGTCCTGATCAGGTTGCTTATCTCTTTCTCAAAACATGTTCTGAAACATCTTTCGCAAACGTGAGGATAAGGAGAAATGATGAACCATAACGAGAAAACTTGTTTTAGCGCGTGTAGACCCCAATGATCTTCTCTGGGTGTTCTGCCTCTGGCCTGTTCAAAGAACTAGTTTTTGCTCTTCCATTTATTGGTGCAGATCTTGGGATGTGGTCTGACTGCTAAGCATCTTTGTATTCCTCTATAAAAAACCAAATGACACGAACACTACGAAGTTAAACTTGAAAATAAACCTTATATGGCCAATTGACCAAATCTTAAGCATCTCTTTTCCAAGAATCTGCTGGCAAAGTAGCACAATTTTGAAAGCCAGAGCAACTATCTTGAGAAAATGCTTACCAACTGGCTTGTAAGTGGCTATGATTGGTAAGGACGACAATATATGCTGATATAGCTGCTTGTGTAGATTAGTTGCATTATTGAAGCGATAGAGTGAAAGAGAGAGAGGGACAGTGTTGTAATTAACTTTTGCCAAGCGTCAAGCTTGAGCTTTTTGAAGTTCTAACTTTGTGTCATTTTCAGACATTTTGTTGTGGGGGAGCGAATAGTCGGCGTTCTCCTTCTAACGTCAAAACAGATCTAGCTTTGGCTGCTAGCAAGACACAAGGTGAAGATGAAGTGTAACTAGAGGTATATGATTTCTGCTGAAGCTTTTACTGCATCTACGTAATCCATTACTATTCAAAGTTTGATTATTATTTTCCTCAAGCCTTGAAAGGCAAGACTAAAATTCAATAAAACAAATTCGTGGCCACAAACGCAATAATGAGTAAGCTTGACGTTCTTCGTGGCCGACTCCTGGGAAGTCAAGCTCTGTGCATCAAACGCAATAATGTTGATGAGTTTACCTTACGGAGAATGGCTTTGTTATAAGACGTTTGCGACTTGTTATGTTGCTGCTGATTTAATACTACCTGAAATCGCTGATGACTTCGAGTTTTCAAAATGCAGTATTAAATTGTTTACTGCTGTAGCTGAATGAGCATTGTTATTATTGTTTGTTGATCAAAGTTGAAAGCTAACGCCATAGCAATTTTCGATAACATGGTGTGAACATGTGATTAGTCAAGATGGACTTCTGCACTATTAAGGAAGGTTAACACTTGGCGTAAAATTGTCAGCGCTCTAGCGTATCGTTTGCTTGTTCCAACCAACTGAAAATTGTACGCTGGTTGAAAACTTAAAATAAACAAAGGATTCGATGGCATGGTGACGATTTTAAGCCAAGTGCAAACCATGCTTAAAACTTATTTAGTTTTCATTGAGCAAAGCGAACCGCAACTGAAATTTGTATATTCCTGTGTAACTTTGTTCAACTTTACTTCATAAAAACATTACAGATAACAACTGATATTACCTACGTTGATATACGCTAATATCAATATTGCTCTCTAACGGGAAAAGCTCTTTTCCAGTCTCTACTTCTTTGTAATTATTTCGATTTTGGCCTGTTTGTTCTGTAAGGAATCACAAAGCTAAATTTTACGTAGAAATGAAATTTGCCGCAAAAATTTCAATTGGCTGTGTTGATTGCAACAAGACTTCGGCCATTGGTGCTAATAATTTTGAATGGTTTTGTTATCAAAAAATTGACATTTCTATGATGTAGAATGTATAGGATCTATGATGAAAATGCTTTGCGTTCGAGAATTTTGCGAAGAAAAGCGATTTGATGTTGACGAAGCTCGCATCTGTGCATGAAGAACATTGAAAGTGTAAGAAATTATGTTCTATTTCTAATTCATATTTAGGTAGTTGGCTTAAGTGAATTTAACGTACAGTAGTATCAACGTTGTGATGGGCATTGCATTCAGTGGTATTTTACGTGTTGGGACTTAAATTGGATCATAGTTCACATATTTAGTTTTGAGATACTTAGAATTGATGTTATTAGAATTCACGCAGTAGAATATCTAAAAAAGTGAACATGAGCAAATAATTGATGATAATGTACGAGAGTTGCGATATTACACATGCAGTACAGTATCAATGATGTCCAATTAATTACACTCGTTAATGCACAGTAGTCATCAGTCAATGAGGTGTATTGCTAAACATACTTAATGTGTGTCCATCTTTTTTTTTTGTTTGTGGGCACAATGCACATAGCAGTCGCAAATTTCTTTCAGTTTTTGATTTGTTTTGCTTTTGTGAATTTGCAGGGTTTGGTCCTCCTCCAGTGTATCATTTCTGTTTAGGGCAGTTATTTCTTGACTATGTACACTAACAAGTGCAGCGATAGTTATCAAGCGTAAACTCCAGCAATTTGTAAGCACTTAGCCAGTTTAATTAAATTAAAATTACATTTTGCAGATCTTACGAGTAAGTAGAAATAACGTGCGATTTTCTCGATTGATCATGCCGAAGGTGGAGATCTTAAACAAGGTCAAGGAGCAACGTAAGTTGAGGAGCTTCAGCCAGCAGTATGTTCTTTTGTAGAATACTTATTATGTCCATCAACCTTGTTTCGTGTTGTGGCTGCTTTATCTGGCAGATTTATTTTTCGCTTAACTCTAATAGGTAAGTAGTATTTTAAAGTTGAGAAAATTTTCTAGTGCATTCTACACTCACAATAGAAGACATTTACTTTTGTGTAGCGTCTAACTTGAGTTTCTTGATTTCTAACATTGTGTCATTTGCAGATTTTTGTCCAGGAGGAGCGAATAGTCGTCGGCTTGCTCATTCTGACGTCAAAACAGATGTTTCTTTGGCTGCAGTCAAGACACAAGCGAAGGTGAAGATAGAGTGTAGCTGGAGGTACGTACATGATTTTAGACGAAACTTGTGCTGTGTCTTTGTAGTCCATTACTATTGAAAGTTCGGTTATTAGTTTCATGTTGAGCTTCAAAGGAATAGACTAAAATTTCGAGCAAAACAAATTCGAGGCTACATTGTAATAATGTTAATGCACAAACTTTTACGCAGAATTAATGGCTTTGCTACGAAACGTTTGCGACTAGTTATGTTGCTGCTGCCCTAATAGTTGCTGAAATTGTTGACTCCCTCGATTTCACAGGACACAGTATCAAATTGTTTACAGTTGTAGCTGAATGAGCATTGTTATTTGTGTTTGTTTATTGAAGTTCTAAGCGAACATCGTAACGATCGTCGATAATATGGTTTTAACCAGTGGCGTAGCGTGACATTTCAGATAAGGCATGCAGTTATGATGACGTCATCAGTTTTGATGACGTCATTAATTATATCAAGCAGTAAAATAAAAAACCAACTAAACACTAATAAAATAGAGATGGCGCGGATAACAAAAAATGCATCCGCATGCTGCGCTGCGTCCGCAAACTTTGTCCGCATGCTGCACCGCACCGCATTCAAACACAACTAAGTTCACGCTGCACCGCACCGCAAGTTAAATATCTTTTAAATTTTCACTAACATCAGAAAAAAATTAGCTCTCTAGCTTATGACCTATAAAAAAATTGATTTTTGGGGTATTATTTTGGAGAGTTTTCAAAAGAGTTGCTCTCTCAAACCATGTCAAAATATTTGTTTTTTGAACATCTGCCGGTATAAAAAAAAGTAATGCCTTAGCTTGAGTTGTTCAAAAAGCTAATTTCTGGGGAATCCATTTGGGGGCTCCTGGGGGGTGTTGGTACCTCCATACTATGTCAAACTATTTGCTGCTTAAATATCTACCAATATAAACAAAAAACTATCACCCTAGCTTGAGCAATTAAAAAAATTAGTTTTTTAGGGCCCCATTTTGGGGAGGTTCTGGGGAGAAGACTCAAAAAAATTCAGGAGACACAATAGCATTTGCAGCCCAACAAATTTACACAAAAATTAGATGTAGATGTTGTGTGGTTTAGGAGAAGAAGAGTGCATAAAATTTAGAAAGCAAAAAATGAAAAAAGAAAAAAAACTTAATGCGGCTAAAAGTGTAGGTAGAAATGATAGAGTATCTTACGGGTTTACGACATATAACCATGTGAAATATTTTTTGCCGTACTTAAGCCGTTTTTGAATTAGACCACTTTTTATACCAAACTTTTGAAGTAGTTTTCAGGTCCTAAACCTGAAGTTATGGGACTCTTTGCCTTGAAATTTGGCACGCACAAATAACTTAAGAACCTCAAACTGCTGTCAAAATTTCATGCAGCTAGACCAAACCATTCTCGAGTTATAAGTAAAAATCTGACACTTTGCACTCGTTAATTTTGAAAATGGCCGAGTAAAAACTAAAACATGCGACGTGAGATCAGCGGAGTAAAAACTAAAAAACATGCGACGTGAGATCAGCGTTTCAATTATAGGCTTTCAGGTTTAATCTGCCTTGTGTGTGCTTGCTATCAGTTTTTCTGCACCATGTTTTGGCAATCAAAAACAATCTACCCAGCACCAGTACCAGTCTACCTGATGATTTCATGCAACTACTGTACTAATCCTGAACCAATAGCTCAAATAATGAAATATAAGGTATCACGTCCTCTGCATGCTGTCACAAGCTTCTACACTTGTATGAAACTACCCTATGTATTAATACCTTTGCCGTTTACATGTGTGTTGGATTGTGGAATAAATTTTGCTACTACGTATATGAGATAGGCTCCAGACATAGGACCGAAAGCCTAATTCTTGATGCCATGACCTGTTGACGAATAGGCTACACTGAACTAACTCTTTCACTCTGAAATGCAAGCGCATGTGTAGTAGAAACTGTTGTCTAGCCTTGGGCTTGTACCAATACTATAGGCATAACAGATAAGCCTATTGCGTAAAGGGAGGGTGTGTCGCTAGGCTTTGTTTTGTGCCTCTACTCTGACGATTGTTTCCAACAAATGTTTCTTCTACTTTTGTCTGCCTTTGTTTCATCTTTTCACCGACAGGGGTGCCGAAACCCAGGGGGGTGGGAAATTGAGTTTAATTTGGGAATTTAAAGTGGGAAATAATTTGAGTATAGTCTGCACCTGCATCCCCCCAATAATTTGACTTTGGTGTGCATTTGAGCGCCGGTCTCAACTAGAATTTGGGGAACAAAGTTTTCTTTCTTTAGGTGAAGACCTTTTTTTTGTTCTTCACTTAATGTTAATTTGCTCACCTGAAAGAAATCATGGTCAAGATTCATCCCCTTAAAGTTGAAAATAGGGCAAAATTGGGGTAAAATTGCAAGTTATCCCCCCCAATGCTCAACGAAGATCGGCACCCCTGCTCACCCAACGTCCTAAACCTTTCCTAGTCTAGCCTACCAAAACCAAAATCTTTTTGTTGGTGTAAAAAAAAAACACGTTCAGCCGATCAAAACTAAGTTTCTTGTAGCCCAAATAGCCGATTCTACAGTAGGATGCTCCGAATTCTGAAAAAATAAACTTGAGCTGAAGGCACCTTTTCCTGTTTAAGTAGCATGCATTGTCTTCAATTCATACCGTATGATAGTAGTTACATCCAGACTAACCATTATTGTTCATTAAGAGAAACTCACCAACAATAATTGTAAAAAAATTTTTGTACGCGGCGCTGCGCTGATGCTGTGACGTAATGCAAATTTTAGTTGCCACGCTGCGCGGCGCGGTGCACCAACAACAGCGCGCGGCCGCGTACGCTGCGCTGTTGCCATCTCTATAATAAATGTCTGGTATGGCAACTAGGCCTCCTTTTTCCAGCAAGGGCGCCAAGAGCCGAACGTAGGCCCTGGGCCAGCTGAAATATGACGGAATTCAGGTTTTCTGTACTCCAAAACAAACGGAGACAATGCCGCAGTTTTGTCCAAATTACTGTATGATGTGATCTTCAAAAAAAAAGTTCTTTACCGAAATTCTAACAGTTTTTTCCGTCAAAACCAAGTGATCTCCAAAAAGAAGGTCTCACATGCTCATTTCTAAATGTCATTTGATGGGCCCCATTCGAGCCTTCCTGAAGCCCATGGGCCCTCAAAGTCCACGGGCCCCGGGGTCATTATACCCCCCTGCCCCCCCTCTCGGTGGCCCTGCTCTCCAGTACACATTGGTGTGTACTGTACATTTACTGTCCCAGTACAATTCTTCCTTGTGTTACTACAGTGACAGGTCTAGAAGTTGTATATGTGCCAGTAGCCGATTACCGGTACCATACTAGGCTAACACTAACAGTAAAGTAGGCTTAATAACATTGAAGCAAAAACATTAATTGCAGAACTAAGCTAAGCCACCTTGCTGAATAGCAAATACATATTCTACTTTCAAAGCTTCTTCCTCATGTCATTACAATATATCGTAAGCCTGCTGGCAACAGCCAGCGATGCTATAAGCACGCTTGTGGGCTCAAGGCTAGTCCAATGTATATATGGATAGGTTTAGTTTATTTAAGAACCACTAAAGCACAAGCAAAGTAGCAAAACTACCCAACGGTAGTTTATTGATAGTCCTAAAAACTTTTTTGCAAACCAAGAGCAAATTCTACGACTAGCTTTAGCTTAGGCTAAGTACATACTAACTGAACCAATTACCGGTAACTCTTTGTTGAAGTTGATTTCACATCTTGCTTTCATTTTTATAGCTCAAAATTTAGCCTAAATAGTGCAAACAGTATCGTATCAAAAACTCACTCTGATTTACATTACTTAGAGCCAATACCAACCGGCTATCACGGCTTGGTTTTGCCGCTTAGTTATTCGCTTTTTCATATTGCTAAACCACATAAAATAAATGGCAACACGCATGCAATGTTTAAAATTGCATGCTTTGGCGCATTGTTTGTGGCCTGTCTTAAGCTAATTTACTGTAACAAATCTAAAATCAAAATAGAGACTATATTTTACGAAAACAAAAAACTAGAGGGATAAAAGAACTTTTGCAGCAAACAATGCGCCAATCAAAGCTTTCAAACCTATTTAACTTTGTTCGTAATCGTATCGAAACACAGCGATCTTTTAAGCCGTTGAATGCAATTTGAAAATTGCAATTTTTTATAGAAATTTTTATAGAAATTTTTTATAGAAAGTTTTTTATAGAAAGTAGTTTTATATAAAATTTTTTTATATAAAAATTTTTTATAGAAAGTAGCAGACTGAGAAAATCTAGAAGCTGTTTTTTTTTAACCTTAACTTGGTGAGGTGGCAGTAGACTTAGATGACCTTTCGGTCCTTCGCTGTCTCCTCATCAAGTGACTAAATATCGCTTTGACTCTGCAAGTTTGTGTGTTTGGTTTCAAAAGAATTGCATATTTTGATGCTTTGGTGATAGACTTAGAGGAAGTTGCAGTTTTTTTCTTGTGATATGACGTCACTTGGTAAATAAATAAATATGATGATGATGATGCGTGTTGCCATTATTTTTTGTAATTTAGCAATATGCTGAAAACAGGCTAAAAGTGAAATCAATGAATTAAGCAAGACTATTTATTGCTACTTCTACTTAAAAATAAATTCCTGTAACTGTGGCAACTTAGTTTGATTTTGTTTTAAATTTTTACATGTACTTGTTCAAATTATTATTTTCTTTTTTGGCTAAATGACTAGGCATGCAATGCATGCCTTGCATGCATGGAGAATACGCCCCTGGTTTGAACAAGGAATTAGTGGAGACATACTGTTGCACTCTTAAGGGAGGTTCACTCTTAAGCTTAAAGCTTTTAGTGCTCTAACATGTCGTTTGCTTGTTTCAACCAACTGGAAATTGTACGCTCCTAAAGCGGTTGGTTAAAAACTTGAAACAAACAAGCGATTTGGTGGTAGGGTCACAATTTTACGTCAAGTGTAAACCACGCTTGAAACGTTTTCAGTTTTCATTGAGCAAAGTGTACCGCTACTGAAATTTGTATATTCCTGTGTAACTTTGTTCAACTTTACTTCATAAAAACTTTACAAAAAACAGCAACTGATATCAACTACGGAGCTCTCTACCAGAAAAAGCTGTTCTGCCCGTGTCTACTGCTTTGTAATTATTGCGATAATGGCCTGTTTGTTCTCAATGGCATCACAAAGCGAAATAATGTTTGCCGCAAAAATTTGAATTGGCTGTGTTGGTTGCTGCAAGGCTTACGACCATTGATGTTGATAATTTTGTATGGTTTTGTAATCAAAAAATTGACATATTTGTGGTGTAGAATTTAGAATCCATGATAAAATCGTTTCTTGTTCGAGATTTCTTGAAGAAAAACGATTTGATGTTAACGAGCTCGTGTCTTTGCATGAAAATCATTGAAAGTGTCAGAAATTTTGTTCTATTTCTTTAGATGTAGTTGGCTCAGTGACTTGTATTTAACGTACGTACAATAATATCAACATTGTATTAGACAGTGCATTCAGTAGTGGTTGTGGTTCCATTACGTGTAGGGACTTAAAATTGGATCACAGATCACATGTTTAGTTGTGAGTTACTAAGAATTGGTATTATAAAAATTCTGCATTAGTTTATTTGAAAGTATTACCGAGAGGGAACAATGAGAGATAATAGGAAAGCTGCGATATGACACAGGTGATACATTAATATCAATGATGTCCAATTATAATTACTTTCGTTAATGCTGTAAATGCACAGTAGCCAGCAGTCATGACATACATTGCTAAACATATTTCATGTGTGTCCATGTTTTTTACTCGTTTGTGAGCACATAACCGTCGCAAATTTCTTTCAGTTTTTGATTTGTTTTGCGTTTTTGAATGTGCATTGTTTGGTCGTCCTTTAGTGTGTCTTTTTCCGTAGTGGCAGTTATTGCTAGGCAAGTCATTTTTTCTTGACTTTGTAGACTATCAAGTACAACTGTTTATGTTAATACCGGCAGTTTTTTAGCTCAAACTTAAGTACGACCTAAACACTTAGCCGTCTTCAGTTGGTATTAAAATTACATTTTAAAGATTACTTACGTTCGAGTCGAAATAACGTGAGATTTTCTCAATTGATGACGCCACAGACTGAGATCTTGAACAACAAAAATACGCAACTTGAGTAGCAGAATATATTGTTTTGCAAGACATCTATTAGGTTAACAAACTACTTTCCATCAGTGGCTGGTTTTTCTGACGCCTTCATTTTTCGTTTCCCTTAATAGGAAAATATTTTTTCCACTGTTGAAACTTAATCCTGTGTTTTCTACACTCCGGCCTTTGCAACTTGCCATCCGTAAAATATAATTTTTCATGTAGTCATAAACTTTCGAGTATTAAAGTTGTATTTGGCCTAAAATACACTCGGCCTAACTAGCTTCACTAATCTAAGCCTCTGTACTTTTTTCTCGCGCTAATTGTTCCGTCCCAACTCACTCGTTCTGGCTTTGACCACCTTTTTTTTGCGTCAATTGACCCTCTCATTGCTGCTTACTGGTCACAATATCCACTCCTAGTCACACCAGCTCAACGTTAAACACCACGGACCTCTACCCTTCGCTGTCCCTGCTACATTTGTGCGGTGTGGTCAATATGTCTCAAAAATGTGTGAATTTGTCCCGATGGATTCTTTTTCGTTACTGTTCACTAACCCAAGCAATCTTCAGAATCACATGCTCCTCATCTGATGTCGAATAGGGTTTACCCTGCTTGTCCATTAGGGTGGAGTGAAAAAAATTTTTTTCCTTATTTCAAAAAACAAGATGGCTTAACAGAGGTAGTTGGATATATAACCAACTTCTATATCGTTTTTATGTATCTGCCACTTACACCCAGGTGGCTAATTGAGGTCAAAGGTCACGCGACCTCAAAAATCAACAAAAATGTCGTAACTTGAAAACCAGTTAAGCTAGAAAGCTGATTGATGGCTCAAAAGACTCAGAAGGTTCATGTTTATTTCTGCTGTAATGCAACTTTTTTGTCTAATTGCATCACAAAAGGCACAAATAAGCAAAAATATCATTTTATTGAAATTTTTTGTATACAATCAGCGTTGTATTGATATATATGAGTATAGCAAAATTGGCAAATCCATTATTTTACATAAAAGACACCATAACGCATTTTTAAAGATATTTGACATCAACCCAGCAACCATTACTAGTTTAATAACCAGTTAAATGCTGATTTAAACAACATAGTGAGAGATCAATTTTGTATTTGGTTTACACTAAACTTGCATATAAACCAAATGCAAAATTGATCTCTCACTATGTTCTTTAAATAAGCATGCTTTGGTTTTGTTAATTCGGGTTTATTTTATAATTCTGGGCGTAACTTGAAAGCATTATTGGGGCAGTGATGAAAAACTGGTTTGGTGTAGCAATAATTAACAGCATTTCACATTACAACCATACCTGTATAACTGGAAGACAGCTTATGGGTCGTTAGTTAAAGCATCGCCCTTTTCAAGCTGGTAGACTGTATTTGTAAAAAGATCTTATCAAATATGTACTTTTTAACAGCCATATTTAGCAGCTGTCATTTTGATGCTCAACTGTGATGGTTGATGTCAAAAACAGATTAGGCATGTTTGCTGGTTGTGGTCTTGGAAAAGATGCTTAGTAAAACTTCTTTGTCAGGAAGTGGTACAAAGATGGTAGATTCCTTAGTAAATGTACCTTCATTTAGAATATAGCACTTCCATCACTTTTTCAACATTGCAAAAAAATCAATATGAAACAAAAGATTATACGGTATTACACTATTACAGTATGCTTATATTGTAAGCATTTTACAACAATTTTGTGAACAGTATTTTGGTTAAGCATTAAATTGTTTTTCGGTGTTAAAAGATCTCATAAGTTTACGTGATCGAATCTTCTGCCTGATAACTCCGTCTCTTCTTTCAAATTCTACCACAGTTGCAGAAGCCTCAGTCACTAGCTTAATGTGACGTTCAACAGTTTGGTTATGGCATGGGTGCTTCATGATAAGCTTTTTGTGCAGAAAACCATCAATTTCCAAATTTGTCATATCCTTTAGTGCTGGTGGTTCTTGCATATTTTGCAAATCTAAGCTAGACAAAAAATGGTATGCTTTGGCATGAATGTTAATCTCTGGTATCAAAAATTTTCTGATATCAGTAGATGATATTGGTGGGTCTAGTGTTGGTAAATTGACATCATTTTCCCCTGATTCTTTGTTCAATTCTTCTCTTGCAATGGCAATATTGCTTACTTTTTCTCGAATGCTGAGAATTTTATTAATTGCAAGAAGGCGGATATTTTGGTCATCATCACCTAACATTGCAAGCAACAGATTTTCATGATGAGCAAAATATGCATTGCGATGCAAAACCATGGTTGCTATCTCCCGTACATTTTTATTTGAAAACTTCATCACTCGTTGAACAATGTGGAAAAAGTTGATTGGTCCATCTGTAATTTTGTTTTGTGTTTTGATTTCAAACCAACTTGGGAAATATACTTTTATCAAAAATTCAGCCAGGGTGCATAAATCAGATGTTGGTTTTTCTTGTGAAACATAGAAGCGCAGTATGCGACATCCAAGTGTTAACCAACGTGAATGGCTCAATCCTCCTACCTCAAGAAGTTCTAGACCAGTATCAATTGTTCCCAACATCACCGCTGAACAAATTCGATGAGCATAATATTGATCGCTGCTGAGGTCCTCTACCACTGGATTTGGAAGAACAGGAAACTTTGGGTTAGGAATTGGCTTGTATTTTACAACTTTCCAATCAGAAACAGCTCCATTTAAATGTTTTCCTATGGGCCCTGAAAATGAGTTTGGACCAGTGGTTGTGCCATCTAGTGCTGAAAAGACATAACGTAGTGGAAGTTCGTTCAAATGAAGCAAACATATTGCCCACTGCAAAGGTCTTCCCAACAAGGCTTCCAGAGATGCAATGCAGCCACTGTTTTTGCCTGTCATTACTGCTGTGCTGTCAGAGCCAATAATTTTGAGTTTTTTTTCCAGAGGAGTATCTTTCATCACAGCAAAAATTGCTTCGGCTATTTTTATACCAGAACCATTGTCTGGTGTTACATGTGAAAGGTAGAAACCGCTTGGCTCTCCTACAATGACATAATGTTCTTCAATACATGTTTGACGATAATATCTCCCATCCACCTCAGCCATAGTCAGTGTTGCATCTTTTCTTCCATCAATAAAAATGGAATCCACTATGTCAAACAATTCTGCTTCCTTCTGTCTTAGTTCTTCTCTATATTTTTGCCTTTCTCTTGGCAACTTGCTTCTATCCACCACGTTCGTTTTGTCTGCTTCACTGATAATTCCAAAAGCTTTCAATGTTGCGGAGGCTATAGCTGCACCAGCTCTATCAGATACGTCATATCTTTCACAAGTCATGGCGACTTCTTTCAGTGACACACGATTTTGCTGTGAAACCACATTAGCAGCAGGGTTCGAATAAATAAATTCAGATGCAACAGATGTTGAAGTGTCAGAATCTTCACTCAAACTAATGTCAGTTTCAAAAATGATTACATCCTCATTACTGGAGCATGTTGATGTTGAAGGAAGTACGTCATCTGAGCTGCGATGTTTTGTTGCAACTTTTTGCTTAAAATTTATGTCTGACTGATCAAGTTGTTTAACAATACTTAAACACTTTCCTTTTCTTGGGCCCTTTTGGTCTTCATAAACAGCAAAATCATCACTATTCATTCTTAATTCATAAAATTCTTCTTGTCTTCGTCGTTGCTGTTGATCAATACAAAAAATATCAAATAAGCCATCAATATCTTCTAAAAATTTTTTGATATTGTTTTCAAATGCTGCACTGGTGGCAGCACCCTTTTTTCCTTTTTTTGGTTAAGATTCAATCTTACGAAAATCCTTGACTAAAGTTTCTAGAAACAATTCCATCAACAGTGATGCAGTACACATTGCAGTGAATCCATCGCTTGGAAAGCTCATTCGCAACCACAAAAGCAGTTGGTCTTGTTCTCCATGTTCTTTCATGAAGTAGTCTTTGCAAAACATCTCTTTTCGTGGGAAGGACATTCTTCGGAAATGAATCACAGCTTTTAAAACTGTACTTTCCTTGACGTTCACAAACTCTGGTTACAGCTTTTCTTGTAAGCATATCAGAAAATCAGAATAAATAATCAAAATTACAAATTCAGTAATCAGTAGCTACCAACAAAATCAGTTTAATTTAAACCTGCTCAAATAGATTACCAGTTAAACTTGTGTATAGATTATAGCCCCATTTGCAGTAAACAAGCTCAATGAGTTTTTCAAGTGTCCTTTAATGTGATCAACTAAATTTTATCTGTATCCTGTATCTAACAAATATTACAAATGCTTCATCTTTGAACTAGACCTGCAGGTATAATCTAGTTTATAACTTAAGTAAGTGAAAACAACCATTTTAATCAAATACAGTACTTGATTAACAGAACAAACGTGTTTCATGCTGAATCAAATACCGGTACAGAAAATTTCAATAAAATGTTGTTTTTGCTTATTTGTGCCTTTTGTGATGCAATTAGACAAAAAAGTTGCATTACAGCAGAAATAAACATGAACCTTCTGAGTCTTTTGAGCCATCAATCAGCTTTCTAGCTTAACTGGTTTTCAAGTTACGACATTTTTGCTGATTTTTGAGGTCGCGTGACCTTTGACCTCAATTAGCCACCTGGGTGTAAGTGGCAGATACATAAAAACGATATAGAAGTTGGTTATATATCCAACTACCTCTGTTAAGCCATCTTGTTTTTTGAAATTAGGAAAAAATTTTTTTCACTCCACCTTATTGTCCATCCCCCTTATTACTCTCCGATTTCAGTGCTCTACGCGCCTGTATCGCCACTCACTTTCCGGTATCTACCCCACTCGTCAGTCTTGATTCGCCTGTTTCTAAAGGTCTTCCTCTACTTCATCCTGCGAATCTCAGAATTCATGTCTCTGCAACTCACTCGTGGTCATAGCGAATTTACAGCATCCTCCTGCATCTTTAACAGTTTTGAACTAATCTGCATTCCATAGCTTCGTGCGCTTTGAATTCGACATACCTTTACTACTTTATATTTCTCCTATTTTGTCATCCTATTGCATTTCCCCATCAGAAGGTTTCGTATGGACCTATGGTTTTGTTCCTTTGTTTTTTTAGACCTTCTAGAGATGCTAGTGAGTAGGTTACCCTACATACTGTAGATGTAACAGTCAACATTCCGATTGCTTCTAGCACCCAGCTATACTGGAGAAATTTGTGGCCTAATACACTGACTTGATTGGTTTAGAATTATCCAAAGACCTGACTCTGAACTGGTGCTCTTTTTTACTTGCTCCCAGTCTGTTTTTTTTCTGCCCCCACACATTTTCTACCAAAGTCTCTATGCAATGTCTGGTCTCTTATCCCACACCTCTTCGACTATGTCCATTTTCATTGGTTCACTAGCGATGTCGTCCCTCTATGAAATGAGTTAGTGAATACCTGTCTAAGGCTGGATCCTCCTGCTGTGTCGCATTGCCTTAAATCTTTTTTCTGCCCCGCCGTTGCTATAACCAGACTTTACCGGCACCTTAAAAATTTGCTAGTTACAATGTGCATTCTCATTTAATTTGTCAAGTTTCTCCTGTCTCTCCGTAGGAATTTTCGCTTCTTTGCTTATAGGCAGTAAACTCGCCCGCTTCTATTTCGCGATTAGAGCTTCTTAATCTTCTTTTGTTTTTGCAGAAATTCTTCCTGCTGTGCCATAAGACTCATTCTTCAGGAACTTAATTATCTTTTTCTTGAGTGTCCAGCGTCTGACTTACTATGAAGAAGTGTTTTTAGTTTTTCCATCTCTCTCTTTCAATTCTGATTCATTTCTGCATTCCGACCGCGTGATCACCACGACCCCGTTTTTCCGAACGAACTCAACCAAGTGCTCGCGGACATACTGACCACCAAGTCAGCGGTCAGTTAGTTTGCCGGCACTTTGTTTGCAGTCAATGGTTGTGAACCTTCTTTAAAACAGGATTGTATGGCAACACCACGTTCCACAATTGGCGTGAAATCTTGAACGTGACAGGGTTTCCAATATTCATTGTTTGTTTTTACCAACGGACACTTGTCAGCAGTTGAGACATTACACCGGCTCTGAGCTCCAATTGTTTAAAACACTCTCATTTTCTTTTTGGCGGAAGTGGGACTTTTTTCATTTTTTTTGAATAGTAAAGGTGTTTTTGATATTGCAGAGAATGCTGGTTAGATCAAAGACCGTTCTTTAAAGCAGGGCTTCCCAAATTTTTTTGCACGCGACCCCCTTTAATCTTCTAAAAATTTCCGCGACCCCTCACGGTTAAAATAATAAACACTATGAGTTGTGTATATTTGTGGTAATTATTCAATCAAAAAAATAACAACAAGGCACCGGTACCCAATGCGTACAAAACGCAAGCATGTTTGTAAATACCCGTTTGCATTTGTGTTTACCGCTGCTTCAACATCATCTGCAATACGCTTAGTACGGTTATCGTGCGACTTTTTTAACCAGCGATCCATTGGTTAGAATCTAACCAGCAGTAGCAGTATGATAGTTATACCTCGACTTGATTATATATACATTACGCTGCTACTCTTCAACCAAACTATCGGTACTACGGGCAGGCTCATAGAGTTTTGCAGTGGGGGGCTGTTACGGGGGTCTGGGGGTGGAGCCCCCAGCGCTCCAAAAATTTTGTATTTTTTTGGCAAAAACAACTTAATTTTAGGCCTATTTTGATAAAAATTAATTCTATCAAAACGTGCTTTGCAAAGCATGAGTATACTTGTTGCATAAATGGGCTATGTGGGAGGTAGCTCTAGCTAGGATTTCAGTTCAGTTCTCTTACTTACCAGATGGTAAATCATAAAATCCTATACCGGTAGTTGAATGAAACTCTCAAGGAGTGATCTATTTCGCCTATGGTTTATGAAGATATAATTAAGGGCTAATAGAAGGAAGTTTGAGAGAAGTGATTGGTAATTTACTATTAATAAATTACTAATTCCCCCTTATTCCTGAGCTTATATAATTTCTGATGAAACCAATGTTAAGCATTTTCAATCAACGATCAAATTTGGATACCGATTTTTAATGTTTCAAAGTTTTTTTCTGATTTATGAGTTCTATTTTTGACAAATTAGCCTCTCTCTTAAATAAACGTTTTAAAAATATGCTTTAAATCATTTTTGAGTCTATTCCAATGCAAAACACAGTCTTAAAAGTGCTAAAACGTGCTATTTTCTTTATCCTGCATTTTGTTTGGCAGGCCGATGGGGTGGTTACACTTCTGACTACAGCACTATACAAGCATTGAATTTGGTCTGCATAGTTTGATTCAGGGGTGCCGAAACCCAGGAAAATGGGGGGATATATTTCCCCCAATAATTTGAGTATGGTCTTCATCTACATCCCCTCCAATAATTTGACTCTGATGTGCATCTGAGCGCAGGTCTCCACTTCAATTCGGGAAAAAAAGGTTTCCATTTTTGTTGAAGACCTGTTTTTGTTTTTTGGTCTTCACTTAATTTGCTCACCTGAAAAAATTGTGGTCAAGGTTCATCCACCCAATGTTGAAAATAGGGCAAAATTGGGGTAAAATTGCAAATTCCCTCCCCTCCCCCAATGCTCAATAAAGATTTGCACACCTGGTTCGATTATGTGAAACCGAAGTGACAAAACAAAACAAATTAGGCATCCAGCTGCACTATATGATACGAATGGGGAAACGTTTTAATGACAGTCAGGAGTCGCTAAGACTATACCAATTTTACACTACCTTGTAACACTTGTAATTCTCTTTGCGACCCCTGAAGGTCGTTACGCGACCCCTTTGGGGGTCGCGACCCCCAGTTTGGGAAGCCCTGCTTTAAAGCAATTGTTCGCACACAAACTCATCGATATTGCAGTTTTTTTCGAGAGAAATGGTAGGAGTTCGATGAGCAGTTTTACTTTTAATTTCTTAAAAAACTAGTTTTTATTATTTTATCGTAAACACCATCAGTCTGCCATCTTCAAGGTTTGAACCCAAAATCGACAAATGGCCTAATTAAGACAGTTCATCTGAATGTGCCTAATTCAGGGACGTTCAACTTTTTTGAGTAAAGGGCCATATCTGCTTTTCAAAAATTTTCGCGGGCCAAAATTTAGTATTATGGCGGCATTAACCGATTATAAAAAACAATTTGAAAAGTCATGGTTTATTTCCAATTCAAACATCGATGTGATACTTGGCATTTCTTGTTACGCTTGCTACAGACTTGCACAAAAAATATTGTTCTGTCCATTTCTCTTGAAATATTTCGCCACCATTGCTAATTTTTCGTTGCTTGTTGCCGTAATCAATGCTAAATTTAAGATGAAAGCAGAATATCATAGCACGTGCAAAGCCATGGCGTTTCGGCGGCCACGGCAAAGCGCGCAGAAATACGAACGCGTAATTACCTGCGTGTGATTGCATGTTTCAATATGATGACATAATAAAAGAAGTTCAATCAAACTTAAACAATCGAAACAATACAGTGTGCGTGTGATTGTACGTGCTGCACTTGTGTTCAACTATACATGCGCGTGCTGTATTGTGTATCACATGGGTGGGATACCTTACCACATGCTATTTAAGGAATCGTATCTGTAACTCACAATATCGTGTCAGCGCGTAAGGATGAATTAACTAACCACTGTAGAAAGTTTAACGGGCCACTTTGAAAGCTTTGGTGGACCTCAAGTGGCCTGCGAGCACTGGGTTGGACGCATAGGTGGCGGAACCGGGGGCTCAAAATAATTTTTGTAGCGTAATTTCTCCTCTTGAGCTTAACACGGGATCGATTCCATTCCCAATTGTGATGCTCGTGTTAAGAGTACGATACCTTCGGTTTAGGCTTAACACTTGTGCGCAGGGCCTGCGAGAGGGGGCTCCAGAGGGTACATCGTACCCGCACCCAGGCCTGGGGAGGGCCCGGAAGAGTTCAGGGGCGACATGACAGAACGTGCTAACGAGCTCGCAAAGGCCATTCTCGCTCGCTAAAAAGCGCTAACGAGCAAAAAATCTTCGTAAACTAATTGCCATTTCTGAGCGGTCTCGCCCAACACACGATAAAACGGCTCGCTCGAATTTCTTAGCGAGATGTTTGTAACTTGTATTAGTACGTAATAAATACTCATTGTGACGTCAAGTGCATTTCTACTTCAAAATAATGCGTTCAAGCGTATTGTATGTACTGCATTACTATCGAAAAAAATACTTTAAGCTATGCGTGATTATTTTATGCAAGCAAATTTTTCAACTGATAACAATTAGTAAATGAACGACAGAATTTAATATTTTTGGATCAACGTAAAATAACAACTTTTTCCATACTATAATTTTTTAAATGAAGTAAAGCGCCCTTGAGGTTGTTGGTGGGTAAACTCATATGTTACAGTAACTTTAGGTCTTAAGGTTTCAAAATTTTTCAAAAGTAAGCAAGTCGAAGTACGCTTCCTTTTTAGAACCGGTAAATCTTGAGTTTAGACTGGCTGTTTTTAATTTTTTTCCAATATTCAGTCTCATTTGTTCTTGATTTTGTAAAAATTTTGAGAGCATCGATGTCAATTTCAGAGGGCATGTTTAAAACACTGTTTAATTTCTGAGGCTTTTTTCTTGCTTTTGCAGCATCGTAAAATTGCAAAAGCAAAAAAGCAAGCTTTTTTCAAGTTGAACAACTGCCGAAAAAATTTTTCAATTGCTTGCGCAGAGCAACAGAGCTTTATAACCTAAATAGTTGCAATTTTGCTGGCAAACACAAGAAAATCACTGAAATTTTATCGTTTTGAATCAGCACGACTTTTAGTTTCTTTGATTAGTTTGAATTTTTTATTTTTGGTTTGTTTTGCTGTCGAGGCTGGCATTGTTTTTAATTTGTTTTTAAATTTTGAACAAATATGAGCCTCGTGTTTTAGAAAATCGTTCATATGAAAGGAGTGTGTTACTATTTTTGTCAACTTGCAATACTTAGCATTTCTTCATCAATCGAAACAGCAAATGGTTCTCAATGCAATTCGCTTTTTTTTAGCAGTCTTAAATAGCAAACATGGCGACGATTTTAATTAATTTTCAGCAAAAATTCGCATGAGTTGGAAGTTTTTTACACTTTGTCATTAAATTTCTGAACTAAAAAGATTTCTCGCACGCTTAAAGAGTGCTTCAAGGTCCTCTTTAAGTTGGCGAGGAAAATGTGACGTTTTTTTACTCGAACTGCTTTCCGCAATCGCTCGAAAAAATTTAGAGAGAAAGAATGACGTAACGGATTTCGCAAGGCTTTACATACACGTGCAAAAATGACCTCTTACGTTCAGCGAGTATTTCGTTCGTTAGCGCCTCTTAAAAAAACTCGTTAATTAAAGCGAATGAGGAAATTTCTGTCATGAGCCCCCAGGTTTCTGCGTTAAGTTTTGGTATCGCAGCATAACACCGTAATCAAACTTGCCTACAGCAAAAATATCAGTCAGCCTATTTATTACCGGTAATTGGTCGCCGTTTTTGCTACACATCCTTTAGGGCAACCAATAGTGGCCGATTTGATTAAAAAAAGAGGAAAATGTATCAAGAGCCATGCACTTGCACCGAAATTAACGTTTTGTTACATTTCTCTGACTTAAGAACCTTAATTCTACGGTATAACAATGAGCGAAGGCCTAAATTTCCAGAGATCCAAAAGCATTTCAACCTCAGAGAGCGGAGTCAAAGTTAACATACTCTACTACTATCACTAAGTAACTCACTCTATCTGTATGAGTTTAATAGGTATTTGGGTTTGTGACGTCTATGATTGCAGATGACTTCTTAAAACTTTTATTAGTAAAATATTTGGATTTGCAGTATTAAAGTCATTATATTGTATAATATTGTGTCAATGTCATCATCCCTCACTTCACATACTTTCTTTCATGTATATCACGTTTATGCTTGTCAATTTAAGCAAGTTTGGTGTTGGGATGTTGATCAAATGCTGTATTTTACCCTCGAGAAACATAAAAAGTGCTAAAGCTTCCGGGGCTTTGCCCCGGACCCCGTTGGGGGAGCTCACAGCGCTCCTCCAGCCCCCCTTTAAACCAATTTTATGTTTAGTTGTGTTTTTTATAGGTCCTAACTGTATGCGAATATCGTTATCCCCTCACTTTTAAATGAAGATCTACACCCATCGGACAAAAAATGATTTAACGGCATGGGCCCCGATAAGGCTTGGGGGACTCAATAAGATTTGGGGGCCCGGTATTGACCTTTGAGCCACTGAAAAATTTTCTCTGAGGCCCTGTCTGTGCGGCTGTCATTTTTGCAACTATACGATGTTTACCTTATTTTGAAAGTGATTTTAAAACTCTAAAAATACATCCCCTCTCCACCGTTATTGTACCTCAGCCGCCATTCTTTGCATTGTTACGTAATTGTTATAAGCGTCACAGACGAAATAGGAGCAAATTTGATAGGTGTGCAGCTGACGAACAATTACAGTTTAATTTGTGGTGTAAAAAATGAGAACTATGCTACATTATTTTCTCAGATAATTCATTCATTTTTTTGTTGTTGACCACCACAAAAATAGTAAATAGCGAATGGATACTAACGCAAAAAGTGACATGTTGAATCTGGAAAAGGAAGAAGCGACGCAATCTTCTTATTTTGCACTCACGCGTTTCAAGTAACTTTTGGAAGGAAGCCAAAATGGAATGCCTCAAACGACGTTTGCTCTGAAAAGCGCGTTTAAGAGACTTTGCAATTAACATGTTATTTGTATTTGTTGGTGTTGAGCTTAGCGTGTTTATAATGCTAATATAGAAATAAAATTTAAAAAAATAACATCGTTTTTTAGCAAACGTTCGTTAGCAAAACAGTCAAGTTCAGAACCTCCATTTAAGCAGGGGATAATAAACCAAGGGAAAGATAGCGACGAAAATTAGGATAATGGTAGTGGCCTTGCCAGTGATTTAAGTTCAAGCTATAATAGTCGAAGCGGTACTGGTACTCCCACAATGATAAGTGAGTTTGCAAATTTAGATAAACGGAGGGCTGAAGACTTGATTTGGAATAGAAATATTAAACTGTCTTTTACAATTTACGGTTTGCAATAGACCATAATATTATAAGCTGAGTTTGTTTTTAAGTCAAGCGGACAAGCTAGTGGAATCGCAGTCGCGAAATTAACAGTGATCAAATACTGGAGATTTTGGCAAAATATCTTTGTTAATTAAGGTATACGTTACCACAAAAAATAAGTTCTCATAGATTTAAGCAAGACTGTGGACTCGTGGAATGCAAGAGTCAGAAGTTTAAAAAATATCGGGAGTTTAAAAGCCTGCAATGTAATATGTAAACAAAGGGAAAAAATTGGTCAGTATATCCTATACATTTTAAGAAAAAAATTGAGGCAAGGCCCTAGCTTATCAGGTATCCTCCTTTTTATCGGGCTGTATGTTGAGTTGAATGTGTACATTTGCAGTGTGTTTACTAACTAATAACTATGTAGCATTTTTACTGTGACTAAATTTGCGACTGTTTTATAATGGATATTGGATTGGCGTAATATTATTGCTATAGTTTTTGATGATTAATTACGGCTTGGAATAACATTCATGTGCGCACTTTTTAACACGAACTGCGTTGTTCCGGTAACCTTTAGCGACATGCTGTATTTGCAGTAGCTAGTGCTAAAACCATGAAAATCACTGTAAGCGTATAACTGCGCGTTGTGCGCTGTAGGTGAAAAAACTAGATAGACTTTGGGCCCCCCCACTTTCAAAATGGTTCCGCCATCGTGGTTGGACGCTTATGATCTAATTCATTGATTGATTGATTCGGCAGCTACGATAGCGTACATGCTTTTGCCTATGGTTGCCTCCGTCTACTGAGACGATATAATCATTGGGTTTATTTTTTGACAATAGCTCGTTTTATGACGTTGTTTGAAGGCACGAGCTACACTGAGCGTAAAATGGTGAGCAAACGAGAGTATGTTTTTACTAACTGGCAGCTTATACGCTGGTTAGGTGAAAATGCTGTGTTCGGCCTGCGCGCCAAATTTCTGATTGAAAAACGCTAAGACTACGTTTGTTACGATACGCTCAGTGTTTAAGCCCAGCGTAGACCGGCGTAAAAATGAAAATTCTTGTTTATTGCATATAGCTATTTTCATATCTTTTCAGGATGAGCTTATTTATTTACATGTGTTATATTAGAGCAATAATTGGCAGCTAAGTTCTGTTCTTTGTGCTAATAAAAGAAATTAAACGAAGACTTAAGGCAAAATTAATGGTGGTATCTAACGTTAGGCCAATCGCATAATAGTAGATTGGCGTTGACTCCATCCTTCTTGACCCAGCCGTTTCAGAGATGTATTACATCAAACACAACGTATGTGCCTCTAATGTAATAAATTTTAATAATGTTTATTGGCAACCGTGACACTAATAGCCTTAGCCTCGTTAGCGACGCCGTCCCAGTTCCAACCTAAAGCAACCCCGCTTGTAGACAACTGCATTGAGTCGTTTCGCTGTGCACTAATCACTTTGATTTCGTCAGCAGAATCGATCCGAGCTAGAAAAAAGAGTAGAATGTATGGTAGCCTAGGTAACAAACGTTTAAAAACAAGCGAAAGTAAGGCTGAAAGACTTATTGCAGTAGTAGACCATTTGTTTGCAACCATAGGCGTAGCCAGGATTTTTGATTGGGGGGGGCCCAAACCACAAATCACACGCAATGACGTCATCAGAAATTTTCGAAAAAGTAATTTTTTGTGGGGCAGAGATATCGTAGAATGGAAGATCTGAAGCCGTAGCCTGATGGCACTTTGCCAGGATTTTGGTAAAGGGAGAGAGCGAAAACTAATTGTTGAAAAGTGTAAAAGTCTAACTTGGAAGACGTGTTGAGTAAGCTAGTGTACTCAAACGTATCAGAGACGGGGGTCTGGGGGCAGAGCCCCCAGCCGCCGAGGGCTATGGGGGTCTGGGGGCAAAGCCCCCAGCCGCTGGGCGATTTTTGTAAGTTTTTGGAAAAAAAAGCTATCTAAATCCCATTGGATCACATTTCGCACGAGTTTAGAGCCATTTCAAAGAACTAGATTTTTAACATTTCAAAGCCAATCAAAAAAATTTAGTTGTTCAATCCTCTTTTTGCAATTAAATCCCAAAACACGCTTAGAATCTTGCATTATGATGTAAAATCTGAATTGTAAGTGATTTGGTCTATAGGGGGAAGTAACGAACATTGCCTCCTGCAATACTTTAGCTGTAAATAATTAAGTTTATAATAACGTTAAACGAGGGCCTGGGGTGGCAAATTTTAGGTCAAAACTCTTAGATTTCTCACAGATTTTGCATCTAAATTGTTAAAAATTTGCATTAAGGGGCCCCTGGCCCGGGAACCTTGGTCGTCAGTCAGGGGCCCTTGGGCTCCCTGGTTGCCAGTTGAAGGTCCCGTAGCCCCTTGCTTGTCGGTTCGGAGCCCAGGTCCCCTGGTTGTTAATTAGGGGCCCTGGGGCTCCCTGGTCGTGAGTTAGGGGCCCCGGGGCTTTCTGGTCGTCAGTTATGGACTCCAGGACCCCTTGATTGTTGGTCAGGGGCCTTGGGGCCCCCTGGTCGTCAATTAGGAGGGTCCCGGGGCCCTTCGTTGCTGGTTAGGGGGCTCCTGGCCCCCTGGTTGTTGGTTAGGGGCCCCCTGGTTGTTAGTTAAGGCCCTGGGGCTCCCTGGTTGTGAGTTAGGGGCCCCGGGGCCCCCTGGTCGTCAGTTAGGCACTTTGGGGCCCCCTGGTTGTTGGTTAGGAGCCCTGGGGCCCCCTGGTTGTCGTTTAGGGGCCCCCTGATTGTCGGTTAGGGGCCTGGCCCCCCTGGTTGTCAGTTAAAGGGCCCCCTGGTTGTTGGTTAGGGTCCCTTGGTGGTTAGTTAAGGGCCCTGGGGCCCCTGGTTGTCAGTTATGGGCCCCCTGGTTTTCGTTTAGGGGTCCCGAACCCCCTGGTTGTCGGTTAAGAATTCCAGGGCCCCCTAGTTGTTAGTAAGGGCCCCCTGGTTGTTAGTTGGGGGCCCCGGGACTCACTTGTTGTCATTAATATTATTGTTAATTACTGTTATGTGCGTAATTACTGAAAAAAAAAATGCAACTAAACATCGCCAGGCTATGTTGTCATAACTTTTTGTCGTTGGTGGTATTTTGATTGGGGGGGCCCGGGCCCCCTGGGCCCCCTGGCCCCCCCCCACCCTGGCTACGCTATGTTTGCAACTAAATGGAAAAGTTTTCTACTAGGGTCACAAAATACAGTAAACAAATACAATAGGCCTATTCAAGTACTGGCAGTCGTATTATCAGGTATGAGCTTGTACTTTGTAGCCTAGTAATAAAAACCGTATTGCTAGGTTAGGCTATGATTTAGACTGAAAGGCACCTGACAGCTTGATTTTTGCTGAGATTGCTAGGCTATGAAACAGTCTATTCTTTTTACTAGCTTCGATCTGTTATGCTGAAAAGATCAAACTGATTAGCACGCAGCAAAACGACACAATGCAGTATCCTAATATCGGCGTTGGCTTGGGTTAAAACTGGTACGGCGTTGCCAACGACGCCATGAAGGTATCAACGTCAGCGCTACCAATAAAAATCATTAAAATTTTGAACATTGGAGGCTCGACGTCGTGTTTGAAGAAGAATATCTCTGAAACGGCTTGGTAAAAAAGAATAGAGTCAACGCTAACCTAGTCTCCGAAATGTATGACGTCCTTCGTGGTCGACTCCTGGAAAATCATAACGACTTCGGTTGGTTGTTGATCTGGCCACTTAACTGCCAGTGGAAGTCGTTATGATTTCCCAGGAGTCGACCACGAAGGACGTCAAACAATTCGGTTATGATTTCCTTGGTCACACAAGAAGAACCTTTGTAGTAGGGATAGCCTATGGCTGTCCTTACTACAAGGGTCCAGCGATTTTTTCACTTGTTTTTTTTTTTAAGTCCCACTAGTGAAAAATTGTTTATTCCTTAGAAAGCCTCTGCCGCTGTACAAGCCCTTAAGGTTTTCCAGTTCGGCCAAGAGTCTTCTCCAGCTGGGGAATAACTTTGTTAGAGAAGCTGAGGGCTGCCGATGAGAGCTAAAAGCTCGAAACAGCGCTGTCCAGCTCTGTGCTAACCTAGTCTAATACGATTCGACTAACTTTAACTACCCCAACTGATTTTGCCTTTAGTCCTTGCTTAAGTTGGAACCTTGCTTAAGTTTAATCTTTTGCTATCGTTAAGTTCCTGATGATTAATCCTACGGTTTTTTATAATTACATCGCAATATCTCTTTGTGGTAAATTTATAGCGATGTCATAAAGCTAATTTACGGTACAAACTGAAATTTATGGTATAAACAATTTCAGCTTTTATTAGTTGCTTTTGATCCGTAAACTTCATTATTTGATACCAAGTGACACTGTTTACTGCAATATGCCAGAAGAGCCCGCCACATGTGGACGTTTTCAAGGTTCGGGAACCAGAAAAAGTAACATTCATGTCTTCAATTCAGAAATTGATCGATTCTTTGACGAGAAGCCGACCAAAAACTGCTTTCGGAAAAGAATGCCTGAGTTTGGTGGCGATGAACTAGTTTTGCGAACGACGACGATCGATTAAATTGCGTGAGTTACTACCAATGATTGTTCACGCGTCCTAGAAAACTAAAAAAATGCCAAAACCAAAATTTAGTTGAAAGTATTGTGAGAATGCTTCAGCTATTCTGATTGCATTTCATAGAATCTGCCTGCTGGCGTTCTTAACCTGCAGTTTATCATAGACTGTCTGTGCCATCTTGCAGGAGGCGCTATATTTCTTCTGCATCGGTATCTGCATCTCAATTCTCAGCTGCCATGACATTGGCTGTTTTCAGTTTGTAACATACACAATACATTTATGAGTTTGTTACAGAGCATAATGATGTTCATCTTTTTGTTGTTGCATTGTTGACGTGAGACAAAAGGAGACAGTGTTCTCCGTAAATTTTTTCTCGCGTCAAGCCTAAGTTTCTGAAGATCTAACATGGCGTCATTTGCAGAGTTTTGTTGTGACGGAATGAATTGTGGAGTTTCTATCTCATTTGGCTGCGGTCCAAGACACAAGGTGAAAATAAAGTGTAGCTGGAGGTACATGATTTCAGAGGTGGAGTCCTCAAAAACGTCCTCGAGGACACATTTTGAAGTTTTTGGCCTCCAAAGTCAAGTCCTTGGCCTTGGTTTCGAAGCCTCAAATCCTCGATAATTGCCCAGTTCTCGGCTCGAGGACAGCAGTATTTTTTGATTAGTTAAACTTTGTAGATCGGATGAAATAGTTTTTTCTAGACCGTTTTATTTTTGAGAACATTTGCGTTTGTGTCCTTGGTTCTTGGCCTTGGCTTCGAACTTTTCTGTTCTTGGCCTCGAGCGTGTCTGTCCTCGAAAGGGTTGTCCTTGGCCTCGGATTTTTTTGTGTCCTTGGCCTCGAGTCTTGTGTGCTCGATTCCACCTCTGATGATTTTAGCGGAAGCTTGTTTCTGTGCAATTTACTAATGTTCAAAGTTCAGTTATTTTGTATATGTTTTTTTAAGCTTTGAATGGCGGGACTGAATTAGAAACAAAACAATTGAGCCCACAAACGATATAATGTTGACGATAATACGGAGAATGACTAAATTTGCAGTTGCTTGTTCTTTTGATGCTACCATAACTTTGCTGAAATAAATGTCTATGATAAGTGGAGTTTGAATTCAACCGTTACAAAAAGTGCTCGACAGCGTGTAGGCCAGAGCGAAGATCATAAGATAACACAGCTGACGTCAAAAATTAAAATTAAAAAATTTAAAACCCTACAGTCTGTTTCACCCGTAGTCGGGATCATTAGGGGTATCTTCCAAAAGTAAGACAAAGTTTAAAGGTTAAAATTCAAAATTAAAAAATTAGTTACCTGTTTCCGACCGCAACCATGTCCGCCTCCTAGGCGGCTGAAACTACACCCAAATAGCGAATTTGCTAGTTCAGTGTAGTGATATAATTGTTTGTTTATCAAAGTTGTACGCAAACACCAACGATTCTCAACAATATGGTGTAAACACGTGATTTGTGGAGAAAGGACAGATTGCACTATCAAGACTGGTTCACACTAGGCGTAAAACTGTCAACGCTTCAGCGTATTGTTTGCTTGTTTTAACCAACGTGTTGTAGCTGGTAAGGCTGTTTAGTTGAAACAAACAAAAGATCGCTGGCACACGATTTTACGCCAAGAATAAACCAGTATGAAGCGGTTTCTGTTTTTATATTATGAGCTAAGCGTAGTGGAACTGTAATTTGTACAAAGTCGTCGACTTTCCTTGATAAAGGCATTGTAAATAACAGCTAATGTCTGCTACGTTGTTCTTTTCTCCAATAAAATCCGTTTTATCCTTCTCTAGAATTGTTTTGTCATTATTAGGATTTGACCCGTTTGTTTTTATTGTGACATCACAAAATGGAATTTTTGTGGAAATAAACTTTGCCGCAGAAATTTCAGTTCTCTGTGTTGGTTGCTATAAGGCTACGGCCATTGGTACTTGTATTTTCTTGTGTTTCGTGATTAAAAAGTTTGACATTTTTGCGATGTAGAATTCATGATCCATGATGAAGTCGCTTCTCGTTCGAAATTTCGCGAAGAAAAACGAATTGATGCTAACGAAGCTCGTATGTTTGCATTAAGAACATTGAAGGAGTAAGAAAGTTTGTTATAATTTTCTTTTACGTTTAGATTGTCCCCGACTGGGCGTATACGCACAGTGACACTACACCAATTAAAGCATAATCTCATCATCAACAGAATATTAAACATTGGGTGATGTTTGTGGTCGTTTATTTGCTACTTGAATTGGATTACAGATCACAATATATTGCAGATGTAAAATACTTAGAACCAAAATGTCGTATCAAATCTATCAAATCTTTGATTATGCTTGCTGTATTAAGTCGAAGCGTGTAACGAGTTTGCGGGCTAATTTCCACGTCATTGCGCCCGCGCAACACAGCTTTTTTTGAAAAATTGTCGCAGCAGTGGCGAGCCGTTGGCAAAACTGTGTTCGATTTGACCGGCCCGAGATTTGAACCTGAGACCTCCCGCTCCAAAGAGGTACGCGTTACCTCTCGACCAATCGGCCTCTCCAAAATGTAGTTATACAATGGAATATATGTAAAAAAGCTTCAACAAGCAGGACCAACGGGAGGCAGCAGTAGAGTTACAATGAGGTGGTTGAGCCACTTTGGCAAGAATATCACTCATATAGCACAGTATTAAAGGTGATCCAATACATTACTTTGATTGTCGTGCAGTAGCTGGAGCAACTATTAGTTATTGCTACATATTTCCCTTTGCTTCAACTGTATGTTTTTGACGTAGTTGAGGAAACATACTGTAACAGAGTCACATTCAAATATGCAATGTATGCTCCAATTGCTTCTCCAGAACATTTTTTAGGGGAGAATTATTTCTAGCTGACTTTGTTGGCTGACAAGTACAGCCTATTATTGCTGGCAGTTTTTCAACCAAAAACTCCACCAAGACCTGGGTATTTAGCCGTTTTCAATTGAATTCAAAGTATATTTTATAGATGTTTTAGTTCCCGCAACTAAGACGTAAAAATTTTTTTAATTGACGATACAACAGTCACAGATCTTGAATCAAATTAAAGTTCCAACTTAGGTAGGTAGTCTTAACAGCAAGCATTGTTTTGTAAAACATATTAGTGGTAACGTGCTGCCTCCGATCGCTTCTGGTCCTGATCAGATTGCTTATCTGCTTCTCAAACATGTTCTGAAACATCTTTCGTAAACGTAAGGACAAGGAGAAATGATAAACCATAAGGAGAAAACTTGTTCCAGCTCGCGTCGACTCCAGTCATCTTCTCTGAGTGTCCTGCCTCTGGCCTCTCCAAAGAGCTAGTTTTTGCTGTTCCATCTATTTTTGCCTTCTGGTGCAGATCTTGGAATGTGGGCCCGACTGCTAAGTATCTCTGCATACCTAGAAAGGAACCGAATAACACGAACACTACGAATTTTAACTTGAAAATAAACCTTGTAGGTTTAATTTAAAAAATAACCTGACAAAGTAGTACATTTTTGAAAGCCAGAGCAACTATCTTGAAAAAATGTTTACCAACTGGTTTGCAAGCGGCAATCATTGGTAAGAAAGCCATATTTGCTGATATAGCTGCTTGTGTAGACTAGTTGCTTTATCAAAGCGATAGAATAAGAGAGATAAAGACAGTGGTGTAATTAACTTTTGCCAAGCGTCAAGTTTGAGTTTTTTGAAGTTCAAACCAGGGATGGCAATCGCATCGAAAATCGCATCGCATCCCACGTTTTTTTCGAAAAAATATCACATCTAATTATCGCATCAAAACAACAAAAAAAATCGCATCCGTTATCGCATTGCAGAATTTGACAAATTTGCGATTTTTTCGATTATTTCGATTTTTTTGTCTTTAATTCTATTAGTTTCTTTTGTTTGGTCATAAGTTAACCATTTCGTCATTGTGACCGATTTTGACTGACACTTGCTTTTTAAGTTGTGTTTAAAGTTGCTTTTCAGTTTTTGGTATTGACGTGTGTGAGCATGGAGCACCGTGTGTGCAAGCGGTGATCTTAGTTATGACGCAATAGCTTTTGCTTGTTTTTTTTTGCTAAGGCGGCATATCGGAATTAAAATCTTGCACTGGCTGAGCTTTCAGACTAGCCTACATTAGTTGTTTCAGTTGCGAACAGAGGTGGAGTCGAGGACACAAAGCTCAAGGCCAAGGACACAAAAAAATCCGAGGCCAAGGACTGCTCTTTCGAGGACAGACCCTCTCGAGGCCAAGGACAGGATTGCTCGAGGCCAAGGACCAAGGACACAGTCGCAAGTGTTCTCCAAATAAAATAAAAAATTTTCAAAAAAGTTTTTCAGGCAATCTCCAATTTATAGGCTTAGCCAGAATTTTTGATTGGGGGGGCTCAAATTACAAATCACATGCAATGACGTCATTAAAAATTTTCAAAAGAGGAACTTTTTGTCGGACAAAGATATCATAGGATGGAAGATCTGAAACCGTTGCTTGTTGGCACTTAACCAGGATTTTGTAAAGAGAGAGGGCTTAAACTAATAGTTGAAAAGTGCAAATATCTAACTTGAAAGACGTGTTGAGAAAGCTAGTGTAACTCAAACGTGTCACAGACAGGGGTCTAGGGGCGGGGCCCCCAGCCGCCAGAGACTTTAGCAGCCGCTGGGCAATTTTTTGTAATTTTTTTTGGAAAAAAACAGCTATTTTAATGCCATTGAATCACATTTCGAACGTGTTCAGAGCCATTTGAAAGCACTAGATTTTCGACATTTGAAAGCCAATCAAAAAAATTAAATTGTTTAATGCTTCTTTTACTTGCAATTTAAGTCCAAAACACGTTTAACATCCCGCATTTTTGAGTTAAATTTTAGATGTAAGTGATTTGGTCCAGGTAGGGGAAAGTAAGGTGCTTTGTCTCTGGCTACATTTTAGCAGTAAGTAATAATCCACTCGAAGATTTTCCTTAGAGATTTTTATTTTGTCATGAAAATAACCAGTTGTAGGAGTATACGTTCGGCCAGGGGGCCAGGCCCTTCTTGGAGTCAATGATTTGTTCAATCATCATTTTCCATGGCTAATTTTTTAAAAAGTATTTTGTGCGTAAAAACTGGGGAGTTGGTGGCGAATTACTGATTTGTTATTGAAAAATGGTACAATAGATGGTTACGCCTACTACCCATGCTATTGCCGGGCCGGATTTACATCGCGCCGGGCCCCTGGCAGTTTGGGGATTTTTGCAACATTTTTCTGCCAAGTATCGGGGAAGACCAAAAAAAGTCTTACGATTTCAGCACAGGGCCCCTAAGCTGGTATTGCGCCATATTGTGGTCAATCCGGCCCTGGTTAATGCATTACGTTCATAAAAAGGCTAAATGAGGGTCTGAGATAGCAACTTTTAGGACAAAAGTTCTCCATTGCTTCCGGGTTATACGTTTAAATGGGCTGGCAAAAATTGAATTGAGGGGGACCTGGGGCCCCTGGTCTTCCATATTGTTGTTAGTTACTGTTGCAAATGAAAAATGCTAAAAAGAAACTAAAACTGAAGAAACAGTAGGCTTTTTTTGGCACATTCTTGTTATTGGTGAAATTTCAATTGGGAGGGGGGCGGGTTCCCTGTTCCCCCCCCCCCCCATTTGGCTACGCCTATGCTCCAATTGAGGAAAACAAAAAAGGTGTTCTCAAATTTTCCGCGAGGTTTCTGGCGTTTTCCAATAAAATTTTAACGGTTCAAAAGATAGTGCTGTCCTCGAGCCGAAGACAGGGCAATTTTCGAGGACTTGAGGCTTCGAGGCCAAGGCCAAGGACTTCAAAATGTGTCCTCGAGGCCAAGAACGTCTGCGAGGACTCCACCTCTGGTTGTGAATACGTTTAGCTTTGCAGCAAGAAAATCATGCCAAAGTTGGATAATGATTTCCGCCAGTATTTCGAAAGGAAGGAAGAAGGAGAGAAAGTTCTTGCAAAGCGCAAATCTTGTAAGTTTGCAGCGACGCCTGCGCCTAACAAGACAGGCAAATCCTATTTTCACTCAGGCAACCTAATGCAGCATCTTAAACGCAAACACCCCCGAACAGCATGAAACGTTGATCAAATCAAAAGGTCGGTCTTCATCTGCAGTGTCTTCAAGTGCCACCTTAGATGCCTTCGTTACTGTATTGCGACCAGCCGAGAAAGGCCATGTCGATTATACCATCGACGTTTCAAATTTCAAGAAAGCAGTTGTGGAAGCAGTAACACTTAAAGTGCTTCCACTGTCGGTAGGCTATTTGAAGCATCAGGCATCAAGATTATACTGCAGCAACTTTTCGTTTTATACTGATTTGCAAATGTGGTTAAATAAAAGCTTTGATAGCTTGTAAACGGAGTGCTAAATTTTAGGCAACAAACTTAAATTTCAAAATAGTTTAAAAAATCAATAATAGCACGAATAATCGCAAGTAGCTGCTATATTATCGCATCAAAAAAATTTCAAATTATCGCAAAAAAATCGTATATGTTATTCTACTTTGCATCGCATCGCAAAATCGCATCGCGGTTTTTCTCCGTAACAAATATCGAAGAAAATCATCGATGCGATGCGATTGCCATCCCTGGTTCAAACATTGTGTCCTAACATTTTTGACGTTCTTCTTCTTTCTTCATTGCCCGCTTTTCCGTGAGGGTTGCGGGGCAGTAGCTCAAGATTGAGCCGCCACACCTCACGGTCTTCCATCACCTCCATCATTTCGCTTGGGCGAAGTCCCAAGCGATTCCATCCAAGATCCTCAATGTAATCGGTCCATCTAGTTCTAGGTCGTCCGACTGGTTTTCTCCCATTTGCTTTAGCATGTAAAGCTTGTTTGGGGAGTCTTTCCTGAGGCATTCTGCTTACATGGCCAAACCATCTAAGCTGAGATCTTTCAATTCGGAGAAGTAACGGCTCGATGTTGAGAGATTTTCGAATTTCAGAGCTACGCACCTTGTTAAACAGTGTAACTCCTTCGATTCTTCGTAAAAACCTCATTTCGGACGCTTGCACTTGTGATCGCATTCTTTCGGTCATTACCCAAGATTCATGACCATAAGTGAGAATGGGGACAAAAACTGCTTTGAAAATTGAGAGTTTTGCCTTTTTCGACAATTCTCGTTTCATGACAACCGAGTAGTGCAAAGCTCACATTACTGCACTAGCCTTGCCTATTCGGGTATCGAGTTCTTCGTGTTGCCTTCCGTCACTCGTAAATGCAACCCCAAGATACTTGAACTTCTCTACCTGCTTCAGTGTCGCTCCATTCACTTGTAATACGCACTGATCAGGGTTTCTTGAAAGATGAAGTACCTCAGTTTCGGCCGTGCTTATTTTCATTCCGGCGGTGTTGCATGCATCTGCAAAGCTATTTAATGCGCGCTGGAGGCCAGATTCTGTGGAAGAAAGCAGAACCAAATCATCTGCGAATAGCAGACGACTAATTTTGCAATTTCCAATCGTGGCACACTCATCAGCTTGGCTGTATTTGTCGATCCAATTCATGTAAACAATGAAAAGGAGAGGCGACAAAACGCACCCTTGCCGGAGTCCAACGCCCACATGGAACGGCTTTGATTGCTTGCCATTAACCCGAACACAAACCTCCGGTCTGCAGTAGAATGACTTAATAGCGCGTAACAATTGACCATCAACGCCATACTCCTGCAAAACCTTCTAAAGTTTATCCCGACGAACTCGGTCATATGCTTTTTCAAGATCGACAAAGCATGCAAAGAGATCTTTGCCATACTCCCAAGATTTCTCGAAGATTTGCTTCAGAGTGAAGATTTGGTCCGTGGTGCTGCGACCCGGACGAAAACCGCACTGTCCATCTTCCAGTTTTGATTCCAATATTTCTCGGCATTTCCTTTCAAGGCATTTGGCATATACTTTCCCTGGCAAACTAAGGAGTGATATCCCTCTGTAGTTTGTACATTGCTTGCGATCTCCTTTCTTGAATATCGGAATAATCACACTTGTTTGCCAATCTCTGGGAGTTTTGCCAAGCTTCCACGCAACTTGACACACTTGCGTTAACCAGAGAATTCCTTCTCCAGTCAGCGCTTTCAACATCTCGGGTCTGATTTCATCTTTACCAGCAGCTTTTCCTGATTTTATCTCTTTAATTGCAGTTGCCACTTCTGCTGCAGTGAAAACTTGGTCCTCGCCTAGATGTGTCACTTCGTGTGTGTCACGAGTCGATGCCTTTACAGGATTCAAAAGATCTTCAAAGTATTCTCTCCATCGTGAAAGGATTTCATTCTCATCCGTTAGAATGTTACCGTCAGAATCCTTGATGGAGTACGTGATACTCGATCTTTTGCCACGTAAACGGCGGATGGTCTGCCAAAATACTTTGTTTGCCGAAAAATAGTTGGAATCCAACCGACGACCAAACTCTTCCCATGACTTCTCCTTGGATTTCTTTACTGCCGAAGTTGCCGCTTTTCGCGCCTCAGTGTACCGGGATTGCAAATCAGATAACGATCTGTCCTGTAGCCAGGCCTTGAACGCATCTTTCTTTGCTCGAATAGCTTCTTTAACCTCTTGGTTCCACCAAGGTGTTCTTTTCTCACTATCGCCCGCCATTCTAAGCCGTTTTCGCCCACAACTTTCAGCAGCTGATGAAATGATTGCTGATCTGAACAGCAGCCATTCCCTCTCAATGTCCTTGGATACATCAGGAAGTTGTCTGAACTTAGATGATATACTGGATGCAAACTGTTTCCTTACTTCTTTGTTTTCCAAAGCCTCCCATTTGATCCGGTAAGTCACAGACGACCTTTTGGATCTCTTGTTTGGCCAAGGTTTCGAAAGTCATAAGGAACATACTACCAGATGGTGATCAGTTGACAATTCAGCACCTCGCTTCACTCGAACGTCCAGCACATCAGAAAGCAAATCTGACGAAACTATGCAAAAATCTATCAAAGATTTTTGATCCATACTAGGTCGATACCATGTATACTTGTGAACCTCTCTGTGCTGGAAAAAGGTATTCATGATGCGGAGTCCGTTGCTACAACAGAGCTGCAATAAATACCTTCCGTTCTCATTCAGTCCAGTGACTCCATGTTTTCCGATCACACCCTTCCACGTATCTGTGTCTGTTCCAACATGTGCGTTAAAATCCCCCATAAGGACTGTAGATTCAGTAGCTGATACTCGTAGAAGAGCATCATTTACTTCATCCACAAAAGTCTGATATTCACTCGTGGCATTGGGGGCATATACCTGCAATAGGCACAATGACCGATCCAATACCTTAAGCTTCCTGACGTTCTAACTTTCTTAAAGTTCTAACATTCCACTGCAGAAACAGCACTGGTGCAATATCATTTAGGATATGTCACGCGATGTCTTGTGAACTATTGAATTAGTTCTGCTTATATAAATATTGTATTCGCACTGGGTGAATTGTTTATCTTTGTCCTTTAACTCACCCACCCCCTTATCCACTTGGTCCCCTTGCCCATTTTATTAATTTAATTTTTCATCCCTGTCTATTAGCCCACTTGGTCCGCTGTCCAGAGTTAAAAATTTTTTTTTGTTCCAGGTTACCATGGTCACAATTGCGATTATGTTTCATAATCCTATATTAATTTTAACTTTTGGGGGCTAATTTACTCAGATTTTGAATTTCGGTTTGCAGGCCAGCTGAGTTTAGCTTTTGAATTTCGGTTTGAACGTCAGCTCTGCCGATGAGCGTTGGTATTACGCGAAACTCGAGTCCAGAGCAGTACGTGAGGAAAAAAAATTTTGGTCTGCCTTTTTAGCAGTTGAAGGTAGGAGATAAAGACGTTAGCCTATACCGATAGCTTGGTTATTCAAATTTACCGGTTGAGTTAGTCTCATTCAGGGATCAAAATTCTTTGCATTGTGTCGACACCTCTTCACACTGATGATGAAGTCAGTTGACTTCGAAACACGGGAATGCTCCCGCGATAGGGGGCTCCGCCTTACCTGCGTCACTAGGGGTTAAAATGATTACCCATTTCAACGCGGAGACAGCATTAAGGTGTTATCAAATGAAGGAGGATTGTAAGATGTGATGTCTCTGTGAACTATTGAATTAGTTCTGCCTATTTCACTTTAGGAATAACACTGGACAACAAATTTTTGGACAAATTGTGTTTATCATAATATTATGATGTTTTTTTATGTTTTTTGGGGCGCTGATTTCAAAAATGACATTAAAAATTTTGTAATGTCAATAATTTTCCCGTTATTTAAAATTTTGTGAAATTATGATTTCAAGTTTGTGTAATACACATAATGGTTTTGTAATTTTTAATATTACATGAAAAATTAAAAACATCACAAATGAGTAATTCAAAAAAAGCACTGTTAATAACTTTGCGAATAAGCCATAAAACATTTTCATCAAAAATGGACATTTGAATAATTTTTTCGCTTGTATGTGGTGTTACATTTCCGCACCAAATTCCATACATAGTCTCCCATCATGGCTTCGTCCCACCTCCCTTGATAGCGCTTTTCCATCACTTGGATGTCTTGGTGAAACCTTTTACCATGCTCTTCGCTTACATTCCCCAAGTTATCCCGAAAGAAATCCTAATGAAAATGCAAAAAATGCAACTTCAAGAACATGCGGTAACCAAGCTTTTTATAACTTTCAATCAAATTTGGCACCACCACTGCCTAGTCGTCTCTTCGATGATTTCCAAGAAATCCTTCCACAATCATTCTAAAAGTTTGCCAAGCATTTCTCTCCAAATCAGACATTTGTTCCTCCAGCTCTTCAGATGCTAACATTTTTCTTATTTGAGGCCCCACAAATATACCACCTTTAATTTTTGCTTCAGATATGCTTGGGAACATCTGTCTAATATGGCGAAAGGCACGGCTTGTCGGTTTCAAAGTTTTAACAAACTGCTTGGCCAGTCCGAGTTTAATATGCAATGGAGAAGTAATATTTTGCTCCTTTCAATAAGAGATGAGTTTACAACATTATGGGAGCCTGGTGTGAGATCTTTGCGAGCTGGCCAGTTTTTGACCAAGTAATGCTGCTCATCTGCTCTACTATTCCACAAACAAAGAAAACAAGAAAGCTTTGTATAACCTCCTTGCAATCCTAAAAGAAATGCAATCATTTTAAAATCTCCACATACGTCCCAGCAATTGTGATCATTATATTGAATTAATTCCAGTAATATTTTTACGGATTCACGATCTTCCTTCATCTGAACGGAATGTGCTATTGGAATAGATGGATACACATTACCATTATGTAGAAGGACTGCTTTCAAGCTTCGCTTAGAACTGTTAATGAATAAACGCCAGTCCGAAGGTGAATAGGAAATACCAATCTCTTGAAATAAGCCTTGTATATCAGTACAGTAGCAAAGTGAAGGATGATTGGAATCAGAGGACATTGCATAGAAATTTGCAAAAGTCACATGTCGTTTTTTGGCTTAGAAATCTTGCACGAAGGAGCAAGCAAATTCCATTGCTTGAGACGAGAAGAAAGTAACTCTGCTTTTGCCTTTGTAAGACCCAGGTCTCTAGTTAGATCATCCAATTCATTTTGATTCGGAAAATGAGGATCTTTGCTGGAAGACTGAGTGTCAACCTCAAAATCAGCATCGTTATCTTCCGATGAGGTTTCTGATATAGCAAACGGTGTTGGAGGTTGAGGAATAGGCAGTTCTGGGCCATGGTTGACAGGCGCAATAGATGAAGGAAAGCTTGGATAAACAATATTTTTCCTGTCCTTTTTGTTTTTGTATTTGGAAATGTCCACCATGCAGAAATAGCAGTCATCATGATGATTGGTTGGTTCTCTCCAGATTCGGGGAATGGCAAATGGCATACATTTACGACTTCCACGCATCCATCCTTCTACTGTAGATCTGCTACTTCCGCAGCGAAAATGTGGGGCCCAAGATTTATCTTGGTCACCCATCTTCATGCCAAAATATGCCTCATAGGCTATGAAGAATTTGGTTTCTTGTATAACTTTGAGCTTCTTTTGCTTTGGACTGATGTAATAGCCACAAACATAGCGGAAACAGTCTGAGGAAACTTTGCAAGGTCTTTTAACACTTATATTCACTAAAGTATTGAAAATATTAATAGCATTAATGTCTAACCTGCAAAAACGAATAAAATATAGCGTATTTCTAAAATAAGCAGCTTCACTTCAGTAGGCCTAACTTGCCATTTGTCTACTGCTAAACTATGTACAGTATTGGTACCAGATTCAACAATCCACCTCTAATAAGCTAACTCTAAACTGCTGTCACTGGACAAGCTCAGACATGTGTATTAAAAACCCGCCAAGATTAGGTCCAATCGCGTGATGGGGAATGACAATTGGCTAATTTACTTCTCTAGCACCACCTAGAGAGTGATGAAAACAATAAAAAAGATGTCACAAATGAAATAAAACAAGATCGAAAAGTAATATAAATGTCACTTAATGCTAAAGTTTATTATTATTTGGTAAAATACAAACATCAATTTCTTGCTAATATTTTTAAAACCGTTGACAGTATGCGAAAAATAACATCAAAATCGGCATCAGCGACCCCAAAAACATTAAGAAACACCAAAAAAAAGAGATAAACAAAAATTTGTTGCCTAGTGTAATTTAACATTGTGTCATTTTCAGACGTTTTGTTGTGGAGGAGCGAATAGTCTGCGTTTTCCTACTAACGTCAAAACAGATCTAGCTTTGGCTGCTAGCAAGACACAAGATGAAGATGGAGTGTAGCTAGAGATATATGATTTTAGCCGAAGGTTGTACTGTAATTATGTTATCCATCACTGCTCAAAGTTCGGTTATTATTTTCCTCTTAAGCCTCGAAAGGCTAGACTACTGTAAATTTCGAAAAAAAATCGAGGCCACAAACGCAACAATGTCGATGTGCACCTTACGGAGAATGGCTTTGTTAGAAGACATTTGTGACTTATTGTGTTGTTGCTGACTTAATACTAGCTGAAATCGCCGATGACTTCGAGTTTTCAAGATGCAGTATTAAATTGTTTACTATTGTAGCTGAATGGACATTGTTATTATTGTTTGTTGATCAAAGTTGAAAGCTAACGCCATAGCAATCCTCGATGACATGATGGGAGCAAGTAATTAGTGAAGAAAAACTGTTACACTATTGAGGCAGGTTAACACTTGGCGTAAAATTGTTAGCGCTCTAGCGTATCGTTTGCTTGTTTCATTCAACTGGAAATTGTACGCTGGTTGAAACAGTCGCGTAGCCAGGATTCTGCAAAGGGGAGGGCCTTTTTTAGAAGTTTGATTCAACCGTAAACGAACTTGACCCAAATTTTCATTAATCTTGAATTACATTGAAGAGGTTTTTCTTTCAAAAATAGGTGATCTCCAAAAAAAAAAGGTCTTCACCGACTTTGGGTGAGCTCCAGAACCAAAAAACTCTACTATTCTGGTCTAAATAACGTCAAGCCCTTCACAACTTCTGCTCCCAAATCCCAATGGGGGGGGGTCATTTTCGGAGCAAAAATCGGCCTCAAAAGCACTAAAATCGTGCTATTTTGCATACTTTTCAGGCCAATGAGGGGGGGCTCGAGCCTCCCCGCCCCCCTGGCAGCTCTACTGCGTTGAAAAGTTGAAATAAACAAGCGATTCGCAGGCACGGTCACGATTTTACGCCAAGTGTATACACCACATTTAAACGTTTTCAGTTTTCATTGAGCAAAGCGTACCTTAACTGAAATATGCATATTTCTGTGTAAATCTCTTCAATTTCACCATAGAAACATTACAAATAACACCAAATATCAACGACGTTGATATATGCTAATATCAGTACGTTTCTCTCTAACGGGAAAAGCTATTTCCCAGTCTCTACTGCTTTGTAATTATTACGATTTTGGCCTGTTTGTTCTTTATGGAATCACAAAGCTAAATTTTACGAAGAAATGAAACTTGCCGCAAAAATTCAATTGGCTGTGTTGATTGCTGCCTAGCTGCGGCCATTGGTGCTAATAATTTTGAATGGTTTTGTTATCGAAAAATTGACATTTCTATGATGTTGAATGTATAGGATCTATGATGAAATTGCTTGGTGCTCGAGATTTTTGCGAAGAAAAGCGATTTGATGCTGACGAAGCTCGCATCTTTTCATGAAAAACATTGAAAGTGTAAGAAATTATGTTCTATTTCTAATTTATATTTAGGTAGTTGGCTTAAGTAAATTTAACGTACAGTAGTATCAACGTTGTGATGGGCATTGCATTCAGTGATGTTTGTGGGTACATTACGTGTTGGGACTTAAATTGGATCACAGATCGCATATTTAGTTGTGAGATACAGTCAAACCTCGGTTTTCGAACGCTTCGGTTCTTGAACAAATCGGTTTTCGAACAATAAATTCGAGATTTTTACGTTTCAGACTTCGAACAAAAATTCGGATCTCGACCAAACCGAAAGAAGCCGAGCGAACACGAATGCGCCATGATGCTGCATATGTCGGCTTTTTTCACACGATTTTTGGTGTAACTGAGCTGTTGTATTTTTTTTTACTGCTTGATTAGTAATTTCTGCAAATTTTTTCAAAATTTTTCGTATTGTACTGCATCTTAACCTTTAATGTTTTTGATGTTTTAAAAATAAAACATAAGAAATGTTTACTTTTTGTTTTTTTTTCATCATCTTAGATAGGAAATCCCCTATTAAAATAAAATACAATCTACTTCAACCCATTTTTATTTGTGGTACTACAGTACCCAGTACAGTTTATGGTGTAAAATAGTAAACAAATACTTTACAAAAGTTGTTTTCTAGAGTTGGAACGGATTAAAATTATTTTCATTAATTTTAATGGGAAAATTGTTTCGGATTTCGAACAATTCACTTTTCGAACAGCTTTCTGGAACGGATTATGTTCGAAAACCGAGGTTTGACTGTACTTAGAATCGATATTATTAGAATTTAAGCAGCAGATTATCTAGACGTGTGAACGAAAGGAAATAATGGAAGATACGTAATGTACGAGAGTTGCGATATTACACATGCAGTACAGTATCAATGAAGTCCAATTAATTACTCTCGTTAATGCACAGTAGTCATCAGTCTTGGGGTATATTGCTAAACATACTTAATATGTGTCCATCTTTTTTACTTGTTTGTGGGCACATAACAGTCGCAAATTTCTTTCAGTCTTTGAATTGTGTCGCTGTTGTGAATATGCAGTATTTGGTACTCCTGCAGTGTATCTTTTCTCTTCAGGGCAGTTATTTCTTGACTTTGTATACTATCAAGTGCAGCTGTTTATGCAATTAACAATAGTTATCTAGCCCAAAAGCAAGCAAGACCTAAGCACTTAGCCAGCTTTAATTCAAATAAAATTACATTTTGTAGATGTTATACGTGCGAGTAGAAATAACGTGCGATTTTTTCGATTGATGATGTAACAGGCGGAGATCTTTAAAAAGGTTAAGGAGCAACGTAAGGTGAGGAGCTTCAGCAAGCTGTATATTCTTTTGTAGGATACTTATTGTGCCTTTCAACCTTGTTTCGTTTAGCGGCTGCTTTATCTGGCACCTTTATTTTTCGTTTAACTCCAATAGGAAAGTAGTTTTCAAGAGTTGAAACATTTTCTCACGCATTCTACACTCGCGGTAGACGGAGACATTAACTTTTGTCTGGCGTCAAACTTGAGTTTCTTGATTTCTAACATTGTGTCATTTGCAGATTTTTGTCCTGGAGGAGCGAATAGTCTGTCAGTTGGCTTGCTCATTCTGATGTCGAAACAGATCTTTCTTTGGATGCAATCAAGGCACTAGCGAAGGTGAAGATAGAGTGTAGCTGAAGATACGTACTTAATTTTAGCCGAAGCTTGTACTGTGTTTTTGTAGTCCATTACTATTGAAAGTTCGGTTATTAGTTTTATGTTAAGCTTCAAAGGAATAGACTAAAATTTTGAGCAAAACAAATTCGAGGCCACATTGTAATAATGTTAATGTGGGAACTTTTACGCAGAATGGCTTTGCTATGAAACGTTTGCGACTAGTTATGTTGCTGCTGCCCTAATAGTTGCTGAAATTGTTGACTCCCTCGATTTCACAGGACACAGTATCAAATTGTTTACTGTTGTAGCTGAATGAGCATTATTATTTGTGTTTGTTGATTGAAGTTCTAAGCGAACACCGTAACGATCGTCGATAATATGGTTTGAACAAGTAATTAGTGGAGACAGACTTTTTCACTATTAAGTAGGGTGGAGGAAACAACATTTTTTTTGGAAATCGAAAAAAGTGTAGTTCTCAAATCTCGACAAATGGTCTAAAACTTGCTTAAAATTTGTTTTTTTCTAAAACTTGCTAAAACAGCCGGCAACCCCCCCAAATGTAATCGTGACAGTTGGCGTGGGGGGTAATTCACATATCTCAGTAACCACTGGTCGGGTGGTCGTAGAGCAATAGTATGTAGCTCAAAATCTGCGAAAACACCATGTTCCTATCTGTGCTAAGAAGAAAGTTTTCTCTATTTTCAACACAAAAAAGTTACAGTCGAAAAACAAAAAATCTGGCCATTTTTGGCAAGTTTTTTGGAAAATTTACTTTTGTGGAAGCGCAGTCATTTAACTGCGATCAGCGAAACTAATTCCTCTCACGTAATTAACACTGTTTGTGGTACGCTGCACCAATAAATGGACAAATGGTAACTTCTACTCTTCGTGAGAGTTAAAATTTTACATTAGATAACAAGTTGTAGTACAGAAACAATGAAAAACTGATACACAGTTTTGTTAAAATTGCCAGAAATTGAATGAGTAATAACAATCGCTTTAAATTAGCATGACACATACCACAAAAAGAGTCACTAAAATTCAATAAAATAAAATCACAAAGGTAAAATAGCAGCCATGTAGCAGGAGCAAAGAGCAATTATAGCATGGCTTCGACGATGTTAATAATTTGTAGATTTGGGCACAACCTTGTAAGAATCCACCGTAAGTTTTCCAAAAACTAATTTTTGGTAATTAATTTCCATCTGGAATAGCCAGAAGTAGGTTGATGACCGATGGTTTTGGTTTATTACCTATGGGATGAAATTTGACTCGAGCATGTTATGATTAAAAGCAACTACGGTTTAGAGATTATTTGCCATAAACAAACTACTGTAGCAAGTATTTTTAGCAAGTTTTTGCAATATCAACATCCCTTAACAAAGACACATTCGTTTGAACTCGAAAAACTTGTAACATATGTAGGCTGGGGGGTGTCAAAATACAGTAAACTTCAAGACAAAATAATTCAATACAAGATGAAATAAATTGCTGTCTCTAGCAGCCAAAAAAGGATGTCAACCTCATAAGATATAGATGTGACAAATTTGAGAAGTTAGGTGCGGCGGTACACTTACGTGGTAAACTAAAAAGCTCAGAGCAAAAACAACTGTTTTGAGATCAATTTTTACCCATCCGGCTTCTAGAGGTTACACAAAAATTATGGTTTACTAAAAACCGTTATTTGAACTGCTTTTTGCTTTTTGGTGTCAAATGTTTTCATAAGTTTGCGAGATTTAATTTTCTATTAAATGACTCCGTCTCGTCTATCAAATCCTGCAACTTAAGCAGACTCTTCCACAACAAGTTTGACGGCCGCTCCACAGATTAGTTGAGGCATGGGTGGTGTAATACCAGAGGTTTCTTCAGACACTCTTCTATTTCTCTGTCTGTAAGGCTTGCAATTGCTGGAGGTTGTTGCAGGTAAGAATCGACATTGGCTAATTTGTAGCAAGCATTTACTTCCAAGTTCAGAGTTGGTACATCGAACGAGTGAATCGAACTGCTGTTCAGTACATGGGGCCAGTCATCGCTATTTGCACTTTCTTCAGCCACTTGTTTCCGAAGTGGTAGCACTTTTGCCACTCCCACATTTCTTACACTTTCTTTATCATCCCCTAACATCGCAATCAAAACATTTTCTGGGTGTGCAAATAACCATTCCATTGCACCACACTCAAAGCAATTTCTTGAATACGTTGGTTTGAAAAATTCTTAATCCTCTAAACCAAGTTGAAAAAGTTGCTGAATACATGAGTTATCTGATTATTTGCTTAATTTTAAACCAAGTTGGCAACAACTAGAATTTTTAAGCTCAGAGGTGGCTCTTCCAGAGACACATACTAGCGCAGAATTCTCCATCCTAAAGTGAGCCATCTCGAGTGAACAATGGGTCCAACCTCCAAATAAGCCAGATCATCATCAACTTTTCCATGTATAAGTGCCCAACATATGTTATAAGCATAAACTTGATCCGTGCTCAAGTCGCTGACAACCTGCTCTGAAAGAATAGGAAAAAATAAAGAAAGCACTGACAATGGTTAAAATCGAGAGGTTGTCCAACTTGACACAGGCCCATATCATTTTTTTTCTAATTGGCCCCGGAAAAGTAACTAGACTATTTATGAAACCATCAAAAACTCCAAACACAAGTCGTAAAGGAAGCTCATTAGTATGGAGCAAACACACTTTCCAGTAAAGAGGCTTATTTAACAATTCCTCCAATCCACTAATGCAGCCATTGTAGTTCCCTGTCATGGAAGCATTACCATCCGTTCCCACGATTGCTAGCTTGTGCTCCAACTTTGTATCATTGAATGAATCAAACTGCTTTTTTTCAATGATTGCCTTTACCATTTTCAGGAGAAAAATGAAAGAGATAGTAAGTGCCTGGTTTACCAACTTCAGTAGAGTGCTCCACAAGTTGCACAGATCGATAGTGCTTGTTATTTTGGTCTTGCGCTTACATTTGAGTAGCATCTTTGCGCTCAACAAAGCACAACGCATTCACAAATTCAAAATTTTGTTGTTCTTTATTCCGTAGCGACTGTGCTTGTTACACAATTACACGTAGGTGAATTTTCCAAAAAACTTACCAAAAATGGCCATATTTTTTGTTTTTCGACTGTAACTTTTTTTGTGTTGAAAATAGAGAAAACTTTCTTCTTAGCACAGATAGGAACATGGTGTTTCCGCAGATTTTGAGATATATACCATTGCTCTACGACCAGTGGTTACCGAGATATGTGAATTACTCCCCACGCCAACTGTCACGATTACATTTGGGGGGTTGCCGGCTGGAAAATTGGGGCAACCCCCCAAAAACAAATTTTAAGCAAGTTTTAGACCATTTGTCGAGATTTGAGAACTACACTTTTTTCGATTTCCAAAAAAAATGTTTTTCACTCCACCCTACTATTAAGGGAGGTTCACACTTAATCGTAAAGTTTTTAGAGTTTTAACATGTCGTTTGCTTGTTTGAACCAACTGGAAATTGTACGCTTCTAAAGCGCTTGGTTAAAATCTGATATAAGCAAAGGATTTGGTGGCAGGGTCACGATTTTACGTCAAGTGTAAACCACGCTTGAAACGTTTTCAGTTTTCATTGAGAAAAGCGTACCGCAACTGAAACTTGTTAATTCCTGTGTAAATCTATTCTGCTTTACTTCGTAGAAACATTACAAACTACAACTGATATCAACTACGTTTATTGCTCTCTACCAGATTAAGCTGTTTTGCCCGTGTCTACTGCTTTGTAATTATTGCGATAGTGGCCTGTTTGTTCTTTATCACATCACAAAGCGAAATTTATTGTGGAAATGATGTTTGCCGCTGAAATTTTAGTTGGCTGTGCTGGTTGCTGCAAGGCTACGACCATTGGTGTTGATAATTTTGTTTGGTTTTGTGATCGAACCATTGACATATTTGTGGTGTAGAAATTAGAATCCATGATGAAATCGTTTCTTGTTCGAGATATCGAGAAGAAAAACGATTTGATGTTAACGAGCTCGTGTCTTTGCATAAAGATCATTGAAAGTGTAAGAAATTTTGTTTTATTTCTTACTTAGATGTAGTTGGTTTCTGTGACGTTTAATTAACGTACGTACAATAATATCAACATTGTAATAGGCAGTGCATTCAGTAGTGTTTGTGGTTCCATTACGTGTTGGAACTTAAAATTGGATCACAGATCACATCTTTTGGTTGTGAGATACTAAGAATTGATAATATAAAAATTCATGCAATAGTTTATTTAAAAGTATTACCGAGAGGGAACAATAAGAAACAATGGGAAAGCTGCGATATTACACAGATAGTACATTAATTTTAGTGATGTCCAAATATTTACTCTCGTTAATGTACAGTAGCCAGCAGTCATGGGGTATATTGCTAAACATATTTCATGCTTGTCCATCTATTTTACTTGTTTTTGGGCACATAGCAATCGCAAATTTCTTTCAGTTTTTGATTTGTTTTGCTTTTTCGCACATGCATGTTTGGTCCTCCTCCAGTGTGTCTTTTCTCTTTGTGGCAGTTATTGCTACGTAAGTCATTTTTTTCTTGACTTTGTAGACTATCAAGTACAACTGTTTATGTTAATCCCGTCAGCTTTTTAGCCCAAACTTACGTACGACCTAAACACTTAGCTATTTTTAGTTGAAATTAAAATTACATTTTGCAGATGATTTACGTTCGAATAGAAATAACGTGAAGGTTTTTTCAATTGATGACGCAACAGACTGAGATCTTGAACAACGTAGAGAAGCAACTTAAGGTGAGTAGCAGAATGTATTGTTTTGCAAGACATCTCTTAGGTCTACCAAACTGCTTTCCCTGAGTGGCTGGTTTTTCTGACGCCTTTGTTTTTTTCTTCCTTCTATAGAAACAATTTTCTTCCACAACTGAAACTTAATCCTGTGCTTTTCTACACTCGCGCCATTGCAACTCACCATTCATAAAATATAATTTTTCATGTTGTCATAAACTTTAAAGTATTAAAGTTGTCTTTGGCCTAAAATACACTCGGCGTAACTAGCTTCATTAGTCTAAGCCTCTGTACTATGTTTTTCTCGCGCTTGCATTGTTACAACTCACAAGTAGCCGCCACAACTCACTCGTTTTGGCTTTGACCACCTCTCTTTTGCGTCAATATTGACCCTATCATCGCTGCTTATTAGATACAATATCTCGTCCCAGTCACACCAGCTCGACGTTATACACCACACATCTCTCCCCTTCGCTAACTCTGCTACATTTGTGCCGGTGTGGTCAATATGTCTCAAAATGTTTGAATTTGTCCCGATGGATCCTTTTTCGTTACTCTTCACTGACCCAAGCAATCTTCAGAATCACAGGCTCCATATCTGATAACGAGTAGGGTTTACCCTGCTTGTCCATCGCCCTTGTTACTCTCCGATTTCAGTGCTCTACGGGCCAGTATCGCCACTCACTTTCCGATATCTATCCCACTCGTCAGTCTTGATTCGCCTATTTCTAACAATCGTCCTCTGCTTCATTCTGCGAGTCTCAGAATTCATGCCTCTAACTCACTCGTGGTTATAGCCAATTTACCGAATCCTCCTGCATCTCTTAAGAGGTTTAAACTAACCTGCATTCCACTTTGAATTTGGCGTGCCTTGACTGCAATATTTTTCTCCTATTCTTTGTCGTCCTTTTGCAATTCCCTATCAGAAGGTTTCATATGGACCTACGGTTCTGTTCCTTCCTTTTTTTAGACCTTCTAGCGATGCTAGTGCGTAGGTTACATACTGTAGAATGTAAATGCAACAGTCAACAAACCGATTGCTTTTAGCACCCAGCTTTACTGCCGAAATTTGTGGCCTAATACACTGACTTGATTGGTTTACAATTATCCAAAGACCTTTTATCTTAGCAGAAACTCTTTCTGTTGCCCCAATAGACTCAATCTGCAAAACGTTAATCGTCTTTCTTCTGAGTGTCCAGCGTCTGAGTTACTATGAAGAAGTGTTTTTGGTTCTTCCATCTCATTCTTTCATTTCTGATTCATTTCGGTATTCCGACTGTGTGATTATCACGACCCCGTTTTTCCGAACGAACTCAACCAAGTGCTCGCGGACATACTGACCACCAAGTTGGTGGTCAGTTAGTTTGCCGGCAGCTTGTTTGCGGTCAATGGTTGTGAACCTTCTTCAAAACAGGATTGTCTAGCACCACCACGTTCCACAGTTGGCGTAAAATCTTAAACGTGCCAGGGTATCCAGTATCCATTGTTTGTTTTAACCAACGGGTACTTGTCCGCAGTTGAGACAGTACATCGGCTCTGAGCTCCAATTGCGTAAAACACTCTTTTTTTGGCCGGAGTGGGACTTTTTTACTTCGTTTTAAGTAGTTTTTAAAGGTGTTTTTGAGATTGCAGAGGATGTTGGTTAGATCAAAGACCGTTTTTTAAAGCAATTGTTCGCAAACAAGCTCACCGATTTTGCAGATCGTTTTCGAGAGGAATGGTTGGAGTTCGCAGAGCAGGTTTAATTTCCTAAGAAACTAGTTTTTATTATTTTATCGTAAACACTATCAGTCTGTCATCTTCAAGGTTTGAAACCAAAATCAACAATTGGCTTAATTAAGACAGTTTAACTGAATGTGCATAATTCAGGGGCGTCCAAGTTTTTTGAGTAAAGGGCCATATCTGCTTTTCAAAAATTTTCGCGGGCCAAAATTTAGTATTATGGCGGCATCAACCGATTATAAAAACCATTTGAAAAATCATGGTTTATTTCCAATTCCACATCGATGCGATACTTGGCATTTCTTGTTTAGTGATACTTGGCAAATCTTGCTACGCTGGCTATTGACTTTCACAAAAAATATTGTTCTGTCCATCTCTCTTGAAATAATTGACCACCGTCGCTAAGTTTTCGTTGCTTGTTGCCGTATTCAATGCTAAATTTAAAATGAAAGCAGAATATCATAGCACGTGCTAAGCGCGCAGAAATACGAACGCGTAATCACTTACGTGTGATAGCTTATTTTGGTATGACGCCATGCTAAGTAGAAGTTTAATTAAACTAAACAATCGAAACAATACAGTGTGCGTGCTGCACTTGTGTACATGCACGTGTTGTATTTTCTACATCATTGGTGGGGCACCTTACCACATGCTATTTAAGGACTCGTATCTGTAAGTCACAATATCGTGTCAGCGCGTAAGGATGAAACAACTAACCAATGTAGAAAGTCTAGCGGTCCACTTTGAAAGCTTTGGTGGGCCACAAGTGGCCTGCGGGCCGCTGGTTGGACGCTCTTGGTCTAATTCATTGATTGATTGATTGATTCGGCAGCTACGATAGCGTACATTAGGATGTTTCATAATTTCACCTTTTTTAAAGTTAAAAATGCTTCGGGTCTCATCAGATCGGATTTAGGCCACAATGAACAAATAAAATTTTTTTTCGATTACTCGTTGTATTGAGGGTGTCCCGCCCCCCCAAAGTTTGATAGTTTTGGACACGGGGGAATTTTTTGACAAGTGCGATATATCCTTAACAAAACGAGATAAAGAGTTATGTTTGGTGTCAAAATTTACAGAATGGTCGACTTCCTATCTGTAGTCAATATATTCTTAATCGCTAGCTCCAACAGAAACGCAGTTATTTACGAAAAACTGTTTTAGCACTCAGTAAAGCTGAAAATAAGATGATATCAAGTCAATACCGGCTTGGCATAAGAAACAAATCAAATCGCAAAACAGTCATATGCAAAAAGAAAAAACTCAAACAGTTTTAGAACGAAAACGACAAATGGGACATCTCATTACATGCTGCCCTGCATTTATACTGCTCGAGAGGTTCATTAGGAGCTGTTCTTTGGCTCCTAAAGGTACGATACGTCGATACAGGGTTTTAAAATGGCTGGAAATTTTGAGCCTGTAACAAAGTTCTTTACCTCCCGTGGACGATTAGAGAAACAAAAACAACCAAACGAGTACAGTAACAAAGGCAAAAAACACATCAACCAGAGCTACAACATAAGTATGAACGAAGACGAGCATCTGTCTGGTTTCTTCGTGAAGAACTATCTCGAATCTTTTTGCGATGCAGCAGATCTTTCAGCTAGCCTATTTCTCTTTCATTGCAGCGATTATGATTTTCGATAGATTTCCAGAATTCGGCTGAGTCCAACGAAATGCATTGCGCGGTTTTACTGGAAATGATAAAAAGTCACGTAAATGAAACTTATCTATCTCACGTTATTGATAAGGTTGAAGGTAAAAGCAAAGGCCCAAATACATTGGTAGAATGCGCTCCTTCACACAAAATCAAGTCTATCACTAGTGGTTCTCCGTAGAATTTGATTGATAGAAAAGCTCCAGATGTGCGCTTTATCCCCATTGCTAAGCTACATCTTCAAAACAAACATTGCTGGTTTTCTGAACAAAAAAGTATGAGAAACAGCGCTGATGCAGGCTTTCGAAGCGAGCAGATGTGCTCACTGGTTTTGTCTTGTCAGCTTTAATGGATATACCAGCCAATCTCGAAGGTTTGCCCTGGTATAAATAAGAAGAGGTTAATCATTACCGTTGGTTGACTATGGCAAACGGTTATCAGCGAAAGCTTTTGTTTGTCTCTTCCGATCTTACTACTGTAGAGAAGACAAAACTCAAAGGCTTGCGTCATATATTGCTTCTGTATATTTGCCTTCATTTCTGATGACACACCTTAAACCACATGCATGTGAGGGTCCTTTTGTGACATTGTTTCAAAGGGATCTCTTGTTAGCTTTTGAAACAGTTGATTCGGATGTGTGTAAAGTAGTGAACCGGTATTTTTTGCAGCATGCAAAAAGTTGGCTTTCGCCACATAACATTGCTTTAAGTGTCTACTCCGAAAATCCAGCAATGACCAAGACAGTTTTGACATCTCTTCCTTCACAGCCGGAGGAAGTGGCAGCTAAAAAATTGCTTTTGACGAGACGAGCCAAACTAAGAGACTTTTTATCATTTCCAGTAAAACCGCGCAATGCATTTCATTTGACTCAGCCGAATTCTGGAAATCTATCGAAAATCATATTCGCTGCAATGAAAGAGAAATAGGCTAGCTGAAAGATTTGCTGCATCGCAAAAAGATTCGAGATAGTTCTTCACGAAGAAACCAGGCAGATGTTCGTCTACGTTCATACTTATGTAGTAGCTCTGGTTGATGTGTTTTTTGCCTTTGGTTTCCAGCCATTTTAAAACCCTGTATCGACGTATCGTACCTTTAGGAGCCAAAGAACAGCTCCTAATGAACATCTCGAGCAGTATAAATGCAGGGCAGCATGTAATGAGATGTCCCATTTGTCGTTTTCGTTCTAAAACTGTTTGAGTTTTTTCTTTTTGCATATGACTGTTTTGCGATTTGATTTGTTTCTTATACCAAGCCGGTATTGACTTGATATTATCTTATTTTCAGCTTTACTGAGTGCTAAAACAGTTTTTCGTAAATAACTGCGTTTCTGTTGGAGCTAGCGATTAAGAATATATTGACTACAGATAGGAAGTCGACCATTCTGTAAATTTTGATACTAAACATAACTCTTTATCTCGTTTTGTTAAGGATATATCGCACTTGTCAAAAAATTCCCCCGTGTCCAAAATATCAAACTTTGGGGGGGCGGGACACCCTCAATACAACGAGTAATCGAAAAAAAATTTTATTTGTTCATTGTGGCCTAAATCCGATCTGATGAGACCCGAAGCATTTTTAACTTTAAAAAAGGTGAAATTATGAAAAATCCTAGCGTACATGCTTTTGCTTATGATTGCCTCCGTCTACTGAGACGATGTAATCATTGGGTACTTTTTTGACAATAGCTCGTTTTATGACGTAGGTCTAATGCCCGAGCTACACTGAGCGTAAAATGGTGAGCAAACGAGAGTATATTTTTGCTAACTGGCAGCTTATACGCTGGTTAGGTGAAAATGCCGTGTTCGGCCTGCGCACCAAATTTCTGATTGAAAAAAGCTAAGACTACGCTTGTTACGATACGCTCAGTGTTTAAGCCCAATGTAGACCGGCGTAAAAATGAAAATGCTTGTTTATTGCATATAGCTATATTAATATCTTTTCAGAATGAGCTTATTATTTACATGTGTTAAATTCGAGCAATAATTGGCAGCTAAGTGAATTGTTTTTAGTGCAAATAAAAGAACTTAAAAAGGCTTAAGGCAAAATCAATGGTGGTATCTACCGCTAAGCCAATCGCATAATACTAGATTGGCGTTGACTCCATCTTTCTTGACCCAGCCGTTCCAGAGATATTTTACTTCAAGCACAACGTATGTGCCTCTAATGTAATAAATTTTAATAATGTTTATTGGCAACCTTGACATTAATAGCCTTAGCCTCGTTAGCGACGCCGTCCCAGTTCCAACCTAAAGCAATCCCGCTATTGTACAACTGCATTGAGTCGTTTCGCTGTGCACTAATCAGTTTGATTTCGTCAGCAGAATCGATCCCAGGTAGAAAAAAGTGTAGAATGTATGGTAGCCTAGGTAACAAACGTTTAAGAAGAAACGAAAGTAAGGCTAATAGAGTTATTATAGTAATAGACCATTTGTTTGCAACTTAGACGGAAAGTTTTCTTCTAGGATCACAAAATACAGTAAACAAATACAATAGGTCTATTCAAGTACTGGTAGTCGTATTATCAGGTATAAGCTTGTAGTTTGCAGCCTAGTAATAAAACCGTATTGCCAGGTTGGGCTATGATTTAGACTGAAAGGTACCTGACAGCTTGATTTTTACTGAGATCACTAGGCTATGAAACAGTCGACTCTTTTTACCAGCTTCGATCTGTTATGCTGAAAAGATCAAACGGATTAGCACGCAACAAAACGACTCAATGCAGTGTCCTAAAAGCGGCGTTACCTTAGCCCTATATCGTCAAGCTCAACATATATGTTACGTTTCAAATTCACGCATTGTACGTTAGAACTGGGACGGCGTTGCCAACGACTTCATAAAGCTATCAACGTCAGGGTTGCCGATAAAAATCATTAAAATTTAGAACATCAGGAGCCCAACGTCGTGTTTGAAGTAGAATATCTCTGGAACGGCAGGGTCGAAAAGAATAGAGTCAACGCTAACTTAATCTAATACGATTCGACTAACTTTAAGTACCCCTACTGATTTTGCCTTTAGTCCTTGCTTAAGTGAGACCCTTGCTTACGTTTAATCTTTTGCTTTCATTAAGTTCCTGATGATTAATCCTACGCTTTTTTGTAATTACATCGCAATATCTCTTTGTGGTAAATTTATAGTGACGTAATAAACCTAATTTACGATCCAAACTGAAATTTATGGTAAAAAATAATTTCATCATTCATTAGTTGCGTTTGATCCATAAACTTCATTATTTGATACGAAGTGACACTGTTTACTGCAATGTGCCAGAAGAGCCCGCCACATATGGACGTTTTCAAGGTCCGGGAACCAGAAAAAGTAACATTCATGTCTTCAATTCAGAAATTGATCGATTCTTTGACGAAAAGTCGACGAAAAACCGCTTTCGGAAATAAATGCCTGAGTTTGGTGGCGATAAACTAGTTTTGCGAAAGACGACTATCGATTAAATTGCGTAAGTTACTACCAATACTTGTACACGCGTCCTAAAAAACTAAAAAACCGTCAAAACCAAAATTTAGTTGAAATTTGTGAGAATGCTTCAGCTATTGTGATTGCATTTCATAGAATCTACCTGCAGGCGTTCTTAACCTCCAGAATATACCATTTGCAAGAGGCGCCATATTTTTTCTACATCGGTATCTGCATCTGAGCTACCATTGCATTTGCTGTGCTAAGTTTGTAACTTGCACAATATATTTGAGAGTTTTCTTACAGAGCATAATGATGTTCATGTTTTTATAGTTGCACTGTTGACGTTAGACAAAAAGAGACAGTGTTGTTCGTAAATTTTTTCTCGCGTCAAGCCAAAGTTTCTTAAGATCTAACATGGCGTTATTTGCAGACCTTTTGTTGTGAAGGAATGATTTATCGAGTTTCTAATTTGACCATCTCATTTGACTGCGGTCCACGACACAAGGTGAACATAGAGTGTAGCTGGAGGTACATGATTTTAGCGGAAGCTTGTTTCTGTGTAATTCACTACTGTTAGTTATTTTTTATGTTTTCCTAAGCTCTGTAGGACTGGAATGAATTGAGAACGTAACAACTGAGACCACAAAGGTAATAATGTGGACGATGATACTGACAATGACTTAGTTTGCAATAGCTTGTTCTTTCGCTGCTACCCTAATAGCTGCTGAAATGAATGACTATGATAAGTGGAGTTTGAATTCAACCGTTGCAAAAAGTGCTCGACAGCGTGTAGGCCAGAGCGAAGATCATAACATAACACAGTTCAAGTCAAAAATTAAAATTAAAAAATTTAAAACCCTACTGTCTGTTTCAACCGCAAGCGGGATCATCAGGGGTGTCTTCCAAAAGTAACAGAGTTTAAGTGTAGGATTCAAAATTTCTAAATTGAAAATTACCTACCCGTTTCGAACCGGGGCCATATACGGCACCTAGGCGGCAGAAAGTACACCCAAATAGCGAATTTGCTAGCTGGGTGTAGTTATACAAATGTTTGTTTATTAAAGTTCTTTGCAAACTCCAACGATTCTCAACAATATGGTGTAAACAAGTAATTAGTGGAGAAAGGACAATTGCACTATCAAGACAGGTTCACACTTGGCGTTAAAATTGTCAACGCTCCAGCGTATTGTTTGCTTGTTTTAACCAACGGGTTGTAGCAGGTATGGCTGTTAGTGGAACAAACAAAAGATCGCTGGCACATGATTTTGCGCCCAGCATAAACCTGTTTGAAAAGGTTTCTACTTTTATATTATGAGCTAAGCGTAGCGGAACCGTTATTTGTAAAAACTCTTCGACTTTGCTTGATAAGACATCATAAATAACAACAAATATCTGCTACGTTGTTTCTTTTTTCCAATAAAATTTGTTTTATCCGTCTCTATAACTGTTTTGTCATTATTAGGATTTGGCCCGTTTGTTTTTATTGTGACATCACAAAAAGGGATTTTTTATGAAAAATTTGCCGTAGAAATTTCAATTGGCAATGTTGGTTGCTGCAAAGCTACCGTCATTGGTACTTGTATTTTCTTTGGTTTTGTGATCAAAAAGTTTGACATTTTCGTAATGTAGAATTTAGGATTCATGATGATATCGCTTCTCCTTCGAGATTTCGCAAAGAAAAACGATTGGGTGCTAACGAAGCTCGTATATTTGCATGAGGAACATTGAAGGGGTAAGTAAGGTTGTTCTAATTTTTAATCACATATTTAGATTGTCGGCGACTGGGCATATAGGTACACACTAGAGTAGTCCTTAAAGACATAGCAAAAATTAAACGATGTAGATTATCATGGAACGTAGTAAATGTGTTCCTTTTAGGCTAAAACCATCGTTGGTGAAAAATTTCTGAGATAAAAAAACATAGAGGTTGCACAAAGGCAGTAAAGTTTATCATAAATACCATTTTTTGCAAAGATAAGAGCTTTGTTTATGCAAAGTGTTAGCTGTTCAAAAGCAGTAAGATTATGGGTGTAACCCAACTTATTGTATGCTGCCAAGTAAGTGGTGTACTGTCTTTTTTCTCACTCAGCAAAAACTATGCATATGGTATGCTTTGAGGCGAAATGCATGTGGAACTGAAGCTGATCTTCATCACATTTTTAATAAGCCAGTTATATTCCTTTACTTTCACACAACGCTCTGCAGTTGCATGCGGGTCTTGGATTTTTTGAACCAACTTACTGTTTGCCATCAATGTGCCTGATAATTCACTTCAACAATCAAAGTCAATTAATAGAAATTTTAATTCATAACAGATTCATTTTCAATTATTGGAAAAATCCAATTAATTGCGTTTAATCAGAAACCACTTTTTCCAGTTGTTGTTTTTTAATGGCACGCTTGATAAAGTTTTCATCTTTTTAAAGAGCTGCAACCATTCGTCACTTCATTTCATCATGCATCTCTGATTCAAAAAAACCTAAGCCACTAGTTTCTTAGACGTGTACCATCGCCGATCAGAGAATTTTTCATTGCAGTTGCCACAATTCTTTTGTCAATGTGAATTTGCCACGGTTTTTGCAAGTCCAAGATTTTTTCACATTTTGGCGAGTATAGTGCAGGTAGAAGAAATGATGCTTTGGTCTATGCTTGCCATAACTGGTTTTTCATGCAGTTTTGGCGTATGGTAAACTGATTATGATGAGCATAAGTTAGGGTCGCCATAATCAGGTCTCTGGCTCCTCAAACAATTTCTGATTTTGTTCAAGTTTTGTTTTAATGGAGATGCAAGCACCAGATTCTTACTTTTAGCGTTTGAGACAATCATGTCAAAAAACATTTTACCCCGTAGCAAAAACTTTTTCAGCCTATTCCCATTCTTCTAATGCTCAAACGATGCCATTTGCTTGAGACTAACTGGTCTCATTAGAAATTGGGCAATCTTGAGCAGATGTGTTATGCAGATTCCAAAGATGATGATAGGGTGGTGATAGACTTGTGATAATAAATTTGAATAAGATAGAAAGTGGTTTAAGTTATTAATCGAAACTTTTTTATGAAAATATAGTATGTTCAGAATATTACAGGCTATTATTATTGTTTAATTTCTTAAGATGATCTTTCTAATTCTTTGCTCAGTTTATTATTTTGTACTTGCCAGTTGCCACTCTTTTATCCACTGTTTCAATTCATTCTATTCTCTAACATTCCCTTTTGAGCCAGCAGAAAATTTTGTTACGTTTGTCATGAGAGTCTATGGATCAGAGCATTTGTACTGTCCACGTCAAAGAAATCTTTCAGGTCATCTTTTTTGTTACTTGTGTTAGCCTTAAAGATTCGCTAAGTATTTTTACAAGTTTATTAACTATCCAAGACTTCGAGTAACACAATATTGCTTCGTAGTGTACTGTATGACGTTTGAAATTTATCCAGAAATTAATACTTGGCAACAATAAATAATTTCAGTCAAAATTATTGAGGTAAACAACTTCCTACTATAGGAGAAGACTATAGGAGACTATAGGAAAATATATGATGTATAATTGACTTGTACACTGTCTTTCCAGTTTCTAAAGTGCTCAGTGGACAAGGGCCCCCAGTTAACGGCACATGAAGCTTAGATAAAAATTAAAAAATTTTAAAAATGCACTACAGGCTGTTTCCCCCAAATGCGTTTGTCAGTTGGGGTGGAAACTAAACAAAAGCAAATGCGGTAAAAGACCTCTGTAAACCACCCACGTGTACCCCTCCTCGCACCGGAAGCCCTGTGGCGAACGCCAGCCCAAGCTATCCCAATAGGGTTAACTATGATACGCAGCAGCCAGGGGCCGCAACCAGGGTCGATGGTGCGGAGCCGCGGCTGGTAAAAAACACTGTAAGCATTAACCGTGGAGGCTGATCATCTTAATCAAACACTGCTGATGCGCTGATGCACGTCTGTACAACTTCGTGAAAAACACTGTTAAAATTTTGAACACTGTCCTAGATACAAAGTGGCATTTTACGTTATAGTGATTAACCGATTCGCGTTAAAGGTGGTTTCATTAGGTTGGTGATTTCTTGGTTTATACTTGGCTTTGTGTCGACATTTCGATACAATTTCGGTTCTTTGGTTGAGAGTGTTAACCGGATTTGCTTAAAGCATCGCAATTTTTTCTTCTAAACAAAGGTTTCATCTGTCAAAACCGTTTTGATAGGGCCGTGTTCGTCTCGTGATGTATAATTGTATATACATTAGATTATGAATAATCTCCAATTTTCGCTGTTCATGTGCAACCTGTAAACTTTAATTTTTCTCCGAGATATTTTGCATATGCAGTTCTTCATCGAAAACGAACAAATTTAACCCGGTTCCCGTATTGTTTTTCCAAATTTTGAAATAACGACCACCTTAGTACACACCAATCAAAGTATAGTCTCATTTTCAACAGAATATTAAACATTGGGTGATGTTTGTAGTCGCAATATACTGCAGATGTAAAATACTTAGAATCAAAATATACACGTAGTAATACAATGGAAAAGATGTAAAAAAGCTTCAACAAGGAGGACCAACGGGAGGCAGCAGTAGAGTTACAATGAGGTTATAGAGCCACTTTGGCAGGCATATCACACATATAGCACAGTATTAGAGGTGCTCCTATCCTTTACTTTGTCGCTTATGCAGTAGCTGAAGCAACTATTAGGCATTGCTGCATTTTTGCTTATGCTTAATCCGTATCTTTTTGGCAAAGTTGGGGGAACATGCTGTAGCAGTTTCACTTTTGCTCTTAATCTTTGACTTGCATTACATTTTTAAATGCAACGTCTGCTCCAATTGCTTCTCCAGAGCATTTTTAGGGGAGAATTATTTCTAGCTGACTTTGTAGGCTAGCACGTACAGGCAATTATTGCTGGCAGTTTTCCAACCCAAAACTCCAGCAAGATTCAAGAATTAAGCCGTTTTCAATTGAATTCAAAGTATATTTTACGGATGTTTTACGTTCCCGCAGCTAAACCGTGCAGGTTTTTTGAATTGATGATACAACCGTCACAGATCTTGAAACAAGTTGAGGTTCCAACTTAGGTGGGTAGTCTTAAAAGCAAGCATTGTTTTGTAAGACATAATAATAATATGCTGCCTCCGATCACTTTTAGTCCTGATCAGGTTGCTTATCTATTTCTCAAACATGATCTGAAACATCTTTCTCAAACATAAGGATCAGGAGAAATGATGAACCATAACGGGAAAAGTTGTTCCAGTGCGTGTAAACAACTCTGTAGGTGTCCTACCTCCAGCCTCTTCGAAGAGCTAGTTTTTGCTTTTTCCTCTATTTTTGTTTTCTGGTGCAGATCTTGGAGTGTGGCCCGACTGCTAAGTATCTTTGTAATCCTCAAAAGAAACCAAATAACACGAACGCTACGAATTTGAACTTGAAAATAAACCTTGTATGGCACATTAGCCATATCTTAAGCATCTATCCTCCCAGGAATCTCCTGAAAAAGTAGCACATTTTTAAAAGCCAGGTCAAGTATCTGGAGAAATTGCTTACCAACTGGTTTGCAAGCGGCATTCAGTGGTGAGAAAGCCATATACACTGATGTATAGCTGCTTGTGTAGATTAGTTGCATTATTGAAGCAATAAAATGAGAGAGAGAGGGGGACAGTGTTGTAATTAACTTTTGGCTAGCATCGAGCTTGAGTCTTTTGAAATTCTAACATTGTGTCGTTGTCAGATATTTTGTCCTGGAGGAGTGAATAGTCGGCTTTCTCCTTTTAATGTCAAAACTGATCTTTCTTTGGCTGCAAGCAAGACACAAAATGAACATGAAGTGTAGCTGGAGGTACATGATTTTTGCTGAAGCTTGTACTGTGTTTATGTGATCCATCACTTTTCAAAGTTCGGTTATTATTTTTTTCTTAAGCGTTGAAAGGCTAGACTACTGTAAATTTCGAAAAACAATCGAGGCCACAAACGCAATAACATCGATGTGCTTACCTTACGGAAATGGCTTTGTTATAAGACGTTTGTGACTTAATATGTTGCTGCTGACTTAATAGTTGCTAAAATCACCGACGATTTCGATTTTTCAAGGTGAAGTATTAAATTGTTCGCTTTTGTAGCTGAATGAGCATTATCGTTATTGTTTGTTTATCAAAGTTGAAAGCTAACGCCATGGTGATCCTGGATGATATGGTGTGAACAAGTAATTAGTGAAGAAAAACTGTTGCACTATTACGGCAGGTTAACACTTGGCGTAAAATTGTCGGTGCTCTAGCGTATCGTTTGCTTGCTTCAACCAACTGGAAATTGTTCGCTGATTGAAAACTTGAAAATAAACAAAGGATTCGCTGGCACGGTCACGGTTTTACGACAATTGTGTACACCACGCTTAAAACGTTTTCAATTTTCATTGAGCAAAGCGTACCGCAACTGAAATTTGTATATTGCTATGTAAATCTCTTCAACTTCACTTCATAGAAACAATACAAATAACAACTAATATCAACTACGTTGATATATGCTAATATCAATACGTTGCTCTGTAACAAGAAAAGCTCTTTCCAAGTCTTTGCTGCTTTGTAATTATTACGATTTCGGCCTGTTTGTTCATTATGGAATCACAAAGCTAAATTTTACGTAAACATGAAATTTGCCGCAAAAATTTCAATTGGCTGTGTTGATTGCTGTAAGACTACGACCATTGGTGCTCATAATTTTAGATGTTTTGTTTTTTTTATCAAAAAATTGACATTTTTATGATGTAGAATGTGTAAGATCCATGATGAAATTGCTTTGTGTTCGAGAGTTTTGCGAAGAAAAGCGATTTGATGCTGACGAAGCTCGCATCTTTGCATGAAAAGCATTGTAAGTGTAAGAAATTATGTTTTATTTCTAATTTATATTTAGGCAGTTGGCTTAAGTGAATTTTGATTAACGTACAGAATTGCAGTAATATCAACGTTGTGATGGGCATTGCATTGAGTGATGTTTGTTGATACATTACGTGTTGGGACTTAAATTGGATCATAGATCACATATTTAGTTATGACATACTTAGAGTCGATGTTATTAGAATTCAAGCAGCAGATTATCTAAAAGTGTGAACGAGAAGGAATATTGGAAGATAATGTACGAGAGTTGCGATATTACACATGCAGTACAGTATCAATGAAGTCCAATTAATTACACTCGTTAAGCACAGCAGTCATCAGTCATGGGGTATATTGCTAAACATACTTAATATGTGTCCATCTTTTTGACGTGTTGGTGGGCACAAGCATTCGCAAATTTCTTTTAGTCGTTGGTTTGTTTTGCATTTTCGAATATGCAGTGTTTGGTACTCCTGCGGTGTATCTTTTCTCTTCCGGGCAGTTATTTCTTGACTTTGTATACTATCAAGTGCAGCCGTTTACGCTATTAACGATAGTTATCTAGTCCAAACTCAAGCAAGACCGAAGCACTTAGCCAAGTTTAATTCAAATAAAATTACATTTTGTAGATCTTTATCGTGCGAGTAGAAATAACGTGCAATTTTCTCGATTGATGATGTAACAGGCGGAGATCTTGAACAAGGTTAAGAAGCAACGTAAGGTGAGGAGCTTCAGCAAGCTGTATATTCTTTTGAAGGATACTTATTATGTCTATCAACCTTGTTTCATGTAGTGGCTGCTTTTTGTCGCACCTTTATTTTTCGATAACTTCAATAGGAAAGTATTTTTCCATAGTTGAAACATTTCCTCGTGCATTTTACACTCGCGACTGAGGGAGATATTAACTTTTGCCTGGCATCAAACTTGAGTTTCTTGTGTTTTAATATTGTGTCATTTGAAGACTTTTGTCCGGGAGAGCGAATAGTCGGTCGGCTTGCTTATTCTGATGTCAAAACAGATCTTTCTTTGGCGGCATTCAAGACACAAGCAAAAGTGAAGATAGAGTGTAGCTGGAGGTACGTACATGATTTTAGCCGAAGCATGCTCTGTGTCTTTGCAATCCATTACTATTGAAAGTTCGGCTGCTAGTTTCATCTTAAGCTTCGAAGGAATAAGACTAAATTTCGAGCAAAGAAAATTCGAGACCACAAACGCAATAATGTTGATGTGTGTACGTTTACACAGAATGGCTTTGCTATAAAACGTTTGCGACTAGTTATGTTGCTGCTGCGCCAATAGTTGCTCGAATTGTTGACAATCTCGATTTCACAGGACACAGTATCAAACTGTTTACTGTTGTAGCTGAATGAGCATTATTATTTGTGTTTGTTTATTGAAGTTCTAAGCGAACGCGTAACGATCCTCGATAATATGGTTTTAACAAGTAATTATTGGAGACATACTGTTACACTATGAGTACAGGTTCACAGTTAAGCGTAAAGCTTTTAGTGCTTTAACATGTCGTTTGCTTGTTTCAACCAACTAGAAATTGTACGCTGCTAAAGCGCTTGGTTAAAAACTGAAAATACAGTAAACAAAGGATATGGTGGCAGGGTCACGATTTTACATCAAGTGTAAACTACGCTTAAAACGTTTTCAGTTTTCATTGAGCAAAGCGTACCGCAACTAAAATTTGTTTATTCCTGTGTAACTTTGTTCAACTTTACTTCATACAAACATTGCAAATGACAACTGATATCAACTACGTTGATCTCTACCAGAAAAAGCTGTTTTGCCCGTCTGTACTGCTTTGTAATTATTGCGATAATGTTTGCTCTCAATGGCATCACAAAGCAAAATTTATTGTGGAAGTGAAATTTGTCGCAAAATTTTCAATTAGCTGTGTTCGTTGCTGCGAGGCTACGACCATTGGTTTTGATAAATTTTTATGGTTTTGTGATTGTAACATTGACATGTTTGTAGTGTAGAATTTAGGATCGATGATGAAATCGCTTCGTGTGCAAGGTTCCGAGAAGAAAAAGGATTTGATGTTAACGATCTTGTGTCTTTGCTCGAAGATCATTGAAAGTGTAAGAAATTTGTTTTATTTCATACTTAGATGTAGTTGGCTTGAGTGACTTATAATTAACGTACGTACAATAATATCAACATTGTAATAGGCAGTGCATTCAGTAGTGTTTGTGGTTCCATTACGTGTTTGGACTTAAATTGGATCACAGATCAAATAAGTTGCGAGATACTAAGAATTGATACTGTAGAAATTCATCATGCAGTTGTTTATTTATAAGTATTAACAAGAGGGAACAATAGGAGATAATAGGAAAGCTGCGATATTACACAGGTAGTACATTAATATTAACGATGTCCAATTAACTACTCTCGTTAATCAACAGCAGCCAGCGGTCTTGAGGTATATTGCTAAACGTATTTCGTGTGTTCATCTTTTTTGTGTTTGTCTAAACATAGCTGTCGCAAATTTCTTTCAATCGTTGATTTGTTTTACGTATTCGAATATGCATTGTTTGGTCCTTCTTCAGTGCATCTTTTCCCTTGGTGGCAGCTATTGCTACGCAAGGCATTTTTACATGTCTTTGTAGACTATCCAGTACAACTGTTTATGTTAATACCAGCTGTTTTTAGCATAAACTTAAGTATGACGTGAACACTTAGCCGTCTTTAGTTGGAACTAAAATTACATTTCGTAGGTGTTTTACGTTCGAGTAGAAATAACTCGAGATTTTTTCAATTGATGATGCAACAGACTGAGATCTTGAACAACGTAGAGGAGCAATTTAAGGTGAGTAGCAGAATGCATTGTTTTGCAAGATACCTATTAGGTCTACCAAACTGTTTCCTTGAGTGAATGGTTTTTCTTACGCTTTTATTTTTCTCTTCTCTCAATAGAAAAATATTTTTTCCACAGCTGAAACTTAATCCTGTGCTTTTCTACACTTGCGCTTTTGCACCTCGCCATCCGTAAAATATTTTTAATGTAGTCATAAACTTTAAAGTATTAAAGTTATCTTTGGCATAAAGCATCTTTGGCATAAAGTTGTATTTTGCCTAAAATACACTCGGCGTAACTAGCTTCATGAATCTAAGCCTCTGTGCCATGTTTTTCTCGCGCTCTTAGTTCCGTCAGAACTCATAAGTAGCCGTCACATCTCATTCGTTCTGGCTTAGTCCACCTATCTTTTGCGTCAATTGGCCCTCTCATTGCTGCTTGTTAGTCACAATATCCAGTCCTATTAACACCAGCTCGACGTTATACACCGCAGACCTCTCCCTTCCGCTAACCCTGCTACATCTGTGCTGGTGTGGTCGATGTATATCAAAATGTTTTAATTTTTTCCGATGGATCCTTTTTCGCTGCTCTTCACTAACACGAGCAATCTTCAAAGTCACAGGCTCCTCATCTGGTAACGAATAGGGTTTACCCTGCTTGTCCATCCCCCTTATTACTTCTCGATTTTAGTGCCGTACGAGCCAGTATCGCAATACACTTTCCGATCTCTTCGCCACTCTTCAGCCTTGATTCGCCTATTTCTCACCGTCCTCCTCTGCTTCATCCTTCGAGTCTCTAAATTCATTCCTCCAATTCATTCGTGGCTATATCCAATTTACCGTATCCTCCTGCATCTTTAACAGTTTTGAACTAACCTGCATTCCATAGCTCCACGCGCTTTGAATTTGCCATACCTTGACTGCATTTTTTTTTCTTATTCTTTTATCATCCTATTTTATTCCCCCATCAGAAGCTTTCATATGGACCTAAGGTTCTGTTCCTTTGTTTTTTTAGACCTTCTAGCGATGCTTGTGCGTAGGTAACATACTGTTGAATGTAAATGCAACACTCAACTACCGATTGCTTTTAGCATCCAGCTATGCTGCAGAAATTTGTGGCCTAATGCACTGACTTGATTGGTTTACGATTATTCAAAGACCTGACTCTGAACTGGTGCTCTTTTTCACTTGCTCCCAGTCTGTTCATTTTCAGCCCCCGTGCATTTTCTACCAAAGTCACTATGCAATGTCTGGTCTCCTGTTCCATCTCTCTTCGGCTATGACTACTGTCCACTATCTATGGTTCGCTAGCGATGTTGTCCTACCATGAAATAGGCAATGCTTCTATTTCATGGTCATAGAGCTTCTTAAATCGTCTTTTATCTTTGCAGAAACTCTTCCTGCAGCGCCAATAGTCTCATTCTCTAGGACCTTAATCATCTTTTTCTTGAGTGTCCAGCGTCTGAGTTGCTATGAAGAGTTAGTGTTTTTGGTTTTTCCATCTCATTCTTTCATTTCTGATTCATTTCTGTATTCCGACTGTGTGATCATCACGACCCCATTTTTCCGAACGAACTCAACCAACTGCTCGCGGACATACTGACCGCCAAGTCGGCGGTCGGTTAGTTTGCCGGCAGCTCGTTTGCGGTCAATGGTTGTGAACCTTCTTCAAAACAGGATTGTATAGCACCACCACGTTCCACAGTTGGCGTGAAATCTTGAACGTGTCAGGGTTTCCAATATCCATTGTTTGTTTTAACCAACGGACACTTGTCCGCAGTTGAGACATTACACCGGCTCTGAGCTCCAATTGTTTGAAACACTCTTTTTTTTGCGAGAGTGGGACTTTTTTACTTCGTTTTAAATAGCAAAGGTGTTTTGATATTGCAGAGAATGTTGATTAGAGAAAAAACCGTTTTTTAAAGCAATTGTTCGCACACAGGCTTACCGATATTGCAGATCTTTTTCGAGAGGAATGGTTGAAGTTCGCAGAGCAGGTTTAATTTCCTAAGAAACCATAGTTTTCATTATTTTATCGTAATCACGATCAGTCTTTCCTCTTCAAAGTTTGAAACCAAAATCCACAAATGGCTTAATTAAGACAGTTTATCTGAATGTGCATAATTCAGGGGCGTCCAAGTTTTTTGAGTAAAGGGCCATATCTGCTTTTCAAAAATTTTCGCGGATCAAAATTTAGTAGGCTTCCATGGCGGGATTAACCGATTATAAAAACAATTTGAAAAGTCATAGTTTATTTCCAATTCCACATCGATGCGATACTTGGCATTTCTTGTTTAGTGATAGTTGTCATTTCTTGCTACGCTGGCTATTGACTTTCAAAAAAAATATTGTCCCGTCCATCTCTCTTGAAATAATTGACTACCGTCGCTAATTTTTCGTTGCTTGTTGCCGTATTCAATGCTAAATTTAAAATGAAAGCAGAATATCACAGCACGTGCAAAGCGCGCAGAAATACGAACGCGTAAACACTTACGTGTGATAGCTTATTTTGGTATGACGCCATGCTAAGTAGAAGTTTAATTAAACTAAACAATTGAAACAATACAGTGTGCGTGTGAGTGTGTGTGCTGCACTTGTGTACATGCACGTGCTGTATTTTGTATCTCATTGGTGGGGCACCTTATCACATGCTATTTAAGGACTCGTATCTGTAAGTCACAATATCGTGTCAGCGCGTAAGGATGAATGTTTAACCAATGTAGAAAGTTTAGCAGGCTACTTTGAAAGCTTTGGTGGGCCACAAGTGGCCTGCGGGCAGCTGGTTGGACGCTTGTGATCTAATTGATTGATTGATTGATTCGGCAGCTACGATAGCGTACATGCTTTTGCTTATGATTGCCTCGGTCTAATGAGGCGATGTAATCATTGGGTATTTTTTGACAACGGCTCGGTTTATGACTTAGGTCTAAGCCACGAGCTACACTGAGCGTAAAATCGTGAGCAAACGAGAGTATATTTTTGCTAACTAACAGATTATACGCTGGTTAGGTGAAAATGCCGTATTCCGCCTGCGCACCAAATTTCTGATTAAAAAACGCTAAGAAAACGTTTGTTACGTATGCTCACTGTTTAAGCCCAGCGTAGACCGGCGTAAAATTGAAAATGCTTGTTTTTTTGTTGCGTGTAGCTATTTTCATATCTTTTCAGGATGAGCTTATTTATTTGCATGTGTTAAATTCGAGCAATAATTGGCAGCTAAGTTAATTGTTTTTTGTGCTAATGCAAAAACTTACGAAGACTTAAGGCAAAATTAATGGTGGTATCTAACGTTAGGCCAATCGCATAATACTAGATTGGCGTTGACTCCATCCTTCTTGACCCAGCCGTTCCAGAGATATTTTACTTCAAGCACAACGTATGTGTCTGTAATGTAACAAATTTGAATAACTTTTATTGGCAACCCTAACATTGATAGCCTTAGCCTCGTTAGCGACGCCGTCCCAGTTCCAACCTAAAGCAACACCGCTATTGTACAACTGCATTGAGTCGTTTCGCTGTGCACTAATCAGTTTGAATTTGTCAGTAGAATTGATCAAAGCTAGAAAAAAGAGTAGAATAGAATGTGCGGTAGCCTAGGTAACAAACGTTCAAGAACAAACGAAAGTAAGGCTAATAGAGTTTTTAGAGTAGTAGACCACTTGTTTGCAAGTTTTCTTCTAGGATCACAAAATACAGTAAAAAATACAATAGGTCTATTCAAGTATTGGTAGTCGTATTATCAGGTATGAGGTTGTTCTTTGTAGTCTAGTAATAAAAACCGTATTGCCAGGTTAAGCTTTGATTTAGACTGAAAGGTACCTGACAGCTTGATTTTTACTGAGATTGCTAGACTATGAAACAGTCTACTCTTTTTACTAGCTTCGGTCTGTTATGCTGAAAAGATCAAACTGATTAGCACGCAACAAAACGACTCAATGCAGTATTCTACTGTAATAGTGGCGTTGCCTTAGGTTAGAACTGAGACGGCGTTGCCAACGACGCCATGGAGCTATCAATGTCAGAGCTGCCAATGAAAATCATCAAAATTTAGAACATTAGAAGCCCGACGTCGTGTTTGAAGTAGATCATCTCTGGAACTGCTGGGTCAAAAAGAATGGAGTCAACGCTAACCAAGTCTAATACGATTCGACAAACTTTAAGTACCTCTACTGATTTTGCCTTTAGTCCTTGATTAAGTTAGACCTTTGCTTACGTTTAATCTTTTGCTTTCTTTGAGTTCCTGATGATTAATCCTACGCTTTTTTATAATTACATCGCAATATCTCTTTGTGGTAACTTTATAGTGCCGTCATCAAGCAAATCTACGATCCAAACTGAAATTTATGGTAATAAAATAATTTCAGCATTCATTAGTTGCTTTTGATCATTATTTGATACGAAGTGACGCTGGTTACTGCAATGTGCCAGAAGAGCCAGCCACAGTCATATGGACATTTTCAAGGTCCGGGAACTAGAAAAAGTAACATTCATGTCTTCAATTCAGAAATTGATCGATTCTTTAACGAGAAGCCGACGAAAAACTGCTTTCGGGAATGATTGTCTGAGTTTGGTGGCGATGAACTGGTTTTTCGAACGACGACTATCGATTAAATTGCGTAAGTTACAACCAATACTTGTACACGCGTCCTAGAAAACTAAAAAATGCCAAAACCAAAATTTAGTTGAAAGTATTGTGAGAATGCTTCAGCTATTGTGATTGCATTTCATAGAATCTGCCTGCGGTCGTTCTTAACCTCCAGTCTATACCATTTGCAAGAGGCGCCATATTTCTTCTACATCGCCATCGGCATCTGAGCTACCATGGCATTGGCTGTGCTAAGTTTGTAACTTGCACAATATTTTTGTGAGTTTTTTACAGAGCATAATGATGTTCATGTTTTTATAGATGCATTGTTGACGTTAGACAAAAAGAGGCAGTGTTGTCCGTAAATTTTTTCTCGCGTCAAGCCAAAGTTTCTTAAGATCTAACATGGCGTTATTTGCAGAGCTTTGTAGTGAAGGAATGATTTATCGAGTTTCCAATTCGACCATTTCATTTGGCTGCGGTCCTAGACACAAAGTGAAAATACAGTGTAGCTCGAGGTACATTATTTTCAAAGTTGGAATTCTGAAATACGTCCACGAGGACACATTTTGTAGTCCTTGGCCTTGGTTTCGAAGCCTCAAGTCCTCAAAAATTGCCCTGTCCTCGGCTTGAGGACAGCAGTATTTTTTGAATAGATAAAATTTTGTAGATCGGCTGAAAATTTTTTTTCTAGACCTTTTTTTTTGAGATCGCCTGAAAAAAAGTTTGAAGAGCTTTTTTTTTTAGAACATTTGCGTTTGTGTCCTTGGCCTCGAGCATTTCTGTCTTTGGTTTTAAGAGTGTCTGTCCTCGGAAGGGCTGTCCTTGGCCTCAGATTTTTTTGTGTTCTTGGCCTCGAGCCTTGTGTCTTCGATTCCACCTCTGATGATTTTTTGCGGAAGCTTGTTTCTGTGCAATTTAGTAATGTTCAAAGTTCAGTTATTTTTTTTTATGTTTTCTTAAGTTATGAAGGGCTGAACTGATTTAGAAACAAAACAATTGAGACCACAAACGATATAATGTGGACGACGATACGGAGAATGACTAAATTTGCAGTTGCTTGTTCTTTTGCTGCTACCCTATTTGTTGCTGAAATGAATGTCTATGATAAGTGGAGTTTGAATTTAACCGTTACAAAAAGTGCTCGACAGCGTGTAGGCCAGAGCGAAGATCATAACATAACACAGTTCACGTCAAATATCAAAATTAAAAAATTTAAAACCCTACTGTCTGTTTCACCCGTAGTCGGGATCATCAGGGGTGCCTTCTAAAAGTAACACGGAGTTTAAAATTCAAAATTAGTTTCCTGTTTCGGTACCGGGGCCATATCCGGCTCCTAGACGGCTGAAAGTACACCTAATTAGTAAATTAGTAATTTAGTGGTTTGTAGTTTAATAATTAGGTAATTTAGGGGCCTAAAGTAAACCCAAATAGCGAATTTGCTAGCTAAATGTAGTTATACAATTGTTTGTTTATTAAAGTCCACGCAAACACCAACGATTCTCAACAATATGGTGTAAACAAGTAATTAGGGAAGAAAAGACAATTGTACTCTCAAGACTGGTTCACACTTGGCATAAAATTGTCAACGATCCAGCGTATTGTTTGCTTGTTTTATAACCAACGGGTTGTAGCTGGTAAGGCTGTTTAGTTGAAACAAACAAAAGATCTCTGGCACACGATTTCACGCCAAGCGTAAGCCAATATGAAACGGTTTCTGTTTTTATATTATGAGCTTAGCGTAGTGGAACTGTTATTTGTAAAAAGTCTTCGACTTTGCTTGATAAAGACATCATAAATAACAGCAAATATCTGCTACGTTGTTCTTTTTTCCAACGAAATCCGTTTTATCCGTCTCTAGAATTGTTTTGTCACTATTAAGATTTGACCAGTTTGTTTTCATTGTGACATCACAAAATGGGATTTTTTATGGAAATAAAATTTGCCGCAGAAATTTCAATTGGCTATGTTGGTTGCTGTAAGGCTACGGCCATTGGTACTTGTATTTTCTTGTGTTTCGTGATTGAAAAGTTTGACATTTTTGTGATGTATAATTTAGGATCCATGATGAATCGCTTGTCGTTCGAGATTTCGCGAAGAAAAACGAATTGATGCTAACGAAGCTCGTATGTTTGCTTGAAGAACATTGAAGGAGTAAGAAAGTTTGTTCTAATTTTCTTTAACATTTAGATTGTCCCTGACTGGGCGTAAACGCAGAGTGACACAACACCAATTAAAGCATAATCTCATTATCAACAGAATATTAAACATTGGGTGATGTTTGTGGCCGTTTATTTGCTACTTGAATTGGATTACAGATCACAATATATTGCAGATGTAAAATATTTAGAGCCAAAATGTTGTATTATCTATCAAATCTTTGATTATGCTCGCTGTATTAAGCCGAAGCGTGTAACGAGTTTGCGTGCCCATTTCCACCTCATTGCGCCCGGGCAACACAGCTTCTTTCGAACAATTGTCACAACAGTGGGGAGCCGTTGGCAAAACTGTGTTCGATTTGACCGGCCCGAGATTTGAACCTGAGACATCCCGCTCCAAAGAGGTACGCGTTACCTCTCGACCAATCGGCCTCTCCAAAATGTAGTTATACAATGGAATATATGTAAAAAAGCTTCAACAAGCAGGACCAACGGGAGGCAGCAGTAGAGTTACAATGAGGTTATTGAGCCACTTTGGCAAGAATATCACTCATATAGCACAGTATTAAAGGTGGTCCAATACATTACGTTGGTTGTCATGCAGTAGCTAGAACACCTGTTAGTTATTGCTACATTTTTCCCTTTGCTTGAACTGTATGTTTTTGACGTAGTTGAGGAAACATACTGTAGCAGAGTCACATTCAAATATGCAATGTATGCTTCAATTGCTTCTCCAGAGCATTTTTAGGGGAGAGTTATTTCTAACTAACTTTGTTGGCTAGCAAGTACAGGCAATTATTGCTGGCAGTTTTCCAACCAAAAACTCCAGCAAGACTTGGATATTTAGCCGTTTTCAATTGAATTCAAAGTATATTTTATAGATGTTTTACGTTCCCGCAGTTAAAACGTGCAAGCTTTTTGAATTGATGATACAACCGTCACAGATCTTGAATCAAATTAAAGTTCCAACTTAGGTAGGTAGTCTTAACAGCAAGCATTGCTTTGTAAGACATAGTAGTGGTAACGTGCTGCCTCCGATCGCTTCTGGTCCTGATCAGATTGCTTATTCCTTTCTCAAAACATGTTCTGAAACATCTTTCTCAAATATAAGGATAAAGAGAAATGATGAGCCATAAGAAAAAAACTTGCTCCAGCGCGTGTCGACTCCAATTATCTTCTCTGGGTGTCCTGCCTCTGGCCTCTTCGAAGAGCTAGTTTTTGCTGTTCCATTTATTTTTGCCTTCTGGAGAGATCTTGGGGTTTGTCCCGCTGCTAAGTATCTTTGTATTCCCCGAAGGAAACCGAATAACACGAATACTACGAATTTAAACTGGAAAATAAACCTTGTATGGCCAACTGACCATATCTTAAGCATCTCTTTTCCCAGGAATCTGCTGACAAAGTACAGTAGTAAATTTTTGAAAGCCAGGTCAAGTATCTTGAGAAAATGCTAACCAACTGGTTTGTAAGCGGTTATCATTGGTAAGGACGGCCATATATGCTGATATAGCTGCTTGTGTAGATTAGTTGCATGATTGAAACGATACAGTGAAAGAGAGAGGGGAACGGTGTTGTAATTAACTTTTGCCAAGCGTCAAGCTTGAGTCTTTTGAAGTTCAAACATTGTGTCATTTTCAGATGTTTTGTTGTGGAGGAGCGAATAGTCGGCTTTCTCCTTCTAAGGTCAAAACAGATCTAGCTTTGGCTACAGTCAAGACACAAAATGAAGATGGAGTGTAGCTGGAGGTACATCATTTCAGTTGAAGCTTGTACTGTATTTATGTAATTCATTACTATTCAAAGTTTGGTTATTATTTTCCTCTTAAGCCTTGAAAGGCTAGACTACTGTAAATTTCGAAACAACAAAATTCGTGGCCACAAACCCAACAATGTTGATAATGAGCAAGCTTGACGTCCTTCGTGGCCGACTCCTGCGAAGTCAAGCTCTGTGCATCAAACGCAATAATGTTGATAAGCTTACTTTACGGAGAATGGCTTTATTATAAGACGCTTGTGACTTATTGTGTTGCTGCTGACTTAATACTCGCTGAAATCGCCGACGACTTCGATTTTTCAAAATGCAATATTAAATTGTTTACTGTTGTAGCTGAATGAGCATTGTCGTTATTGTTTGTTGATCCAAGTTGAAAGTTAACGCCATTGCGATGCCCGATAATATGGTGCGATCAAGTGATTAGTGAAGAAAAACTGTTGCACTATTACGGCAGGTTAACACTTAGCGTTAAACTGACAGCTTTTTAGCGTATCGTTTGCTTGCTTCAACCAACTGAAAATTGTACGCTGGTTGAAAACATGAAAATAAACAAAGGATTCGCTGGCACGGTCACGGTTTTACGACAATTGTGTACACCACGCTTAAAACGTTTTCACATTTCATTGAGCAAAGCGTACCGCACATGAAATTTGTATATTCCTGTATAAATCTCTTCAACTTCACTTCATAGAAACAATACAAATAACAACTAATATCAACTACGTTGATATATGCTAATATCAATACGTTGCTCTCTAACGGGAAAAGCTCTTTCCAAGTCTTTACTGCTTTGTAATTATTACGATTTCGGCCTGTTTGTTCATTATGGAATCACAAAGCTAAATTTTACGTGGAAATGAAATTTGCCGCAAAAATTTCAATTGGCTGTGTTGATTGCTGCAAGACTACGACCATTGGTGCTAATAATTTTAGATGTTTTGTTTTTTTTATCAAAAAATTGACATTTTTATGATGTAGAATGTGTAAGATCCATGATGAAATTGCTTTGTGTTCGAGAGTTTTGCGAAGAAAAGCGATTTGATGCTGACGAAGCTCGCATCTTTGCATGAAGAACATTGAAAGTGTAAGAAATTGCGTTTTATTTCTAATTTGTATTTAGGTAGTTGTCTTTAGTGAATTTTGATTAACGTACAGAATTGCAGTAATATCAACGTTGTGATGGGCATTGCATTGAGTGATGTTTGTTGGTACATTAGGTGTTGGGACTTAAATTGGATCATAGATCACATATTTAGTTGTGAGATACTCAGAATCGATGTTATTAGAATTCACGTAGTAGAATATCTTGAAGAGTGAACATGAACGAATAATGGAAGATAATGTACGAGAGTTGCGTTATTACACAAGCAGCGCAATGATGTCCCAATAATTACACTCGTTAATGCACAGTAGTCATCAGTCATGGGGTATATTGCTAAACATACTTAATGTGTGTCCATCTTTTTGACTTGTTTATCGGCACATAGCAGTCGCAAATTTCTTTCAGTCTTTGAATTGCTTTTGTGAATATGCAGTATTTGGTCCTCTTCCAGTGTATCTTTTCTGTTCAGGGCAGTTATTTCTTGACTTCGTATACTATCAAATGCCGCCGTTTATGCTATTAACGATAGTTATCTAGCCCAAACTCAAGCAAGACCTAAGCACTTAGCCAGCTTTACTTGAATTAAAATTGCATTTTGCAGATGTTATACGAGCGAGTAGAAATAACTTGCGATTTTCTATTGATCATGTAGCAGGCGGAGATCTTGAACAAGATTAAGGTGCAACGTAAGGTGAGGAGCCTCAGCAAGCTGTATATTCTTTTGAAGAATACTTATTATGTCTATCAACCTTGTTTTGTTTAACAGCTGCTTTATCTGGCACGTTTGTTTTTCGCATAACTTCAATAGGAAAGTAGTATTTTAGAGTTGAGAAAATTTCTCGTGCATTTTACACTCGCGACTGAGGGAGATATTAACTTTTGCCTGGCGTCAAACTTGAGTTTCTTGTGTTTTAATATTGTGTCATTTGCAGACTTTTGTCCGGGAGGAGCGAATAGTCAGTCGGCTTGCTCATTCTAACGTCGAAATAGATCTTTCTTTGGCTGCAATCAAGACACAAGCAAAGGTGAAGATAGAGTGTAGCTGGAGGTACGTACATGATTTTAGACAAAACTTGTACTGTGTCTTTGTAGTCCATTACTATTGAAAGTTCGGTTATTAGTTTCATGTTAAGCTTCGAAGGAATAGACTAAAATTCGAGCAAAACAAATTCAAAGCCTCGTTGTAATAATGTTGATGTGGGAACTTTTACGCAGAATGGCTTTGCTATGGAACGTTTGCGACTAGTTATGTTACTGCTGCCCTGATAGTTGCTCAAATTGTTGACTACTTCGATTTCACAGGACACAGTATCAAACTGTTTACTGTTGTAGCTGAATGAGCATTATTATTTGTGTTTGTTTATTGAAGTTCTAAGCGAACGCGTAACGATCGTCGATAATATGGTGTAAACAAGTAATTATTGGAGACATACTGTTGCACTATTAAGGCAGGTTCACAGTTAAGCGTAAAGCTTTTAGTGCTCTAACATGTCGTTTGCTTGTTTCAACCAACTAGAAATTGTACGCTGCTAAAGCGCTTGGTTAAAACTTGAAATAAACAAGCGATTTGGTGGCAGCGCCACGATTTTACGTCAAGTGCAAACCACGCTTAAAACGTTTTCAGTTTTCATTGAGCAAAGCGTACCGCAACTAAAATTTGTTTATTCCTGTGTAACTTTGTTCAACTTTACTTCGTACAAACATTGCAAATAACATCTGATATCAACTACATTGCTCTCTACCAGAATATGCTGTTTTGCCCGTCTGTACTGCTTTGTAGTTATTACGAAATCGGCCTGTTTGTTCTCAATGGCATCACAAAGCGAAATTTATTGTGGAAATGATGTTGGCCGCAAAAAATTCATTTGGCTGTATTGGTTGCTGCAAGGCTACGACCATTGGTGTTGATAATTTTATATGGATTTGTGATTGAAAAATTGACATATTTGTGGTGTAGAGTTTAGAATCCATGATGAAATTGTTTCTTGTTCGAGATTTTGGGAAGAAAAACGATTTGATGTTAACGAGCTCGCGTCTTTGCATGAAGATCATTGAAAGTGTGAGAAATTTGCTTTATTTCTTATTTAGATGTGGTTGGCTTGAGTGACTTTTAATTAACGTACGTACAATAATGTTAACATTGCAATAGGCAGTGCATTCAGTAGTGTTTGTGGTTCCATTACGTGTTGAAACTTAAAATTGGATCACAGATCACATCTTAATGTGAGATGCTAAGAATTGATAATATAAAGATTCATGCAATAGTTTATTTAAAAGTATTAACGAGAGGATACAATGAGAGATAATATGAAAGCTGTGATATTACACAAATAGTACATTACTATTAATGTTGTCCAATTAATTACTCTCGTTACTGCGCAGTATCCAGCAGTCATGGGGTATATTGCTAGATATACTTTACGTGTGTCCATCTTTTTTACTTGTTTGTGGGCACATAGCAATCGCAAATTTCGTTCAGGCTTTGATTTGTTTTACGTTTTCGAATGTGCAATGTTTGGTTGTCCTCCAGTGTGTCTTTTTCCATTGGGGCAGCTATTGCTATGTAAGTCGTTTTTCCTTGAGTTTGTAGGCTATCAAGTACAACTGTTTATGTTAATACCGGCAGTTTTTTTAGCCCAAACTTAAGTGCGACCTAAACACTTAGCCGCCTTTAGTTGAAATTAAAATTACATTCTGCAGATGTCTTACGTTCGAGTCGAAAAAACGTAAGATTTTCTCAATTGATAACGCAACAGACTGAGATCTTGAACAACGTAGAGGAGCAAGTTAAGGTGAGTAGCAGAATGTATTGTTTTGCAAGACATCTATTAGGCCTACCAAACTACTTTCCCTTAGCGGCTCGTTGTACTGACGCCTTCACTTTTCTCTTCCCTCAATAGCAAAATATTTTTCCACTGTTGAAACTTAATCCTGTGCTTTCTACACTCGCGCTTTTGCAACTCGCCATCCGTAAAATATAATTTTTCATGCAGTCATAAACTTTCGAGTATTAAAGTTGTATTTGGCCTAAAATAGGCTCGGTGCTACGAGCTTCGTTAATCTAAGCCTCTGTACCATGTTTTTTCTTGCGCTCTATGTTTCATCACAATTCACGAGTAGGCGTCTCAACTCACTCGTTCTGGCTTTGACCACCTCTCTTTTGCGTCAATTGACCTTCTCACCGCTGCTTATTGGTTACAATATCCAGTCCCAGTGACACCAGCTCGACGTTATACACCACTAACCTTTCCCCTCCGCTAACTCTGCTACATCTGTGTCGGTGTGATCTATACGTCTCAAAATGTTTTAATTTGTACCGATGGATCCTTTTTTGTTATTCTTCACTGACCCAAGCAATCTTTAGAATCACAGGCTCCTCATCTGATAACAAATAGGGTTTACCCTGCTTGTCCATCCCCCTTATTACCCTCCGATTTCAGTGCTCTACGGGCCAGTATCGCCATTCACCTTTCGGTATCCACCCCACTCTTCAGCCTCAATTGGCTTATTTCTCACCGTCCTCCTCTTCTTCATCCTGCGAGTCTCTGAATTCATGTCTCTGTAACTCACTCGTGGTCATAGCCAATTTACCGTATCCTTCTGCATCTTTAACAGTTTTGAACTAACCTGCATTCCATATCTCCGAGCACTTTGAATTTGCCATACCTTAACCGCAATATTTTTCTCCTTTTCTTTTGTCATCGTATTGCATTCTCTCATCAAAAGTTTTCGTATGGACCTACGGTTCTGTTCCTTTGTTTTTTTAGACCTTCTAGCAATGCTAGTGCGTAGGTTACATGTTATGGAATGTAAATGCAACACTCAACTACCGATTGCTTTTAGCATCCAGCTATGCTGCAGAAATTCGTGCCCTAAAACACTGACTTGATTGGTTTACGATTATCCAAAGACCTGACTCTGAACTGGTGCTCTTTTTCACTTGATCCCAGTCTGTTCATTTTCAGCCCCCGTGCATTTTCTACCAAAATCACTATGCAATGTCTGGTCTCCTGTTCCATCTCTCTTCGGCTATGACTACTGTCCACTATCTATGGTTCGCTAGCGATGTTGTCCTACCATGAAATAGGCAATGCTTCTATTTCATGGTCATAGAGCTTCTTAAATCGTCTATTATCTTTGCAGAAACTCTTCCTGCAGCGCCAATAGTCTCATTCTCTAGGACCTTAATCATCTTTTTCTTGAGTGTCCAGCGTCTGAGTTGCTATGAAGAGTTAGTGTTTTTGGTTTTTCCATCTCATTCTTTCATTTCTGATTCATTTCTGTATTCCGACTGTGTGATCATCACGACCCCATTTTTCCGAACGAACTCAACCAACTGCTCGCGGACATACTGACCGCCAAGTTGGCGGTCGGTTAGTTTGCCGGCAGCTTGTTTGCGGTCAATAGTTGTGAACCTTCTTCAAAACAGGATTGTATAGCACCACCACGTTCCACAGTTGGCGTAAAATCTTGAACGTGCCAGGGTTTCCAATATCCATTGTTTGTTTTAACCAACGGACACTTGTCCGCAGTTGAGACAGTACACCGGCTCTGAGCTCCAATTGTTTGAAACGCTCTTTTTTTTGTTGCGAGAGTGGGACTTTTTTACTTCGTTTTAAATAGTAAAGGTGTTTTTGATATCGCAGAGAATGTTGGTTAGAGAAAAAACCGTTTTTTAAAGCAATTGTTCGCGCACAAACTCACCGATATTGCAGATCTTTTTCGAGAGGAATGGTTGGAGTTCGCAGAGCAGGTTTAATTTCCTAAGAAACTAGTTTTTATTATTTTATCGTAAACACTATCAGTCTGTCATCTTCAAGGTTTGAAACCAAAATCAACAATTGGCTTAATTAAGACAGTTAATCTGAATGTGCATAATTCAGGGGCGTCCAAGTTTTTTGAGTAAAGGGCCATATCTGCTTTTTAAAAATTTTCGCTGGCCAAAATTTAGTGCCATGGCGGGATTAACCGATTATAAAAACAATTTGAAAAGTCATAGTTTATTTCCAATTTAAACATCGATGCGATACTTAATTGGCATTTCTTGTTACGCTTGCCACTGACGTCCATCTCTGTTGAAATATTTGGCCACCATCGCTAATTTATCGTTTCTTCTTGCTGTACTCAATGCTAAATTTAAGATGAAAGCAGAATATCATAGCACATGCAAAGACGTGGCGTTTCGGCGGCAACGGCAAAGCGCGCAGAAATACGAACGCGTAATCATTTATGTGTGATAGCATGTTTCATTATGATGACATAATAAGTAGAAGTTCAATCAAACTTAAACAATCGAAGCAATACAGTGTGAGTGTGCGTGTTGCAAGTGTGTTCAACTATACATGCGCGTGCTGTATTTTCCATATCATTGGTGGAACACCTTACCACATGCCATTTAAGGACTCGTATCTGTAACTCACAATATCGTGTCAGCGCGTAAGGATGAATTAACTAACCAATGTAGAAAGTTTAACGAGCCACTTTGAAAGCTTTGGTGGGCCACAAGTGGCCTGCAGGCAGCTGGTTGGACGCTTGTGATCTAATTCATTGATTGATTGATTCGGCAGCCACGATACATGCTTTTGCTGATGATTGCCTCCGTCTACGGGGACGATGTAATTGTTGGCTGCACCAACGTCCTGCCACCTCAACGTGGTGGTGCAGTCCCCTCCCCAATGGGGATGGGTTGAAATGGCAGGACAGATCTCCCGAAGGGCTCGACCAAAAGGTCGCCCCCCTTGTCTCGGACTGTTTTTTCACTGGGCCGCCCGTTGACCGGTCACAACTGGGTGGCTCCTCTTCTTCTTATTGACCGGACCCCTTTCGGCGTCTCCTTATCCTGGCATTGCTCCTTATTAGTGGCAATGTCCACCCTAACCCAGGCCCCATCAGCAACCATCCTCACCCCAGGTACCCCTGCTCCATCTGCCATCTAGATGTGGGCAGAGATTCTCTTCAATGCTCTGCTTGCCTTAAGTGGGTGCATTTTCTTTGCTCCTCCCTCACTCGTGCTAACTTTCGCACAATCAGTGCAACTGGAACTGCAGTCGGCTGGCGATGCCCAGCGTGCCATCCCGAAAACACAACGGCCTCTCCCACTCAGACCAGTCTCTTTGTTACGCCGCCTGCGTCCCCTCTGCCCCCTCCCCCGGGGTTCCCCCCACTACCGCCTGGCTTTTACCAATCACGACCACCTCGGGGCCCCCACGTTACCCTTGCTCCATTTGCTCTCTCGAGGTTGGTAAGGATTCTTTAAAGTGCTCCACCTGCTCCAGGTGGGTGCACTTCTCTTGCTCCTCTCTGACCCGGGCTGACTTTCGCAAAATCTTCGCGGCCGGCTCCCCCATGGGTTGGAATTGCCCTGCTTGTCTTTATGGGGACCTTGCCTCTCCCACCCCCCAGCCAGCGTCCCCCCGCCCTGTCTCTCCAGCTCCACCCCCGCCCACACCCCCTCCACTTGCTTGCTCAGATCTCAGGGATTCATCTCTGCCTCTCCCCTCACATCCTCCCCTTCTTAACACCTGCCCTCCTTCCGCCTTCACCCTTCCTGCCTCATCACCACTGCCCACAGGTTCACAGCCGGTCCATAACTTGCCACCCCACCCTCGGGGAAGTCCTCGCCTCTCACAGAATCTCCGAGTTCTTCAATGGAATGCCGGTGGTCTCTCCTCTTCCCGCCGTGCCGAGCTGATCGATTTTCTCTCTGGCAACCACTGTGACCTCATTTTCTTCCAGGGGGCACATCTTTCCTCAACCAGAAAGTTCCAAGTCCCTGGTTATTATATCCTCCGCACGGACCGGACATTCGGTGGACAAGGCCTTGTTTCATCCGGTACTCATAACACTGGTGGTGGTGTCCTCACTCTCATCCACTCTGACCTGGCTTTCTCTCCTGTTTCTGTCTCCTCTCTGTCTTCCCAGGACCTCTGCTCAGACTGCACCTGTGTCGGGGTCCTTCTCTCCGGCCACTCTCCTCTTCAGTTTCTTAACCTCTGCTTCCCTCCCATCGGGGGCGCTCCTTCTGACTCTCGCGCCGGGGCCTTCTGTCCTGGCATCCTTCCTGGCTCCCCTGACACTTTTGTCCTTGGGGGCTTCGGTGCTCGCCGCCCAACGTGGGACAGGCTCATTTCCCTGGCCCGCTTGGAGGTGGCCTGTTTCGCTGGATCGCTTCCTCCGGTCTGGAGGTTCTGTGCGACCCCGCCTCTCCCACGCTCCTTCACCATTCCACTGGGGGCCGTTCTTCCCCTGATATCTCATTGGCTCCTGCGTCTCTCGCTCCCCACTGTGAGTGGCGCACTCTCCCTGGCCTTGGCTCGGGCCATCTCCCCGTTGAAATTGTCCTCCCCCTTTCTCCAGTTCGTCACCCAAACACTCGTCCTCCCAAATTCAACTGTAGAAAGGCCAGTTGGGATATTTGCCAATCTTGTGTTGCTGGGCGCCTTCCCTCTCTTGATTTTGATGCACTCAATATCCACCAGGCTGCCCACTCCTTTTCCCTCTTCTTAGTTGAAGCTGCCGGGGCCTCTGTCCCCTTTGGCCGCCTTGGTCGTTCCCCCAAAGCCTGGTGGTCCCAGGAAGTGGAATCTGCAGTGCGGGAACGACGGAGTGCCCGCTCCGTAGCACACCAATCTGAGTCACACCGCCTCAGATACATGGACGCTTCTCGTGGGGCGTCCTCGGTCTTTTCTAGAGCCAAATCTGCAACCTGGCAAGCCACCTGTTCTAACCTGTCTCCCCGTTCTGATCCTCGTGCTGTCTTCAGGCTTCTCAATGCCATCTCGGGCAAGGGGAGCACCTCTCATGACCCTTCTTTTCCTGGTTGCGCTTCCCCTCTTGATGCTGCCGGCCGCTGCGCCTCTTGTCTTCGCTCGCATCTGTCTCGGGCGACACACTGTTCATCGCGCAGAGCTGGGAGACAGTTTATGGGTGGGCTCCGGGGGGCTGGCTGTGAGGGTGCTTCTTTCCTCCACAATTCTTTCTGCTCGCCCTTCTCCTTGAATGGGCTCTCCACTGCCATCGGCGGTCTTTCCTCTTCCACTGCGTCTGGCCCAGACCAGATTGCCTGCCCTTTACTAGGGCACCTGCCTGAGCCTGCACAGCTCCTTCTTCTTTCTCTTTTTAACAGGTCCTGGCACTCTCACACCTTCCCCTCTTGTTGGAAACCTTCCGCTGTCATTCCCATTCACAGGCCTGGAAAACCCACTTCCTCTCCGTCCTCTTTCCGCCCCATTTCCCTCGCCTTCTGTATCTCCAAGCTTTTTGAGCGCTTGATTCTTTCTCGCCTAACTTTTCACCTTGAATCTAATCATCTCCTCTCCACTTGCCAGGCCGGCTTTCGTCTTGGTAGGTTATCCCTTGACCAAATTCTAACTCTGTCTCAATCAATCTGGGACGGCTTCCAAAAGAAAAAACCTCACGACCGAACCATTTTGGCTTCTGTTGACTTCTCCAAGGCTTTTGACTCGGTCTGGCACTCTGCTCTGTTTCACGAACTCCTCTCGCTCAAACTCCCCCCTTGCTTCGTTCTCTGGGTGTGCTCCTTCCTTTCTGATTGTAGAGCTAAAGTCCAGGTTGGTGGTTCCCACAGCCGCTCCTTCCGCATTAGACGTGGGGTCCCACAGGGCTCAGTTCTTGGTCCAGTCCTCTTCATTCTGTTTGTTGATGACATAACTAAGGATTTACCTCGGGATGCCCATGCCTCCCTGTATGCTGACGATCTGGCCATCTGGTCCTTTTCCCCAGACCCGCTTAAAGCCTCCTCTGTTGTCCAATCCTCCCTCGCCGTCCTAGAAACATGGTCCATTTTATGGAGACTTCCACTCAATCCAAAGAAGTGTGAGTCCTCCTTTTTCTCTACAGATCCCCATCAAGCCACTTTCCAACCCCGACTGAACCTCTTGGGCTTCCCTCTTTTGTTCAATCCCACCCCTAAATTCCTTGGAGTAACCTTTGATCGGACTCTGTCCTTTGGGGCCCGTGTCCAATCCCTGTGTTCCAACTTCTATCCACGCCACAGGGCCCTTCGCTCAATTGCCACTGCCTCTTGGGGTCCCGCGGGAGAGTCTCTCTCCCTGCTCTGCAAAGCCTTTGTTCGTCCGGTTCTCACATATGCCTCTCCTGGATGGTTCCCATTCCTCTGCGGCGCTGCAGTTGGTCACCTGGAAGTTCTGCACAGAGCTGCATGCAGGGTCATTACTGGATGCCTCTCTTCCACCCCTTCCTCACTACTCCTTCTCGAGGCCCAACTCCCTCCTCTAAAGCTGACTCTAGAGCATCAGACCCTCTACTCCTTTGAACGTGATCTGCGCCTTCCCCCCGACTTTTCCAGCCTTTACACCCTGGCAATTGAAAACGTTCCCTGTCGACTGGGAAGAAGACCCTCCTGGAGATCGTTCTGTTCTTCGGCCACACGGCTGCTCCCATCCCCACGTGGGTCTCTGATCACTTGCCCTCCTTTTCCACCATGGTCCACAGCCCACTTTGCTGTTTCCTCCTTCATTCCCGGCTGCGCAGGCGGCAGTGCAGCACGCGGCCGCTCCCATCCCCACGTGGGTCTCTGATCACTTGCCCCCCTTTTCCACCATGGTCCACAGCCCACTTCGCTGTTTCCTCCTTCATTCCCGGCTGCGCAGGCAGCAGTGCAGCCCGACTCCGGGTTGCTTCGGGCGGATTGTCCTCCCTCCCCCCTCTGATGTCCAGGTGTGGACTGGCGGATCTGTCCCTCCCTTTTTGGTCCTGGTGGTGCTGGAGTGTATGCATCATGCTCCAGGTGCAACGCATCCCATTCCTTGTCCTTTTCCTCCGGTCCGATTGCCTCCAGTTTCACAGCTGAGGCTTTTGCCCTCGAGCAGGGTCTTGCTTGGTGTGCTGGCCATTTGACGACCTGCAGTTTCCAGTCGGTTCTTTTCCTGGCCGACTCTCAGTCAGCCCTCTCTGTCCTTTCTTTGGCCCCCTCTTGTCTCCTGCCTGAGTCCCTTTGGAGTGTTTGGTCCCTTGCCTCCTCCCTCTCCAACAGTGCCGCTTTGGGCTTCCGGTGGGTCCCCCGGCACGCGGGTCTCCCCGGAGGTGAAAGAGCTGATTTACTCGCCAAGGCTGGTGCCTCTCTGCCCTCTGATGCGATCCCAGGCCCTCTCCCCCCAGTTGTTGCCAAGGTCCGTTGTTCCCAGTGCCGCGGTTGGAGACGTCGCATCTCTCGCTCCTTTCTGGACTTCCGGGTCCCCGGGGTCCCTTCGGAGGAACTTCTTCTTTCTCGCTCCATGCGCGGTGGGCTCTCTCGTCTTCGCTGCCATGGTCACAGTCTTCTCCTATCTTCATATCTTCACAAGATCAGTCGAAAGGAGAATTCTGATTGTAGTGCCTGTGGACACCCTCTACAGGACCTCAATCATCTCCTCCTCGACTGTCCTGCTTCTGAACCCCTTCGCAAATCTATCTTTGGCTCCTCTCTCTCTATTCTCGATCTATGGTCCAGACCTTAGGGTGTGGCCCGACTGTTGGTCTCCGCGGAGTTCCTCCGCGCCCTCATCCCTTGGAAGGGGTCGGGTAGTACCACCACCACCACCGTGTAATCATTGGTTTCCTCGTGCTTCATCGGGGCAGAATAGTGAAGCCGCCCACCCAGCGAACCGTAAGAGGCGGTTATTGGGTACTCGGCATGGTCAACTATCGGTGCTGAGCTGCTTGACTTTTGGGTCTTGCAGAATTGGCCTCCTGCTAGCGACGCCTTCTTGGAACCATGCCTGTTGGGATTTTTTTCTTCTTGTATTTCTTGTGCCACAAGACTTTGTCAAGTGGCTAGAGTAACTTGATGCGAGTCGACTCTTACTATTGCTATTAGTAGCAATGAGAAGCTTTTTTTCGATGTTGTTTCAACCCCTTTTGTGCATTCGGCTGCACTCTTTAAGACCCACCTACGGTGGTCGCCGTCGAGTGGTGGGAGTGCCCTGCTTTGTGCAGGGATCGAAATGGCCACCAACCTCCGGGATTATCCTATGCCAGTAGCACTTCTGTGCTAAGGGTGATTCTCTTGTGTCCTCTTTGGACATAGGAGGCTGCCATTCCTCGCAAGCTGCCCGGTAAAACAACAACAACAACATGTAATCATTGTTTCTTTTTTGATAATAGCTCATTTTATGACGTAGGTCTAAGCCACGAGCAACACTGAGCGTAAAATCGTGAGCAAACGAGAGTATATTTTTGCCAACTGGCAGCTTATACGCTGCTGGTAAGGTGAAAACGCCGTGTTCGGCCTGCACACCAAATTTCTGATTGAAAAACGCTAAGGCTACGCTTGTAATGCCACGTTCATTGTTTATAAACCCAGCGTAGACCGCCGTAAAAATAAAAATGCTTGTTTGTTGCATGTAGCTGTTTTAATATTTTTTGAGGATGAGTTTATTTATTTAAATGTGTTAAATTCGAGCAATAATTGGCAGCTAAGTTAATTGTTTTTTGTGCTAGTAAAAGAACTTACAAAGACTTAAGGCGAAATCAATGGTGGTATCTACCGTTAGGCCAATCACATAATACTAGATTGGCGTAGACTCCATTCTTCTTGACCCAGCCGTTCCAGAGATATTTTACTTCAAACACAACGTATGTGCCTCTAATGTAACAAATTGTAATAATGTTTATTGGCAACCTTGACATTGATAGCCTTAGCCTCGTTAGTGACGCCTTCCCAGTTCTAACCTAATACAACGCCGCTATTAGACAACTGCATTGAGTCGTTTCGCTGCGCACTAATCAGTTTGATTTCGTCAGCAGAATAGATCCGAACTAGAAAAAAGAGTAGAATAGAATGTACGGTAGCCTAGGTAACAAACGTTCAAGAACAAACGAAAGCAAGGCTAATAGAGTTAAATACACTAGTGGACCATTTGTTTAAAACTTAAATGGAAAAGTTTTCATCTAGGATCACAAAATACAGTAAGCAAATACAATAGGCCTATTCAAGTAGTGGTAGTCGTATTATCTGATATGAGCTTGTACTTTGTATTCTAGTAATAAAAAACGTTATTGCTAGATTGGGCTATGATTTAGACTGAAAGGTACCTGACAGCTTGATTTTTACTGAGATCGCTAGGCTATCAAACAGTCGACTCTTTTTACTAAGTTCGATCTGTTATGCTGAAAAGATCAAACGGATTAGCACGCCACAAAACGACTCAATGCAGTATTTTACTGTAATAGTGGCGTTGCCTTAGGTTAGAACTGAGACGGCGTTGCCAACGACGCCATGGAGCTATCAATGTCAGAGCTGCCAATGAAAATCATTAAAATTTAGAACATTAGAGGCCCGACGTCGTGTTTGAAGTAGAATATCTTTGGAACTGCTGGGTCAAAAAGGATGGAGTCAACGCTAACCAAGTTTAATACGATTCCACTAGCTTAAATACCCCTGCGGATTTTGCCCTTAGCCCTCCCTTGGGTTGGACCCTTGCTTACGTCTAATCTTTTGCTTTCTTTGAGTTCCTGATGATTAATCCTACGCTTTTTTATAATTATATCGCAATATCTCTTTATGTAACTTTATAGTGACGTCATCAAGCAAATCTACGGTCCAAACTGAAATTTATGGTAATAAAATAATTTCAGCATTCATTAGTTGCTTTTGATCATTATTTGATACGAAGTGACACTGTTTACTGCAATCTGCCAGAAGAGCCAGCCACATATGGACGTTTTCAAGGTCGGGGAACTAGAAAAAGTAACATTCATGTCTTCAATTCAGAAATTGATCGATTCTTTGACGAGAAGTCGACGAAAAACTGCTTTCGGGAATGATTGTCTGAGTTTGGTGGCGATGAACTAGTTTTTCGAACGACGACGATCGATTAGATTGCGTAAGTTACAACCAATACTTGTACACGCGTCCTAGAAAACTAAAAACCGTCAAAACCAAAATTTAGTTGAAAGTATTGTGAGAATGCTTCAGCTATTGTGATTGCATTTCATAGAATCTGCCTGCGGTCGTTCTTAACCTCCAGTCTATACCATTTGCAAGAGGCGCCATGTTCCTTCTTCATCGGTATCGGCATCTGAGCTACCATGGCATTGGCTGTGCTAAGTTTGTAACTTGCACATTATTTTTGTGAGTTTTTTTACAGAGCATAATGATGTTCATCTTTTCATAGTTGCATTGTTGACGTGAGACAAAACTAGACGGTGTTGTCCGTAAATTTTTTTTCCCGTCAAGCCTTCTTAAGATCTTAAGATCTAACATGGCGTTATTTGCAGAGTTTTGTTGTGAAGGACTGAATTGTCGAGTTTCGAATTTTACCATCTCATTTGGCTGCGGTCCAAGACACAAGATGAAGATAGAGTGTAGCTGGAGGTACATGATTTTAGCGGAAGTTTGTTCCTGTGCTATTCACTACCGTTCAAAGTTCAGTTATTTGTTTTGTATTTTCTGAAGCTTTGAATGGCTTTACTGAATTGGAAACAAAACAATTGATCACAAACGATATAATGTCGACGACGGTACGGAGAATGACTAAATCTGCAGTTGCTTGTTCTTTCGCTGCTACCCTAATAGTTGCTGAAATGAATGTCTATGATAAGTGGAGTTTAAATTCAACCGTTTCTAAAAGTGCTCGACAGCGTGTAGGCCGAAGCGAAGATCATAACATAACACAGTTCACGTCAAAAATTAAAATTAAAAAATTTAAAATCCTACTGTCTGTTTCACCCGTAGTCGGGATCATCAGGGGTGTCTTCCAAAAGTAAGACAAAGTTTAAAGTTTAAACTTCAAAGTTTTAAATCTTAAATTTAAAAATTAATTTCCCGTTTCGGACCGGGGCCATATCCTGCTTTTAGGCGGCCTAAAGTACACCTAAATAGCGAATTTGCTAGCTGGGTGTAGTCGTATTGTTTGTTTATTAAAGTTCTTTGCAAACACCAACGATCATCAACAATATGGTGCAAACAAGTAATTAGGGAAGAAAGGACAATTGCACTATCAAGACAGGTTCACACTTAGCGTAAAATTGTCAACGCTCCAGCGTATTGTTTGCTTGTTTTAACTAACGTGCTTTAGCTAGTACGTCTGGTTAGTTGAAACAAACAAAAGATCGCTGGCACACGATTTTACCTCAAGCGTAAACCATTTCAAAACGGTTTCTACTTTTATATTATGAGCTAAGCGTGGCGGAACTGTAATTTGTAAAAAGTCTTCGACTTTGCGTGATAAAGACATCATAAATAACAGCATATATCTGCTACGTTGTTCTTTTTTCCAACAAAATCCGTTTTATCCGTCTCTAGAATTGCTTTGTCATTATTAAGATTTGACCCGTTTGTTTGTATTGTGACAACACAAAATGGGATTTTTTATGGAAATAAAATTTGCCGCAGAATTTTAATTGGTTGTGTTGGTTGCTGTAACGCCACGGCCATTGGTACTTGTATTTTCTTGTGTTTCGTGACCAAAAAGTTTGACATTTTTGCGGTGTATAATTTAGGATTCATGATGAAATCGCTTGTCGTTCGAGATTTCGCGAAGAAAAACGATTTGATGTTAACGAAGCTCGTATGTTTGCATGAAGAACATTGAAAAAGTAAGAAATTTTGTTCTAATTTTTGTTTACATTTTGATTGTCGGCGACTGGGCGTGTAGGCACACACCAATCAAAGTATAATCTCATTATCAACAAAATATTAAACATTGGGTGATGTTTGTGGCCGTTTATTTGGTATTTGAATTGGATTACAGATCACAATATATTGCAGATGCAAAATACTTGCAATCAAATTATACACGTAGTTATATTATGGAATGAAATAGATGTATAAAAGCTTCAACAAGGAGGACTAGTGGAAGGTAGCAATAGAGTTACAATCAGGTTATTGAGCCACTTTGGTAAGCATATCACACAGATAGCACAGTATTAATGGTGTTCCGATATATTACTTTGGTTGTTATGCAGTAGCTGGAGCAACTATTAGTGTTTGCTACATTATTCTCTATACTTGATCTGTACCTTTTTGACTTAGTTGTGGGAGCATACTGCAATAGTGTCACATTCGTTTTTAATCTTTGGTTTGCATTACATTTTCTAATATGCAATGTATGCTCTAATTGCTTCTCCTTCAGAACATTTTTAAGGGGAGAGTTACTTCTAGCTGACTTTGTTGGCTAGCAAGTACCGCCAATTATTGCTGGCAGTTTTCCAACCAAAAACTCCAGCAAGACTTAAGAATTAAGCCGTTTTCAACTTAATTCAAAGTATATTTTATAGATGTTTTACGTTCCCGCAGTTAAAACGTGTAAGTTTTTTCAATTGATGATACAACCGTCACAGATCTTGAATCAAATTGAAGTTCCAACTTAGGTAGGTAGTCTTAACAGCAAGCATTGTTTTGTAAGACATAATAGTGGTAACGTGCTGCCTCCGATCGCTTCTGGTCCTGATCAGATTGCTTATCCGTTTCTCAAACATGTTCTGAAACATCTTTCTCAAACATAAGTATAAAGAGAAATGATGAGCTATAAGCAGAAACTTGCTCCAGCACGTGTCGACTCCAATCATCTTCTCTGGGTGTCCTGCTTTCAGCCTCTTCGAAAAGCTAGTTTTTGCTGTTCCGTCTATTTTTGCCTTCTGGTGCAGATGTGGGGGTTGTGGCCTTAGTGCTACATATCTTTGTATTCCTCGAAAGAAACCGAATAACACGAATACTACGAATTTAAACTGGAAAATAAACCTTGTATGGCCAATTGACCACATCTTAAAGTATCTCTTTTCCCAGGAATCTGCTGACAAAGTAGTAAATTTTTGAAAGCCAGGTCAAGTATCTTGAGAAAATGCTAACCAACTGGTTTGTAAGCGGTTATCATTGGTAAGGACGGCCATATATGCTGATATAGCTGCTTGTGTAGATTAGTTGCATTATTGAAGCGATAGAGTGAGAGAGAGGGGACTGTGTTGTAATTAATTTTTGTCAAGCGTCAAGCTTGAGTCTTTCGAAGTTCAAACATTGTGTCATTTTCAGATGTTTTGTTGTGGAGGAGCGAATAGTCGGCTTTCTCCTTCTAAGGTCAAAACAGATCTAGCTTTGGCTGCTGGAAAGACACAAGGTGAAAATAGAGTGTAGTTTGAGGTACATGATCTTAGCCGAAGCTTGTACTGTATCTACGTAATCTATTACTACTGAGACTTCGAATAATATTTTCCTCTTAAGCCTCGAAAGGCTGGACTAAATTTCGAGCAAAACAGATTCGAGACCACAAACGCAGTAGCGTTAATGTGCGTATTTTGACGGTGAATGGCTGTGTTGACGTTTGTAACTAGTTACGTTGCTGCTGCCTTAATAGTTGCACAAATCGTTAACTATTTCGATTTTACAGGACACAGTATCAAATTGTTTACTGTTGTACCTGAATGAGCCTTGTCATTTTGTTTGTTTTCTGAAGGTCTAAGCGAACACCGTAGCAATCCTCGAAAAAATCGCGTAAACAAGTAATTAGTGGAGATAGATTGTTGCACTATTAAGGCACGTTAACACTTAGCGTAAAAACGTCAGTGCTATAGCGTGTCGTTTGCTTATTTTAACCAACTGGAAATTGTTCGCCGTGAGGCAGTTGGTTGAAAACTTAAAATAAACAAAGGATTCGCTGGCTTGGTCACGATTTTATGCCCAGTGTATACCACGCTTAAAACATTTTCAGTTTTCATTGAGCAAAGCGTACCGCAACTGAAACTTGTTTATTCCAATGTAGCTTTGTTCAACTTCAGTTCATAGAAACATTAAAAATAACAACTAGTATCAGCTACGTTGCTCTCTACTAGAAAAAGTTGTTTTGCTATTCTCTACTGTTTTGCAATTATTACGATATCGGCCTGTTTGTTCTTTATGGCATCACAAAGCGAAATTTATAGTAGAAATGATGTTTGCCACAAAAATTTGAATTGGCTGTGTTGGTTGCTGCAAGGCTTCGACCATTGGTGCTAATAATTTTGTATGGTTTTGTGATCAAAAAATTAACATATTTGTGATGTAGAATTTAGAATCCATGAAATCGCTTTGTGTTCGAGAGTTTTTTCAAGAAAAACTACTCGATGTTAACGAGCTCGCGTCTTTGCATGAAGATCATTGAAAGTGTAAGAAATTTTGTTCTATTGCATTTCAGTAGTGTTTGTGGTGGTTAACATCACGTGTTGGGTCTTAAATTGGATTACAGATCACAGATTTACTTGTGAGATACTAAGAATTGCTATTATAGAAATTCATGCAGTCATTTATTTTAAATATTAACGAGAGGGAACAATAAGAGATACTTGGAAAGTTGCGATATTTCACAGGTTCGTCAGGATTAATGATGTCCAATTAATTACTATCGTTTATGCACAATAGCCAGCAGTAATAAGGTATGGCTAAGCATATTTAATGCGTTTCCATCTTTTTTACTTGTGAGCACATAGCAGTCGCAAATTTCTTTCAGTCTTTGATTTGTTTTGTTTTTTCGAATATGCAATGCTTGGTCCTTCTCCAGTATATCGTTTTCCTTCAAGGCAGTTATTGCTACTCAAGTCATTTTTCTTGACTTTTTAGACTACCAAATTAATTGGATTTTTGTTGCGCTGAAAAGTTTCGTCCCAGCAGTCTTTTGCTTTCGTAATGTTAAGTATCTTCTGATTAAAACTAAGCTTTTTTTATTATGCCATCACAAATCTCTCATATTGGAGCATTTATAGTTACATCATAATGCTATTGCACGAACCAAACCAAAATTTATGTTAAGAAATGGTTTCAGGCCAGTCCTTTAAATTCCTAAACTTCATTATTTCATACCAATTTACGTACTGGAATAATATTTACTCTAATATGCTAGAGTAATCTGCTTTGTGGGATCGTTTCAAGAGGTCGGAGAACTGGAAAAAGTAACTAGTTTTCTTACAATTCAGAATTTGTTCGAGATGTTGGCGAAAAACTGCTTTTTGGAACGAATTCGTGGGTCTGATGGCGATGAACTACTTTTCCTTGCAAGGAAAATCGTATAAATTGAGTAAGTTTTATTACCTATGATTTGATATACGTTTGAAAACAAAGATCCAAATTTCTTTAAAGGCATTTGTGAATACTTTTATAGCAAGTTCATATGAAAAAACTGACCACCGATGGGGCTTACTCTTCAGTGCATTTAATCAGTCTCTTCAGTTAATCAGAATTTTAGAAATTGCTAGATGTATAATCCAAAAGGTTAATTTGAAACGAAATAAAAAACAGGTAGTGCTACTACAGTAGATCATGAGCACTTTTTGTATTCTAAAAACCATCCAGCTTAACTGTTTCAGTTAACGATTCGTTGCTTTGTGTTTCTGCTCGACCGAAGCCACCAAGCAGAGATAGTCATCGTAAAGCGTCTTATCCAAAGACCCAACAACGTTTCAGAATCGTCGTAAAAACGACGCTTTCCCATCTTGGCCACGTCGCCGACACGACTTCCTGTTTTAAATCCAATCATTTTCTATTGTCAGGCTAATTTTTGACCTGACAGGTTAACACATGACCTTGATCGACTCCTCATTATTATTCCCTTCTTCTTAGGACAAACGGAAGAATTTTGATGACTGTTGACTTTTTAGACTTTTGATTTGGTCTGACGCTCTGATCATTTGATCCAGCCCCCATTTTTTGTACTTTGGATGCGTTTTTTTTTTTTTTTTAACAGAAGATCTCGACTTTAGTTCAAAGTCACCTTGAACTTAACCTTCTGTTCTTTTTGTATTAGGCGAAGTGTTTTCCAAACCACTTTAACCCGAATGCTCATTGTTGGTGGTCTATACAAAGACCTCTCCTTGGATGCCCTGGGCTCACTTTATGCTGAAGCATCAGTTAAAGTTCTTTCCTCCCTCCATTGTGGTGTGGTTTAATCAATCGCGACTCTTTCCTATCTCCTCCAAGCGTGATTTTTCTTTCTTCAGAACTAATTTCTGTCAAGCTACTGTCTAGCCATTCCTCACGTTACCAGGAATTCATCCTACTTCAAACCACACTTGTAAGTTTTTTAGTGTCACATTTGATAGAGCTCTTTTCTTTAGGGCTCATATCCATTATTTAGTCTCTTTGCTCCAAATTTTATTGCAATATCAGTCCTTGCGTTTGATTGCTTCCGTCACATGGATTTCTTTTCTCTGCAATGCTTTTACGAGAAAGGTTCTTTCATATGTCTCCTCTGCATGGCTCACTTCTTGTTCAACACATTGATAAACCAATTAGAAGTGAAGCGGCTTGTAGTCTTAGAGTGATAACTGGACACCTTTTCTACCAACCCGAGACTGCTTCTCGAGGCTTGCCTCCTTTTCCTGAAGGTAACTTTCCAACACCAGGTTTCATTTTGTTATAAACGTGCTCTCAAGACTTCCCCCTGAATTCTTTTTTCTTACTGCACTTACCTCAAGTCAGTGGTTAACCAGCTTAAAAAGAAATACCTTTGAGTTCACTTTATCTCAGTAACCTCTCTCTTTTGCGATCCCCATGATTTGATGATCTCTCCTAGTCAAAAACCAGTTTCACAGAATCCTTCATCAAACCCTAACGGTTTTGTTTCCTGCTCCTCTCAGCTTGAATTTTTCCAAACTGTGACGCAGTTTCTCCCCTTCAAACGTTTGCATTACCGACGGCTTTGTACCTTCCCATTTTAGACCTGGCGATGCTATTGCTGTATAGTGTCGTCACTGTATACCCTACATGCTGCGGATGCAGCGCTACGGATTTTGATTCATTTTCTACCGTTTCTACAGCATCCAAATATGGCAAAAATTCGTGATCTAGAACACAGATTTGATTAGTGTAAGAATCATCTCAAGACGTGCCACCATCCACCAATATTCTTCATTACTTGCTCCCAGCCTGTTCTTTCTGTGCTTTCTTCGGCTCCCATGCATCTTTTATCAAACTATTTTTGGAATGTTTGATCTCACGTCTCGTCTCTCTTTAACTGGGCTACAGCCAGTTTTCAGTGGGTCCCTGGCGATGCTGGCCTACCGGGAAATCAGTTACCTGATTTCCGGCCGAAAATAAATCCTCCCTGTCTGCCGTCGCAATCTAGTACACTTCTTTCCAATATTGCCATAGTCAGCACTAGCTCTACCCGTTCCCGTCGATGCAACATTTTGCATTCTCATATAAATTGTCAAATGTTCCAGTTCTCCGAAAGAACAAGTCCTGTTTCGACCTGTACGCTGTGAGCTTTTTCGCCTTGCTACACTACAGAGCTGTAGCTGGCTGGAGAACCCGGAATAGAAAAGCAGACATTTCCACACCATTTCAAGCCACCTATACACTATACAGCCTCTTACTCTTTTATCTTTAAAAGATCGATTGCAAGGAGAACTATTCCTTCAGCTTCTCTTGTCTGCAGTCTACACTTTATTAGATTCTTATTATTTTGAATCCTTATCAACGGAGCGTGCTGTCTCTCAGCCTCGAAAAGATATTTTAGGTATTGTCCTTACAATCTTTGACCTTTGGTTCAGACCTTGGATATTTGGGTAAAGCCTGATGGTTATGTCTCCTCGGAGTTCTTTTTCGATTTAGTTGCAGTTAGCAGTGCAGGTTTAATTTTCAATTTTTTTAGAAGTGCATTTAAAAATAACCGACCGATCAATGATCGAGTGGAATAAAGCGTCTGTAATGAAACGGTAGACTCTGGTTCGATTGCCGTTTGGATCAAAGCTTAAACTATAAAAATTGGTATTCACAGCTTCCCTGCTTGGCGTTTAGTAATAAAAAGGGACAGCATGAATCCTCCATTGTGTGAATGTGTGTGGAAGGGAGGTGGGCAGATGGCACTTAACTGAAAGACCGAAAAGATCCCTTCGCAATCTCCTGGCCAAAGGAATTTGGTAAATAAAGGTGTAAATACATCCACAGTATTTTTATTTCAGCTTCGTGAATTGTTGATAGCATTGCTATTTAGACCACTTGCTATGTTTTATCATTTTGTCGTAAAGACGTTACAGCCTAACCAAATTCATAGATAAGGAATTGAGGATGACTCAACCAAAGTTACCAGAGTGCGACTAATTAGTATTGATTATTTCATTTTTTCATACCTCTGATCGTTAGGATCCTGTAAATGTTTTTGGTAAGGATTGATCTTGGCTAGCAAAGATCATAAAACACCACCGCCTCGCTAGTCAATGACTTGTCTTAGGGCGTAGTTCTCGCGACAAGAATACTTGCATTTTGGTGTGTAAATTAAACACTTTTACAGTATGAACTTAGCGACTAAGGAAGTTCAGTTTGATAAAAATCGTTTAACAATAATTTAAAAGCAATTTAAAAACCCCACAACAGACTGTTTCCCTCTAATAGGTTTATTAGGTGGGTGGAAACTTAATCCAAACAAAAACCAGTAAAACACTTCAGCCAACACGCCTCTCCATCCCAGCGCCGGAGGCCCCGTGACGGGCGCGAGCCCAAGTCATCCCACTGGGACTTACCGTGGCACTGCTGGCCAGGGCTAGGAACCAAAACCCGGTTCGGGAATGAGGATCCACGGCTCTTACCAAACACTGTAAACACCAACTCTGAAGGCTAAACATATCAATCAAACAATGCTTATGCGCTGTTTCGCGTCTACCAAACGTTGAGAAAAGCGCTGTAGAATTTAAACACTGCCAAAATATACAACTGCACTCGACGTCACAATGATAAAGCAATTAGCATTAAATTGAGTTTTGGTCAGGTTAATAATTTATCGGTTTATACTTCGCTTTGTGTCGATACGTTGACACGAGTTTGGTTCTTTGTTTAAGAGTTTTTGTCGGATTTGCTTGTAGTGTGGCCTTTTTTTCTGCTAAACAGAGGTTGCATCTGTTCGAACCGTTTTGGTAAAGCGTGCTCGTTCCACTGGAACGCGATAGAAACCGAAAAACATACAAACGTAAGATGGAACAAAGAGAAACAACTACGCCGTATCAAAACGGCTCAAACAGATGCAACCTCTCTTGAATAGAAAAAATGGCTATACTACAAGCAAATCCGACTAAAAATCTCGAACAAAGACCAAACTCGTGTCAAAGCGTCGACCCAAAGCGGAACATAAACTGATGAATTATCAACTAGGCAAACCACAATTTAACGCAAATCATTTCGTCAGTGTGACACAAAGTGCCATTTTGTATTTCTGCAGTGTTGAAAATTCTACAGCGTTTTTCTCGATTTGGCAGACGCTCAACAGCGTATAAGCAGTAATTGATAGAGATGTTTGGCTCCACAGTTGATGCTTACAGTGTTTGGACCAGCCGCGGATCCTTACTCCTATTCCTGACTCTAGCCGGCGCTTGCAACGATTTGTCCCAGTAGGATGACTTGGACAACTCGAGCCCGTCACAGGGCCTCTCGTGTGAGAACAGGGGACGTGCTGGCTGAAATTTCCACCCTTCCCAATGAACCCATTAGGGAGCAATAGTACGTTGTGTTTTTTTAATTAATTAATTAATTTTAACTGATTTTGTTCTATCTGAACTTCCCGTATCGCTGACTGCCTCTGGCACATGTCCATTGAGCACTTTGGAAACTGCAAAGACGGTGTACAAGTTACAGTATAAACTTTATTCTGTGCGTCAAATTTGAGCAATCATTAACAACTAAGTTAGTTGGTTTTTGTGTTACTATAAAAGCTAAATTTAGACTCTTTGATCTTCTGCTTTCATGTTGTTATCTTCTAATTAACACTATGCTTTTTAATTATTACTTCTGAAATTTCTCATATTGGAGAATTTATAGTAACGTCACAAAGCAATTCTACGGCCCAAACTAAAATTTATGGTAAAAAATTATTTTAGCCTAGTTGAGTTAGATCCCTGAACTTCATTATCTGATATGAATTAGCGCACGATAACATTTACTGCAATATGCTAGAGAGCTCTGCTCTATCAGAATGTTTTAAAAGATCGGTGTACTGAAAAAATTAACCTTCATTCTGCAATTCAGAATATGTTCACGTTTTTGACGAGAAGCTGACGAAGAACTGCTTTTCCGAGCGACGAAGATCGTAAAAATTGCGTAAGTTATTACCTATAATTTGAAAATTACATGTAATGCAACCATGTGTGCTTTTTTATACTTAAAACCAGGCCACTCAACTGTTTCAATTAACAGTCGTTCGTTTAACTTTAAGCCTTCAGCCTGCATGCTTGAGAACAATACCTGAAAACTTTGGTCAGTGTGTGGACTACAGAGGTGTCTGTGTTAGTCTAGTTTCAAGCATTGTTCAATTCTGCTTTGTATAATGCAGCACACTTAGATTGTGATAATTCTGTGATTTATACCTACTTCTGGTTAGCCAGTACGCAAGCTTGGTACTCTTTTATACGTTTAGAGATGACGGCTGAAGCTAGTGCAACGAAGGATTGTCTTGATAAAGTCTAAAAAAACTGAGTTCGAGCCTAGATAAACTCCTCAGAGAAAAAACGAGCCAGCAAGTTGAAGACTCCAAAAAGAAACCGGTAATTTAAAGTATATGTTTGTGCATGTTATGAACCAAAAGAGCTGTAGTGTATAGAGAAGATTTTTCTTATAAAACAGCTCAAATTCTTAAAGTTGAAATTCGATAAATTGTGATATAATTTGTAGATATTTGCTGATTGTTAGTTTTTTGCATAATGTATCTGCTGATGGTGAGTTTTTTGCATAATATTCTATTGCTATGATTCTGCTCATCAACAGGTTTTTAGTTTTCTTATATTTGCGTAATTATTATTGATACCAAAATTTGTAGTTGGAGTTTAAAGGTACCAAGTTACCGTCCGACCTCGATCAATAATTGAGCTTACCTTCCGTAACAATAACAATTGAGCATACCTTCAGTAACAATAACAACGCACAACAGCCTGGGTGTGAATATTTAACTTTATATGGCCTTCTAGTTTTTAGTGTTTAAGTTGACTGAATTTATCAATCTTGATATGAGTTTATAACTTTAAATAAGCCGATGGATGGATAATAAAATTGTTTAGAGAAGTTTTAAGGAATAGGTTTCATTGACTCTGGCAAGATTTTTATTAATTAAAGAAGGTTTAAGAGATGAGGCAGTAAACTAATTGATTCATTCAGCCCTTGTATTTCTACGGATTTTCACTGACTAGCTGTTAAGAAGCTTATTTTCCTATTTCAGATAACCTAAGATCACAAGAACAAGACAGACAACACAAAAACAGCAGTTAAATCAAACAGCTTGGAAGTCTCTGCAGCTCGTTGCACTCAAACCTAAATGAAAGTTTGTCTCTAATTATGCTCAGCCGTGAGATAGCCTGCATAATATCCTGGTTGATGTTGTTGAAATATGTGCTAACATAATACTGAACCAGTTTGTAGGCGAGCCTAAAAGGTTTAGTAATGAAATTAATGGCTTCAGCAGCAATCTAAATCATTAAAAAAAGCACATTTACGAGATTCTAAAAAATTCTTTAATGCTTCTTTTACCTATCAAATAGTAATTTCTCCGCCAAAAATTCTCCACAAAACTTTATTTTGCACTAATTAGTATCGAAGTTTAACTACAGCAGTTTTCAAACCTTTGACTTCCTATTCTGCAACCCACTAACCCTGATTTTCCTCAAGCTTTTTAATGTTAGGTCAATGCACTCTGGCATTTTTCCTACGTACAACAAGCTCTATGCCAATAAAATCGGATTCCTGCGTGAATTGTGATCTTAATGGTTAAAAGGTTTTTTGATTACTACAAGGTTTTACCCACCAATGCATTATTTTGTATCAGAGCTTTTACAGATTTTCAAAAAAATGTTGATTTTAAAATACCAGTTTAACAGTTGAGCTTACAATCTTGCAAGCATAACCAATAAAAATTGACATATCGCCCTGATTATTGTATTTATCTTTAATTGACATTTAGTAGGATTCAACTCTCGTACAATACAATATAGCGTCCTGGGTACGACGTTAAACTGCATCCATCGTTCTATTGAGAGGTGGAGCTTTACCATCTGGCATTTCAAGTAACATCATTGTCCCGATTCCAACTAAGGCCCGGTAGCTCCGGAGTTGTTCCTACTGGTAAACCTGGTCCTACAATAGAGGGAAGGGTTGCTCATGGCTCTCAGTCTCGCCAGCACATGAGATAGGAGAAGGAAACTCTGACTTCAAACCACCATTGAGAGTAGATTTCCATCATACAACACCATTTGCTGTATTGCAGCTCTCCACTCCGTGCTTCTCCGGGCAGAGTAGAAAGCAGCCCACCCATTAGCTCGTAAGAGACAACCAATGGGCAACATTACCAATTGTCATAAGTGCAGTGATGAGGCATTTTTTGTGACGTAACTATCTCGTTGTTTCGAAACTATCTTGGGTTCTAACAGTCTATACATCGGCTCACAATTTGGCAGTTTTACCATCGTTAGCCGATGGATTAACAACTTTTCCCCACAACAATAATTTCTTCGCCGTTGTGAAGTAAACAACCTCTTTGCAAACTTCAGTCTTTAGCAGCATTCAAATACGAAGTTGTATCATTAGACCACATTCAAGATATGAAAGCATTCAAAGTTAGGCTGTTAAAACTGTTTGCTATTTTGCATGCTGCAGCGCCAGTGGAAACATTTATTGTCTGTAGGCTTCCTTTTGTATGCGATCTTTGCCACAATGCGAAAGCACGTAACCACTTAGATTCACGAAATCAATACGTTTGGATTCCACATGCAGTCATTGCATCATTTTTCACATGCAGATTCCACATGGATTCCACATGCAGTCACATGCAGTCAAGATTCTGACGCGCAATAATCAAATACGACTCTTGATAAGTTTGTTGACACAAGTTAAGGTATCATTAAGTATTTACATTTTTTTCCGAAACAAATAATCTAATAACCACGACAAATAACCAAAGCAGTCAACGCTATGCCCGTTCAATTTTTTGTGTACTTTTTTCATGTCGCAGATAAGGTGATAGCAGGCACGTGTATCCGTAGGTTTTGACTCTACAAGTAGCGCAGGTGAAGTGACGTGCCTTGCCACTGATGCAAAATTTGAAAAAGTCGTTAAAAATTGAGAACATTTAGCTAAAACAAACAGCGGTAATAATTAACTGTACTAAAATAATACCATACTTGCAAATGCTTGATGACTTCAGCATGATTTCTCCATCCAGACCTTTTTCTGAATGTAATGCCACAAACTCCCTTGTGGAAATCTCAGGTTTTTCCTAAATTACTGAAGTTTTTATGATTTACTTCTCATGATCTTGCAAAGTTCTAGAGTCACAAGTACTTAGTGCTCAAAACAACAAATATAAGCAAATATACTGTAGCTTTCGATGAGTTCGCTGACAAAACCTAAGGGGTCACTATCATCATTTAGAGTTTTTGCTGTGCAAAATAATCAAATAACCACTAGTAATAACAAAAGCAGCCTACACAACGTCATTTCAGATTTTTTTTATACTTTTTCAAATCGCAGATAAGGTGATAGCAGGCACGTGTGTCTGTAGGTTTTGACCTACAAATCGCGCTGCTAAGTAAAGTGGCGTGCTTTACCACCGAAGTGAAATTTGAAAAAGTAAACGAAAAACAAAGAACATGCAGAATCTGGCCGTCATCTAATTGCTTCAGTCAACAATTAACGGGAACATAATTCAACTTCTCTACAAAATGATATCAGGCTTACCAACACGTGTTTGCAACAGCGTCATGACTTCAGAATGACTTTTTTAAACGTAATGCCGCAAACTCTTTCAAGAAATCTCAACCGCAGATTTTGTGATTCAGTGGTAATTCCTGCAAAATTCTTTACTCCCGAGTTCTCGATGCTCGAAATAACAACGAACACCAAAACAAAGTCAGTTGCGGTACATTTATGCCAGAAAGTTAAGTTGTTTTTTTGTCAAAAAATTGGCAAACGTTGATTCTAAAATACCAGTTCAACTATTGAGTTTATTAATTTGCAAGCATTCGCGATAGTAATTGCCATGTTACCCTGAATTTAATGAGACGACAGTATTTATCTTCAGTATTTATCTTCAGCAGGATGCAATCATCGTGCAGTATAAATATACTCGTCCTGGGTACGACGTTAAACTGCATCCGTCATTCTATTGAGGAGTGGAGCTTTACCATCTGGCATTTCAAGTAACATCATTGTCCCGATTCCCAGCAAAGGCCCGTTGGCTCCGGAATCTCCCTACTGGTCAACGTGGTCCTGCAATAGAGTGAAGGGTTGCTCATGGCTTTTAGTCTTGTCAGCTCATGAGATAGGAGAAGGGAACTCTGACTTCAAACTACCATGGGGAGTGGATTTCCGTCCTTCAACAGCTCTCCACTCCGTGCTTCTCCGGTGCAGAATAGGGAAGCCGCCCACCCAGCGGATCGTAAGTGACGACCATTGGGCAATGGGCATCATTACCAGAGGCCATCAGTATGGTAATGAGACGTTTTTTATGACTTGACTGTCTTGTACTTTTGTTTTAAAATTATCTTGAGTTTTAACTGTTCCATGCATTTGTTTACAAGTTTGCAGTTTCTCCATCGTTAGCCTGTGGATTACTAGTTAAATTTCTCCCACGATAATTTCTTTACAAATAGTAAAGTGTACATTTTTTTGCAAACATCAATTCTTTGCAACGTTCAGCAGTATTCAAATAGAAAGATGCATCATCAGACCAGATTCAAGACATATGAACGTTTAATGTTTTTTCAAAACGGTTGTAGGCTGTAACGCCAGTGAAAAGCACATAATATTCGTAGGCCTCCCTTCGAATGCAATTTTTATCACGGCGTGAAAACAGGCAGGCACCCTTAGTTTTCATCCGAAATCAAAAGGCCTGGATTTCACATTTTTGGTTTAATTACCTTCATATTCCATTATAATAACATCTTCATGGCACATTTGACAAAGAAGGTTGTTGACACACACGCCTAAGGTATCATCAAGTGTTCAAAGTTTTGCTAAACCAAATAATCAAATAAACACTTCTAATAACCGAAGCCGTCAACACAACGATATTTTAGTTTTCTTCATATTTTTTCACATTGCAGATAAGGTGATAGCAGACGCGAGTGTCCGTAGGTTTTGACCGTACAAGTCGCGCAGGTAAAGTGAAGTGTCTTGCCACCGATGCAAAATTTGAAAAAAAGTTGCGGAAAAGCTTAGAAGATATGTCACAGATAATAGCAATATTGGATCAGAAAAATACCGGTATGGGAAAAAAATTCAACTTCCCTGAAAAGTGATACCGGACTTGCGAACGCTTGTCAATGAGAACTTATGACTTCATCATTTCATTTCGCTCCAGACCTTTCATATGTATTGTTGCCAATATTCTTATGGGAATCTTGTAGATTTTTGCAAAATTACTGCAGTTTTTGTTTTTCGCTAGTTATCTGCTTTGCAAAGTTCTGCAGTCCCATTGTTCAAGACAACAACGAAATCAGCGTTAGTCTTAATAAACAATATTCCATTGCTTTTACTTTTGGCCACTGCAGTGTTTGTTTTTGTATGGTGTTAGTTTCTAAAATGTTCTCTTTGTTAATTGTGTTGTTCGTCTTTGATTTGCAGTGGTGTTAAAATGCATAATTATTGAGTCTTCATTTAAAATTACTCTTTAATCTCGTCGTTTGCTTCAGTTTTCAGCTAAGTATTGTGCACCTAACTTTTTGTGTTAGTGCTAAATATTCCATAATTCTTTGGCTACATCCAGCTGATCAAAAACAATTGATAATCATTATATACACTCTCATATAAACTCATATGCAACTGGCTGGTTATTAAACCTTTCACGTTTACTGTAAGTCATTTATTCTTTTCGGTATCACCAAAACCAAACAACTAACACACATTTAGCAATGACTAACGGTTACAAAGTTGATCACAAAAGTATCTAAACACAACAAAACTATCGCTGCATAAGAAGAGAGCTAATGCTATGTTTGTTGCAATTTGACGTAGCTGTCTGCAAGAGGGTCACACCTTGTGCCAGCTTTTTCTTGATAATTTTTTACATGGACTATTTTATCAACCTAGGGATATGATTTGATCAGTTCAGATACCTGGTACATTACATTTTTAGCAGTGATAATGCATCAATTAGTTGAATCATTTACATTCAAAACCACAAACATATAGTAAAACAAAATGTTGGCAAGACAAAATACTTCTATACTTCTTATCTTGTAGTCGGAAAACTAATGTTACAGTTTAGCGAATGTTTTCAAGTAATTACCCGTGCTCCATTTCGGGGTAGAATAGTGGAGCGGCCGTCCTGTCTGTCGTAAGAGGCGACTAATGGGCAAGGGGGTTGTCAGAGAAATTTCTGCTGATCATAAAAGATTTTAATCGAGAAACAGCGCTTACCGAGTTTGGCCGTCTAGTAATTTTCTTCCAACGATTTGGAACGTGAAAGTTGAAGTTCGATATCTTTGCGTAGGACAGAACAGAGTTAAATAAAACTGGTAAATGCTGCTTTTTCATTGTGGAACGATCAGCAGAAATTTTCCGTACACCCCCTTTATTTTATGCGAGTTTGTTAACAGTGGTGTTTAGGTCACAGTGTATCATGTTTCAATTGAGTATTAGTCCAACGTGAACAAGAGTAAATAGAAAACTTTTAGTACTGAAAGTCTTAACGAAAGGCTAGTAAGCGAAAGTCAATAAAAAAAATCAGTTACGAAGAATTAATGAAATAACTTGTCAACAAAAGATTATTGAAAGGAGTGGTCAGCGGTGGATTAGTAAAATAAGTGGTCAGCGAGGGACTATTGAAAGGAATTGGCAGATAAGGAAAAATGAGAGCCATTGCCAGCAGACGAATAATTAAAGGAGTTTTCGGCGTATCATTATTGATAGGTGTTGTCAGTTAAAGATTGATTATGAAAAGAGTTGGCAGCAAAAGATTATTAATTAATAAGAGTTGTCAGTGAAGCATTAATGACAGGAGTTGGCAGTGAAGGATTAATGAAAGAAGTTGTCATTGAACGGTTTTGAATGTAGTTATCTGCAAAGTGCAAATGGAAAAAGTTTTCAGCGAGCGGTTAACGAAAGAAGTTTTTAGCAAACGGTTACAAAAAGATTGCCAGTAAACAGTTAACGACAGGAATTGTAAGTGAAAAGATAATGAACGGAGTTAGTAGCGAAGTGTTAATGAAAGGAGTTTTCAATGAACGGTAAATGCAGGGATTCTCAGTAAACGCCAAATCAAAGGATTGCCTGTAAACCGTACATGCAAAGGGTTTTCAGCGTTGGGTTAATAAAAGGAGTTTACAGCGAAGTGTTAATGAAAGGATTATTCAGTGAACGGCTAATGAAAGAATTGTAAGTGAACGCTAAATGGAAGGAGTTTTCAACGAAGTGCGTCAATGCAAGGAGTTTTTGTAAACGGTAAACAAAACGGGTTTTCAGCGAATGGGTAATGAAAGGATTTTTCAGTTAACGGTAAATTCTGGATTGTCAGTGAACTGCAAATGAAACGGATTGTGAGTGAACGGTAGTAAATGAAAGCGGTTTTCATCACAGTGTTTATGAATGGAGTTTTCAGTGAACGATAAATGAACGGATTGTCAGTAAACGATACATACGAGGGGTTTTCAGCGAAGGGTTAACGAAAGGAATTCTCAGCGAAATGTTAAAGAAAGGATTGTCAGTGAACGGTAAGTGAACGGTAAATGGAAGTAGTTTTCATCCAAGTCTTAGTGAAAGTAGTTTTCAGTGACGGTAAATGAAAGGATTGCCAGTGATCCGCAAATAAAAGAAGTTCTTAGCGAAGTGTTATTGAAAAGATTGTCAAGAAATAGTTAATAAAAGGACAATCTTTTCATTTATTGTAAATGAAGTGAGGTTTTCAGCGAAGTGTGTTAATGGAAGGAGTTTTTAGTGAACGGTAAACAAAACGGCTTTTTAGTGAACGGTAAAGGAAAGGCTTGTCTGTGAAAGCATAATGAAAGGAGTTGGTAGCGATGGGTAAATGAAATGAGTTGTCAAAAAGAGGTTATTGAAAGGAGTTATCAGTGAACGGTAAATGAAATGAGTTTTCAGCTAGCTGTAATACAAAGTATTATCAGTGAATGGTTCATGAAAAACGCTATCAGCAAAGTGCTTATGAAAAACGTTGTCAGCGAAGTGTTAATGAAAGGATTATCAGTTATTGGTTCATGAAAAAAGTTAACAGCGACGTGTTCATGAAAGGCGTTGTCAGTGATGTGGTAATGAAAGCATTTTCGGTAAATGTTTCATGAAAAAAGTTATCAGCGAAATGTAGATAAAAGACGTTGTCAGTGACTGGTCAATGAAACGAGTTATCATTGAAGCGAAAATGAAATGAGTTATCAGAAAATGACTAACAAAAGCAATTGCCAATGAACGGTTAGTATACGGCATTGTGTCAGTGAAAAGGTTTTTCGTTGGAGTTTTCAGCAAGGATTAACGAAAGGAGTTGTCAACAAACCGTTAATGAAAAGATTTGTCACCAAAAGTTGAGAATTAAATTGCCAATGAAGGATATTGTCTGCAAAAAGAATGTGACAGAAATTATTTGCATAGAGTTATAACGTTGAAGTGTTAAAGACTTTGATAATTGCAAGCGAAAACGTGTAAAATAGAGAACCGCAAGTTATTGGTTTAAAGAAAAACAGAGCATAATGGAAGATTGTCAAGTTAACGGTTTTAAGGCTTCACAATTGCCAATGTTCTCAGCTTACTGCAGCGCTAGTGGAAAGCACATGTCTCTATACATCCTCTTCAAAGTTTCACTGTGAATTGGTATTCCAAGCGTGAAGGCACCATAGCACTTGAGTCTCACGACGGTGTTTCTCCTAAAGATTTTGCAGATTATTACAACATTATTTTTTGCAGTTTTTGACATGAATTTTGCTGTTCGCACACCCATTTTTCACATTCATGGTTTTTGTTTTTCGGTATTTTAAAAAAGCATCCTAACATTGTTAAAGCATTTTATTTCGATGTTATGACAAGGCCTTGGTTTTGACACTTACAGTTTTGGGTTGTCTACTTAAATGTTAATATGACTTTTATTAACAAATATTCTATTAACAAATGTTAATATTCTATTAACAAATAGAAATGGTGATGGATAATTTAGAAAAGGTGGGCATGCTAGCCAGTAGGTTTTTAACGATAGTTACAAAGTTGGCCCCAACATGACCAGATGCCTTAAAAGGATGATCGATACTGAGATATGGCACAAAAGTAGTTAATAATGAATTCAGTAGCGGGCCTAATTGTTAATATTATTTAGCATTTTGTGCAAGACTCGAGGTATCTCTGTTCGTAAAGCGCCTTTAACTTTTGGTGAGGTTACTGGTTACAGCACAGTCTTGACTACATAGAACTTGAGCATTTGTATACGTTGCAGGCCTAGTGGTAGACGCATGAATCCGTAGGCATTCTAAAGCGCAGTTGAAGTTATGTGTCTTTCCATAAGCAAAAGAAATTAAAAGTTTCAAGTAGCATACAAAATGCTGGTGTTTCAGCACCATTTTTGCTGTGCTTATGGTAAAAGCTGAGGACAAGAGATATCTCAAAACACGTAAAACAGTTCGTAAGAAAGCCTAAGATTTCATTCAGTAGTAATGCAGTGATATAAAAACTTAATGTGGGTGTGAAGTGGTTGCATTTCGATGACCGATTTTTAGTTACAAAAAACAAATTGCGTTTTCATTACTTTAAGACTTTCACCAAAGTTCATGCGAGCCAATCAGTGTTTAACCAAACAGTGGCAATTAAGTTGTTCCTTGAATTAACACATGTTTAGTTGAATCATTCGAACGTTAGGCTTTAAAATGCTGGCACAGTTAAGCAGTGGCACTGAGGACAGTAACATGGATGTTGGAAGTAATTTGAATGGAAAATAAGTGAATTTTCAACAGTTTTGCAACCAGAATGGAGGGAGGGGTAGTATGTTACGGGTAACAGAACATGAAATGAACAGTGGCATAAAACACTCATTTAAAGTAAACAAAATTGAACATGACAGGATTATATCAAACGGAGAAGTTCACCCAATCACAAAGGTTTCAATGCTGCAAACTTTGCGGTTAAAATACCATAAGGTTATCTTAAAACATCAAAAAGAAGTTGAAACACAGGCCAAACGAAAGTGCTCAGCAAAACAACACTAACGGAAAAGACAGTCATCTGCAATTGAGAAAAACACTTGTTTAATTGCATTCAAATCATAGCTAGTCAAAAAATTGAGATGAATCCAATATCACCACAGCTGGCGAAGTTTTAAAAAAATAAACAAAAAAAGCCGGATGCCCTAAAATAATACTTGAAAAAAAACAAATATAAAAATACAAAATAAAAAATAAACCAAAAAAATTACAAACAACAAAAAAGCAAATATAAAATTACCAAGCAAAAAACAAACATAAAAAAAATTAAAATATAAAAATATAAAAAAAATTTGGCGTAAATAACTGTAAATCTAAATGAATTTAAGCCTTCTTTGCAGAGTAGTAGCATATTTTAAGATTTTATTCCATTGATTTTTTTACTATTTTATTTTGAATGTTATCGCTGTGTTGTTTGTTTCTGTAAAGACACCCTGATATTATGTTTCTTGTAACCACTCTGAAATTGTAAACAATATTTATTAATAAGTTTTGTTAGCTTGGTATAGTTAGCATTTGACACAACGATTCAGCTCAAAGTCTGATGCTTTTTTTTCGTAAGAAAGACGCAAAGATCGGGGGAGTTCTGCCTCATAGATTGTGCTTGCACGTAGGCCTTACTAATGACCAAAAGGCTAACTCTGTACATGATAACGAGCAAAAAGTCGGTGAACTCTGCATTTACTTACATCCAGTGACACGTAGCCTACTTCCAGCCATTTCTATTTACAGTTGGAGCGACAGCACGTTTTTTTAAATGTACCAAACAAAGCCACGTGAGGGAAGACCGAATTTGAATGCCAGATAAATCAAAGTTTCCATCTCATGTTTTCATAGGTGCATAACAACCGCATAAGCATTTGGCTACGTGTAACTAACAAGACAGTAATTTTCTTCAAAAAACTATTTTTTGGTTTACTGGAGTTGCAGTGTATCAATACGTCACGGAAATCGGCACAGATTTACCGATTAATGACATCGAAAAGACATATTAATAAAGTAGGCAACTAGGCATTTAGGCAATGGCATTCGAAATATATAGAAAAGCTTGATTTGAGTTGGATGTAACATCAGAACGAATGGGTTGCATCTTGGCAGCCAGCTTATGTAAATATCATTATTTGTCTAGGTACGATTTGACAGACTATTGAATAGTTTTATTGGCGGCTAGTTTTCAGCGGGTGCTAGTGCTATAAGATCGCGTTGATAAAACTATCCATTGAAGACGAAGTGCTTTTGTTAGAAGACATGAACTGAGCTACATCAGTAAGAATGACCTTTCCATTGCGCTCATGGTTTGTGTCAGCATTAATCAAACGTAGGTAATATCAAAATTTCAACCTTTTCTTAATTATTCAAGTATAACACGGATATCCCAGTATCACATTTTGGGCAAGTGTATGCATGGCTCAAATATCACCAATTGATATCAAATCAAACCGAATTTTTGATGGAATAATTGCTGTAGGTCACAGCTGCAGTACTACAGCATCATTGCTTTGTAAAACTATTAAACTAAAGCAAGGTGGTTGGCATATGTGTCCGTAGGCCACATTTTTCTGAGGGCGCGCAGTTGAAGTGATATGCCCAACCACCACTGCAAAGTTTAAGATTTGCATCACCGGTATCAATAAATCAACACGCATAGTATCTCACGTACTAGATTTATCTAATACCCATTACTTGAACGAAGTTGAAGTTTCACTATCACAAATAGAAAAACTGACCTGTAAATAATTTGGCATTTGAAAAGACTTTTCCAGCAATGTATCATCTTAACACGCAAAGCATGATGACATTTTTAAGCAGAGTATGAAGAAGATGCACAGCTATGCTGTAGCACAGTGCTCCGCAACCTTTTTCCACTCACGGCACACTTCACAACATTCATAAACTCGGCGGCACACCGGGGGCGAAAATGTTAACTAGAAAGAGAAAAATTAAATGCAAAGGAACAGCATCAATAAATTTAATGCGATATTTGCGCCTGCTTTGATGAACACAATCGTTGAATATTAGGTTCAAATTTCGAAAGAGCAACTCGAAGTTCTCTATCAATATCACTCAAGCAGGATCGTTTGTCGTTTTTGATCAATACGAGAGAAGAAAAGCTTTGTTCGCACAAATAGGTTGTGAAAAATTGGAGCAGAATTTCGATAGCTGCCTTTGAAATTAGTTTGTATTCTTCTCTAATAGAAACCCAAAATTCTCCAAGTGACATCTCGCTGAATTTCAATCGGAGAGTTCTGTCATTTCGTAACTCAAGAAATGACTCCCTGATCGGCAAAGAAAGCTCTTCTGTGGAAATTTCAGCGTTGGATGAAAAAGGATTTCGGATCCAATCATATTGTTGTGTGTTGATTGTAAAAAAGTAATAGTCATATTTCTGCTGCAACAAAGACAAGTGTTCTTGAGCCAAATCCACTACAAATTGTCTGTCAACATCGCTCAAATCATTATTGCTTCTTGGAAACATTTCCAGTGATCCTCGCCCCAACTCGGTTTTCCATAGTGCTAATTTCTGTTTAAATCCAGTCAACTTGTCAGAACACGATAGTATATTTTCTTCCCTGCCTTGCATTTTGATGTTGAGTTCATTTAAGTGTTCACATATGTCCGCCATGTACGCAAGTTTTGCAACCCAATAATCGTCTTCAAGGTGCTTACGCAAATCGTGGTTGTTCTGACTTAATATAAACTGACTCACTTCATGCCTAAGTTCAAAGAGTCTTGCGAGAACTTTTCCCCGAGAAAGCCAACGTACATGCGTATAGTACAATAATGACTGATGCTCTGAACCCATTTCTTTGCATAATGACGAAAAAATACGTGAATTCAAAGCTCTCCCTTTAATGAAGTTCACAATGTCAATGCAGTGTTTCATCGTTTCGGACAGTTCCTCTGGCAGCACTTTGGTCACCAAGGCTTCTCTATGTATGCAGCAATGCGTAACTTGAATGGCAGGATTTTGCTGTTTCACCAACGTAGCAAAACCTTTACCTTTGCCCAACATTGCTGAAGCACCATCTGTGCAAAGGTTGACGCAATCATTCCAGTGGATACCGTGGGCGGTAAAAAACTCGTTTGTCACGCGAAAAATGTCCTGCCCAGTTGTTCGCTCTGGAAGTTTTTTGCAAAACAAATACTCTTCTGTAATAGCATTGCCGTCGACAAATCGTACAACAGCCAATAGCTGTGCTTGCTTTTTGATGTCCGTTGTTTCGTCGATTTGAAGGGAAAATTTTCCAGATGTTTTTAGTGTATTAAGTAGCGTTTCAAGTAGATTTTCAGACATATCGCCAATGCGCCTTTTAATAGTCTCGGCGGACAACGACACTTTCCTGACTTCTTCAGCTTCCTTCTGTCCAAGCATTAATTCGACAATTTCTAGGCAGGCTGGTTTTATGAGTTCTTCTCCGATAGTATGCGGCTTTTTCTGTCGAGCAATTAATTTGGCAACTTGATAGCTAGCTTCTACTGCCTTTTCCGTGACTGTGAAAGTTGACTTCATGAATTGCTGTTGCTTTTTCTTTTCAATCCATATTCGTTGAAAGAAATCCTTATCCTTGCCAGAATAAGTAGAATGTTTTGTTTTTAAATGCCTAATAAGTTTGCTTGGAACCATTGCTTGATTACCAAGTTGTTCTTCACAAACTACGCAATGTGGATTTGGAGCCTCTTCACTACCGCACCAAGTAAATCCATATTGCATGTAGTCTTCACTGTATTTTCTCTTCTTTTGTGCTTTTGCAGTACCACTTGCTGAAGTAGGTAAACTATCTGGTGGTTGAACTGCTATCTTTAAAAATTTATCCATTGTGTCTAACAGTTCTAAATTTCAGTTTTGCTGAACGCAGAAGATTAAGCTCACAAACAACTTAGAAAACCTAAACAAACACACAAACAACTAAGAAAAGTTTCTAAAAATACCGCGGCACCCCTAGCACAGCTTTGGGGCACACCGGGGTGCCGCGGCACCCCGGTTGCGGAGCACTGCTGTAGCAGAAACAAACACTAACTGTAGAAGGGCTTTGAAACGACGGCATTGAGTTGGTTTGACATTAGGTCAAATGTAATTGCATCTTGATAGCCAGTTCAGTAAAGTAACATCGTTTACCCAGTTACAATAAGATATAGAATTCGATTGTTTGAGTAACGGCCAGTTTTCCGTTTTCTGGTTGCTATTACATCACGTTAATAAAACTTTCGTGAAAAATCATAACAGCTTGTTAGGCGACAGAAATTAAATAAGATCATTATTATTGGTGATGACTATTTTCTATTTTTATGTATTTTTTTCCCGAGATTTTGATTACAACTTGCTTTTATATGCTGCTTGTAGCAGTTACTTCAGCAAGTAAAAGCCTTAAAAATAGTTCTGATACTTAATTATTACAAACCCAAATACTAATGAACAAAAATTAAAAATCTCAAAAAAAAATGATAAAATATAAAACCAAATACAAAAGAGCAAAGTGAAAAAAGGCAAAAAAAAACAAACTTTAAGATTATTTAAGTTGTAATAATTATTCTAAAGCGCATCACGTATAATCAACATAAGTAGGTTCTTTAATAATAGCTAAATATTAATTTTATGAATGTTTTTGTTTTACTATAATGTTTGTGTAACCATGTTTTGTCAAATGTATCCTGATGCTAATGCTTTGGTAATCATCTTGCAATTAGAATATAAGAAAAAGTTTTGAAGGCTTTTGCTAGCTTTTTGAGTAGATGGATCGCAGACTAGTTTCACCACCGAATAGATCGGGAACTGTAACAAGAACAACGGAACAGTAGCGAGCAAAAATGAAAAGTCCAAATTAGTTCTAATTGTGCAAAATAAGCTTCAAAAACAAACACTGCAACCATAGATTAAGTTTTAAGTAGCACTTTAACTAAATTCTTGAATCCTGAACGAACGATCCAGCAAACTAAGCTTTTAGTTGAATTTGGAGGTAATAAAGACAAAATTTAATTGGCGTCGTTTGTTAATTGTTGAAAAGGGCCAAACCACACCAAAAGACATCAAGTCAGGGAAAACGACTTTCATTTCAACTACAAATCAGTTTCATAGGGCTGCAAATTACAGAAAAACTATCGAACGGGATCTAGCTATCAAGCCTGGAAATAATGGCAATTGGATGGAAGAAGCAAGAATGGAACGGGAATTGTAATGCTATCATGTAAAGCGAAGTTGCATCTTGGTATGCTGCACGAAATAACATCATTCACCAAGGTGTAACAAGTTGGAAATGTCATGAGATTTTTTGACAACCAGCTCCTGGATTTCTGGTAACATAACATCACGTTGAAAAATTTTTCGACACTAGACAAGTGGTTTAAGTTGGCATGAATGATTGAGTTACATCAGTTAAAGAACTTCTACCAATTTGGCCACCACGAACTTTAACCACATTAACAATCGAACTCACAAATCCAAGTGATATCGTTAGTTTTCTATACGGAACTAATTACCTCCAAAAAACTTCAAGTTCGTTGAACCGCAGCCAATTTAACTACAATTATCGTTTGGGTTTGCTGTTTTATTAACATCCAGTTGAAAAAACCGTTAGTTTAAGCTTCAAGTAATGTTACAATTGTTGGATGGCATCATGTCGGGTCAAGAATTAATGGTAATTGGAAGGAATACGCAAGAATGGAGTAGCTATCAAAATACCATCATAAAAGGGAAGTTGCATCTTGGTTTGCTGCACAAATAGCATCATTCGCCAGGGTGTAATGTGTTGGACATATCGTTAGAATTTTTTACCTGGATTTTTGGTAGTGTAATATCATGTATGAAAATCTTTTGATACTAGACAAGTGGTTTAAGTTGGTGTAAATGATTGAGTTAAATCAGTTCAGAACTTCCTTCGATATTGCTAGTTTTTGAAACAAAACCAATCACACCAAGAGACATCAAGTAAAGCAAACCAATAGTCAATTTATCTACAAACTTGCTATTTGAGGCTAATTTAAAGTTGAACTAAATCAAGACAACGTCACAACTCCATCAGTTTTGTAGTCGCGAAGCAGTTAATGCTTTGAGGTTTGGAATCGAGGATAAGAATTAGATTTCAGTAGGGGCTGAGATTGTGTGCGGGTTAAGCTTGACGTAGTATTTGGGAATTGAGGGTTTAAGTTAGGATTTGGGAAGGTTCTCAAGTGGCTTGATACTGCACCCAGTGTTAGAACATATTTATTATCCATTGCAAACTACCGAAAGTTACGCATGGCAATCATACAGCAATTGGGCTAATCAACAGCCTCTTCAACTACTAATTAGCAAGGGGGTGATGGTTGCATTTCTTGTAGGCAAATGTTGTCTCGAAGGAGGGAAACATCTTATGTACTGGTTTGCTAGCGTTAGTTACAGCGAAACCAGAACCTCCTACCATAGTGGTATGATTGCAATTAAAATACACCGGTTGTAGTTGCACGCTTTTAATTACATAGCATTGGGCAAAAAACAGTTCCAGAACGGATTTTTTTCAAATCAAGTCTTGTTAAAACTTTTTTAACAAAATTTTAATAACTAGTTTTAACACAAGCAGTAGCACTAAGAAGGGTGTGAAGAGATGTAAAAGAGTGCATTAACATCGCAAAAAAATGGGTTGTTTCTTGGTAGCAAAAATGGAAAGTATAGCACCATTTACCAAGTTACAATACGATAAAAAATTCGATGGTTTTATTGACGGCCAGTTAGCGGTTTCTGGTTGCTATAACATCACGTAAATGAACTTTCGGTTCAAGACTGAGTGTTTTAGTTCAACGATGCAAGTTAGCTACAGAATAAAACTGGCTTTCCGACCGCTTACTTGGCCATACTGCATACTTGTATACCTCAAAAGCCTACATTGAAATATTTATTTATAGTCAGTATCAATTATTAGTTTACCGATGATTTTCGCGGGCAAAAAGTGTTTTCCATTGTTGTTTTTGTTCATAAAGAAGGATTAAGATATGACCGTAAGATCTCACATTGGTATTGGCAAACTGTTTACATCAATAAAGGAGGCTTCGTAGCAGCAGAAAGTACCGAGATGGTAAACTGCCAGTAGATTAACTACCAGTTTGGGGTTTTTGGATAAAACATCTTGTTGAAAAACTGCCAATTAATTCAAGCAGGTGTTTAACAAAAGAAAAGTTTGAATTATGCACAGAGTTAGCTTTTTGCTTCAACAGGGAGAGTGAGTTTCGCCATTACAAAACGTGAAAACATAACTAATTTACAAGGCCGCAGGCATCTAATTTTGACTAAAGTGATTTTTCTTGAGAGCACCCAAGCTAATAAATGCATAAGCATCAATGTTGAAACAAGAAACAACTTGAGTTGAAAATATTATGCAATGAGCAATATTGCCTCAATAGTTTTCTTCCAAACTTTTAGGTTGCCATTAACAGCAGCAGGAAAATAAGCACTCCTGAAAGATTAGAAAGCCTTTGACAGAAAAAACTGCCCTTTTTTAAAAGTTTAGAAACGAATTCAAACGATATTGAAGCAAATGCAGTGACTCGTAGTGGATTTTGTTAAAATGATATTGAAACATCAAGATCAGAACGAATGCGGTTGTATCTTGGTAGCTAAGCTTGGAAAATAACATCGGCATCAAGATACAATAAGGCGGGCAAATTGATTGTTTCATTAACGGCCAGTTGCGGTTGCTGGTTGCCATAAGAACACGTCAATGAAACTTTCGATTCAAGACTGAATGCTTTAATTTGATCATAAATGTTGGATTACACCAACAACAAGAGCTTCTTACTACTCAAAGCGTTTGTATGACATGTAAATAATAATTTTCTTTGTCGATTAAAAACCATGATTTGCTGCCAGAATGTTTTGCTTAAATGCAAAAGCAGCAACACTTTTAAAGAAAGGTTCAATTTGACTAAATTGAGAGGAACAAAGTCAAGGAGTTGGGGAGAAAAATTCTTGTAAAATTTGGGGAAAATACATGTAAAACAATGGCATGGCACTGGGTAATTTACAAGGAAATTTGGGTTTCTGGTTGCAAACCATTTGTAGACACGTACGTCACAATATGAAACTTTTATAAAAATAAGTTTTTTTGAGCTTAGCAGTGCCAGCATTTGTAAAGGTTTGCAAAAAGCTATGTTGGCATTTGTGATGGAAATTTGAATGATTCAACTAGACAGAATACAGGCTCAATGTCCCTTTTAATGTATTCAGTTATCCTTATTAACAAGTTTTAAAGTCAATCGGTTTACGCCCAAAAGAATATTAATTTGGAACCACTTCAAAACAACAACTTTTGAACACTACTACATGCAAAAAGCAATGCTACTGCAATACCACGTTTGTTGTCACCCTTCATTTGTGTTTATATCTCAGTTGATGATTATGAATAGATATACATTAGCATGCTTCCTAATAAACAATACATAGCATGCTACCTGATTCATTACTGTTCACCATACAAAAACCCTTAGCCAGCCAAGATTTGATCAAACTTAGGAAGTTTTAGAAAGTCCAAATTTAGAAAGTTTGATCAAACACAGGGCTTGGTCAGTTTAGCAATTATAAATTTGCACATTTAACAAGTTGTGCATATTTGCTGTTCAGATGCATCTCTGTGAGACCTCTGTTGTCAGTGGGGTGATCGGAAATACCTCAGACCATCAATCTCTTGCACTCATTACGGCCATATCATTGTATATGCACTATCCACTTTTAAACCATCTTTGGCATTTTGTTGAAGTCTTCAAACCAAAAATCGACACAAACCAACGAAAAACTATGGATGAATAGTTAGTTACAGAGCAAACTAACATTGCGCTTTTGTTGAGGATAGTTTCAAAGATGGAATTGAGAACAGAAAAGTGTGAATATTTAGTCAGCAATGTTTGTTTTGCATAATATGCAACAAAGTTATGCTCATGCAATTAGAAAGTTGCTGCTTGAATAAGACTTCCAAAAAGATTGCTTAGATAGTGAAATGTGGGTGTCTGCGATTGAATTACATCTAGAAAATTTGATTAAGCAGGGCTTAGTAATATCCCTGTGGCGTCTCTGTGATCAGTGGGGTGGTCGGAAATTCTTCATACCATCAATCTCTCGCACGTATTCCGGCCATCTCATTTTGTTTGCACCATCCACTTTTAAACCATCTCTCGCATTTTTGGTGAAGCTTTTTCAAGGTTAAAAGGCAAAAATTGGCATGAATCAATGAGCAACAACGGCTAAATACTGAGCTACAGAACAAACTAGCATGTTGAGGATAGATTCAAAATGGAATTATGAAGAGAAAAGTTTGATTATTCTGCCAGTAAAGTTTGATTTGAATAATATTTACCAGGGCTAACACCAGAAGGTCAAGTTTGTCAAACTTTAGACTCTTGTAAACGTATGCTACTAAGTACACCACATATCGGTATGAGACTAATGCAGAAAATTGGAAGTTATTTCACCAGTTAGAACCATTTGGTTGTAATTTCGCTTGATTTTTGAATATCGTCAGCAGTTGCACTATTTTATCGTGTTTAAATGATTCAACTACGTTGCGCTTTATTCAGACTTAGTCACATTCTTTACGGAACATACCAATCTAGCAATTCACTGATCGAAGTTAGACAAAACAAAGATACTAATGAGAAAACAGTACTTACTAAAACAACCACCAGATCAATTTGACCTTCTTGCAGATAAAAAAATAGATACCAACATAGCCTCTGTTATAATTCAAGCGTTTTTGACCGTCTGAAAATGATTTTTGTAATATTTTTATTTCATTGCTAGCTGTGTGCCATAGTTTAAGTAGAGCAGTAAATCAGTGCCCGTATAGCAGTGCTTCAGAGCTCAGAAAGTCGGTGATAATTAAGCAAAGGCTTGTTGACACGCTCAAGATATCATCGTGTGTTCAGAGTTTTGCCGAACCGAATAATCTAATAACCACTTTTAATATCGAAAGCAGTCGAAACAACGACATTTCAGTTTTCTCTGTACTTTTCTACATTGCAGATAAGGTGGTAGCAGGCACGTGTGTCCGCAGGTTTTGACCCTACAAGTCGCGCAGATGAAGTGACGTGCCTTGCCACCACTGCAAAATTTGAAAAAAGTTGCTGAAAAACAAGCAACCTATTTTATCGAAAATGGCAATATTGGATAAGAAAGATACCGGTACTTTAAAAAAACTCAACTTTCCTGAAAAGTGATACCGTACATGCAAACGCGCGTCAGTAAAGACTTGATGATTTGAGCATTTCGTTTTCCTCCATACCTTCTCTACCTATGTTTGCCAACATTCTTATGGAAATCTTGTAGATTTTTGCAAAATTACTGCATTTTTTGTTATTCGCTAGTTATTTGTTTTGCAAAGTTCTGTAGTCCCAAGTACTCATTGTTCAAAACAACAACGAAAACAGCGTTAGTCTCACTAAGCAATATTCCATTGCTTTTACTTTTGGCCACTGCAGTGTTTGTTTTTGTATGGTGTTAGTTTCTAAAATGTTCTCTTTGTCAATTGTGTTGCTAGTCTTTGATTTCCAATGGTGTTTAAAATGCACTATCATTGAGTCTTCATTTAAAATTGCTCTTTAATCTTGTCGTTTGCTTCAGTTCTCAGCTATGGATTGGGCACCTAAAGTTTTGTATTAGTGCTAAATATGTCTTGATTTTTTGGCTACATCCAGCTGATCAAAAACAATTGATAATCATTATATACACCATCATAAACTCATATGCAACTGATTGGTCATTCAACCTTTCACGTTTACAGAGCAAGTCAATTATTCTTTGCGGTATCACCAAAGCACATTTAGCTTTTACAAGCGGTTACAAACTTGGTCACAAAACTGTCTCAACCCAACAAAACTATCGCTGCATAAGAAGAGAGCTAATGCTATGTTTGTTGCAATTTAACGTAGCTGTCTGCAAGGACGTCCTACCTTGTGCCAGATATTTCTTGATCAGTTTTTACATGGACTATTTTATCAACCTAGGAATATGACTTGATCAGTTCAGATACCTGGTACATTACATTTTTAGCAGTGGTAATGCATCAATTGGTTGAATCATTTACATTCAAAACCACAAACATATAGTAAAACAAAATGTTGGCAAGACAAAATACTTCTATACTTCTTATCTTGTAGTCGGAAAACTAATGTTTCAGCTTAGCGAATGTTTTCAAGTAATTACCCGTGCTCCATTTCGGGGTAGAATAGTGGAGCGGCCGTCCTGTCTGTCGTAAGAGGCGACTAATGGGCAAGGGGGTTGTCAGAGAAATTTCTGCTGATCATAAAAGATTTTAATCGAGAAACAGCGCTTACCGAGTTTGGCCGTCTAGTAATTTTCTTCCAAAGGTTTGGAACGTGAAAGTTGAAGTTCGATATCTTTGCAAAGGACAGAACAGAGTTAAATAAAACTGGTAAATGCTGCTTTTTCATTGTGGAACGATCAGCAGAAATTTTCCGTACACCCCCTTTATTTTATGCGAGTTTGTTAACAGTGGTGTTTAGGTCACAGTGCATCATGTTTCAATTGAGTATTAGTCCAACGTGAACAAGAGTAAATAGAAAACTTTTAGTACTGTAAATCTTAATGAAAGGCTAGTGAGAGAAAGTCAATAAAAAAATCAGTTGCTAAGGATTAATGAAATGAGTTGTCAGTGAACACATGTATAGTTGAATCATTCGAACGTTAGGCTTTAAAATGCTGGCACAGTTTAGCAGTGGCACTGAGGACAGTAACATGATAGTTGGAAGTAATTTGAATGGAAAATAAGTGAATTTTCAACAGTTTTGCAACCAGAATGGAAGGAGGAGTAATACGCTAGGGGAAACAGAATATCAAATGATCGGTGACATAAAACTCTCGTTTAAAGTAAACAAAATTGAACATGACAGGATTATATCAAACGGAGAAGTTCACCCAATCGCAAAGGTTTCAATGCTGCAAACTTTGCGGTTAAAATGCCATATGGTTATGTTAAAACATCAAAAAGAAGTTGAAACACAGGCCAAACAAAAGTACTCAGCAAAACAACACTTACGGAAAAAAGACAGTCATCTGCAATTGAGAAAAACACTTGTTTAAATGCATTCAAATCAAAGCTAGTTAAAAAATGTGAGATGATTCCAATGGCTACTGTACCACAGCTGGCGAAGTTTTAAAAAAACAAACAAAAGAAGCCGGATGCCCTAAAATAATACTTGAAAAAAAACAAATACAAAAAAATTACAAACTACAAAAAAGCAAATATAAAATTACAAAGCAATAAAACAAACATAAAAGAAATCAAATTACAAAAATATAAAAAAATTAAGCGTTAATAAGTGTAAATCTAAATGAATTTAAGCCTTCATTGTAGAGTAGTAATATATTTTAGTATTTTCTGCCATTGATTTTTTTACTATTTTACGTTGAACGTTATTGCTGTGTTGTTTGTTTCTGTAAAGACACCCTGATATTATGTTTTTTGTAAACACTTTGTAATATTGCCAACAAAATTACTAATGAGTTTTGTTAGCTTGGTATAGTTAGCATTTGACACAACGATTCAGCTCAAAGTCTGATGCTTTTTTTTCGTAAGAAAGACGCAAAGATCGGGGGAGTTCTGCCTCATAGATTGTGCTTGCACGTAGGCCTTACTAATGACCAAAAGGCTAACTCTGTACATGATAACGAGCAAAAAGTCGGTGAACTCTGCATTTAATTACATTCAGTTGGATTTAATAAACATTTAATAACTCTTTTAAAAACATTTAATAACTGCATTTAATAACTCTGCGTTTAATTTCGTAGGCTACTTCCAGCCATTTCTATTTACAGTTGTAGCGACAGCACGTTTTTTTAAATGTACCAAATAAAGCCACGTGAGGGAAGACCGAATTTGAATGCCAGATAAATCAAAATTTCCATCTCTTGTTATCATAGATGCAAAACAAACGCATAAGCATTTGGCTAGGTGTAACTAACAAGACAGTAATTTTCTTCAAAAAACTATTTTTTGGTTTACTGGAGTTGCAGTGTATCGATACGTCACAGAAATCGACACAGATTTACCGATTAATGACATCGAAAAGACATATTAATAAAGTAGGCAACTAGGCATTTAGGCAATGGCATTCGAAATATATAGAAAAGCTTGATTTGAATCAGATGTAACATCCGAACGAATGGGTTGCATCTTGGCAGCCAGCTTATGTAAATATCATTATTTGTCAAGGTACGATTTGACAGACTATTGAATAGTTTTATTGGCGGCTAGTTTTCAGCGGGTGCTAGTGCTATAAGATCACGTTGATAAAACTATCAATTGAAGACGAAGTGCTTTTGTTAGAAGACATGAACTGAGCTACATCAGTAAGAATGACCTTTTTGTTGCGCTCATGGTTTGTGCCAGCATTAATCAAACGTAGGTAATATCAAAATTTCAACCTTTTCTTAATTATTCAAGTATAACACGTATATCCCAGTATCACGTTTTGGGCAAGTGTATGCATGGCTCAAATATCACCAATTGATATCAAATCAAACCGAATTTTTGATGGAATAATTGCTGTAGGTCACAGCTGCAGTACTACAGCATCATTGCTTTGTAAAACTATTAAACTAAAGCAAGGTGGTTGGCATATGTGTCCGTAGGCCTCATTTTTCTGAGGGCGCGCAGTTGAAGTGACGTGCCCAACCACCACTGCAAAGTTTAAGATTTGCATCACCGGTATCAATAAATCAACACACATAGTATCTCACGTACTAGATTTATCTAATACCCATTACTTGAACGAAATTGAAGTTTTACTACCACGAAAGGAGAAACTGACCTGTAAATAATTTAGCATTTAAAAAGACTTTTCCAGCGATGTATCATCTTAACATGCAAAGCATGATGACATTTTTAAGCAGAGTATAAAGAAGATGCACAGCTATGCTGTAGCAGAAACAAACACTAACTGTAGAAGGGCTTTGAAAAGACGGCATTGAGTTGGTTTGACATTAGGTCAATGGTAATTGCATCTTGATAGCCAGTTCAGTAACGTAACATCATTTACCAAGTTACAATAAGATAAAGAATTCGATTGTTTGAGTAACAGCCAGTTTTCCGTTTTCTGGTTGCTATTACATCACGTTAATAAAACTTTCGAGAAAAATCATAACAGCTTGCTAGGCTGCAGAAATTGAATAAGATCAATATTATTGGTGAAGCCTATGTTCTATGTTTATGCATTTTTGCCACGAGATTTTGATTACAACTTGATTTTATACGCTGCTTGTACCAATTTCTTCAGCAAGTAAAAGCCTTAAAAATAGTTCTGAAACTTAAATATTACTAACACAAATACTAATGAACAAAAATTAAAAATCCAAACAAAATTACGAAATCTAAAATCAAATACAAAAGAACACAATGAAAAACGGCAAAAAATAAACTTTAAGATGACTTAAGCTTTAAAAATAATCAAAAAACTTATTACGTATAATCAACATAAGTAGGTTCAATGATAATACTAAATATTAATTTTAGGGATGTTTTTATTTTACTTTAAAGTTTGTGTACAGTTTTTTTTTGTCAAATGTATAATCAAGCTAATGGTTTTATAATGATTTTGTAATTGGAATGTACGAAAAAGTATTAAAGGTTTTTGCTAGCTTTTTGAGTAGATGAGTCAACAGACCAGCTTCACCGTCAAATGGATCGTCAACTGTATGTAGCAAGACGATCGGAACTGTCACGAGCAAAAGTGAACAGTTCGAACTAGTTCTTATTGTGTAAAGCAAGTTTCCGAAAACCAGCACTGCAACCATAGATTAGATTTTAACAGTATAGTAGTACTTAAACTAAGTGTTTGAATTCGAAACAAACGATTTACCAAACTCAGGTAAAAGAGAAGGAAACAAGAAAACAAAAGCAACCATCAATTCGGGGGTGGGACTTTATTTCGAGTTACTGAATAAATTCAGATCACTTTCGCGAGGCTGGTGATTAGCCCAATTGTTCTTAGTTTTGTAAACATGGATGATATAGAATCAACTAAAAAGTGTCGGCATGAATGAAGGGGGCATATAACTACTTCAGCTCGAAAGTAAAATAACGCACTAAACAGTCTGAATTTGAAAATGGCATTTGAAAGATTCTGAAAAAATAAAGTGAGGTCAGGTTTAACATTAGAACAAAATTGACTCTCAGTGGTACAGATCATCGTAACAGTATCAGGTACCAAGCTGTTGTTTGACAGGCAAAATGATGTTTTTTCGATGTGTAATGGAGTTATTGGATCGCATCTAAGAAACTGTCAATTACAAAAAATGATCACAGTTCTGAAAAGCACAAGAGCAGTGAAACGTGCCTTCGTTGAAAAAGAAACCAATGGGCAATCACTATTTCAACGCAGAAGTCACTACATTATGAATTCAGCAATGGCAAATGAAAAAATTAAGAACCATAAAATAATACTGAAGCTAAAAAACCAGCAAAGCGAGGAAAGTTGAGTTTTTAATAATATTCCGGTAACTTGCTGTCTCACCAGATCCAAGGCAACAAACTAATTTCGACCAGTTAATTATTCACTAAGTATTCAAAAATCCAACCACCATTGGGAGAGTTCAGAAACAACAGAATAACTAATGAAACACCATCAAGGAGAGGAAAGTTGCACCTTGGTTAGCTGCACAAATAACATCATTTGCCAAGGTGTAATAAGTTGGGCAAATCGTTAGATTTTTGACAGCCATTTCCTGGATTTTTGGTAGTATAATATCATGTTGAAAACTCTTTCGATACTAGACAGGTGGTTTAAGTACATCGAGATTTGAGTTACATCAGTTAAAATACTCTTTCCAATTAGTTACCACAAACTTACATTGCATCAAGAAAGTATCAAACTCACAAATCCAAGTGATATCGTTAGTTGTCTAAACGGAACTAATTACCACCAAACAACTCCAAGTTTGTTGAACCGCAGTCAATTTGACTACAATTATTTTTTAGGTTTTTTGTTTTATTAACATCCAGTTGAAAAACCTCTGAGTTGAATTTGCAGGTAATGAAGTCAAAATTTAATTGGCGTCGTTTGTTGATTGTTGAAAAGGACCACACCGCACCAAAAGACATCAAATCAGAGAAAACGACTATCAATTCAACTACAAACCAGTTTCATTACAGGAGCAACTATCGAATGGGATCAAGCTATCAAGTCTGGAATTAACGGCAGTTGGAAGGAATAAGCTTGAATGAAATAGATGTTGCAATGCCATCATAGAGAGGGAAGTTGCATCTTGGTTTGCTGCACAAAATAACATCATTCGCCAAGTTGTAATAAGTTGGGCACATCGTGAGGTTTTTTGACAACCGGTTCCTGGATTTCTGGTAGCATAATAACATCATGTTGAAAAATCTTTCGATACTAGGCAAGTGGTTTAAGTTGGCATGAATGATTGAGTCACACCAGTCGAAGCACTTTTATTAATTTGGCCACCACGAACTTTAACCACATGAACCATCGAACTCACAAATCCAAGTGATATCGTTAGTTTTCTAAACTGAATCAATTCACACCGAAAAACATGACATTAAAAAAAAACAAGCAGTCAATTCGACTTGACTTCAGTGATTTTTTGTATTTGCTAGGTTAATGACATTTAATTGAGGAAACAGTTTGTTGATTATGCAGGTTACGATACGAATTCGAAAACTTAATTGGCATTATTTTTATATTGATGTAAAAAACCAAACCACACCAATAGGCATAAAGTCAGGAAAAACGGTAGTCGTTTTTATTACTAACCAAGTTTTATAGCTGCAGGATTACAGTTACAATTATTGAATGGGATCGTCAAATATAGAAATAATGGCAATTGGAAAGAATAAATAAGCAAGAATGAAATAGCTATCAAAATACCATCATGGAGAAGGAAGTTGCATTTTGGTTTGCTCCACAAATAACATCATTTGCCAAGGTGTAACAAGTTGGGCATATTGTTGGATTTTTTGACAACCAGCTCCTGGATTTCTGGTACCATTAACATAATGTTGAAAAATCTTTCGATACTAGACAAGTGGTTTAAGTTGGCATTAATAATTGAGTTATATCAGTTAAAGAACTTCAACCACATAAACCATCGAACTCGCAAATCCAAGCGATACCGTTAGTTTTTTGAACGGAATCAATTCACACCAAAAAACACAAAGTTCAAGAAAAACCAGCAGTTAATTCGACTTGACTGCAGTCATTGTTTGTATTGCTGGGTTATTCACATTTAATTAAGATAACTTTTAGTTGAATATGCAGATATTGAAGTCGAAAGCTTACTTGGCATCATTTGTATATGGCTGTAAAGAACCAAACCACACCAAAAGGCATAAAGTCAAGAAAAACGGTAGTCGGTTCAACTACAAACCAGTTTCATTAGGCTGCAGGATTACAGTTGCAACTGTTGAATGGGATCATCAAGTCAAGAATGGAATAGTTATCGAAATACCATCATGGAAAAGAAAGTTGCATCTTGGTTTGCTGCACAAACAACATCATTTGCCAAGGTGTAATAAGTTGGGCAAATCGTTAGATTTTTTGACAGCCAGTTTCTGGATTTCTGGCTGTATAATATCTCATTGAAAAATCTTTCGAAACGAGACAAGTGGTTTCAGTTCATCGATATTTGAGTTGCATTGGTTAAAGAACTCTTTGCAATTAGACTACCACGAACTTCCATCGCATCAAGAAAGTATCAAACTCACAAATCCAAGTGATATCGTTAGTTGTCTAAACGGAACTGATTACCACCAAACAACTCCAAATTAGTAGAACTGCAGTCAATTTGAGTTACTTTGTAGGTTTTTTGTTTTATTAACATCCAGTTGAAAAAACTCTTAGTTGAATTTTTAAGTAATGCTACAACTGTTGAATGGCATCATGTCGAGTCAAGAAATAATGGCAATTGGAAGGAATATGCAAGGATGGAACAGCTATCAAAATACCACCATGGAATGGGAAGTTGCATCTTGGTTTGCTGCACAAATAGCATCATTCGCCAGGGTGCAATAAGTTGGGCAAATCGTTAGGTCTTTCACCTGGATTTCTGTTAGTATATTATCACGTTTGAAAATCTTTCGATACTAGACAAGTGGTTTAAGTTGGCGTAAATGATTGAGTTACATCAGTTCAGAATTACCCTTGATATTGCTAGTTTTCGAAACCGAACCAATCACACCAAGAGACAATTTATTGACAAAGTCAAGCAAACCAATTGTCAATTTATTGACAAATTTGCTATTTGAGGCTGGTTTAAAGTTGACTCAAATCAAGATAACGTCACAACTCCATCAGTTCTGTAGTCGTGAAGCAGTTAGTGCTTTGTTTGAGGTTTGGAATCGAGGATAAGACTTAGATTTCAGTAGCGGCTGTGATTGTGTGCGGTTTACGTTTGACATTGTGTATGGGGGTTAAGGGTTTGAGTTCCGATTTGAGAAAGTTCTCAAGTGGCTTGATACTGCACCCAGTGTTAGAACATATTTATATTCGATTTCAAACTACCGAAAGTTAAGCAGCGCAATCATACAGCAATTAGGCTTATCCACAGTTTCTCCTTAACTACCATTTATTAAGCGGGTGATGGTTGCATTTCTTGTAGGCAAATGTTGTCACAAAGAAGGGAAACATCTTGCATAGTGGTTTGCTAGCGTTAGTTACAGCAAAATTAAAAACTCCTACCATAGCCGTATGGTTGCAATAAAAAGACTCTAGTTGCAGTTGCAGGCTTTTAATTACATGCCATTGGGCAAAAAAATCAGTTCCATAACGTTTTTTTTTCTTAAATCAAGTCTTATTAGTCATGTTAAAAATATTTTTAATAAATTTCGATAACGAGTATTAACACAAGCAGTGGCACTAAGAAGGGTGTGAAGAGATGTAAAAGAGTGCATTAACATCGCAAAAAAATGGGTTGTTTCTTGGTAGCAAGGGTGGAAATATAGCACCATTTACCAAGTTGCAATACGATAAAAAATTCGATGGTTTCATTGACGGCCAGTTAGCGGTTTCTGGTTGCTATAACATCACGTTAGTGAAGATTCGTTTTAAGACTGAGTTGTTTAGTTCGACAATGAAAGTTAGTTACAGGATAAAACTAGCTTCCGAGTGCTTACTTGGCCATACTGCATACTTGCATATTTCAAAAGCTTACATTGAAATACCGGTATTTACCTATTGTCAATATCATTTATTAGTTTACCGATGATTTTCGCGGGCAAAAAGTGTTTTTGCATTGTTATCCTTGTTATTAAAGAAGGATTAAGTAATTGTCCCAGTTGATATCACCGTAAGATCTCACAATGGTATTGGCAAGTTATTTACATGGATAAACGAGGCTCTGTAGCAGCAGAAATTACCGAGATGGTTAATTGGCAGGAGATTAACTACCAATTTGGGGTTTTTGGATAAAACATCTTGTTGAAAAACTGCCGATTAATTCAAGCAGGTGTTTTACAAAAGAAAAGTTTGAATTATGCACAGGGTTAGCCTTTTGTTTCAACAGAGAAAGTATGTTTCACCATTACAAAACGTGACAACATACTTAGTTTACCAGGCCGCACGCCTCTAATTTTAACTGAAGTGATTTATCTTGAAAGCACCCAAGCTAATAAAAGCATAGGCATCAATGTTGAAACAAGAAACAACTTGAGTTGAGAGAATATGCAAAAAGCAATATTGCTGCGATAGTTTTCTACCAAACCTTTAGGTCGCCAATAATAGCAGCAACAAAATAGATAGACACTCCTGAAAGATTTGAAAGCCTTTGACAGAAAAAACTGCCCTTTTTTAAAAGTTTAGGGAAGAATTCAAACGATATTGAAGCAAATGCAGTGACACGTAGTAAGATTTTGTTAAAATTAAATTGAAACTACAAGATCAGAACAAATGCGGTTGTATCTTGGTAGCTAAGCTTGGAAAATAACATCTGCACCAAGATACAATAAGGCGGGCAAATTGATTGTTTCATTAGCGACCAGTTGCGGTTGCTGGTTGCTATTAGATCACGACAATGAAACTTTCGATTCAAGACTGAATGCTTCAGTTTGATCATAAATGTTGGATTACTCCAACATGAGGAGTTGGGGAGGAAAACTCTTGTAAAATTTGGGGAAAATACATGTAAAACAATGGCATGGCAGTGGGTAATTTACAAGGAAATTTGGGTTTCTGGTTGCAAACCATTTGTAGACACATACGTCACAATGTAAAACTTTTGCAAAAATAAGTTTTTTTGAGCTTAGCAGTGCCAGCATTTGTAAAAGTTTGCAAAAAGCTATGTTGGCATTTGTGATAGAAATGTTGAATAATTCAACTAGACAGAATACAGGCTCAATGTCCCTTTTAATGTATTCAGTTATCCTTATTAACCAGTTTTAAAGTCAATCGGTTGACGCCCAAAAGAATATTAATTTGGAACCACTTCAAAACAACAACTTTTGAACACTACTACATGCAACAAGCAATGCTACAGCAATACTACGTTTGTTGTCACCCTTCATTTGTTTGTATCTCAGTTACATGATTATGCATCGATGTACATTTGCATGCTTCCTAATAAGTAATACATAGCATGCTACCTGATTCATCACCGTTCACCATACCAAAACACTTAGCCAGCCAAGATATTTTTAATTCGGTTTTGAGAGTCAGTTATGGCAGCTAGTTTGCATATGGCATTGGCTAACATTCGCAATTAGCATCGTAGTAGGCAAAAGGTCAAGTCATAACTTTGAATAAGACAAGAGCAAAGTAATTTTCTGATTCTCTTCACGTCTATATTTGGCTATTATTCTATCATCAAAAAATCAATCTGATTTAAATTTTCTCGTCTTCATTAATTTGCAAGAATGCCTCTCGAGGCACCCATTCAAATGCGTTAGAAAAAGAAATGAACGGCATCAAATTTTTTAAAAAATTAGCCAACTTTCGAAAGTTTAACACTACCAACTGAGAGTTTACTGCTTGAATGAGATTTCAAAAAAGATTGCTTAGATAGTGAAATGTGGATGTTCTACCATTGGATTACTTCTAGAAAGTTTAATCAGACACAGGGCTTGATCAGTTTAGCAATTATAAATTTGCACATTTAACAACTTGTGCACATTTACTGTTTAGATACATCTCTGTGAGACCTCTGTTGTCAGTGGGGTGATCGGAAATACCTCAGACCATCAATCTCTCGCACTCGTTACGGCCATATCATTGTATATGCACTATCCACTTTTAAACCATCTTTGGCATTTTGTTGAAGTCTTCAAACCAAAAATCGACACAAACCAACGAAAAACTATGGATGAATAGTTAGTTACAGAGCAAACTAACATTGCGCTTTTGTTGAGGATAGTTTCAAAGATGGAATTGAGAACAGAAAAGTTTGAATATTAAGTCAGTAATGTTTGTTTTGCATAATACGCAACAAAGTTATGCTCATGCAATTAGAAAGTTGCTGCTTGAATAAGACTTCCAAAAAGATTGCTTAGTTAGTGAAATGTGGGTGTCTGCGATTGAATTACATCTAGAAAATTTGATTAAGCAGGGCTTAGTAATATCCCTGTGGCGTCTCTGTGATCAGTGGGGTGGTCGGAAATACCTCATACCAACAATCTCTCGCACGTATTCCGACCATCTCATTTTGTTTGCACCATCCACTCTTGAACCAATATTCGCATTTTTGGTGAAGCTTTTTCAAAATTAAAAGGCAAAAATCGGCATGAATCAATGAGCAGCAACGGCTAAATAGTGAGCTACATAGCAAACTAGCATGTTGAGGATAGATTCAAAATGGAATTATGAACAGAAAAGTTTCAGTAAAGTTTTATTTGAATTATATTTGCCAGGGCTAACACCAGAAGTTCAAGTTTGTCAAACTTTAGAATGTTGTAAACGTATGCTATTAAGTACACCACATATCGGTATGAGACTAATGCAGAAAATTGGAAGTTATTTCACCAGTTAGAACCATTTGGTTGTAATTCTACTTGAGTGTTGAATACTGCCAACTAATGCACTATTTTATCGTGTTTAAATGATTCAACTACGTTGGGCTTTATTCAGACTTAGTCACATTCTATACGAAACATTCCAATCTAGCAATTCACTAATCGAAGTTAGACAAAACAAAGATACTAATGAGAAAACAGTACTTACTAAAACAACCACCAGATCAATTTGACCTTCTTGCAGATAAAAAAATAGATACCAACATAGCCTCTGTTATAATTCAAGCGTTTTTGACCGTCTGAAAATGATTTTTGTAATATTTTTATTTCATTGCTAGCTGTGTGCCATAGTTTAAGTAGAGCAGTAAATCAGTGCCCGTATAGCAGTGCTTCAGAGCTCAGAAAGTCGGTGATAATTAAGCAAAGGCTTGTTGACACGTTTAAGGTATCATCGTGTGTTCAGAGTTTTGCCGAACCGAATAATCTAATAACCACTTTTAATATCGAAAGCAGTCGAAACAACGACATTTCAGTTTTCTCTGTACTTTTCTACATTGCAGATAAGGTGATAGCAGGCACGTGTGTCCGTAGGTTTTGACCCTACAAGTCGCGCAGATGAAGTGACGTGCCTTGCCACCACTGCAAAATTTGAAAAAAGTTGCTGAAAAACAAACAACATAATTTACCGAAAATGGCAATATTGGATAAGAAAGATACCGGTACTTTAAAAAAACTCAACTTTCCTGAAAAGTGATACTGTACACGCAAACGCGTGTCAGTAAAGACTTGATGATTTGAGCATTTCGTTTCCCTCCATACCTTCTCTATGTATATTTGCTAACATTCTTATGGAAATCTTGTAGATTTTTGCAAAATTACTGCATTTTTTGTTATTCGCTAGTTATTTGTTTTGCAAAGTTCTGTAGTCCCAAGTACTCATTGTTCAAAACAACAACGAAAACAGCGTTAGTCTCACTAAGCAATATTCCATTGTCTTTACTTTTGGCACTGCAGTGTTTGTTTTTGTATGGTGTTAGTTTCTAAAATGTTCTCTTTGTCAATTGTGTTGCTAGTCTTTGATTTGCAATGGTGTTTAAAATGCACCATCATTGAGTCTTCATTTAAAATTACTCTTTAATCTTGTCGTTTGCTTCAGTTCTCAGCTATGGATTGGGCACCTAAAGTTTTGTATTAGTGCTAAAATAGGGCATAATTTTTTGACCACATCCAGCTAATCAAAAACAATTGATAATCATTATATACACCATCATAAACTCATATGTAACTGGCTGGTCATTCAATCTTTTACGTTTACGGCAAGTCAATTATTCTTTGCGGTATCACCAAAATCAAACAACTAACACACATTTAGCTATGAAAAGCGGTTACAAAGTTGGTCACAATACTATCTTAACCCAACAAAACTATCGCTGCATAAGAAGAGAGTTGCTGCTATGTTTGTTGCAATTTGACGTAACTGTCTGTAAGAAGGTCACACCTTGCCAGATATTGCTAGATCAGTTTTTACATGGACTATTTTATCAACCTAGGAATATGACTTGATCAGTTCAGATACCTGGTACATTACATCTTTAGCAGTATTAATGCATCAATTGGTTGAATCATTTACATGCAAAACCACAAACATATAGTAAAACAAAATGTTGGCAAGACAAAATACTTCTATACTTCTTATCTTGTAGTCGGAAAACTAATGTTTCAGCTTAGCGAATGTTTTCAAGTAATTACCCGTGCTCCATTTCGGGGTAGAATAGTGGAGCGGCCGTCCTGTCTGTCGTAAGAGGCGACTAATGGGCAAGGGGGTTGTCAGAGAAATTTCTGCTGATCATAGAAGATTTTAATCAAGAAACAGCGCTACCAAGTTTGGCCGTCTCGGTATTTTCTTCCAACGATTTGGAACGTAAAAGTGCAAGTTCGATATTTTTGCGTAGGACAGGGCAGAGTTAAATAAAACTGGTAAATGCTGCTTACTGATTTTGGTCTGATCAGCAGAAATTTTCCGTACACCCCCTTTATTTTTTGCAATTTTTTTAACAGTGGTGTTTAGGTCACGGTGTATCATGTTTCAATTGAGTATTAGTCCAACGTGAACAAGAGTAAATGAAAAACTATTATAACTGTAAATCTTAATGAAAGGCTAGTAAGCGGAAGTCAATAAAAAACAATCTTTCTGAAGGTTTAATGAAATGAGTTGTCAGTAAACGGTTAATGAAATAAGTTGTCAACGAAAGATTATTGAAAGGAATTGTCAACGGTGGATTAATGAAAGAAGTGGTCAGTGAGGGACTATTGAAAGGAATTGGCAGATAAAGAAGAATGAGAGCCATTGCCAGCAAACGAATAATCAAAAGAGTTTTCGGCGTATGGTTATTGATAGGAGCTGTCAGTTAAAGATTGATAAAAGGAGTTGACAGCGAGGATTAATGAAATGAGTGATCAGTGAATGGGTTAATGAAAAGAATTGTCAGCGAAAGGTGATTGATTGGAGTTGTCAGCAAAGAATTAAAAATAGAAGTTGTCAGTGAAGAATTAATGAAAGGAGTTATCAGTGAACATTTTGCAAATTTTCTGCTTTTTGCAATTTGCTTTTGTTATTTGCAAACTAATGTTCAATTTGCAAATTTTGCAAATTGAACATTAGTTATCTGCAAAGTGAAAATGGAAAAAGTTTTCAGCGAGCGGTTAACAAAAGAAGTTTATAGCAAACAGATACAAACAGTTTACCAATAAACAGTTAACGACAGGAATTGTCAGTGAATGGTAAATGAAAGTAGTCAGCAGCGAAGTGTTAATGAAAGGAGTTTTCAGTGAACGGTGATTGAAAGGATTGTCAGTGAACGGTACATGAAAGAGGTTTTCAGCGAAGTGTTAATGAAGGAGTTTTCAGTGAACGGTAAATGAAAGGATTGTCAGTAAACAGTCTATGAAAGTGGTATTCAAAAAAGGGTAATGAAAAAAGTTCTCAGCAAAGTGTTATTGAAAGGAGTTATTAGTGAACGGTAAATGAAATGAGTTTTTAGCGAGCTGTAATAGAAAGTATTATCGGTGAATGGTTCATGAAAAGCGTTATCAGCAAAGTGTTTATGGAAAACGCTGTCAGCGAAGTGTTAATGAAATGATTGTCAGTGTTTGATTCATGAAAGGAGTTGTTAGCGACGTGTTCATGAAAGACGTTGTCAGTGACTGGTCAATGAAAGGAGTTGTCAGTGAATCGAAAATGAAATGAGTTTTCAGCAAATTTGTAATGGAAGCATTTTCGGTGAATGGTTCATGAAATGAGTCATCAGCGAAGTGTAAATAAAAGACGTTGTTGGTGGCTGGGCACTGAAATGAGTTATCATTGAAGCGAAAATGAAATGAGTTTTCAGAAAATGTCTAACAAAAGCAGTTGCCAATGAACGGTTAGTATAAGGCGCTGTGTCTGCAAAAAGTTTTTGATTGGAGTTTTCAGCAAGGATTAACCAATAAAGTTGTCATCAACAAACCGTTCATGAAAAGATTTGTCACCAAAGCATTGAGAATTAAATTGCCAATGAAGGAAATTGTCTGGATAGAGTTATAACGTTGAAGTGTTAAAGACTTTAATATTTGCAAGCGAAAACGTGTAAAATAAAGAACCGAAAGTTATTGGTTTAAAGAAAAACAGAGCAGAATGGAAGATTATCAAGTTAACGGTATAAGGCTTCACAATTGCCAATGTTCTTAGGTTACTGCAGTGCTAGTGGAAAGCACATGTTTCCGTGCATCGTCTTCAAAGTTTTTGATGAGAATTGATGATCCTAGCGTGAAGGCACCATAGCACTTGAATCTCACGTCGGTGTTTTTCCTAGAGATTTTGCAGAGTATTACAACATCATTTTTTACAGTTTTTGACATGAAATTTGCTCCTCGCACACCCATTTTTCACATTCATGGTTTTTGTTTTTCGGCATTTAAAAAAAACCTTGGTTTTGACACTTTCAGTTTTTGGCTGGCTACTTAAATTTTAATGTAGCCTCTATTAACAAATAGAAATGGTGATGGTTAATTTAGAAAAGGTGAGCATGCTAGCCATTAGGTTTTTAACGATAGTTATGAAGTTGGCCCCAACATTACCAGATGCCTTGAAAGGATGATCTTTACTGAGATATGGCACAAAAGTAGTTAATGATGAATTCAGTAGCGGGTATAGTTGTTAATATTATTTAGCATTTTCTGCAGTACTCTGAGATATCTCTGTTCGTAAAGCGCCTGGAACTTTTGTTGAGGTCACTGGTTACAGCACAGTGTCATCTTGACTACATAGTACTTGAGCATTTGTGTGTGTTACAGGCCTAGTGGTGGACGCATGAGTCCGTAGGCATTCTAAAGTCGCGCAGTTGAAGTGATGTGTCTTACCATAAGCAAAAAAAATTGAAAGTTTCAAGTAACATACAAAATGCTGGTGTTTCAGCACCATTTTTAGCTGTGCTTATGGTAAAATCTGAGGACAAGAGATACCTCAAAACACGTAAAAAGAATTTGAAAAAAGCCAAAGATTTCATTCGGTAGTAATGCAGTGGTATAACAACTTAACCTATTTGTGAAGTGGTTGCATTCCCATTACCGATTTTTAGGGACAAAAAACCACTTGCTTTTTCATTGCTTTAAGACTTCCCCCAAAGTTCACGTGAGCTAATCAGTGATTAACCAAGCAGTGACAATTAAGTTTTTTCCTTGAATTAACACACGTTTAGTTGAATCATTCAAACGTTAGGCTTTTAAATGCTGGCACAGTTACGCAGTGGCACTGAGGACGATAACATGGATGTTGGAAGTAATTTGACTGAAAACAAGTAAATTATCAACAGTTTTGCAACCAGAATGAGGGAAGGGGTAATATGCCAGGGTAAACAGAACAGCAAATGATCGGTGGCATAAAACTCTCATTGAAAGTGAACAAAATTGAACATGACTCGTTATATCAAACGGAGAGGTTCAGCCAATCGCAAAGGTTTCATTGCTGCAAACTTTGCGGTTAAAATACCATATGGTTATGTTAAAACATCAAAAATAAGTTGAAACACAGGCCAAACGAAAGTGCTCCGCAAAACAACACTAACGGAAAAGAAGACAGTCTTCTGCAATTGAGAGGGACACTTGTTTAAATGCATTCAAATTAAGGCTAGTCAAAAAATGTGAGATGATTCCGATGGCTACTGTACCACAGCTGGCAAAGTTGTAAAAAATCATACAAAAGAAGTCGGATGCCCTAAAAAAATACATAAAAAAAAACAACTATAAAAATACAAAATAAAAAACAAACCAAAAAAATACAAAAAGGAAAAACAAATATAAAATTACAAAGCAAAAACAAACCAAAAAAAATTAAAAATACAAACGTACAAAAAAAATTAGGCATTATCAATTGTAAATCTAAATGAATTTAAGCCTTCATTGTAGAGTAGTAATATATTTTAGTATTTTATGCCATTGATTTTTTTACTATTTTACGTTGAATGTTATCATTGTGTTGTTTGTTTTTGTAAAGACACCCTGATATTATGTTTCTTGTGAACACTTTGTAATATTGCGAACAAAATTACGAATGAGTTTTGTTAGCTTGGTATAGTTAGCATTTTACACAACGATTCAGCTCAAAGTCGGATGTTTTTTTTCGTAACACAGACGCAAAGATCGGGGAGTTCTGTCTAATAGATTGTGCTTGCAAGAGGGCCTTATTGATGACCAAAAGGCTAACTCTGTACTTGATAACGAGCAAAAAGTCGGTGAACTCTGCATTTAATTACATCCAGTGACTTAGGTTAGAAGGTTACTTTAAGTAGGTTACTTCCATCCATTTCTATTTACAGCTGGAGCAATAGCACGTTTTTCTAAATGTACCAAATAAAGCCACGTGAGGGAAGACCGAATTTGATTGCCACATAAATCAAAATTTCCATTTCTTGTTATCATAGATGCAAAGCAAAAGCATAAGCATTTGGCTAGGTGTAACTAACAAGGCCTTAATTTTCCTCAAAAAGCCGTTTACTTGGTTACTGGAATTGCAGTGTATCGATACGTCACAGAAATCGACACAGATTTACCGATTAATGACATCGAAAAAGCATACTAAAAAGTAGGCAACAAGGCATTTACGCAATGACATTCAAAATATATAGAAAAGCTTGATTTGAATCAGATGTAACATCAGAACGAATGGGTTGTATCTTGGCAGCCAGGTTATGTAAATATCATTATTTGTCAAGGTACGATTTGATAGACTATTGAATAGTTTTATTGGCGGCTAGTTTTCAGCGGGTGCTAGTGCATAAAACTATCAATTGAAGACGAAGTGTTTTTGTTAGAAGACATGAGTTGAACTACATCAGTTACAATGACCTTTTTGTTGCACTCATGGTTTCTGCCAGCATTAATCAAACGTAGGTAATATCAAAAATTTCAACAATTTCTCACTTATTCAATTTTAACACGGATATCCCAATATCACATTTTCGGCAAAGAATATGGCTCATATATCACCAATTTCAGATCAAACCGAATTTTTGATGGAATAATTGCTATAGGTCACAGCCGCAGTACTACAGCATCATTGCTTTGTAAAACTATTAAACTAAAGCAAGGTGGTTGGCATATGTGTCCGTAGGCCTCATTTTTTTGAAGGCGCGCAGTTGAAGTGATATGTCCAACCACCACCGCACATTTAAGGTTTGCATCACCGGTATCAATAAATCAACACGCATAATATCTCACCAAATACGTTCATCTAATACCCATTATTTGAACGAAATTGAAGTTTCACTACCACAAATAGGTAAATAATTTGGCATTTGAAAAGACTTTTCCAGCAATGGTATCATCTTAACGTGCAAAGCATGATGACATTTTAAAGCAGAGTATAAAGAAGATGCACAGCTATGCTGCAGCAGAAACAAGCACTAACTGTAGAAGGGCTTTGAAAAGACGGAATTGAGTTGATTTAGTATGAGGTCAAATGTAATTGCATCTTGATAGCCAGTTCAGTAACGTAACATCATTTACCAAGTTACAATAAGATAAAGAATTCGATTGTTTGAGTAACGGCCAGTTTTCCGTTTTCTGATTGCTATAACATCACTTTAATAAAACTTTCGTGAAAAATCATAACAGCTTGCTGGCGGCAGAAATTGAATAAGATCATTATTATTGGTGATGCCTATTTTCTATTTTTATGTATTGTTTCCCCGAGATTTTGATTACAACTTGCTTTTATATGCTGCTTGTTGCAGCTACTTCAGTAAGTAAAAGCCTTAAAAATAGTTCTGATGCTTAATTATTACAAACACAAATACTAGTAAACAAAAATTAAAAATCTCAATAAAAATTACAAAATCTAAAACCAAATACAAAAGAACAAAATGAATAACGGCAAAAAAATAAACTTTAAGATGACTTAAGCTTGAAAAATAATCAAAAACATAATCAACATAAGTAAGTTCGTTGTTAATACTAAATATTAATTTTAGGGATGTTTTTATTTTAGTTTAATGTTTGTGCCCAGTTTTTTTGTCAAATGTATCATGATGCTAATGCTTTTGTAATCATTTTGTAATTGGAATATACGAAAAATTTTTGAAGGCTTTTGCTAGCTTTTTGACTAGATGGGTCACAGACCAGCTTCACCATCGAATAGATCGTTAACTGTAGCAAGACTATCGGAACAGTCACGAGCAAAAGTGAAGAGTCCAAACTAGTTCTAAATGTGCAAAACAAACTTCCAAAAACCAACACTGCAACCATGGATTAGATTTCGACGGTATAGTAGCACTTTAACTAAGTGTTTGAATTCGAAACAAACGATCTACCAAACTCAGCTAAAAGAGAAGGAAACAAAAAAAGAAAAGCAACCATCTATTCGGAGGTGGGACTTTATATGGAGTTACTGAATACATTCGGATCACTTTGGCGAGGCTGGTGATTAGCTCAATTGTTCTTAGTTTTGTAAACATGGATGATATAGAATCAACCAAAAGCTTCGGCATGAAAGAAGTGGTCTTTACAACTACTTCAGCTCGAAAGTAAAATAACGCACTAAACAGTCTGAATTTGAAAATGGCATTTGAAACATTCTGAAAAAATAGAGTGAGGTCAGGTTTAACATTAGAACAAAATTGACTCTCAGTGGTACAGATCAGCGTAACAGTATTTAGTACCAAGCTGTTGTTTGACAGGCAAAACGATGTTTTTTCGATGTGTAATGGAGTTATTGGATCGCATCTAAGAAACTGTCAATTACAAAAAGTGATTACAGTTCTGAAAAGCACAAAAGCAGTAAAACGTGCCTTCGTTAAAAAATAAACCAACGGGCAATCAATATTTCAACGCAGTAAGTCACTACATTATGAATTCAGCAATGGCAATTGAAAAAATTTAGAACCTTGAAATAATACTGAAGCAAAAAAACCAGCAAAGCGAGGAAAGTTGAGTTTTTAATAATATTCCAGTAACTTGCTGTCTCACCAGTTTTGGACAGATCCAAGGTAACAACTAATTTTGATCAATTAAGTATTCACTGAATATTAAAAAATCCAACCACCATTGGGAGAGTTCAGAAACAATAGAACAGCTAATGAAACACCATCACGGAGAGGAAAGTTGCATCTTGGTTAGCTGCACAAATAACATCATTTGCCAAGGTGTAATAAGTTGGGCAAATCGTTAGATTTTCGACAGCCATTTCCTGGATTTCTGGTAGTATAATATCATGTTGAAAACTCTTTCGATACTAGACAGGTGGTTTAAGTACATCGAGAATTAGGTCACATCCGGTAAAGAACTCTTTCCAATTAGACTACCACGAACTTCCATCGCATCAAGAAAGTATCAAACTCACAAATCCAAGTGATGTCGTTAGTTATCTAAACGAAACCAATTCACACCAAAAATATCAAATTAGAAGAACGGCAGTCAATTCAACTACAATTATTTTTTAAGTGTTTTGTTTTATTAACATCCAGTTGAAAAAACTCTTAGTTGGAATTGCATGTAATGAAGTCAAAATTCAATTGGCGTTGTTTGTTTATTGTTGAAAAGGACCAAACCACACCAAAAGACATCAAATCAGAGAAAACGACTATCAATTCAACTACAAACCAGTTTTATTACAGGAGCAACTATCGAATGGGATCAAGCTATCAAGTCTGGAATTAACGGCAGTTGGAAGGAATAAGCTTGAATGAAATAGATGTTGCAATGCCATCATAGAGAGGGAAGTTGCATCTTGGTTTGCTGCACAAAATAACATCATTCGCCAAGTTGTAATAAGTTGGGCACATCGTGAGGTTTTTCGACAACCAGCTCCTGGATTTCTGGTAATATAACATCATGTTGAAAAATCTTTCGATACTAGACAAGTGGTTTAAGTTGGCGTGAATGATTGAGTCACACCAGTCGAAGAACTTTTATTAATTTGGCCACCACGAACTTTAACCACATGAACCATCGAACTCACAAATCCAAGTGATATCGTTAGTTTTCTAATCGGAATCATTTCACACCGAAAAACATGACATTAAAAAAAAACAGCAGTCAATTTGACTTGACTTCAGTGATTTTTTGTATTTGCTGGGTTAATGAGGTTTAATTAAGAAAACTGTTTTTTGAATATGCAGGTTACGAATTCGAAAACCTAATTGGCATTATTTTTATGTTGATGCAAAAACCAAACCACACCAAAAGGCATAAAGTCAGGAAAAACGGTAGTCGATTCAACTACTAACCAAGTTTTATAGCTGCAGGATTACAGTTACAATTATTGAATGGGATCATCAAATCAAGAAATAATGGCAAGTGGAAGGAATAAATAAGCAATAATGGAATAGCTATCAAAATACCATCATAAAGAGGGAAATTTCATCTTGGTCTGCTGCACAAATAACATCATTTGCCAAGTGGAATACGTTGGGCATATCGTTGGATTTTGTGACAACCAGCTCCTGGATATCTGGTACTATATGATAATGTTAAAAATCTTTCGATACTGGACAAGTGGTTTAAGTTGGCATGAGTGGTTGAGTTACATCAGTTAAAGAACTTCTACCAATTTGGCCACCACGAACTTCAAGCACGTAAACCATCGAACTCACAAATCCAAGTGAAATTGTTAGTTTTTTGAAGGGAATCAATTCACACCGAAAAACACAAAATTCAAGGAAAACAAGCAGTCAATTCGACTTGACTTCAGTCATTGTTTGTATTGCTAGGTTATTGACATTTAATTTAGGAAACAGTTGAACATGCAGGTATTGAAATCGAAAGCTTAATTGGCATCATTTGTATATGTCTGTAAAGAACTAAACCAAAAGGCATAAAGTCAAGAAAAACGGTAGTCGTTTCAACTACAAACCAGTTTCATTAGGCTGCAGGATTACAGTTACAACTGTTGAATGGGATCATTAAGTCAAGAAATAGTAGCAATTGGAAGGAATATATAAACAAAAATGGAATAGCTACGGAAATACCATCATGGAAACGGAAGTTACATCTTGGTTTGCTGCACAAATAACATCATTTGCCAAGGTGTAATAAGTTGGGCTAATTGTTAGATTTTTGACAGCCAGTTTCTGGATTTCTGGTAGTATAATATCATGTTGAAAACTCTTTCGATACTAGACAGGTGGTTTAAGTACATCGAGAATTAGGTCACATCCGGTAAAGAACTCTTTCCAATTAGACTACCACGAACTTCCATCGCATCAAGAAAGTATCAAACTCACAAATCCAAGTGATATCGTTAGTTGTCTAAACGGAACCAATTCACACCAAAAATATCAAATTAGAAGAACGGCAATCAATTTAACTACAATTATTTTTTAAGTGTTTTGTTTTATTAACATCCAGTTGAAAAAACTCTTAGCTTAATTTTTAAGTAATGCTGCAACTGTTGAATGGCATCACGTCGAGTCAAGATTTAATGGAAATTGAAAGGAATAAGCAAGGATGGAATAGGTATCAAAATCCCATCATGGAGAGGGAAGTTGCTTCTTTGGTTAGCTGCACAAATAGCATCATTCGCCAGGGTGTAATAAGTAGGGCAAATCGTTCGATTTTTCACCTGATTACTGGTAGTATATTATCACGTTTAAAATTTTTTCTATATTAGACAAGTGGTTTAAGTTGACGTAAATGATTGAGTTACATCAGTTAAAGAACTTTTTTTGATATTGCTAGTTTTTGAAACAGAACCAATCACACCAAGAGACATCAAGTCAAGGAAACCAATAGTCAATTTATTGACAACTTTGCTATTTGAGGCAGATTTAAAGTTGACTCAAAACAAGATAACGCCACAACTCCATCATTTTTGTAGTCGCGAAGCTGTTAGTTGTTTGGGGTTTGGAATCGAGGGTAAGACTTAGATTTCAGTAGCAGCTGCGATTTTGTGCGGGTTAAGTTTGACATTGTGTATGGGGGTTAAGGGTTTGAGTTAGGATTTGGGAAGGTTCTCAAGTGGCTTGGTACTGCACCCAGTGTTAGAGCAGATTTATATTCGATTTCAAACTACCGAAAGTTAAGCAGAGCAATCATACAGCAATTGGGTTAATCAACAGCCTCTTCAACTACTGATTAGTAAGGAGTGATGGTTGCATTTCTTGTAGGCAAATGTTGTCATGAAGGAGGGAAACATCTTGCAAAGTGGTTTGCTAGCGTTAGGTACAGCACAATCAAAAACTCCTACCATAGCCGTATGGTTGCAATAAAAGCACACCAGTTGCAGTTGCACACTTTTAATTACATATCATTGGGCAAAAAACAGTTCCATAACGGTTTTTTTTTTCAAATCAAGTCTTGTTTAAAGTATTTTAAATAAATTTTGATAACGAGTTTTAACACAAGCAGTGGCACTAAGAAGAGTTTGAAAAGATGTAAAAGAGTGCATTAACATCGCAAAACATTGATTGTTTCTTGGTAGCAAGGGTGGAAAGAATAGCATCATTTACTAAGTTACTATACGATAAAAAAATTCGATGGTTTTATTGACGGCCAGTTAGCGGTTTCTGGTTACTATAACATCACGTTCATAAAACTTTCGATTCAAGACTGAGTTGTTTAATTCGACGATGCAAATTAGCTACAGGATAAAACTGGCTTTCCGACTGCTTACTTGGCCATACTGCATACGTGTATACCTCAAAGGCTGCATTGAAATATTTACCCATTGTCAATATCATTTATTAGTTTACCGATGATTTTCGCGGGCAAAAAGTGTTTTTGCATTGTTGTCTTTGTTATTAAAGAAGGATTAAGTGATGTTTCAGTTGATATCACCATAAGATCTCACAATGGTATTGGCAAACTATTTACATCGATAAAGGAGGCTTTGTAGCAGCAGAAAGTAGCGAGATGGTTAATTGGCAGGAGATTAACTACCAGTTTGGGGTTTTTGGATAAAACATCTTGTTGAAAAACTGCCTATTAATTCAAGCAGGTGTTTAACTAAAGAAAAGTTTGAATTATGCACAGGGTTAGCCTTTTGTTTCAACAGGAAAATTAAGTTCAACCCATACAAAACGTGAAAACATACTTAGTTTACCAGGCCGCAAGCGTCTAATTTTGACTGAAGTGATTTATCTTGAAAGCACCCAAGCTAATGAAAGCATAGGCACCCAATGTTGAAATAAGGAACAACTTGAGTTGAGGAAATATGCAATACGCAATACTGCTGCAATAGTTTTCTACCAAACGTTTAGGTCGCCATCAACAGTCGCAACAAAATAAATAGACACTCCTGAAAGATTTGAAAGCCTTTGACAGAAAAACTGCACTTTTTTAAAAGTTTAGGGAAGAATTCAAACGATATTGAAGCAAATGCAGTGACGCGTAGTAGGTTTTGTTAAAATGAAATTGAAACAACAAGATCAGAACAAATGCGGTTGTATCTTGGTAGCTAAGCTTGGAAAATAACATCTGCACCAAGATACAATAAGGCGGGCAAATTGATTGTGACATCAACGGCCAGTTGCGGTTGTTGGTTGCTATTAGATCACGACAATGAAACTTTCGATTCAAGCCTGAATGCTTCAGTTTGATCATAGAAATTGGATTACTCCAACATGAAGAGTTGGGGAGGAAAACTCTTGTAAAATTTCGGGAAAATACATTTAAAACAATGGCATGGCACTGGGTAATTTACAAGGAATTGTGGGTTTCTGGTTGCAAACCATTTGTAGACACGTACGTCACAATATGAAACTTTTATAAAAATAAGTCTTTTTGAACTTAGCAATGCCAGCATTTTTAAAGGTTTGCAAAAGGCTATGTTGGCATCCGTGATAGAAATGTTGAATGATTCAACTAGACAGAATACAGGCTCAATGTCCCTTTTAATGTATTCAGTTATGCTTATTAATCAGTTTCAAAGTCAGTCAGTTACCTTCAACAAGAATATTAATTTGGAACCACTTCAAAACAACAACTTTTGAACACTACTACATGCAGAAAGCAATGCTACTGCAATATCACGTTTGTTGTCACCCTTCATTTATATTTATATCTCAGTTAATGACTATGCTTGGATGTGCATTAGCATGCTTCCTAATAAGCAATACATAGCATTTTACCTGATTCATCACCGTTCACCATACCAAAATACTTAGCCAGCCAAGTTTTTTTTAAATACGGTTTTAAGAGTCAGTTATGGCAGCTAATTTTGCATACGGCATTGGCAAACATTCGCAATTAGCATCGTAGTAGGCAAAGGTCAAGTCATAACTTTGAATAAGATAAGAATAAAGTAATTTTCTGATTCTTTTCATGTCTACATTTGACTATTATTCTACCCTCAAAAAATCAATCTGATTCAAATTTTTTCTTCATTAATTTACAAGAATGCTCTTTGAGGCACCCATTCAAATGCGTCAGAAAAAGTATTGAACGGCATCAAATTAAAAAAGTGAAGCAATTTTTGACACTTTAGCTCTACCAATTGAGAGGTTACTGCTTGAATGAGATTTTCGAAACGATTGTATAGTTACTACAAAAACCACCAAGGGAACCACAAGGGTACCAGAGATATCGCACCTCCGGGCGGGGAACCATTGTATAGTTAGTGAAATGTGGATGTTCTACCATTGGATTACATTTAGAAAATTTGGTCAAACACAGGGCTTGGTCAGTTTAGCAATTATAAATTTTCACATTTAACAACTTGTGCATATTTGCTGTCCAGATTCATCTCTGTGAGACCTCTGTTGTCAGTGGGGTGGTCGGAAATACCTCAGACCATCAATCTCTCGCACTCGTTACGGCCATATCATTGTATATGCACTATCCACTTTTAAACCATCGTTGGCATTTTGTTGAAGTCTTCAAACCAAAAATCGACACAAACCAATCAACAACAAAAGCTAAATAGTTAGCTATGGAGCTAACAAACATTGCGCTTTTGTTGAGGATAGTTTCAAAGATGGAATTGAGAACAGAAAAGTTTGAATATTTAGTCAGCAATGTTTGTTTTGCATAATATGCAACAAAGTTATGCTCATGCAATTAGAAAGTTGCTGCTTGAATAAGACTTCCAAAAAGATTGCTTAGATAGTGAATCGTGGGTGTCTGCGATTGAATTACATCTAGAAAATTTGATTAAGCAGGGCTTAGTAATATCCCTGTGGCGTCTCTGTGATCAGTGGGGTGGTCGGAAATACCTCATATCATCACTCTCTCGCACGTATTCCGGCCGTCTCATTTTGTTTGCACCATCCACTTTTTAAACCATCTCTCGCATTTTTGGTGAAGCTTTTTCGAGGTTAAAAAGCAAAAATCGGCATGAATCAATGAGCAGCAACGGCTAAATAGTGAGCTACATAGCAAACTAGCATGTTGAGGATAGATTCAAAATGAAATCATGAACAGAAAAGTTTGATTATTCTGCCAGTAAAGTTTGATTTGAATAATATTTACCAGGGCTAAGACCAGAAGCCCAAGTTTGTCGAACTTTAGACTGTTGTAAACGTATGCTACTAAGTACACCACATATCGGTATGAGACTAACCATTTGGTTGTAATTCCGCTTGAGGGTTAAATACTGCCAGCATATGCACCATTTCATGTGTTTAAAAGATTTAACTACAATGGGTTTATTTATACTTAGTCTCATTCTTCATGAAAAATACCAATCTAACCATTCACTGATCGAAATTAGACAAAACAAAGATACTAATGAGAAAACAGTACTTTCTAAAACAACCACCAGATCAATTTGACCTCCTTGCAGATAAAAAAAATAGGTACCAACAAAGCCTCTGTTGTAATTCAAGCGTTTTTGACCGTCTGAAAATGATTTTTGTAATATTTTTATTTCGTTGCTAGCTGTGTGCCACAGTTTCAGTAGACCAGTAAATCAGTGCCCGTATAGCGGTGCTTCAGAGCTCAGAAGGTCGGTGACAATTAAGCAAAGGCTTGTTGACACGCTTAAGGTATCATCGTGTGCTCAGAGTTTTGCTGAACCAAATAATCTGATAACCACTTCTAATAACCAAAGCCGCCAAAACAACGGCATTTCAGTTTTCTCTGTACTTTTCTACATTGCGGATAAGGTGATAACTGGCACGTGTGTCCGTAGGTTTTGACCCTACAAGTCGCGCAGATGAAGTGACGTGCCTTTCCACTACTGCAAAATTTGAAAAAAGTTGCTGAAAAACAAACAAGTTTCACTGAAAATGGCAATATTGGATAAGAAAACTACCGGTACCGAAAAAAATCAACTTCCTTGAAAAGTGATACCGTATACGCAAACACGTGTCCGTGAAGACTTGATGATTTGAGCATTTCGTTTCCCTCCATACCTTCTCTATGTGTATTTGCCAGCATTGTTATGGAAATCTTGTAGATTTTTGCAAAATTACTGCATTTTTTGTTATTTGCTAGTTATTCGTTTTGCAAAGTTCTGTAGTCCCAAGTACTCTTTGTTCAAAACAATAACAAAAACAGCGTTAGTCTTACTAAACAGCATCTCATTGCCTTTACGTTTGGCCGCTGCAGTGTTTGTTTTTGTATGGTGTTAGTTTCTAAAATGTTCTCTATGTCAGGCACTATCATTGAGTCTTCATTTAAAATTGCTCTTAAATCTTGTCGTTCGCTTCATTTCTCAGCTATGAATTGGACACTTAACTTTTTGTATTAGTGCTAAATATGCCATAATTTTTTGGCTACATCCAGCTAATCAAAAACAATTGATAATCATAATATACACCATCATAAACCCATGTGTAACTGGCTGGTCATTCAACCTTTCACGTTTACAGCAAGTCATTTATTCTTTGCAGCATCACCAAAACCAAACAACCATCACACATTTAGCTATGACAAGTGGTTACAAAGTTGGTCACAATACTATCTTAACCCAACAAAACTATCGCTGCATAAGAAGAGAGTTGCTGCTATGTTTGTTGCATTTTGACGTAACTGTTTGCAAGGACGTCACACCTTGCCAGATATTTCGTGATCAGTTTTACATGGACTATTTTATCAACCTAGGAATATGACTTGATCAGTTCAGATACCTGGTACATTACATCTTTTGCATTGGTAATGCATTAATTGGTTGAATCATTTACATTCAAAACCATAAACATAGAGTAAAACAAAATGTTGACTAGACAAAATACTTCTTATCTTGCAATTGGAAAACAAATGTTTCAGCTTAGCGAATGTTTTCAAGTAATTACCCGTGCTCCACTTCGGGGTAGAATAGTGGAGCGGCCGTCCTGTCTGTCGTAAGAGGCGACTAATGGGCAAGGGGGTTGTCAGAGAAATTTCTGCTGATCATAGAAGATTTTAATCAAGAAACAGCGCTACCAAGTTTGGCCGTCTCGGTATTTTCTTCCAACGATTTGGAACGTAAAAGTGCAAGTTCGATATTTTTGCGTAGGACAGGGCAGAGTTAAATAAAACTGGTAAATGCTGCTTACTGATTTTGGTCTGATCAGCAGAAATTTTCCGTACACCCCCTTTATTTTTTGCAATTTTTTTAACAGTGGTGTTTAGGTCACGGTGTATCATGTTTCAATTGAGTATTAGTCCAACGTGAACAAGAGTAAATGAAAAACTATTATAACTGTAAATCTTAATGAAAGGCTAGTTAGCGGAAGTCAATAAAAAAAATCAGTCGCGAAGGTTTAATGAAATGAGTTGTCAGTGAATGGTTAATGAAATAAGTTGTCAACGAAAGATTATTGAAAGGAGTTGTCTGCGGTGGATTAATGAAAGAAGTGATTAGTGAGGGACTATTGAAAGGAATTGGCAGATAAAGAAGAATGAGAGCCATTGCCAGCAAACAATGAATCAAAGGAGGTTTCGGCATATGATTTATTGATAGGAGCTGTCAGTTAAAGATTGATGAAAGGAGTTGACAGCGAGGATTAATGAAATGAGTGATCAGTGAATGGGTTAATGAAAAGAGTTGTCAGCGAAAGATTATTGATAGGAGTTGTCAGCAAAGCATTAATAAAAGGAGTTGTCAGTGAAGGATTAATAAAATGAGTTATCAGTGAATGGTTTTGATTGAAGTTATCTGCAAAGTGAAAATGGAAAAAGTTTTCAGCGATCGGTTAATGAAAGAAGTTTTTAGCAAACGGTTTCAAAAAAGCTTACCAGTAAACAGTTAACGACAGGAATTGTCAGTGAAAAGTTGATGAAAGGAGTTGGCAGCGAAGTGTTAATGCAAAGAGCTTTCCGCAAATGGTTAATGAAAGAATTGCTAGCAAATGATAAATGAAAGGAGTTCTCAGGGAAGTGTTAATGAAGGGAGTTTTTCAGTGAATGGTGAATAAAACCATTGTCAGTAAACCGTACATGAAAGTAGTCTTTGGAGAAGAGTTAACGAAAGAAGTTCCCAGCGAAGGGTTAACGAAAGGATTGTCAGTGAACGATAAATGGAAGCAGTTTTTAACGAAGTGTGTTAATGAAAGGAGTTTTTAGTGAACGGTGCTCGAAACGAGTTTTCAGTGAACGGTAAATGCAAGGAGTTTTCGGTGAACGGTAAATGCAGGGATAGGCAGTGAACTGCAAAGGAAAGGATTGTCAGTAAACGGTTAATGAAGGGATTGTCAGTAAACGGTACTTGCAAAAGTATTTCAGCGTAGGGTTAATGAAAGGATTGTAAGTCAACAAAAATTAAAAGTTGTTTTCAGTGAAGTCTGTCAATGAAACGAGTTTTCAGTAAACGGTAAACGAAACGGGTTTTCAGTGAACTATAAATGCCAGGAATTTTCAGTGAACGATCAATGCAGAGATTGTCTGAGAATGCAACTAAAAGGTTTGTCAGTAGATGGTAAATGAAATGGGTTTTCAGTAAACGGTACATGCAAAGAGTTGTCAGCGTAGGGTGAACAAAAGGAGTTCTCAGCGTAGTGTTATTGAAGGGATTAACAGTGTACGGTAAATGAAAGCGGTTTTCAGCAAAGAGTTAATGAAAGGACTTTTCTGTGAAGGTTTAGTGAAAGGATTGTTAATTGTCAGCGAAGTGTCAATGAAACGAGCTCTCAGTGAATGGTACATGAAAGGGGTTTGCAGCAAAGTGTTAATGAAAGGAGTTTTCAGTGAGTGCTTAATGAAGGAGTTTTCAGCAAATGCTGAATGAAAGGATTGTCAGTGAACGGCAAATGAAAGCATTTTCAGTGAACGCCACATGAAAGGAGTTTTCAGCGAAGTTTTAATGAGAGGATTGTCAGTGCAATGTTAATGAAAGAAGTTTTCAGCGAATGAGTAATGAAAGGAGTTTTCAATGAACAGTAGATGAAAAAATTGTCAGTAATTGGCACATGAAAGAGGTTTTCAACAAAGTTTTAATGAAAGGATTGTCAGTGAACAGTTAATGAAAGAATTATCAGTGAACGGTAAAAGAAAGCGGTATTCAGCGAAGTGTCAGTGAAAAGACTTTACACTGAACAGTTAATGAAAAGGTTGTCGGTGCATGGTAAATGAAAGGAATGTCAGTGAACGGTAAATGAAAAGATTGTTAGTAAACGGTACAAGAAACGGATTTTCAGCAAAGCGTTAATGAAAGGAGTTTCCAGTGAACGGTTAATGAAAAGAGTTTTCAACGAACTGTCAATGAAAGGAGTTTTCAGTGAACGTAAAGTAAAGTATTGTCAGTGAACGGTAAATGAAACGATTGTCAGTAAACGGTACATGAAAGGGGTTTTCAGCGAAGGATAATGAAAAGAGTTCTCAGCAAAGTGTTAATGAAAGGATTGTCAGTGAACGGTTAATGAAAGCATGATCAGAAACGGTACAAGAAAGGATTTTTTAGCGAAGGGTTAATGAAAAGATTTTTCAATAAACGGTTTATGAAAGAATTGTCGGAGAACGGTAACGGAAAAGACCGTCAGTAAACGGTACATGAAAGGGGTTTTCAGCGGAGTGTTAGTGAAAGGGTTGTCAGTGAATGATTAAAGAAAGGATTGACAGTAAACGGTAAATAAAAGGAGTTTTCAGTGAACGATAATTGAAAGGATTGTCATTGAATGGTAAATGAAAGGATTGTCAGTAAGCGGTACATGAGCGGGGTTTTCAGCGAAGAGTTGATGAAAGGAGTTCTCAGAAAAGTTTTGAAGAAAGGATTGTTAGTGAACGGTAAATGGAAGCGGTTCTTAGCGAAGTGTTAATGAAAGGAATTTTCAGTGAAAGATAGATGAAAGGATTGTCAGTGAACGGTAAATAAAAAAGATTGTCAGTGATCAGCAAATGATAGGAGTTTTCAACGAAGTGTTGATGAAAGGAGTTTTCAGTGAACAGTAAATGAAAGGATTGTCAGTAAACGGTACATGCAAGGGGTTTTCAGCGAAGTGTTGATGAAAGAAGTTTTTAGTGAGCGGTTAATGAAAGGATTGCCAGAGAACAGTAAATGAAAGATCGTCAGTAAACAGTACATGAAAGGGGTTTTTAGCGAAGTGTTAATGAAGGGAATTTTCAGTGAGTGGTTAATGAAGGGAGTTTTCAGTGAACGATAAATGATAGGAGTTTTCAGCGAAGTGTTAGTGAAAGTACTTTTTATTGAACGGCATTTGAAAGGATTGTCAGTGAGCGGTTAAGGAAGAAGTTTTCAGCAAAGTGTTAATGCATGCAGTTTTCAGTAAGCGGTAAATTAAAGGATTGTCAGTGAACAGTAAATGGAAGTGGGTTTTCAGTGAACGGTAAATAAAAGGAATGTCAGTGAACAGCAAATGAAAGGAGTTTTCAGTGAACGAAAGATGAAAGGATTACCAGTGAACAGTAAATGAAAGGAGTTTTCAGTGAACGATAAATGAAAGGATTGCCAGTGAACGGTAAATGGAAGGATTGTCAGTGAACGGTAAATAAAAGGAGTTTTCAACAAAGTGTGTTGATGAAAGGAGTTTTTAGTAAACGGTAAACAAAACGTGTTTTTCAGTAAACCTTAAATGAAAGGATTGTGTTTGAAAAACTAATGAAAGGAGTTGGTAGCGAGTTGTCAGTGACAGGTTATTGAAAGGAGTTATCAGTGAACGGTAAATGAAATGAGTTTTCAGCGAGCTGTAAATGAAAGTATTGTCGGTGAATGGTTAATGAAAAAAGTTAGCAGCAAAGTGTTCATGAAAAGCGTTATCAGCGAAGTGTTATGAAAGGATTGTCAGTGATTGGTTCATGAAAGGAGTTATCAGCGACGTGTTCATGAAAGACGTTGTCAGTGACTGGTCAATGAAAGGAGTTGTCAGTGAATCAAAAATGAAATGAGTTTTCAGGAAAGTGGTAATGAAAGCATTTTCGGTGAATGGTTCATGAAAAACGTTATCAGCGAAATGTAAGTGAAAGATGTTGTCAGTGGCTGGTCAATGAAATGAGTTATCATTGAAGCGAAAATGAAATGATTTTTCAGTAAATGTCTAACAAAAGGAGTTGTCAATGAACGGTTAGTAAGTTATAAGGCGTTGTGTCTGTGAATGGTTTTTGATTGGAGTTTTCAGCAAGGATTAACCAATAAAGTTGTCATCAACAAACCGTTCATGAAAAGATTTGTCACCAAAGCATTGAGAATTAGATTGTCAATGAAGGAAATTGTCTGCAAAAAGAATGTGACGGAAATCATCTGCATAGAGTTATAACGTTGAAGTGTTAAAGACTTGAATAATTGCAAGTGAAAACGTGTAAAATAAAGAATCGAAAAGTTATTGGTTTAAAGAAAAACAGAGCAGAATGGCTGATTGTTAAATGAACGGTTTAAGGCTTCACAATTGCCAATGTTCTTAGCTTACTGCAGCGCTAGTCGAAAGCACATGACTCCGTGCATCGTCTTTAAAGTTTTGCTATGAAGTGATTATCCTAGCCTGAAGGCATCATTGCACTTGAATCTCACGTCGGTGTTTCTCCTATAGATTTTGCAGAGTATTACAACATCATTTTTTACAGTTTTTGACATAAAATTTGCTGTTCACACACCCGTTTTTTACATTCATGGTTTTTGTTTTTCGGTATGTAAAAAAACATTTTAACATTGTTATATCATTTTATTTCGATGTTATGACAAGGCCTTGGTTTTGACACATTCAGTTTTTGGCTGGCTACTTAAATGTTAATGTAGCTTCTACTAACAAATAGAAATGGTGATGGTTAATGTAGAAAAGGTGAGCATGCTAGCCATTAGGTTTTTAACAATAATTAGAAAGTTGGCTCCGACATGACCAGATGCATTAAAAAGATGTTCTTTACTGAGATATGGCACAAAAGTAGTTAATAATGAATTCAGTAGCAGGCATAATTGTCAATATTATTTGGCATTTTCTGCAGTACTCTGAGATATCTCTGTTCGTAAAGCGCCTGGAACTTTTGTTGAGGTCACTGGTTACAGCACAGTGTCATCTTGACTACATAGTACTTGAGCATTTGTGTGTGTTACAGGCCTAGTGGTGGACGCATGAGTCCGTAGGCATTCTAAAGTCGCGCAGTTGAAGTGATGTGTCTTACCGCAAGCAAAAAAAATTGAAAGTTTTAAGTAGCATACAAAATGCTGGTGTTTCAGCACTATTTTTAGCTGTGCCCATGGTAAAATCTGAGGACAAGAGATACCTCAAAACACGTAAAAAGAATTTGAAAAAAGCCAAAGATTTCATTCGGTAGTAATATAGTGGTATAACAACTTAACCTGTTTGTGAAGTGGTTGCATTTCCATTACCGATTTTTAGGTACGAAAAACCACTTGCATTTTCATTGCTTTAAGACTTCCCCCAACGTTCATGTGAGCTAATCAGTGATTAAGCAAGCAGTGACAATTAAGTTTTTTCCTTGAATTAACACACGTTTAGTTGAATCATTCGAACGTTAGGCTTTTAAATGCTGGCACAGAAAAGTAGTGGCACTGAGGACAGTAACATGGATGTTGGAAGTAATTTCAATAGAAAAAAACTGAATTATCAACACTTTGCAACCAAAATGGGGGAAGGGGTAATTTGCTAGGGGATGAAGAACTTTAAATGATCGGTGACATAAAACTCTCATTGAAAGTGAACAATTGAACATGGCAAGATAATATCAAACGGAGGGGTTTAGCCAATCAAAAAGGTTTCAGTGCTGCAAACTTTGCGGTTAAAATACCATATGGTTATGTTAAAACATCAAAAATAAGTTGAAACACAGGCCAAACGAAAGTGCTCCGCAAAACAACACTAACGGAAAAAAGACAGTCATCTACAATTGAGAGGGACACTTGTTTAAATGCATTCAAATCAAGCCTAGTCAAGAAATGTGAGATGATTCCGATGGCTACTGTACCACAGCTGGCAAAGTTGTAAAAAATCATACAAAAGAAGTCGGATGCCCTAAAAAAATACATAAAAAAAACAACTATAAAAATACAAAATAAAAAACAAACCAAAAAAATACAAAAAGGAAAAACAAATATAAAATTACAAAGCAAAAACAAACCAAAAAAAATTAAAAATACAAACGTACAAAAAAAATTAGGCATTATCAATTGTAAATCTAAATGAATTTAAGCCTTCATTGTAGAGTAGTAATATATTTTAGTATTTTATGCCATTGATTTTTTTACTATTTTACGTTGAATGTTATCATTGTGTTGTTTGTTTTTGTAAAGACACCCTGATATTATGTTTCTTGTAAACACTTTGTGATATTGCGAACAAAATTACGAATGAGTTTTGTTAGCTTGGTATAGTTAGCATTTTACACAACGATTCAGCTCAAAGTCGGATGTTTTTTTTCGTAACACAGACGCAAAGATCGGGGAGTTCTGCCTAGTAGATTGTGCTTGCTAGTGAGCCTTACTAATGACCAAAAGGCTAACTCTGTACTTGATAACGAGCAAAAAGTCGGTGAACTCTGCATTTAATTACATCCAGTGACAAGTAGGCTACTTCTAGACATTTCTGTTTACAGCTGGAGTAATAGCACGTTTTTCTAAATGTACCAAATAAAGCCACGTGAGGGAAGACCGAATTTGATTGCCAGATAAATCAAAATTTCCATCTCATGTTATCATAGATGCAAAGCAAAAGCATAAGCATTTGGCTAGGTGTAACTAACAAGGCCTTAATTTTCCTCAAAAAGCCGTTTACTTGGTTACTGGAATTGCAGTGTATCGATACGTCACAGAAATCGACACAGATTTACCGATTAATGACATCGAAAAAGCATACTAAAAAGTAGGCAACAAGGCATTTACGCAATGACATTCAAAATATATAGAAAAGCTTGATTTGAATCAGATGTAACGTCAGAACGAATGGGTTGTATCTTGGCAGCCAGGTTATGTAAATATCATTATTTGCCAAGGTACGATTTGATAGACTATTGAATAGTTTTATTGGCGGCTAGTTTTCAGCGGGTGCTAGTGCATAAAACTATCAATTGAAGACGAAGTGTTTTTGTTAGAAGACATGAGTTGAACTACATCAGTTACAATGACCTTTTTGTTGCACTCATGGTTTCTGCCAGCATTAATCAAACGTAGGTAATATCAAAAATTTCAACAATTTCTCACTTATTCAATTTTAACACGGATATCCCAATATCACATTTTCGGCAAAGAATATGGCTCATATATCACCAATTTCAGATCAAACCGAATTTTTGATGGAATAATTGCTATAGGTCACAGCCGCAGTACTACAGCATCATTGCTTTGTAAAACTATTAAACTAAAGCAAGGTGGTTGGCATATGTGTCCGTAGGCCTCATTTTTTTGAAGGCGCGCAGTTGAAGTGATATGTCCAACCACCACCGCACATTTAAGGTTTGCATCACCGGTATCAATAAATCAACACGCATAATATCTCACCAAATACGTTCATCTAATACCCATTATTTGAACGAAATTGAAGTTTCACTACCACAAATAGGTAAATAATTTGGCATTTGAAAAGACTTTTCCAGCAATGGTATCATCTTAACGTGCAAAGCATGATGACATTTTAAAGCAGAGTATAAAGAAGATGCACAGCTATGCTGCAGCAGAAACAAGCACTAACTGTAGAAGGGCTTTGAAAAGACGGAATTGAGTTGATTTAGTATGAGGTCAAATGTAATTGCATCTTGATAGCCAGTTCAGTAACGTAACATCATTTACCAAGTTACAATAAGATAAAGAATTCGATTGTTTGAGTAACGGCCAGTTTTCCGTTTTCTGATTGCTATAACATCACTTTAATAAAACTTTCGTGAAAAATCATAACAGCTTGCTGGCGGCAGAAATTGAATAAGATCATTATTATTGGTGATGCCTATTTTCTATTTTTATGTATTGTTTCCCCGAGATTTTGATTACAACTTGCTTTTATATGCTGCTTGTTGCAGCTACTTCAGTAAGTAAAAGCCTTAAAAATAGTTCTGATGCTTAATTATTACAAACACAAATACTAGTAAACAAAAATTAAAAATCTCAATAAAAATTACAAAATCTAAAACCAAATACAAAAGAACAAAATGAATAACGGCAAAAAAATAAACTTTAAGATGACTTAAGCTTGAAAAATAATCAAAAACATAATCAACATAAGTAAGTTCGTTGTTAATACTAAATATTAATTTTAGGGATGTTTTTATTTTAGTTTAATGTTTGTGCCCAGTTTTTTTGTCAAATGTATCATGATGCTAATGCTTTTGTAATCATTTTGTAATTGGAATATACGAAAAATTTTTGAAGGCTTTTGCTAGCTTTTTGACTAGATGGGTCACAGACCAGCTTCACCATCGAATAGATCGTTAACTGTAGCAAGACTATCGGAACAGTCACGAGCAAAAGTGAACAGTCCGAACTAGTTCTAATTGTGCAAAACAAACTTCCAAAAACCAAACTGGAACCATGGATTAGATTTTGACGGTATAGTAGCACTTTAACTAAGTGTTTGAATTCGAAACAAACGATCTACCAAACTCAGCTAAAAGAGAAAAAAAAACAAGAAAAAAAAACAAAAAACAACCATAAATTCGGAGGTGGGACTTTATTTGAGGTTACTGAATAAATTCAGATTACTTTGGCGAGGCTGTTGATTAGCTCAATTGTTCTTAGTTTTGTAAAGATGGATGATATAGACACAACCAAAAAGCTTTGGCATGAAAGAAGTGGTCTTTACAGCTATTTAAGCTCAAAAGTAAAACAACGCACTAAACAGTCTGAATTTGAAAATGGCATTTGAAACATTCTGAAAAAATAGAGTGAGGTCAGGTTTAACATTAGAACAAAATTGACTCTCAGTGTTACAGATCAGCGTAACAGTATCAGGTACCAAACTGCTGCTTGACAGGCAAAACGATGTTTTTTCGATGTGTAATGGAGTTTTTGGGTCTCATCTAAGAAACTGTCAATTACAAAAAATGATCACAGTTCTGAAAAGCACAAAAGCAGTAAAACGTGCCTTCGTTAGAAAAGAAACAAATGGGCAATCACTATTTCAACGCAGTAAGTCACTACATTATGAATTCAGCAATGGCAATTGAAAAAATTTAGAACCTTGAAATAATACTGGAGCTAAAACACCAGCAAAGCGAGGAAAGTTGAGTTCTTACTAATATTCCGTTAACTTGCTGTCTCACCAGTTTTGGACAGATCCAAGGTAACAACTAATTTTGACCAATTAATTATTAACTGAATATTAAAAAATCCAACCACCATTGGGAGAGTTCAGAAACAATAGAACAGCTAATGAAACACCATCACGGAGAGGAAAGTTGCATCTTGGTTTGCTGCACAAACAACATCATTTGCCAAGGTGTAATAAGTTGGGCAAATCGTTAGATTTTCGACAGCCAGTTCCTGGATTTCTGGTAGTATAATATCATGTTGAAAACTCTTTCGATACTAGACAGGTGGTTTAAGTACATCGAGAATTAGGTCACATCCGGTAAAGAACTCTTTCCAATTAGACTACCACGAACTTCCATCGCATCAAGAAAGTATCAAACTCACAAATCCAAGTGATGTCGTTAGTTATCTAAACGAAACCAATTCACACCAAAAATATTAAATTAGAAGAACGGCAGTCAATTCAACTACAATTATTTTTTAAGTGTTTTGTTTTATTAACATCCAGTTGAAAAAACTCTTAGTTGGAATTGCAGGTAATGAAGTCAAAATTCAATTGGCGTTGTTTGTTTATTGTTGAAAAGGACCAAACCACACCAAAAGACATCAAGTCAGGGAAAACGACTATCAATTCAACTACAAACCAGTTTCATGGGGCTGCAAGATTACAGTAGCAACTATCAAACGGGATGAAGCTACAACGTCTGAAAATAACGGCAATTGGAAGGAATACGCCAGAAAGGAATAGATATTGCAATGTGATCATGGAGAGGGATGTTGCATCTTGGTTTGCTGCACGAATAACATCATTCGCCAAGGTGTAATAAGTTGGGCACATCGTGAGGTTTTTTGACAACCAGCTCCTGGATTTCTGGTAATATAACATCATGTTGAAAAATCTTTCGGTACTAGACAAGTGGTTTAAGTTGGCATGAATGATTGAGTCACACCAGTCGAAGAACTTTTATTAATTTGGTCACCATGAACTTTAACCACATGAACAATCGAACTCACAAATCCAAGTGATATCGTTAGTTTTCTAATTGGAATCAATTCACACCGAAAAACATAAAATTCAAAAAAACAAGCAGTCAATTCGATTTGACTTCAGTGATTTTTTGTATTTGCTGGGCTAATGACATTTAATTGAGGAAACTGTTACTTGAATATGCCGCTAATGAATTTGAAAGCTCAATTGGTATCATTTTTGTATTGATGTAAAAAACCAAACCACACCAAAAGGCATAAAGTCAGGAAAAACGGTAGTCGATTCAACTACTAACCAAGTTTTATAGCTGCAGGATTGCAGTTACAATTATTGAATGAGATCATCACATCAAGAAATAACGGCAATTGGAAGGAATAAATAAGCAAGAATGGAATAGCTATCAAAATACCATCATGGAGAAGGAAGTTGCATCTTGGTTTGCTGCTCAAATAACATCATTTGCCAAGGTGTGACAAGTTAGGCATATTGTTAGATTTTGTGACAACCAGCTCCTGGATATCTGGTACTATAACATCATGTCGAAAAATCTTTCGATACTAGACAAGTGGTTTAAGTTGGCGTGACTAATTGAGTTACATCAGTTAAAGAACTTCTACCGATTTGGCCACCACGAACTTTAACCGCATGAGCTATTAAACTCACTAATGTAAATAATATTATCAGTTTTTCAAACGGAACCAACTCACTCAAAAAGAACCAGTCAGGGTAAACGACAGTCAATTCAACTGCAAACCAGTTTCATTCGGCTGCAAGATAACAGAAGTAACTATTGAACGGGATCAAGTTTTCAAGCCTGGAAATAATGGCAGTTGGAAGAAATACGCAAGAATGGAATAGCTGATGAAATACCATCATGGAGAGGAAAGTGGCACCTTGGTTAGCTGCTCAACATGACATCATTCGCCAGGGTGTAAAAAATTGGGCATATCGTTAGATTTTTTGACAACCCGTCCCCGGATTTTTGGTAGTATAACATCATGTTGAGAAATATTTCGATACTAGACAAGTGGTTTAAGTCGGAGTTTATGATTGAGTTACATCAGTTAAAGAACTTCCTTTTGATATCGCTAGTTTTTGAAACAGAACCAATCACACCAAGAGACATCAAGTCAGGGAAAACGATAGTCAATTCATCTACAAATTTGCTGTTTGAGGCAGATTTAAAGTTGACTTAAATCAAGATAACGTCACAACTCCATCATTTTTGTAGTCGCGAAGCTGTTAGTGCTTTGTTTGGGCTATGGAATCGAGGGTAAGACTTAGATTTCAGTAGCGGCTGAGACTGTGTGCAGGTTAAGTTTGACATAGTGTAAGGGGGTTAAGGGTTTGAGTTAGGATTTGGGAAGGTTCTCAAGTGGCTTGGTACTGCACCCAGTGCTAGAACATATTTATATTTGATTTCAAACTACCGAAAAGTTAGCAGAGCAATCATACAGCAATTGGGCCAAGCAACAGTCTCTTCAACAACTAATCAGTAAGGTGGAGATGGTTGCATTTCTTGTAGGCAAATGTTGTCAAAAAAGAGGGAAACATCTTGCGTAATGGTTGCTAGCGTTAGTTACACCGAAATCAAAAGCTCCTACCATAGTCGTATGGTTGCAATAAAAGCACACCAGTTGCAATTGCACGCTTTTAACTACATAGCATTGGGTAAAAAAGCAGTTCCGTAACGTTTTTTTTTTTCAAAGCAAGTCTTGTTTAAAATATTCTAAATAAATTTTAATAACGAGTATTAACACAAGCAGTGGCACTAAGAAGGGTGTGAAAAGATGAAAAAGAGTGCATTAACATCGCAAAAAATGGGTTGTTTCTTGGTAGCAAGGGTGGAAAGAATAGCATCATTTACCAAGTTGCAATACGATAAAGAATTCAATGGTTTTATTAACGGCCAGTTAGCGGTTTCTGGTTGCTATAACATCACGTTCATAAAACTTTCGATTCAAGACTGAGTGTTTTAGTTCGACAATGAAAGTTAGTTACAGGATAAAACTGGCTTTCCGACTGCTTACTTGGCCATACTGCATACGTGTATATCTCAAAAGCCTACATTAAAATATTTACGTATTGTCAATATCCATTATTAGTTTACCGATGATTTTCGAAGGCAAAAAGTGTTTTTGCATTGTTGTCTTTGTTATTAAAGAAGGATTACGTAATGTTTCAGTTGATATCACCGTAAGATCTCACAATGGTATTGGCAAACTATTTAAATCGATAAAGGAGGCTTTGTAGCAGCAGAAAGTAGCGAGATGGTTAATTGGCAGGAGATTAACTGCCAGTTTGGGGTTTTTGGATAAAACATCTTGTTGAAAAACTGCCTATTAATTCAAGCAGGTGTTTAACTAAAGAAAAGTTTGAATTATGCACAGAGTTAACCTTTTGTTTCAACAGGAAAATTAAGTTCAACCCATACAAAACGTAAAAACGTACCTAATTTACTTGGCTGCAGAAATCTAATTTTGACCAAAGTGAATTTTCTTGAAAGCACCCAAACTAATAAAAGCATAGGCATCAATGTTAAAACAAAAAACAACTTCAGTTGAAAGAATATGCAATAAGCGATATTGTTTTAATAGTTTTCTACTAAACCTTTTGGTCGTTATCAACAGCAGCAAGAAAATTAACATTCCTAAACGATTTGAAAAGCTATGACAGAAAAACTGCACTTTTTTAAAAAGTATAGAAACAAATTCAAACGATATTGAAGCAAATGCAGTGATGCGTAGTAGATTTTGTCTACATGAAATTGAAACAACAAGGTCAGAACTAATGCAGTTGTATCTTGGTAGCTAAGCTTGGAAAATAACATCTGCATCAAGATACAAAAAAGCGGGCAAATTGATTGTTTCATTTACGGCCAGTTGCGGTTGTTGGTTGCTATAAGATCACGTCAATGAAACTTTCGATTCAAGACTGAATGCTTCAGTTTGATCATAGAAGTTAGAATATTACAACAAGAGTTTCTTACTACCAACAGCGTTTGTTTGAAACGTCAACAATTATTCACTAGTGGATTAAAAACCATGATTTGCTAGAAGAATATGTTGTTTAATTGCAAAAGCAGCAACATCTTTAGAGAAAGGTTCAATTTGACTGAATTGAGAGACAAAAAATTGAGGAGTTGTGGAGGAAAACTCTTGGAAAATTTGGGAAAAATACATGTAAAACAATGGCATGGCACTGGGTAATTTACAAGGAATTGTGGGTTTCTGGTTGCAAACCAATTTTAGACACGTACGTCGCAATATGAAACTTTTATAAAAATAAGTCTTTTTGAACTTAGCAGTGCCAGCATTTGTAAAGGTTTGCAAAAGGCTATGTTGGCATCCGTGATCGAAATGTTGAATGATTCAACTAAACAGAATACAGGCTCAATGTCCCTTTTAATGTATTCAGTTATGCTTGTTAATCAGTTTCAAAGTCAGTCAGTTACCTTCAACAAGAATATTAATTTGGAACCACTTCAAAACAACAACTTTTGAACACCACTACATGCAGAAAGCAATGCTACTGCAATATCACGTTTGTTGTCACCCTTCATTTGTGTTTATTCATCAGTTACATGATTATGCATGGATGTACATTAGCATGCTTCCTAGCAAGTAATACATAGCATGCTACCTGATTCATCACCATTCACCATACCAAAACACCTAGCCAGCCAAGTTTTTTTGAATTTGGTCTTGAGAGTCAATTATAGCTTCTAATTCACATACGGCATTGGCAAACATTCACAATAAGAACCACAGTAGGCAAAGGTCAAGTCATAACTTTGAATACGACAAAAACAAAGTAATTTTCGTATTTCTTTTATGTCCTTATTCGGCTATCATTCTACCGTCGAAAAATCAATCTTATAAAAATTTCGTCATCTCCCTTAATTTACAAGGTTGCTCTTCGATGGCACCAATTCAAATGTAGTAGAAAACAAATAAAAAAAAAAGGATAAACCAATTTTTGACAGTTTAGCGTAACCAATTGAGAGGTTACTGTTCGAATAAGATTTCCGAAAAGATTGCTTAGATCGTGAAATGTGGATGTTCAACCATTGAATTACATGTAGAAAATTAAGTCAAAACAGGGTTTGGTGTGTGTAGCTACTAAAAATTTGCACATTTAACAACTTGTGCGTATTTGCTGTCCAGATGCAACCCAGTAAGATTTCTGTCGTCAGTGGCGTGGTCGGAAATACCCCATACCTAACATCAATCTCTCGCACGTATTCCGGCCATCTCATTTTGTATGCACCAGCACCAGTGGTGAAGCCTTCATAGCAAAAATTGTCATAGACCAATAAGCAACAAAGGTCAAATAGTGAGCTACAGAGACAATTAACATGGCAGTTTTTTTGAGGATAGATTCATAAATACAATTGAGAATAGTAAACTTTGAATATTCAGTCAGCAATGTTTGTTTTGCTTGATATTCATCAGAGTTAAGCACATGCAATTGGAAAGTTGCTGCTTGAACAAGATTTTTAAAAAAAAGCACGTCCGTTCTCTACGCTGTCTAGACTGTCTCAAGATTGCTTAGATAGTGAATTGTGGGTGTCTACGATCGGATTACATCTAACAAATTTGATTAAAGCAGGGCTTGGTTACATCCTTGTAGCGTCTTTGTGATCAGTGGGGGGGGGTGGTCGGAAATACCTCATACCATCAATCTCTCGCACGCATTCCGGCCATCTCATTGTGTATGTACCATCCACTTTTTAAACCATCTTTCGCAATTTTGGTGGAGCTTTTTTATTTTCAAGATTAAAAGGCGAAATTCGACATGAATCAATGAGCAACAACGGCTAATTAATGAGCTAAAGAGCAAACTAGCATGTTGACGATAGATTCAAAATGGAATTATGAACAGTAAAGTTTGAATATTCAGACAGTAAAGTTTGATTTGAATAATATTTACCATAGCTAAGAAGCTCGAGTTTGTCAAACTTTAGACTGTTGTAAAAGTAGGCTACTAAGTACACCACATAACGGTATGAGATTAACGCCAAAATTGGAATTATTTCACCAGTTAGAACCATTTGGTTGTAATTCTGCTTGATTTTTGAATACCGTCAGCACTTGCACTATTTTATCGTGTTTAAATTATACAACTACTATGGGTTTTATTCAGACTAGGCGCATTCTTCACGGAAAATATCAATCTAACAATTCACTGATCGAAGTTAGACAAAAGAAAGATACTAATGAGAAAACAGTACTTACTAAAACAACAACCAGATTGATATGACCTCCTTGCAGATAAAAAAAAAACTAGGTACCAACATAGCATTTGTTATAATTCAAGCGTTTTTGACCGCCTGAAAATTATTTTCGTAATATTTTTATTTCATTGCTAGCTGTGTGCCTCAGTTTGAGTAGACTAGTAAATCAGTGCCCGTATGGCAATGCTTCAGGGCTCAGAAAGTTGGTGACAATATTAAGCAACGAAATGACTTTTAAAAACGGTGACAACACACCAATTTGATTTCTGTAGACCAAAAAAATTTTGAGAATGCATTAGACGTTTTTCTAAATCCAAAGTTTAATTTGTCTATTCAATCTTTTTGACTTTTGATCTAGACTATACCATCCTCACCTTTTAATTTTATTGTTTTTTTATGAAAAAGAAGCATTAAACTAATCAAAAATCTCTGCGCGCAATCGATATTTTAGCTGCTGAAATCTGGTTTATGTGTTGTGATTTTTATAACTTTTTTTAATAAATGTTATTTGTTTCAAAACTTTGTTTCAGTTACTTAACGTTGAGCTGGTCAGTGGTTGTGTAACAACGCAATTGATTCCGGTTAAATAAGACTACCCTTCATGGCCTCCGCGAGGGGGGCAGGGGGAACAATGATCCCGGGGCCAGCCCACGGACTTCAGGGGGCCCATCAAGATCACACTAGAAAGTGAACAGCAATCGCTGCTGTGCAAGCAACGTGCAGATATTATCATAACACCTGAGCAACGCACTAACTTAAACAGGGATTCTGCAAACAAATAGGTCTTCTTTTGTGGGGGGAGGACTAGCTAAGGATGGCCCCTCACTGACTCCCGGGTTCTGCATAATTATCGTGGTATTGTCTAACGCCATTGCTAAAAGGGTATTTTAAGGTCTAACATTGGTATTTAACAGAATCAAGTAGACTAGCTTAGAATGTAATTGTATTTGTAATTACATTTTATTCACCAAGTTGCCTTGGCCAGGAGACAGCGAAATGACCTTTCGGTCTTCGAGTCAAGCTGCCACCTGCCCATCTGTCTACCACACACGATGGAGGCTTCACACTGTCCCTTTAATTGCTGAACGTCAAGCAGGGAAGCTGTGAATACCAATTTTTATAGTCTTTGGTTTGACTCGACCGGGAATCGAACCCGTGTCTACCGCTTCAGTAGCAGACCCTCTATCCACTCGACCACTGATTGGTTAAATGGCCGCTAACGATCGACCACTGAATGGGCCGCTAACGATAGACTCCCGCTGACTCTGCGGGTTTTGCATATGGGCCCCCGCTGACTAGCTCAGGGCAGGCCCCGCTTTCAGCCTGATTCCGCGATTGTGGATAATTGTTCCCTGTTGTTTAACACTATGGCCTCTATTCATATCGGTACCAAATACCAAGTAAGTGTACTAACTGTTCAGAACTGCTTGTAGAATTCCAATAAATTTCAACCTCAAATTATTCGGCATTTATGTAAGGTAAGTGCCAGTCCCAGTTTGCTGATTTGATGCCTATGTTTACATTCTAACAGGCAGTCAATGTAGTGTTGATCTATGGTATAATACGTCCTGGTCCTGCATTCATAGCACATTCCCGCAGAAGGAACTTTTGATAGAAAAAAGTACTTTTTGTTACCTTCTTGTGTTACGTCACTAAAGGGATAACTATCGCTGGTAGCCAGTTGCCAGCGCGATCATAGCCTCGATAGAAAAATGAAAAAAATGCTACGCGTACAGAATTCAATTAGTGCAATTACCGTACAAGAGAAATAGTGCAAGCAGATGAAAGAACAAGTTCATTGTTAAGGGTAGCGCGGAGGATGAAATGAATTTTCAATGACTGTAAGGCGTAAGTCAGTGACCCCACCAGCGGCCGTCGTTTGACATTTGAACCAGAGTTGCAAACGGGCCCTCTAGTTTAGGCCCGAAACCGAAAACTAATTTGAAGCCCCAATTAAGCCAAAAAAAAAACCGAACGTTAAGTTAGGTCTGAAAAATTTTGCAATGTTGCCAAGTTATTTTGATTATAGTTATGTGCACCTAAGACAAAACGTACGTCTCAGGCCCAAATTAAGCACAAAATTTTTGCCAACTTTAGACCCGGCCCGACCCACAAGTCTGATTTAAACAGCCCCCAGCTTCATAGAAGCAATCATGAACCGATCGGTCATTATTGGGTTTGCACTTACCAGGCTTGTCCATGGGAAATGTCCCATGGGATGGGATGGGACAGCACGAATTGCATTTCCCATGGGACCCATGGGACAGTAGCTAAGCATTTTCATTCAAAAATATTTTAGACAGATTGTCAGAAATTATCAACAAAGTCAATAAATTTGATCAATAAGTTAACAAAGTCAATAAATTTTGCCGTTTTGTATGTCTCTTTGTACATGTAGTCCTATCTAGTACACATTAGACTTAAATTTTCATAAATTTAATAACTTTTATTGAATTGTATTTTGATGGGAATCCCATGAGATGGGATGGAATGGGACAGGCATGAATTGCTATGGGATGGGATGGGATGGAACAGAAAAAAATGTCCCATGGACAAGCCTGGACTATGCATTTTTACTAACATTTGATCTTGTGTTTGATGGCTGTTTTACTGTAGCGTGCCGGAATAAGTAGCCTATAGCATGTGCTATGCATAACTTGAGCATTAAATTTGAAAACCGCTAAGCATATATCTGAGCCTTAGCACTAAATTTCACGATAAAATTATGATAAAAAAATTTTTTTAAAAACAGGAATAGATAACAAGAGTAGACCATAGCAGATAGCAATATTTTTGCTTTTAAATTCTGCATTTCAATTCAATCGTGAATTTAGTCTGCTGCATTATTCGCTGATATCCTGTGTCACAGTTGGCAATGGACCAAGATTTCAGGCCCCAACCAGAACTCTTTTGAACTAATTACGTCACGTAAAGGAACACATAACCTGTCGAAGTCCAGCACCATTAATTTTGACTATTATTTTTCAATAAATTAATTAATGTGCTAATTTATTTCAATGCATCTGAAACATATGTCTTAGAAAAAATTGTCTTGGCTTGAAAAACAAACTAAATTCCAGCCCAAACGAGAACCGACTAACAACTTTGTTCTGAGTTTAATTTACCAATTTTAATGCTATAAATGCCAACAATCTTTTGCACAATTCAAATCCGTTTACAATGTGATTTATACGCTGATTTACTGGTCATTATAGCTGGGTAATCTTTTTGTGGTTTGTTTGTTTTTCCCACGAGGAAGCGGCAGTATGGCGCTATGTATTGAACGAATCCGCACCCGCTTAGGAGTTTCCAGTGTTCTGTTGATTTTTTGAGAGTTGTTATCGCAATTCTATTGCTGCTCACCAGTTTACAGCCAGCAAAATTAAGTGTCGTAAAGAGTCCCATGCGAGAACGAAACACCGCGACGATATGCTGTGAGCTATGACTGAACCACACTTTTAAATTGATCGTATGGTCGCCATAAAAACCATTCTCGTTTAATAACTCGGCCACGATGCCGATAGACTTTCTAACAAGTAAAGAATTTTGCACTTTTAATCACACTTTTGACTGGTTTCAAAATCTTCAAAATTGCATATTTTGGCTTACAATTCATAGATTTGGCTTACAATTCAATTCATAGATATTTCAACGGTGGAGGCTTCGCCCCGCACCCGTTGCTGTAATTGTCGCTATTCAGCGTAAAATCGTTTTATTGAAAAGTGTTTTTATACTTACGCTGCTGGGTAATTAAATAAAAAACCAAGACGAGTGGCTTGTAACGTAGAATTAAAATAAAAGGGGGCCCAATATTTAGGCTGTCCCCGAACCCATATTTCGCTCTCGGCGCCCCTGCTACCCTCCTAACAAGTCGAAAAATGAAACTGGCTGTAGGGGGTTCTAATTTTTGGATTTTAAATAAAGCTTGGAGCATCTCTTTAGTTTATTACCTCAAGTAGTTCTGGTTTAACAAAAAAAACGATTTTGAGCCAGGATCTCTTTAAGCTCTTGGTTTATAAAAATGTAATAAAGCGCCTTATCCGACTCACAACAACACAATTAGAGGTAAAATCAAGTCGCGTTGCCGTTTCCAAGCCATAAACTATGTGCTGTAAATTCCATTGCTGCACGGAGTATCTCTCTAGCTAAAACCTCTTGTGTTGAATAATTTAAGCGAATTCCCGTTTAGAAATTTCTTTTTTATCAATTCATAAAATACGATCGAGCGATTCCGATTGTTTTTGACCCAAATATTGTCATTGAGATTACACCTTTGAATATACAGTATGAGAAAATTTTTGTAGTGGTGATCTTAGGAAGTGAGTACCCTGTGCAAATCAAATCAGGGCCTATCCATTGTATAACTATACACGCACGCATGTTGGATTTTGCCAAGCTATGAGGAGTAGGCTTGAATCACGGTTGCTATTCAAATGTTGAGGGAATCGGTTCTCTCTGCAAGGTTAGATAAAAAATTCCGGTTCTCAATCAGTAGGGCAAGGGCAGGTTAGTTGATACATATTTTAGAGAAAAAGCGATTTTTCATAAACTACTTGGCAAAGAAGCATAAGTTTATATGCATATGAAAGCTAATTTATAGGGCTAACTTTTCATAAAAGTTTTGGGTTTCTTTTTTTATAAGACTTCGATTTATACGTCTTTAAGTAAACCTTTCCAAATTGTATCAACTAACCTTTCGAAAAGGTTAGTTGATACAACCATGAGGTTAGTTGATACATATAAGATTTCTATTGATTTTAGCCAAAGTTGCCAGATATATCCTTGCAATGGCAACATTTTTAACTTCTACAAGCTAACAACATGAACATAATAGACTTTGGTAAAAAATTTTAATACCAGTAGCTTTATATTCTTTGCATATTGCACTTGTAAGCATCATGACTGTATTCGTTCTGTAAAATTAGTGTAATATTGTTAGTAGCACATAACAAAACATTAAACCATTGACCACTACGCACTGTTTCATTCAGCAACGCAAAAAAATCTTGCATCCAAATTTCCATCGTGTATTTTACAATATTATTGATATGAACAGCCTAGTACGCCAAATACCATTTGCTAAAATCAAATGAGAATTTGAGATAATTGCTCCTTTAATAAGACCTTTTTAAAGCAATGGGGCATGGCAACATCAGCAAAATGTCTGCTGCAGTAAAAGAATACGTAGATTCATTATTAATTATAAAACTCTGACTCTTGCAATCTTCTAGCTGTTGGGGGGGACTTTTTCCAGGTTTTGGAAAAAGCGGTGCAAATATTCCCCAAAAATTGCGGCACTGGTCCAGCGTGATGGGTTTGCTTTCCCAACACAGTTCATCTACGAAACGGTAGTTTGCAAACTGTAAAAACAATCCAATACAAAGACCCAAAACAATAATCTTGCTAATGCAGGTTAGTTGATACAGTGTCTCAACTAACCCACTGGTGAGTGTATCAACTAACCTTTTCTTTAATTTTCAGAAAACATGCTTGCCTTGTGCCAGCCCAACACTAGGGAAAACTTTTTGAGTTACCGATTGCTGGCTTTACTCAAGGTAGTAACTCTAGCGCATTAGTCAATATTTTACTTCATTTCAAATTTTCGAAATAAATAAAATTGTAATTCTGCTAAAAATTGCTTCAAGCATTATATTTTTAACTTTAGTTTTTCATTTCAAAACCAAGCAACCAAATTCTTCCACACCATCATTAGATAATTTTTTTGCCACAATTCACCAACTGGTGGCGGTTTTTCGCCAAAAGGTCATTTATTTTTTTTGGTTTGCGGTGTGTATCAACTAACCTGCCCCTGCTCTACAATGGAATTTTTTTTAAAGACAGGCGGCTTGTAGTGCCGCTCAAAAAGCGGATCTCAAAAAAAAAAAAGGTTTGACTATCTCATTGGGTCTGTTTGGTTATAATTTTGTAATTCTGAATTGCAAGGGCCCTGCTGAAAGCGAAAACTTCAAAAGAAGACTAATGTACAACCTAGTATTTAAACTATTTTAACACCTTTTGGATGATATCTCGCACGTTTCTAGAATCATTTGAAACAATTATTTGCTAACATTTCAAAACCCTTTAACATAATTAAATTGCTTAAACCTCTTCATCCCCGTTTACTGTCTTTCTGGTCAAGATCAAAGCACTTTTAAAGGCAGGCAAACTTCGGTTTAGTTTCCTAGGTGACTTGACTAAGGGGAACTTCAGGCGCGTATGGGCCATGGTGCTTAAGCCATTGAATACATATTATAGTTAAAAAGCATAAACGCGTTTTGTGTTAACTCTAACAATAATTTCAAAGTCAGTTTTGCTTTAAAAATTTTCATACAGCCATTTGATTGTTACTGTAGCGTTTTAATTTTATTTAAAGCTCTCTTTTTTTAAATGCATCACCAACAGCAAAAAATGCAGCTAGCAATTTTACTTGCCGGTCGGTCAAATAGCTCTTCTAGCTCGAGCCCAAACCAAAATGTTGTGTCTACAAAGTAATGTGACGGTCAAGTAAATTGATGCTGCATCTTAAGCGTAACGAAAAAAACAAAAAGTCGCCGAAGCCTAACTGGGTCTGGGGCAAAAAGGCGTGAGGGCTTTGTGATTTTTCGAAGAAAGCATTTAAATAAAATTTTCCAAGCTTTTCTAGCCTTTTGCAAGAACTATAATGCTAAGATTTAAAGCCATGTAAAAGATTTTACTGCAATATTGCTCACATACTCCTAACTTACATGTCAAGACAAAACACGTAAGATGAATTTTACCGTTCAAGCATATTTACTTGCAGAAATAGGCTATGTGTGATATTTTTTCAATGTAAAAAAAGGAAAAATACGTGCAGTAGAATAACACTCGTCTTTCCGCCCGCAAATAGGCGTAATCAGAAAAGCCGCCTAAAAGCTAACATGTTTGGGTTAAATTTTCTTGCTGACTTGGCTAAAGAAAAAGGGCTTCAGCTGTGCCGGATTTACCATATGGCACAGTGCCAGGGACCTATGAAATTAAAAAATCTAAATCTCTAAAAACATTTAAATCTAGACTGAAATTTTTATTGCTAATAAGTTACCACAATTAAATTGGAATGTCTCAAAAATTTGCTTTCTATCTGTTCCTAAAATACCTCTAAAATTTGTTTTACTTGCTCTTTATACAACAAGATGTTTTTGTTTGCTAATCATTCTAATTGACTTCAACTGTGTGTGTTATGGTGCCTTGCAATTGCACCACTTTCTAATGCAAATAGACCATGTTTTTGTTTGTTTGTAAATAAAAATTGTATTGTTTTATGTTAGTGTCCTAATTTTTCTGGTGTTACGCGACCCCATTCTGATGTAAACATATGTATAAAACCTCGATCTGGTTTAGCAAAAGATGTAAACTTCCGTTGGGCCAAGATTTTCTAAATTCCATTTCGTAACTTTGTTATTGTATTCATGAGGGTAGAATTAGACTTGAAGACTACTTTGGTCACTTCACTTCTTCCCCATAGCCAGTAAATATTATCGTCAACATGCTTTGCTGGTGCTTTAATTGTGATTTTAAACTTTGCTTGTTTTAAAATAAACTACTACTACGCCGCAGTACTCCGGGTTCTGGTGGTAAAAACTTGTTTGGCCTGCCCCTGTTTTTGGCAGAAAAAAAGCAAAAATCTTCGAAGTGTCAGGGGCCTCGGACGATGTAAATCTATCTCTGGGCTTCAGGCCTCTTAGCCAAAGTCCCCTGGTTGCGCACTTAAAGTGCATAGAAAGCGTTAAAGTTAAGGTATTGTTTTGACGAATGCTTGGAATTGCTTAGCGATGATTCTTGAATCTTATCAACTACAGTGCTTTTACCCTATAGTATTTTACACGATGGTGAGGGCATTTTCCTGCTTTCGTTTTTATTTTTCGTAATAAATTCCTTCAGAAAAAAGATTTTTATTTTATTCCTAAAAATTTGAAGTTTTTAAGATAGAAGAAGTGTCCCGATTGTTGAGGTTTTCCGAAGCCACTTTCAGAAATCACCATTTTTGGTCAATGCTTTATTAAAATAACGTCAAAACACGTTTTTGTGTCGTACCTACAGTAACTCGACTTAGGCATTTTATAATTGAGCATCAAAAAACAAACTATGAGCAAAATTTGAACCGTCTGTGACGTCAATGGAAAAATGACGCCATTTTTAAAAAGTATGGCCGTGATATCACAACAATTACGTCATCAACTTAAAACTAATTTTTCTTACAAATTTTGGTGAACACCAAACCGCTTGCCAAATTTGATGTTCCTGTGACTTTTTGGGTCGAAATTAAATGGGGGGGGAGTTTTCCTCCACCTTGTAAAATGTGTTGATCAAATGAAACAAGGAAAATGTTTAATTCAAATTTATAGGAAGGTTAAAAGTAACGAGACTAGCCTTTAAGTTGCAAATACAGTATATAATACAGGCATTAGGATTTGGGGCAAAATCTTCAGTTGTTGTAGTTGGTGGCGTTGTGGGTATGGGCAGGGGTTTACTCAGCCGGTTTTCACCAGTTTGCATTATCGATTCCTAAATTTAGCGACCCGGATAGTAAAATTGTTTGCCTAATATTTTTTGCTACAGATTACGCATTGTATAAAAAACAAAACAAAATATGAACCATGAATAAAATTAAAATGTTACAGTGGTAATCAAATTGCGGCGTGAAATTTTTTAAATAAATTCGACCACGAAAGACGTCAAGCTTTTTCAGTTTGAAAAATGACTTATTGTTAAAGTTAACATAGGATGCTTTCCAGCTTTTTGACCAGCACGTAGCCAGAAAATCTGCAATCACAAGGAGGCGAGGGGGCAGTTTTGGGAGCTCAAAAATTTTGTAATTTTTGCAAAAATATCATAATTTTATTTTTGAAACGTGGCATAGAAATTAGCAGTGAAATAGCTTGATTAAACCGGTTGCATTGATGGGCTGTGTAGGAGGTGGTTAATGGTAAAATAGAAATTAGTTCTCTTTTTTACAAGTTGATAAATTATAAAATCCTATAGTTCAATAAAACTCCCATCGAGTAATCTATTTCGTCTATAAATTATAACTTAGAAAAAGATAATGTAAGGAAGGCTAATGGAACGACTTTGAAAGAAGTGATGGGTAATTCACTAATACTGAATAGCCCCCTCCTATTCTTGAGCTTATAAGCTTATATAAAGCATAGGCTTATATAAGTTACGCATACTGTATACAAAAGCATATATACGTTACGCATATTGTATACTTAAATCTATATTCATTTTTTGTAATACATATGTCCAGCATTTTTCAACAGCGATCAAATTTAATTGTGTAGTTTTTTACCATTTTTCAAACTTTTTACTGATTTGTGAGTTTTATTTTTGACAAATATACTTTTGTCCACCCCCTAATTAAATGCTTCAAAAGATGCGTTAAATCATTTTAAGTCCATTCCAATTCAAAAATCCGTCTCAAAGGGGCTAAAAACGTATTTTTCTCAGTGTTGGGCATTAAATCGTTAATTCGTTAATAACGAACTTAAGCTTTTCATTAACGAGATAAACGTTAAAAAGCTTTTGTGAGTTAACGTATTACCGGTAACTATAACTTTCGTTAAACTACTTTAATGTTTACGCTAATCTGTTAAATTTCTGGGCTACACCATGCGTCCTAATGCCATAATAACAGAAATAAAAACATAAAATAAAAAAGGCTTCCACTTTGTCTATCTTTATAAAATAGTAAATACCATGTAGTAAGAGAAATCAGAATGAGTAATTTTCATCTCGCATGGAAATGAAATCATTTTGTTGGGCATCAACCATAGGCGAAGCCATCCGGGGGCCTAGGACCCCCCCCCCCCCAATTGAAATGCTACCAATGTTAAAAATTTCACAAAAAAGATCATTGTTTCAGTTTATTTTAGCATCTTTGCGTACAACAGTTCACGTGTACAACAGTAATTAAAAATAATATTGATCCAGGGAGCCCGGGCTCCTCAGTTCAATTTTTCACACCAATTTAAACGGGCCCCCTACAATAATGTTTAAATGGGCCCCCAACAATAATATTGATTCAGGGGACCCGGAACCCTTCAATTTAATGTTTGCCAACCAGTTTAAACGTATAACCGGAGTGAAATTACGGGTTTTTATTCCAACTTAAAAGTTGCTTACTGAGACCCTCATCTAACCTTTCATGAACGTAATGCAATAATAACCAGGGACGAATTTAACTTACTTATAGCACAATGCGAGGTGCTCCTCGCACAGATAACTTTTTTTTGGTCTTCACCTGTATTTGGCAGTAAAATATTGCAAAAATCTTAAAGTGCCAGGGGCCCAACTCAATGTTAATACGGCCCAGGCAATAGCGTGGTTTGTAGGCGTAACTATCATCTCCACCCAGCGATGGAGTACTCGAGTACTGTACTCGTACTCGAGTACCATTTTTTGAGTACTTGTACTCGGAACCCCAGGTACTCGATTGGTACTCGTACTCGAAGGTCAATGTACTCGGTCAAAAAAAGAGCCGAGTACACGAGTACAATTGGCCTTTGTTAAAAGTAATAAACAAAATGAATTTTTGATAGTAAACTGCATCCAATAAAACCCGCTAATTTATTGAGTTGCTTTTGCTTCAATCCGTGCAGACCGCAGCTGAACAAACAGCTTTTTAATGGTAAGAACCAGCGGAAATCAAGCGTTGGAATGTGGTAAAGTAATTGGGTCGACAGCGCATAGTATTGTTTGACAACAAACGCCTTTCTGCAGCAGAAAACGTGTGAAAGTTGCCGCAAATTTTGATTTATTTAGCAATTATTAAAGTTACATACCACAGAAATCGAGCCACGCGTGTTGTTCAAAGACGGCATCAGTTGGGTTAAGCATTTTACGGTTTCAGCTCAAATATTGATAAATTATTTTCTACAGTAAATATATTACTGTAATCTCCCAATCCCAAATAATAGTTTTACTGTGGTATTGGAAGGGGTATCCGAAAAAGCATAGAGTTAGATTTGGAGGCAATATTTTTAGTGTTAAATTTAGGTCAGATAGAGATAGATTAGTTGCATAGTTATTCTGTAGCTGAGTTGCAGCTGTAGGCAAAATTTTACTTTTTTTTGCAAGAAATTGATAAAATAATAAGTCAAGTCTTTTGATAACGTATGTAAAATGCGTTTGAAATATTAATATGACTAAGCACTAATTAGGATTGTTTTATAAAAATGGATGTTAGATCTGAAATTAAATAATAGAACAGTAAACAGGTAAATATACTGAATAAAAATACCGCGAGAAATCACAGTTGTAGATAGTAGCTGATAATAAATGGCAGCATTATTTTATGCTCACATTACTTAGTCACCTCCTTTGAAATGCAGCATTATTTCGAGAACATTTACTACTACGTTATTTGCAGTTTAGTGTTACAGGTTTTAGATAGTCTAAATGCATAGGAGAGCGCAAGTACGTTAATCGTTAATCCGTTAATTACGAAGCTAACTTTTTTATTAACTCGTTAATCCCTTAAAAAGTTTTTTCATGTTAACCGACTAACTTAACTTCCGTTAAGTTCTATTAACTTCCGCTAAGGTTTTTATCGTAAATATCTTGCACCATTCATTTATCATAATGGTACAAACCAGTTGGCACTGGTAACACTTGTGGCGTATTAGCACGAGCTTTATAGAAAAAAGCGACGAAAGGAGCTCTTTTTTGTGGCAAATAATAACCTGCAGCCTCATAGGTCTATTAATTATTGCTGTTCGCAATTTCCAAAGATTTTCCAATTGCAGCTTCATTAGTGCATTTGAACTTATTTTTGTCTTGAAATTAGATTAGACTGTAAATGTAACTTTCAAAACACAAAAAGACCACCATAGCAAAAAAATTATGTTTACAATCAGCTCAACAACGTCAATACGTGCTCTAAAAGCGAGTGAACCTGAAGAAATGTATATTACACGCAAAATATTAACGAATTAACGGACTTAATTAACTTCCCTTGATTAAGGCTGAAAATAACGGATTAACGTTAACGGAGGCATGAAGTTTGTTAACCGGCTAGTGGTTAACGAAGCTAACATTTTGCATTAACTTGCCCACCTATGATTAAATGTTAATTGAACATATCATTAAATCGGAAAAGCTCTCAAAAAATTGTTGTGGATAATCTTGTTTGGAGTAAGGACTTTGAAAGCTTATTTGTAATTGAAAGAAGCATACGGTATACGAGGTGTCGCTATTAAATAACAGGACTAGTGAAATAAAGCAATTTTATTGAAGAAAAAAAAGGTCGTTTTAGTTTGTTTCCCCTCTGATGTATTCTCCCTTAGCATCAACACAGCGTTTCATTCGGATTTTCATAAAAAAAAAAACGACAACACCCTTAACATAAAAAAAAACAATTAACATTGCCTTGAATTTTGATTTTGCTTTTTTAATTCGTGGTGAGTTTGCAGTTTTCCAATGCATGGACTGCCTCTTTGTCTCTGGGTCGTACTAGAAAATTCGTCTCTCATCGCAGGTACACTAATCACACTGTCTAAAAATTTAGGGTTTTCTTCAATTTGTTTTGAAATGTCAGCGCAAATCTCTTGGCGTTTTTCTTTTTGATCGCTAGTTAAAAGCTTTGAAACAACTTGGGCACAGACCTTTGTCATGTGCAGATTTTCATGCAGTACTTGCCACACTGTTTCTTTGTCAATGGACATCTTCTCTGCTATCAGTCCAATACTAAGCAGACGATCTTCTCGGACAATTTTTTCAATTTCTCGGTTATTGTTAGTGGTTTTTGATATGGTTGGGCGTCTTGAACGTTCATTATCTTCAACATCAGTGAGGCCTTCATAAAATCTTTTGTGCCATGCATTCTTTGCCGTAAAGTTCCATCACAGCTTGAATTTTACCAAAAATTTCAAGTTAATTCTTCGCTCAGTTTTAGAGTTAAACATTTTTCTGCGGCTGCAACTGAACTTCTTGCAACAATGAGCAATTTGCTGCTTCTGCAAGCCAAGGTTTTTTCTGAAGCGCAAAAAAACGTGCACTTGCTTTCAACGTCGGGGTACCTAATTTGTATAAAATACAACAGTAATTTTGCGTGTAGCTTGTCAGAAAATCGTCGCCTGCAGTTGTGCGCGCGCCTTCTTAACATCCCACTCACGGAAAAAAACGTATTCGTTTATGTTTTTGCGACAAATTTTGAGCTGTTACATCTTAAAAATTTATTTTTCTAAACTTGCAAAATTACTCGTACTCGAACTTTTTTACGGTAGTCGTACTCGAGTACATTTTTCAATACCAGTACTCGTACTCGTACTCGAAGTTTTTTGCAGTACTCGTACTCGGAAGTTGAGTACTCGACTCCATCACTGCCTCCACCTCGCCAGTTTTTACGCAACAAAATACATTTGAAAAAAATTAGCTACAGTGAGGGAAATGCTCATTGAACAAATTGTCGAACTGAGACGGCCTGGGCCTTCTGGCTGTATTTGTACTCCTATAATTGGTTGTTTTCATGACAAAACAGTAATCTTTAAGGAAAATATTCGACTGAATTGTTATTTACTGCTAAAATATTGCAGGAGGCAAAGTACTTTACTTCCCCCTTCCTGGGCCAAATCACTTACAAAATTTAACCCCAAAATGCAAGATTTTAAACGTGTTTTGGACTCGAATTGCAAGCAAAAGAAGGACTGAACAACTTAATTTTTTCAATTGGCTTTCAAATGTTAAAAATCTAGTATTTTTAAATGGCTCTGAATACGTGCGAATGTTCAATGTTGTTTAGAATGTGATCCAATGGTATTAAAATAGCCTTTTTTCCAAAAAATTACGAAAAATCGCCAAGCGGCTGGGAGCTTCGCCCCCAGGCCCCCGTCAATATTACGTTTGAATTACAGTACACTTCTTTACTTAACACACGTCTCCCAATTCTGACATTTTCGCATTCTAACTATTGGTTTATGCCAATTTTTTAACTATTGGTTTAACAATTTAACTATTGGTTTAACAATTTAACTATCGGTTTAAGCCTTCTCCCTTGAACGAGTTCCTAGTTAAGTGCCAACACCAGGCCACGGCTTCTGGTCTTCCGTTCTACGATATCTTTGCCCTCACAAAAATTCTTCTTTTGAAGTTTCTGATGACGTCTTTGCATGTGATTTATGGTTTGGGCCACCCCCAATCAAAAATTTTGGCTACGCTTATGGCATCAACTGCGGGTTAATATTGATCTTTTTAAAGAAAATTAACTTTTAGCTTTAATTTGCGTTACTTTTCTTTTTCTGTTAACTACTTAATTTTAACTTAGCTAAAAAATTCTTGAAAATTCTTAGCGAATGAACTCTTAACGAAGTTAACGTTTCTCATTAACTTGCCAACACTGATTTTTCTTATTCTGCATTTAACTCGACAGACCAATGGCGAGGCTAAGCCCCCTGTCTACCCTACTGTTTTGGCTATAGTTCAGAGGCGAAACCACTGGTCGAGGAGATGAGACTCCCTCTTAGCCAAATCACTTGAAAACCCAAATATGCGTGCCTTTAAACGTGTTTTGAAATTGACCAACAAAGGAAGTAAAGGGGGATGAAAGGGGCTAATCTAATGATGACAAAGGCCTTCGAAATGTTAGCGATTAATTTTTCCAAAAGGTTATGTAAACGTTCCATCCAAAACAAATCTTTCAGAAGGGTGGAGTCAAAGCAGATTATCTAATCATGATATAAACTATACGATAATTGCCTAACTTTAGATAACCCCATTGATTTTGCTTGCGCAGTCCTCGTTTAAATTATCTTTTGACTTTTTTTCTTTAATGGTAAACGAAGTTTCAGCAATACTAGCTAAAAATGTGCATATTTTTTGTTTTTTGGATTATAAAAATATGCTGGCAATATGATTTTACAATGTAGCAATGTAATAGCATTTTTTCTTTTTCGTTTTAGGATTTTACGTCAACAAGCAATAGTCAGATATAAACTGAGCCTACTCTACAGAGGTGGAGTTTAAGGCACAAGGCTCGAGGCCGAGAAAAAAAATCCGAGGTCAAGGCCAAGAACCGACTTTCCGAGGACAGACCCTCTCGAGACCAAGGACAGGAATGCTCGAGGCCAAGGACCAAGGACACAATGCGCAAGTGTGCTCCAAAAAAAGTCTTGGCTTAATTGTGTAATTCGTCAAGCACGATTGACATAATTTTTGAGCAAATTTTAAAAGCAAGGAAATACCAGTTTGGAAGGTCTGAATAAACTGCACCGGAATTTTTACACCAGCTGAAAACTGTAATTGTAATTACATTTTATTCACAAAGTTGCCTTGGCCAGCAGACATCGAAGGGACCTTTCGGACTTCGAGTCAAGCTGCCACCTGCCCACCTGTCTACCACACACGGCGGCGGCTTCACACTGTCACTTTTGATGCTGAACGTCAAGCAGGAAAGCTGTGAATACCAATTTTTATAGTCTTTGGTTTGACCCGACCGGGAATCGAACCCGAGTCTACCGCTTCAGTAGCAGACGCTCTATTCACTCGACCACTGATCGGTTATTAGCTCTATCCACTCAACTAATCACTCATTTACTTCTTGCTCTATGCCGATCAAAGTGGATAGAGCACGTCAGCTAGACTGGAGCGGAGAGACTAATTTTTACACTCCTGCTCCACTCCGATATTTTTGTAACAGATTCCGTTCCAATCCGGCTCCGAAATTTTACAACAACACTCCGCTGTTGTTGTAAAATTTCGGAGCCGGATTGGAACGGAATCTGTTACAAAAATATCGGAGTGGAGCAGGAGTGTAAAAATTAGTCTCTCCGCTCCAGTCTAGCTGACGTGCTCTATCCACTTTGATACTCCGAGACAAAAATACAATTCTACCAAAAATTCGAACCAATTTTCATAATGTTCAATAGCCTGGGATAAGCCTAACCTATTCGCATGTTCCGATATTCCATTTTCCAGAGAGCAAAAATACAGAGGTGGAGTCCTCGAGGACATCCTTGGCCTCGAGGACACATTTTGAAGTCCTTGGCCTTGGCCTCCAAGCCTCAAGTCCTCGAAAATTGCCCTGTCCTCGGCTCGAGGACAGTACTATTTTTGAACCGTTGAAATTTCGTTGGAAAACGCCAGAAACCTTGTGGAAAATTGGCAAACACCTTTTTTTTGATTTTTTCGAGTAGAGATCGCCTGAAAAAAAAATTTTGAAGACCTTTTTCGCTATTGGTTATTACGTTTTTTCGTGTGTAATTTTGATTTGTGGTGCAATAGTTTCATATATATACAGCACAGGTGGAGTCCTCGAGGACGTCCTCGAGAACACATTTTGAAGTCCTTGGCCTTGGCCTCGAAGCCTCAAGTCCTCGAAAATTTCCTGTCCTCGGCTCGAGGACAGCACTATTTTTTGAGCAGTTGAAATTTCGTTGGAAAACGACAGAAACCTCGCGGAAAATTTGCGAGTACTTTTTTTGTTTTCCTCACTAGGAGCATAGGCGTATGCAAGGGGTGAAGGGGCAGGCCCCCCCCCCGAATTGAAATTTCACCAATGACAAAAATGTGACAAAAAAGCTTATTGTTTCTTCAGTTTCAGTTTCTTTTTAGCATTTTTCGCTGACAACAGTATAACTAATTAACAATATTGAAGACCAGGAGCGCCTGGTCCCACTCAATTCAATTTGTGCCAGCCAATTTAAACGTATAAGCCGGAGAAAATGGAGAGTTTTTGTCCTAAAATTTGCTATTTCGGGCCTACATCTAGCCTTTTTGTGAACGTAATGCATTAATCAGGGCCGTATTAACCATAATATGACGCAGTGCCAGCTAGGGGGCCCGCACTCAAATCGTAAGACTTTTTTGGTCTTCACCTATATTTGGCAGGAAGATCTTGCAAAAGTCCCCAAAGTGCCAGGGGCTCATTGCGATGTAAATCCAGCCCGGCAATAATATGGTTAGTAGGTGTAACCATCTATTGTACCATTTTTCAATAACAATTCAGTAATTCACCTCCAACTCCCAGTTTTTACGCACAAACTACTTGAAAAAAAATTAGCCATGGAAAATGTTGATTGAACAAATCATTGACTTCAATTGAGGGGCCTGGGCCCCCTAGCCGAACATATACTAGCCCTGTAACTGGTTATTTTCATGACAAAACAAAAATCTCTAAAGAAAATCTTCGAGTGGATTATTATTTACTGCTAAAATGTAGTCAGAGACAATGCACCTTACTTCCCCCTACCTGGACCAAATCACTTACAATTAAAACTTAACTCCAAAATGCAAGATGTTAAACGTGTTTTGGACTTAAATTGCAAGTAAAAGGAGGATTAAGCAATTTGATTTTTTCGATTGGCTTTCAAATGTCGAAAATCTAGTGCTTTCAAATGGCTCTGAACACTTGCGAAATGTGATCCAATGGCATTAAAATAGCTTTTTTTTCCAAAAAATTACAAAAAATCGCCCAAAGCCTCCGGAGGCTGGGAGCCCTGCCCCCAAACCCCCGTTTATGATACACTTGAGTTACACTAGCTTTCTCAACACGTTCCCACAGTTAGATATATGCATTTTTCAACTGTTAGTTTAAGCCCTCTTCCTTTGCAAAATCCTGGTTACATACAAACAGGCAACAACGATTTCAGATCTTTCATCCTACGAAAGCTTTGTCCCACAAGTACTTTCTCTTTGGAAAAATTTTGATGACGTCATTTCATGTGATTTGTGGTTTAGGCCTCCCCCAATCAAAAATTCTGGGTGCGCCAATGAATTGGAGATCGCCTAAAAAAAATTTTTGAAGACCTTTTTTTTTGGAGAACGCTTGCGCCTGGGTCCTTGGCCTTGGCCTCGAGCAATCCTGTCCTTGGCCTCGAGAGTGTCTGTCCTCGGAAAAGCTGTCCTTGGCCTTGGCCTCGGATTTTTTTTTGTGTCCTTAGCCTTGGCCTCGAGCCTTGTGTCCTCGACTCCACCTCTGATATACAGGTATAATAGTATTTTACTTTGATCCTCTCAGTTGTAAGTTGAAATTCACCCCGATACCAACAACAAAATGAGCATAAGTGGGCAGTAACTAGTTACTACAGTAACTAGTTACTTTTTTAGTGATTGTAACTTAGTAACTTTTTCAAAAAAGTAACGAAAGTGGGAACTAGTTACTATTTGGAGACATTAAAAAGTTACTAGTTAGAGTTACTTTTAGTTTTGGTCCTGTTAAAAAAGATTCTTTAATCGTTAGATTTTGGTTAATTGAAACACTTGTGTGTAATCCCTGTTCGCGCTACGGATTACGGATTTTTGATTGAGCACAAACGTGGCAACCTTAACCCTGCAGTGAGAAAATATTAGAACGCTTTTAAATTAAAGACTTCCTTTTAATGATCTAATATATTACGTTCTAATATCTTTCCTGCAGGGATTGTTTTGATTGCATAATTTTTACCAAAAGCGTGTAGTGTTCGTTCAGCAGATAAGATAGTTGTTAATAGAGCCGCTTTACCCCTTTTATTGCTTTTCGTTTTGAAAAGACATTTTGAAATACAAAGGCAGCATGAGCAAACATATTTTGAAACCCAAACGTTTGGGTCTCAGTGATGAACATTTTGAGATGCTTGCTTTCTTGAAAGGCAATTAAATAAAGTGCACCAATGTGCTACGTTGTGTATTTTTGTTATAACAACAGCAACATCACCCATAGGCAGCGTGTGCACTGACACCACTTGAAAATTAGAAAATGTATACAGAAAGAAATCTGTTAATACCGTTTCCAAAGTTCAAAATCAACATTTTCGATAGGCCTACTTAATTCATACCGGTAACTAGAATGTGACATCGAAAGCGATATCCGGGGACTTCGCGAAAGTATCTAACTTTACCGAACTGAAAAACTTTACAACTACGTCAAGCGTGTTTAAGGTTGTTGATAGTCACTAGTCAGATCTGAAATACTCTGCTTTCGAATTTCATAATGTTCCATTAACTTGATCAGGTTTGTGGTTAACGGCTTTCAAAATTTTGCGTTAAATTCCCTTAATTACTTTCTATAATTAAAAACAGGATTAATTAGTAAAGTACTAAAAACTATAGGTTATCAGTAAATTAACACAGAAATATTGTCGACCACTAACAAGCTATTCTTGCCGTCAACTAATACGTCTCTTCTGCTCGAACTTCGATTGGTTACGTGTCTATTTACGATCGTGTTGACAGATGAGGGCATCAAAATGACGGCATAGAGAAAGAGCTTCCGGCATAAAACGATCGATTTAGTAAATTCTCAGAATGACAATTGGGAAACCATATTGCTTACATAAGTTATACTCTGAAGAATTGGAATGCGATTAGCTTAGAGGGCCCATTTGGCATGGTCTTTTCAATAAGGTCCACCAAATTTTGTTACCTTTAAACATGGATTCATATGAATCTATTCAATAGATTTAATTTGTTTAGCTTTTGTAGTTAATGGGGGCAGGTGTCAACATAATTGGAGGACCTTTATAGTATGGCATCCCAAAAATTTTTCATGTTATCTTATTACCTATGATGAAAAATTCATTTTTCTTTAAGCTTGAGTGGTTAAAAATTTTGAAAGACATATTTGAGGAGTACTACCCAATTGTGACAATTGAAATTAGTCATAACTTTATCTTTCCTTTCTATTCTTAATCTTTCTTAAGCCTGGCTTAAAATGTTGAAAAGTTTAAATTCTTGAGGACCTATTTGAGGAACCCCCATTTTGGTACCCCCAAATTTTGTCATATTATAACTTTCTGATATATTTAGCTATTCTGAAAATTACATGCGTCTAGCTTAAGTGGATAAAAACTATTAATTTTGGCAGTGCTGTTTGAGGAGGACCTCTGCTATGTGGCATCCCAAAGTTTTGTCAAATTTTATCTTTTCTATACATTCGTCTATCCTGAAAATTTCATGTGTCTAGCTTAAGCAATTAAAAAGTTTAAATTTTGGCATCCTCGTTTAAGGAGAACCCCCAGTGGTGCAAATCTTTGTTGAGCATTGGGGGGGATAATTTGCAATTTTATCCCAATTTTGCCCTATTTTCAACATTGGGGGGATGAACCTCAACCAAGACTTTTTTCAGGTGAGCAAATTAAGTGAATGCCAAAAACAAAGGTCTTCACCAGAAATGGAACACTTTTTTCCTCGAATTCTGGTGAAGACCAGAAATAAAGGTCTTCACCTGACATGGAACACTTTTTTCCCCCGAATTCAAGTAGAGACCTGCGCTCAGATGCACACCAGAGTCAAATTATTGGAGGGGATGCTGATGAAGACCATACTCAAATTGTTGGGGGGGATACAGTCAAATTATTGGGGGGATATATCCCCCCATTCCCCCCGGGTTTCGGCACCCCTGATGGTACCTCCAAATTTTGGCATATGATGTATCTTTCACATATATTTACCTATTTTGAAAATTTTATCAGTCTAATTTGAGTGGTTTAAAAAACTTTCAATTTTGGCGGCCCCGTTTGAAGAGGAACCCCTCATTTTTTTATTCCCGAATTTTGTAAAATTTTATCTTTTGTTATGTTCGCAAACCCTGAAAATTTCGTGTGTCTAGCTTAAAAGGTTAAAAAAATTAAATCTTGGCGGCCTTTTTGAAAAGGACCCCCTCATTCCGGTACCCCAAATTTTGTCAAATTTCATATTTCCCATATATTTCCTTACCTTAAAAAGTTCATTGGTCTAGCTTTAAAGATAAAAAAGTATTGACAAAGGACTGCTTTTTGTCAAATCTTCTGCATTAACATATTTCAAATGACTGCTGTCTTTGACTCTCAGCTCTAATAGTTGCTTGAACACTTTGATCTTATCTTCTTCAGTTATATCTGGAAGTATAGCAGATATTCCATAGTCATCCATTTAGAAAAATCTGCTTCGTGCATTACCTGATTACTGTAACAACTAACAGTGTATGCAAGTTTAAAAGTTTTTTGGATGACTCCAGCCCTGGAATAGAAAGCAATCAACAATGTTTACAACACAATATCAATAAATGAGCAACCAAGTTTGGGAAGCAGTAATACTACGGTATCACCATTGCAAAAATATCCAAATCACTATCTAAAAAAAGCATTAAATCAGAAACATGTTTTGTATTTGATTAATTTATCAGCTGTAACTGATTAGAAGAACCATGGCAAAACTATCTGAAGCACAAATCAATATACATAAAAAATTGTAGCATCTAGATCTATTCCACTCTACCCTATTTCATTAACATGAAACGCCTTGGATTACAATCGAGCATGTTTTGTATTTCAATAGTTAGAGACAATATTGCACTTATAGCGAGAACATCAATCATAAAGCTCTGATTTCACAATGCACAAATTTCTTTTCTGTTAAAAAATCATGTTAAAACTAGCACATAATCAACTATTACCAGCACCGAACCAAAAAAATATTCAGTTAGATTTTTTGTTAAATTTAAAAATCTAGATTTGCTTACCAAAATTGTATTGTTTTGTGAAAACGTTTATGGTATTGCACTGTTTTGTGAAAACTTTTGCTTTGTGAAATTGATGCTGTACCGTAGTTGGTTTCAACAAAATTTAACTTTGACAATTATATTGGACATGCAATTCTTGTTAGATACTATAGTGTATTGAATAGGCTATTTCACCAAAAATTTTGTTCAGAGTTAAAAGAATAAAATGAAAATAGGAAGGAGATCTGCAAGCTTTTCATTTAGCTTTTTAAGGGTTAACATTAGGCCTTCAAAAATTGTTTTAAGGCGATCTCCAAAAAAAAGGTCTTCAAAAATTTTTTTCAGGCGATCAACAAAATTTCAACAACTCAAAAAATACTGCTGTTCTCGAGTCGAGAACAAGGTAATTTTAGAGGACTTGAGGCCAAGGACTTGACCTTCGAGGCTGAGGACATGACCTTTGAGGCCGTGGTATATATACCAGAGGTGGATTCCTCGAGGACGCATTTTGATGTCCTCGGCCTCGAAGGTCATGTCCTTGGCCTTGGCCTTAAGTCCTCGAAAATTGGCCTGTTCTCGGCTCGAGGACAGCAGTATTTTTTGAGTTGTTAAAATTTTGTGGATAGCCCGAAAAAAAAATTTTGAAGACCTTTTTTTTCGAGAACACTTGCGCCTGTGTCCTTGGCGTTGGCCTCGCTCATTCCTGTCCTTGGCTTCGAGAGGGTCTGTCCTCGAAGGGCTGTCCTTGGCCTCGGATTTTTTTTAGGTTCTTAGCCTTGGCCTTTTGTGTCCTCGACTCCACCCAGGCGCGTAGCCAGGATTTGAAAAAAGCAGTATCGTAGCCAGGGGGGGGCGGGGGGGGCTCGAACCCCCCCCATTGGCTTGTGTAGTATGCAAAATCGCACCTTTTTGGTGGTTTTGAGGTCGATTTTTAGTGAAAAATTGAAAATAGCCCCCCCATAGGAAAATAGCCCCCCCTCAAACGCTTGGATTTCCGAGTTGGTCCGAACAATCAGTCTCAAAATCGGTGAAGACCTTTTTTTTTTTTTATTTGGAGACCACCTGATTTTGGGCGAAAAAAAGCTTTGAATTTGAGATTACGGCCGAAAATTGAGTCTCAAAATTGGTGAAGACCTTTTTTTTTTTGAGACCACCTGATTTAGGGCGGAAAAAAGCTTTGAATTTCCGAGGTTTCCGAGAAATTTCGTCTCAATTTTCGTGCAAACCGTGTGAAACTAATTCAAGAGCAATAAAAATTCGGGTCAAGGTCGTTTGCACACTTCTCACTCTTTCAAAATAGCCCCCCCTTTTTCCAAATCCTGGCTACGCGCCTGGAAAAAAGGGGGGATTTTTTGAAAGAGTGAGAAAACTGCAAACGACCTTGACCCGAATTTTTATTGTTCTTGGATCAGAATCACACGGTTTATCCGATTTCGGCCGATTTATTCTTAAAATTGAGACAGATTTTTCGGCCAAAATTGGAAATTCAAACCATTGTCAACCCAAAAACAGGTGATCTCCAAAAAAAAACAAAAAAAGGTCTTCACCGAAATTGAGACGGATTTTTTGGCCAAAATCGGAAATTCAAACGCTTTTTCAGGCCGAATCACGACACCTACTTCACAACTTCGGCACCCAATTTCCTTTGGGGGGGCTGTTTTCATTTTTTCACCAAACATCGGCCTCAAAAGCACTAAAAACGTGCGATTTTGCATACTTTACAGGCCAATAGGGTAAGCTCGAGCCCCCACCCCCCCTAGGCCACCCTCTAGCTACGCTACTGACTCTACCTCTGCTACTAAGCTAGTAACCTATTTTTTTTTGGTAAAGACCATACCTAAAAAAGGTCTCAGCTTTTTCGCTGAGATATATTTCGGCCGATAATAGGTGAAGACCATACAAGAAAAAAAGTTTTCCGCCGATTCGTTGTGTCATTTTTCGCTCAATTTTAAGCGACGACAAAAGAAATAAAAAAGAATTAGTGTTCGCCATTTTGAAGTGCCGATTTTTAAGGTGCGTTTAGACTGGACGCGACGCAACGCAAAGTAACCAAAATTTGACGTTATCGACAGCTCGCGAAAGGTTGCAACCGGACGCAACCTTCGCGAGGAGTTGCGCAACATCGCTTGCTTGCAGGCTGTAGTAAGATAACCTACTAAATTACAGATTACATTTTTACGATCGCAGTTTGCTTGAAAATAATGTAAATAGTATATTTCTATGCTTTAGTGCCTATTTATCAGTCCAAAGAGTAGATTTTTGGCAAAGTTAGATTATGGATAGCCCTAGGCTAGCCAAGTTAATTTGGATCTAGACAATAGCTATATGCTTGATCTCAGAGCTTCATTATAATGAATACACCAAAGCAGTAGGCCTGGCCCCACAACATCAAGCTTTTAAACAAAAACTTTTTATTCTGTGCAGCATAGCAGAAGCTATTGTATCAGTCCTGTGGTTTTTTTGGCCGAGCAGCTTTTGCTTTTTTGTCTTAAAGTAAACTAACATGGTGTTGTTGTTTTTTTCAGAATATAAAATAACCCACTAACAGGATAGTTTTGGAGGTGTTGATAGTGTTTTTACCCATTATTTGTTAGCTTAATGTTCAGAGGTGAAGTCCTCGAGGACGTTCTTGGCCTTGAGGACGTCCTCGAGGACACATTTTCAAGTCCTTGGCATCGAAGCCTCAAGTCCTCGAAAATTGCCCTGTCCTCGGCTCAAGGACAGCACTATTTTTGGAATGGTTAAAATTTTGAAGATCGGCTAAAAAATGTTGTTCTAGATCTTTTTTTTTTTTTTTGAGATCGACCGAACAAAAATTTTTAAGACCTTTTTTCTTAGGAAAACACTTGCATTTGTGTCCTTGGTCCTTGGCCTTGGCCTTGAGCATTCCTGTCCCTGGCCTCAGATTTTTTTTGTGTCCTTGGCCTTGGCCTCGAGCCTTGTGTCCTCGACTCCACCTCTGTTAATGTTTTAAAAGTAACCACAATTGAACAATTGCTTGAATACTGGAAAATTTGCAAAAGTTTTTTCGCTGTCCACTTGGCCAAGCCAATTTGGTGAATAAAACTGTATTTGAATTGGTTTTAAGCTACAAACGTGAGCTGAGATACAAAAACATCAAAAAATTTTATGAAATTTCGGATGGGCCTAATTAGTAAAATTACTTCTGTGAATAGGAACAAACGAAATTTTTTCTTCTGAATGTCTTCTTAAAAGTCTTCATGCTTCTGAAGGTTTGTGACAGTGATCAAGTTGAACTGGAAGCATTGGTTTTGGACTCCCCAAGTTTTATAATCATAAATATTGTAGTATGGTAGTGATTCTTCACTCCAGTCCTATGTAATGAAAATAGAAGTGTCACTTCATTTACTGTGTCTTTGTGTAATATCTGAATTTAGTTGTTTGTGAATTTCAAGATATTTTTACTGTCTCTTAAAATTTTAACTGCTTTACATGGTGAATAAAAGGACAAAGTAAACAATTTTAAGTCTGAAATTCAATCATTACAATTACAGTCAGTGTAATCAGATGAACTAGAAAGCCAATACATATCTATCCAGTAGAAAATGAGTTCTATTTTTTGCTTAGGTTACTATCAGAGGTGGAGTTCTCGAGGACGTCCTTGGCCTCGAGGACACATTTTGAAGTCCTTGGCCTTGGCCTCGAAGGTCAAGTCCTTGGCCTTGGCCTCGAGACCTCAAGTCCTCGAAAATTGCCCTGTCCTCGGCTCGAGGACAGCAGTATTTTTTGAATTGTTAAAATTTTGTGGAGCGCTTGAAAAATTTTTTGGAAAACGTTTTTTCGTGGAGATCGTCTGAAAAATTTTTGTGAAGACCTTTTTTCTTTTTTGGAGAGCACTTGCGCTTGTGTCCTTGGTCCTTGGCCTTGGCCTCGAGCATTCCTGTCCTTGGCCTCGAGAGTGTCTGTCCTCGGAAAGGCTGTCCTTGGCCTTGGCCTCGGATTTTTTTTGCGTCATTGGCCTTGGCCTTGGCCTCGAGCCTTGTGCCCTCGACTCCACCTCTGGTTACTAATATTAGTAAAGAAGTAGCTGTCAAGCAAGTTCATTAATGTTGTTTCCAGAGGTGGAGTCGAGGACACGAGGCTCGAGTCCAAAGACACAAAAAACATCCGAGGCCAAGGCCAAGGACAGCCTTTCCGAGGACAGATCCTCTCGAGGCCAAGGACAGGAATGCTCGAGGCCAGGGACCAAGAACACAGCCGCAAGTGTTCTCCAAAAAAAAAGGTCTTCAAAAAAGTTTTTCAGTCAATCTCCAATTTATAGGCGTAGCCAGAATTTTTGATTGGGGAGGCCTAAACCACAAATCACACGCAATGACGTCATCAAAAATTTGCCTGTTGGCACTTAACCAGGATTTTGCAAAGGGAGAGGGCTTAAACTAAAATAGTTGAAAAGAGCAAATACGTAATTTTGGAGACGTTTTGAGAAAGCCAGTGTAACTCAAACGTATCACAGGGACCCCCAGCGGCCGGAGGCTTTGGGGGTGTGGGGGCGAAGCGCCCAGCTGTTGAGCGATTTTTGTAATTTTTAGGATAAAAAGCTATTTTAATGCCATTGAATCACATTTCGCGCATGTTTAGAGCCATTTGAAAGCACTAGATTTTTGACATTCGAAAACCAATTAAAAAAATCAAATTGTTTAATCCTCCTTCTAGTTGCAATTTCTGTCCAAAACACGTTTAACATCTTGCATTTTGGTGATAAAGTTTAATTGTAGGCTACGTGATTTGGTCCAGGTAGGGGGAAGTAAGGTGCATTGTCTCGTGCATCATTTTAGCAGTAAATGAAAACCCACTCGAAGATTTTCTTTAGAGATTTTTGTTTTGTCATGACAAAAACCAGTTATAGAAGTGCATGTTGGGCCAGGGGCCCCAGGCCCCCTCAATTGAAGTTCAACGATTTGTTCAATCAGCGTTTTCCATGGCTAATTTTTTTAAAAGTATTTTGAGCGTAAAAACTGGCGAGGCTGGAGGTGAATTACTGAGTTGTTATTGAAAAATAGTACAATAGATGGTTACGCCTACTAACCATGTTATTGCTAGGCCGGATTTACGTCGCGCTGGTTCCCTGGCACTTTGGAGATTTTTGCAACATCTTTCCGCCAAATGTAGGTAAAGACCATAAAAAGTTTTTAAGATTTGAGCGCAGGGCCCTTAGCTGGTACTGCGCAATATTGTGGTAAATTCGGCCTTGGTTAATGCATTACGTTCATAAAAAGGCTACATGTGATCCTGAAATAGCAACTTTTAGGACCAAAACTATCCATTTCTTCCAGATTTACGTTTAAATTGGCTGGCAAAAATTGATTTGAAGGGGTCCCGGGGCCCCTGGTCTTCAACATTGTTGTTCGCTACTGGTGTAAGCAAAAAATGCTAAAAAGAAACTGAAACTGAAGAAACAATAGGCTTTTTTGTCACATTTTTGTCATTGGTGAAATTTCAATTGGGGGGAGGCCCGCTTGGCTAAGCCTATGCTCCAATTGCGGAAAACAAAAAAGGTGTTTGCAAATTTTTCGCGAGGTTTCTGGTGTTGTCCAACAAAATTTCAACGGTTCAAAAATAGTGCTGTCCTGGAGCCGAGAACAGGGCAATTTTCGAGGACCTAAGGCTTCGAGGCCGAGGACTTGAGGCTTCGAGGCCAAGCCCAAGCACTTGAAAATTTGTCCTCGAGGCCAAGAACGTCTTCGAGGACTCCACCCCTGGTTGTTCCATTCTCATCAATTAGTTACCACTAAACAAAAAAACTTGATACAGCATTTATAATAATAATAAATGGACTGGGGGTAGAAGCGTCAGTTACTTGAAAATGTGATAACTAACAACACTTTTATTCAAATGCTTGAGTAACAATTTTCACATAAAAAAATCTAAATGTTTTTTTTTATCAGGGGCATAACAAAAAACTTGCTAAGAAGAGGGGGCTTGACCTTACAGCTAGAAATTTGTCTGTATCTTACAAACTGTGGTTTGCAGAGGTGGAGTCCTCGAGGACGTCCTTAGCCTCGAGGACGTCCTCGAGGACACATTTTCAAGTCCTTGGCCTTGGCCTCGAAGGTCAAGTCCTTGGCCTTGGCCTCGAAGCCTCAAGTCCTCGAAAATTGCCCTGTCCTCGGCTCGAGGACAGCAATTTTTTTTGAACAGTTGAAATTTCGTTGGAAAACGCCAGAAACATTGCAGAAAATTTGCGAGCACCTTTTTTGTTTTCCTCAATTGGAGCAAAGGCGTAGCCAAGGGGAGGGGGGCTGCGGGTCCGCCCCCTTCCCAATTGAAATTTCACCAATGACAAAAATGTGACAAAAAACCCAATTGTTTCTTCACTTTCAGTTTCTTTTTGGCATTTTTCGCTTACAACAGTATAACTAAAAACAATATTGAAGACCAGGAGCGCCTGGTCCCACTCAATTCAATTTTTGCCAGCCAATTTAAACGTATAATCTGAAGAAAACGGAGAGTTTTTGTCCTAAAAGTTGCTATCTCAGGCCCACATCTAGCCTTTTTGTGAACGTAATGCATTAATCAGAGCCGGATTTACCATAATGTGACGCAGTAGCAGCAGTGACGTAGCCATGGGGGAGGCGGGGAATATAGCCCCCCCATTGGCCTGTCAACCAAAATGCAGAATAAGGAAAATACCACGTTTTTAGCTCTTTTGAGACTGTTTTTTACGCTGGAATTGACTAAAAAGTGATATAAAGCATCATTTGAAACATATACTCAGGGGGTTTAATTGCCAAAAATTAAAGTCACAAATCAATTAAAACTTTGAAAAAATGACCGAAAATAAACAAACAAATTTGATAGCTAATGTAAAAACGCCTAACATAGGTTTTATCAACAAATGTATCATAAACTCAGGAATTAGGGTAAGGGGGGGGGCTATTCAGTGTTAGTTAATTACCAGTCACTCCTCTCAAATACCTTTCCATTAGCCCTTCCCCCAATTATTTTTCGTTATAAAACATAGACGAAATAGATTACTCCGTGTGAGTTTTATTGAATAATAGAATTTTATGATTTACCAGCACGTAAACAAAAGAACTGCAATGTTATCATTAGCCACTTTCCGTATAGCCCATTAATGCAACCAGTTGAATCATGTTGGGCTGCCAATTTCTATGCCACGTTTAAAAAGCATCATTTTTCATTAAAATAGCTCTAAAATTAAGTTCATTTTGCAAAAAAATGCAAAATTTTGAGCGCTGGAGGCTCCGCCCCCATACCCCCAGCCTCCGGCAGCTGGGGGCTTCGCCCCCTAACCCCCATTGGCTTCCGGTGACTGGGGGTCCCGCTCCCATACCCCCAAAACAACCCTCCCCCATTGCGAATTTCTGGCTACGCGCTTGAGTACCAGCTGTGGGCTCCGAGCTAAAATCGTAAGACTTTTTTTGGTCTTCACCTATATTTGGCAGAAAGATGTTGCAAGAATCTCCAAAGTGCCAGGGGCCCAGCGCGAAGTAAATCCGGCCCGGCAATAACATGGTTAGTTGACATAACCATCTGTTTTAGCATTTTTCAACAACAATTCAGTAATTCACCTCCAGCCTCGCCAGTTTTTATGCACAAAATACTTTTTAAAAAAATTAGCCATAGAAAATGATGATTGAACGAATCATTAAACTTCAATTGAGGGGGCCTGGGCCCCCTGGCCGAACATGTACTCCTATAACTAGTTATTGTCATGACAAAACAAAAATCTCTAAAGAAAATCCTCGTGTGGATTATTATTTACTGCGAAAATGTTGCAAGAGACAATGCACCTTACTTCCCCTACCTGGACCAGATCACTTACAATTAAAGTTAACTCCAAAATCCAAGCTGTTAAACGTGTTTTGGACTTAAATTGCTAGTAAAAGGAGTATAAACAATTTGTTTTTTTCAATTGGCTTTCAAATGTCAAAAATCTAGTGCTTTTAAATGGGTCTGAACACTTGCGAAATGTGATTCAATGACATTAAAATAGCTTTTTTTTCCAAAAAATTACAAAAAATTGCCCAACGGCTGGGGGCTTCGCCCCCAGACCCTCAAAGCCTCTGGCGGCTGGGGGCCCCGCCCCCAGACCTCCCGTTTGTGATGCCTTTGAGTTAAACTAGCTTACTCAACACGTTTCCAAAGTTAAATATTTGCGTTTTTAAACTATTAGTTTAAGCCCTCTCCCTTTTCAAAATCCTGGTTTCGTGCCAACAGCCAACGATTTCAGATCTTCCATCCTACAATATATTTGTCCCACAAAAACTTCCTCTTTGGAAAAATTTTGATGACGTCATATCATGTGATTTGTGGTTTAGGCCTCCCCCAATCAAAAATTCTGGGTACGCCAATAAATTGGAGATTGTCTGAAAAAAATTTTGAAGACGTTTTTTTTTGGAGAACGCTTGCGCCTGTGTCCTTGGTACTTGGCCTTGGCCTCGAGCATTCCTGTCCTTGGCCTCGAGAGGATCTGTCCTCGGAAAAGCTGTCCTTGGCCTTGGCCTCGGATTTTTTTTGTGTCCTTGGCCTTGGCCACGAGCCTTGTGTCCTCGACTCCACCTCTGGTGGTTTGGAGCGAAGCCTTTGAGGTAAACGCGACCGTCGCAACGTACTGATACCGCAAGAAAATGCAAACTAATAAAATGCTCTCGATAGCATTTAACTTCGCACTAAACACCGATAAGCGCTCCGCTAGCGAATAAAAAACCAAACGCAGTTTTAGAAGCTGACTTTTCCTCAAAGCAACTGCCTGGTATTACTGTGCTAAATTCTTGTCCTTCGATGATAGTGTCAAATCATGCAAAAACTGCAATGTTTTTTGCTTTCTCCAGCAAATCAACACAGCAATCCATTGCACAATAAGCAAAAAATCCACTACATGACTGATGACAAATCCAGTTTTCAGATTCACTCATAGCGTTAACATTGGGAGTCTTCATAAACAGCACTAAATGGCGAACACAAACAACTGTTAAAGCTTACTACAGGTTTCATAATATGCTTGCATGAAAAAGAAAAATCACATCAAAAAAAAAAAAACAACATACAGTTTACGCTTTAAATGTACCTGCTGTCTAGCCTATTGGTCTACACTCTACAAGATAGATCTACCACTACCATAATGAGATATGGATGGTGAAGCGTTTAAGGATTTGTTAACTGAGTAAACACCTAAAGAGAACTTTTGACATCTGCTTTCAGCTTTTTGCGTTTCTGCATTAAAACCCAGAACTGTCATCGTCAAAACAGATTATGGCAAGTTTTCAGTGGAAGGATCTAAACAAATCATTGATAGCTAGTAAATAGACTAAGTACTACTACGTTTTTGAAGAATTGACTTGTCTTTTCATTTCCAAATTCGATCTACTGTACTTCATTTTTTCCCAATACTTTACAAACTTTTTTCTCAAAATTGTTTTGTTACCTAAGCTAGTAGCAGAGCCTACGAGAGGGGGGTTCAGAGGGTACATTGTACCCGGGCCTGGGCCTAGGGGGACCGGGGCTCAAGGGGCCCGGAAGAGTTTAGGTTTCCACGTTAAGTTTTGGTATCGCACCATAACATCGTAATCATACTTGCCTACAGCAAAAATATCAGCCAGCCTATTCAGCACTGGTAATTGGTCGCTATTTTTGCTACACAGTCTTCAGGGTATCCAATAGTGGCCGATTTGATTAAAACAAAAACAAAAAAAGAGGAAAATGTATCAAAAGTCATACACTTGCACCGAAATTAACGTTTTGTTACATTTCTCTGACTTGAGAGCCCTAATTCTACGATATAACAGTGTACGAGGGCCCACATTTCCAGAGATCCAAAAGCATTTCAACCTCATAGAGCGTAGTCAAAGTTGACATACTATATTACTGTCATTAAGTAACTCACTCTATCTGTATGAGTTTAATACGTATTTGGGTTTGTGAAGTCTATGATTGCTGATGATTTCTTAAAACTTTTATCAGTAAAATATTTGGATTTGCAGTATCAAAGTCATTATATTGTATAAAATTGTGTTAATGTCATCATCCCCCACTTCACATACTTTCTTTCATGTATATCACGTTTTCTTCTTGTCAATTTAAGCAAGGTTGGTGCTGGGATGTTGATCAAATACTGTATTTTACCCTTGAGAAACATAAAAAGTGCTAAAGCTTCCTGTACTCTGCCCCGGAACTGCTGGGGGAGCTCACAGCGCTCCCTCAGACTCCCTAGCTGGATTTAAACCAATTTTATGTCTAGTTGTGTTTTTCATAGGTCCTAACCAGAGGTGGAGTCCTCGAGGACACATTTTGAAGTCCTTGGCCTTGGCCTCGAAGGTCAAGTCCTTGGCCTTGGCCTCGAGGCCTCAAGTCCTCGAAAATTGGCCAGTCCTCTGCTCGAGGACAGCAGTATTTTTTGAATTGTTAAAATTTTGTGGAGCGCTTGAAAAATTTTTTGGAAAACATTTTTTGTGGAGATCGCTTGAAAAATTTTTGTGAAGACCTTTTTTTTTGGGGATCGCCTGAAAAATTTTTGTGATGACCTTTTTTTTTTTGGAGAGCACTTGCGCTTGTGTCCTTGGTCCTTGGCCTTGGCCTCGAGCATTCCTGTCCTTGGCCTCGAGAGTGTCTGTCCTCGGAAAGGCTGTCCTTGGCCTTGGCCTCGGATTTTTTTGTGTCCTTGGCCTTGGTCTTGGTCTCGAGCCTTGTGCCCTCGACTCCACCTCTGGTCCTAACAGTATACAATTATCATTATCCTCTCACTTTTGAATGAAAATCTACACCCATCGGACAAACAATGATTTAACAGCATGGCCCCCCGATAAGGCTTGGGGGGCCCAATAAGGTTTGGGGGCCTGGTATCGACCTTTGTACCCCCTGGAAATTTTTCTCTCTGAGGCCCTGCAGTCTATTAGTCTAGACTCTTCTTCTTCACGGTTATTGCGTGATAACATAATATAAACTCAATCTTCGTTTTACTGGTAATTCCAGCGCACTATGACGAAACAAAACCTGTGATTACTATAATAGCGCTTCGATAATAAAGTACACAACGCTTTCTGCTCATTGAAAACATTTTAAAAGTAACTTATTGGAACGACCGACGCTCGCGTCGCGTGTTCCTCTGTTTTTACTCGGCCATTTTCCAACTTACGAGAGCGAAATTTCAAACTTTTGCTTATAACTCGAGAACGGTTGAGTCTAGCAACATGAAATTTGGACGGCAGTTTGAGATTAATGAGTTGTATGTTTGTACCAAATTTTGAGGCAATAGGTTACGTGACTTTGGTTTTAGAATCCGAAAACCGCCCCGCAAGTTTGGCGCAAATAGCGGTCTCAGTCAAAAACGGCTTAAGTACGGCAAAAAATATTTCATATGGTTGTATGTCTCAAGATACCCTTTCATCCCAACCTAACAAATATTTTGATATAGTTTGGGGATGCCACCCCCCAGGGACCCCCCTGAATGGACCCCCCAAAAATCAATTTTTTGAACGGCTTAACTTAGAGTGCCGGTGTTTTATGATATCAGCAGATATTTAACAGACAAATAATCTGACATAGTTTGGGGGTGCCACCCCCCCAGGGACCCCCCAAATGGACCCCCAAAAATCAATTTTTGAACGGCTCAAGCTAGGGTGCGAGTGTTTTATGATATCAGGAGATATTTAACAAACAAATATTTTGACTCTACTTTTCTGGAGGTTCCATAATCAGATATTTTTGAATAATTGCTGATTTTACGGTAGACAAAAAGTACTTTTGAGCGTCTCAGCATTAGCTATGCGTCGGTCGTTTTCTGGGTTTGCTGGCAAACTCCCATCTAGATAAAATTAGCCTATGAAGCGACCACTCGCGAAGTTTAGCAACCACTTGCGAAGGTTGGCTACCTTCGCGAGTAACGTAAGCGACCACTCGCGAAGGTTGGCGAAGGTGATCGCCAACCTTCACTTCCCGTTGCTTCGCTACCAGTCTAACCGCACCTTTAGCCGAAATTCGGAGTTGACTAGAGGTAATTTTTATAGAGTTAGAGAAAGCCACAAAGATTGGTACAATTAAGTTATGAAATTGATTTTTCGTTTTTTCAGCATCATATTGTACTTTCATGGTTATTTAGCGAATTAGCGTTAGCTTCCGCTAACGAAAAATTTGTGTTATCAGATTAACGTTAGCGAAGCTAGTCTTTTCAATTAACGGAATAGCTGTAACCAGAGCTAGGTTTTTCGTTAGATTTCCCCACCTATGGATGACATACAGTAATAGCAGAGGTGGGCAAAGCGCAATTAGAAGCGCAACTTCCGCAACCTCTGCAATTGCGGAAGTTGCTTTGCGCTTTAATTTTAAATTTTGAAACATTGCGGAAGTTGCGTTGCGGAATAAAGCCTTTAAAATTCGTTGCGCTTTAATTGTGCTGCGCTTTCAATTTTTTTTTTTTGATTGATAGCGCAATTCTATACATTGACCTTAATTTTGTTCCATTTCGATCGAAATATTGATAAATCAAAAGTCTGCAATCTTTAGCAGATTATTTGCTCTTTTCTGTTAAAAATTGCCAAAAATGCTGTATTTGCATTGTGTATTGAAGTTTCAATTGCGGAAGTTAGATTGCGCTTTAACTTGGTACGAAAATGCCGTTCCGCAATTGCAGAATTGCGTTGCGAATCAACTGAATCAAAAATCTCATCGCGGAAGTAGCGCTGCGCTTCAGAAATTAAAAAAAAAAATTGCGCATTTTGCGCTGCGTTTTACTAGTTGAAAAGATCATTGCGCTTTTGATATAATGTTTTTTGTGGCTACCCAGGCGCGTAGCCAGAAATTCGCTATGGGGGGCTGTTTTGGGGGTCTGGGGGCGGAGTCCCAAGCCACCAGAGGCCAATGGGGGTCTGGGGGCGAAGCACCCAGCTGCCGGGGGCTGGGGGTTTGGGGGCAAAGCCCCCAGCCGCCGGAGGCACGGGGGTTTGGGGGTGGAGCCCCCAACGCTCAAAAATTTTGCATTTTTTTGCAAAAATAACTTCATTTTAGGGCTATTTTGATTAAAAAATAATGATTTTAAAACGTGGCTCAGAAATTGGCAGTGCAAACAAGAGTAAACTGGAAGCATAAATGGGCTATTTGGGAGGTGGCTAATGGTAAAATGTAGTTCTCTTATGTTTAGATACTGGTAAATTATAAAATCGAATAGTTCAATAAAACTCACACGGAGTAATCTATTTCGTATACAGTTTATAGAGAAAAATAATTGGGGGGGGGGGGCTAATGAAAAGAGACTTGAGAGAAACGATTGGTAATTAACAAATACTGAATAGCCCCTCCCCCCTATTCCTTAGTTTATAGTATATTTGTTGATGACACCTATGTTCAGCATTTTTACACTTGCGATCAAATTTGATTGCTTATTTCTTACCATTTATGTATTAAAGGTTTCATTTATTTGTTGGTTCTCTTTTTGAAAAACTAGCCCCTCCCCCCTTGGCATATGTTTCAAAATATGTTTTAAATCACTTACCTAGTCCACTCCAGCGCACAAAACAGTCTCAAAGTGCTAAAAATGTGTTTTTTCCATTCTGCATTTTGGTCGACATGTCAATGGGGGGGGGGCTATAGCCCCCCGGACCCACCTGGCTACGCTACTGGCTAAAAACGTGGTATTTTCTTAATTCTGCATTTTGGTCGGCAATTCATTAGCCTCTCCTAAATAAACGTTTTAAACTATGCTTTAAAGCATTTTTTAGTCTAATCCAGTGCAAAAGAGAGTCTTAGAAGCGCTAAAAACGTGGTATTTTTCTTATTCTGCATTTTGGTCGGCAGGCCAATGGAGGGGCTATAGCCCCCCCCTCTCCCCCGCCCCCTGGCTATGTTAGCCTACTGTGCTCACTTTTTGCCCACTTCTGATTAGTGACATGTTAAACGGATGAGGATAACGCCATATGATGAGAGTTGTTTTGAAATTTTAGGTGCGTTTTTCCCGGCTTGACGCCATTGCCGTCTTTACGCATTTTTACGCCCCTAAACATTCGGGGCAGCATTTTTCACTTTCATATGGATTGAACGTTACTTACAATGTCACAAAATAGTACATTTAAAAAGAGAAAAAAATAGAAGTTTTCTTACATAAGCAATCTTTAGTCATATACTTGGGGTTTTGTTCGCACCAAGAGTCCAACATTAAAAGTTGAAAGGCTTTATTTCACCGGAAATTTTTTATCTACTGTTTTAATAATGACTCAAATCTAAACAAACTCAAATGCAAACTCTAAAACTATTCTCAAATTGAACCCTAACCCAAACCTAAACCCTAATCTTAACCCCTAAAAAAGCGAATAAAAAAAGCGCGAATAAATGTCTCTCATTTTCGTTTTATTCTCTCCAACTTGAAAATTTGCGGTGAAATAGTCACTACCGGTACCTTAAAGTAGGCTTTCCCTGCAAAATATCAAAAAAAATTTTTTTGGAATTTTTGCTACAGCCATTTGATAAACATTCAAAGCGTCTTATTGAGGGAAAAGGTTAGAATGAATATTATCAACCTTTGCAATAATAAGTCAATGAAGATGTTTTTTGACGTTTGCAGGCCAGAGTTTTAATATTTTAATCGTTTTGCGTGCTTCTGGCCTAAAGGCTACCAGCTCGGAAGCCTAGGGAAGAGCCACCAGAACGGCGAGAACTTAAAACAAGCAAAAAAAATTGTCTTCCCTGTTTCGCATTGCTTGTTTTAAGTAGTCGCCGTTCTGGTGGCTCTTCCATAGGCTTCCGAGCTGGTAGCCTTTAGGCCAGAAGCACGCAAAACGATTAAAATATTATCTCGTGACCAAGCCAATTTTGGTAAATCGCCCATTTTTTCATTTATTTTGGGTTTGGGGGGATGAAATAGAGCTGGGGGGATTAAATACGCTCTATTTGATTCCCTCAACCCCAATTTAGACCAAAAAAGGTGTTTTTATCAAAATTGGATTGGTCACGTGATGTGACTGGAAAAGTTGATAATATTCATTCTAACCTTACCCTTACTTGAGTTTTGCTTACCGTGTTTCCCCGAAAATAAAGACCTTACTCAGTTACTCGAAAATCTGAAATAAGGCTTAGCCTGAATTTCAAAAATGATTTTAATAGGCTATAAGCCCTACCTTAAAAGTAATACGTAGGCGATAGGGCGAAAATTTTTTGTGCTCAAGTGTGTTTTTACTGCTTGAAAAGTTATTATCTGAATTTTGGATAGAAAGTAGGCTAGGCTACTGGTAGTGCTATGTACTGGTACCGTACCAGGTAATCAATGAATAGATTAGCTGAATAATGATCATATCTGTCATATTCCCATAATTAATTTAGAAAGTGTAGGAAAGGAAAAAGTTCAATGACCTGAGTGAAATAACATGAAGGTCACGCCACTATTTAATCTAGGTTTATAAACAGCAGTTTTTTAATGAAAATCTGCTATCCTACCGTAAATGGATATCAGGTTTCATATTTAGTGTAGGCCTATTTGAAATTCTTGTAATTTTCTACTTTGCAATTTTGAAGTGGCTATAGTTGCCTCTAAAGACAAAATAGTGTTTTTCCTCTGTTTGAATTAGGGTTTGGGTTATTTTTTATTTATTTCATTTGCACCAACATACCCTCATCTTGGGTGACTTTGATCACCCATCTAACTTCAAGTGCTCTGATCTACTCCCACATTACCGTTTCATCTTTCTCTATCGACTGGTCGTAACACTCTGTGGCTGAGCATTCTTAATATGATACATTGCTTTTTTCAATTAGTGTCACGTGATGTGATCATACTGCCACCTAATGCTTGATCAAAGTCACCTCGTGCCAGGGGTGACTTTGATCACTCATATAAAACTGCTGTTTTATCACAGTAAACTCATCTGAAGGATGACTTTGTTCATTTTTATGTTTTTTAAAAAGTTGTCGAGGACTAAAATTTAGTTTTCATTGGATTGAAGTAGGCTACAATTACAGGGGGTTTGCTTCAGGTAATGGCCATCTCACAACTGCCTCGGGTTCAAGAGGGTAGGGGTTCGATTCCTTCAGAACCAATCAAATATATAGCTCTTGTTGAGGTCAATATTAACTCGCAACCACTATTACGTTGCACATTTGCGCTAGGTGGCTTGATAAAGTGTGTTCGATTTCAAAAAAGAAGACCGAAAGACTAGCTATAGCTAATTTAACAATGGAAAGTGAAGACTGACAAGGGAAAGTGTACCACGTTGCTAAAAGTGCTGCCAAGTATTGTTTCATTATTTGCTTTGTTTTTGTTTTCCATTCACGTGGTATTAATCTCCATTTGCATTGAAGTGGTGAGCCGCCACGTTCTAAAAGCCAAAATTCTAAAAGATAAAAGTTCTAAAAGATAAAAATAGTAATCACGTGACCAAGCAACTTAATCACGTGACCAAGCAACCACACATAACTCCAAGTACAATGTCAGATGTGACGTTACATGGACAACGGATTTTGCAATTTGTAGTTGTTTTGTGGGAAAGATCAATTAACCCCAGGTGATCAAAGTCACCCCTGACGACGGTACAATTTTACTCAAATTAGCAATAATTAAATCAAAAACAGCATGACAATTGTAGCCATTTTTAAGGAAACAACACATAATGTTTTGGCACAAATAGGAAAAGCAGGAAAACGAATAACGTTATATCATGCATCAAGTCAAGGTTGTATGGCCAGAGTTATCAATATCATGCATGGCTGCTACACCTCAAAGAAAGCGAAAAAAAAAGAAAAAAAGCAACTCAATTTGCAATGTTTACGGAGCAAAAAAAAAGAAGTATTTACAAACAAACTCGCACTCATACATGCATACAATCCACTCACACCATTATTCAACAGTCACCTTCAGTCACACATTCAGTTCAGTCACACAATCAGTTCCGTTACACAGCAGTTGCCTCCAGTCACACACTTACAGTCACACATGATGTTAGTCATACATCCTGAATCAATTTAGTTTAGTTGAATACAAACAATTTTTTTTTGTTTCTTTCATTTTGTATCTACTGTTAAACATTACTCATTAAAAACAGTTTAGGTTCATCATGTTTTCTTTAAGTTGTATTTTGGTCAAATGTTAGGTACAATTAAAATCATGATAGATGTGTTATATAAAATACTTTAATGATCAACTCCTAATAAATGCTTAATTAATTGTTTTTGAAATGATTTTACTGTTTTGCAATCTTTAACCTGTTTGGGAAGATTGTTCCAAATTTTTGGACGTAAGTATTGGATAGACTGCTGACCAATATTTGTTGAGCAACTAATTGGAATAATTTGGCTGTTACTTTTTGTAGCTCTGTTGTTACATTGGTTGAGTTGGAAAAAATTTTCAAAAGTTTTTGGGAATAGCTTATTGTTGAATTTATACATGAAAGTAGCTATTTCTTTCCTTATAAGTTGGTCAGTTGAAAGAAAGGGAAAGGATTTAATTGAACCATTTACTTTAGGTTGTTTTTTATTTATTAGTTTGATGTATTTATAGCAAGTATTTTGCAACTTGGTTTTAATTGTTTTATTACCGTGGCACCAAGATGTTATGCAATATTGAATCTTACTCTGAATCATGGTGTAGTACAGCGACTTCATTATCATTGATGATTACAGAACTATCATTATGATTTTGTTTGTTTCGACCCATGATATTATTTAACATTTTCCAGGTTGCTTTTAAATTCTGTCGCAATGCTTGAAATTTTTGTTGGTAGTACTCAGGCTTTTTTCTGCTTAATGTATGAAAGTAAAGATTTCTGACATTTTTGTAACTATTTTTATTTTTTATTGTTTTATCAGAGATATAGCATTTATACAACCTATCTTTTTTTCTTAACAATTTTTTAAGCTCATTATCAAACCAATTTTGATTGTTTCTTTTTTGATTTTTACGCTTTAAAACAAAATGCTGATCCAATGCCAAAATGTACATTTTACTGAAGAGATTCATTGCTTTATTAAGGTCAACTTGGGTTAAGATGTTACTTATATCAACAGTGTTTAAATGTTCATTAAATAGCTCTAGTTTGCTTTGGTTGAAAACTCGAGAATATATTAATTGCACTTCAGAATCACCTAGGAGTGAACATTGCATTACCGCCATGTGATCTGCAAACATGTGTGTAATAATTGCAGAATTAATATTGCAATTCAGACAATTGGTCCAAATGTGATCTATACAAGTAGCATTTGAATCACTAATTCGAGTTGGTTTATTGAATAAGGAATAAAATGAATTTTCAAACATTATTTCTGTGAATGCGTCTGTGAGGCCCTGACTTTGATTATTTAAGTTAACATTCATATCTCCCATGACATAGCATGTCTTTTTGGTTTTTGATATTGTTTCCAAAACCAACTTAAGAGTAGTTAAAAACTCTGAGACAGATTGTTTATCTTGCTTTGGAGCCCTATAAATTGTGCCACAAGATGCAACTTTATTTTTGAACTGCAAGTCAATAAAAATTGACTCAAATATTCCTTTTTACATTATGCTTAGTTCTGAGTTTTTGTTATATATTTCATGCCCTGTTTAATATACATTCCTACTCTTCCTCCAGTATTCATTCTCCTATAATTTGATATGTAGTTATATCCGGCTAAGTTTTTATAACTTTTAAAACTTGTAGGTTTCTCCCATGTTTCATTAATATCTATTGAGGTAGAACATCCAAGGAATTCAAAAAAGACTCTAATGAGGAAAAATGCTTGTTGTTTACTAGTGACCTGATGTTAATATTTATAGAAAAAAAGTACTTTGTTGATCATCACTCCTACAAATAGTACTTAGTTCATTGGTTTCTAAATATTTGCAAGAAGCAATCGCTTCATAAAAGTTAGTACTATCGTGATTAGTTAAATTTTTTTCAGTTCCTAAAAATTTTTCATTTAAAGCAGTTTAATTGGGTAATTTTTCGTTATAGATAGAGGCTGTGTTTCTGGGCAACATATTATGCACACAATCACATTCGCACACTTCATTTGACAAGCACACACAACAATCTGCAACAGGCATAACTCGAGTTTCAATACTATAACACACACACACACACACAAAAAAAAAGAAGATAATTACACAAAATCTACTGAATGAGCAATAAATTTGTTTTGTTTTTCAATTCAGTGAAGCAATTACCGACGACAAGTTATGATTTGGGACAAGTCTATTTTTACTTAATATTTATAAGAGTCAGGCTAGATGTTAGATTCACCAAAGCCCATTGTTTATTATACATAGTTACCAGCAGGCTCAGAAGGTACATTGGCACTAATTGCTAATGTTAACATTAACACAAACAGTGTAGTAATAAGACGATGGGTGCTATAAGTAAACAAAGCCGAACTAGAGAATTAACTGAACTGTTGAGTTATCCTGAGGTACTTTCAAGAAAAAGCAAGTCATTTCTGCAAATTATAGATTTCCTCTTCATTGCTTATATATTTTCTGGTGTCCTCTATGTATGCAAACACTTTACCTTCAATTGATCCCACAGACTTCTTTCCAAATTTTTTCTTACCCAATTTGACTAGCTTTAGCCTTTTGGTGGTTAAAGCTTCTGTAATACCCAACTTTAAATCCTGATCCTTCAAGTATTTTTTGCTTGCATAGATGGTATGTTTAACATTCCTTCTTACAAATTTGACAATTATTGGTGTTTTGCCAGATCCAGTTTTTAGTGGGTGAGCTGTGTCTATGTCTTTTCCAGAGATTTTAATTCCTAAGTTGAGGGAGTTATTTTGTTGACCATATATTTTTCGAAGTCCACATACGTGGGATTAATGGTTTTACTTTCATTTTGTGGGTTGCGTTTGGGTTTAGGGATATCCTCCAGTCCATGAAAAATTAGGCAATTTCTTCTTTGATATTGCTGAATATCATCTATTTGAGCTGCATTTTGCAGCACTCTAGAAGTAATTTCCTCTATTTGTAAAGTTATAGAAGCAATTGTATTTTTTATGTCAAACATTTGTTTCCAAAAGGTTGACTTTGAATCATCACCATTGCTTGAGGCTTGTGACATCATATCGGTTTCCAATTCATTTTGTTTTTGATTAATGCTATTCAGCTTAAGCAGGATTTGATTTAGTGTTGTTTGATTGTTTGATTCTGCCATAGTCAGAAGTATTGCTTGTAATTGTAGAACTTGTAGACAGTAATAATAACAGACCAATTCCAAATTTAACAGTTACCGATAATTACATAGGGTTCATAAGCCTACTTTGATAAGCCTTCCTTATTAAACCTTATTCAAATAGAATGGGTTAGAGTTAGGTTTAGAGTAGGGATTAAGGTTAGGATTAGGGTTAGAGTTTGGATTAGGATTAGGCTTAAGGCTATTTTGGCACTTGCGGCAAAATAGCCATTAGGACAATTTTGCCTCCAAATGGCAAAATAGCAACGGGCTGTTTTGCCTCTAGAGGCAAAATAGCCACTGCCTAAATGATATCCCTCTAAAAATAAAATAAGCCCTGGTGTTATTTTTCGAAAGAAAATAATGTAAGACCCTGTCTTATTTTCGGGGAAACTTGGTAGTTGTGAGTTCTTAATCAGAAGGTTTGAGGGTAAAATACTCAAATAGCGAGTTAAAGTTAAAAAAAGGGGTGCCGGTGGCAATTCTCCATAGCAATGCCCTTAGCAACGACTTGCATTGAACAGTTGAGATTCTAGCTTTGTTTACTACAGTTAGTATAAGGTTTGTTTTTTAAGCTTATCTTTGCTGTTTCAGCTAGTCTAGACTAGCCATTTGATAAAAGTTAAATAATATACCGGTAGGTGCCATAGTTGCAATTCAATCCTATTTTATTGATTTATGGTTGAGTTTGGCCTTCAAAATGAGAGATAAAAAAAAGGAAAAGGCTTGGCGCACGTTCCGTGCGCGCATACATTTCATAATTAAGGCAAAAAAACCTAACCCAAAGCACTTGCCTTAGCCCTAACCCTAATTCTAGCCCTAACCCAAACCCTAACCTAAACTCTAAACCAAACCTATAACTATAATAATCAAAATAAAAATTTCCGAAAACGAGTGACGTCATCGGAATCTTTGTTTTTTTAACCGCGCACGTTCTGTGCGCCAAGACACTTCGTAAAAAAAATCAGAAACGGAAGAGAAAGCATCAGCTGCATGGCATTGCTGTAGAACGCAAATTAAAAATAGATGCTGCCAGACCTATAAGTGACAATGTTCAACCTTCCTGCAGTACCTGTGATCAGTCTGAAGAGTAAGACCAATTCAGAATTACCAACTGAAAATCAACCTCATTCCAGCTAAATTTCTGCTTCCGAAAAGAAAATAGGTAAAAAAAATTTGTGGATTTTTCTACATTTTCTGTTGATGCTGCCCCCTTTTTGTTCTTCACTGCTTCGTGACTTATTAAATTCTTATTTAACCTGTAAAGTTTGTGGTTCAAAGTTACAAACCTGTGCTCCTTTTGATGATGCTAAAGGATTTTGTTTGAAATTGAAGGGCTTCTGTGGTGTTTGTCAAACAGATGCCCACTTGTTTTCTACCTCAAAAAGATGCAAAAAGGAGGAATTATTTCAAGAATCTTTGAGACAAACCCCATATGAACTAAATTTCAGAATGGTAGCATATGCAAGAGAAATTGGCCTTGGTTTATCTACTCTACAAGCTTTTTTTAAATGTCTAAATATCGGTACATTGCCACCTAAGAATTAGGGTTCTTATGATGCTTTTTTTGAGACCAGTAACCTATCCAAAGCTACCCTCTACCAAATTGGTTGCAAATGATAGCATGGTTCAAGCTGCTGTTGAAGTCCCAGAAGAACAAGATGGAACTAGGGACACCGTGGTTTCTATAGATCTGAGATGGATCTTGGCAGCAAAGAGGTCACACCAGCCACAATGGTCATGTTACAGCCATTAGTGTGAGCACTGGAAAAGCAGTAGATATTGAAATTTTGTGTAATTATTGTAAAGTTGCTCAGGTTGAACCAAAGAACAACATGGTACACCAGAATATCGTAGTTGGAAAGAATCTCACAAATGCAGCTTGAATCATGCTGGTAGTGCTGGGTCTATGACAGATGAAACCGGAAGGCAGAAGCCACATTGAAAATATTTTCAAGATCTAAAGCAAACAAGGATTTTGAGGTACATTGAGTATGTTAGTGATTTCGATAGTGCTTCTTTTTTGTGAGTTAAAGAGAGTAAGCCATATGGGCAAGATCTTGTCACCACTCACCAGTGTTCCCTATAAGTGCAAAAAAGTGCAGGATTTTTCCGGCATTTTTGCAAAGTTTGGCATTTTATCTCCCACCAAAACTCAGCGTTTTTATTTCTCGCCAAATACTGTAGACAGCTGCAGTTCTCGGTTCCACGCCTATCTATGTTTGCATGAAGACAGTAAAAAACTTGCTGATCTCAGACCAATGACCTTTTTTTTTTCGTAGACTGTGTGAAAATTCAAGAAAAAGTTTCCTCTGTCAACACAAAAACCTTTTTTTTTCTTTAAAGAAAGCCAAAATTCTGGCAGAAAATTTTTTCTCCACTCATCAAGAACGCCTTAAGTGCTGCGGCATTTTCACATTGAGTTCAGAACCTTCACGTTTCACCCAATTTCTGGCATTTGTGCAGGAGGTGAAAAATTTGAGAAAACATTGCTTGTCACCAAAAGTGAATGTATTGGGCACATCCAAAAGCGAGTTGGTGTTAGATTGTGTTAGCTTTGCATTCAGTACAAAGGAAAGAAAGTATCTGATGATAAACCTCTCACTGGAAAAAATAGACTGACCAATAAAATTATTGACATCCTTCAAAATTATTGCTGCATGGCAATTCCATTCGCCAAAATACACATTCATTGGCAGAAATGGTGAATGTGGTCTATGTGTCATTATATCAGATTGCCAGCATGGATAAAACCCAAATCAGTTAATGTGCCCAGTCTGCAATTACAGAAGATTTTTGGTGCAAATGGCAGAAAGATCCTGATAAGTATTAGCACCAACATAGTCTTCCTGAAAATTGTTAGCACCAGCATGGTCTTCCAGAAGCTGTTGTGGAATTGCTTGAGCCAATTTATGAAGATCTCTGTGATCCAAACTTTCTCACAAAATGTCTTCAAGGGAAAACACAAAATCCCAATGAATGTTTGAACAAAATTTATTTGGTCAAGGTGCCTTAAAGAAGACTGGGTGAGTCTAAAAATTGTGGAACAAGCTGCTTTTGCTGCTGTGGCTCATTTCAACAACGGCAATATTTTTTTTTTAAGGGACTTTACCATCTAGGTATCAGTCCACGCCATTTCAGCTCAGCAATGTCAGAATGTGTGCTAGGTTTGATAAGGTTCGACAAGAAAAATCCAGAAAAAGTTCTGATGCATCTAAAAGAAGAAGAAAAACTGTAAAAGCAATTGAGAAAGGATTTCTAACCAAAGTTAAGGCTAAAGAAGGCATATCTTACCGAAAAGGAACCTTTTAAAAGTAACTATTGTGTAATAAAATGTGATTATTGTTGTCAAAAATGTTTAATTGTGATTTTTTCAAAATATGAAATTTTTTCTTTTGTCAGTTTTTGAAGTTATATAATTCAGCCATTTTTCATCCAATCTCTTTCCAATTTGAAATACTGTTTGTTTGTGTAGTCATGCAGAGATGCTAGTCAAAGTTTTGTAAAATTTTGACTATAACATATTGTAGGGCACAATATTGTATGTCCGTCACATTGAAAATTGAGTAAATTAAAAAAAATCAGCAATATTGATTTTTTTGGTTTAAATATTTAAATATCCTTACACAGAATTTTAGTATGGTTGCTTAGAAAGATTTTGTGGAAATTTGATTGAAATTGAGCAAGGTTTTAAAGACATGAATGTTTGAAATTTTTTTGCAGTTTGCCACTAGGTGGAGATTTTCTGCTAATAAAAGCAGTTTGAACAGCTCTGTCAGTGAAAACAGATGAGTAGCACTTTTGTACTTCGACCACCACCTAATTTATCATAAATTAGGGTTCGGATGCACTAGTCTCACTGTCTTCGCTAAATGCTAGCATAGTGGTTTTAAGTACCACAGAGCGGGCAACGATCTTGGTGGATCGGCTAAACTATGTTAGTGATCCTACTGCCTTGTAGGAGTAAATGCTTTTTTAGGCAAAGGCTAGGCCCACCGCTTATAACTAGTGGTTGGTGTTAGCAAGGGCATGCAACCATAAAATTTTTCAATGCTCCAAACAAAGAAAAAATGCAGCTGACAAAAGAAAATGAATTGTTTTTATGTTCCTCTGTGCTGGCCTGTAGAGTACAGAGGGCAAATAGAGCTACTAGAAGCAAAACATTGAGACAGATAAGGTTAAATCATTGGCAACTCCTGTTAAAGCCCCGTGGGAGTCCAGGAGGATTGAAGGAAATTTGGCCAGAAAATCTCAAGTTAAGCTTAGACTGGCAACTGCAAATGTTGGTTCAATGGTTGGAAGAAGTGCAGAAGTTACAGAAACCATCGGAAGAAGAAATGTAAATGTGGTGGCTTTACAAAAGGTGCGGTATAAGAATGATGGAGTAAGAAAATTGAGAGGAGGTGATTTTGAATACAAATTGTATTGGAAAGGAGAAGAGACCGGTCGGGATGGTGTTGGTTTGATTGTGAAACATGACCTTATTGAATATGTGATGGAAGTGAGAAGAGTGTCCCCAAGGATAATATCCATAGATTAGTGGTGAACGAAAAAGTGGTGACTGTGATTTCAGTCTATGCACCTCAGAGTGGATGGAGTGAAGAAGAGAAAGAAAAATTCTATGAAGATCTTACTGCTGAAGTACAATCTAGACACGGTATATGTTTTGTGTTAGGAGATTTGAATGGGCATGTTGGAAGATCTTCTCTAGGCTATGATGGAATTCATGGTGGATTTGATTGGGGTGAGCGCAACAGAGATGGTGAAAGGATCCTAGAGTTTGCAGACAGTCTTGATATGGTTGTTGGAAACACTTTTTTCAAGAAGGACGATGAAAAATTAATCACCTATAAATCTAGAAATTGTGCAACTGTCATTGACTATGCAGTGGTGCAGAAAGAAGTGATGAAGAAAGTTAAAGACATAAAAGTAATCCCGGGAGAGGAATGTTTTTCACAGCACAGATTGCTCATCATGGACCTAATGGTGGAGCATAGAGCTGTTAGAAAGTTGAAAAATCCCGGAAAAGTGAAATTGTGGAGATTGAAAGACGAAAAAATGGAAAGGATGATGAAAGATGCAAAAGAGGAACCAGAAAGTTGGGACGTTTGGTGCAAGTATATCATGAAAGCCAAAAGAGTTTGTGGAATATCGAAAGGTGGTCATAATCAAAAAACAACATGGTGGTGGAATGAAGAAGTGAAGGAGGTCATCAAAGAGAAAAGGCGTTTGTATAAAGTATGGCAGAAGAAAAAAGACCAACGATCAAACGAACAATATTGGGCTATGAAAAAGAAAGTTAAAAGAGTGGTAGCAGCGGCGAAGGAAAAGGAAGGCAAAAAAATAACAGAACTTGAGAAGACAAATTCGAAAGCACTGCAGTATGTCTTTAAACTGTGCAAACAGAGCAAGAAGAATAAAAAAGACATAATGGGAATGCCTTGTATCCTTGGAAAAGATGGAAAGCTAAAGGTGACACTGCAGGAGAAAATTAAAGCCTGGAAGGAATATGAAGAGGAGCTGTTGAATGAAGAAAATGATTGGAACAAAAGTAAGGAAATAAAGGTTGAAGGTCCTTGTGAACAAGTTTCCACAGAGGACGTGATGGAAGCTCTTATTCTAATGAATACAAGAAAGGTGGCTGGACCAAGCGGAGTAACAGTGGAGTTGTTAAATGTTTGCAAAAAAGAGTCTGTGAGAAGATTGGCTGAAGTTGCAAACAACATGCTGGAGGAAAATAAAATGCCAGAAAGTTGGAGAAGGAGTGATCTGATTCCAATTTTCAAAGGAAAAGGAGATGTAAGATCGTGTGGAAATTACAGAAGCATTAAACTGTTAGAACATGGTATGAAAGTGATTGAAAGAATTTTTGAAAGAAGGCTACGGAAAATTGTGAAACTGGATGAAATGCAGATGGGTTTCATGCCAGGTAGAGGTACAACAGACGCTATCTTCATTATGAGACAGTTGTTGGAAAAATATGATATGGCCGGAAGAAATCTATATATGGTATTTGTGGATCTTGTGAAAGCCTTTGATTGTGTTCCAAGAGAGGTGATTCGGTGGTCGCTGAGGAGAAAAGGAGTACCAGAAAGAGAAATAAAAGCGATAATGGAAATGTATACAAATATTGAAACATTTGTCAAGGTGGAATGCATGAGATCGGAGTCATTTGATGTAAAAGTTGGAGTCCATCATGGATCGATACTAAGTCCTCTTCTGTTTGCGTTGGTGATGGATGAAGTGACTAAAGACATCAGAGAAGGAGTTGTAAAGGAAATGCTGTATGCGGATGATATTGTGTTAGTCGGTGATAACTGGGAAGAGGTAAAATCTCTATACACTCGATGGAAGAAAGCATTACAAGAGAAAGGAATGAAAATAAATGTAAACAAGACAAAGGCTTTCTATACAAGAAGAAATTTTATGCAAATGCAAAGGCAAAAGTATCCGTGCTCTGTATGTGGCAAAGGAGTGGGAAGGAACTCCGTGCAGTGTACAAAATGTCAACACTGGATACACAAGAGGTGTTCTGGAGTTCATGAAAGTTTAACCAGAGAGAAAGATTTTACTTGCAAAAAATGCATCCCTGGTGTGGTATTTGAAGATGAAGATAAAATGATAAGTTTGGATGGAGACAACATAGAAGTGATGGACAGGTTTTCTTACCTTGGTGATGTAATCAGTACCGAAGGAGGTGCTCAGGAGGCTGTAACATCAAGAACTAGATCGGCTTGGAAAAAATTTAAAGAGGTTTTGAATGTTATATGTGGAAGAAGCATATCATTGAAGGTTAGAGGCACCTTATACAAAAGCTATGTGAGAAATGCTCTAACTTATGTTGCTGAATGTTGGGCATTGAAAATGGAAGATGAAAGGAGGCTGAAGACCACAGAAATGAGAATGTTGCGAATGATATGTGGGAAAACCTTGAAAGATAAAATGAACAATGAGAAGATTCATGAAATGACGGGTGTAGTGAGATTGGAAGAGTTTCTGAGAGAGAAAAGGTTGCGATGGTTGGGACATGTGGAGAGAATGGATGAAGAAAGGGGTCCAGTAAAGGCACTACTTTTAGAAGTTGATGGGACAAAAAAAGGAAGACCGAAAAAGAGGTGGAAAGAAGTACTAGGATGTGACATGACTGCCAGAGGTTTGTAAAGGTTGGATGCTCAAGATCATGAAAGATGGCGACTAGGCTGCAAAAACCAGCTGACCCCCGCATGCGGGGAACCTCTGCTGGGCTCCAGAAATAGAAGGAATAGCATTCCTGTAGCAAAATGATGATGATGATGAAAAGCAGTTTGAACAGTTTTTTTAATGTTTTGAAAATTTGTTGTTCATGCATTGTCTTAGTTGCTCAAAAACACTTAAAAGGTGAAAAACAACCAATTTGGTTTTTCCATGGTTAACCAACCAAGTTTGTCCTCACTTGATTCGTGTCACCAGCTAACTATCCTGCAAATTTTGTTTCAATAGCTTAATGTTTAACAAAAATATTCTTAATTGCTTGTTTTGTCATAGTAAACTTTATCTTGAATTGCAGTTATTTGCATTGATTGTGTGACTTAGGCCTATCACTAAATGGACTGTGACTTGAAAGTAATGTGGGTAGTTACCGTAGGACTAGCCAGCTTAAAAAATATTCATTACAATGTATTAAAAAAAGTTCCATAAACATAAATAGTTAATTACTGCTTTGTAGTTAGCAATGTCTTTCTTAACGTGCATTTTTGTTTCCCCATTAACTGCCAACAGTTATAATGAGCTACATTCTCTGATGGCCCAGTAGTCACTCGTCAATAAAAGCTCTAGTATCGGTTCAGCACTCCATTGTAGATTCTTGACTATGCTGCACCTTCTGCTAACTATTGCATAAAACAGGGGTCGGCAACCTACAGCCCGCAAGCCAAATCCAGCCTTCTATCTCAATGATCAATTAATGTCATTCATTTTTGATACCCAAACTCTAGGCCTAATGTTAGTCCATAAAAAGCTAAATAAAAAGCTTGCAGATGAATACTCTTATTTTCATTTTATTCTCTTTAATGCTGAACTTCAAAATTTTTGGTGAAATAACCTAGTCAATACGCTATAGTATCTCACAAGAATTGCATGTCCAATATAATTATCAAGAATTTTGTTGAAACCAACTACGGTACAGCATCAATTTCACAAAGCAAAAGTTTTCACAAAACAGTGCAATATCGTAATTAGGTTTTCACAAAACAATGCAATTTTTGTAAACTAATTAGATTTATAAATTAAAAAAAAATCTGAATGTTTTTTGGGTTTAGTACCGGTAATAGTTGATTATGTGCTAGTTTTAACATGATTTTTTAACAGAAAAGAAATTTGTGCATTGTGAAATCAGAGCTATATGATTGGCGTTCTCTCTATAAGTGCAATGTTTTTTTCTAACTATCGAAATGTAAAATATGCTCGATCGTAATCCAGGCATTTCATTTTAATAAAATAGGGTATTGTGGAATAGATCTAGATGTTACAATTTTTTATGTATTTTGATTTACGCTTCAGATAGTTTTGCCATGGTTCTCCTAACCAGTTACAGTTGATAAATTAATCAAATACAAAACATGTTTCTGATTTAATGCTTTTATTAGATAGTGATTTGGATATTTTGCAATGGTGATAGCCTAATATTACTGCTTCCCAAACTTGGTAGCTCATTTATTGATATTGTGTTGTAAACATTGTTGATTGCTTTCTATTCCAAGGCTGGAGTCATCCAAACAACTTTTAAACTTGCATATACTGTCAGTTGTTACAGTATTCAGGTATTACATAAAACAGATTTTTCTAAATGGATGACTATGGAATATCTGCTATACTTCCAAATATAACTGAAGAAGATAAGATTAAAGTGCTCAAGCAACTATTAGAGCTGGGAGTCAAAGACAGCAGTCATTTGAAATATGTTAATGCAGAAGATTTGACTAAAAATAGTCCTCTGTCAATAATTCAAGCTCGCATATTGGTGGATGAATGGAAAAAAGAACCAAAACCTTATTCCACCTTTGGTAATGGCACTCAGTTTGGTGGATCTCGAAACAGTTATTTAGGTCCAGTTGACCAAAGCCAAAATAAAACCGATTATGCTGCTCATGCTCAAGTTGGTGGAGATCTCACTTTTAACTTCAGAACTTCTGATGAAGTAACAGCAGAACAAACTATTGAGGACTGTGCAGAATTGAAAGAACTCTTGCTCAATAAAGCAAAACAAAGCAGTGAAATTGAATGGCTAAAATGTCTTGATGATCAACAAAAGGAGTTAAGGATTGTTCCGCTCCAGCTGATCCAACTCCGTCAACCTCCATTGCTTGAAGATTTAGATACAATGTATGATTGTCGCTTGAGAAAAGAGTTTGTGAGGATGAGCTATGAAAAACCAACTGGAGATGTTTTGATTGAAAATTTTTTTGCTGAAGCTTCAAATCATGCCAATGCAACTTTGTCAGATGCAACTGTGGAAGTTCAAAGAAATATTGTGGCAATTATTGGACATCCTGGGGCTGGAAAAACAACTTTGACCAAAAATATTCTTCATCAAGTGTTGGAAAAAGGCTTATATGATGAACCAGATTTTGTATTTTATTTAAGATTTCGAGATATTAATTTCTCTGGTAAAATTGATTTACTAACGTTTCTAACTGCTGATGCAATAGCAATTAAATGGAAAAGATACCAAAATCGACGAAATGCTGTTTTACATAAACTAAAGGATACAAAAGTTTTAATAATCTTTGATGGTCTTGATGAAGCTATTTTAACCAAATCTAGCTTTAAAGCAAATATTGAAAGTTTTGCTGAACCTGAAACTTTCATTAAAAACATTTTACAAGGTCATATTCTACAAAATGCCAAAAAAATTATCACTTCACGTCCAAGACAGTTTTATGAGCTTTCTTCACACTTAATACCTAAATTCATTGTAAGCATTGTTGGCATTGACACAGAGGCACAGGGTTTGCTTTGTCATTATATCTGTAGAGACAGAAGCAAAGAAGTGTTCAACATGATTCAAAGCCAACCAGACCTTGTTAGTTATTGCTTTATTCCTGCTATTGCTTCATTAGTAATGCATTGTATGGAGCATATACTTTCCAACAATGTTAAAAACATCCCCAAAACTATGAGCAGTGTGTTTATATACGTTCTTGGCTTGTTTGTTGGATCTGCACAATTACCTGAGCTTGAGTTGATTCTTTTAAGAAAATATGGTAATTTAGCTTGGAAACTTTTCAAAGCTAACAAATATTATTTTGACCAAAGTGATCTAGACAAAGAAGGAATTAATCCAAATGAAGTAAATGCATTTTTAGTAACCACATTGGCAAGAGAAATGCTTGGATTGGCAAAAGGTGATCCAGCTAAACGCATGTGTTTTACTCATTTGCTGTGGCAAGAGCTGTTGGTGGCTCTGTACTTTTTGCTTGTAACTTCAGAAAAAGAGCTGGAAAATCGATTATCAGGAAAAAACGTGGATTTTGATTTCATGGAAAGTCGAATGGAGATGGTAACAAAATTTCTTTTTGGAATGTGTGATAAAGTGTGCACTAATATTCTAAAAGAAAAATTTGGATTATCGATTCCATCTGGTCACATTGTGGTTCTCAAAAAATGGGCTCTGAAACTCTTGCCAGATTTTGTTCAAAAACAAAAATGGAACTTTCAGCTATGTCTAATTTTTCTATGTTGGGCGCATGAAATGAATGATGATGCATTTAGCCGTAATGTAGCTGAGATTCTTCCTGATACTGTTGTTATTGATGGAGAAATACATTTCATTGATCTTAATGTCATTTGTAACCTAATGCATGCTAGAGAAACCTTACTTCGTCACAAAAAACCTTTCACAATCAATTTTAACCTAACCATAGACAAAGGTATTTTATTTCATGGATACAGTTTTAAACGCTTTTTTCAAATTATTGAAAGTACAAAATCCGTGAAAAAACAGGAGTATTTTAGTGATGCAAGCATCATAGTAGCTGATGATGAATTGATTATCTTTGTTCCATGCACTCTTCAGGTTGCAGAGCCTGTAATCAATGAATCAGTAAGACCAAACAAAATTACAGCAGAAGGCATGCAATTACGTTGTAAAGAAATTTGCAATCTTAATCAACGAATTAGAACACTGACTTTGCCAGACGTCATAGTTGATGATGATGTCTTGACAGTACTAGCATCTTGTTCAAGTGCAGTTGAGGAACTTAATATTGGAGCACTACCCCAGAGCCAATGCACAATAAATGGCATTCAAGCACTTTGTGCGGAAATCAAGAATCGCAATCAACCAATGAGAGTATTGCAACTGGTTGGCATTGTAGTTGATGATGATGGGTTGTTGGCAGTGGCAACATGTATGCACAATGTTAAAGAACTAATAATCAAAAGGAATGAACAATCAAAAGTTGATTTCACAGCTCAAAGCATCTTTGTCATTTGTGAAGTGATTAAGAATTGCAAAAATCCAATAAAATTTTGTTTATGTTGTGATGATGAATTGAAAAAAGAGACGCTGTTAATTGCAAAAATTTTTTATCGTTACCTACCAGTAAAAACATTAACGTTGCGAGACATCATAGTTGATGATGACATATTGATCGCAATTGCGTCGTGTTCAAGTACAATTGAGGGACTTGAGATTGGAGCACTGCCACAGAGCCAATTCACAGCAAATAGTATTCAAGGACTTTATGAAGAAATCAAGAATCGTGATAAGCCCATGCGAATATTGGGGCTGTATGGCATCATATGTGATGATGATTGGTTGCATACATTAGCGGCATGTATACATAATCTTGAAGAACTAATAATTGAAAAAAAATATCAGCCAAAAGTTGATTTCACAGCCCAAAACATCTTTGCTATTTGCGAAGTGATTCAAAATTGCACAACCCTGTTTAAATTTTGTTGTTTATGTTATGATGATGAATTGAAAAAAAGCATGCAGTTAGTTTTTGATAAAAGGTACATGTATAAAAGCAGCCGACCTATGAAAACACTGACTTTGCGAGACATAATAGTTGATGATGACAAATTGATAGCAATAGCATCCTGTTCAAGTGCAATTGAGGGACTTGTGATCAGAGCACTACCAAAGAGCCAGTTCACAGCAAATGGTATACAAGCACTTTGTGAAGAAATCAAGAATCGCGATAAGCCAATGCAAATAATAGGACTGTATGGCATCATATGTAATGATGATGGGTTGCTTGCAGTGGCAGCATGCGTACATAAAATTGTAGAACTAACAATCGATGGGAAAGATCAACCAGAAGTTGATTTCACGGCTAAAAGCATCCAAGTCCTTTGTGAAGCAATCCAGAATCTCGAAACTAAAATGGAGTTGCTTGAGATTAAGTGCGCTTATAAACTAGAAGACAAGTTTTTTGAAGGGTTGAAACCTTGTGGAGCAAACTGCAAGTGCTTATTTGTTAACCAGCGTTATTTATCGCTTTAACCTTGGTCTAGTATGCAAAACTGTCTCCACAAATCAGCAATTTTTACAAATATTGATTAAATTTCATAATACCAATAGCTAATAAAACTAATGGCTTGGCCACTTCTGTGGCTACCAAAAATTTTGGGAATTTTATGTGCTATATGATAGACAATTAAACATGCATTACTTTTTGAAATATCAAAAATGTGTCAACAACTAACATAAAAATAACAATCACATTTTCAATCTTTTTTCCAAGTAATAGCTGAAAATAGTAGTCTTGAGAAAAAATGCTCACACTTTGATTACATGCCCCATAAGTAACAACTTCATACTTGCTCAGCAAATTTTGTAGACATCATTGTCAAAACAAAATTATGCAAATTGCAGTAATCTATGAAATAGGAAACCCCCACTCCAAAGCCTTTTTCACCCTTACGGGATCCTTTGGTGTAATTTTATTCAAATAGAACAGGGGTTCTCAAACTTTTTTCTCTGAGGGCCCAATTACTGCAAAGTTAATGGCTGTAGGTCGGGCGAGAATTGCAAACAGATACTTATATAAGAATATAGATTTTTCACTGACTCTTCCATGCAACTGAATTGGCTGAAGTGCAGATATTTGGAAACAAATTAGGTTTTTGGAGACATAGGTTTTTACTGTTTCCACAATACACTCTTTGATGTAGCTGCCATCATTAAATATAGTTCTCCTGATTCCATTATTTGCTGTGCAATTTTGTACCTTGAAAAAGGACTAAAGGCAAAAAATGGGTTATTAGTATCTAAAGTTAGGTTTTGCTGACCAAAATTTACTTTTTGGGATTCTTCTTCAAACAAAATGTTTTTTTGCCCAAAATTAAGAATAAAGGTCTTCACTCAGATTGGGTTCGTTTTTTTTTGCCAAAAATTAGGTGAAGACCAAAAAAAGGTCTTCAGCACACCAATACTGATGGATTTAGTGGTGTAAGGACTCGCATCTGTAATTCACAATATCGTTTCGGCGCGTAAGTATTAACCAACCAATGTATTAAGTTTAATGCAAGCCACTTAGAAATCTTTGGTGGGCCACAAGTGGCTTGCAGGCCATGTGTTGGTTGCTTCTGACCTAGATCATGTGAAAAAGCAAGTACTTAATGCAAAAAAGCAGCAACAACACTCGTTGTTTGCAGCATATAGTTCTATAAAAATTTGACTTAAATTTGCAATGACTGCTCCAGAAGTTTCAAAAGTTGAAAAGGTCCTTTGATTAACAAAGAAATGCAATTCAAACCAATATTTGCTGATTATCATATTAAAACAAAGCACAGTTACCAAACTTCAGCAAATTTCAAAGTTTTTATTAAAAGCAAAAAAAACAACAAAAATCAGGTATATTGTTTGAAAATGTTTGTTTTGATGTGTTAGTAAAAGTCCTGCGTCTTTGTTCGACAACCTAAAATATGCTTTGTCTTTGTTATTCATTTGTCGTTAAAATTTCGTTGTAGTCACTAACAAATTTAACTAAATGCTCAGCTCCATGATTGATAACTTCCAATCCTGAAACAATCTGGTGGATTTGTTGAAAAGAAGAATCTTCTTTCCAGCATACTACTGAATCCATTCTTAAAAACGTGGATTTAATTCCGAATACTAGCTTTGTAGATCAAAAAATAGCCATGATTCATTATTGATGGATCCTTGCAGAGTGCTGTCTTTATATACTTTTGGTGGTTCTGGCTTTCCTAATTCTGTTTTGGGATATTTCATCAAGTCAGTTGCGATGGCTTTCTTGGTTTCATCACCAACTATATTCAAAAAAAGTACTAGTGGTATGTGCTTGGTGGTAGATACTAAGTACACAAGTCGACTTTGTTCTTGCAAACTGAAGATAGAGTTTATCTCACATCTATCACTTATTTACAACTTTCCATAGCATTAGTGCCAAATAAGAAGCATCTACAGCAATTGATGAGGCAAACTAATATCATGCATTTATTACCAAGGCACATACCACATGCGTATCTTCAAATTTAGAGATGAAAGCAAGAAAGTCATTGCTGCTACCTTGTTGAACTACCCCGAAACAGATTTTCAATGGGTAAGCCAGAACTACCCAAAAGACGTAAAGACAGCGCTTTGCTTGGCTATTTTATTTTTTGATCTAATTGGAATTGAATCAACGTTTTTAAAAGAGATGCTGCTCAAAATTGGTGTTATTGAAGAATTGAGAACTTCTGGAGGTGATAAAGAGGTACCCCAAACCTTTTTCCACAATTTACTTTATTCACAAAAATGCAGTTTATTCCATTTGACTACGTAGTACGTACTGTTGGTATATAACCCTGCATTTTGCAGTTTTGTGTCATCACTAAGGGCATAATCTTGCAAAAATTCTCAAAATAAGAAGCACGATTTCGATCTGGTGGCAGTGAGTAGCGTATAGCCAAATCTGAAAACTTGTCTAGTGCTCCTGGAACCTGTAGATCTAGGCTACCAGTAGTAAGCTACAATTTGCTATTTGTGATGTCACAAAATTGTAAAATGCAGGGTTGCCAATGGTACGAAGTCAAACGGATTAAAACATAGTTTTGCAATTAAGGGGAACTGTGGAAAAAAGTTTGTCTTTATGGTTGCATGAAATTAAAATGAGTTCAGAGCAACGAGTTTCTTGTCTGTTTTGGAAACACTTTAATGAAGGCCCTAAACATTGAAACACGTTTCTTGGCATTTCAATATTCCCACAAACTCAGTTGAGCAAAGTTTGAGTCTCTGTTAAACTTTTTGTAATACCAACAAGAAATTTATTACTTTTATCTGGTTTTAGTTTTACTCAACATTGAAGCAAAAGTAATCAGTAATTTTTACACAATAGTAGATACTCAAGTGGTTTTATGGAAAAAACTAAAAAGTTGTGTAATAGTAGGCTAACAGAAAGTTGAAATTTTGTTTTTGTTTGAATGAATTTTTGCATTTCGATGCGAAAAATTGCTTTTTTTTCTGACGCTTGTAAAAGTTTGTGCAGTATTCAAAGACTCAATGCTTTTCAAAAAAAACTGGTAAATTAATTTCTTGTTACTATTTGTATTAGAGTTTTTGTGACCTGTGTATACCAGTGAGAGTATAGATTATTATGCATTTTTTTTGTTTTTTGTTTGAATTTTCTTGACAAGATTGTTCTTGAAAATGTTTTTTTAAATTTTGCATCAATGCTGTTAAATAAGCACTGTTAACTTGATTTTGTTTCAAAATTGTGCCTATTTTGGATTTTTAATAATAAATTAGCAGTGAAGCCAAGTGGGTGAAGGCGTGTTTGCAAGATCTCGTTTCAATCTGCATCTTGGTCAGTGGTTACACTTTTGCATCTTTAAATTGGCATTTTGACATGATTTTCTCTATTGGTGACTTCAGACATGTAGCAAATCTACATTAGAAGTCAAATGTCAACCGAAAAACTTAGAAAATAGTCATCGCCTAGGTGGGTCAGATTAAAGAATAGCGTTTTTTTTTTCGCGCCAGAAGGTGAAGATTTATCATTCTACCACTTAAAATTTTTCTTTGACCATCAGACAGTTATATATCAATTCTTTTCTGTAAATATAAGCAGTTTTGATTGCATTTTAGTTGCGGTGCAGTATTTTGAATTTTTAATCCATGTTTGTGCCATTTTGTTACAAAGCATGACAGCAATGCAGTGTGATGCAAGTAGAGATGGGCTTTTCAGAATACCAAATCCAGAAGGATCCAAATCCCAAACTATCCAGAACCCAAATTGAAAAATAATTGGAACCAGTTTTAAATATATGCAATTACATTGGTAAAAATAGTTTGCAGTTAATTTTTACATAAAAGTGTAGTGATTTATTTGATTTGTAATTGGGACTTTGCATGAGCGTGTAGTACCTTTGTTTTTGTTCGTGAATTTTGGCAGATAAGGATTGATTTGCTTATATCAAGCAAACGGTAAAATCTAGAAAGTTGAAATTTGGACTCAACATAACAAATGATTGTGTCATGTGTGCCAATTTCAGGGATCCTAGGTCACATGATCATGAATTGAGACACACAAAAAAGCAGAGAAATAGGGCGATTTTTGGTTGAAAATTTAAAATTCGCATGTAACTCAAAAACCGCTTGACGTGGAAAGCTGAAATTTACACGTGATGGGTGCTTATGATTGCTTTATGCAAACTGAGTTTGGGGACGCCCGGTCACGTGATTAAAATTTTACCAATCGAAAATGGGCAAAAAGTTGACAAATTTAAACCAATATATCTCTGTAATTATCGATATTGATGAAAAATGGTTTTGAAGCTTACCATCAACCACCTTTCTTTTGTTATGTTTGTTTACCCCAACTTAAAAACTATTTTTTCTTGTTGTGCATCTTTTTTCATACTTTTTTCTTTTTATTCTGCTGCTATCTACTTTTAAACCGCTAAACGCACTGTATTCAAAGTTTTAGTGATTGAAGGTATCAGGGAGGAATTTTGTATGACAGAAATTCGAGGGGGCAGGTTGGAGAATCCCCCTCAATAAAATCCTCCAAAATTTTGATCTTTTAAACCTTTATAGCTAGATAGATCAAATTTTGAGAATGGATAGATATTAAAATAAACTAAATCTTGACAAAAATTGGGGGTGCCATGATGGGGGTTTCCCCCCAAACTGGCCCTCCAAATTTAAAAGTTTTTAACCTTTTAAGCTAGACACATGAAATTTTTATGGTTAATATAAAGGAAAGATAAAATTTGACAAAATTTGGGGATACCAAAATAAGGGGTCTCCCTCAAATTGTGCCGCCAAAATTCAAACTTTTTAACCTCTCATGCTACACAGATGAAATTTTCAGGGTCGGCAAATGTGAAAACTTGGGGTATCAAAATCAGGGTCCTCCTCAAATTAGGCTGCCAAAATTTTGGTCTTTTAATCCATGAGAGCTAGATGAATCAAATTTTCAGAATGGGTAGATATCAAAAATCAACTAAACCTTACAAAAATTGGGGGTTCCAAAATTAGGGGTTCCTCCCAAATGGGGCCCTCCAAAGTTATAACTGTTTAACTTTTTAAGCTGGACACATAAAATTTTTAAGGTAAGTAAATATAAAGAAAAAATAAAATTTAACAAATTTTGGGGACACCAAAGTGGGTTTCCCCCTTAAACAAGGCCAACAAAATTCTAACTTTTTAATCACGCATGCTAGACACATCAAATTTTCAGGGTTGGTAAATATGAAAAGATAAAATTTGACAAAATTTGGACATTCCAAAATAGAGGGGTCCCCCGCAAACGTAGCTGCCAAAATTTAAAGTTTTTAAGTATTCATGCTAGATAGATGAAATTTTCAGAATAGATAAATATAAGTTAAAGATAAAGTATGACAAAATTTGAGGATACCAAAATGTGGTTGTCTCTCTTGAACAAGGGCCACCAAAATTCAAAGTTTTTAACTACTCACGTTTGACACATGAAATTTTCAAGGTAGGCAAATATGAAGAAAAGCTTCCCCTAAATGGGGTCCTCCAAAATTTAAACTTTTTAACCTTTTAAGCTAGACACCTGAAATGGTGGTCCATTAATTCTCAACTTATCCATTTGAAACAACTTGCTTCAAAATACCTTTGCATTCCTGCAACATCAGCTTTTTCCGAAAGGTGTTTCTCCAGTGCAGGCTTGACTGTAAACCAATTAAGAACACAACTAAGTGGTGAACATGTAGATTGTAGAAGCACTCAATGTCATGCACTGCAATAAAGTGCTGCTTTGATTAAGCAAATCATTGAATAAAGTTTTCTGGATATCAGTGGTGGTTGATTGGTTGTTCACTTTTTCAGTAAATTAAGTTAATTTAAACCAGAATAGGATTCAGGATTCGGTTTTAGCTATTTGGAATAATTCAGGAATAGCCAACTATTCTGAAACGCCCATCCCTAGATGCAAGTAATTCAGCCAATGACACAACCATTGGTTGTAATATGGCATGGAAACAGTACAAACTAATTTGCTTTCAAATAGAATTTTTATGTCTATTTAAATAAGATTTTATTTTCACTGGTGATGGAGGTAGGTCAGTCCGAAGCGTTTAGAAATATAAAATTTTCCATAAGGCTTTATATACTTTTTGAATAAAAGTATGGTAAATAAAACTGCCGTGCAATCAGTATCGACAGTTGTAGAAAGGCACTATGGCATGCATCTAAGCAACAGCTTAGTAAACTACATTTTGTTTTAATAAGATTTTATTTTTACTAGTGATGAACATAGCTAGGTCGGAAACGTTTAGAAATTTTAATATTTTAATTAAGTTGCTTTGGTTTTGCTACCATACATGTCTTATTGTCTGTTAAAAACACTGCTCTAAATGCATTTTTTGAAAGAAATTTTTTAGCTCAATTTGCAAAGTTCTGTGTATTACTACGAATTGTTATTTGTCGAATATGGGATAGATTATGCTTTAACCAGTTGATTAAAATACAATTAAAGTTAGAATGGATTGAAAGTTAGCTTATTTTGAAAAATTGCGTATATTTGTGCTTGTAATGTGTGCTGCAGTTTTTTTCACATCAATTTGGAATAACAGAGAAGATGTGAGAAAAAGGTTTGACAACGATGATTTATGAAGTTTTATTTTATCTCCTTATTCAATATGCCTTGCACCATTCAGTCAGCAGCAAAATCATTGCAGTAAGTACAGGATATGGCAAAAAAGCTACCTTGATTTAAAACCTCTACTATGGCAATGCTATTTCAGTTCACTTAGTTGGAGTGAATTTATGTCGTGATTGAGTTGCCATTTGGCCTGGAATAAAAGATTAGAAAAAGTAGTGATTGGTTTGTTTACTTATTTTCAATAGCTTTCAAAGTCCCGATTTAGTCTAAAGACAAAAAAAAATTAAGGCGTCACTACTTTGTAGAGGAGGAGCCTGTTGCAACAAACTGAGATCGTGTTGAGTCTGCAACTTTATACTTTTTGACCCATAGCAGTGAGAATTTGTTTGCTTTTTATCGGAAACAGGTCTTTTTTGCTTGGTCGAAAATGATATCCGAGATGTTTTTAAAATTGCGGATCAAATTTTTTTTAGATTGCGGATAACTGAAACAGCTTTGCCATTGTAAGGTTTTAAATAATGGTAGGTTTTTCCTGTTCCAACTTGTATTGTTATTGTCAGTAGATTCCTTATTTGATTGTTCAAAAGGGCATTTAGGTCAGAAATTTTTTGCTCGATTTTCTCTCAAAAAACTTTTACAGATCTGAAGAATAACTTCACCAAAATATGAGCTTTCTACCATCATCCGTTCCTGAAATGTAATATATTAGATTTCCCCCTAGAAACGCTTTTTCTTAATAATGTTGCCAGGTTTGCCAATCAGAAATAAAATTTAAAAAAGTTACTGCATGTTCCTGATTCTCAATAAATATTTTGTGGCATAGTTATTGTAAAACAAAGTAAACGTTTAGAACTGTAAAAATAGCTGCTTTTCAATAAATCCCAGCCAGTTTTCCAAAAGTTAATCTTCCGTTGCAATGCTGACAAAATGGAAACCCTAAAGTAAGAGGAAAACGGCTAATTTTGAACTGCTATCTCTTGAAAATTGAAAGGCGTAGAAGCTTCATGTTTGGTGAAAATGCATTTAGGCTTATCCTACCATTTTGGTCTAGAGTGAAAAACTTGACTTGAATGCCCTTTTAGTGGTTACCAATACTTTTTCAAAACTTGAACACAAGTCAAATCTATTTTGCTTGAATGCAGTCCCATGCAAGGGTATAAAATTGTTGATATGACATTAGCATAGGTGGGCACAAGTCCGTTAATCGTTATTCCATTAATAACGAAGCTATCTTTTTCATTAACTCGTTGATCCGTTAAAAAGTTTTTTCATCTTAACGGACTAAATTAACTTCCGTTAAGTTCTGTTAACTTCCATTAAGGTTTTTATCGTTAATATCTTGCACCATTCATTCATCGTACTGGTACAAACCAGTTTGCTCTGGTAACACTTGTTGCGTATAGCCAAGAGTTTTATAGCAGAAAGCGAAGAAAGGAGCTGTTTTTCGTGGCAAATAGTAAGCTGCAGCCTTATAGGTCTATTAATTATTGCTGTTCGCAGTTTCCAAAGGTTTTTCGATTGCGGCTTCGTTAGTGCATTTGAACTTATTTTTATCTTGAAATTAGATTAGATTGTAACTTCCATAACTCAAAAAGACTACCATAGCAATAAATATTTCCTTACAATCAGCTAAACATCGTCAATACGTGTTCTAGAAGCGATTGCACAAAAATAAATGTAAATTACATGCAAAATATTAACGAATTAACGGACTTTATTTAACTTCCGTTAATTAAAGATGAAAACAACGAATTAACGTTTTCGGAGGTGTGAAGTTTGTTGACGGACTAGTGGTTAATGAAGCTGACGTTTTGCATTAACTTGCCCTCCGATGGATATTAAACTAACCTTGGTTTTCACATATATCTGGTATTGTACATCAATGAATTTCAATTCTGTAATCTGCCAGACAAAACACTATTTTTGATACATGGTTTGATATTAACATGGTTTTGATGCTCAAGTTGTCTTAAAACTGTTTGTTGCCACCATCTTGTTGCCAACATGCGACCAAGACTTTCTGTAATTATATCGGAAGATTAGTGCTTTTGTTTGTGCAAGAAATAAAATTTGCCATGTTATGATAGCATAATATTGTTGTAGTTGCAAACGATCAGGATGATCTGCACAAACGCTCTTTTTTCATTGCAATTAGAACGAAGTGCTTGGATGAATCTACGCCTGCTTAAAAGTTTCCGGTGATCTAATGTTCCTGTGGATTTCTTGGATTTCTGGCGATTGAATTTGCTGCTGGTTTGTAGCCTCCAACAAGAGATAAACTGTTATCGCTTTAGAGCATCTCATCCTAGAATGCAACAACGTGAGTTATATAGTCCAACCTACCAATGACCATGATGTGGGTTGAATCAAGCTCCTGATATCAGGGTTCTGTAAAAATGATGAATTTGCCGCTTTTGGCCACGCTGCTGACCAGATCCTATTGAAATAATTGTTTTTAGATTGACATTCACAATATATCAGAAACATTCAGAGATCGTGATGCGTGGTTTGGTACTGCGATTGGACCAGACGGAATAGAAGTACAGTAGTTAGTTTTGTTTTAAAATTCGTTGTAAAATTGAAAAGAAAGTTTCATCGGATGGGGTAACAACGACTACCAGTTTAATGTGTGTTTTGATTTTTTTTTAACCTTTTTTATTTTTCTCTGCTAAATCAGTTAATTAATCCTTGATTGTGGTAATATTGTTAAAGAATAGAACATAAGCTGAACTTTATTTTTTAATACACCGTTAATCGACAGCTCTCTGTCAATAGGAGTTTTTTTTAATAGTAAAAATATATCGGACATTAGTTTTTATTTTTTCAGGGTTTATTGGTTAAAGCAGACCCACTGTTTGCTTGCTCATCTATCAATCCACCTAATACTACCAACTTCACTTTGGGCAATACGACAACGAATTTTTTTGTTGTTATAAGAAGAGGAAAATGTAGTTTTGCTGAAAAGGTAAATCTCAGATAATTTTAATAATTCTGTTACCACAGGTTCAGTTTATTGATTAATGGGATAGGTAGTTACTGTATTTCCTGTAGTGTCATTGTTTGCACCGTTGTGTATTTACGATTAGCCCGAGTTGGAGGATTTTTGTTAATTCTGAACCCAAATAAGTAAGCTTAATAATAATTGCAAAAATTCTAAATTTTCACTCGGCTTATGACATCTCTTGGGAAACAACAGTTGAATATAGTGAATATCATTTTTCAAGTCTGTCGATTTCGCCCTCTGCAGTAGGAAGATTTTGACAGGTTGTCAAAGTATCGCGACAAGAAAATCTGCATTTCTCAAATTTGTGGCTGTAAATAGAAGTTAATTTATCTTCTTATTTTTTATTTATTTTTTGAGTTATAGTGTGATTGATTGCAAGTCTTTTATTGTTACTTAGTGTATCTGTCAGTAGTATCCAATAAATAAATCGAAATAAAATTACCAGATCATGTTATTTGTGGTGTATAATAGTTTACGTTCAAAACACTCAAGAAATTCGAAAGGGCTCCTTGTGTAGAATTTGATGTATTCAGATGAGTTTATTTGTTATCTTTTGTTTCGAGGTATTCTATGCACAGAAAGCGAAATACAGTGCAGCTATTATTTATAATGTTGGTTCCGATCAGTTGGTAACTATGACTTCAGAGGGAAGTAAGTTGACAGTCTTGGTTTTTATCAAAGAATTTCGCTACTGACGATATTTGATATGCATACAGTATTTTCAAACATTTGTAATAGCAATTAGGCTCTGTCATAGCCAAAGTTTTCTATAGAAAGAACTTGCGAGCAATATCAGTTGTATTGTTCAAACAGTAAAATGATTTTTTACTTCACTAAAACTGTATTATATCTCCAAACTTCTGTTCGTGAATAATGCCCTCACGTTATGATTCTACACAGTTTTAAATTTGCATTTCTTGTTCGTGGTTTTCTAGAATGCCCTTTTTTAATTAGTAAGCAGCTTTATTTTTCGGAACGGTGGCAATGCGAATTTTTAAAGCTGGTACCAACAGTCAATCCAACATATCACCAAAGCTTCATTTATGCAAAGAGCTGAAAGCTCGTTGTTATTATTGTTCCACAGTGCTTGAAGTACTTGTACATTGCAGTATATTCAGGTGATATTGGACATGACATCGTTATTCCTTCAGTGTTTGTTGGCGAAACTTCGGGCTATCTTTTGGAGCATTTTTACACTTTCGATTTGAAGTTAGTTGTTCTGATATGCCTTAACTGTTTGCTCAATTCAAGCTCTTCTTAAGATACCCAATCACAGTATATACATTACAATATAATAAATATCTAATTGTCTCTTGTCTCTACTCTTCATATTACATTTCTAATGCTCGTCTTGCTCAGTTGTCTTATGGACGCGGGTCCTCCACGACTGTTAGGCCCTTTGGCGTGATGAATTGCAGTCTAGAAAAAAAGATTGGACGCGGGTCCTCCACGACTGTTAGGCCCTTTGGCGCGATGAATTGCAGTCTAGAAAAAAAGAACATTCTGCAACTCACTTAATGCCCGATTTTAACTTCAAACCATACATACTGTAGTAAAAATTTTGGATTTTTTTCATTTATGAACCATTTTTAGCTTAGACTTAGATTTTGACAATTGCAGAAGCTTTTGCTTGTTTTAGTTCTATAGAAACTGTGCAATACATTATGCACGCATCAAATAATCAAAATTTTTACTAAGCATGACACTAAACATCAATTTTAACAGATCCAAGCCACGAATTGAGATCTACAATGACCATCACCCCACCCTGGATGATTTTCTCATTCCGTTTAGTGCTGTGTTAGGTGCCTCATGCTTTTGTCTGCTGATATGTTTGGTAAGTATTGCAGCAAGATTGTTTTTAGGATGCATTGTTGATAACTGACCTCGTTCGTTCGTGTAAACCAGCATTTTGCGTCTGTTTAACCAAACTAACGCAGAGCACTCCTTTCATTGGTTAAAGCTGTGTTAGCTGAAAAGTTGCGATCAAACGGTCACGAAGAATCAATTGTAGTAATTTTCATGTTTGCATATTTAGAAATCTTGACAATACGAAAATAGCAGTGATTTTGTTTGGTTAAAATACTCGTTTTTTTGTTGGGTCATTTGTGAAGAATCTCCTAAACTGTAAATTAAGAAGCTCAAGTAAGTAAAGCACTAAGCGCCCTGCTAGTTCCTTAAATATCGGTAATGTACAGAATTTTGGTAATACTGGTGACTGTTGGTTCGTTAATTTAGAGCTTGGAGGTGACCAAATGGTTAGGAACTCTCAGGTATTTGTCCCGTCATTGCAACCCACCTCTCTGGAGAAGGAGGACTACATTGCTACGATGAGGCGTAGTACACTGTACCAGAGCCAGTACTTAAAGGGCATTTAGGACGTTTTTGTTTAAAAAATTTTTCTGCGAAATCATAGTGAAACAACTTTGGCAATTTTTTAGAAATTTTTCGCACCAATTTTGATTCTTTTCGGCCAAGAAATCGTAAGATATTCGCAATTATTTTTCCCCTTAGACTAAACAGAAACGCTTTGCGAACATTACCAAACTGAAAGGACGTAGATCAAAATCGTTCCAAATGACTGACTACATTAACAGCTGTGGAGGAAGTGGCTTCGTAGGTATCTGCTAATAACCGTAACAAACCTACACAAAATATGCTTATTAAAATGCTTTGCACTAAAGTTAGCAATTTCATATTTACGTGAAAAACTAACTGGCCTTATCTAATCTTTAAGCCTAAACCAATTGCGCAATAATCGCATAAAACTTACTTGCTCACTAAAAACTGGAATCTTAGTCTAATATCTTGTCATCTACGATGCTTTAGCCTTCAACAGGCAATAATTTTTTCGGGTAGGCTTTCTATAGTAAGTAATAGTCACAATCTGCAATAGGCTATAGGCTACTACGCCTAAAGCACTAAAGCCTTATCTTATTCCGACTACTTAGCTAGCACTTGGCGGACAAAGCAGACTAGGAAAGCATGTAACCTCTCTGAATTCAAACAGTAGTTGTTCCACTAATTTATCTACCTATACCCTCAGCACTCACCTAGTTCTAAAAAGCTCAGTACTTAGCAAGCTTCGGAAATAGAAGTTACAAACTGATTTATTGCGCAATCTACTTGAAACAAGATGGTCGAAATTTGGATTCTAAGGGGAAAACATGAAATTTTTTCTCTTAGACTTTCTTAACCGGATGAGTTGCAAGAATCGCAATGGGGTCATGTTGGTAGACATATTTTTAAAGATGTTTTCGCAATTTTTCAAAATTCGGGTTGAATGCCCTTTTAAAGTGTAGAATTTTGCACGGGGGACGCTTTTGCAGCCTTGAGCAAACGCATTTGGAATGCGAAAGCACTTAAGTGGAAATTATGTCATTCCGTCCCCGAAATCAAGTGAAGACCATAAAAAAAAAAAGAAAGAAAAAGGTATTCGTGCTGACAGGCCTTTTTTCATCTGATCATCCAGCGCTTATATCTCGATGTGGATATGCGTCCCCCCTACAATTTAAGTATTGACCAGAACCTTAAAGTAGTTTAATTTTTTTTTAGGACAACTAAAATTTCAATCTTTATTTCAGTCTTTCCGATATGTTCGAGGGCAGGTCACGGTCAATAGAAACCGATTATCAATGCAAAGATTGCGGCGATTGCCAATCAAGAAATACACGAAAGGTGAGAGCTTGCTGAGTCCTCAATATTGCAGTTTAAATCCACGCGTTTTCAAAACCATTGATTTCAATACTATGTCATGCTACTGCTTTACAAATTTGCTATATTTGGCCAGTTGGTCGAGCGGTAACGCGTTCTTTTCTTTAGTGGTGGGACTAAGGTTCAAATCTTAAGCTGGGCAAATCAAACACTGTGTTGCCAACGGCTCGTTACCACTGCAACATTTCTTCATAAAGAGCTGTGTTGCCCGGACGCAATGACTTGGAGATGGGCCCCGCCAACTCGTTACACGCTTCGTGGTATTACAGGGAGTGTAATGAAAGATTTGATTTGACTTTGTTCACACAGGCCTTGTTCATAGGGCCAAACCTTTCACGAATTTTTTTCTTAAGCTACTCTGTCTTCTGTTAAAACTTTTACTTTAATCTTCTTTTTGGAGAGCCTCACGCTTCTAGCTCCCAATTTAAGAGTGATTTTTCCATTTGTTTAAAAGCTTTGGAAACTTAGCAACTTGTAGCTTTTGATTCATTTCTCAAACTTTAAATTCACAACGTAAAACCCGAAAGGATTTTGCGGGGGATTTTTTTTTCTGTGTGAGCTCAAAACGTTGCTCTCTCTGGACAATTAAAGACAGTCTTATTTGCGTTGACTTAATTTTGACAGTGTTTACTAGTAAGCCCATTTTTACTTCTTTATTTTTTACCGCAGGTGAAGAATGCGACATGTGCGCTATTTGCCTGGATGATTACGTCGAAGGAGAATGTCTAAGAGTTTTGCCTTGCAAACACGGTATCATATTTTAAAGCACCTTTTGTAGCTCATTTTTGTATGGATATTTTCGGAGAGATAGATAGTATAATGTACTTCGTAGTGCTTTTTTACTGTAAAAAACCGCTGGCAATTTGTTTACTCGAAGAGGTAGATCAAGCCAATAACTACTAGGTATTTTGGCACATCAAGTCCGACCAAGCTGGTTAGATACTGGATAAAACCGAATTTAACTTATTCTCATCAATCCATTTTTGTAGCATATCATTGCGAATGCATTGACCCATGGTTAACTCGAGCCAAAAGAGTTTGTCCGTTATGCAAGCGCCGAGTACTCAGTGATGATAACGCGAGCTCTGATGGTGACCAAAGGCCACCCCGTCCTTCTCTTTGTAAGTAGAGTTGAAATTTTACCTCCTTTTTACATCCGAAGTGAAGCATTTCGGCCTGTAGAAAATGTATTTAGGAATACATGCCGTATAACTACTGACTAGCCAGTTTTGTCATTGTAATTGCATTTTATTCACCAAGTTGCCTTGGCCGGAAGACAGCAAAGGGACATTTCGGTGTTTAGTCTAGCTGGCATCTTCACCTGTCTACCACACACGATTGAAGCTTTACGCAGTCCCTTTTTTTTTTGCTGAACGTCGAGCAGGGAAGCTGTGAGTAGCAATTTTCATAGTCGTTTTTTCATAACAAAAAAAAAAACGCATCGGCCTCATTAGTCTCCAAGTCTTTTTTGAATTGCCAAGCGGTATGAATTAGTTGAATGCTTTAGTGCGGAGGTCACCAAACTGCGGCCCTATGGCTGGAACCGGCCCGCCACTTGTTGCGGAATTAAAGCTAACTACCGGTACAACTGCACAGACCTGGACAGCGCTGTTTCGAGCTTTTAGCTCTCATCGGCAGCCCTCAACTTCTCTAATCAAAGGTATCCCCCAGCTGGACAAGACTCTTGGCCGAACTGGACAAACCTTAACGGCCTGCACAGTGGCAGAGGCTTTCTAGGGAATAAAACTTTTCGGTTACCAGTACAACTGTTACGGAAAAAAAAATTTTGTATAAAAGATTGACGTTGTTGTTGAGCCATATATTAATGATCTTATGATTATGTTTCTTGTTATTACATCACAAACATTGTTATTTAAAAAACACGGTTGTTTATTCAGTGCAATATCTCGGTTTCCCAGCTGACAGTAGAAGACTACTCACTACGCAGCTTAAGCAGGATGACTGAGACAGTACAATGCAGACTACCAGTAGTAAATGATTAACTTCTGGGTTGTGCTGTAAGACTGTACTCTTTAAATAAATATTGAACTAAATAGTTAAACTTTGGGTTGTGGTCATGTTGTGCTGAGTGACGTTCTGTCTTAAAATCGTTCGTTCTTGGTTGTTCATTCGTTGTATGTTGAATTTGTGCATATTTTTAACAGGTAACCTTACAGGTTTAATGTTTGCTTTATACCACGGGTAGCTTTTGGAGTTGTGTTTTCATAGCATTAGGCCTCTACAAATGGGAACAGATTGGGCCAAATTTGGAATAAGGTGTAAAGTGTTTTTTTTTTCAAAGACGCGATGCCGCGTAGTCCATCACAGCAGGAGTTAATCAGCTATTTCAGCAACCTATCGATTTCCACTACAACTTTACCATGCTGGCTTAGTTAGTTATTGTACTTAATTCGAATCATTAAAAATCCTAAATACTTGTATATCTTTGCTCAATTCGCACCCGGCCCGCAGCCGCTAATCTCACAGCAATTTTGCCCTCAGGAAAAAAAGTTTGGTGACCTCTTGCTCTAGTGTATTATAATTTTTTATAACTTGTGTACCCTTTGTGTAAAAATTACTCTTTATTTACCATAAACAATGAAACAGTAGATTATTCAATAGAACAACAATTTTTAGTGCATCTGAATGAGATTGGAAATGGCAATGTGATTGAAACGTCTTGATAGAGATCCAAAAGTATTTGGAGTCGTTATTTTCTTTCGTGCATTTTTCTTATCCCCCTAAAATTTCTATTTTTCAAATTTAGAATCAAGTGCACCAGCTTGAATTAACCGTAATTACAGATTTCAAACTACCAGTTTTGGAGTTCTAGTGGCCACGAATATGAAGTGATTTAAAGATTACCTCCATTTCATACTATTAACTTCAACAATATAGAAGACAAGCGATAATGTAATCCACTGAATATCTTCGTTAGTTCAATCCACCCCTAAAATCAAAGTTCACTCAATATTATTTTTTTACAAAATTTTGAAACAACTTATCTGAAAATATGAAGATTTTTGCAAAATTCGTGCCTCATAGGAAGGAACTAGATGGTGCATAATTGTTTGAATATCTTATCTAACCAATTTTACCAGCTACTGAACTCTCCCATTTACTGCTTAACACTACAGCTGCATCGCCTAATGCGCCGAGATACGGAACTGGTTTTACACGAAGAAATCCATTCCGAAGATATTCGTCAAGTTCTGATAGCATTTCTGACAGTGAAAGGTACTAATATTCTATGACGTAGGATAGGCGTAAAATTTTGTTTGTGTTTTATTATTATTAATATTTTTTTTTACTTTGTGAAACGTAAAGGCATAAAATTAGGAGGTGATCGGGTTTGAGGTCTATTTTTCTCCATTTTAAAACAAACAATCTCCACCATGTTTCAGTTTCCGAGCCTTCTTCTTTCCTAGACAGTTTGATAGGTGAAACTTCTTCATTTAGAGATGTTGTCAGTGTTGTCAAATGAAAATCCAATCTTCAAGGGAAAAGATTTTGATACAACTGTAGGAAAAGGCAGTATTTTAAAAAGACTAAAAAAAAAACAAAAACAATAGAAATAAATGAAAATAAAGGAAAAACAAAGCAAAGAGTTTGTTAGTGGCTAACTACGAAAGGCAACTGTCTTGAAGTAATAAACGTGACTGTATCGTTTTCTGTAGTAACGTTGTCTTTTTAGTTTTGAGCCGGAAACCGAGGAAGAGTCTCTTCACTTTTCAATCGATCGTATCGTCACACCGCCGTTACCGGAACCAACTGGTTTCTCGGTTGCTTCATCGTTCGAGGGAAACTTACCGTCCAGTCCAGTGCACGAAATCGAAGGTAAAATTGGATTCTCAAAAGTTTGTCGACATTACATGCATTGCACGAATATTCACTAAGTTGCCCTGGCCAGGTCAGCGATTGTACCTTGTGGTCTTCATGTCAAGCTGCCACATGTCCTTCACTTTCGGCGGAGATTTCACACTTTTTTATACGCCGAACGTTAAGCAGCGAAGCTGTAAATACTGTACCAATTAGGATTTGATGTGAAGGATCAAACTAGATTCTGTTGTTTCACTCGCAGTAGCTTTGGACTCTGTCTTGATCAGCAATAGCTTTGTCTTAAGTTTTATTATTATTTTTTATTTTGTGCTAGAAAAAGCTTTGTTTTTTCTTTTAGATGCAGTTGCATTGAATGATGAGGTCATTACGGTTGAAGCTTCTCCAGAATATTCATGGTATGACAACTATCCACTATCCAGTCGTGTTATTTGCGGTTTTAATTGGTGGTTTATTTTAAAAGGCTAAACTGCAAAGAAATATCCTGCCACCAAAAAAGATTGGCTACTATAATTCGTACTAATGTGCTATATGATACATAATTCAGGCACAGTAGTTTGCTTTTTTAGGCGCGGTTCAAACGAGAGATTACAGTATAAGCAATAAACAAAATGTAAGTCCGATTGGGCAAAACTCTTGTTTCATTCTCGATAACTATTGTTTTTGGAAAATTGCACTAAGGAGAAAAGCAATCTACAGTAAGGAGAATTAGACTTGTCAGAGTTCTAATTAATGCAAAATTTCAGCGTGGTAGAAAAAGAAGCAATTTCAAGCACCCCTGTTGAAGTCATAGTGTTGAAGGAGTCACGTAAGTTTTTATCAAAATTTGTTGATTTTATTCTAGGTTAGCCAAATTAAAATCATTATTGTTATGTGTTGGAGGTAGCCATTGGGATTTAGTTGATTGGCAACCGACAATATTTTAATTATCTTTGGCTTGTGTGGTGCCGGTGTTTCTTTTAGTTTGGTCGTAACTTAAATAGGACTCAGTTTAGATTTGAGACCCTAGCTAAGATAAACTTGCTGATTTCTGAATAACATTGTTTAACGCTATAACTTTAAACTGAGGCCATAAGGAATTTTACATTTTCAAACAGAACAAACATAAACTTGTAGCCACTAGGGCATAAGTGTTGTAGTTCATACTTCGACGTGCGATAGCTGAATATCATCGTTAGAACCTCGCATACTGAAGTACTTACGCCGAAGTGGCTACTAGTTAAATTTTTCCGGGTTGCGTTTGTGTGGGTTTTCAATGTTGCAGTACGCCAAAAGAAATCTAGTGGCGACGAATGATTGAGTGGTCAGGTTTACCGTGCCGCTAGCAATATCCAGTTTCTGTTTAAAACGGAGCTGTGAGAAATGTGTTTGAGATAACATGATCAAAATGTAGGCAACATAACATGTAAATTGTAAATCCTTATTTACACATAAACTTTGTTTTATAGCTGGTGATGTGAATCAAAATAGAGAAGCTACTGTTACTTGAAGATATCATAAATTTGCGTTATTGTGTTCATTTTGTCAAACCTTGCCAGTAATTTTCTGTTTTTTTGTTCAATATGGTACGTGATTCAATCTTTCAAATAGCCTTTTAGTGGTACAAAGTTCTTGCGTAGAATATGCAAGCGCAATTTTTTTGCGAATGTGCTTTACCTGCTTTAAGTATTGTTATTTTGACTGCTTTTTTACCTTTTGGTGTCGTTTGTTTTTGATCTGTTGCGTCACACTCCAACGTAGCCACAAGTGGAAGTTTAATTGGATTAATTTGTTTTTAACTCAAGCAAGAGAGTAGCTCGATAGATTGTTGAACAGAGCCGGTCGACCGCATTGGGACGCGTCCATTTGACACGAATGTTACAGTGCGTTAGTCAACATATTTGAATGTCCAGTAGATAAAGCATCTGCTACCCGAATCATATACTTTAGTTGGGTTTGCTGTCGGCTCAAACTATATTAACAGTGATATTCAAAGCTTTCCTGCTTGGTGTAGAGTACTAAGTGCCACAGTGTGAGCACGTGGCGGTTTGACTCGGAAGACCGAAAGATTATGCTGTCTCTTGGGCTAGGCAACGTAAGGAATAAAGATGTAAAAACGTTTTGTGCTAATATTGTGCCTTTTGTTGACCACTGCGCATGAATTGATTACGCAGCCAAAAATTTTATTACCTGGTGGTTGGGCCTAATCAAAACTTAACAGCAATGACCGAGCAGGACGTTTGAATATTTGTATTTCGAACTAATTCGACTGACATATTACATGATTGTATGGGGTGTGAACCCCGCAAACCCAGGCACGTGCCGTAGGCCATAATGGAAGCTTTGGGCCAAAATTTGAATTTTCTCTTTACGTGTGAATCAAGTACATTCACTCAACCGCCCCAAGCAGTAGTAACAATAACCTATTAGTCATATACTTAGGTAAGTTAGATTTTTTATAAGTACTAAATATTTGCTGCTGCTGATTGGTACTTCGGTGTTGTAGTTGTACTTCAGTTTTGATGGTTTTATGTTGTATTAATTTCTTGCCAATTTTAAGCTTGGTGTTATTTAAGAGTTGTGGAGTTTACCTCTTAATTTTTAAATGAAATACAACACTTTTTGATCTTTTTACTTCATTTTAACGAAGTACCTTGTAAAATCGCTTGTTTGACGGAATTCTTGCGTATTTTGCTCCTTTCAAGTTACCTAAAGATGGTGAAAGTTTGCTTGCGTCATGATTCGACTAATGATCTCATTTTGCTTGTTTGTTTTGGAAAAATCTCCAGGTGCTGCGGTTTCATTTACAAAATCATGCCTTGTCATCGTTGTTACAACCCGGGTTTTTCCTTTGGACTAGAGCATGGTGCCGCAGAAATGTTACATCACTGGGCCCCAGCTGGACTGGGGCCAACCGAAGCATGGCCAATTGGCCATGGGTTGGACAAACTTGAAAGTTATTGAGTAGAGATGCGGTGGTGTCTAGCACAATGAAGATGATAAATGTCCCAAATATAGATTAGATAATAGATATCGTGTGATGGAACATCACTTACTCTGCCAGTGTTTTGAAATCACATTTTCTGACAGGCTAAAGGCCATTAGCAGTCAGCACTCTTTTACTTTATTAGACGACCATATTCTTTACCAGTTCGGACGATTCCGGAGCCACTGGACCTTTGCTGGGTATCGGAATAATGATGCAGTTTAATGTCCTACTCAAAAATTGCACCTTTGCGAAGGTTATCGATCATTGTCGTGGACATCTTTTTCCTTGAAAAATAAAAAGATGTCCATGACAATGATCGATCACTTCGCATTTTTTCGTTACAAAAAGGATGATTGTTCTTTCTCGCAACCTTTATAATAAATAATCAAGAAAAATATTTGTATTAGCCTAGAACGTTTTTGCAAAGGTGGGGCATTTTTCAAGTAGTTGTCTGGCACGTGTTAGTTTCAAATTGGTAATGTCGGATTTTGATGGTGGTTTGAAGAGGTAAGGATTTTCAAGTAAACAAAAAATACTGTCAAATTTTAAGTATTAAACAAATGTATTAAATTTTTAGGTTAATTTTGAGTCTTAATGCAATAATTTTTTTGCCGCATCAGTAGCGTTCTTGAACTAGCGAAAACCGCGCCAATCTTGTACGATAAAAAAATCGTTCCTTGTCGCCGGCAAAATATCACCAATGTGACAACGCCATGAGTATGTAGAACGGATTCTACTTCGAAATTATATGTAACCAGTTTGTCATACTATACTTAATAGTATATTGCGTTGTGATTTATTCAACACTTCTGATGGGGTTACTGATTTTGCACTTGGCTGTTTGTAATAATTCCTGGTTTCGACCTATGCATAAGCTAACCATAAGTTCCGTTTTAGGCGGAACAATTCCGGTTTTCAGGCCCCCCTATCCCGCCCGGTAACCACTGTATCCCGCAAAACGATGACGAGATTATCTTGGAGCGTATTGAAACGTGTGACTTGTCAAACCCTGGGTATTTGTGCTGACGTGAAGATCTTTTTTTTTTTTTTGGTCTTCACCCTTTATTCCGCAAATGGTCTTGAGAAAATTCCTAGTTTTCTACGGCTGCCCCGCTTTTCTGTCTCGGAAATATGGCACGCCTACTCGTGCAGAGCTTCGAATTTGATAATTAGCTCTAATAAAACCAATCGAAATTTAAAGATGTAAAAGTAGATGGAAAGAAAACATTTTTTGTTAATCAAGCCGTGTGAATTGAGATTGTGTTTTTCTCAACAGCTGTAGTATAATCGTAAACCTACTGCGCAAGCGAAATAGTTTTATCTAAAATGTAACGCAGATTTTGATTAAGCCAGCCAACTAAGTAAAAACGAAAAATAGGCCTGAATTAAAACTTTTATTTCACCAAAAGGTTTGATCAATTTAGTTTATTAATTCTGATCTAATTAGGTACCAAAACCCTCTAAAACTATTAACTATTAGTCTTAACCCTTAAAAGCTCTGAAAAAATGTGCGAACAAATATTCCTCATTATTCTTTTGCTTCATTTGACTTAAAGCATTATAATTGCCAAAAGATGTGATGAGTTGGCGGGGCCCATTTCCGCATCATTGCGCCTCAGCACTCCATTTTAGGAAAGTACCACCTGTGTTTGATTGACCGGACCGAAAGTTGATCCTTCAAACACCTGTTCTAGAAGCAAACGCGTTACCAGTCGACCAAACGAGAAAAAGATGCTTTTTCGAATTAGCATTCCAGCGTCGAATGCAGCAATAATTACAGTATACGCTAGATGGCAGCAGCTAGTTAATTGCTTTGATACTGCGACGTTTTTTAAACAATCTGCACGAAATTTCGTTTTCGACTATAAACCGTTGCGTACTGTTTTTTTTTTTTCTGAAAAGATACTATTTTTGAATTTTGCAATGACCCCTTTGTCAGATGCATCTACACTTGTTGGTGTTTTCTCATGGTGGTTGCGATTGTGATTATTATTTTATATTGCTCTATTTCTATTTTACCATAGTCACTAAATATAATATTTAGTGACTATGATTTTACATCGCATTATTTTGTTTTATATCGCGTAAATTACAATTATTGTTAATTTATAACGAGGCAATTTTGCTGAATTGAAGGAAATACATTAGGGCAGGTCGGTAGCACTTAAAAGTTTTGCTTAATTCCTAATGTGGGCTAATAAATGCGGTAAGGTTGGAAATTGGAAAGGTCAGTAAACACTAGCTGGACAAAATTTAGTTGCTCCTTCTTCTGAAGTTGAGCTCTCCTACTGTGTAACCTATTCGGGAAGGTAAGTTTTATCAAGACGGGCTGTATTTCGCCGGAGAAAATTTGGTCTGTCATGATACAATTTTACACACTTTTACTGGCGTATTGAAAGTTTGTTGAGATTGACTTGGTTTTAATACACACTTAATTGCAGTCCAGTACAAACGCTCGATGCGACTTTAGCTTCGAGTTTTTTGTTTGTTTTTTTGCTTCACCAAAAACATCGAGTTTTTGTTGGTCGAGCGGTAATGTTAACGTTCGAGCGGTAATATCGATAATGTTGTTAGAGCGGTAACGCGTTCGTCTGTGGAAAAAGAGGTCTGAGGTTCAAATCTCGGCCCGGTCAAGTTGTACCCAGTGTTGCCAATAACTTGCCACCGCTACGGCACTTCTTCGAAAGTATCTGTATTGCCCACAGGCGAAATGACGTGAAGATATGGGCCCCGCCAACTGGTTACAAAAGCTTCGGCGTAATACAACAAATAGGCTTCTAGTGAAAGATTAATTTGACTTTTTTTATCGATTTGGTGAAGTAATAGTTACATAATCTGCAGTTACATAACATGCAAAATTTCAATCTGAAAATTATGAGTTGAAAATCAAAATCGTTTTATGGGACAACAAATATTTGCATATCGCATTTTGTTATGCTAATATCAAGTCGAAATTTATCTCAAAATTAGTACAACTTAAGCCTATCAAGATAGATAAGCTGCGTAATTGCAGGCAGCAATCCACTTTAAAAAATACGCCAAATGAACGAAAAGCTGGGGTTTTGTGGTGAATCTAATGGGCTAAAATAGACTTGATTTCTGATAAATTAAGGATTGGTTGCAATTTAATCGCCCACGCTCTTGTTTGCGCAACGATGTAATTGCATTTTGCATGAACGATAGTCAGGCCTGAGCCTAAATTAAAAACCGACTCAAACTTGTTCTCTGTTAAAAACTTTTTTACATTTTTTTTCATTTTTTTATTATTTTCAGTTCTTCAGCTATCAAAAAAGTTGCTGAAAATAGTACAGCCTGTCTGGACACCCCTTTTGAGTTCCAATGGAGTCATAACCTCATTTTGGATCCGGTATTGTTCCCGTTAACGTAGTTTTCCGGATTTCGTATGGTCATTGTCTTGACTACACCATTGTCTTTACAAAGTTATCTGTCTTCACTATTTCGCTCGATCACAAGCATGTTTGTTCACCACTCTATTTTTCTTCATTCTCCAGTTGCTTTTTCCACGTTTGTTTCGGTCTTGCTCTTTTTGCATTACCGCGCACTTCAAATTTCAAAGCCTTCACTTTCACATTTTTATCATTTTTTCTAAGAACTTAACCGTACCACCGCATATTATTTGGTTTAGCCTTTCTATCCAAAGACCATACATAGGCTTAGCCAGAGGAGGGGGCCCGGACCCATAGGCGTAGCCAGAATTTTTGATTGGGTGGGCCCAAACCACAAATCACATGCAATGACGTCATCAGAAATTTTCAAAAAGAAACTTTTTGTGGGGTAAAGATATCGTAGAATGGAAGATCTGAAGCTGTAGCCTGATGGCATTTAACCAGAAAGGGCGAAAACGAATAGTTAAAAAGAGCAAATGTGTAACTTAGAAGACGTGTTGAGTAAGCTAGTGTGCTCTAACGCAGTGGTCCCCAAACTTTTTAAAAAGCGACCCCAATTTCAAGAAAATTTTTTTTTGAAAAACATTGCGACCCCAATTATGTACAAACAGCTTGCAAAGAAATACATTTTACAACAAAAACAACACGTTCTATAGCAATTTAGTATTTGCACTTAGTGTAAACATTGCGCCTGCTTGGTTTCCACAAGTTTTTGAAATCTTGGCGTGGTTTTGCTTAAACACAGGCGCAAGTCGTGTTCGACCTCCAATCGATTGCGATGTTTTGTTTTCAACACACTCATTGCACTAAATCCTGCTTCGCAGAGCCAGGTAGTAGCAAACGGAATCAATTGTTGAACTACATATTCTGACAGAGTCGGATAAGTTGAATGCATTGAAACCCAAAAGAAAATATTCGCAGATACTTTTGGGTGTTTTTCTTTAAAAGAATTGAAAGATATTCGGTTTGTAGGTTCAGCCGTCATTTCCGTACATTCTTCCGCAACACTGAGAGGTAGTTCTGGCAAATTGGTCACGGCAAACGGATCGATTATCCAGTCGAGTTCATTGCTTGGTGTCAAGACGTCACCATAGTAATGCTCCATTTTTTTGCTCAGCTTCTCAAGGTGTCCGATTATTGTGTCTTTGACATTGATGCTTTTTCCGGCAATATAGTTTCGCAATTCAGGAAACATTCCAAACTCGTCTCGCTTCACTTAAGTTTGCCATAGTATACGTTTGTTATAGTAAGCGGTAATTTTGGCAGCGTGATCAATCACAGTAAAGCCAGGGCCCTGCATAGATTGATTCAGAATATTCAATGAGTTGAATATGTCCGCCAAGTACACAACGTTTGCGATAAACTTTTCCTGGCTAAACTTTTCGGCTAAGGACAAATGGTTCTGCTTGCTCAAAAATGTAATTATTTCTTCATGCAGTTCATAAACTCGTTTGAGAACCTGGCCACGTGACAACCAACGCACTTCTGTGTGCAATAACAATCCTGTATGATCAGCACCCATCTCATCGCACAAACATGAAAACAAACGCTGGTTAAGTGGCCTTGCTTTGATATAATAGACACATTTTATAACAGAGTTCAGTGTATCATGCAGTTCCTCAGATAAACCTCTTGCTACGAGTGCTTGTCTGAATAAAACAATGAGTCCATTTTACATTTGGTGCTTTGTCTTTGACTCGTTTAACAACTCCCGAATTGATACCGGTACATGCCGCTGCACCATCGGTACAAATTCCGGCACATTTATCCCATGATATTGAATTTTCGTTAAAGAATCCATCAATACTCTTAAAGATGTCTTCGCCTCTAATATGCAAATGCAGGGGCTTGCAAAACAAAAGCTCTTCTAATACTTTCCCATCGCTGATGTATCGAATAAATAGAGAAAGCTGCGGTAGGCCTGCAATGTCAGTGGATTCATCTAGTTGAATTGCATAAAACGGAGAAGCGTTCACTTGACTAACAATTTGTTCAAGAACGTCATGAGACATGTCTACAATTCTTCGTTTCACTGTAGTGGCCGATATTGAGACTGAATCTAATTTTTTACTTTCCTTTTCTCCAACCATTATTTTTACAACGTCCTTCATTACAGGCATTAATAAATTTTCGCCAATATCATGCGGTTTCTTTTGCTTCGCAATTTGATAGGCTGCGATATACGAAGCATAGACAGCAGATTTATTTACTCCTGTAAATGCTGTCATAACACTTTTCTGTGATGCAATTGATTGCAATTTACGCTCATAAAACTCAACTGGTTTATCCAGGGGCGGTTCGTCTGCAGGTGCTGTGGAGCTGCAGCACCACCTAAAAATTGGCCCAATCCAGCTTGAAACAATTTTTTTTATCGTATCTTAAAATATTTTCTTCTTAATTCCAGATCGATCTGATAAATTCTTATTTTGTCATGATGTTATTGCAATTTTTGCTTCAAATTATGAAATTACTTATTGGCAACTCGGTCGCTTTGGTGCTGTGAACCAAAATCAAAAAAAAAAAAACTAAAACAATCGAACCTTGTCCAATGTTGGCGTTTGCATGTTGGAAAATAGGAGGTGATTGGTGCTGCATTGAAACAGCTCCAGTCCTAGCCATGACGCAGCATGGCAAAAGCGTATCAGATATTTGACAAAATAAAACTGTACCAGCACCTAATGTTATCAAAATATGAAGAAATATAGGCTATTTGATTGAGAAGTTACGTACGGTAGCTATTAGAATAGCCTATATTTGATTGAGAAGTTATATATTTTATTTCATTGATTTCTAGAAAGGAAGATACTAGTCTGCTAGGCGGTCATCTAGAGAGACATACTGGTAGGCCTACTTTGGACTGACAGAGGGAGACTTTGGCCTCAAAGAGTCTAAATAGAGACTTTTGCCGAAATAGGTCTATTAGCTAAGTAGTTTCATTAAGTTGGCTGTAACCTAAGCTACTACAGTTACAGTCATAGAGGCAGGCCTAGTTGAAACCAGTACTGTATTGTCTTCTAATTACACTCAGTAGTTGACCTGTGAATTGGCAAGTCTGAAATACTTCTATAATGCTTTATTAGTTCATGTTTGATGTAGTAATGAAATGATAAAGCATGCTCTACTTACTGTTGCACTGAATAATATTTTGTTCTAGCAATTCATAAACTGGCAAAAGAAGTATTGGTTGTGTAGTTGGCACACCTCAAAGATAGAAGGTCATGAGAAGGCCTAGCTTATCCAGTAGTAACTTTAAACTTAACATCAGATGTTGATTGTTTGATAACTCTGCAGTACCAGTAAACCTAGGTATATTGCTAAGTAGGCGTAAGAAACTTTTTATTTATCTTCTGTATATTAGTATTTTTTTATTTGATTTATTTAAACTTCAGTTTTCTTGCAAGCAATGGCATTAAACAATACAGTTGCATATTTAAAAGGAATCAGGTTTCTGCAATTGACATTAGCAGAAAAGTTACAGATTAAAGCAAGGGAAGACATTGTCCAGATCTGGTAGTAAAATCTGATAATGTAGGCACAAGCAATGGTTAACACTACACTAGAAAATTCAATTCGAAAATTTATGAAAAGCATGAATAGTTGACTGGTTGTTTGGAGACGAATGCATTATATTGTTTTCGATGCTTATTATTTGGTGGTGAGTCAACATGGACAAAAGTTGGCATGAAAGATTTAAATCATTTGCAAAGAAATATCAAGGCACATGAAAATTCGGAAAGACATGCAAACAGTGCAATTGACCTGGCTTACCTTGGATCTACTAACATACTCACTGAATTAAATACTGGTTTCCAGATTGCCATAGCCCAACATAATGAAAAGGTAGCCAAAAATAAAAATACAATGCCAAAACTCATTGACTTGATCAAGTTTTGTGGAAAATTTGAACTGCCATTGAGAGGACATGATGAATCAACTGGTTCAGCAAATCCTTGTGTATTTCGTGGGTTAGTTGATTTGGTTTGTGAATTTGACTCGGCTTTAAAATGGCATATGGAATCTAATGTTCTTTTCAAGGGAATATCAAAGTCCACACAAAATGATATTTTAAGTGCAATCCTCCAAGTTTGTAAGGAGGAAATTACAAAAGAAATTAAATCTGCAGAGTTTCTTGCTATAATGACTGATGAAACTACAGATATTGCTGAAAAATCACAAGTGGTAGTTACATATCTATATCTGCGTCGAAGCAAACCAGTTGAAAGATTTTGGAGCTTTTTCAATCCAGATGATTTGACTTCTGAAACTTTATCCAATTTACTGCAAAACGAGCTACATCCTTTAATTGGCAAAGATCCTCAGAAACTTGTTGCCCAAACTTTTTAGTTTAAAATTACAGTCTTATCACTTGTCATTTATCATATTTAGCATGTAAGAAATGCACTCACAGCTTTTAGCCCTTGTTTAACAGTTTGCTTAATAAGTTGTTAAGATTCAGACTGAAGTGGCTTTGAATAATTTGAATCATCTTTTTTGCAGAGGTTGTAAGAATCATAGTTTTTAGTTATTGTAGTGTTTGAATGTTACCTCCATTACTGGTATCTTTTCTTCGTGAAGTACCTACTGAAGATGTTCCACGAGCAGCAATGTGGGATTGGAATTAAGACGAACAATGGAGGTAAACAACACAGATATGTTAAGTACCACAATCTACTGTAGAAGCTATGTTGCTGTTTGTAACAAAGCATCTACAATTATAGAGAATTTTCAAAATTTTTTCAGAAATTTACATTTGTCATTTTATGTTTCTAGAATCACATCATCCATACATGGTTGATGTGTAGATAGTAGTTAATTGCCAAACCTACCTCAGATTTATTGCATTAGCTTGATGAGCATTTCATCCACTGTAAGTTATATCTGGCAGTACTGCAAAATAACTTACTAAAATTCAGAGTTGTTCTATTAAATTATTACCAAAGTTCAGAGTACGGAATGGTGTCTGGGGGATGGTTATACAGTATTGTACAATACATCTAGTTGGTGTTTGTTATTCTTTAGGTGAATTTCTTCGTTCAAGATGAATGAATCTATCTTGGCAGTGCTTATGCGTTTCTGTTCCTTTCGATTCTACAATGGAAGTCATATTGTCTGTTGAGAGTGCTCAATAATGCTTTGATGCCACAAAAAGCCTTGCCAACTGTGCCTGTTGAGAGCCTTGCCAGACCAACAAAATGCTCCGTTCAAGGCGTGGCTCAGTTGAATGATAGAGCACATGCAGGGCTTGCATGCAGTACATAACACACCAACTGCATGATGCCAGTCTGATGAGTGATGAGTGATGCTAGTCTGATGAGTGAGACAATAAACTCGTGTGTAATGAAGTACTGCATGTTGTAGATGTACCATTCATATCTACGGTTCAACAAACTGTTTGTTCTATGTAATGAAGGAAGTAGCAAATTTATCTCTTAACGTTTTTGTGAAAACGTTCTTTGATTTTTTTCTAGGTCACTTATACATGTATATCTATTTCATGTGTGACGTTTATAGAAACGCTGCTTTTAATAACTTTACGTTTTTCAATTCGTGGTTGATTTAATTTACTATTTTATGGGATTTTTAAACTCCCTGCGCCGATGTGATGCTGTGCTATCCCAACAACTTTTGAGTGTCTTTAACGTAGAATTATCTTCATGTAATTTTTTTTCTACTGACAAATTGCATTTCTTACTTTGTCAACTTCCAATCAGGTTAAATAATGATTGAGCGGAATTTTATTTGCTTAAAAGCAACGGATTGGATTTTAGCTTTATTAGAAAAAGAATAAGTTCTTGCCCTTAGTGGTATTTGACAATTGCGATTTGTCTTGTCCTTTCTCCTGTGATCGATATTGTTATCTCTCATTTGAACAATGGCAAGTATCATGGCATGAATTAAAGTGTTGTTTTTTTTTTTCTACACACTTCCCCTCCTTTCATGAATTGAAAGCTTCGACGGCTTAAAATTGTAGTAATTTCACTCAACAAATCCGTCTTGGGACCGTAACATAAACTTGATCGCAACGGCGTGGGTCTCAAAGAGAAATCTTACCGGAAATACGAAGACTGATGTCGGGTCGCTTTACCAAGGCCAGGACCAGAAATTAGGTGAAGACAAAGAAAAAAGCTTCTTCGCTAAGCTTTGGCCTGTAAACTAAAATGTTACTAAATGATTGCTAGAGCAACTACTTTAGTGCGGGTGAACTTATAGGTCCTCCCCGGCCCGGTTATGATGTAGCCCCTGAACCCCTCTCTCGCAGGCCCTGGCAATGGCTATTTTTCACAACTCATACCACCTTGAACGTATCTTTTTAGACGATACATTTCCAGTCATATGGGCTATGAAGAAAAACCATTTGCTTCAAATTTGTTTTGCGATCTTCATTAGCCAATTGCCGTAGTATGCAACGCTTTGTTAGCGTTACGACATCGTACGTTTTGTTTGTTTTAAAGAGCTTGAGGCGTCGTAACTATTGCGACGTGTTGCTGACTTGTTGCGACCAATATTGGGTCGCTTTGTCTTTCCTCATTTTCTGGTATTTCTGTTTTTGTATGTATGGTATTAATTTTTTGGTGTCGTTATTCTGCGTTGATCAGTAATCTTCTCCATGAAGCCGTCAACGTTGCGAATTACAGATTGTTCAATCTTCGCATAAGAATACAGATCAATACAAATATGGTCAACAGCTGCATTTTTACTTTTTATTGGTTAAAGGGAAAACATATTTTTAATTTTCTTATAAGATACATGCCGAAGATCGCAGACCTTGTTTTTATTTTGAGCGCGGTAAGTGTATAACGTATATACCTTTAATACTTTTGGTTTCACTTTTGCAGTAAGTGTACATTTAGTATGAAGAATTACATATTGTTCTTTCTATATTTCACTGCAGTATTGCCAACGCATTATCAGTAGACCTACCACACCAGCATTATTGTATGACTTCATATTACTGTTGTTTAAATTGCATTGTTTATTGACAGATTTTTGTCTCTCACTTTGCCATAACATGTGTTGGTGATTATGCCAGGATACTATGTTATCGGAAGAAAGTGGCGTTTATCTTGGTGTGAAAACATTCTTCATTTTTTTCTCGATCGCTTTTTCAGCTTTATTTTATTGAGTAAAGATTATCGCAATTTGCTGGTATTGTTTATGTGATGTTTCAAGTTTAGTCATGCTCCAGAAGTGAGTAAGAGTAAAACTGTTAAATTTAAAGTTTCAAAAATAAAGAACTTTCTAATTCCTGCGAACGTGTTTTGTATGTAGCTTTAATTAAAGCAAACTTTTAAGAAATAGAGCCTTCTTCCAGATTTTATAGGTAAGTTGTCTAAAGTCATAAGTGGCTTAGTATTAGTGTAGTTTTCATGTGGGGGGTCTGCCCCCCAGATGTTGTTATGACACTGCGTTTGCAGCACCACCAAGCATTTTGGTCACGAGCCGCCACTGGGTTTATCGATACAGCCTGGGTGATTTGTAATCAAATGGCGCTGTAGTTTGTTTTTCTTCATCGATTCTTCTGACAGTGTTTTTAAACATATAACGCATTTTGGCTTGTAATTTTGTTCAGTAAAACCAAGTTTTAAAAAAGATTCATCATACGATCTTTTTCTTGTGTTTTTAAGTCATTTTTATATATTTAGCACACAAACCTAAATTATAATGTATCATCATATTAAGAAGTCAAGAAAACCAAAGGTTAAGGGTCATTCATGAGTAAGCTGGGTTACACAGAAATATATTATGAATCCTGTGTCAATAGTGTTCATAGTCAGGCTACTTGTTAGTATTGTAATCAAAATTTCAAGATAATAAACTTCACTTACTCTCGCAAAACAATTCCATGAAAAATCGCTTGGTTAACTTGCTACTGATACGAAATTCTTCTTATACGGGATAATATCTACCAAACACTGTACACACAGTACACACTTCTCTAAAAACTTTCTTCTAAAAACTTCGCTCTTAACAATTGCACGCTACTGACTGAAGCATGAGAACTTACTAAAATAAAAACCGCAACACGTAGAAAATGTAGCGTAGTTGAGAATTAGATTGATGAAAGATAGAAATCAATGAACCATAGAAATGTAGAATGGAAAATTGCTGAACGCGTTACAAAAAGCTGATATAATAATTTATAGACAAAAGTTAGAAATTTTTTTTCATAATTTTACCGAAACTGTAGGCGACCCCACAAAAACTTCAGGCGACCCCACTCGGGGTCGCGACCCATAGTTTGGGGAACACTGCTCTAACGTATCACACACGGGGGTCTGGGATAGCCCTCAGCCGCTAGGCGATTTTTGTAAGTTTTTTGAAAAAAAGCTATTCTAATCCCATTGGATCACATTTCGCACGCGTTCACAGCCATTTGAAAGAACTAGATTTTTGACATTTCAAAGCCAATCGAAAAAATTTAACTGTTCAATCCTCCTTTTACTTGCAATTAAAGTTCAAAACACGTTTAAAATCTTGCATTTTTGAGTAAAATTTTAGGGGGAAGTAAGGCACATTGCCTCGAGCAATATTTTAGCAGTAAATAGTAATCCGCTCGGATATTTTCCTTCAAGATTTTTGTTTCGTCATGAAGTTAACCAGTTATAGGAGTACATGTACAGCCAGAGGGCCCAGGCCCCCTCAATTAAAATTCAATAATTTGTTTAATGAGCATTTTCCCTAGCTATTTTTTAAAAAGTGTTTAGTGCCTAAAACTGGCGAGGTGGAGGTGAATCGTTATTGAAAAATGGTACAATAGATGGTTACTGTACATGTTATTCCTGGGCGGGATTTACATTGCTCAGGGTCCCTGGCACTTAGGGAATTTTTGCAACATCTTCCAAGACCAAAAAAAGTCCTACTATCTGAGCGCGGAGCCCTGGCACTGTGCCATATGGCAAATACGGCGCTGGTTATTGCATTACGTTCATAAAAAGTTTAGATGAAAGCCTGAGGTAGCAACTTTTAGAACAAAAACCCTTGATTTCACTCTAGTTATACGTTTAAATTGGCTGGAAAAATTGAATTAAGGGGGTGCGCCGGGCCCCCAGGTCGTCAATATTATATATTGTTAATTACTGTTGTACGCGTGTACTGTTGTATGCAAAGATGCTAAAACAAACTGAAAATGAAGAAATAAGGCTTTTGCTTTATTGCTAAATTTTTGTCATTGTTGGCATTTCAATTGAGGGGTCCAGGCCCCCTGTGCCACCCCCCTGGCTACGCCTATGATTATGAGATAAGATCACGCCCTTAAGTTCTTTCATAAAAAAAGATTTAAAGCAAAATTAAAATAACTTTTTTTCTTAAACGTGAAGGACTCGAGTCAAGTCACTTGACAGTTTTTTAAACCTCCAGGAATTGCATATTGTTATGACGTGGACAGGTGGTCGTCATTATTATTACTTACTTTTGTACGCGTAAATCCTAAATTAAAGAAACTGCAATTCCGTACAAGGACAACATACTGGCTATGCTCTCTTTATATTTATCATTGGTAGTATTTCAATTGGAGGTTTGCATTACCGCCTGTGTTAGAGCATTAAGTTCATAATAACGTTAAACGAAGGCGTGGGGTTGCAACTTTTAGCACAAAACTCTTAGATTTTTCACAGATTTTGCAAAGAAATTGTTAAAAATTTGAATTATGGGGCCCCTTGGTCATTAGTTAGGGGCCCCAGGGCACCCTGGTTATTAGTTAGGGGTTCCGGGGCCCCCTGGTTGTCGATTAGGAGCCCCGGGGCACCCTGATCATTATTTAGGGGCCCTGGGTACCTCTGGTCGTCAGTTAGGGGACCCGGGGCACCCTGGTTGTTAGTTAGGGGCCCTAGAGCCCTCTGGTCGTGAGTTAGGATCCCAAGCGCCTCCTGGCTGTTAGTTATAGGCCCTGGAGGCCCTTGGTCGTCAATTAGAGGCCTCTGGCCCCTGTTTGTCAGTTAGAGGTTCCGGAGCCCTCATTTGTCAGTTAGGGGCCCCAGGGACCCCTGGTTGTTGGTTAGGGGCCCAGGGCCCCTTGGTTGTTAGATGGGAACCCTGGGGCCCCCTAGTCGTTAGTTAGAAGCCCTAGAGCACCCTGGTCGTTAGTTAGGGGTCCTGTGGCCCTCTGGTTGTCAGTTGGGGGCCCCCTGGTTGTCAGTTAGGGCATACCTGTCAACATTTGAAAACGCCTAATCGGGAGATTTCTTACCAGCAAGTTCAATAGCTGGGAAGTTTCGCCCCCCAGGCCTCACTCCTGTTTCTATTGCTTGAATAATTATCGTTATCTTCTAATGTTGGTACACATTTCCAAAATTTTGATATTACCATTTCAGGTTCTAGCACTTCTAACTACTAAAAGACAGACTAATTAAATCAAACAGTCTTTTTATTTTTAATACGGTACCAGGTAACCGGTAACATCAGTGCAGGTTCATACACTTCACTGACACACGGCACAAAAAGTCATGCTAGATTCAGCGCAGCAGGTACTTGATTCTACTTGCGGGCCTGACTTTAACTCTTGTGGGCTTGATTATTTGCATGTGACTTTTTTGGCAACATTCAACTCTACTTTGGAAAGTTTAAAGCCAGCTACACTGCGGTCACAATTTATTTTTCAACTTAAAAGCGCGCGCACAATGTCATAGTGCAAACTGGTTCTGTTTTCGGTTACAATCTTCCGCATCATGGATAAGATTCTTTCGCTAGATCTAGATGCGTTTGAGTGAGGTACGCACAGGAGCGATTTCTTTAATGAAGCAAGATTGCTGAAAATTCGTTCACCGGTTATTTTTTAAGCCAAGTTGAGGGAATGATTGGGACAACCTCGCAACTGTCATATATGAAATTCATGTCATACACAAGAAATAAACTGAAGACATAATTTTTCTGTTGATGTAAACTACTTTTGGGTAAACTACTCCGATTTTAAAAAAATTTTAATTTTTACAGCATTCCCAATTTTATAGTCTAGACCAAAATAATATTAGTTCAACAAATTTTAAGTCGCTTCTCTTTTTTCTGTTGGGAGGCCAACAATTTCGATTTTTGAATTGCCTCTTCTCTTACTTTTTATGATTTGTGAAGTTTTTGTCTTTCCTACTCCTTATTTTTTCCAAGCTCCCTGTCTGGAAATATGTCGCTGACGATTTCAAAAATTCATCACAAATGCTAAACGGCAAGTTGTTCCTCAACACCAACACAAACATCGCAAATTTTGTTTCCGCATAAATAAGTTAAATAAAAAAAAATCTTGAGCTAAATCGTAATATCGGGAGATTTTTAGTTGAGATCGGGTGATCGGGAGAAATCCTCGAAATCGGGAGTTTTCCGACGAAATCGGGAGAGTTGACAGGTATGGTTAGGGTCCCCCTGGTTGTTAGTTAGGGACCCTGGGGGCTCTTGATGGTCAAGTAGGGGCCCCAGGGTTCCCTGTTTGTCAATTAGGGCCCCGGAGCTCTCGTTTGTCAGTTAGGGGCCCCAGAGCCCCTTGTTCGTCAGTTAGGGGACCCCTGGTTGTTAGTTAGGGACCCTGGGTCCCCCTGGTCGTTAGTTAGGGGCCCCGGGCTCCCTGGTTGTTGGTTAGGGCCACTAGGTTGTTGGTGGTTAGGGGTCCTGGGGCCCCCTGGTTGTTAGTTAGGGGCCACAGGGCTCACTCGCCGTCCGTAACTGCAACTAAACATCGCTAGGCTACGTTGCCATAATTTTTTATCATTGGTGGTATTTTAATTGGGGGGATCCCAGGCCCCCTGGTCCCCCCCTCCTGGCTACGCCTATGCCCGAGCCCACCGTATTGAAATGCCACCAATGATAAAAATAACGACAACAAAGCCTATTGTTCTTCACTTTCAGCTTCCTTCAGTATTTTCGACTACAACAGCATAAGCTTACACCAGTAATTAACAATAATATTAATATTGACGACCTAGGGGCCCGGGCCCCCCAATTCCAAATTTTGACTACCAATTTAAATGTATAAAAGAAATTCAGGATTTTTGTTCTTAAAGTTGAAAACTCAGACCCTCATCTATAACCTTTTTATGAAGCTTAAGCATGTACTGCACCAACTTCAAATAACAACCCACCTCCACCACGCCAGCATTTACGCAACAAAATACATTTAAAAACAACAAAAAAATAGCTAGGGGAAATGCGTATTGAACAAATTATTAAATTTTGGATTGATGGACCTGGCCCCTTGGTCGCACGTGTACTCCTAAAAACGGTTATTTATGTGACAAAACAAAAATCGGTTTAAGTGAATTATTATTTATTGCTAAAAATATTGCAGGAAGAAAATTAATGTACCTTGAGTTCCTTCACCTGGACCAAGGCTCCTACAAAATTTAACCCTAAAACGTTAAGCGTGTTTTGGACTTGATCTAAAAGTAAAGGAAAGACTAGACAGTGACAATTTAATTTTTTCAACTGGCTTTCAAATCTTGAAAATAGTGTTCTTTCAAATGGCTCTAAAAACGTGCAAAATTTCATCCAAAAAGGCATTAAAATAGCTATTTATTCCAAAAAATTGATCAGCGGCTGGGAGCTTTACTCCCAGATCTTTATCTGTGATACGTTTGAATGACACTTGTTTGTTTACCGCGTCTCCCGATTCAGGCATTTCTGGAAAACTCTTGGTTCAAGTCTTCTCTTTTTCGCAAAATTCTGGTTCCGTGCCAAAGCAAGCCCAGAGCTTGTAGTCTTCCATGTTACGGTGTTTTTGTCCCATAAAAAGTTCCTCTTCGAAAATTTTTGATGGCATTATTGCATGTGATTTGCGGTTTGGACCCCTCTCCTCCAGTCAAAAACCCTGGCTACACTTATGCCAAAGACTTTTCTATACCCAACATGCCCATCAATTCCTCGCTCTTTCTTCGATCTAATAGCTTCACATCGCACATCGCTCGAATCATCGCTTTTTCTGTTCTCAAAATTGCCATCTCTTTTTCTCTCAAGCACCATGCTACAGTTCAACTTAGCTGACGTTACACAACTTCTGTAAACCATACTTTTCATCTTTAATTATGGAGTGTATTACCTAAATTGACAGGCAGTATGACTAGAGAGTTACATAAGAACCAAAATTGAAACTTTCGTGCAGTCTGCTGGCCGCGTATTTGTTACGTTAATACAGGTTATATAACTGTTATATAAGTTTTAAACTGTATCATATTTTGGTCAAAATATCAGTGATGCATTGCACAAGAGAATAGTCCATCAGTTTTTATTGCGGCTCTACTAACTAAAAAAAAGTTTAACCCTGAGGCGACACCTTTGTTTGCGATGTGAAGTCCAGAGTTTTCACTACTGCAAAAAAACACCGTGATAACAAACGAGAAATCTCGTGGATTAAACATATGCTACAGAATCGGACAATCGAGATCGATTTATTTGCTGCTGATTATGAATAAACTAATAACTTGAAAATCAATCACACTTCGTGTCTAAGGTATTATTAAAAGAGAGATTTACAAAGCCTTTACCCGAATCTACCAAAGTATACAACGTTGCGCAGATACCCGATTGACTTGAAGACGTTAATTTTTTTGGCTACCTCTGGTTAAAGCAACTTGACGAATAAAGACGTACAAAAATATCAAAGGAATATGTTTGTTTCTTGGTTAGGTCTTGCCCAGAGTTGTAAACAGGCCGACTATATCAGGTCCGAACCCAAAAATATAAGCCCGAACCCGGCCCGGACTCGAAAACTAATTTAAAGCCCAAATCATGCCCGAAAAAAAAACGAAAGTTAAGTTAGGTCTGAAAAATTTAGCAATGTTTTCAAATTATTTTGATTATACTTTTGTGCACCTAAGACAAAAGCACGTCTTAGGCCTGAATTAAGCCAGAAATTTTTGTCAACATTAGGCCCGAACCCGGCTCGAACCTGAACCCGAGCCGAAAAGCCTGGCCCGACTTACAACTCTGGTCTTGCCCAGTCTCAAAGTTTTCGCCGAAGCAAAAGTCTGTCTGAACACTGCTTGCAAACACTGAACAGCTACAAGCAGAGGTGGAGTCCTCGAGGACGTCCTTGGCCTCGAGGACAACTTTTGAAGTCTTGGTCCTGGCCTCGAAGCCTCAAGTCCTCAAAAATTGCCCTGTCCTCGGCTCGAGGACAGCACTATTTTTTAAACCGTTGAAATTTTGTTGGAAAACGCCAAAAACCTCGCGGAAAGTTTGCAAATACGTTTTTTGTTTTCCGCAATTGGAGCGTAGGCTTAGCCAAGCGCACCCCCCCGATTGAAATTTCACCAATGACAAAAATGTGACAAAAAAGTCTATTGTTTCTTCAGTTTCAGTTTCTTCTTAGCATTTTTCGCTTACAACAGTAGCTAACAGCAGTATTGAAGACCAGGGGGCCCAGGACCCCCTCAAATCAATTTTTGCCAGCCAATTTAAAGGTATAACTTGAAAGAAATGGATAGTTTTCGTCCTAAAAGTTGCTATTTCAGGGTCACATCTAGTCTTTTTATGAACGTAATGCATTAACCAGGGCCGGATTTACCACAATGTGGCGCAGTACCAGCTAGGGGCCCTGCGCTCAAATCGTAAGACTTTTTATGGTCTTTACCTACATTTGGCAGGAAGATGTTGCGAAAATCTCCAAAGTGCCAAGGATCCAGTGCGAAGTAAATCCGGCCCGGCAATAACATGGTTAGTAGGCGTAACCATCTGTTGCACCATTTTTCAATAACAATTCATTAATTCACCTCCATCTCGCCAGTTTTTACGCATAAAATACTTTTAAAAAATTAGCCATGGAAAATGCTGATTGAACAAATCGTTGAACTTTAATTGAGAGGGCCTGGGCCCCCTAGCCGAACATGCATTTCTATTACTGGTTATTTTCATGACAAAACAAAAATCGCTAAATAAAATCTTCGAGTGGGTTTTCATTTACTGCTAAAATGTTGCACGAGACAATGCACCTTACTTCCCCCTACCTGGAACAAATCACTTACAATTAAAGTTTAACACCAAAATGCACGATGTTAAACGTGTTTTGGACTTAAATTGCAACTAGAAGAAGAATTAAACGAGTTATTTTTTTAATTGGCTTTCAAATGTCAAAAATCTAGTGCTTTCAAATGGCTCTGATAATGTGCAAAATGTGATTCAATGGCATTAAAATACCTTTTTTTCCAAAAAATTACAAAAAGTCGCCCAACAGCTTGGGGCGTCGGCCCCAGACCCCCAAAGCCTCCGGCCGCTGGGGGCCTCGCCCCCAGATCCCCGTCTGTGATACGTTTGAATTACAGTGGCTTTCTCAAAACGTTTCCAAAGTTAGATATTTGGACTTTTCAACTATTACTTTAAGCCCTCTCCCTTTGCAAAATCCTGGTTAAGTGCCAGCAGGCAAATTTTTGATGACGTCATTGCTTGTGATTTGTGGTTTAGGTCTCCCCAATCAGAAATTCTGGCTACGACTATAAATTGGAGATTGCCTGAAAAACTTTTTTGAAGACCTTTTTTTTTTTGGAGAACATTTGCGGCTGTGTCCTTGGTCCTTGGCCTTGGCCTCGAGCATTTCTGTTCTTGGCCTCGAGAGGGTTTGTCCTCGGAAAGGCTGTCCTTGGCCTTGGCCTCGGATTTTTTTTGTGTTCTTGGCCTTGGCCTCGAGCCTTGTGTCCTCGACTCCACCTCTGGCTATAAAAACTGGTTATTATGACTGTTTTAAATTCTCAATTGCAAAATTGATTTTGAGAAAACAACAAAAATGTTTGAATGATGTTATTGCAAAAATTTTTCAAACTTTTAAACAGAGAGTACGCCAATGACAAAGTTGCGTGTTATCGCAAAAAGTCAGCAAAAATCTCGAATTTTTGCGTTCTAATTTAAGCAACAATCACTTTTACTCCGCTAGTGGCACGCAACATCATTTACAGACTAAACACATAGGTGAAGACGTTGTCCTTGCGCCACAACTTTTTGCCCATATTTGTAAAACAGTGTAATTGACTTGTATGTATTTTTCAAAGGCTGCAAAGGCAATGCTGAAACGATAACCTATTTACAATTTAAACTGCAAAATAATATATAGGTTAAATACTTTTCTTTGTCTGAGCCTACTCTTTCCAACCTACTATTATGAAACAACGACAAACAACTTGTCGCATGTGATACCAGCCCAGCAACTCCCAAGTCCCAACCATTAAATAAATTTCACATTTTTAGAATGACCTGTTGACTAGTAATTTGGTCAAGTAGTTTATCGTTTGGACTAGACTCTAATACGTAGGGTCCGGTTGAGGTTCAATTTCAGGGCTTGTCAAATTAAATGCAGTATTATTAACGTCTTTGTTGCTATCAAATCTTTCATTATACTCGTTGCAATACGATGAAGCGTGTAACGAGTTGGCAAGGCTCATCTTCGCGTTATTGCGCAGGCGGGCAACACAGGTCCTTTCGAAGAAATACCGCAGCGGTGGCAAGCCGTTGGCAGCACTGTGTCAATTTGACCGACCCGAGATTTGAACCTCAGACCTCCTGTTCCAGAGACAATCGCGTTACCGCTGTTGCAGCATTTTCTTTTGAAAAAGCTGTGTTACCCGAACCCAAATATGACTAATGTGGCCCTTCAAAGTTGTAACTTGCTACAAACTCCATTTAAAAACAGAAATGAACAAACATATAAGAGCGTTGTTCAATAAGTCAAGTTAGTAGGTTTGATGAATGTTTATTAGCACCCAGATGACTTGGGATTTTCTTAAATTGCGGTCTGTTTCCGTTCAATAAAATCAAATGGGATGTCAGGCAACCAAATTTGCCACATAGCACGCAAAAGGAAGCTTAATTGAAATTAAAATACTATCAAAAGCATGACTTGCCCATTTTCAAAAATGCTGAATAGTCACAAACATTCTTGCGAGCAATTTAGAGCAAAACAATTTGTTATGGTATTGGCTAGCCCTTCCCAACTTTATGCCGAGAAAGATTGTTTATCAAAAGTAGCTTTCGCGTTATTTAGTTAATAACAAATGGGTTTGGTCAATTACTACATGCTTGTAGAGCCAGTTTTCTTTCTTAAAATACAAGTTTGTGTAAGCACGTTTTGCAGGTCATACTGTTTGGAGTTGATTTTAAAGTCGTGTTTGTAAGACTATATATACATTGTCACAATAACTGTTTATAGTATGCTTAACTTAGTCGCGTAAGCATTTGAAAGTTACTGTTTTGGTTTTGAGTTGAATTTCTAACTATTTTGAACGAGCAGAAAAAAAATTATGCACTTAACCACAAAAAGCAAAAATAGATGGATATGTTTTTGACTGTTATTATGACAATGTCAAGATAATACTTTGGCCAAAAAATTATAATAAAAAATTTACTAAATTTATCCAAAGTTTAAGAGTTGATAATTTTATTGAAATTTACTAAATGCAGCCTCTGTAATATGGTTAGTGCTTTTTTTTGCGCTTTCCCAACCATTAATGTAGTAGTACTGGAAAGTAAAATGTTGTGAAGTATTTATGAGTTACAGTACACAAATCTACACAGTTTATTATGCCATTCACAGTTTTAACAAAAAAATGTTTTAAGTCTTTGTTTTGTTCATATGAGAAAGATTTTCTAAAGCTTTAAAGCTAATAAAGTAATTAATAAAGTGTTCTTAAAATGCAAACACTTAATACAATCAAAAACAAAAATGATAAACAAGAGATAGCAGTCGTTGTGGTATATATTGACGGTCTTTCGAATACTTCTACCGTCATGATTTTTTATAGATTGATAATGACTTAAGAGTAAGTTGAAACGTCTCGTAAATCAAATTAAAAACTAATTTTTGTTGTCTATAAGCGGTCAGAAAATAATCTTCCATACATATCAACGTTAATAAATTTGTCTCAAAATTAACATTAAGCTTAAAATTAAAGAGAACTAAGAGGAATTAATCGGATTTTATACAAAAAATTACCAAAAGCTTTTCATTTAAAACATTCAGTACTGTAGATTAAAACTGACAACATGAAAGAATGTTGCCGATTTAAAATTTCGTGCTAGATTTTGGACTTTAAAAAGCTGGGCGAAGTCCCGAGTGTTTTGCACCAAACAACTTAAGTCAAGATCGTTGTTGATTCGGTCACGGCCAATGCCAGGTTAACATTTTCGATGACGTAAAAGAATCATGAATTATCACTTTAAAATCTGCAATTGAGATTGTTCAAAAACAAAGGCCTATTACGCTGCAAAATTGCGACATTTTTGCTTTATTGACCAAAATTTTCTACTATGGGTACCAAATTAACTCGCTAAGGGCACTGTTGCAGCAGCGCAATATAATCCAATCCCACTTTGCATGGTTGCGCTTGCGGGCAACACAGATTTTTCGAAGAAATATTGCCGCAGTGGCGAGAGGTTGGCAACACTGTGTCCATTTTTACCGGCAAAGATTTGAAACTCAGAACTCCCACTCCGGTGAAGAACATTGTTACACTCCACCAACCAACAATAAAGTAAACAACTGCAACTCATGTTTTCTGAACATCATAAATGAATTTTTACATCGATAACATGAGGTTTCATAAAACCCTATGCCGTTCAGCTATTTAAATTGCATTTTGCAACATTTAAAAAATTCACATTAGCAAACATACTTTTGCAGTGGTGTATTTTTCGCATTTTTTGTAGCAATTTAAACTTCATTTATCAAACATTGACAGGAAAATAGGGATATAGATTTTGACTGATTTGCATTGCACTTCATAAATAAAGTAAAACTGCTTTGGTGATGTCTCCTGAATACGGCGTACGTATTTATTTTTTAATCGCCTGCTTAATTCTACGATAGTGACTTTTTTGGACTGTAAATTGTATTTGGCTACAGTGTGCTCCTATATAACGAAAACGAGATAAAATGCCGTAATGTTTTGCAGACAATTTTAATAGGTTTGCCTTTTTACCCGTTTGCTTTTTTAAAACCAGGTTATACTCATTTGACAGATTTGCTCTAACGTAGATGCCAGTTAGCTTTTTTTTCAAGAGATAAATATCAGTTTTTATCGCATAAATTTTTATCAAGTTTTAGCTGTTGCAGTGGTAAATTTTCATTTTTCAGCAATTTTTTTTCAATCTTTTATCACATCTTTACCAAAAGCCGAAGTATTTTTAAATTTCGTTCTTTTTTAGTCTTAAATTAAGAAAAGTTGTTTGGTTGTGTCAAAGGTCAAAGCTCTTAATAAATCAATGTTTGACGTAAATTGTGTTTGGGGGTTTTTGTGCAAATGCAATGCATAGTGTTGACTGCAATCCATATAGCAGGGGTCCCCAAACTTTTTGAAGAGCGGGCCACATTGGTCTATGGAGAAACGGGCCGCAGCCAACGAATATCGTCGAAGTTTTAGGTGAAGACCCAAAAAATAAAAAAAGTCTTCCCCAGATTTGATAATATCAAAATCAAATCTTTCGTTATACTCGCTGTAGTACGCCCAAGCGTGTAACGAGTTTGCGGGGCCCATGTCCGCGTTATTGCGCCCGGCAACTCAGGTTCTTTCGAAGAAATATTGCAGCGGTGGCGATACGTTGGCAACACTATGTCCGATTTGACCGGCCTGAGATTTGAACCTCAGACCTACCGCTCCAGAGACAAACGCGTTACCGCAAGACCAACTGGTCGGTAATTTGATAATATTTTTGTCGGAATTTTAGGTTAATCCTAATGCAAAAAAGACAAACAATAAACAAATTACTAAAAGTCTTCTCAGGTGGTTTATTTTTCTCAAAATTACCCCCAAAATAATTTAAATTTCTGAGACCACTCGCGGACCGCACAAAATCTTTACGCGGGCCGCACTTTGGGCATCCCTGGATATAGCAGTTGTTCAAGTGCAAGAAAATTGATTCTTGGGTGGTATAAAGTTATGCAAAAGAAACAAAATAAGAATTAACTGGGTCAAACTATCAGTTAAAAATCGAGGGGTATTTGCGGAAATCAAGAATATAATCAACCACATTGAAACTATTATTTGAGGAAAGTAGTTCACTAAAAGCTGATTGTAAAACTAGAGTAAAACTACGGTTATAAGATACGATGAGATCATCTGTTTACCGCAGTTTTGAATTTTCTTTCAAAGTTCAACTTAGCAAAGAAAACGAGTCAATAAACAGTGTCGAGAAAATATGAGACCGTCCTCTCAAATATTTGCATAATTAAGTTTTTTGATGAAATAATGGAAAAGCATAAAAGTGATTTTAACTCTCAACTGTTCAAATTCCCGTCCTTGATATTGGGTTGTAGCAGCGCGGTTTAACTGTGGGTAAAATTTGACTAACTTTGACGCGTTGCTTTTTCATGAGTAAGCAGCAGTTACTGCTACTGCTTTGAAAGCTGCAAAATTGCTGTTTACTGCATCACCACCGAAGATCAATTTTCGAAAGTGCATAAACAGCGACTTAAAGGTTTACTTTTGATTATGTGTTTTTTTTACAAGCATATCAACAGCCATGCAAAACTTGCACGAAGCTTAGAGAGCAAGTAAACAAGGTTTCAGGGGAGAAAACAACAGGCAATTTACAAATGGTTTTGAATTTTTACGTAGAAGGATGTCTGCAACTTGTTTCATTCGAGTGTCATTAACTGAAAAAATATCACCTAAAATATTTTAGTTAATATCGGTATTTCTATAACATTGCTATGACCAATTTCACGCATATACGTTATAAATTTCAGATAAACCTTAATTTACAGTATCTTAAATTATCTTCAAGAAAATCGCTTTAGTTGGTAGAAATATTTTTCAGGGGAGCATTTTAAGGGTAAAGTAACGTTAAAAATAACAGTTAAAAGTACACTTTTACAGATAGTGTATGCAGTTTATTGTACAAGATAACCGATCGTTCACTATGCACAGAATGGAGGAAATAATATGACAAAAAAAAGATAGATACCATCAGGAACTGATTTACATTGCGCGGTGCCCTTGGCATTTTTGAATTTCTGGAGAGATGAGATCGCGCCGAAACGTCATCGCCGGAGTTTTGGTGCATTATCCTGTCAAATAAAAGTGAAGACCAGAAAAAGGTCTTCGCTAAATTTTCGTAGTAATTACCAGTCAAGCTTGGGGCCTAGAGCGCTGGGTATCAGAACATAGGGTCTTGTGACACTATGCCTAAGTGTCATATGGTAAATCCGACCCTGGGCACCATCAAAGATAGAGAGGGAATAAAGAGACGCATTAATTTTAATCAAAAAAAGCCACAAGCTACGAAGAGAAAGTTTTTGTTTTTTGTTAAGAAAATGTAGCTATAACTGTTAGGGAATTGTAAACGCGAGACAATGGGTCTTCCTTCAGTGTGGGATTTAGAACCGTCTTTGTAAAAGTTTCAAATCCCCATTGAGCTTAAGATTTTGCTTGTTGAAAAACAAAATCCATGCTTTTTGCTGCAGTCACCAATTTAGCGAAAACGCTCTTTCAAAACTCTTTGTTTCGCCTGACTTCTACAGTAAGTGCTGGGTTATTTAGCCGAACAAACAAAAAAAAAACTGGCTTTAGTCCAAAGTTCTGGATATTTCGTAATTAGTTTACTCAGAAGTTAAAAATGGCTTACCAATCTTGTTAATTCTTTCTAATCCAACCAGCCTTACAAGAAAAACTCCCAAAGATGAAATTTGATCCCAAAATTGTTTCGCATTATCCATTAGTCACCTCCTAACGATTTGGCGTTGCCTCCTGGGCTCAGCTAAATGATAGTTTTTAAGCTATCTTGCTCAAGAAATTAAAAGCGGAGAGATTAGATCTAATTGCTTGGAATGCTAATTCTGCACTGGAATGCAACTTAACTCGAATTCCAATCTGATTCAGTGAAGCGGCTTGTTGAAGCCTTTGACAACTTCCAGATATGAATGCGACTTGACCCGACTTGCGAATTTATTGTTTTAATGTCACAAATATGAAGTTTTGCAATGGGACTGCAGCAATAGGCAACGAATAAGAAGTTTAACTCGTGGCACGAGAAAAACACAGGTTTTGCTGTTCAAGTGCATTGTTGAAAGCGTATCATACACACTACTCCCCAATAATGCTGAAGTTTTCTGAAAACTCTTTTTCATTGTTATTGAACCTCATAAACAGGTCCCCATACTCTCAAACGCACAAAAAAAATCCTTTCAAAATTTGCTTTGTGACAGAGTTTTGTTTGGTTTTTACACCGTTATGACATTACTTAATAATTCAAGTCACCTCCATGGAGTTAAATCCTTCTAATTTTGAAAATTATTACCATTGAGATTGCCCTCTGATGTCAAATTCGCTCCCATTCAAGTACAATTAATTGATGTATAGTTGATGGTTCTGCAGCTGCTCTTGGATAGCCTCAATCACTTTAAATTCGAAGATATAATTTTTTGCACACATCAGCATACAATGAACTACTCTTTGTAGAACTATGACATCATCAGCGCTAATAAATTTGATGTTTTGACTCACAGATATTGCCCCAGGTGTGTATGTTGTGTATACAGTGGTTAATGGGCCGTTTTAGTCGTAAACCGTTAATCCTAGTTGTACCAACACCGCCTTATCGTTTTAATCTTGTAAAATTAAAGACTTATTTTTGTTCGTGATTTCATTTACGTTGCATTACAAGAAAATATCAGATTAAACGAGTTTGTCATTGTGGTCTTGTAGTTTAGTTAATACTTTAGGTTTTTTGTTTTATCAATAGATCAATCACCTGAATTTGGTTTGTTCATCAAGTACGTATTACGATCACGGTTTCAAGCAATGTCAAATTTCATATCTTTCAGGAGACTCTTCGCTACCTTTATGAAAAGCTCACGAAGCTCGATCCTCCAGAATAGTTTGGCCACCATAAACTTCAGGATTTGGCACCCTTTACCAATATTTATTGAAACACAAGAAGCAAAAATGTTTAGTTTTTAAATGGTAGTTAAATCATCATCAATTCAGTTTTGATTCGGGTTCTTGCGGGAATGGTATGGTCATTGACCAAGCCTCGCCTCGCAATTCGTTCGATCACATGCATCCTCTTTCACGAGTCCATTTTTCTTCATTTTATCTCTCACTAGTCACTTATCAAAAGGAATGCGCACACTGTGCAATATTGCAACTTTTGCGTTTTTTTACGTTGTTGTTTGTTGGGTGGTCATTTTGACGGACAAATCGACCGTTTATTGCAACAATGTCAGTTTCTGCACTCAGTCAGTTTCATTTATTTTTTATCGCACAAGTTAATCTGCATGCCGATGGTCAAACAGAACAAAAGACCGATAATTGTGATCAATCGTAATTTGCACTGGCAAACATTGTCCAACTCAGCAAATTTTAATGGCTGGTGTTAATACCGAAATAATCACTTGTAAGGTTTTATCACCTAATAATTTCTTTGACTCAAAAGAAAAATATTTTGAACTATTGCAATTTACAGAATGAGCGTTAACTTTTACTCCGGCGTAATTATGTGGCAATTAATTAAAGTAAAATATCATCGAAATGACAATAAACGTTTAAAATGCTGCAATTCTTGCACGAGTAATGCGGTTTCTAGCCGGCTCAAGCCGTTTATTATGTACTTGTTTTTACACTTGCTCTTAAGATTAACCGCACGCACTTAAGATTAACTTTAGGTGTACCCTGAACTATCAAGTCCAAGTTTTTGTGTTTTGACATATGATAGAAACAAGCAAAGTTTATTGTTTACTGCGTATCTGCAATAAAGTTGGACCATCATGGGAAACTCTGGTTTTAAAATGTCTCCAACCCGGTTGTAAAGTCAGAGTTGTAAGTCGGGCCGGGCTTTTCGGGTCGGGTTCGGGCCGGGCTCGGGCTTAAAGTTGACAAAAATTTCGGGCTTAATTCGGGCCTGAGACGTGCTTTTTGTTTTAGGTGCACAAAAACATAATCAAAATAACTTGACCTCATTGCTAATATTTTCATACCAAACTCAACTTATGGATTTTTTTGGGCATGATTTGCGCTTCAAATTAGTTTTTGGGTTCGGGCCGGGTTTGGGTTTATATTTTCGGGTTCGGGCCGGGTTTGGGCCTGAACTAGTCGGCTCGTTTACAACTCTGTGTAAAGTAGAAATAAGGTAGGGAGATGGGGTGAAAGGGCTAAAGCGTCGTTTTTACGGCAATCTTTTGAATGGTTTAAGCTCCATTTGCACCGCTGTCATGTCGTAGCAATCCTTGGATATGATGAGGTGGACTATCATCTCTACCTGGTGACCTCCGAGAGCCCAATTCTAACTGCAAAAGTTCAACGCTAACATAAAACTTTCGAAATATTTTTATCTGCCAAGCGGGCGGAGTCGTCCTCAAGACAGCGCAACTGTCGCTTTCTCGTGTGACAGAAGAATAAAGATGCAATCCGTCAAACGTTTGTGAAAGTAGTTCATGCTAGTTTCCTTGAAATAAACCAATTGTCTTCTCTTCGTTTCTGTCTTGTAGCTGTTCTTCAATCCCTTTGCCGCACACTAGAAAATATTTTGCACCAATATTTAAGGATTATGACTATAATTGCCGATTATTGCCCAGATATGTTAGGATTACCAGGAAGTGCGTAAATGACATACTTCGAAATTATTGCAAAGTCGCAAACTGGTTTCAAATCAAGGATTTACAACAATTATTGTTTGCTGATAAAATGCTAAAGCTTCAAAATTGTGAAAGCGATAGAATCTAGAGCCGTTTTTTTGCATAGCACTACTCCGCAAGACAGTAATTTCTGCATTTTGCTTTAACATAACAGCTTTGCGCGATGACACTTTGGCAGTTGACTGTCATTTAATCCTTTCAAAAATGTAATGCAACTAATTTTGGCAGGTTAGTGATGTTGATTACTTAAAATTTGAGCTTTTTAAGTATTTTAGAAAACTAACAGAACTCATATCTTTAATTTTTTAAGTTAATATGAAAACCTTTAAAGTTATTTATTCATGCGTAATTGCATATGAACCAACCACCCTTTTTTAGGTTTCTGTTTGCACGTCTTTTGTCTGGCTGTGCTACCACAGCGAGTTGACTACTTGGCCCCAACGGAAAATAAGACGTGTAAAGTTTTTTTCCCCAATAAGACACAACGACACTTCGGGTAGTAGTTGTTGTAAATTCATCACACATTCAGCAAGCATTTAAAAAGACACAATTTTGCACGACGAGAAGGAGCGAAGGACCAAAATAAACACGCCGCTTAATTAAGCGACACGGTCGTCGACCCTTGTTTTAGTGATAGTAATAAAAAAAATTAAAAAAACAACAAGAAAAGTTCGTAAAAAAAAAGGAAAGGAAAAAAGGAAAATGAGCCGGGAGTCATCTACCTTTTGATTTCTTGCCCGACGCTCTTCCAAGTGATTATAAGTTAGTTTATCTATCTTCTAATTATTTTAAATCATATTTGAATGTTTTGGATCAAGGATGTTTAATCTGATTTAATAAATTTTGGGCTAAGTGTGAATTGTTGACTCCAATGATCAGCGAACTGCGGAAATTGAAAAGACCAAACACTAATCTTTTTGTAAACTATGGTACTTTTTTGACTTTGAGTAACAGTTAGTGGAAACTTCTTAAGGGTTATCGAAACTAGTAGTTAATATTATTGGTTGAGAAATGTCCATTTTTGTTGCCCTTATAACACATCATTCTCTTGATTCTGTAATCGGTTTTTCTCATGACAAAATCAACACAGAGAGGTAAAAAAATATAAAACACAATCATAAGAATCAACCAATAAAGAGAAGAGATGACAGATGATGAAAGATGATTCTTAAAAGAGACTTCAGTGGAAACAAACAAATAGAAGTGTAGGACAAAGTAAGACCAAGCGGCAAGGGACCTGTGTTTTATGAGAACCTGTGCCATTTTGCTAAATCCAGCTCTACGAACTGTTGCCAACGACAACAACTTGTTCGCAGCGAAATAGAAAATTCCGGCCATTTTCACCAAAAACTTTATTTTGGAATAAAAAATTATATGTCTTAGTTCAAAAACTCACCTAATTTTGTTGTCAAGTCTTTGCCAAACGCTTTTCGTAGATTTTTAATTAATTACTGCTTATATCAAACTTCAAAATAATTTGTGGTCTAAAATGAGTAATGGAATTACCCTTTTGATGTAAATTTAGTTCCTTATAAATTTTCCACATTTTTAGTTAATATTTAAGGTTACAAAAATCAAGAATTTTACACCACGGTGAATGTCAATGCATCAGTAACAGCTACTGCTTTTACTAACTGTTGTTTGGATAATAAAATTATCCATCTATTTATAAACGAATTTTGTCGTTTTTTAATTCGAATAAATCTTTGAGATTTTCAAGTTGGTTTTTGACCCTACCCATATTATTAGATCATATCGGATTAGCAAGGTAATTTTGTTTTCGGGCGCAAATTATAACGCGGTTATTAATCTAAGCAAATTTGCTGCGATTTACAGGTTTGAAGTCTTAAATTATGATGCGGTGCCTTTCAAATAACACTAAAATCGTAAAGTATGCATCTGCATAGGAGTGTATTGTCAGCAAGATTAAATTTGAGGAGCGTCCCAAATAATCAAATACTTCATTTTACTCACTTTATTACGCCCAAGCGTGAAACGAGCCTAGCATCTCCACGTCATTGCGCCCGGCAACACAGCTCCTTTCAAAGAAATGTCCCAGCGGTGGCAAACCGTGGGCAACACTGTGTCCGATTTGACCAGCCCGAGATTTGAACCTCAGACCTCCCGCTCCAGAGACGAACGCGCTACCGCCCGACGAACTTACCGGTAGAATATGGCAATAATACTTTCATCTACTTTATTTAAGAGGTCCCATAGATTTAACTTTAGCTAGACCTCGTTTCAGAGTTCAATAGCTCCTGTTTTTTAGTTCGTTCATGCAACATAGTCAAATATACGAGCTAATAAGTAGTAATTTCGGCGTTGTTTTTGTGAAACGAGTTACGGACTGTTAACGTCATTGGTTTAGTCGGCGGTCAGTTGCTTCGAGGTCAAATAGCGGCGGTCAGTTGTCGTGTATCTTACTTCTTGTACTCAAACGAATTTCTGCTTGTAATATAGTATTAATTGTCTAGGGCTACGCCTGGTTGCCTAGAGTAAAAATTTTCCAATAATCTAAAGAAAAAATTACTTTAAAGGCGGATCTTCCTGATTCAACCGGTCAAGCTGTAATTCGTTCGTCTGTGGAGCGGGAGGTCTGAGGTTTAAATCTCGGACCGGTCAAATTGGACGCAATGTTGCCAACGGCTCGCCACCGCTGGGTATTTCTTTGAAAGGATCTGTGTTGCCCGGGCGCAATAACACGGACATGGGCCCCCTAAACTCGTTTCACGCTTCGGCGTATTACAGCGAGTATAATGAAAGATTTGATTTGATCTTCCTCTGTCAACCGTAAAATTGCGACTATGTCTTCACCGACTTTCATTGTTTGTTTGTATTTTCAACCATGAAGCGTTCAAATCTCTGACATAATTTTAGTGGGCAACATACTCTAACAAATATTTCCATTCTTTCGTTTTTTGAGCTAAATTTACATAAAAGACTGCATTTTTTGTTCTTGATAAAACAATATATTGTTGAAAAAGGTCAAGACTTGTGTTTTCAGTCTCTGAATAGAAAGCAGTTGTTTGGGTTTGCGAATTTTTGTGTTGATGCTAGCTTTGATAAGAGAATTATGTTGATAGTTGAAGCCACTCCTTTGGGTTAGTTGCTGAAAGCACGCCAATTACCAACCGATCCACTTTTAACTTGACACCCATTGGGTACTATCTCTGAATACCCAATAGATACTAAAATATAAGCGTTATGCGCAGTATAATTTTATGTTTTATTATTGTTTTTCTGAGTATAAAAGAATATTTCCCAGAAAATTTCCACTCTTCATCAAAAAAGTGCTTATTTTATTGCTGCAATATGCTTCAAAGCTTTGGGCTTAATCCTGCTTTTCTCTGATATGTCTAGCCTTTAAGTTACAGCGACTGCAATTAATTGTAGTTACATCGTTATACTCATCAAGTTGCTTGCCCGTAAAACAGCGAGGAAACTCTTAGGCTTTCAGTCAAGGTACGACCTGCCAACTTGTCCACCACGCTCGATGGAGGCTTCGCACTGTCCCTTTTGATGCTGAACATCAAGCAGGGAAGCTTTGAAGACTAGTTTCTGTATTGTTTGGTTTGACCCGAACGGAATTCGAACCCGAGTTTATCGTTTTAGTGGCAAACGCTTTATCCTTTTCAACTACTGTAAGTACATCCGAAGTTGTAATGATGTCAATCGGATTGTTATGGTTGGCTTACCGTGATTATGATAGTTTTTTTTTGTATCTACATGAGATTTAAAATGGTAACGCATGTCAAATTGTCAGTTTCTTGAAAGCCTGTTTTTGCAAAAGTTTTTGGTTATTTTGATTATTTCGGTCCATAATCAGATCTAAAACTAATTGTTCTACCGGTTTATCAGCCTTCTATTTTTAAACGCAAAATAGTGTGCTTTTGTTGCTGAAAATTACGGGTATTAGACTTTAGGGGGTTAAAGCCTTTGTCTAGCCGAGCCTTGAAAAATTCCTGCATCGTGAAATTTTAATTTATGCTGCCAATAACGCTTAACTTTGCGTGGGTATTCCACTACAAAAACCCAAACCGCAGACCCTAATCTAAGGACAGCCTGATCATCGCTGCTCCTATATGACCTGTTTCTGTCATTATCATGTTTTAAATTTTTTCAAATTTTTTTAGTTTTTACTTTTTACCAATTTCGGTTATATAATCTTCCGCAAATTACCATACTTCGTTTTAAAATTTGGAGTTTTTGCAAATCGGCAAAATTTGTGATTTAGTTGGTAGCTTCTATTCCAGTACTGCAATGCTAAGCACACTGGTTTCTGTTAGACAAACTGGTTTCAATAGACTCAATAGTCATTTATATTGTCGTTAAAGTTATATCATTATTCGTTAGGACCAAAATGATACCACTGAAAAGGTTTTTTTTCGAAACGGTAAACAATGTTGTTGCATAAAACAAGCTCGAGATCCCCTTAAATTATTGAGTTGAATTTGCTGCAAAAACTGTATCTGGACTGTTATGTTTTCATCACTTTTATTGCGAAGCTACCGCCAATTAATGAATTTTGATGACGTCACCGGTTTCACCGAAAGGTTTGTAATTGCGCTTGTTAATTTGGTATAAAGTTGTTTATACATTTACACGTTGTTTCGAATTGTTGACCTTGAGGATTTAGAAGCGAAATTACTCTAAACTTCGAACTAACCACATTAATTCACACTTCTCGATGCGAACTTTTGATTTTTTTTCTTCTTTTCAACCTCTCTGTCAACTGACAGCTGTCACCCCCTCCAACCGAAATCAAAATTAATTAACAATTTTTGCATGCTATTTCCTTTACTAGTGCACGTTCAAGCGTTCGTAATTTTGCTAGCTTACGCAACAGTACTGTCATAGTACTTACTTACTGAAAGGTATCACAACATAAATTTTTCGCTGTTGATTTTAAGTTTTATTATAAAATAAACATAAATAGTACAAAGGTATAAATCAAGTCATGAAAAACAGATTTTGCATAACCAATAGGCAACGCAATGAATAAATACAAAAGACACAGTAAAAGGCCACTTTGTCGCAGACACGAGGGCTCACAGTTTAGACCGATACTAAACCCGAAGCTTAGCCGGCAAAAAAGCGACGAAAGACGGCAAATAGGCGAGAACTTTCCGATGTCGATTCGACTCTTCAGCTTTCTTCCTCTGAAGCTTTTAGGCTGGTGAAGACTTCATTCACGACTTTCCAATCAGATCTCGCACCGTGTTCACTTGTAGGGGGCTTAGAAAGGCCTTCTCCTGGACCCCCTCATGCTTTTCTTCGCATTGACGAGAGCAAACGCATAATCCTATGATATCGAATTCTTTTTGCCTGAAAGTAAACGCTCATTTTAATGGGCTGCGCTTTTTAATGCATCTAGATTGAAACTAATTTGATTTAACAGGGTCCAAATTATTAAAATTAAATTTCTCCAACACCGCTAACAATAATGACGCATAAATTGAAAATTTTGCTGTTCTATTCAAATTGCTAATTTTGATGACGAAATGAATTAAAATTATTCAATCAAAAATCAAAAGAAAAACATTATTAAATTATCAAAAGGTGTAATGATTGGAACGTGTAATAAAAATTATCGATCAATTATGAAAAGTGGTCAAATAGTCATTTGAAATCAATTACGAACCGCGTGAATTTTTGAGGGGTTTATGACGTCATGGTGACAATAGTACGAATCTAGTTGTTTTTGATAATGTTTAATTAATAACTTAATAATTACCAAAACATTTAGTCGAATTTGATTCATCAAAAATTGGAGTTTTACAGAAAAGAAAATTTGGTAATTATTGGTTTCTAAGGCGCCTTACTCCATAATTTCTATTATGTTTTAGCGTATAACCAAAATTTAATAATTTTTTCATGTGCAAATGACGTCTTTTGTTATATTCTACCTAACAGCGCTTTTGCCCAAAAGAAGGAGCGTTTATTTTCGGAACTTATGTCATAAAGTCACCATCAGTTAAATATTTTTTGGCAAATCTATACATGAAACCAAATCTTTTCGGATTTGGTTTCAAGCAGATATGCCAAACGCGGAATTCCGCATAAAATTACAAGCAATTTTACCCCGAATGTTAATGTTTAATGCATTGATGCGGTTCGCAATCGATTTTTTTGACCACAAAGAAGAAGCAAGACAGCTAAGCAAAAGCAGGCATAGGTTAAGGCTCACCTTTAAACTCATTGGCGAAGATGATAAACCACTAAGAAGTCTCTTTAGCAAGCGAATTCTTCTCTGGTCTTCGATTTTTTTTTCGATTTCAGTGCTGACACGAATTATAGCATGTCGTTTTTTAGCTCCCGTTCTGTAAACAAAGAAAGCAAATGTTAAAATTCGTTTCTTTTTCTCCAAGAAATTTATTAGTTTAAGAAATTTAATAAATAAAAAAAATCAAAAGAAATAAAAAACTTATTTAGGTAAAAGATTTTGGAAGAGAAAAACACCAGCTAAAATCATAACTCTTTATTCTTAAAACTTGTTTAGCATTACTTTATTTCGTTCTAACGAATATTAGCTAAAAATATTGTTTTTTAATGTAGCATTAAAGAATTTTAATTAACTAAAAGAAACAATGATTAAAAAAATGACCAAGCAACGAAGCACAAAAATCTTCCAAATAAGCAAGTAAAAAAATCAATCCGCTTACCTTATGTGGACATCGGGAGAAACAAGTTTGGTAAGAACTATGACGTCATCATCAGATATAACTGCTGCGGGTCTTGCATTTGCACAGACGGCAATATAGAAGACGATGACGAGAAGTGCTTTGACGAAAACTTGAGACATTTCTATTATCTGCAATCCAGAAACACAGCTCAAATATTGTATATCGGTATCTTTTTTAACTGTTGTTTAATAGTTTACGTTAACCAGAACTTTTTTGTGTCAAGTCAAATGTGAATTGGGTTTATTTATAGCCACGCTCGTAAAGTTGGTTCCTATCGTACATTATTTACAAATCGTTTTATTTGTGTCGCCAAACTATCCTCTTTGTTTTGTAATATAACTAATAAAAAGTTATGGCTTGTGCAGTATATTTCATATTGCATCTATATCTTTATAAAGTAACTCTGACTATCGACTGGTAATATTTTTGGCCACTTCAATGCTGAAATTGTAAAAGCGTTATCAATACTTACAATTTATTGTAGTTGAAGAAATAAATATTCCGTTAAATAAGTTGAATAATTCCAATGTAGTCTTGCGAATAAATAAGTAATAATAATCGGGTTTTTCGTACGGTCTATAATAGACTTATCGTATTTTCTGCAAAAGAAGAAACGCAACGTTAAAAAAATTCTGGGATAAGAATTGTGTTAGTAACACTATGCATAAATTTGGGGCATTTGTATGCATTGTAGTTGCTGCATATTCTGCATCGTTTTAAATGTAGTACAATCTTCGATTTATTACTACATAGACAAAACATATTGCTGAATTTTAGTTTTTTATTTGATATCTGTTTTACCATTTAGCTTTTAGTTTTTTACTAATCTGATTTCAAATCTCTAGCCCTCCTTTTTATATACGAGCGTGAAGCGACGAAACTTGAAAAAAGACGAGAGTCAAATAGAGCTGCTTTTTTTTCTTTTCTAAGACGTCGCTTGCTGTATCTTATCTGACTCGCCCTACGTTCTCTAACGTCATAAAAGCCCCTATTGAGCATCTTTTACTCGGCCAAGACTCAAAATCGAGGTCTAAATGTTGATACTGTCACTCAGTTGTCAAAAAATGGGCAACAATATGGTGTGGCCGTGCGAAAGGGTGACTAAATTGAGTTGATATATGATTTAAACAGGATTAATACAAAAGCGGCAATTGTTAAGATGGAGGGATTTGCCTTAGTTTGTTTGTTTTCTAAGGCTAGAAATGATTAAAATTATAACACTTTAGGGCATAGGTAAAAAAAAAAAACATTGCGTAATTCGCACTTAAATGTCTTTATCCGGAATCTAAGAAAAATCCTTTGTTCTTAACAATTCATTACCAAATTTACTATTTGTCTCAATTCTCGAAAGCCTTGCTGTTCAAAACTTTGAACGATCAGCAAATTATTAACCGACCATAACTAAGATCTCCAATGAGTCATCTCCTGTATTTTATTTGGACTCGGAAATCCACCTGATCCAAAAGATATAGTTTTCTTTATTCTCCGATTTCAAATCAACTGAATTATTTTCTCTTCATTCAAGTGATGCAAGTTAAAATAACCAAAAGTTTCCCCCAACAAAAATTGCAAAAGAGGAAGACATTTTGACACCTCGATACCAAACAATAATACGTACAAGGAAAGGCCAAATAGATATAAGATGGTACGCCTGACTAATAACCTTAGCCTTTCTCTGAAATGACTACGTTCAAAAACACCAGAATATCTGTTTAACATTTTAAAAGACATATTTCGCGAATATTTAAATCAATGTTTTGGCTTCTTTTTACCTAGCAGTCTCGAATAAAGCAACGCACTCTGCTAAATGAAGCAATTATTTTAAATTGTAAACGACTTTTGTTTATAGTAAATTTTCATTGACGTCATCAGCTATGCAGTCAGCAGTTAGCATTTTGCAACCACAAGTTCACGAACTCTACGGATTAAAAGAAGTTTGGTTTCCAAAATAGTATTAGAACCAGGTTTTTTAAAGTAGGCTACAAGTTTAAACTCGAGCATGTGATACATCAGAGAATCAAATTCTGATATAGCAAGGCTGTCCAAAATCCGGACCGCGGACCATTTACGCCCGAAATGAAGTGTTATCTGTCCCGCGCCCAGTCTTTACTTGTTTTCCGACCGTCATTTTTTTGCAGTTTCTCGAATAATTCAGCCCAAAGACCTTTTTTACATTCCAAAATTCCCCAAAATTAGCTCTAAGACCTTTTTTATTGGTGTTCAATCGTTCACCGGACTTATTTACACATCGATCTTGATCTTTGTATGATCTGGTGACCAGCAGGTCACTTGTCACTACTTTAAAAAAGTTTGGACACATCTGTGAAAGCTTGGTTTGAGATATCGGTGTTTCGATTTACCGAACAGTTTTTCGGTAATTGCTGAATTCTTAAAATGAAGATCTACTGCGACTTGCAACCAGAACCGTTTTGTGTTTTCTGCACGGCAGCGTCGCGGAGTTCGTTACCAAAGTCAATAACGTTTAGGAGAGCTACGCCAAACTCTCCCAATCCTTCTCTCCTTGGACTAGCTGCAAACTTGATGTACCGGTAATGGTTTTTTGATAAAGTTTATTATTATAATAAATTAAAGAACAAAAATTCAAGAGGCAAAGTAGTCTCTAAATCGATAGGAAGACCAATTCAGGGCATTTTTTCAACGTTATATGACTCTTCCGCCTCAGTCAATATTCGAATCCATAGAAAAGAGGGTCGCAAAACGCAATTTACCCAAGTTAAACAGCTTTGACACGTTTCACAGAAACTGACGCTGTTCAGTTGAACCCTTGCAGTCCTACTGAGCTCCAGGTTCCAAGCACGTTTCAATAATTACAGAGCAGTGATAGCACGTGGTAGATAGCCTTATTCTAGCATTCAAAGCCAGAAATTAAAAAACATAACTTGGCTGCTGGCAATCTAACGTCGTCTCGAAAAACCAATAATGCCGCGGATCTTCTAACGCAAGGTTGCGATTCTTAAAGACGACCTTAGCAGATGCGTTTATTAACAGCTTATTTTTAACAATGGATAATAATTACCCAGTAGTTTGACTTGAACGTTGATAAGACAATGACAAATAATCTTTTCGATTCAAGTCACAAGATTGCTAGAAAGAAACCAATATAATTACTCAGACACAAATGCACTAGGACTAGGTTGAATTGGGTCTTCAGTCACAAGTTGAAATGCAAGGCAAATTGTTTTTTTATGATTTTAACAATCGGTACCTGCTCTTGCAATTGTAATTACACCGTAATTAATTGTAATTGCTCACCAAGTTGCCTCGCTAGAAAGCAGCGATCCAGCAAAAAAACCTTTTGGTCTTTGAGTCAAGCTACCACCTGTCTACCACACGTGGCGAAGGCTTCACACTGTCTCTTTTAATGTTGAACGTCAAGCAGGGAAGCCGTGAAGACCAATTTTTATGGTTTTGGTTTGACCAGACCGAGATTCGAACTTGTGTCTACCGTTTCAGTAGCAGACGCTCTATCCACTCGACTGCTGATTAAATGCATAATGCAGCGGGAATCCATATAGGTATATTTTTGCATTTTATCAGTACTTCAAATTCTTCCGATATAAGACGCAAATTTTACGGAAATAAATTAATATTTAAATGAAACCAATGAGTTAATAGGTCCTGCTCTATCTAAATCAAACATGGAAGTTATAATTTTAATTTTGTTTGTTTGCATACCTTTTAATGAGTAAATAACTCTTCTATTTTAGAACGCGACGTTTCAAATACTTTCTTTTTTATTTTGAATACAGACGAATTGTATAATCTGAATACAAACAATTCCTAAAATATCTGTGGTTTTGAAGTATTTGGATATTCGCATCGACAACGGGTTTTTTTGCCATTTAATGATTTTTATTTAGTTTTCGGTTTCTCAACAAAAACAAGCTTTCGCCGTTTTTAAATTTAATTCGTGAATTAATTCAATTCGAAACTTGAGAAGCAATCTGGTTTTTGATTTGGTTGCCATGACTGCTAGAAGTGCTATTTTTAGTGAGAAAAAAAAATTAAAATAAATTTTCGATTTTATAGTAAGTTGTTTTGTATGAGAAGACTTTCAAAAATCTATTTTTATTGTTTTCGGATTCCAGCCTACTTGGAGGTATTGCAGAACATGCACTATTTCGGAAAACTACGATTTCGGAAATTTTCTCCACACCTATTCAGTTTGATTGATCGATTGATGCATCTTTGTCTTCCTATCACGAGAAAAAGAAGGTGGCGTTATCCTTTTGACGAATTCCGCACCCGCTTAGGACTTGACCATTTTCCAAGTTTTCCGGTCAACATTTGACTTCTTCCCACGTAAATTTGCTTCTTGTTCGAATCCACCAAGCGTAGATAATAACCATCGTAAAGTGGCTTATCTAAGGACGCATCAGCGTGACCAGGATGCAAGTTGAACCCAAGATAATGCAATCAGGGTCATCGTAAAAACAACGCCTTTTCGTTCTCTGTCACTCTGCCGACAAACTTCCAAGTTTGCAATGTAACCATAACTATGCACTCGTTGTAATTAACATCTTTATTCGTCAAGTTTCCTTGGCCAAGAGCCAACGAAGGGACTTTTCGGTCTTTGAGTCAACCTCCGCATGCCCACCTGTCTACCACACATGATGGAGACTTCACACTGTCTCTTTTAATGCTGAACGTCAAGCAAGAAAGGTGTGCATTCCAATGTTATAGTGTTTGGTTTGATCCGACGTGGAATCGAACCCAATTAGCTGAATCTAAATTTTCAGTAGAAATTTTCACTCAATCACCTATCGTAAAAGTGAGCAATGGAATAAAATCAGCCTACCCTGAAAACCACAATATTACCTTTGCTGTTTGTTGACTAACAAAATTACAGACAATACCAAAATTGAACTAAAAAAAATTTGGTGACAATATTTTTTATCTTTTTCATCATGTACATTTGCAGAAATTTGACTTTTAAACGTGCTGTATAGAAAGAAAACCTCTGTTCCAAAAAAAAGTAACTGAATGGTACTACAAATCGAACAACATTTCACAAAGTTATTTCAGCCTGAAAAGATTAATACTGGTAAGTTACAAACGTTTCTCCTTTTCTCGTGATTAACTAGTTAACATCATTTACTGTAGCAATTTACTACCCGACAAATATTTTGAAAAGCTTCACTTTTTTCCTTGTTTATTTTACGGTGATTACTATCAAACAATGCAAAGCGCGTGCCTATCGTAAACCAATACTACGTGCGTTATTTTAGAAGCTGTGAATCAAAGTGTTAAATATCTGTTCTAATTACAAATTCCAATTTAGTGACAAAACTAAGCAGTGACCTAAGAGCTCAATGAGTATGGTTCGTAGAACAAAAGTAGAATTAGGTTCAAAGCATTTTTCAAATTTTACAACTACTTCAGACCCTTCTACGATTGTTTGTTATGCTAATAGCTATGTTTCGTCAAAAGAATACTCAATTTTGCTCCAAATTAATGACATATTAGCCCATCTGATCTTCTAGACTTCGCCAGTCAGTTCGTTTCGGAGACAGACGCGGTTTGAAGGTATCCATTTAAATTCTATTCCGCGAGCACTCGATTGGTTTCAAATTGTTATCAAATATTCAATAATTCCTTATATGGTAAATAATTTTAGTTGTGTTTATTTTTGGAACGAAAGTATTACAACGAATTGCCGGAAATATTGGACATCATAGTATCCGAAAAATTTTGCAATTTGACAAGTTTTGACCAAACATGATTGCCGTAATCTGCGCTTCGTATTTTCGCTTTTTTTGTTTGCAAAATTTGTCGATCAAAATCGTAAACAACTTGGATCCTTGGCGAAATTCTTTGAACTATAGAAAGTTTGGTGATATGGGATTTTATTTTCATTGCAATCACAAGAAAAATAAGTTAATTATAATGTTTTTGACGTTTGCGACCAGAGTTTTAACTTCAAGTTGTTTGAGTCCTTTCAAACCTGTGGGAGGGCAACTTTTTCGCATTGCTTGTTTTCAAGTAGTCGCCGGTCTGGTGCCTCTTTTCTTGGCTTCCGCTGGTAGACTTTAGGCCGAAAAGCACGCAAACGATTAAACAAAAAAAAAAAAAAGATTGAAAAGTGGAAAATAGTTGCCTAACTATAAAATAGCCGTTTAGGAGATTTTTTTGGTGACTGAATGTATAGCAAAAGTTGGCTTTCTAGTATCATTCAAATTTTAGAGAGGAGTTACCAATAACAGACTTATTGTTTCAAGTCAGAGCAGTATTGCTTCAAGTACTGACACCACAAGTTTAATTAATACATGGCATTATTGCTCTATGTTTAGGATTGATGGCTCGAATTCGATTCGAACTCTCTTTCTACTCTCTAAAGCCGATTCAGCTTATTAATTTAAGTCCTTCATCGTTATTTATTTATTTTTTTGTAAAACTCGTTTAGTTTCAGCAAAAAAGAAAAGGTCTTTATTTGGAGGTAGGCTCAGGCTTTCGAAATAAATGCTTTAAATTATGTCATAATTTTTTCCTTGTTAAGGTTTATTTGAAAAAGTCACATTTCATTGTTCAAGAATGTAAAGCTTTCGGTATTGGTCTTATTTGAACTTCTACAATACGTGATGTACTGCTTTTTCTGTCAAATATTCTTTTCCGTTAGTTGTTCTTAAAATCCTTTGCCAAAATAGGACAGATTAACAAAAAGACTTGCGTAAACTAATTTTTTCTTCGCGGGGTGTTAAACAGATATTGACAAATAAAGAATTGAAAAGGTCACTGACTTAAACAATTTTCATTAGACTGGCAAAGCATTTATTAAACTAACAGATTCAAATGGCTATATGGCTGGTTAAAGAAACCATTGTCAAAAGAACGCAGAGCATATTTTGAAGACAATGAATAAGAAAGAAATATTTTCCGTTTGTTTTCATCCATTTTGATACCAATTTCAAGAACTGTTATTTGTACACCTGTTGCTAAAATGGAAAAGAGTAAAAAGGGTCGTGTCCTCTCAAATAATAAGGAATAACATTTTCGGCCTTGATGATTCTAAGTAAGATTCTGTTCCTCAATCGCGTCACTTCTGGCCGCAACTGTGTCACCTAAGCGGTGTCAATTTTCTCATCCGGTAGCGCTTGCAAGCTCTGGGACATGTTTGAATCGTTTTCGTTTTAAATCGATAGGTTGCTAGCCTTGGTACCTTTCGACTTTCACCTCATTTTTTGTGACAGTAATTTTTTAGAATTCTTTGAACTACCATAAGAGAACAAAGTATAAACAAATTTCGATTTGCCCAGTCATTTCTATTCTTCGCTATCTTATCGATAACAGGTCGAGTTCTATTCTCCATAAGGTCCCAATTTTATTGGTTTTTGGAAAACGATATAATCACGGGGCATAAATCAACCAATTGTTCCAGAAGCTAACATTCTTCACATTTTTCCTTGTTGGATTGCAATGAATCAAATATTAGCTTAACGTGAGTGCGCTACTGATAACAGAATGTCCCACAGACTTTCCTAACTTGTTCCAATGACTAAGAACCTAATTATTTATCAATTAGCTGTTTAACCACTACTGGTTCGGTCGCCTAATGTTTATTTGAGCTCAACTACTATCAAATTGTCCAATATTTGAATTAATTTGACCCCGAGTTTAACAACATTAGGAATAGCCGTCGTTTGTTTGTTTGTTTTTTAGTGATGTAAAATACCCACATGAAGTGGATGTTGTCATTTTGCAAGCTCCATGCTAGTGGCTGTAATCTAACAGACTTGGTTTGATTCTCAGTCAGTTTAGCAATGATATAGGCTATTGTTTTTTACCACTTAACAGTATTGAATTGTAAGAACAAGGGCTAAGCAAGGCCTTTCTGGAGAGGAGGGGCAAAAATTGATGCAAATTAGGAAAACGTTAAAGGGATATTACCAAATACGGAAGTCTGTTAGGCTGGTTGTAGGGGTGAAACTCAATCCTGAAAACTATCCTCAGGGAGAATTCCAGTCGGCTTTAAGGGGATTATTTCGACACCTTCTCTGCCATCGGTTAAGGATGACGCAATTATGAAAAACAATCCTTAGAATTAGCCTTTTTGCGCTCCCACTTATAGCTCCGTTTTTCGGTTGCAGTTATTGATTCGTTTTTCGGTTCTTCATTTCTTTTTCGAGAACGAACCAAAACGTGCCACAAAAGTATGATAATGTCAAAAGGAAGTTAAATCAATGTTTAAAAAAAAAACCATAAGCCATTTGTTTATAAATTCTTCAGCATGTCGACTTAACTTTGTGCCTCTATTTAAAACAGAATGCATCGAAGAAAATCTACATAATAATTGCTCTGACCTTTACCCAACAATGCTCTTGGTAAACGATCAAGTTGCTCAACAAAGTCGATCATTTCGTCGTTAACTTATTCATTCATTCAATCGCAGAAACCAGGCACTCTGCGACTGTCTAACCACTCCAACGCAGAGCACCCTATTTTAGGTTCTGTTTGCAAGTCTTTCCGTCAGACTGGCCCAACAAAAACAAGGAGACTCTGGACTGTTGGCCCAACTGAAAATAAGCGCAAAGTGACTTTCCCAAACACACAATGACGAATTTCCAGTTTGGGAATCGAACCTAGAGTCAGCAACCTTTCGATCACTAGTTCAACGCTATGCCACTTATGAGCTGTCTCATCCTCTTTTCGTGTTTGATAATTTGCGCTCTTACGTTTGTAAAAAAAAAAACTGGAAGTAAATACGCTTGAACTGATTTAAATTGCGGGCCAGCGGCAGCATTATACGCAACGTTCGACAAGATTTACACTTCGCAATTTTTGATGTTAAAGAGCCTAAGTATGAAACTTTAGCATCATTGGAAGTACGGCGGCCTAATCTTGAGCTTTGGGCCTGCTACCCTAAAGGAAAGCAGACAAGGAGAAGGGAAGAGAGTATTGACGTTTCCAAATATAATCTGCTTTGTGAAACGCGAAAATGAACTACTGTACAACGCAATAACAAAAGTACTTCAAACATTCTTCAGTCAAATCGAAATATTCTGAAGACTAATGTCAATAAAACGTAGATGGGTGAGAAGTACCTCAAGAGTGACGAGTGCAATTTAAATATATGTCTATATTTTAAAGCTATTGTTAAATTAGTTGCTTAGTAGTGTTGGAAGTCGGAATTTTGTTTTTAGATTTGAAAATTATTGAAAATTTCCGAAGTGGACCTTTTTTTACGTAAAACCTGCGTTGATTTTTCTTAAAATATCTATACGTAAGATCCAAACTTTCCGAAATAACCTAAAAACAATTTTCACTATTTGCATAAACTCTGCATTTTTTTAGTTATTTACTTAAAAAAACCTTTATCTATTTTAAACAATATTAAGAACTACTGTCATTACTGTGGCTTTCCAAACAAAAAATTTAAAATTTTGTTCATATTTCTTTGAGATTTTCCAAGTGGATATCATGTAGATGACGCACTACTTTAGCAAGTAGTCATAACCAAAAAATGCTTAAAGTGCTTGATCTCAAATCTCAAAATTTAATATCACATAGGTGAACAAAGGTGAGGCTTCAGATAAACGGCTTAATATATTCTTTAATCAAATACTTATGAAACAAAAACAAAATTACGGACCATTTATAGGTATTACACAGGTGAAGTTTAAAATCTTCGCTCTATCACCCAATGACACATTGGACAACCTATATCAATGACATATGATAAAGATTACGTCAGAAAAACTTTGCAATCGGAATGGCTAGAAGTACCAGGTTGTACGTGGAGACGTTTGTTCATTTCAAACTTTTTTTTTTCATGATTTTTTGAAAACAATTTTGAATTTTTTCATGAAGAAAAAAATGACCTCTTTTGTGATTCTCTTTTTTGGGAAAACTTTTTATTGCAAACGACTAACGCGTATGCGTTTAAGTTCGACGTCATACCGACATTTTACAAAACTTCCACTTCGCACTTCGGCGAGGTCACGTGACTATGTATTCTGTTTTTATTTGTCATCACGATTGGTGTGTCAGAACGTCAATTGATGTAACACAGCAGAGCTTAAATGATGGTTGGCGATCAGAAAACCTAGTATTCTCGCTTAAAAAATTAAAAAAAATAGATTGAGGATGGTTAAGGCAAATAACCGATACATTTCTTCAAAAAAATTGTATACATGTGATAAATGTTTGAGTGTGACTTTTGCTTTTACCCATGCCTGAAATACTGTATACTTTTTCAATCCACATTGTCTAACCCTAAATGACAAGAAATTTCAAACGAGAAATAAAGAGTAATAAAAGATTTTCAAATTTTTGAATTTGAAGGCATATCAGACCAAATTTGGTTTTCATTTTGCATTTTCTTGGAAGAAGATATTCGAGTGCTAGGCAGAGCTAAACTTTTAAGATATCAAATTTTTTAGTCCAGATGTTCCCATCAAATACGGCAAATACTCGCATTAGGTCATGCTACCATTTTAATCTTGGATATAAAATGTGATATACATTGGTATATATGCTTGCTTATACGTAGTATAAAATACTGTATTTATTTTTAAATTTCATGTTATACAAATGCATTAAATTATCAATTGAATCTTATTTCCATCTGTGCAACGTCTATATAAAGTTAATACTTAAGCCGTTTAAGAAACATGGATTAGAATGAACCAAAATAGACTCGTTTTACGATGTTAAACTCAAACTTTAAGCTGTGCTGGATTAATTGTGGGTGTTCTTCGAGATAACTTTCCATTTAAAAAGTATATATGGCGAAACAACATCATTAATTAATTAATTTTATGTCGCAACACACCTTTTCGTTGTAAATACATTTCTTCTCCAGTAAATAGACTTACGATTTAAATTATATTTTGGCCATGCTGCAATCTTTGAAATGGGTGCAGTTTGCTTAAGTAAAGGCAAACTCTGGCTTGCATTCTTGACTTGCCTTTTTTTTTCGAGAGCATTAAAAGAAATTTTAGTTAAATCAATCATATTTTTGAATGCAATTTCCATTTACTTCGTACTGTCTAATATTTCGAAACATTTTTGACGTAGACTGTTCTGTTTGCCTTAGAATATTTGATTTTGCATAAGTTTAAGTTTTGGAATTACCAGCAATAATTTCGTCGATGTAGCTTGGAGCACTTACTTTAATTTTGTTGAAATCCAGGTATTTTAAAGCGTATCTTTTTAGACTTTTCTATCTTTTTTTAGATTAGAACCTGGTTTTTGTGTTGCGCAACTAGACATCGCGTTTCATTTTAGCTTAGTAATGCCGACTGAACAGCAATGTTGGCCACAATAATAATTATCATCTACCTTTAAATAGAAATATTGAGTTTGCTAAGGGGAATATCATAATCAAAGCCCGCTATTTTAAGTTTTTCGTCTCGTTAAGCAGCTAATAGAATTATGATGAAAATTTAAAGAGATTTAATGATACGTTTACGTACGCAAAAATGTAATTGCCTCCTTTCCTCGTGACTATTCACGAGTTGATATTTTTTTGTTACTCTTCTTGTCTTTCAACGCTCACCAAATTTTGATGAAATAATTCAAAAATTTTGAAAATTTTTGGTCCTCATGATGACGTATAAAACCATAATAACCGCACAATTATGCCGGTTTAGAGAAAATAAATACCATTATTATTATTTTTATGCTTAGACGTGATCCTTTTTAGTGAGCAGCTTTTAGTTGCTTTGATCTTTTTCATGTTTGTTTTTGTGTAAAAAACAAAGGAGTTTGGAATTGAGCACAATGGCATACTTTTTTAGTCAAATATTAGGAGCAAAAAATATTACTAAAAATAATTTTTTAATTTTCGAAAAATAGTAAATCAATGTTTGCAATGGAATTTTTCAGAATGAATTTTCAACTTGTTTACCCAAATGTTAATGAACCAAATAATCGCCAGATTTTACTATAAATATGCAATAAAAATGTTTTTCTTTATTTCAAAATATTCTTTTTATTGTAGAAAAATGACAATTATTTGGATCATTAGCATTTCGGGTCAATCCAAAATTTCCTATGATGTCATTACTGACTACGTCACTTTACAGCGGTAGTAAGTGTTTGGGCAAATAGTGACAAAGGAAAAAACCAAGAGGTGATTTATGATCAACACTGTCGGTCACTCTTGAAGATTTTCAAGATATTTTCTTTAAGGCGTCCGATTCGAGTCTGATTTTCTAAACCCGGACTTAGGGTATACCGGGTTTTTTATTCTGAAAACCCGGGTTTTCGCGGGTTTTATCTGCTTTCAAAAACTGGTGCTTTAAGTTACTTAAATGTGCTCTTTTGCGTTCGATTACTGCCCGCATTTTCCCGGCCTCGTCATTGATTTTGGAACGAAATTGCTTTGGGAGTATTCTTACCCATGTTTCAGTCAAAACTTTTTTTAGGCTTTCCATCTTCTTTCAAAGTGTTTTAATAATGCATCTAATCCGTGCAATAATAAAACCAACTGAAACCCGGTTTTGCACCAAAAAATGCACGGGTTTTGAAAATTACTCCGAAACCCAGTTTTTGGGTTGGGGGAAACCCGGAGCGGACGTACTAATTTGCACTACCAGGTGAAGTAGAAGCGCTTTCATTGCCTGACGTTTATTTCCGTAACACTTCATTCACAACAGGTTAATTTGAATAACTAAGTATTACTCATTGTTTCAAATCTGTTATTGAGTGTTTGGTGAAGGTAGTAACATGCGCTAATCTGGTATTTCTTAGAGTTTATTGATCTTGGATTGGATCATTAAAGTTTTAGTTGTAATTGGAACCTTCATTAAGTTGTTGTCACCTTTAAGGAATCCAAAGACAAACTCTTCGTCAATATTATTCCCATTTTGCGATTACAGAAAATCCTCTCTTAAATCCTTATAAAAATCCAAGATTTCACGAAAATCGATTCTCCTAGACGTCGTCATGACGTCATTCATACCAGACAAGTTTTATCAATTCAAATCTTTTTAGGAAGCTCCTCCGATAAAAAAGATTAAGCAAAATTAAGTCTGTAAATTTAGTAACATACGAATTAACCTAGAAATTATAAGTTAACCTAAAACTTTTTTAACTTGAAAACGATAATCGTATGATAATAAGCTTTTTGTCACTAAATAGTTAACCTACACAAGAGTTATTAGAGTTGCTTACATTAGTTTTAAAATAAGCATAAATTATTTGGGGCAGTCATGCCAAATTTTTCTTTTGCCACCATAAACGATTTGTTGTTTATTTGCAAAAGTATTTCAATACTGTTGTCAATAATTATTTCAACACAAATGTATTAATGCCAAGTCCGTTGTTAATTAATTTTGGTTGAACTGTTCGGTCGCTTTAAATAGCACTTTTGTCTTTCAAATTCGATTAAGAGTGGCTACAATAACTTCATAACCAGTCAATTGGCCGAACGATAACGCGTTTATCTCTGGAGCGGGAGGTCTGAGGTTCAAACCTCGGCCCGGTCAAATCGGACACAGCGTTGCCAACGACGGGGCATCGCTGCGACATTTTGTTTAAAATGAGCTGTGTTGCCTGAGCGCCATGATGAGAAGCTGGGCCCCTCAATTCGTAACACGCTTCGGCGTAATACAGAGAATATAATGAAATATTTGATTAGATTTGCACAAGCTAAATGGAATTTTTAATAACAAAAAGAGTCTGTTTAAAACCGTGAATGTTGTGTGGATGCATCTTGCTTTTTTCCAAATGCATGGCATTGATAATTATTTATCACCCTCAAGATAGCGTGATAAATGCTCTAAAGTGTATTAAAAAGACAACACGATGACTACAAATTAACAAACAGGACATGTTTTGTACAATTTTGTATAATTTATGAACATGCACGTTTGAATTTGCAACGACGCAAAGAATTGAACTCCCTACCTATGGCATTAAAATCCGGTTCTTACTTCTTTTGCGACAATCGCATGTACGTCGTACCATACGCGATGGTCGAGAAAAAAATTCGGCCAGTTGCGGTGCTGTGGTATGTTTGGTCGTGACTGTTTTCAAGAACAAAATTGTTAAAGGCTTTATTGTTTTGTTTGTTCCTTGCTTGGTTTGTTTATTTTTCAATGTCTCTATGAATAAATGTCAATATAAAATTTACCGTATTTCCCAAGGAATAAGGATTGTGTTTGGAATCTGCATAATTGATTAGTATCCGTTTGAGATTTCAAGTATTTTCTCTTTTTTGTTTGTTATGGGTTCCCGCAAAAATTGTTGGTTGCTGTTTGTCCTGTAGCATTCAGATGTGTATCACAACAAATTCTAAATAGGAAAGATGAAAGTAGAATTTGATCCTTCAAAAATATTTACCAAAACTGCTGAAACAGTTGTTCGATGCTCTTCCGGAAATCGAGTTCTTGGAAATCATTTTGCACTTCCTACCTTCCAATATGCCATGCCATTACCAGCAGGGTATTAGTTTACTTAATCAAACTGGGGGTTTAGGAAAATAACTGTATTTTGAAAAGGCTCAATTGTTCCAAAAAATCACTGTGGTTTTTTAAAGTTGTAACGCATATACATTAAGTTCAATTGATCATTTTTTGAGCTGATATCTTGGGCAATTTGATGGGTATTATTAGCATTGCGACAAAATATTGCTAATAACTTAGGCCAATGCGCATTTTCTTTATAGCATTTAGGTTTTGGATCAAATCGAAGACTAAACAAATTGGTATTCCCAGCTTCCCTGCTTGACGTTCAGCAATTAAAAGGACAGTGTGAAATCTCCACCATGTGTGATAAACCGACGGGCAAGTGGCAGCTTGACTCGAAGACCGGAAGGTCCCGCTTCGCTGTCACCTAGTCAAGGCAACTCAATGAATAAAATGTAATTACAGTAACAAAGGCTTTGATACTAGCACTAGCTCAGAACCAAAAGCATTGTGTGGTAGTGAAGCAAATTACAGGTTGACACATTCTTTGGCTGATTACAATATAGGCAAAACTATAAATTAACTGATCATTTTGTAAATAATATTGTAGATTTATCACAGTTTTAATTAAAGGTTTGCTATAAATAAATGTTTAGTGTAAAGTACACATTTTAAAAGCGACTTTCAGGTTTGACTAAATATCAATTGTTCAAGAAGTGCAACTTCGTGACAATTGCATTTACAATATTTTAAACACTGCGTAAGTCGATCAATATTTAAGTTGTTTTGAAAACAAAACGTGACTCAGTTCCTTAAATTTTTGATTGGATTCCTTTTTGATTTGCAATTATCATTATAAGTTAATTAGTAACCAAATTTTTGGGATTTTTGTCACGTTAATGTTTATAATAAACCTCGAAAACTAAGGTATATAAAAGATGTGATGAAGAAGGAGCCGAAAGGGCAAAGTTCACGGCAGTCTTACAGCATTTTATCGCTTGGTATTATGAAATATAAGTTCGCAAAATATCTTTGGTTTGGTCTCATCGGTGTACTAATTAGTAAAATGTAATTTGTGAAGCCAATAAGACCAATTAAATTTTTACATTAAATATGAGAAATTTTGCTGTTTTGAGCACTTTGTTATTACAATCTCGTTCTAAGTACAGTGAGATGTGATTTTTAAACATGTGCTTATGATAAAATGAAATTTGAAGTTATGGTCTTCGTCACAAAATTAGAAGTTTTGTTCCACTCCAAAGAAGAAAGAAAACGTTTGGAAAATGGCTAGGGTGCTTTACCGCGGACACTCATCAATACCTCTCTGACGTCATAATTGATAAATTTTCAATAATATTTCAATTGCCCCTTCTTGAAGTCTGCCTTTGGATGTTAAGTAAGATTCCTTTCATCCTGACATTTTGGCGGATGTCATCATTTTCTTAATGAGATTATTAGCCTCCGTTGTCTTCCTTTGCGCAATCTTTATTTAATTTAAGGATTTGGGGACATTTTTGGCCAAGTTATCACGTTTATGACGCACGTTTGGGCCGGAAAAATATGTCAAATCTTTTTCTTTTAATCTTGTTATGATTTGCTCTAATTGTTGACCTACAATTCTTGCTTGAACGCATTTCCAAATCAATATCAAGAATATTTAAAAAAAGTTATGACCTACTCTTTCGTATAGGCTTAAGACAACAATTTAGCTTTCAGTTATTTTAATAAATTCTATATTTCCATTAAAAATGGTATTTTCGGACAAAGTGTTTACATTCGCCAGACTGTCCGCCACTGGATTACAATATTTCCGGCGAACTTTATTGTGACGACATTATTGATACTACGATATACAATACTATTTATTAAAGGGTAAAAAAATTGTACGAAGACACATTTAATAAATAATCCAAAATGTGTCCTTTTAGTCATTCTTTTATTTTATAGAACGTACTATTTAAACAATACGTTATCAGCAGATATGACTAAAGATTTTATGTCTAAAATTAAATTGATAAACATTTTTTAAAATCTGCCAAGTGGAAAAATATAGTAATACATTATTAGTGCTTTTTTGATAAGTTATGGATTTTTTTTCATCATTTGCAGTAAAATTGCTAATGCTATCGTTGGGTCTGCCTGTATTATAGAATCAGAATATAACTCAGTGTTATACAGAACTAAAGGTTACCATAAAGACGTTCAATGTTTTTCTCGTGAAATATAAAATACCCTATTTTTTGTAAATATTTGCATTTTATGTATTCTTAACATTGATATATCAAATCATAAAAGAAAAGTTATTACAACAGCAAAAATCATCAGATTAGCGTAATTTGCACTCATGTTCCTGTAGGATGCTTTTCGTTGTGAAAAAAGACGATAATGGAATTCAGTAACGAAACTTGTTTGGGATGACGAACTTGAACAAGAATATTTCGCCAAAATGCCCCATGCTACGATCAATGCGTTGGCAAACCGCTATAGTATACCACAGAATTCCAAAAGAAAACTCTTGTGGTGTTTAGGTTTTGTTGTTTTTGTTTCCTTTTGTAGTCGTATCTGTGAAGATTAGTATCGGCAAACTTGTATTACAAAACAAAACTTACCACAAAATCAAACGAAAATATTTGCTAGTGTAAGAACAACTCACTCTTGATGCTTATGTGCTCCTTTCACATCATAGCAAAATTGGTAACATAGAAAAAATCCATTTCATAATTGTCCGTTACTTTGTTTTTATTTACTGTATGATTGTGTGTGGCTCCCAACTTTATTTGTAGATTTCTTTTTGAAAAAGAAATGGCAGTGACTTAAATTTTAGTCTAATGTCCTTATTTTTGTTGAATTATATAATGCATGACTGGCTTCCCTTTGTTATCAAAATTTTGTATCCTCCCGAGTTTTTGTTTTATTTCTGTAGAATTTTTTGTTTCTTGCTTTAATTTGTGGTCCTGTAAAAGGTATAGGCTTGAAAAGTGCTATCTGAAATGGACTGCACTACCTGCTGTAATAAATTGTAGTAACGTCTATTTAAGAGTCCTCCACTGGTCTACACAACGAAGGCTTTTACGGTTAGCAGAAGTGTGTCTTATTATCCCGTTTCCAAGTTTTTATAATGCCGAAGTTTTGAGCATTTAAACTGAATAAAAAGTTTAATTTATTAACTTATATCCTCTATTAAAAATGTTTTGCAAGCACGGTAATATTTATTCTTCAAACGTCGGATAAAATTTTCTCGGGTGCAGAGGAATGCGTTAAAAATTGTAATTATATCTTTATTTACCAAGTGGTTTGGCCAGAAGACAGTAAAAGGATCTTCGATCAAAACTGCCGTTTGCCTACCTGTGTGCCACACTCGGCGGAGGCTTTGCATTGCCACTTTTACCGCCCAACGTTTAGCAGAGAAGCTGTGAATATCAGTTTTCTTTTATATGGTTTGGCCGCCTGGGAATCAAACCCGTAGTAGTAGACAATCTATCCCCTTGGGCACTGATTGATTGTGATAATGCTTTTGATCGAATGGACGAAGAAATTAAATCAAAACTCGAGCACGAAATCTTGAGCTGTGTTTGAGTGACCACAATGCACAGCCTATAGAGGTTCGAAATTTGAAAGTCAATGCGCAAAGCAACAAGAATCGCATACTAATGGTCTTTAATAGTCTGGACTTTTCTCTACACACACGTTTAAAGGGCGCGTCGTATAGCGTCATCATCGTTTCATCAACAAGGCTTTGTTTTACTATGACATAAATCTACGGTTGAGCAAAGATCTATATCTCGATTTAAGCTGAAATGATTTTAGTAGATTGTGATAACACTGAATCCCAAACACTCAAAGTGAATTTTTAATCTAAACGTACTACGTCTTAGACGTCATCATTAATGCCTCATATCTGTTATATGATCTTCGATTTATACTTAGCTCGGTGGTAATCTTTTTATTTAATTATTTTTAATTTTTATTTTAGTTGAGTTTGTTGGATTTGTTAAAGAATTTGCCTGTATTGTTTGCAATGTTCAGTGTTGCCACTTCAAATTTACAAATATTCTTAATCAGTTTTTGAAAATCCCAAGCATGAGTTATTTTTTTTATAAATGTTCCCAAAAATCCCAAACTAAATTTTTGTCTTCACAAAAAATCCCAAATGTAAGGAACAATCTCAAAATCTTAAAAAAATTTCAAACAGGCAACAGTACAGAGTAGTTCGATATAATGAAACGCACGGGTCGCGCAGTCCATTGGCTGCCCCTTTAGACTACTTATAATTTCCAGCACCGAAGTTCCTTACTCCCCGTTTTTGCATCATGCTTGAAAAACAATAATTCAATTCCATATGTGCATAGTAGAAATTAGCTTTGCGCATTTGGAGGAAAAGAGTAAGTGTTTTTATCTAAAAACGCAAAAAATAGAAAATTTCAAAATGCAGAAAGTATAAAGTATATGATTTCTTTACGTACATGAACAATTTAAGTTGAAAAATAAACAAGTGCTTTTTTTCCATGTTAGTTAATGAAGGAAACAGATTTATTCTCTAGAAAAGAATTCTATTTCAGACAAAAGTAGAAATGTGCTGGATTTAGACTTGGGGACACTTTTAAATTGTTTGGAAAATTGAAACCAACCGACATTCTTGCTCTTGTCCTGGTTTTAGTATTGTTTTTACCTTTAGCACGCCAACGGCAAATAGAGGACCACTTGCAAAAAAATCTCACTTATTTAGTGTCATAGATTTAAGTTTCACAAGCGTTTTTGAAAATGTTTACGTGCTTTTAACTACAGGAGATGACTGAAGTACATATAGTCGTTACCTCTTCCGTTAGTTTTTGCAATAGATCAAACGAACAACTATTTTTTGTGAAAGGGGTCCAAAATGGGTTCATTTTCTTCAAAATGATTTGGTAATGATTGAAAAATAACTGGTTTTGGGCTATTTTTAGTTCTGTTGTAATGAAGCATGCCTAAGTTTGCATCCCCATCTGGGCTCCGAATGAACAGAAGTTAAAAAACTTGTGAATGATTTTGCAAATGTTTTGCATAGTTGACCTAAAAGAATGGACAACGGCAAATCATGTTTTGTTATCTTTGCAATCAAGTAATGCGAGTGGTCAGTTTTGTGAAAAAAAAAACACCCGATGAATTTAAACCAAAATCTTCGTTGTTTATATTTTATGAACTGTGATTGTGATTTGTGATTGTTATCACGTCCCAACCCTCCCTTTTCATTGACTTGTCGTAAAAAATCAAATTGCTCTTATCAATACATTATTTGAAATCCAAACAAGAAAATCAAGTGCAAAAAAACAACAGCACACGTTTGTTTCTGTAGCGGGGAGTCTGAGGTTCAAATCTTGGGCCGGTGAAAGCGGACGCAGTGTTGCTGCAAACAGCTCGCCACCGCTGCAATATTTCTTTGAAAAGAGCTGTGTTGTCCCGGCGCAATGACGCGAAGATAGGCTTTGCAAACTTGGTACACGCTTCGGCGTAATACAGTGAGTATAATAAAACATTTTGATTTGAAAACTAAGTTAGGTCAATAGTGGTAGATAACCAAACTTAGAAAAATTATAAAGGTTTGTCATGGCTTGATTATCATTTTTTGTTAATGCAAATTCATGAGCTACTCGACATGCATCGTTTTTTAATTTGATTATTTAGATTTCACTCCATTTCCATGATAACACAAATTCAGATTTATGCAGTATTTTTGCACGTTTTGAGTTGTAAATAATGTTGTGTTAATTGAAATATAAGAAGTTTTCTTCACACAAAAGATGGAGAAATAGAGCAATTTGAAGTGATGACAAATTTAAGACTATTTATATGAAATCAAACAACTGTTTTCCACCTACTCATTCCACTCCGAACAAAGTGTGTCTTTGTCTTCTTTTTGATTGTTTTGATTTTGTTGACAAAGATGCAAGTCTCGGTACAGATTGATTAGAACCTAAAGGTCACGAACCTTGACTTTGGGACCATCTGTCAGCACCCTTTTTTCTAACAAAAACAAGCTTTTAGAAAATCCAATCATTTGACCAAAACGAAATTTACGCATTCATAATGCACATCCTACAAAATATAATTGATATATCTGTATTGAGTAGAAACATTTACTTGAATTTGATATTTTGCTAAGTTTACATCTTTACAATTGAACACGTTTATAACAGGTTGTACTGATAGCTGTTTATTTGCTAAGACGGAACTATCTATCAGTGAAAGAAACAAATTAACAAAAGAACAAAAGAAATAAAAAGGTTTTACTTTCATTTAGAAAATATCTAGTCATTGAAAGCAATAAAATGCACAAAATAAATTGGTCTTCAGTAATAATCGACTCAGAACAAGGTCTTTTTGTTGGGTTTGGGACCACACATCCTAATGTCAATCATTATTTTGTCGCTCGCTTCTAAAGGAAACTCCAAATTTAACTCGATTTCTGCTTTGGTTGATGTAATTTATGATTATTATAAACAGTGAAAAGATGTCAGTTTCTCGTTGTTACTCTTTGCCTCAATCTTAGATTCTATCGCACCCTAAAATATTAGTGATACAAAAAAACAGAGTTGTAAGTCGGGCCGGGCTTTTTGGGTCGGGTTCGGGTTTGGGCCGATTTCGGGCCGGTTTTGGGCCTGAAGTTGACAAAAAATTCGGGCTTATATCGAGCCTGAGACGTGCTTTTTGTTTCATGTGCACAAAAATATAACAAAAAAACTTGGCAACATTGCTTAATTTTGTAGACCTAATTTAACTTTTGTTTTTTTTCGGGCATGATTTGGGCCTCAAATTAGTTTTTGGGTTCGGGCTTATATTTTCGGGTTCGGGCTGGATTCGGGCCTGAACTAGTCGGCCCGTTTACAACTCTACACAGAAATCCCTCAACTTTAATAAAAATGCCCTTAGCAACATCATGATGCCAGAACACGCTGACGTTCAGGTATGCAACACTGTAATTTACAATTTTTTTTAGGATTGAAAATTAAACGCAATGTTCAATTTAATAAATAGCAGCCTAGGCGTAGAGGTTTTGTTAGAAATTGTAGGCCTGCCTATAGGTTTGGCGTTTATGATTGATGTAAACCTCGTTTTCGTTGAAAACTTTCATAATTAAGTTTTGTTTTCCAAAAAAATTTGGATGCTAATGTTTTGTTTTCCAAGAATTGTTTTGTAAGACGGTTGTTCAAAAATTAGCGCCGTAAATTTACGACATGAAATTTGTATTAGCTGCATAGAATCTTCTCAACCCAAAATCAGCCTAAAATATTGCCAGCCTAAAACACTATCAGCCCAAAGAAAGGAAAAAAGCACTAAAAAATAACAAAAGTAAAAAACTCAAAAAAAGCCAGAAAAACGACAAGTGAAAATAATTTTCGCTTTCGCATGCCACTTTTCTGGCCTTTTTTGAGTTTTTGACTTTTTTTGTGTTTAAATGCTTTTTTCCTTCAAAAAAAGATTAGAAAAATGTGCAAAAAAAATTGGTAGTTCAAAAACAGCCTATATGTTTTGTACAGTATTTTTTTTTGCCTTGAAAACCAACTTAACAAAATGCATTTAATGGCAAATAATTGTCCTGGGTTAAATCGCTTTCGTTTTTCTTCTGAAACTCAATGAGAATGAAAAACATTTCATTCAAAAGCATCTTAATACGGAAACACACACAAAAAGCCCAGATGAATCGAAGCGAATGAAATATAGTTGGACGATGAAATTAGTACCTTTCTTTACCTATCCAAATTTCAATTGAAGGTTTGTTGTTATTACTTCCGAGTTATGCCTAGACAAGAAAAACTTTGTTTTGTTTACGTTTGCAGTGACGTAGGCACGTTTAGGCAGAGTTTCCAGTTTTTCTTATGACGTTTTATGACCCCAAAAAGCATACTAATTTGTATAAACCTACTACTTTGCTCGTTAGTTGGTATATTTTAAGAAGATTTTGTCGCGGTTGTCAACCCAAGCGTGAAATTACGAATGGCTTGTATCAGCAATGGCGTAATTATATTTACAATAGTGTTTAAGTCATTTTGGTATTTTAGTAGTTCAAACTTGTGTAGGTGATATTTTAGCTGATTCGAAGATTAATTTTCCGCCATTGCGTTAAACTTAACACCAATTTGACTAGCTCATAGACCATTTTCTTTTTATAATCTGTGTCTAATTGGTCTAAATTTAACTTGATAAATTTTATATTAGGCAAAATCATTTTAAACTTAATTTTGCTATATTTACATTTGATCTTGTTTAAAAGAAATTAAACAAATTGTAATAATTTTAAAACAAAAATATTACCTGCTTTATTTTTGTATAAATCCATATGACCCACTATAGTCATGATTTCTGAGAAATATTTATCAACAAAATCTTACAACACTTTTCGATTAACTCAGTTTGGACGTTTAATTAAAGCCGTCTCGAATTTTTTTGCGTTTTTGTTTTATTATCAATCCCAGTGACCAGCGGCTTGAAACTAGTTTTATTTAGTGAAAAGAAAAAAATATCTATTTTTCCGACAGCTTTGTTATTGTAAACACACCTGAAGAGTCTTGTGTGTCTCATAAATTTTGACAAAAAAAAAAGTTTTAACTTTATCGCTGCACGATCCAAAAACATTTACATTTTTAAAAGTTAGAAACGATTTGGCCTGAAAAAAAAAACAAAAAAAACACTTAACAGAGCGCTCAATAACAGTAATAGTTAGAGCAGATTATTCGCAATAAAATCACTAAAATAAAAAATTAGAAACTAGAACAGCCCTTGTTTTGCCAAAAATCGGCTCCTTAGGTGGATAAATCCTTATTCGAATAGAATTTGAAAGTTAAACAAAAAAATGTTGAAAGATTTACCACAACTTGTTTGGATTTTCCTTTTTGGCCGTCCCAATGCAATATTCCCTTGCAGCGAAACATAGAAATCCTAAAGCAATAGGCTGTAGACTGATATTTGAATTTGTTTATAGTCTTGTATACGCGTTCGTACAGGTATATAATTGTATACTCGTGTTCGTATAGGTATATATTTTGTTTGTTTTTTGTTTGGTTCAAGTTTGTTTTCGTATGCATAAAATAATATGTTACGTCTTAAATTGTCAAAATTTTACTGTGCTGAAGAACGCAGACCTAAAAGTCACTTCACATTGAAGGGACATTCCGACTTTTTAGTCAAGTTCCCGTTGTAGTTTTTCACTAAAAGTTGGGCTGATCAATAACGTTTTCTTCTTATAGCTTTGCGAATGCGCCTGTTGCAATATAGCTTCTTTCGAAGAAATGCCGCTGCAGAGTTGTAAGTCGGGCGGGGCTTTTTGGGCCGGGTTTGGGCCTAAAGTTGACAAAAATTTCGGGCTTAATTCGGGCCTGAGACGTGTTTTTTTCTTAGGTGCACAAAAATATAATTAAAATAACTTGGCAACATTGCTAAATTTTTCAGATCTAACTTAACCTTCGGGTTTTTGGCATGATTTGGGCTTCAAATTAGTTTTCGGGTTTGGGCTCGGGCCGGGTTCGTGCCAAAACTAGTCGGCCCGTTTACAACTCTGAGACATAGCGTTGGGGCCGTTGGCAACACTGCCTGAGATGTAAACATCAGGCCTCCCTCTCCGAAGACCAAAACGTTGCCGTTCGATTAACTTGCCTGTCTCAATACGATAAACTGCAAAAGATAGATTTTTTTGTCCTCCTGGCTATTCTCTCTGATGCTCTGGACAGTGAGTTACGAAAATGTATTTAAAGAAAGACAATAGATCTAAAATTTTAGTTTGGTCTTCAATTTGACAGGTGCTCCAGCAGCCATACGACTCATTCGTGCATTTAACCAAATCATGAATGAAGCATTTGTAAAGAATTTAAACTCTTTCAACGATATAGAGATTAATTTAACACACTTAAACCTTTCCTTCGCGCCACTTGCTGTATAGTAAACCTATTTATAGAATTGTGATGTCATTTTTGGCAAATTTATTGAACGTCGCAATTATCCCTAAAGCTAAATGCATGGAAATAAAATAAGAGTGAACGCAATTTTCTCCTTGGAAGTAATTTTCAATTTCCTCGGCTAAATTTAATTTCCTGAAAACTTCAAAATTAGGCAGTTTGCAATCACGTTTATAGTCTATCCTGCTTTTATCAATAATATTTAGGTCGGATTCGTTTCGCTAAAAACTACAAGTTGCGAACACTGCCTCAAATGTGTGATGAAAAATTTTAAGGGTGCGTTTTCACCGGACGCGACGCAACGCGAAGGTTGGAAACTTTGGCGAGTGGTTGCTCAAGTCATTTGCAATAAACTAAAGGTTCTCAAAGTGCTCCCTACGGAGCCCCAGGGCTACGCTAGAGAAACTAGGAGTTCCGCAACCTTTTCCTTTTTTTGTTTTGCTTTTATTTTAGAAATTTATTGTGGGGCTCCATAAAAAATTGGTCAACCTCTGCAGGGGTCCATAACACCAAACGTTTGAGAACGCCTGCAATAAATAATCGCTCGAGAAGATTGTGTGCGATTGCAACCTTTCACAAGTTGTCAATGACGCCACGCTTTGGTTGCTTTGCGTTGCTTCGCGTTGCGCCGCATTCTGAATAAACGTACCCTAACTTTTGAGCTCGGTTTACACTGGTAGTAAAATACAAGCTTATTTTTATTCATAGTTTACTTTAAACAGAAATTCTGACTGGCCGACATCCTTTCTTGTCAGCGTACAAGCTGTCAGCTGGAATAAACTATGGATACAATTTTACGCCAGCGTAGTCCGAGCTACAAACCGTTGTAAGTACTCTATGAGTAACTGAAAAGTTAGGCAAGTTTTAACTATGTGCAAATGAAAACTACCAAACTGCACTGTGACTTTCTTATTCAGCATCAAGAAAAAAGAAACGTGTTTGTTGTTTGATATCGAAGCAAAATATTGATTGCATGTTTTTGTCTTGCTTTTCTGAGTCAACAACAGCAAATTTGGCTTGTTTATTATAAAATTTTCAATGGCGAAAAGGTCAGATTCGAACATAATCGAACGGTGCTCTTAGTTGCCCAACTCACTTTAAGTTCATTGAAATAGTTGATCTCATAATGATATATTTATGCTATTCAATGATCCTGTTTAAGCGTTGTTTTGAAGTTTTTTGGTCCTAATTTATAGTAATTATATCACTCGTTCTAAATATAGCAACAAAATATTTTAAGTAGCCTACCATTATGCCGGCTATAGACTTAAACCCGAAGTTAAATACAAGTGTATTTGCACGAAAGAAATGGAAAAATAGCTAGGTTTTCGCTTCATAATAAGTGTTTAATAACTTAATCACTAATGCAATGATTATTTTCGCTATTTAAAATACAACTTTTCAATGAAAATGATAGAAAATTTAGACACAAAACCGTTTTAGTGACTAACTTATAAATACGCTTGCTGCAATGGATTTAATTGCAGCAAATGGATTTAATTGCAGCAATGGATTTAATTGTAGCAAAGACATTTTTGGTGTACACCAGAGTAGTAATGATTCAATAATTAGAATATTTATAAATTCAAACAATACGATATTTCTATAGCATTAGATTTGCCATAGATTTTGTGTTATTTCATTTTGGATTTTGTGTCTCCAAACAGTATCCCATAAATTTTTGTTCAATAAATTCAAAGTTAACTATGAACTATGATGATTAGGCAACTAGTTTTACAAAAAATTTATCCTTTTTCCGAAATTTTCTCGATTATTTTACCTCAGGAGGTAATATTTTCCACAAGCCTAGTGTTTTGCTGCTGCTAATGATCATAAGTGCGTATCAAATTTTGAAAAAATAACGTTTTGTCAGTTTTGGAACCAAAATTTCGTTTTTTTTCTCGTTTGCAACGCAATGGGTAAATTTGAAAAACTAAAACATAAATAAGAATCAACAAAAAGTAAAAAATTCAGCCGTTTTTATAGTTTAAAATATCCTGTTGAAGCAGAACTATATTCGCTGCAAAGCAAAATAAGAATAAATATTGCTTGTTGCAAAGGATCTAATTACTGTTAAACAAACTTTTTCTGGCAACTCTTTTGACCTACTTTTCGAAAGACATTTTCTGTCAAGTTTGAAAGCAAGCTTTGCTTATTTTCAAACCAAATTTACATACCATTTACAACAGTAACGCATGACTCAAAATAATACTTCGCGCGCCGGCATGACCTAAGTAAACTAACAATACTTTGCCTTTGAAATTGATACTCTGAGCTGAGTACGCCTTTGTCTTCAATTTTTAAAGAAAGGTGTCATCATTTCAAGGAAGCGCACGAGTTAGGGGAAGCGTATAATATGTAAATGGAAAGTCATACTAAACAAGGGTCTTCGAAAATATATGGCCTTGACTTTGCTACCCGAAAAAATTTGAATCTGCAATTTTTATTTACATGTGGGGATTAACAATGACCACTCAAACAAATAAGACGTAAAAATTATGAAGGATTGGTACAGTACCTAATATACCAAATTGGCGATGTTTTAATGGAAATGTCTTGATTAAAACTTTTGAAAGCCTATCACAGCAGCGAAGTTTTATTAGATACCCACTTAAGCAAATGCACTGTCGTTATATAAAGAAACAAAAATTACCTCCCACATGATCAACAGAAATGTACCCATGAGCAATGATTTTTCACCCCTTGTCCGACAATTCTGTATCCGACGTTCTGATTTGTTTACAGCATGAATCTTGAAGTGTTTTCACTGTCAAAAAATTTCCGATTTGACTGGAGCAAAAGTGCAAAAATGCGGAAACAAGACAAAAGATGACTTTTTTTGACTTGCTTGGGTTGTACAAAAATTTGGTATTTGATTATTTTGATAACAACTAACTGAGTCCGCGACCCATTGATCATTTTTCAAGTTCTATTTTGGGAAACACAAAAACGGAAGAAACGTACACCTTTGTAGAATTGTGGGAAAATTGAGAAAAATGTCATTGGTTTTGTAGCCTTTATCAATGCAAATAACAACTTCTTTTTTGGGTGCAAATTTTACAATGCGAAACAGCAATGTTTTTGACAGCTTTGATAGAGGTCCAATGAAATAGTTGTTAATGTAATAAGGTTAACTTTTCTCTTGTTTTTGAAAAGTTTTGGCTTTTGATTCACGTATTTACAAAGCAAACTTTTTCAATGACAGTGGCATAGCTCATTGGAAGAGCATCACGTAAGTGATCGAAGGATTGCCAAATTTCGTTCTTGCATTCAAGGCACCTACAGTGCAAACCGGGTTTAATGCCCATTTCCCGTAGGGTCCAAGTAGTTGGCCGGCCTTGGTTGGTCAGCCAGACAAAGGACTTGCTAATAAAACCTCAAAAAAGTGTTCTCTGCTGCTGTGGTTAAACATAATTAAGCTAAGTGGTTGGTTCATACGCAAGGATGAATAAGCCCAATGAACTTTGGTGGACTCAATATTATAAGTTAGGGCACAGCATAGAAATAACATTAGTAAATTCACTCGATTGCGACGTGTGCCCGCATTTTTTGAGAGCCAAACACAACTTTTGGAGTCAAATTGACGTCATAATGGAGGCATTGCGAGCGGATTTGGATTATGCCAAATGATAGCAATTGTTCTAAAATTTTATGAATTTTGTCTCCACCTTATTTCAATACTGTGTAAGGGTCTACGAAAACTGCTTGCTCTATAGGCATCATTGCTACTACGTGCATGAAAAAATATGCATTACCCAAGCATTACGTAATCATTATATAGATCTTGAGTTTAGAGAGGTAAGGTAAAAGTAAGTTAAATGTTTGCAAGAAAAACATTCCATGACTTACTCTTGTGATATATCATGGGGATAATTCAAATGTGGTCGGAGAAACAAAGTTGCATATTTTTATTGTTTCCTAATGGTAAATTGGCTATGTTTTAACTATATTTCGCGCGAGTAATAAAAGTTTTTTAAAGACGATATATCAGCTCTTTACCCCCTTCAAATGGCTGAAAAAATCAACACCAAAATCAATTTTTGCAATATATTTTGGAAGGATGTCACACGCAGAAATAAAACAAGCAATATGTTTCACCCCAAAATACGCTGAAATTCTACTGTTTTTTGTTGATTGGATTGTATTACCATAAGCATGCATTGTAATTTTTTTTTTGTGTAAATTGGTTTTATGAAGAACTACTTTGTTGCATTTTCAAATTTAGATTTATTATGTTTGCGTTATAAATACTCTAAATTTTCTAAAACTGAAATCACAACTTATCTCTTTATAAAGACTTGAAGATAAGCAGGTTTCGTCAACCAAAGAAGTGGTTTACGTTTATCTGTCTAGGAATTGAGCCCAGAAATTTCGCTTCTAAAAATGTCAACTGTTATAGCATCTTCCAAAATCAAATAAATCAATGCAATGTAAAAGAATGCAGCAACACTTGTAGATTTATAGAATAAATGCGATTTTTGTTGCAATATGTTTAGCTTGTAAATTATATGCAAGGGTTTGCATTTTCTGACTGGTTTTAAATGCCATATCTCGGTGATGCCCAATATCTTAACTGACTTGAGCCATTGCTAATCAAAAGTATTTCATTGCCGCTTGCGTAGTGGATTAGCATTTTTCTGATGGTTTAATACTGCAAAATTATGGTTCATAGAAGACAGAATTATTTGCTGAAGCTAAAATTTAATTCTTTAGAATAGGACAGAGTTTCAATTGTTCAAATTAGTCTCAAAAACAAAAAAGTTTAAAAAACAGCTGGAGGATCAGATAGAATTGTGTTTGTTTTTCTTCAATAATATTTCCGTAAAACCTGGTTTGCTAGATACAGTTTAAAGCGTAGATTTAAATAAGCGATTTTGTTGCTTCAAAGGCAGGTTTCTTAGTTTATATAGTACATAAGCTGCTAAGTTTTCAACGATTCGAATCTGCCCTAAATCGGTGACATAATTCTTTCACCCTTTGGTCAATTGACCCGTTTCGTACATTCCGATGTAGACCTATCATTTGCAAAATTCTGCAAAATTCACCTTGACTAAACAATGCGGTTTTAAAATAAGCAAACATTTGCAAAAACATCCCTCTAGACAGAGGTTAGATGAGGAAGTATCTGTGAAACTTAACGAGTGGTTTTGTTACGGTTTTGCAACTAAATAGAAGACTCTTGTTGAAAGTCTTAAGATACAATTTAAAGTTTTAGCCTAGCAAAACTCTCAATAAAGCAATGTAGGTTTCGGTTACAACTATTGCAGTTGAATTTTTTGTGAAATCACTGTTTTATTTTGAATCTGTATAAGCAGTATTTTTTTAATTGCAAAACGTTATAAAACCACTCTAAATCAAAAATCGCTTGCTGTTTTGGGAACGAATTTGATTTTGCACTTACAGAAGGCAAAGGAAATTAATTGGTCTTTCTTTTTGCCAAGAGTGCTTTATTTCTTTGAGCTAATAGTTTCTGGTAATACTACTATAGTTTCTATAACAAATAGCATTGCAAGAACTTCCTTAGTAACGGTTACAAGCTTGTATTTTTCCTCAGAAAAATTTTTTGTGTCATCAAATTTTGCAAAAACTTTTTCAAAAAAATAAAAAAGCAAACTTGAAACGCGAAACCATGAGTAGAAGAAAATCATGGAAAAATTAAAGCAAAAGTGTCATAAAATAAATCAAGAGTTAATATTTCCAAAAAGACAAAAAAAGGCAGGAATGCGATTTTCCATGTTTAAACGTGTCACAACCCCACGTGGGCATGGGTAAACAATTCTTCTTTGTTTCAAACTGATTTCCGAAACCGCAATCTTTACATACTGCTTCAAGCCTTCAACTGACACTTTCGGAAGAAGTGCAAAATTAATCAAGCATGACCGATTTGTCAGACTTGAACCCTTGTCAAGATTTATGACGTATTTGATTGATCTTGCATCTATATGTTATGATTCATGGGTCGAAAAGGGTGACCAGAAAATCATACGATTTACAACAGAAGGTATTAAGAGCACAAAATTCTTTTTATATCTACAAAACAAAGATTCTAATAAAGCTAAATGATTATTCTCGAAAAAACATTCAAAAAGATCTTGTCTATGATTCATTCTTTCTACAGTATTTAAAAGATTAGGCCTATACTAGCAGTGCTCAATTTTTTTCATTAGTTTTCTCGTTTTTTTTCTCTCAACCAGAGATTTTCAGACTACAAACACTTTTTGAAATTGCCTTTTGAATTGAAAATACCAACAAGGTAGAAAAAAACTATGTCAAATATTATAGATATCATCATTACAATATCAAAAAGTGCATATGTTGAATAAGTTGTAATTTTTTGGTGTCTGAATATGTTTTGTTTCTTTAGAAATATCAGGTAATGACAACAATTTACGCATTTTTGTTTGGTCATTTTATTTCGAAATATTTGTCGTTTTAACGATATTTTGCTTACGCAGATAAATTCCAACCTAAATTAAAAATTAGTCAAGAAAATTTGTTTTTCTGTTTCTAAATCTTTTGCTATTCAGCAAAGTAGGGTCCAATCTTGAATTTTTATATAAACAAGCGATTTTGTTTGGGTCACTCGTGAACATCTGGTTTAAGTTAGAAAAATGGGTAAATATTTGCAGAATTTATTGACAGTGACATTTTGAAAGTATGAGTCGCTCAACTTTTTTCCATTAAGCAAAGTTTGTAAGCGTAGAAACATTTAAACCCAATCCAGAACTAATTATTTCGCAACTTTTTTCAAGACAAATAGATAAACAATTGTTTGAATTGCAAAGAAGCTGCATTTTTTTATCTGCCCTGCTGCATTTTAAAGGCTATTACGTCATAGAAGTTGACCTTGTGGCATCTCTTTGTGGTTTAAGTGCGGGTCAATGCAATGGGTAATTTTGGTCGAAACGTTTGACTCAAAACAAACACTAAAAGATTAGAGCGTAGCTAATTTGCTGTGTAAGAGTTAATTACGCAATAGACAATAATTTGTTTATCCAGAAGTATTTTTCTGGGCTTTGAAAGTGTGGTTCTTAGCCAAGAATATAATATTGGCCTTAACCATCAGCCCATGTTATGTAATGTGAAATGATCTAGAAATGAATTTTGCTAGGATAATTCTCTCGCTAGTTTTTTTTGTGGTTGCATTAAATTTTGTTTTTCTACTGTCTGACACAATCTTCAGGGATTTGTAGTCTACCAGATCTTGTTGGAAACAGGAGTCCTAGAGGAGTAGGGATTGCAAGAGATGTTCATAGGTTTGAGATTCCAGACCACAGTCACAAGTAATGGGGCCATGTAAGAAACCCCACTTTGCCATGTTTGTCTCGCAAAAAGTAACTCCTGGTCGAAGGCAAGTGAGCGCTTTTCACACTTGACCAAGATTCGTTTCTTATGTAGCAGAAACTCTCTAGCTAGCGAAAAAAAGTGCCTGTTTTATCATAGAGAAAATTTGAAAGGCAAGTAATTCATTTTTATGCTGCTGTATGTGACAACATGTGATCTAATTCTAATCAAAGCAATTTCGCAACTGTGTATAATATCTGAAACAACTTACTAGGCCCTAACAAATTTGCATAGGATAATATTTAGCCGAAATGTTAAACTCAATGTTTTACATAAATCTCCGTTCATTTGAAGTCTGGGAAAATATCTCCTTATTATAAGTAGACACATTTGCCAATCGATTGGCATCACCAACCCCCAAAACGTTTTTCTGAAAAATCTTTACTAGTTTGGCATCTTAAAAATTAAAGCAGTTGTGGAGGGTAATTTAACAAAATTGAAACTAAATTTTCTTAAAATTTTTAGCCTAGGAAACGTGTGAGAAGGTGATTTCTAAACATGCTTTTGTACCCTATAATGACCATATAACCCGTACTTATTTAGTGTTAAACTATTTGGAAATTTTAAAGACATTACCTCATTTGGTTTTGTCGTATTTGTAGCAAAAACAAACAAACATTTTATGAATGACATAGGAGTGACTGGTGCCCAATTAGATTGTTCATGAAAACCAGGGTTATGATTAGTGGTAGTACCTATTCATTTGCGACAGCTGCAAAGCCGTTTAGTCTTTGAGTAACTCAATTTTTTTCCTGAAACGACACAATTTTGAAATTATGAATTGACGACAGCTAGGCTATGTCAATGCGTCATATTCTGGATAATAATACAGCGAAACTGTGCCAGCTAAGAAGATTTACCCAACCCCAATTTGAATATTACGTATTTAAGAGAAACTCCTTACCAAAAAACATAGAACTGTGTGACAGATCTAAAAAAGCATCCTCAATTCCTCAAGCCAATTGACAAATTATTGATTCCTTTTTTTTTTTTAAACAAATACTTGAATTTTGAAATTGGTTCTTGAATTACAGTTTATTCAAAATTTTGTATTTTTTCACATTCTCAGTTTTTAGCTGTAAATTGCCGTTCTGGTAGCCATAATAAGATACATTTTGAACAGATCTTACTAATCGAATAAGTCATTCGTTTTATGTTTTTCGAAAACACAACGTTTTGTAATTAAAATAATAAGGCACTCACTCATAATCTCAAAAAAACAACATTCTCACAAAAACGGAGAAAGACGGAAAAAAACAGACTTCGTAACATTACAAATCGAATAAAATGCTGGAAAATATCGTGATAAATATTCTAAACTGAAATCAGAGATGCCAGCGAGGGTTCTTCAAAAACATCACATTTTTAAAGAAAAAACATCAAAACAACAATTCCGAACTTTTTTAGCAAATTTCCTACGGAGATATCCATGAACAGACGTGAAATTGGGCTTAAGACTTTTTTTTTTTGAGATCACCCCATTTTCAAAGCTAATTTGCCAATATTTGCGCAGTTGACATCATATTTGGATCTAAAGCATCAGACTTGGTCCTGAGAGCAAATTACATGAGATTTTCATCAAAACATCAGTTCTGGTGTAAACATCAAATCTGGCATCACTGACAGCTATAAATAAGCAAATAATTGATTTAATAAATACTTGCTACTACTGCAACAAACTCAACAAACATCTTTCAAACTTCACATATTGTAATTAATGCTGATGAGTTGATGACAACGATACGTTGCAACAAAGTTAAGTAAAATCAATTATTGAAGATTTTTTTTTATTTATGATATGTGTTAAATTGGAACACATCAAGTAATTCTAATGAATTAGGTCAATTTTTGAAAGCTGATATTTGTATTGACAGTGATATCGGGGTACATTCTGGTCATCACGACTGAGCAATTTTGTTCGAAGCGACGTTGCTTGCGTTTGCGCAAATAAATTACCAGCGCCACCGCGAGGATACATGCAACTAGCACACCAATGGTGACCCCGACTGCAATTCCCGTACTTGAGCTTGCAGCTGAAGGAGACTCCGCGAGTCCCAATGTTATAGATGGGTCAGATTTTGTCGGACCCAATGTTTTGTTTGAGAAGTAGTATGGTTTTGTAAATGATTTAGAAGCAGTCTTTCTGGAAAAATTATTGATTGTGAAGTTTGAAAGCTTCTTTGTGGAGACGCTTGGAAAATTTGAAGAGTCTATAAAATATTTTCTGGTTGTTAAAGAAGAGTCGGAAAAAGTTGATTTAAATGCAACAACAGTTCCTTTTGAATCTTGCGATGGTGGTTGTGTAGCTGAAGAAGATATAACCTGCTCACTTGTGCTGGGATTGGGTTTACTAACCACCGAAATTGGGCTTACACGAGTTGTAGATAGAGTAAGAACAGGCGTTGTTGTTGTGGTTGTTGTTGTACTAGCCGTTTTATTAGTTCTCACTGGCTCTGCATATTGTGGGATCACATCTGAAACAATATCAATCTCAACATTTAGCTTTCAACTTTGTGTGGAAGCATATTAAAGCAAGATAAAATGCTGTTGCTACTAGGAAAAATATAATAACAATTTCTATTAACAAACTATCAAAACTTTGGCGGTTTAATTTGAAAATTCTTTTTAGTTTCCAGTTAGACTTCCGTCTATTTCAGTTGAGCAAATTGTTACTATTAAAACAAAATGTTGTCGATAGTTTTTCAATTTGAATTATAATTGGTAATCAAAATAATGAAAGCAAATGCTTCAACAGCATTTCGAAAATGACAAATGTAGAATTGGTACACAATGTCAATTGCCTTGTTAGCAACCACAAAAATTAGTTACTCTCGTTTTTTGTCATTCGGGCCTTCTGAGGCCAAGCCTAGTTTAAATAAAATATTTCTTTGTTCCATATTGGTTACGCTTAACCTCCTTTTATTTTTGCTTTAATGGCATTGTTGGCTTGGTAGAAAAACAGAATAATAAAGTTAGTAAAGCTTTGAAAAAATAAAAATAAAATAAAAATTTTATCTTCTTACTTGCACACGATGAAGTTCTAGCTACAAGATCGGTATCATCTATCAAAATATTTCCACTTTTTCCTCTCTCCCAGTCAAAAGCTTCAATGATAAAGAAGCCAACAGTTCCAGCTTCAATTGGTATCTGAATAACAGCAGCCAATCAATTCAAATAATTATTATTCAATTCTTGCGAAAGGATATAATCTGAGCATTTTAAATAACACTAGTTACTGGTTAATTTCATTTTGAAATTTATTTGTTTTTGAGTGACTTAATTTGAAGTCAAAAAAGGAAATAACAGTGAGCTTTGTAAATCAAATTAAATTTGTCATTATACTCGTAGCATCACGCTGAAGCGTGTAACAAGCAGGGTTAAATCCATTCATTTTGTTTTCAATTTTTAAATTCAAATTCATTGACTTAAAAAAAAACAAATTCAAATTCATTGACTTCGAAAAAACTGCATTCAAATTCATTGACTTTGCGAAAGATGATTTCAAATGTATTTTTACTTTAATTGGACTGATGTAAAATTTTAGTTCAAATCTGTAGTCACGACTTCTAAATTCATAACATTCGACAAGTCAGACTTACCCCACAGTTGACAAACCAGACGATTGAGATACTAACTTAGCTAGAAATAGGATTAGAAAAAAGTAAAATTTTCGAGTAGTTCTTACACGTTGTTCAAAAGAATTTTACTCGGGGAATCTGTTTGTATTGCGACATTTTCGCACCAGCAGTTTTCACACCAAAGATCCTAAGAGGATTTCGCAGTTTACATCTGGCAAGTTGGAGTCTGGCAGTCGCAGATGTGTATCAGTGCATCATAGGTGCGCAATAAACTAACCACTCGAAGTTGCTTGAATCTTCTGTGACAAATAGTTGTGTTCTGATCTAATGCCGAGTCTTTTTGACCAGTTTATGAATCGCTTCTTTCACAGAATGTTTAAGACATTCAAACTTAAATTCATTGACTTTGCAAAAACTGAATTCAAATTCAAATGCATTGACTTTGTAAAAGTCAAATTCAAATTCAACTTCGAATTGATTGACTTTGCGAAAGACGAAATCAAATTTAAATTCATTTATAACTCGTGAGCGGATTCAAATCCAAAATTCAAATTCAATCCAACCCAAGTAAAGAGTCAACGGGCCTATCTCTGCGTCATTGCACCAGGTGACACTGTCTTTCGAGGAAATGTTGCCGCGGCATCAAGCCGTTGGCAACGTGGTGTCCGATTTCTTGAGCCAATAAGGTTTCAAATAATCAAATCAAATCTTTCATTATACTCGCTGAACCACGCCGAAGCGTGCTACGAGTTTGCTGGGGCCATTTCCTCGTCATTGCGCCCGGGCAACACAGCTTCTTTGAAGAATTGTCGTAGCAGTGGCGAGCCATTGGCAGTACTGTTTTCGATTTGATGGGCCCGAGATTTGAACCTTAGACTTCCCACTCCAGAGACAAACGCGTTACAGCTTGACCTACTGGTCGGTCGAGCCTATGGTTTGAGCCTCCAAACTCCGTGCCATAGATGTAGCTCAAACAACTATAGTCGTATCTTTTCTAAGCAACAAAAATTAGAAACACATGTTCGTAGCTTTTCTGAAAATTTTCGTAGAACGACTGCTGTGGCATTTTAGTCAAATGAAAAATCTTAGATCTAACTCTCTCTTCAATCGTTTATCATTGATAACACGTGCACAGATAAGCATCATCATTTCTCACACTCAATGTAATCCTAGAATCAATGTCCAACTAAGCCAAGGATTAACACTTTTTGAACTTACATTGGCCAGTTTCCATTGGTTTCCTTGATGGCCTCTCAGATTCCATATTGTAATTTCCCCCCTTTTTTGTCCATCTGCAGTTAACTGACCAAGTAAAACCTCCAAATGCCCCAAAGTTTGACCTAAAAATGATTAATTTCAAAAGACAGATTAAGCGATGTTGTAGGTCTGCTGTAAAGCAAGCCAAAAATTCACTATATGATGTAAATCCAAAAGTATTGACCAAAGTTGGTGTTGAATTCTGACATGCGGGGAGTTACAGTAAAATATAACCTAATGCCATAGCTATTGGTTTTATGTTTACACTACTGATCCAGCAAGGCTTGCACACCACCAAAACTATACTGGGTGGTCCAACAAAATGCACCTTTTTTTAAAATACCGAAATAGGATGCTTATCTTGACCGTAATGATCATATAGGCGCGCATCTAGGGCTTTGCTAAGAGAGGCTAAACCAGAAATTAAAATTTTTATGAAAAAAAAGAGGGATTAACAAACTGCGTATGTTGAGTTACCGTTGCAATTGGAGTTTGATGCTTTGGGAGGAGGGAGAATAGCGATTTTTAAAGACATTTGAAAGAACTTTTAGACGGTTTTAGAGCCATTCCAAAGATCGACAGTAAATAGGACCAAAAAAACGAAACATAAATCCGGAAACTGCATGTAAGTGAATACATCTAGACATTTTTTTTGGAAAAATTGCAATTTTTAGTGATATGTAAAAGAATTTTATTTTAAAAACTTCACCTCGCATAAAATACCAAAACTGAAAGCAGGCATCTTCCGTGACATTGACTTTTCGTGCACTGTAAATTCGTGCTGTTCTGTTTCCTTTATTTCTCGACCGAATGTACAGGTATCCACCACCTAGTTGTGTTTAAAATACAAGTCAATTTGAAAATTTTTACGTTGGAGACTGATTAGAAACACATGGAGTAAAACTCTCTGATTAGCTAAATTTGTCAGAGCTTGATATCAATATTTGCAGTATATTTATGCTTTAGACCACGAGTCTACACTTGTCGTACATGAGTAAAATCTCTGCAGGGTGATGATTTAAATTTCCGGATGGCTGCTTAAAGCGAAAACCTTAAACGACCATTTCGCAGTCTCCTGTCAAAATTGCTTACGACTGTATATCTTAAAGACTTTGTGGTTGTTCTTTTTTTGTGGTTTTCTCTGTTATCTCAAAAATAAAATTTATATGCATGTACGACATTGTACGTGTTCTTAAGTTTCTTCAACCAAATGCAACTAACGCCGGATGTTCTCTCACTTGAGTACCGACTAACTGCATTTGAGTAAGAGAAATACAGTACTAGGGCGGTACGCTTAGGAATTTACGCCAAGTAATGTAGACCAGAACCTGCCAGGTAGTTGAGAGGCAATGGGATTGTCTCTGAAACGAGAGGTCTGTGGTTCAACTCGCGGCCCGGTTAAATCAAACACAGTGTTGCCAACAGCTTGCCACCGTTGCAACATTTCTTCGAAAGGAGCTGTGTTGTCCACAGGTGCAATGACGCGGAGATGGAACCCGCCAACTCGTTACACGCTTCGGAGTAATACAGCGAGTATAATGTAGACCACGTTTAACAACAATTTACCTCCACCATGGTCATCGTTAGTTCCAGAACCCTTTTGTCTTCCATCCCCTCCGGAGCCGTGTTTCCAATTAAAATCGTCAGTTTGAAGCGCATTTCGCCACCCACACCAGCTCACGTCAAAGTTGCATGCCAAACCTGAAACAAAAATGCTACTCAAAAAAGCCTGAATTAACCTTCTGTTTTCATCACAGTTCACAAATTAATCCAATCAGCTTTTTTGATGACGTCGTATGGTAAAGTTTGAAGTCGTCGAATTGTAACGTTGATCAGAAGTTGAAAAGTTTTGAACGTTAATTAGTACCGTAATTAACGTTTGATATCTGGTCTTTGCAAATCTGGCATATTGAAGAGTTATGTTGCGGGAGATGAAGTTCTGTTGCTCTTTGTCTCATCTTGCGGAACCATAATAAATATTTATTTTGCCACTAAGTAAGTGCTTGAAAGTAACAGTTTATGTAGATTTATCGACTGTCTCGTTTTAAATTCTGATTTTCTTTGGACGTACAGCACGTCCACGGCCAGCACCAACTAATGTTAAAGTTAAAGGAGGACTCAAGGAAAAATCAATGGGGTTTCTAAAGTTATGGCAATCGTATCAAATTAAGTCGGCATTGACTCCATTCTTCTTTATCCAGCTGTTCCAAGGATGTTTTACTTCAAGCACGACGTAGGAGCCTCTCTAATTATAATTTTTATTGGCAACTCTGACGTTTCAGTGCAATTAAGCCCAGCCCACAGTGGCATAAATTAACATATATAAAGGTTAAAAGGCTACTGTGGCTTAGCCTAATTGCGGCATTGCCTTAGAATAGAACAAAGGTGGCGTAGCCAATGTTACCAAAATTGGGGTTGCCAATGAAAGTTATGATTAGAGTGGCCCCTAGGTTGTGTTTGAAGTAAAATATCTCCGGAACGGCCGGGTCAAGAAAAATGGAATCAACACCAATCTAGTCCAATATGATTGTCTTATGTTAAGAGATGCCTCCAATCATTTTGCCTTCAGTCCTCGTTTAAGGTTTCGATTCCTCATCCGTTGCCGATTCTGCGAGCTCAATCATTTATTCCTACTGCATGTTTTTATGGTACTGAAATGTCTTCATTAATTTAAAATTCATAAGGGTATTGCATCGAAAATCTCATCCAAACATGGAAAAGCGAAATTGCCCAGCGTAGCGAAACCACACAATCCCCCCCAAAAGAATAGAAACATAAAAATGAAAATATGATGCATTGTATAGTATTATTTTTAATAGTTTGTAGAGGATTATCCGCCTTGATGTAAATTTATCCCCACGCTTTGAATCACCCTGATCAGACTTCATGTTTTCTTCCCCGCATTTGAACTGTTCAGAGGCTAAATGGGTAGAGCATCTGCTGTAAAAGCGGTAGTCTTGAGCTTCGGGTGCGATTCCGTATCTGATCACTCCAAAGACTTTAAAATTAGGTTTTTAAAGCTTTCATGCTTGAAGTTCAGTATTTAAACGGAACGGTGTGGGGTCTTCACCGTCTTGATTAAAATGTTCATGTCTTCGAAGCAGCTTTTCGTCCGACTGGTGACTACTTTTCATTGTGCTTGGTAGACGGTTGCTGAGGATGGTTGCTCAAATCTTAAAACGAAATAGTCATTACTCATTAGCCATTCAAAAATTAACAGTTGTACCTATACCTGAAACTCGAAATCTTTCGTGGTTAAAAGCGATTGTTGCAGCTATCGACGTAGCAGAAACTATGAAAATGATTACAACAGTACGATGCCTGTATACATCAAAAAGTGTTTCCATTTTTATTTAAAACTATATTTTTACTGTTAGTACACAAACAACTGCAGTTGTCTCGTGGTCATGAATCTAAGCAAATAGACAGAGAAATCACAATTATTCTCCTTTGGATTAAAGCATTGTGCGTATAAGTATTGGAAGAGACTATTTTCCAGAAATTTTTATCTTCCTTTTCATTAGTTTTGACTCAAGTCTGATCCAAACTCAAATTCTTACTCAAAGATTAAACCCACCTAACCCCAACCTTTGCTCAAACCCTAATCTTATCCCTTAAAAAAAGCAGATGAAAAAAGTGTGTGTACATTCCTCGTTTTTGTTTTCTCTTTAACTTAAAAATTATTGGTGAAATAATCACTTTCATTCGTATTTTGGTCTTGGAGCTCTTGCATGCAGTGGTGCAAATCTTTGCTGAGCATTGGGGGGGATAATTTGCAATTTTACCCCAATTTTTCCCTATTTTCAACATTGGGGGGGATGAACCTTGACCAAGACTTTTTTCAGGTGAACAAATTAAGTGAAGACCAAAAAAAAGGTCTTCACCAGAAATGGAACACTTTTTTTCCCCGAATTTAGGTGAAGACCAACAAAAAAGGTCTTCACCTGAAATGGAACACTTTTTTTAAGAACTGACCTGCGCTCAGATGCACATCAGAGTCAAATTATTGGAGGAGATGCAAATTAAGACCATACTCAAATTGTTGGGGGGTATACAGTCAAATTATTGGGGGGGATATATCCCCCCATCCCCCCCTTGTTTCGGCACCACTGCTTGCATGGCATTGCAAAACTGTACCATTGCATGATATTGACAATCATATAAGCCTATTCATTTAAATTAATGTAATTCTTCGCTCATCCATTTACCAACATCAACTCTTGACTGCTAATGGAGAATGGACATTTTATATCAGGCTGTTATTTCTCATCAGCAACTTTCAAAACACTTTTTAAGATACTGATGAGAACTAATCGTCGGATACTGCTGTACAGGGTTCACCTGTTTAATGTTGTAGCTAGTATCTTGCACTTGGCGTTCGTACGTCTTGCTGGCATCAGCCTTCTAAACTGTTGCTTTGTTGCGAGTAAAATTAAAATAATGTCTTCAGGCATTATTTAACGTGTTTACATTTCACCTTGCCGTACTACAATCTTAAGAAAGGCTCTGTTTCAACGAACATTAGTGCTATCAATTTTTTTTATTTCAGACCCAAATTTAACGTAAATTTACTTTAAATCTAAAACCTACCCCAAATTTAATCTTAGCCTTAATTCTACTTTAATTTAAAACTAAATCTTGACCCTTTTAACACCAATGAAAAATGCTCGGATTAATATTTCTCCTTATCGTTTTCCTCTGTTATAACTTAAAATAATCACTTCCTTTTGTTTTTCTTGTGGTGGACCTTGGTTTGGGCTGTTCTTTAGAAATTCAAAAACAATGTGTGGCTCTAGTCGAAAAACTATTTTCAAATCCAACCAAATTGCAAGTTTTCAAACATTGGTAAAAGTGTATTTAACACTCGAGCTTTAACGCAGTACAAGCCCTAGCTTCAATTGCACCGGTAATTTGAATTTATATCTTCATTTATTAGATTGTCCTGGCCAAGAGACAGCGAAGAGACCTATTGGTCTTCCGCTTGCCTATCACACAGGTGGAGGCTTTATATTCACTATCTTTTTAGTGTTTAACGTTAAGCAGAAAAGCGTTAAATGCCGATCTTTGTAGTCTTTGTGTTGACCCACCCACGGATTAAAACCGAGTCTATAGTTTTACTGAGTAGCAGATGCTCTATCCACTTGACCACAGACCGTAAGCTTGCAGGGCAGTAAAGAGAGTCAAAACTTCTGATGTGCGCCCCAAATTATTTTAAAACAGGAAGAAACACTCAGGCTGTGAAACACGCGTTCGCAAAAAGTGAAGCCTTTTTTTGGGTCTTCACCATATTTAGAGTCATTTGGCATGTCTCAGTGTGTTTTTCTGGTCGTTTTCCGCAAGCACACCCAACTTGATATAATTGTCTCTGGCCGAGGCAGTACAGCTTCTCGAATCTTAAGTCTATGCGCTTCAAAAAAGCCACTAAACTATAAACCCTACCAGAAACGCAACCAGAATCTTACTAAAGTGGGAGAAGGGCTGGAACCCACAGCAAAAACTTTTCTTTTCAAAAATGTATCTAGCAGGCGGCGAGTTGGACAAACTAGTGCATCTTAAACATAATAAGGTCCAGGGACGAAACCCTCAGTCGCTGGGCGATATTTATGATTTTTCGGCAAAAAATAGTTACTGCATTTTAATGCCATTCGGATAAATACCATTTCGCACGTCTTTGGAGCCATTTGAAAGAACGAAATTGCTAAGATTTGGAAAGTACATAAAAAAATTACATTGCTCAGTCTTTCTTAGGCGTGCAACCAGGATTTTGCTAAGGGAGGCTTGGAATAAACATAAAAAGTTTTTTTGTTTGAAAAATGTTTCAATTGGGCGGCATGCTAACCAAACTGGTGCAAATCAAGGACATCATAGTCGGGGGTCTGGGAGAGGAGCTGGGGAATATTTGTGATTTTTCAGAAAAAAAAGCCATTTTAACGCCATTGGGGTCACATTTCATTCGTTTGTAGAGCCATTAACAAAAAAATTGCTAAGATTTGAAAACAAGTTGAAAGAATTAAATTACTTAGCCCGTTGAACCGCTCTTTATTACAAGTCGTTCAAAACACGTTTAAACATTTGTTTTTTAGGTTAAATTTTCTAAGTAACTTGGCTAAGGGAGGAGGGCTTAAGCACCCTGGTTACACCACTGTCCCCGTTTTAATTACTGATCAAGTTCAAAGCACGCCTAAAAGCTTGCAAATTTGGGTTAAATTTTCCAAGTGGCTTTGCCAAGGGGAAGTTTTAGCCTCTCTGATTGCATCACTAAACTCTACTCTCCCGCGAAAAACAGACTGCTATCACAATTTCTGCGTAAACTTTCAGCATTCAAATCAGAGTTGTAAACAGGCCGACTAGTTCAGGCCCGAACCCGAAAACTAATTTGAAGCTCTAATCATGCTAAAAAAAAACGAAAGTTAAGTTAGGTCTGAAAAATTTTGCAATGTTGCCAAGTAATTTTGATTATATTTTTGTTCACCTAAGACAAAGAGTATTTCTTAGGCCCGAATTAAGAACGAAATTTTTGTCAACTTTAGGCCCGTACCCGACTGGAAAAGCCCGGCCCGATTTACAACTCTAATTTAAATGAATATTGATTGAAAAGCTTCGAAGTTGGCTGTCTACCCAAAAAGATTGGCACACCCATAATTTCACTAATGGTGCCAACTTGCTACAATACTAGAGTGTTCTCTATGAATTTTGAAGTCTTCTCGGTGTCCAACACAAACAAATATAAGGAAGTTATTAAAAGTTATTTCGGTAATCTGTTTCCTGTCAGGTAATGCTTCTTAAACCTAAACCGGCTTTCCAAAACAACTTCCAATAAACTAGCTTTTGATCTCATTTTCTTTCCATTCGGTACACTATTTGAAATCACGATTTTTGTACTCACAGCAACTGCCGGTCGTAAAAAAAAGCTGAACCTTTATTCAATTGAACCGAGAAATTGAAGTGTTTCGAAGGGCTTTCAAGAGCAGGATGGAGAGACTGCTACTTGTGCTAAGCAATTTTTTGATCGCTTGCAATAAAATTTACACATAACCATCCCGAACGCATTTTTACAAAATGTACTCTTATAGTTGCAATCTATTGGTTTTTCTCAAATGTACCCTCAAAATTAAAACCTATCGTTTTTTCTCTGACACTACAGTTCAGCAGCAATTACCGCAATTCAAGTTGAAAATATCAATTTAGGAAGTTTTTATGGGTTTAACCCTAGTGGGAATCGAACCTTGGTTGACGTTTCAAAAGCTTTATTTTCACTATCCTCTGTAACATAAAGATAAAACAAGAAATGTATAGCACATGCAAAATTTATTTTCTATTTACACAATATATGCATAGACACTTCAGCACATAGTAATGATGATATCAATAATTTTGTTTCGCTGAGTTTCGAGAAAAAACAAGGTTTTTTACACTCTTTTTGGTAATGACAAAAAACCTCTATGCTGGCTTATGACTATGCTACAAGCCTACAGGGCACTAAAACAACAAAACTAAAAAAATCAGCCCAGGCTTTAGGCTTCAACTCTTGCAAGGCCAAGTCTATCTTTGTCCGACTGGCTCAACAAGAGTTGACAACCTTTTTGATCGTTTTCAAACAGAAAAAAACGCATAATGGAACCGGCAAAAAACAAAACAAGTTAGGCACAGCCTCTTTTCAAAAAAACTCTTTATAAACGGTTTGATTCATTCGAGGCCCAAAATAAGTTTGGCCGTGTCCGCTTACAAGGTGCTCTTGTGAAAAAAGATAGGCCAAAGAGCTATTTTGTATAAATTAATCAATGAGAATCACTCGCAAAAAATTCACAAAAAATTGAAGCACACAAACCAATTGAAGATCAACGATGACGTTCTATGACGTCATCAAACCAAAAAAGTACCTGAAAATCGAAGCATGCCAGCGTCAAAATTGCTTAAAACAATTAAAATAATATAAATACGATAAATCTGATCAAACATGTGGGCAAAAACAGAATAACCGATATGCAAGCATTACTTTCACAGTTGTACATAGCTTATGCTGAACCTGAGTTATCCTTTAAAGTAATGCTAAACTTGCCCAAAACATTAAAGGAGGCCTCAAGTAGCAAAATATTTGTACAGCAGTCAATAGTATTCAGTTATTTTTTGATTTTTTTGGTATTAATTTAATTTTGACTTGATGCCTCCTTTAAAAACATAAAGCATAAAACAAATTAAATATCGGAAAACAGAACTAGAGAGTACGCAAAACAGCACAGTTTTTTTGCCAATTTGAAAGTCTGAAGAGCTTTCCATAAATGACATTAGCCGAATAAAACACATAATATTTGTGTTACAATTAAATAAATTGCTATGTTGTTTATACACGCAAAACTCCGTTTAATGAAGAGAAGTTACATAGTAACGGGACACCATGGTGTCCCATTTTTAGGTAGGCCAACTCTACAGGAAAATTGAGGGTACCCGGTTTAAAAAAGTTTAATTAAAGACAGCAAGGAATGGAGTGAGAATATGAAGTGGCTAGCGGGAGCAATCTGAAATTTTGGTACAAACTTTCCATTTGCGAGCTCTTTATTTCCATTTGTCCAAAAGTACAAAAATCCGCTAGATGGTATCTCAAAATAAAAATGAGGTCATTTTTAATAACAGCGTTATAAATCCAGTCAGAATTTGACCGGAACCCAACTTTTGTGTTAAGTCGACTAAAATGGGACACCTTATTGTTGGACACCCTCTTACAAAATGCGAATAACTGTATAGTACCAATATCATGCGAAATTACAGAAAAAAAAGCGTAAAAATAATAATTATAAATACACAAACGCACCGAAGGCCATTTTAAATATGAAATCACATTTTAAATCCGGCGGAAACTGGGTTCCCAGGGATTTCGCGATTTATCGCCATATTGGCCAGATTTATAAATCCCATTTCTGGCTTATTGCTGATTTGAGCTGTATGTGACGTCAGAGTTGGCGACACGCTTGGCTGCTCATCCAATGTCGGGCTAGTGGTATCACTGGTACGAGCAGCGACACTTGGGGCGCTAGAGAGCGCGGTAAAAGGCACACTGTACGTAAAGTTAGGTGTGGTTTGCAATGACGCAGCAAGAAGTGACGTATTGAGTGACGACTCAGCGGAATTACCAAGCGGTTTAGCGATGATGCTGAAGTTGACTTGATCACTGCAACCAAAAAACAAGATTTGCTTCAGTACAAATTTCAAGAATTAGGGATCTTTTTCTCCTTAGGGACTGGGGTAGCTTGTAAATCATATTTTAGTGTTTCTACTTGTTCACTTTTCAGGTCCAGATCTTGGTTCAGGTGCCAGCTGATTGTTGAGCCACGTCACATAAAGTTGAAGTAACAAAGGAACCCAACAAATCAAAGAGCGTATACGTCATCAAAAAAACATCGTATAAAAATAAAAAAACTCTTTGACAAGCGTGGTTGTTTCGTAATCCGGGCCTTGAAAAGTGGACATGTAAAACGCTATACGAGAGAGTTAAATTGTTTCTGAAGTAAAATAGGCAGAACTATAACAATCCTACTTCATTTGACAACACCTTCATGCAGTCTCCACTTCTGCAAAGAATAATCGATTCAACCATTATGACGCAGGTGAGGCGGAGCGCCAATCCCGTGTTTCGAAGTCAACTGACTTCATCATCAGTGTGAAGATGAGTCGACAAAGTGCAAGAAATTGTACAACCCCGGAATTAGACTACACATTTATGTTTTACCTTTTGACAAAGCTTTTTTTCAAATTTTAATTGTAGGGTGCCAGGAGGGCATAAGAATGCACAAATGATCGAGCTATTCCATTCACAATAACAGCTCTGTCTTACCTTGGCTGATACGCTTGAAATCTCTCGTGTTTCTTCGAATGCTGTTCTATCCCTGTAAGGCCAACCACTGAATACGAGCATCCAGGCTGCAAGCAGTGAAAATGGGACGTGTTGCGATTCCTAGTGAAAAAAAATTACGTCAGATTATAAACGAAACTAAACGTCCCCAGCCCGCAATTCTTCAAAGTAAAAGATGGAAACGCTCACCAAGTCGTAAAAAACGACTGATGTCGACTGCCCATAAACTGCCCGTCCGTGTGGAGATGGGATAACCATTAGGGTATTCAATGTCCGTTTTTAGTCAGCTTTGCAGAAAAATTAAATTTGGATCAAATTCTGACTGGATTTTTTTATGATATTACTTTTGCAGGCCAAAGCCTTATTGTTTAATCGTTTGTGTGCTTTTTGGCTTAAAAATCTACAAGCGCTGGTAGCCTATATGGTCAGAGAGTAAGCAAACGGTGGAACGGATTTTTATGCTGATTCAACAAAAATGACGTTATTATAAAACATCCGTTAGGTAACACTCTAAGGTGACGAACGACATAACAAAATGGCGTTCTTGAAATAAACGACAAAAATCCTATAGCAATTTAACACTCTACCATCAAAACCAGAAAAAATCCGAGTTAATCATCTACACTTTGCAAGTTAACCGTTAATAAACTTTTACCTATACTTGCAATCGTCACGCCCACAGTCTTCTTTCCCTTTAAACCGCTCGAATCCGGATTGTTCCAGTGTGTCCGCTTTCAAGTGATGACGTCGATGGGCACCAACTTTAGCACTATCCGTACACCTACAAAAATTTTAAGTTTGAGGATAGAGTTTTTAACTCGTAGTCTATTTAACGACACTGCCAACAAGCCTACGCAACTTTTGCTGCTCAAAACAAGCAGTGCTAGGGAAACTGACAAAACTTTTCAAATACTACGTCAATGGTACGGCAGTTTGCTGAAAATCCAAAAAAAATACTGAAGTTCACGTACAATTACATTGAAAAAGATAACGCACGTTAAGTTTTAAAATACCTACTTGAAATCGCAACGTAGGCAATGGAAATGGGTATTAGTTCCATTAAACGTGCATTCGGAGTTGTGGCAATTTTGGGTGGCTTTGAACCTTTTAAAATCGTCTCGTATCAGACCAGCCACTCTTTCATGATGTTGTCTGTGCTTAAACATGTGAGTACGACCGGTAAAACGGTAATGACAATCCTCATGTAAGCAATGGTAATGAGAGACCTAAAAAAACAAAATAATTACATTATTAGTTACCAAGCTGTTTTGGCCACCACACACAGTGGCTTCACACTGTCTCTTTAATGTTGAAAGTCAAGCAGGGAAGCTGTGAATACCAAGTCTTTGGTGTGACCCGATCGGGAATCGAACCCGTGTTTACTGTTTTAGTAAGAGACGTTTTGTCCACTTAACCACTTGGCATCGTCTCTTTTAATGCTTCACGCAGGAAAGTGGTTTCGACATGACGGGTAATTGACCTTAGTTAGTTAAGTTGTAGTCTCTGAATTCGAATACAGAGTTACAAAATTGTACATTTTAAAGCCCGCTTTCCTTTGCTGTTTTTTTGTTAACCACAATGTAAAAATCACTTAAACGCAATCTTTGTCTATCTTAAAACAAATTATTAATCTTTGTTCATGCCCACATTTGACGTATTTAGCTTTTGGTTTTTCGAAGAACATACAAAAACGTTACGTGGATTTGTTTTTAGGTCATAAGAACTTACTCGGAGCGAATAGCTGCACTGAGGGTCCCCACAATCTTCCGTGATCAGGTAGCGTTTAAAACCGCTCATGACGTCATTATTTAGGCGAAACTTGGAGAATAAAGAACTTGGATCGTCTCGACGCTTCGAAGCCAAAAAACTGAAAAATCGGGGAACTTTATCAATAACGTAAAAAAGAAGTTGATTGAAAATTAATATCATGACCAAAATTTCACATTATTTATTGTAGTTGTACCGTATTTTTGTTTGCAATGTGTACTGTGTAGTTCATTATCATACCTTGCTGCAGCACTGCTCTCTTGCTCCATCAACTGTTCATTTTCTTGTTGTTTTCCAGCGTCAGATGGTGCGAATGTGTCGTCGTTTAAACCTAAAAGCAGTATTATCAAGTTATATATAGCGCATTTACTGTTAGCGCGACAGTAAAGTATCAAACCCAAACTCGCAAGGGCAAAGATTCGATTCCCTGCCGTTTCAAATTCCGCAAGTGCGTGTAAATACCTGTGTTGAAAAAATCGAGTTATACCCACAATCATTATTTGAAGGCGTGCAGATACTATATAAAGTTGAGGGGGTTCATTTTCCAGGCTAATGAAATTGGGAACATTATCAAAAGTTGAACCCATTTCTGTGACGAATCAAAAATGGGCCAAAATGGTGAGACAAACTTTTCGAGAGGTTCGACAACCTAGTCACCCCCAAGATCTGACCTATTGTTTTTTTGGTCCAAACCCTGGGGTGTGGCCCAAATGTTGGGTCTTCGTGGAGTTCCTCTACGCCCCATCCCTCGAAAGGAGTCGGGCAGCAGCAGCACCACTTCTCGTACAGTAATAGGTCCCGCAAACTTGTTACAAACTCACGGTAATGCAAAAGTTGATTGATCTTACCATTATTATTAGACGAAGAGCAGCTGTTAGAATCAATATCTTGAACACTGGCTCTAAGGTCGAGTATTTCTTCATTCGAAGAATTATCTGCGAAAAATCAATTGAAACTCTGGTAAAAAAAATTAAGATACAATAGAATGCACTGAAAAAATGTAGTTAAACATATTGATTATATGAAGCTCTGAGAACGTTTAAGGTGCACATAGCTTTTTTCTCCGCAAAAAATTCCAAGTTTCTAGGGCCTTAAACCCAATTTGAAAGGACCGTGGCTGGGATAACGCAACAAATCATCTCATGAAAAAGAATCACATAAAATCTTAAACAAAATTCCATCTTTACCATCTACATCTTCATTGCTCAAATTGTTTGGTACGCGCTCATCATCAATAGCATTTGATTGAATATTGTTATTCTTGTCAAGCTGTCCCATTGGCAAAGCCATTAGAGGTTTGAATCCTAAAAAGATTTTTAATTAAATGGATAACACTACAGTAGTATTTTCACATTCCAAATAAAAAGATTTCGATCAAAACCAAGTTCAATTAGGCCGGTAAACAGTCTTATACCTCACATAGCAAAGGTGTTTTGTTTGACCCGACTGAAAATCAAACTTTTCTCGACCATTATACAAGGAAAAACTTTATCCTTAACCCCCCAAAAAAATTGGGTACTCCCAAAAGTTTTACTGTATTTTATTCAATCATAGCTTTATGCATTAATTCTGTACCCTTTATAGCCTATACAGGTGCTGGTACTGGTACAATCGTACATATTCCGCAGCAAATAACCTACCTCTAGCCATTTGTTCCAACATTGACAGTTGCTGTTGTGTGAATCCAGTCCCCGATTGCATAACAGGTGTTGATATTTGCATAGGCTGAAAACAAAAAAAAAAAAGAATTAGGTTACTTTTTGTAGAAACAGTTTAAGAGAAAGCCTCTCATTACTGAATAAGGATATGAAATACTGGAATTTAAAAAGTGGCTATTCGATTTTAAGTCCAACCAGACTAGCAAGTAATCCTTCAAAAACATAAAACATTACGTCATAGACTAAATTTGCCTGAAGTTGAGAGAACAAATCGCTACGGATAGGATTTGAACCCAAAACGAAGAAACCATGACATTTAACTAATACGGAGGTAGCGACAGGCTGTTAACGCTGCCTAAGTCAAACCAGTTCCACACCTGGGTAGTTTCGATGGAAGTGCCTGGGCGTTGTTCAATTTCATCAGCCTCGTCCACTATCAGCGGTAGAGAGTCGTCCCCGGAATCAACATTGCTATGGTCAACATTCCCAACATCATTAGGTACATCTACAAAAGTACATCAATCCAATTAATGAAAACTTAAAAAAACACATATTTCGAAATGAGTTTTATTTTCCTAAAAAATGGGCGAAACGGAAGTTATTTTTTTAAATAACATTTCTGCAACGTTTGCGACGTCTACCCAGCCAGTTTAAAACCTGGTTTAAAAATAAGTCGCCAATTGTATTACAAATTGTTCAATAACTGTTATTACAAGGTCACAAGTTGGCTAACCTGCCCCGCTGTATGATCTTCCCAGCATACGTCTCAGATGTTTTCGAACATGGGTCGACATTTGATGCTTGTATTGAAAAGCAAACGCGCAACCAGCACGTACACAGTGGTAGTGACTGAACATCCCATTGTATTTACAATCTGAAATTCAAGAAATTGAGACGCTTTGAAGTCATTCAAGAAACAAGAGCTAACAAGATCAATTCTCAAGTACATGACATACTAAGACTAACAGTTGTGCCATTGACGGAAGAAGCGGCCTTGTAAACAGAGCGACTGCAACTCAATTGGTAAACCCAGGTTCGATTCCCGGTAGGGTCAAACCAAAAATTTTTAACATTAATATTCAAAGCTTCCCTGCTTGACGTTCAGCAATAAAAGTGATAATGTGAAGCCTCCACATTCCAGTGTGAGGTAGAAAATTTACAGCTCGATTCGAAGGCAGAATATTCTTTCGCTGTATCTTGCTCAAGCAACTTGGTATTTAAAACGACAGCAAAAATTATTTCAAACTTAGCATTTTCAATCAAAGGAAATCACGCGGACAGTATGGAGGAAACTACTCTTTCGAGAAAATTAAAATTGCAACAGAAATTCAGTTTCCAGGTGTTGATTTTTGGTTCATAAATGGTTCAATCGGAAAAACTTGCAGCTTTAAAAGTCGTATTACTTTACCTGGTTTTCCACATTGGTCTTTTTTAGTGTAGTATTTAAACCCACTGGCCTCTCTCTTTGCTATTTTTTCGTGCTTCTTCATATGCCAAGGCAGCTTAGAAGTGCCAATGGTAACGAATTGACAACCGGGTTTTAAACAGTGATAATGTCCTCGAAGGCGAAATTCGCAGGTCTAAAATGAAAAAAAAAGTCATTATTAAAGTTTTGGTTTTGAAATTGCAATGCTGGACGAAATCAAATTGTAAAGATTGCCTTGCTCAACACTGCGAAATTTCGTATAGTGCAAAAAATATTAGCAAATGCAGTTGGTATAAGAAAAAAAGCTTTGTTGCATTTTCACACAAATAATAAAACGCCAAAAAACAGTCCAAATCGAGAAAAATCTACCGAATAGGTCTGAGCACAATATTAAAATCTTCAAAAACTTACTGGGTTTGGGCAATTCTTTTTCACCGTGTAACTTTTGAAATATTCCTTTGCCGCCCTCGCATATGCTTCCAAGCTGTCGTGTGCCTGACGATGAGATTGTGCTTTCGCTAGGGACTTGCATACGTATCGGCAGCGATTTAACGTGCAATGCCAGTGGCTCTGGAGCAAATATTTGCAATCGGGACGAATGCATGCAGATCTGAAAAGTATTACGTCATTGATTTATGATGCCAATAGCTTCTGTGAAGTCAAAAACTACTTCGAAGTTATTTGAGCCAATTTTATCCAATTTCAAGCTCAAAATACCAAAAGATGCACTGAAAATAGTTGTTAGACAGCAATAAAAACAAACTAAACACGATAAAAAGTTTATTTACGAAATTAAGTCCTTGTAAAATTGAATTGAAATTTGTCCCTGCAACATGCAATATTAATTATAGCATTTTTTGCATATTCTACAAAATAGCAACTAAAGACTAAAATAATTTACAAAAAATCAATTCCCTTACCCGGCTCGAACGTGAATGTATCCATCTGTTGGAAGGTTGTTCGTGCTCTTAAAAGACTCATTTTGTTCCTGAGTTTCTGGGAGGGTACAACTCTTGCTTCTGGCAAACGAGGATATGTCGGAAGGAGCATCTAGGGCCATGTAGGGGGTCTTGGCACTGGTAGAAGGGGGGCAAGATTGCTGAACTTGAAGAAAATTGGCTATTGAATTATTTTTGTTCATAAGTCGAGAAAGGTAGTATTCATATATCGCTGAACGAGCGTCTTGAGGTGTTGGGTTAAGCAGCTGACTTTTGTTACTTTCCACAGGTTCAACTTTGACATCGTTCGGAATTTTTCGTGGCTCTTCGGATTCTTTCGGAAACTGGTCACGTGGTGGACTGTAACTGACGTCACGGCTTCCGTTTTCTTTTTCGCGATACATTTCCTTTGCTCTACTACTGGTACTTGAAAGAGCAATGTACCCAGGTGGGGGAGGAGTTGAAGGGTCATGTGAGGACACGCTTCGCGAAATGGGAGGGAAAAATGAAGGAAAAACTTTGGCGGTCACTTGGGTGACTCCCAACCTTTCCAAATTGTCATGAAATCTGAACAAAAGAACAAATTTTGGTGAAAATTCAACTACTAATACAAAAATTACGTTTTTTTGTTCATTTTCTATGATTTTAGAATCAAAATAAGGAACCACCTACCGTAAATGTTTGTTAAACTTCCAATATACCAAATTTTTTTCGTATTTGAAGAATAAACTTGGAAAGTTTTCAACTGGAAATTACGGTAAAAAGCTAGAAATTTAAGATACAAGAACAAAAAAACGCACAACAACTTACAACGTGTGATTGAAGACAAGCGACTTGTCTGTAAAGGCAGCAAAACAGTCTTGGACCACACAATGAAAATGATATTGTTCCACAAAAACACAGTGAGCTACCCTGCACTCATTTGGCGATACTCTAAATAAAAATGAAAATTGTTATAGTCAAACTGGGCGACTTACAGCGTCAAAGTAAAAAAGAAAGTGTTCCTAGGATTCCAAAAATTACATGGCTTAAAAAAAACCTGCTTAGGTTTGGGTTTGGCATGGAGTGTTTCGATCGCGTCTTTTCAATTTAAGGAATTTAAAACTATACAACTTTTTGATCTTTAAGTCAAACTGCCGCAAGATTGAGTGTATTCCAAAAACAGTAGTTGAGTAGAAGCTTCACGATTTCCCTTTTTAATGCTAAACGCTATGTAGTGACGCAATTCATACCAATTTAGAAAGATATCAATCAATATGATTTCGCTCTAGGGGAAAATTGACACTGGTTACACTGGTTCAATTCCTAGTCGCGCCACAGTTGTGGGTTTGAAATTGTCAAGAAAAATTCTAGAAAAAAAACATGGTGTTTTGCTTGAAATTTTGTACACATACTTCCTACATTGCTAAACTATGGGGATGAGCTAAAGTTAAAATCACTTACCCCCGAAAATATTTGAGAACCAACGGAGACGGGAGAGTGCTTTCCTTCATTACCTTAAAATACATTTAATTAACTAAGCATTTAAAACAAAAAGGATAGTATTGATAACTCGGATAAGATATGCAACAACTGTATAGTGTATACTTACATGCTTAAGCCGAAAATCTCTAGGGAAACTTAAAAGGTCGTTGTAAAAACTAAACTTCACAAGACCTTGGCAGACAAATTGTCCCGTGTGTGAGTAAAAACGATATAAAGTCCGTAAGAAAAACTAATAAAGATTAAAAGGTTCATGCTAGCGCTACACAGATTTACCGTGGCCCATCAACTTTTATTTCTTTGCACCCTGCCCAGAATGCCACATTGTCAGAGCTGTAGCGAATGGTACAAAAATCAAGGTAATTAATTGTACGCATCACTGAAACCATATCGAAAATGTAGATCAAAACTTTTTCAAATTTGTATACAAGAATTTTACAACCTTTAATTCTTACCGGAAGCATTTGCACCTTTTCTAAATTCTCTTCTTTAACGGGTTTCCTTGAGAGATTCAAAACTTCATCCTCATCTTCATCTGAAAAAGAATGTTAAAACATTTATCAAGTTGCCATTGCCTAGAAAAGAAAAAAATGCCGCCTTCGAATTAAGGAGCAGCCAAGCCATTTCTCTATTGCTCCAATCATAGTGTAAGCCTCACAAAGTCTTCTGATTTTATTGTTGCTTCATTCAGTAGGCTAACGAACAGTTTAAATGCAAGGGAAATCTCTACTATCTTCATTTTCAAAATTTGACCCCCGATTTAAAAACAAAAAACCTTTAATGTCAAAACACTACTTACTTTGGCCCTCTGGTGACGTCACAACACTACGACGTTGAGAAAGAGCAGCGTATTGTTCTGATTCTTCGCCACTGTTGCTATGACGACCTTCATTCTGCTCATAAGCAGATGAAGCACGATTCGACTAAAAAAATTTCTAGTTCAAACAAAAATGACATAAAGCACATGCTAAAAAAACAAAAAACTTTTTATCAAAACTATATTCTGCATTTTTTGATACCAAAATTACTGGCAAATTCTTACCATGTTTAGAGGTCCGTCAGTGTATGGAGGTGGAGGACATTCTTCCCGTTCGCCACTGACATCCATCGCTACCTCTTCCCTGGAATAAAGAAACCATTTTAACTTAAGGTAACTTTTAGTCGAACCATTTAGCTACTTAAAAGATCCTCAGCTGGTATCTTCTAGAGGTCAAAAAGCTTTATTGGACTAATGGAGCTAACAAAAACAGACTAATTTATCTCCTTTTCAACAACTTAATATCATTCAAACACGGCATTTATACTCCATTTCTAAAGAGCACATTGGGTAAGAATACCCTTTTATCACCTGCAACTTCCCTAACTGAGCAAAAAACTACATTGGAAATGAAGTTTTGCAAATACCATTTTTTTGTAAATGCGTACCTTTGTTCCATCGGACTTTCTGATTTTCGAAGCATCGTATTGGATGAGGTAGCATTGATGTTGAAATTAGGAAGACCAGCAGAGTCGGTTTGATTGAAGTTTGGAAGAGATCGAGGTACAGCTAAAAACAAAACAAACCTTTGTAGTAAAAGTCTTCTGAATGCAAGAATACTGTTTGCCAAATCAAAATCAAATCTGTCACTATACTCGCTGTATTACGCCAAAGCGTGTAACGAGTTAGCGAAGCCCATTTCCGCGTCATTGCGCAAGCGAACACGGCTCCTTTTAAAGAAATGTGGCAACGGGGGCACACCGTAGATAGAATCGTGCCCGATTTGACCGGCCCGAAATTTGAATCTGACTTTCTGTTACAGATACGAACGCGTTACCGCTCGACCAACTGGCCGGTGAATACTGTTTGCGATGGACAATTTGCTACCAGATACCTTCCAAGAGATGAAGGTGCGCAGAAACCCATGAAGACCAACAATCTTGTCACATCTCAGAGTATGGACTAGAGGTTAAAGACTGAGAAGAGCCCAAAATCGCTTTTTTTGAACGGTTCAGAGTCGGACATGCAAGATGTTTCAATTGTAGTGTATGGTCATAGGCGCTGCAAAAGCATGCTCCTGCGAGTCCTAGTTTAACTTCTAACTAAAAAAAAAACAACAAAAAAACAACTTTATATTTCTAGTACATTTGGGTGTCCTGAAAAGGCTATAAAACCAAGGATTAGGGCATAATCCATGGCCTGGTTTGAAAAAAGTTAAAAACTTACTTGCTGCTGTTGAAGGAATAGCTGCCAACACTTTTCTCGCAGCTTCATGAAACCTCATTGAATCAAAAATCGTCGACCCAGATCTCCCGGGTTCAATTCCCAGTGAAACAGACGGACCTACAAGCAACACAAGTTTGTTAAAATATTTTCAAAAAAATTTCGCTTTCAAATAGAAAATTTTACATCAGAATTAAGTGATTTTCTAGACGCCATTTTATTTCGTCAAAATTTTTGATTTTCGCTTAAAGTTGAACTTGACCTCCAAAACAATCTCGTAGTGTACAATCCTAAAACAAATAGTTTCTAAATAAATGTAAACACATAGTGAAACTTTAACTTATGATTAAAAGGCTAGAAGTAATCACACTTAAATTCTGATGCCATTTTTATTTTAGTACGCCCAGTTTTAGACATTTTTTTGACACAAAAATAAAAAAATTAAAAATAGAATTAGAGAAAAAAGAGTGCAATAGAGAAAAACTTCCTTGCGAAGAGCTCCCTTAAATACAAATCGAATCTTACGCTTAAGAAAAGACGAACTGAGATAGGGGCTCAAGAAAGGAAAAGCTCGGAAGACATTTGATTTGGAGGATCGGGAGTCGAGATACAAAGGAGGATAATGCTGAGGAGTGTAAGTAGCTCTGATGAGGGGAGTTGAAGAGACCATGCAGCGAGAAAATCCAGAAAAACTTGGAGGAGCTCCTTTTCCAGCATCACTGGAAGAGCAAGAAAGAGGAGGATCTGAGAGAATAAAGAAACACAGAGGAGAAGTTAGTTAAGCTCAACGAACAAAGAACGTCATAAACAACAGCAAACGTAAAAGAAACAATTTTGTAAAATATTTAAACACCACTTGAAAATTGACTTTGGAGATTTAGAAAACAAAAAAAAACAAAACCAAAAAAAACAACGTCGAAGTAACCCTTAAACCTTAAAAAATATACATCAAGTCGACCGTCTACAAAACTTCTATCTGTTCAATTAATTTGTTCAATTCCTCGGGCCATTTTGTTGAAAACTGGGTACAACATTAGATGTACAACATGGTACAACATTATTAACCATCTCAGATTTTACAAATTGCAACTGGGACTATAATCGCCCAAAATGATCAACGCCATGCAATGTGCATAACCGAACACCTGCCCCATTGCTTTTTTTTACTTACACAATAGTGTAAATGTTACCACAACAAAAAAGCACTGGTTATGAAATTTTCTATCACATGTTTTACTTGTGGTTCCTTTTTCCATAGTTAACATGTCTTGTCTATCGTGCTTGCGCTTGTGCGACACCATCTGGCCAGTTGACGTGAAAGAAAAATCACAGTTTTTACGGAGACAATGAAAATGGTTGGCGGTTCGATTCCAGGCGCAGGAAGGAAATCTGGAAAAAATAATGTCAATTTTTCAAATAAACTGGAGATTAGTCAAATTTGGAAAAAGAGTTCCTCTTTTTTGCATTAAAAGCAGCAATTTTCAGGTTCTGATGTAAAATAAGTGCAAAATTTTACAAATCATTCGAAAAATAATTTTTTTCCAAATTTAAAGTTAGAAGAATTGACAAAGCCATAAGTTTAGCTGAAGTCTTGATTAGCTGAGATTAAACCCATTTACAGTCAAATAAGATGAGTTCAATAAATCAACGCAATTTTTAACTTTTTAAATCTGATTTCTGATTAACCCTAAATGAAAAACCGAGTTAGATTTACTACGGTATCTCAATATGGTGGATTTTCTCGAAGGTACTTTTAATCCACAAACATAACAAGAACAGCAACAAATGACTTACTGGCAAGCTTCATTCTTGTAGAATTTCTTGAAGCCCTGGCGAGTATAGGCATCGTCTCTCATATGATACGATTTATGTTTGTCCATGTCACACTTGTTCTTGAATGTAAAATTGCAGTCTTTGCGCCTAAATAGTAGTTTATTTAAATCCTTGTAGTTGATGGGTAATGGGTATATTTTATCATTTCCATGACCTTTCTATTGCGCTTCATGATCCAATATTTTGCAATTATTTTGAATTTGCCTTCAAGAATGTGCGAGGTCGCACATTTAGGATCTCAATCTACCAGGCACGTTGAAGGAAGTGTTCCAAGAAAGCAACTAATTTTTTACTATTAGGATTTCTATGTTTATTTCCCACATTTTTGACACGTTTTGTTTCTTTTCGGAGAAAAAGAGCTCAAAAGAATTAAACCATGAACAGAAATAAAGACATGAAAAGTATGACTACATAATATTATCAAACTATATTTTTACCCAGTACTTGAAAATCTCAAGTGTCCTTTCTAATGGAAACCCATGGTGGTTTGAGCAAGAATCGAACCCCAGTTTCGCAATCAGTAAGATTCGACATCCAGCAACTTAACCAATATCAAGCCAACTCACGTGCAATGGAAATGAGTTGTTCGCTGATTTCGGAAGGGACAGAATTCGGCGTCACACACTTCAGTTGCTCGGTATCGTTGGAAGCCATTAGTGACAAAATGCTGGTTTTTCTTGTGAAAATTTTCATGGGTCATGACGTCAGAGGTGCTGGTGTAGACTCGCGTGCAGTTCGACTAAAAAATAAACAAAAAAGCCTATTAGTTCATATTTAACTATAATTTTTGCTTTTTCTACCCTAATAGCTAACAAAAAAGTTGATCTCAGCAAGATCAACCTAGAATGCGATTACATTAGTCTAGCATTGCAATAAATTGTACTCAAACATTATCCAATGTTTTAAAAAGGTCGATAGCGTGCTAATTTCCTCTAACCTTGTCTTTAAACAAGAACGGTAAAAATGTAACTTACATGCAAACAATGATAATGAGTACTTTTCCCGTTTAAATGGCAAGCACCAAACTGAGTCGTGCAATTATCAGTGGGGGAAAATCGCATAAAACCATGAGCCAATGAGTTGTCTCGTTTCTTATGCATATTGTAATGTCGAATGACGTCAGATTTATTCGTAAATCTCTGCAAAATAAAGATTTGCAGTCAAAACACTCAGATTGGATTCTCACTCGCGTTAAAACAAAAACATGCTAAAATTGGTATTTATAATTTACCTGCTTGACTGTTTAGCATTATAAAAGGAACAGTTTAAAGTCTTCATCGTGTGTTATTGTAGGCATTTGGCACGTAACCCAAATACGAAAAACTAACAAAACACTTCACTATTCACACAAAATTCTTTCTTACCTGAAAATTACAATCACTATCAGTGCAATGAAAATGATCGCGGTTTATATGGGGACAAGAACTCTGCATGCAGGAGTTTCTTGCGCTGAACCTGTGGAATAACCAAGTTTTAAGTATCAAAGTTGTAAACGGATTGACTTAGTTCAGGCCCAAACCCGGCCCGAAAATATAAGCCAGAACCCGGCACGAACCCAAAAAATGATTTGAAGCCAAAACCAGGGCCAAAAAAAACAGAAATTTTTAAGTTAAGTCTGAAAAACGAATAAGAACAAAACTGCTTATAAATAATAAATTGTGACGCAATATTAATAATAGTGTAATGATAATCGCATTGACGCTTAAATAAAGTCATCATTCAGTGGTGTAAAGTTATTTTTATTATGTTCCGCATTGAGCTCGATGTTTTGCCAACCTTAAGCCCAAGCCTGGCTCGACTTGCAATTTTGTACAGTATTTACACCTCTTTTTTATGAGATCAAGTAAATTTTGGGTTAAGGATGATTGTTCTTACATTTTCACGAATTTTCAACCTCATTTTTTCTTTTGTTCGTGTCCCTACATTCTCTGGTACACTACTAAACTTATAATTTTTGTACATTTTAGCACAAATAACCATAACAAATCAGAGGTATTTGCACTTTTACCAAATAGCAATACCGGTACATTCGAGCAGCTTTGCTACATTATAAAATAGTTACTATTGCACAATTTGTTCAGAAAAGTGAACGAAAAAGTTGATTTGAAAGCGTAAAATTTGTCCAAATCAGCAAGAATCTAATTTATAGTTCAGCTTTTCAACCAAAGACTGACTGAGTAATTGTTCCAAAGTTCAAATTTTACTGGACAATCAATTAATTAATTATTTAGCCCACCTTGAAATGTATTTGTCAAAAACCTCTTCATCAAAACTTGTAGGGTCCAAAGTTCCTTTTTTAATCGATCTGCATTAAAAAAAACGTTGCGTGATAAATAACTGACCAAAACGAAATTTCATATTTTAAAACGTTAAAGTCGATCACACACAAGGTAAAAATGTTGTAGCTATTAGCACTCATCAGCATTCCTCGGCACATTGAATGCACGCAAATATATACCAACTTTTTGATGCTGAGCAATCACAACTTACTTATACAACGGCATCACATTACAGGTTCAAAAATATTTCCCACTAGTGGTACCATAAAATTACTACAAAAAATATTCAAACACCAAAATGGCAAGACGCACACTCATCCAGTGATTGAGAAACATTTCTCCACATTCGCTGGAGCTTTAATACCAAGAGGGGATAGAAGTATAAAACAAATATTTTGTACGCACGTCCAACACCTTCATCCATATTTTACATCATGATCTACAAATTTAAATCAATTTTTTAAGAAATTACTCACCCAACTCCGCTTGACACTGTTCCAGCCGTGATGGTGTCTATAGCATCCGGACTGGTGGAATACTGATTGTTAGACGGCTTTTTAGGAGGCGTCTAAATGTTAAACATCTAATTGAAACGCCAAAATAGAGTAAACTTACAATGAAGGCAATCAAAAAACTATCGAGTCTTTTTTGTTTTTCCTTTTTTTGTCTATAAATTGGTAGATTGAAACTGGCCAACTTTTCCATGTGGATGAAAGGATGGTGCTACAGAATGCCACACCATAGAAATCCAGCCATGAGCAGGAAAACCTGGAATAAAAGAGCCCATTTCCATGCCACTCAATTAGAGGGCAAACCACCACCGAACTGATGGCCACGTCTGATGGGCCCCCATTAGTGTCCACTTACGATCCACCGAGTGGGCCGATTCAATTTTCTGCTCCGAAAAAGCGGTGAAAAGACTTCTATACCTTTATTGGTTCATTCATTCTTGCAAATGAACCAGACACTCTGCGTCTGTCTAACCATACTAACACTTAGCAACCTTTTTTGGGTTCTATTTGCCAGTTCTTCTTTGATGAAGGGTGTAGCGGTCTGCAAAATCTGAGGATAACAGACCAAGCTTATAACTACCAGCAATACTAACTGTGGGGTTCTCTACAACTCGTAACAAATACTTAAATAGCCATGATACAAAAATACAACTGGAGGGTAACGATTTACCTGCTGGGTAATTAAACTTTCTCTTTGTTTGAAAAGATTTTGCAAAACAGCGCTACTAGCGGTTGGTTCAGTCACATTGGCATCTGCAAAAAATAATACGATTGATTATGACAATTGCAAATGCCTTCTATTTCGCCCAAATTGCATGGAATAAAAATAATTATGCTACCTTTATCTTGGCTCATAAGCAAGAATATTGGAGTCAATTTTGGAGCCAAAATGGGTAATGGAATAGGATTTCAAATTAAAAATAAAGCAAAAAAACTTACTGAAATAAACAGTAAGCCAACTTTCTAACGTTTCCAAATGGACCTGTGATTACAATTTTTCACCAAGGGTATGATTTACAAGTACAGTCAAAAAGTTAAAAAAGAACTGTGGAAGCAATGAAATAGGAGCTTCCTTAGCTTAGATTTGAAACTATACCCTAGCTGTATCAAATTCTTTATAACGAAAACAAAGTTTGAAGCGCTACTTCTATTAAAAAGCAAACAACCTGTCAAGTTTTTAATTTATGGTTAAAATTTCCTTTTTCCAAAACTGCCAAACTTTATACATTGTTGTTGACATTATGGCTTAATATAGCAAAGAAAGAAAAAAAGCTAGGTATATCAGGAAAATGCCAAATTTAAAAAATGACTGAGTCTTCCTTCCCAACGAGTTATTTTTTTCTTTTCTGGCGAGGCGTAAAACTAAAAAGCGTAAGAGGAAATAAACCAACACAAAAACCAACCTGACAAAGTAAAAACACAGGGTAGGAAATGCAATTATGTTGCCTGTCAATTTTATGCAGGTTATGTGGTAAAAAACAGCGGCTTAGTTCCGTTTAAAAACAGAGCAATTTGTCCTTGTTAACATCCTTCAATTTCGCACGTTTTATTTCGACGCCGTCTAGCTACAATAGGCGAAACATATGGTGAAATACAGTTAGCTCTACCTATGGTAGTTTTTTTCATCGCTACTTTTTCTAGACTTAATTTCTCAGTCAAAATTTCACATGTTGTTTTAATTCTTTAACATCAACTAATTAGCCTGATCTATAACTTAGAGTCTTAGAAAGTAATGCCACTTACCAAAAAATCAGCAATATCACCTAACATTACAAGCCGTTTGATTTTTATCGCAAAATGCAAATTCTGATTGATGCCACCCTTCCCCCCTTCAACTCTGATTTTGACCATTTCTGGTTTGATAATGCTTATAGTTCCAGTTAAAATCGCAAAATTGGGAATAACACCTTTTAGTTGCTTTTTTTGTGAAACTGATAAATATGCATTTTGTACCTTCAGAAATTTTTCAAAATTACCCAACTTTTCAAAAGTTCTTCGTCGAATAACACTAACAGCCCCCTATAGAGATCAACTAAGGCTAAAACAACCAACTAAACAATGCTTGGGCTATCGCTATTTTAAAGCTACAAGAAATAGATTTTTGTTACGCTTTGGTTTTAACAGCTTAAAAGTTAAAAACAGAATAAGAAACAAAGTTACCTAGTTTTAACAAAAGGCGGAAGCTATTATCCAGCGTATAAAACTAAATGTGGAGTTTTAAAACGGTAATTTCTGCACAAACAGATCTTATACAGCGCTGCAAAGAGACTTAACGCATTACACATTTTGCTTCAAATGCTTTTAATTACTACTTTAAAATTGCACTAGAAAATAATCCCTTTTCAAAGCTCTAATATACTGTTATTAAATGGTCGCTCATTTTGAAAGTCTTCAGAAAACGAAGTCAGCTCATAAAATTGTAATTTTTGAGTCGCAAATTTGTGGACTTAAGCAAAAAAAGTTTAATATTAAAAAAAAAGTATATATTTATGCATAAAAAATAAACTACTTCCTAGGAATTTACTAAAAAGTAGAGCTTTGAAACCACTTGGCTAAAAATGTTGGTTGTTAAATAGAACAAATTCTCAGTTTGCAGGGACAATTTATGCCTCACAACAGCGTTTGCAAATAAAGAACTTTTTGATTGCGTTAGATTAAAACAAGAACTAACAAGGTAAAACACACTGAAAAATAAATAATTTTGGCACCACCAAATGGATATTACAGTCGCTAACTGGCAGATATGAACTGGTAATTTGATTTACAACACTGCCCAAACCCCCTTTGAAGCCAGAAATCAGGATACAAAAAAAAGCAAAAAAAATTTTGACATCAACTTAGATTGCAGCTAAAAATTGATTTTTTTAACTTATCGCTCGGTTTTTGGCATTCGTTTTTCTGTTCTCGTCTTTTGCTTTTTCCAAAAAAAAGCAAAAGCGCGACAACATAAAAAGAAAATTAAAGTGTCTACATGAAAAAAGGATAATTGACTCACCTGAATTTGACACTAATGTTGCCATCATGGCCGCTGCGACCGCAGGCGTTAATGAAGAAGAGTACGGTGCTCCTTGAGCAAGTGACTTAACCATCTGCTAACAAAAACCAACATCAAAACTAAGATTTTCACACAATTTTGCACCAAACCAAACACAAAACCAGCTAAACAGCTACAATACAGCGTCTGCTATTGAAACAGTGACACAGGTTCGATTCCGGGTCGGTTCCAATTAAACCCATAAGAAATTAGTATTCACAGTTTTCCTGCTTGACGTTCAGCTATAGAAGAAATAGTGTGGCACCTCCATCGCATGTGGATACACTTGTGCAGCTTGACTTGAAGATGACAAGGTCCCTTCGCTGTTTTGTGGCCAAGATAAGTTGGTAAATAGAGTTGTAAACACAGTCATTCATATTCTTCACAACTTATTTTTTCTTAAGTCTGATTGCACAATATTGCGACCGAGCTAAAAAGCTTCTTAAGATGTCGTAATATGGCAAACCATTGGTAACGTGTCTGATTTGGTAAAACCAGGGGTTTAATCAACAGCTTCAGATTTAGAAACGAGCAATTCAAACATTTAACTAACTTTATAGATCCACATTCCATAACCTCAAAAAAAGGATATTAAAATTAGACGGTTAGCCTCAATAGCATTAGATTCATTGGAAACGACTACAATGGCAGAAATTGTAACAAATGCACTACTAAGTCATAACAAGCTCGTAATAACATTGTCCTTACGTTCTAAAGTCCGAAACAAAGAAAAAAAAATGTATTTTTCATGTCACGTATTGACGTAAAATAATTATTAGTGTATTTAAATAGTAGTGCAACGCAATCAAATCTTACCGAAAAATTGTCTTTATTTTCCCATTTCTCTTCTGTTTCTCTTTCAGAAGGTCTATCCCAGTTGCTAAAATGAAAAATAAAAGCTAAGTAACTAATTAAGCGATTGCAACTAGAATTGGGACAACGAGCCATAGCTTCAATGATTTAATATTCAAAATATTTATTTTACCTCATAAAAAAAGTACAAAAGCACGCTTAGGGGATTTAAAGACAAATTGAAAAAAGGAATTTTTAAGCATACCACTGAGCCAATTACAGCTATTGGTAATGCTAAATACAAATACAGTATCAAAAACATAAGAACAAACACACTGTTTAGTGTTCAATAATTGAAGTTTTTGAGCTTTATCTAACACAAAACAAGAAAAAAACTTTACAAACGAAACTATACCTGGAAGCAGAAGGATATCTATCTTGAGTAGTTGTGTTTGCTGGAGCATCCTGTAAACAAAAATGTATCTTTATATTACGTGTAGGACGAAACTGACGAAAATAGGAAATTACCATACAATCAACTAATTTAACTATACAATATCACAAAATGATGTCAAATTTTAGACTTGTAACGTTGGTAAGTTATTTTAGGTATGCTAACTATAACAACCGAAAAAGTTTCGTATCACAAAAATGTAGCCACCTTTTTTTAAGTCAAAGTTTTTGTAAAAAAGGTACAAAATCGAGCTTTTAACATTCCCTTAATATACTAAATAAAATGGCAAAAAAAGACCAGAACTATGTTAAGCGCACTCAAAAATTACTTATAAAATACAAAAAAAATAGACATCCATATTTGGTACTTACCACCTCGTCACGTGACTGGTAATTTCCGGCCACGGTTGACGGGATCGGAAACCCACTTTGGCTCCGGTAGTCGTTTGGGATTGAATCTCGGGACTCGTCTGCAATTGGTCTTCGCTTGGCAGCTAATAGTTGAATAAAGTTTTCAAACCTGGAGCAAAAGTTTCAAATAATAATTTGCTTCATTTTACAAACATAACTAGCTATTATTAATTCAGCTTAACTCAAGCAAAATACAACCACATTAGCTCAAAAGCGTTAAAATGTCTATTTCAACCCTCCAAAGTCCAAAAATTGCTTGGGGGTCGAAACTTCACCCAAAGACCCCCACGTTTCCGTTTCGAGTTTTTTGCTAAACAGGTCCACCAGTAAGGGTAAACTGTTCAACCCTTATGGAAAAAATACTCACCCAAGGACCTCGATTCTTTTGTGAAAACAAAATTTAGCATAACCATAGCCTATTGCAGAATCGAACCGAAATCAAGTAGCCATCAACCAAAGCTTATCTATTTTGCATCACAAGTATTGGGTCTGATTGAGGTTAAGATGTGCTTACCTTTGTAAGTTTGCTTGATATTCCGGAGGACGAATACTGTTTGCGTTTTCTTCATTAGAGTCAAACTCTTCCTGCTGGTCTGCTCCTGTAAGGCAGTGTAACAGTTATGACAAATGCATACTGAAGTTGAAAAATTAATTTCTTCTTCCAATACATATTTGCATATTTCAAGCTTTTTTACAAAGTTTTAACTTCTCAGTCAAGTGAGGCAGATATGACCACTTCTTCTTCAAGTCACGCTTCCACCTGTCTATAAGCGAAGGTCCGACATAGCCTCACTTAATGCTGAACGCAAAGCATGGAAGGTGTGGTTCCAGGTTTTAGAGTTTTGACTAATCCCAAGAGGGAATTGAATCCGGGTCTACCGATTATGTACGTTAATGACCTATTCGGTAGGTTAATGATCAATTCGATATTTACCGTTTTCCATTCGTCTTCTTTTGAAGCTTAAATCGAGTCCTTCTTTCTTAAGATCTTCTTTGAACTCGTCCAGTTGCCGTTTCTTGGCAGCAAAATCAGTTTTTTCTTCTCCTAAATCACAAAAAAACACAAAATAACCACACAATTTCTAAGCTGAAATGTGCTTCATCTATCATAAGCAGTCAAAAGTTAAAAAATGAAAGCGAATTGGCATTAACCAACAGTATCAACGAACTAACTAACTAACGAGAATTGAAGAATTCCAGACCATACGTCTATATGAAATAGTTAAATCAGTCAAGAGCGAAATAACAGTTTTTCTGTTAATATAAGTAAATCGGAAATTACATGGGCTGTACGTTTCATAAACACTTTAAAAAGCCTAGCATAAAAATCTTTTGACAATGACCAAAAATCAGAAATCATCAAAAAAATATAAAGGTATCTTAGTACTAAAACTGGATGGGTGAAAATTACGCCAACAAATTTCAGACTTTGACCAACTATTGCAAGTAGCTGCTATATACAGTAAAGGGTTAAGTTAATAAAAAGAAATTTAATAAAGTTAAGTCAAACAAATTAAAGCAATAACGGAATTCAGCTAAGGCATCGCGTTTCATTGCTAAAATCGCCAGTAAACTGCGAATTATAAAAAAATTCATTTTACGCTTACTTATTTTAACCAAGCACCAAAATGCTTAAGCATTCCAAAATGAAAATAAAATTCGCTTTTTTTTAAGTTTTGAAACTGAACTAAGTTCACCCGTATTTGCTGAGCATTGCACTGTCAAAAATACTGGTAAAATTAGATCTGTATCAAAACACATCGAAATTAGAAGAGAAATTAAAGAAGATTAATTTAATTATATTCTGGAAAAGATAAACCAAGCATATAATCTTCTAACCCAAAGTACCAGTCTTGGAGGTTCCATTTGCAACACTTATAATTAAATTAGCTCATTGCAAAGGGCTTCTCTAAACCCCGACCTAAAAAAGCGACCCCAAACGGCACCAAAGGGAAAAAAGAGTCAAGTATCTTTTCCGTAGATAATAATGTTTCTTCTTTCATCTTCTTTCTTCATTGCCCGCTTTTCCGTGAAGGTTGCGGGGGCAGCAGCTCGAGATTAAGCCGCCACACTTCACGGTCTTCAATCGCATTCATCATTTCGCTTGGGTGAAGTCCCAAGCGATTCCATCCAAGATCCTCAATGTAATCGGTCCATCTAGTTCTAGGTCGTCCAACTGATCTTCTGACATTTGCTTTGGCATGTAAGGCTTGTTTGGGGAGTCATTCCTGAGGCATTCTGCTTACATGGCCAAACCATCAAAGCTGAGATCTTTCAATTCGGAGAAATAACGGCTCGACGTTGTTTAGGGTAATGTTTAATGCCATTAAGCGAATTATTTTTGATAATACAAAGAGAAGCGCCTAACCTACCGGTCCGTGCCTTACTTACTGGACCAAAATGGGCACCGCGGACTTAGTGCTCTATACAGATGCATTAGGACTTACGTCGGAGATAATCATTGGATAACCCCTCCCTTAATAGCAGTAAAAAACATAACATTTGGATGAAAAGAAGACGTAAGCTTAACTAATGCTATACCCTGGATAAACTACTAACAAGTCCGTTTTTTTGCAACTGGTATTAATGCAGCACGGCAAGAGAAATATACTTATTTAAGACGTAGAATGTAGATAATTATTAGGTAAGAGATGAATTGAAGATAGCACAGCTTATTTCCGCTGCAGCAAATGTGGTACCAGTATATTGTTTTTATGTATGATTCATTTTTTGATGATTTCTTAAAGTTGGCCAACGTAACAGCTTAAGACAAAAAACAGTAAACTGTTATCACATAGGCGATGAGCTGGCAAAGTTTAGGAATGCGTGGAAAATTTTTCGATGCATAAAACTGTACATAAGAGGTCTGCCTACGCAATACACTAAAAATGTACCTTTGTGGTAAGTGACGTAATAGTTAACAAAAAGTTTCAACAGAAAAACTTACTATTTAGCTTACACTAGTGCTTTCAAAAACATAAAATTTAATTTACAATAGCTAAAGATGCCGCAAAAAACATAGTAGGATTTGATAAAAACAAACACTACAAATAATACATAATTTTCTATCTTCAATTACGTTTGCTCATTCCTAATATATTTCTAAAGTTGGGTATCTGTTTAAACTGTTCATCAATAAGTCTTATAGGCCTAAATGCCAACTGGAAATTGAATTTGGCTGTTATTTCTGATTGAACAAAATCTATACCAAAATCTTAAATTGCTAATGTAAGATAGTCTAGATTTGGACTTTCTGAACTGTACGATAATGTATAATTCTTTTGCAAGCACAGAAGAAAACTTTACCATAATCCTTCCGTTTTGTAAAGTTCAATAGTTCAATTTTTAATATACTTTCATACAAACAATCGATAATACTAGCTGTATTACAAGGTTCAGCAATATTAACAATAACGCTAACATTAATATGAAGCAAATTGGTATAGCGCAACCATAAAAATTACGAGCAAAAAAATTAAAACTTCAAAAAATTTGATGAAGTAAGAGATTACTAGCACTGAAAAGACTAAATACTAGTTGTTGAACGCGCATTGCGTCTTTTTTGGATATGAGTTTTGGCCCAATAAAGGGAAAAATCCCAGGAAAGACCTACGCTACGCCCTACAATCAAAAGCGCTTTTGATATGGATTTTGGAGATGCGGTAATCACAAATTTCAACAATTGCAGGAAAAAATGTACCGTGGCATTCTAGTTCTTTCGAAGCGCCGCGTGACTCCGAATTGACATCTTGACCTTCGTCGTCACTAACGCTTTGAGGCTGGACTATGAAAACGCCTAAAAAAATTTGAAATAACATTTTTAAGATCTGTGGATTCGAGCGAACCATTTAATTGTTCGCTTTTATTTCTGTTTCGAAACCGCATTGAAAAAGATAGCGTGCGCCAAAATCTGCAACTCCGTGAAAGCACCTTACCATTTACAGATTTTTGCAAAAAAGTATTTATTTCAATGCAATTCGAAAAAGAAACATCACATTTGATAATTTTAGTGAATGCCCAGGTTGGGATTCGAACCCAAGATTTCAGAATACGGTAAATTTCAGAAAGCAATTCCACATTCTCTGATTTCATGTTTTGGATTTGTTGAAAGCTTATGATAGCTTTGTCCATTTACTAATAAGATATCATAATCGCTAGTGTCCGGCTAGTTATAATTTGGGCTAGTAAAAATGAAATGAATCAGGTCACCAAGAAAGACAAAATGGCTGATAATTATCAAAACCTTAGACAAGAAATTAATGTTAAGTTAACAAAATCAATAAGAGTTCTAAAACATTGAAGATTAAAAATAGCGGAAATAAGAAAATTAACACAAAAACTAACTCTGCGGTCAAATACTAGTAGAAAGCTCATAAAAAGAAACAAACTTAAACAGCAATCAATTTCAAAACAGACCTTAGCTTAGATAAAGAACCAGCATAAAGTGCAACAGTTACAATTTAACGCCACACCAAAACAAGAGAATAAGCAAGAATATTGGATTGATATAGAAGGATACGACAACAAAGCAAGGGATAAGGTTAACTAGAACTAGACCACATGTGTCGATAGCGACAATATCAGATGAAATACACTTTTGTTGGTCAATTTTAGTTGTGGTCCGTAGAGGGTTACCTTATTTGACAAATTTTTACCTTCCGGAGGGTTGCGATTTTCCATGGTAGTATTCGGAGAACCATTTCGGCTGGGTATTTGTCTGTCTTCTAAAAAAATAAGAGAAAGGTTATAAGGTTATATAGTTATTGGAGTATAGGTACCGGCACCAAAAAAAAAAACAAAAAACATACCTAACTATTGCTACAGAAAATCTGCTTGCGGCCAACAAATTCACTGATTCGCTGAAAAAGTCTGCTTAACAATAACACAGACTCTGATATTTCAGAATTACTTCTTCAACACAGCAAAAGTATTGTTATGCACCCAAACACAATGACACAAAAAAGGCCTGTTACGCGGTTTCATCGAGTAAAGTTTGATTTTTAACACCTAGACAGATTAGTTTTCTCTTTATTGCCCGTTTTTCCGGCAGAGTTGAAAGAGCAACAGCTTGAGGTTGGCCAGTGACCACCACACTTCACAATTCACATCACTTTTTTTATTTCGCTTGGGTGCAGTCTTAACTCCCAAGCTATTCCATCCAAGATCATTTATGTAACTCATCTTTCTTGTTTGAGGTATTCCTACATGCTTTTTCGCGTCAAACTTTAAAAACAAAGAGGAAAAACTCATGGAAATAACCTAATTAGCATATTTAAATGTCATTACCATCTGAATTCGAAGACAATCTTCCTTCCGCATTTAGTAAATTGGGATCTTGTGGCGAATCTTAAACAATAAATTAAAAACTGTTAGTGTAATAACGGCGACAAGCTACAATACAGCTTTGAAAAAAAACTGCAATTTTAGCCCAAAATCATCACAGTCAGCAGCATTTTGACTCTAAGCTTGTCAAATTTTGTCACGGTTGCAATTTATACGCTACAATTTTCGCTACTGTTAATGAAAACAGCAATTTTGTGCACTTTACAAGGAAATAAATCATGCTGTACGCGCGACAAAAAGCGTGGTGCTAAAAATGAAAGATAAGACAGAAATTTGTCACCAAAATTCAACCACTGTACGTGCATTGCATTTGTATGTTGAAAACGATTTTCCTACACGTGATTGCAAATTTGACTGTAGTCAAACGAAGCGGTGGTGAGGATCAATTTGGCCTTTAAACAGGTTTATAACATGCTCGAATCAATATCGAATATGAAAGGGAGTGACTATGTTACTGAAAAATTTTTTTAAGTTAAAAAGAAAAAAACAAAAATGAGAAATTTAATCGCTGCGTTTTTCATTTAAGCTTTTAAGATTTAACGGTTAGGTTAGTTTTAGAGTAAGAATCTGAGCTCGTGGTAGAAATTAATAAAAAGATAAAAATTTCCGGTGAAATAGTCTCTTCCTATTTAACATAGAGCTCAGTGGCAAAGTGGTCTGTATTGTATAGAAGGGGAGCTCTGGTCTCTGGTTAAAGCAGGGTTGGATCATATTTTGGTGATTTTCTCCGACCATCTGAGACAGATCGAGCTTGTGACTGGCTCTGCTAGTAGTCAGTTCTAGTTTTTCATTCCTTTAATGACTTTTTGCTTCTTTTTATCCGAGTCTTTTGTTTATTTTTTTTGAGAATGCAAAAAAGGTAAAAAATGAGTCATATGAAAAGAGTGTTACCCAAATTCTAATTACGTAGCCATTGGCTAACTGGCTATGAAAAGGGAGCACAGCTAATGGGTTATAATTTCCTTGTTCAGAAATATATTTTTGTGACCTCACAAGCTGCTTCGGGAACAGGTGAAACTAAGTGTAAACGTGCAAAATTATATTTGGAATGGATTCTTTTAAAATATTGAAAAACAAGCGATAAAAATTGGATATAACAGCAAAAGGCAGCGAAACCTTGCCAGTTTCAACGTTACAAAAGCACAACACCGCAGCAAAGGTATCTTTTCCGCATTGAAAACCTTGGCTAAGCATTTTGGGTAAGCTGTAGCACAATGACTGCGATAGGAAAAATTGTGTTCAATTTTGAAATTTTCAATTTAAACTTCCTCAAAATGAAGCCATTAAGACCAACACAAATTCAGCATACTACAGCTAACAACCGCGAACTTTGGACCAAAAGTTGTTGGATTAACAAAAAATTATCTTGCGACAAGCATCGTGGGCAAATAAATACGTTGGCAAAGCAATAAAAAAACAAAAAATGTGTAGGCAAATTTTAGTACTGCTTTTCAAGGCTAATCAATGTTTGTTTCGATTATTTTGTTGGCAAACAAAGACTTTCTAAAACGGAATTCCAATGAATTCCGTAATGGCACTTCTGGTCTTTGGCATTGGCGATTTTTGCACTAAAACGCATTAAAAATCTACATTTTAAATAGATATAGAAAAAAGTCAGTTGGTCACACAAAATAACCAAAATGGTTAGTCTCTGTTAACCTATGTATGAATGGAGTCTGTACATTTCCGAAAAATACGTCACCCATAAGATTCGGTCTACACTATGCGTGAAAATCGTGAACGTACGAGGATATTCTTAATTTATTTCAACTAACTGGCAGCTTGTGCACTCGAAAGGCGGAACGCGCGACGTACCGAATTTCTGTTTAAAACCAAAACTACCCTCGTACGCTCACAATTTTAAGTACAGACCGGGCCCTAAAGGTTGTTTGTCTCAATATAAAAACAAACTTTGGGTAAGCGATAGAGTCTAAATGAATAAAGTCGAACCAGAGTTGTAAGTCGGGCCGGCTTTTCAGGTCAGGTTCGGGCCTAAACTTGACAAAAATTTCTGGCGTAATTTGGGCCTGAGACGTACTTTTTATCTTAGGTGCACAAAAATATAATCAAAATAACTTGGAGCATTGCTAAATTTTCCAAACCTAACTAGGGTTTTTCGGGCATGATTTGGGCTACAAATTAGTTTTCGGGTTCAGGCTTATATTTTCGGGTTTCGGCCTGAACTAGTCGGCCCGTGTACAACTCTGAGTCCAACAGCCAACATAAACGAGCAATTACCTTCAGGAGTGGGCAATGATGCTTGGTAAGTCTGATCTTCAAATACAGCATCTGAGGCACTATCAAGTTGAAGCGGCTTCAATTCTCCAATTCCGTTTGTATCAAGTCTTCGTACAGGTCTACTTTTTCGCCGCGAAGACATTGCCTCATTTCTAGCTAGAGTTAATAATTCGTTACCTTATTTAAATATCTACAGAAAGAATCATGATTGTCACTACAAAAAACGTAAACGATATTGAGACACAATTCTCGGAAAAGCTTATTTTAACCCATAGCTGCTGAAAATTCGTCTAACTACATGATAGGCTAAATTTTCGATATTTTTTCGCTAAAAATGTAATACTTTTCTATAAGTTTTTCCCGAAAATGCATAAAAAAATCACGACGGGACCTTTAATCGTATAAGAAGATGTCTCACGAACAAAAATGCTGTTCAGATTATAAACGATATCCATCGTTCTGTCAGAGGTTAAAGGCTGACTTGTCTACAGTCAGAAGATGATCGCACCTATCCGACCTTAGGCTTACTGTATGTACAGGGTTATTCGTTCATGCGGAACAAAGCTTTATGTATCTGTCTAACCAGCTCGCTAGCACCATCACCCCTTTTAGGGTTCTGTTCACAAGTCTTTCGCGATACTGCACGGCCCCAATGGGAAATATGTGACGTTTTTCCAAGAGCCCAACCAGTACGGTAATTGAATGTTTAGATCGCTAACCTTTTGCTGTAGCAACTGAACCACAGCAGCCGCACGTATTCAGGGTGATGAGTTCATTACAGCATGTAGCGTTTCTAATGGCAAATAATATCGCTTGTTTTAATCCAACTAGTAACTTCTGATACCGAGCGACCACAAATTCTGCTCGAATAGCTTGCTCCACCCTCTTGATTAAACTGCTCAAAACAAAATGAAAAAATTGCTTGTCGAATTCTTCATTAACGTAGGACTCTCGTAAATTTTTGCTACAAGTATATAAAGTGCTCTAATTTATATTATTATATAAGCGATAGTTTTTTTTTTGTTTTTGTGGGAGCTTTAAGATGTCAGATATCACCAAGGTACGTAATTGCTAGATTACTGCAATGAACCCAAATCTGTACCTTTTATGTCGGTCATAGGCAAAAAGACTGACAGGCTCAGAATTTTGACTCAAAATGAATACATTTTTCCATGTTAAAAAAGCTGTTGAAATAAGGGATGTTGCCTTTTTTAAACTGTATGGCACTCCAATCTCCGCAAAATACCAGCATAAACCAAAAACTCTCAGCGTGGGTCTGCTGTAGGCTGTATAGAATAGCTTGTATTGATTAAAACTAATCCCAAATGAGAAACTTCACTAATCTTTGCTTATGAAGAAAAACTCGCTGGACTTTGGCAACAAAGTGCATTATAAACATATACGTAGAGCAATTGCAAAACTTCGAAACTCAATCAATCTGGTTTGAGCTTAAAATGCAAAATGAGTTTATTAAATTGCAACAGCTTTGCAATTTAAGCGGATTCAGCGCAATCTCGCTACTTAGCAAGAATGCTTTTTGGTGCAATATTGTTTAAAATTAAAAATCGTGCAATAAAAGGTTATTGCTTTGTAGAATGTGCTGTTTTTATGTAATTTGATGAACTACAGGCGACAATGCAACATTATTCCAAAGAAATAATTCATAAAAACAGATGGCTTGAGTTAGGCTGGTTAACGTTAAAACATGACTTTCGAAAATACCTGATTTTTCTAATCCGGGCCTCACGCGCCGGTTACTGATATTTTTGGGTTTGAATCTGTATGGGGTTAAATTTACACCTTTTCGATTGCTATTCACGGCTTCCCTGTGTGAGTTTAAGCATTAGAAAGGACTGTAGAGCCTTTACCTCGACATGTGGGCAGATTACAGGATAAATCAGTTACGAAAACATTTCGGAAATTTTTAGCGATTAAGCGCATTTTCAAAGATGTCACCAGTAGAAACCAGACGGAATCAATGCACAAGTTCGATCAAGAAGAGGCATCTTTGAATTTATTCTTCTAAATAAACTCATTGATCGTAAAAGGGATATTTACCTCCTAGTCTAGTTTCTTGCTGCTATAAAAGGTATGATGGTACTGCAGGGGTGAGACGTCTTGCGTTTTTGATTTGATTCCCGAAGAATGAAAGTTTTAAAATAATAATACGGAAAAAAAAGTATTAACGGATCACAACAAAGGCAAAAAAAAACTTTCGCTCCTCCATTTTTTGCCAACCTACGGAAAAACGAAACGGAAGTGAATGACGTCACGTAATAGTTCAAAATACGTGACTATATGCGTATTGTGAAAACGGTAAAAAACTAATGTTCTTGCAAAAAGTTTTCCCCCAAAAAATAGAAAATCTTTACAGAAAAGAATAAAGGTCACCAATAAGTCGGGGGAAGAACTTTTCATAGAAAAGTGAAACTGCGTTGTAAAATAATTATGGTAACTGATAACTCCTATGATTTTAGTTACAACACGTTTTTTTTATTCTTTTCAAAAACGCCATTTTGCCCAACTAAGCAATAAAATTGCAGCTATCACCTCCAGCTCTTCACATAATAACTCATTTTCACTATGCGCATATTAATACACTGTAAAACTTGCAAACCAGTTTCTTCGCAGCTCATTTCTCTTCAAAACTGCTACATACATAAATTGAGAAGTCGAAAATTCTACTATTTTGGGGCGTATAAAACTAGTTTTCGCACTTTTCAGAATCAAACTAACCTACTTTTTTTATCGAAGCTCAGTTGTCTTCAAAACTAAAACAGTTTTTCAAGCTTTTAAGAACAAAAAATTTTGAAATATTGCGTGCCACTAACGACGAGTTTTCGCACTTTTTGTAAGTTTAATTTAGCAGTTTTGGTAAATTATTTTTTCAATAATTGCCAAAATCAGTTGCTTTAAGTAACGACAACTTGGACTTTCTCTAACTTTTAAAAAAGCGTAAAAAATCAAACAATCTAACGCCAATATTCAATAAACTAAACACGCTTTCTGCTGCAGAATAGCAAGTTAAAAAGTCGTCACTCAATTTCGGCTGAATATCTCGCGTTTTGTGCGCTAAACGAGTGAATTGGCACTTTTTTAACCTGAGCTCTTGCGCTTACAAACTGTAATCCACTCGCACAAACAGCAGTTTTTGCTAATTAAAAACATTGCCTACCTTTACACAGCTACAGAGCTTATGTTATGTTTTCTAATAGGAAATGACGAAAAAATTATATCTGTCATCTATACAGTCAGGATATAAATGCACATGCTAACGGTGCTTCACAAACGATAAACTTTGCGAAGATATTTAGCACGTTTAAAATGGAAAAGGAAGTTTAGATGACTTGGAATAATGGATTCTTTCATTCTAAAACGTTTTTCTTATGATTTCTGTAAATTTGAGCTATTCAAACTAGCTGATGAAAAGCATATCCAGGAAACGGGAAAATAATAAATCAAACTAAGTCAACCTTAATTCAAGTTATAGATCTCAAAAACATATGCCAACATTAGACGGTAAGGAAATCCTCACAGAAATTCAATTCAAAATTCTATACCGCCAAAAACAAACCTAAATGGCTTTTTGAACCAGTTAGAAGAAATTCGGCGTCTATTATTCCCAACATTTCCAATAAACAATTAAATCAAAAAAACTTAAATCTTTATTATACTCGCTGTATTACGCTAAAGTGTGTATTGAGTTTGTCCATCTTCCCGTCATTGCACCGGGTAACACAGCTTTTCTTGAAATGTCTCTGCAGTGGCAAGTCGTTGGCAATACTGTGTCCGATTTGACCGGCCCGAGATTAGAATCTTAGACCTCCAGCTCTAGAGACAAATACGTTACCATCGACCAACCAGCTGATTGAAAACAGCAAGCGTTGAGGCTAAATTTAGTTACTTGAAACTGCCCTGCTCTTTCTTGTGGATGAGGAAATGGTGCACCAAAATGAAACACCATAGAACTCCAGCGGTAGAAAAGGTCTTGTTCAAAGTTTTTAAAAAGAGAGCAGGGTACCCCATCACCCCAGAAGCGATTAATTCTGACAAGTGCCCGATTTCGGTATTAGATTTGTGAAAAGCGCTGGCTCCACTTGTTCTTATTTGTTCTTGACCTGGAGCAAAAATCATCTTGATGATTGCAAAAAATTCATCTAATAGATCTTTCTTACGTCTTTAATCAAAACTACATTTTGAATAGAATCTAAATCTTAGTCAAGAGTAATTATTGGTAGATCTAACATAATACGAAAGAATTCCCAATCTACACTGAATTTGCTTTTTTATCCTGATTTTCATCACGAAAAGTCTTTAGTTAATTGTGCCAATATGTGAACCAATTTCGGTTATGGCTTTCCGCTCAACACATGCAGCTCACTAGTGTAATCTTTGCCGATACCTGAAAAGCTAGAAAACACAAAAGTACGCTTTTGTTTTATGCGAACCAGTAAAATTTTGGGTTGAGGCAGGCTGTTCTTAAATTTTCGGCGTCATTTGTTCTTAAATTAATCGGAGAATTTAGTGACACAAATTTATTCTTGCTAGGGCAAAAGTTGTTTTTTATTATTGATCATAACTGTTGTTAAACAAATCAGCAATGACAATGTACTTAGAAAAGACCATGAAAACTATATGATGATTACTTTACAAATGCGTGGTGCTACTCAAAATGTTTTCAAATAGTTTTTCACTCTGAGGCTGGCATTGTTCTTAATTTGTGCTTATATCGTAAGAAAAAATAAACCTCGCAATTTTATAAAATTTTTCTGACAAAAAAGTGTTATTTAATTAATTAGCCTTTCACTCGCCCAGTCCTAAACACTTAAATTCATTTTTTCCTTAGCAATCACTAACGCTAGAAAAAAAAAACTAATCTTGAAAAATCGGGCACGAAAAACACTGGTATCTTCCAACTTGAATTCAGCTACAATAACCTACCTTATATTTAACCTATCTTTTTTCAAAGAAGCTTCCGAGTATTTGGGATAATCATGTCATTATCATATACGCAAATTCAACATGTAGGCTATAATATTTATGAATCGTTTTACATTTTTAAACATGAGTGCTTTTCACTTCAATCTACGACTTTTGAAGATAATGCTGTTCTACATTTTCAAATGTTTCAATGATAATGACAAGCAAATTTAGCTGCACATGTACTCCATCAAAAACATTCGGCGATTTTAACTGATAAAAACTTTATTTTTTACTAACAAATCGGTCAATACACTGATAACTAGTCACTTTTTCTAATCTGCAAGCTTTGTAGAAATAATAATGCTAATTTGCTAATCAAAATATATTTAAAAACAGCAACCTTTGATATTACATGTTTAACCGAAAACAGCAGGCGACTACCATTTCCTAAAAAACTTGTTTTAAAATTTTTCAAGAGGTTTTAAAAGCTAAATAAACGACAATCGTCGTTCCCTTTTTCTCGAAACCTCCTGTTTCTTTCTTTTATTAAAACGTGCGAGAGCGCTCACACTTTTTTGAGAGAAAAAACAGTACTTCAGAACAGATGGTAGTTTTCAAAAGTTTGCATTTCTAGCGCAATATTTGCCGACATTCATTTTTAACGAGATAAAAGTAAAAATACCATAAAAAACATGATTAACTAGAGGGGAATGATAAACGCGTAGACTAACTAACAGTATGTACATTGCAATGTACATCCTTTTTCACCTAACAACTACACTTTTTTGTAAGAACAATTTAGCGAGAACACGTGGCTCATTTTTGCTCCAAATTTAAGAACAAATTAATAACCCTGCTAGCATCGGAATGAAAAAATAAAATTTAAAACAGGTCAAATTCAAAAACAAAAAATCAATTTCTCTCATACAGTACTGCATCATAGCGACATAACCAAGTTTTAGCGATCATAGCCACTGGACCGTTACTGTTTCGTTGTAGCAGCTTGAGAATTGACAAAGAATACTTTTTTTCACCATCCAGTTTTAAAAACAAATGACACTTAACGCTCGAGGAAATTCAAGAACAACAAGCCTCCACCTAAAATTTACTGTTTTAGTAAAAAAAAAGTACAATGGCAAGGCGCGAAGCTATTACGCAAGCGATCAAATGGACGCAGTGCAGTCACATGACAGCTTGTTTTTCGTAAAACTTGACTTCAAAATACATTTTTTTTATAAGAACCAGTAAATTTTGGATTGAGGATGGCTGTTTTTAAATTTTCACGAATTTTCAGCCTCGTATGTTCTTAATTTATAGCAGAATAAAATGATGCAAATTGATTCCTGCTTGGTTAAAATTGTTTCCTTTTGTTAATAGATTACGATTACAGTTGGATAAATCAACAAAGACAATATAAAAAAAGGCCAAAAAAACTCTGTTGAAAAATACACGTACAAAAGCGCAGTATTAGACCATCTTTTTAAATTATTTTTCATGCTGAAACTGGCATTTTTCTTAATTTGTTCTTAAATTTTGAGCAAAAATGAGCCTCGTGTTCTAATAAAATTGAGCTAACAAAAAAAAGAAAAATAATTATACTAATAATAGTAATAAGAAGTGCAACTAAACACCAGATAAAAACTTGCTTTTTTATCCTCTGCCCACCGATTAAAAGAACAATCTGCGAAGCCCAACAGTTCAAACAGCACAAAGTCTTGCTTAGTTAACTGCATTCCGTGTAAAAATGTGCCTAAACTTATGGCGAAATTTTGGATGACAGGATACAGCGTGGCTGTAATTCACGGGGTGTAGAATTTCGAATTTCCGAACTATTAATAAAAAGAGACCAAAACTAGCAGCTTATACTAAGCTCGTTGAAAAATCTTTTTTGACAAAACCAAGTCGCTTGTGTGCCGAGAATGGCGAAATATTGAATTACAAGCCGTTTCTGACTAGTTTTTTAGCCAATAGGGAAGAACGAGAGCATTCTTTTGGTTTTTCCATAGCAAAACTTGACAGCCTACAACAAGCGATTAATTAATATGCGCGGGAATCCTATTTTGAAACAAAAACAGATGGTAGAGGAGTTTGCAAAAATAGGCTCAAAACTGCAAGCAAACTTTGCAAGCTGCAAACTTCTTCAAGTAGCGAGTATTCAACCAAACATAATCCGATTTCGTAAAAGCTTTTTAGACGCAGTCTGTTGGCCGCACATATCGTTTGGGTGTTGTGCCGCTTAGGGATGGGTCGATTAGGTACCGAGATTCAATCCACAGTTAAATTAAAGTTTTCAAACCAACGCAATCAGCGTAATCGTCTAGCTCCTAAATCACAATGCGTACATCCCAAGGCGCCTGATCTTCTTAAGACCAACAGACCGCACCAAAAAGTCATGAACTGCACGTCCGATTGGCTTATGCGAGTACGTCAGTAAGTTTTGTACCAGTACGTACCGAAAAAGTAAGTCCGATAGGCTTATATAACTGTACGTCTGATTGGCTTGTATCACTTATAGCTCCCTAAACAGACTGTCGAAACAGACTATTATGGCAGATAAATTGTTGCGGTCTGTTGCAGTAACTATTGACACTTCGCTACAATCCGTTATTGAGCATTTTACCAGAACTGGTGGGCCCAAATTTAATACAATTTAGAAAGTTATAATCAAGATAAGTATACCAAAAATTAAAAAGTGATGAAATAACTGGACATGCCAGAAGACTAACATGTGCCAATGAGAGAATCTGTCATGGGTACAGATGCGCCAGTAACTTTAGACGCCGTTTGGAGCAATAGAGATATGAAAGGCGTGTGCTTTATCCAAAAAAATGGTTTCAGGCAAGTTTGGATATTCTGACCGAAAATTTGCCTTCTAACATTTCTTGATAGCACTAGCTATAGAAAAATAAAAGCCCTAAAGAACGAAAAGTTAAACAAACACCAAAAGAAGGTGATAGGGTACAACAAAAATGGACAATTAAAAACCAAGCATACAGAATGTACCCGTATCTACCACCAATAAACCAAACTATCAAACTTTTCCACAACTTCAGTTAAAAAACTTCGACGTATATTGCTAATATAAGCGAAAGTTTCCAATTTTGTTTGCTTTTTATTCGAAAGAAACGTTTTAAAATATTTGACAAACATAATGAAAGTCTAAAATATCGATAAACTTGCAAACTTACTTCAAAACCGAAATTACAAAGCTTGATAACAGCAGGAAATAAATGACATCCAACAAAATAAATCCAATTTTACATAGGCAAGCGTTTTTCATTCAATTTCCTTTATACACCTGAAAAACTGCTTTCAAAAAAACAAAAGTACTGAAAAATTGAAAGCCAATAGGGGATGTCGAATTAGGGCGCGCGGGCCATTTGTGGCTCACAATGAAATTTTATCAGATCTGAGCCTACTCTTCACCTGGTTTCCCAACGAAATTATTCTGCGGATACGCGAACGTATCTTCTATTTTCACAACCAAAATGCGCCAAAAATAGATCGAAGATCTTATTTCATCTTCATCTACTTAGACGGCCCAAAATGCCTAAAAAATTGACCGAAAACTTCTTTCCAATGGCCACAACCCTTTTCCTGAAACCAGTGTTGGCCTGCGGGCATTTTTGCGAAGCCGCATTTGGCCCTCCTTCAAAAAAGTTTGAACACCCCTGCTGCAGGTGCTTTTCTACTGTTTGGTTTGCTTGGCTTCAACACAGAAAAAGCAAGATGTTTTCTCAATCAGAGCACAAAGTTATCATTCCGAGAATCGAACCGGGAGTCGGTAATGTTTTGCCACCCGACGTTTAATTAACTGGGCTAGCTATGCCGTCCCTTTCTTAGCTACAATATACGCATGACAATGTTCAAGAAAAAAAAAAACGAAAACAAGCGATAATTTTATCCAAACAAAAATTCGCTGAGAATAATAAAAAGAAAACTACAGTGGCTTAGATGCTACTCTTTTGTTCGAAGCCAGTAGTCATCGCAAATTTTTAGCAAAACTATTATTTTCCCTTGTATGAAAGCAAAATAACTAGTTCTATTTTGACAAAAACTCTCTCAAAACCTCATATTATTTTCAAAGCAAACTTAATAAAAATAAACGCGATTTGATACGGTAAAACTAGCTTTTATGCCATCCAATACTTACCATGTCAGGCAATTTTAAGCAATTTCTTTACGAAGCGCTTTTCAAAGAAAATTTTCTCTCGAAAATTTGGGCTAAATTTATATGATAATTGAAGCGAGACGAGTTTTTATTGAAAAAATTTAGAAGCCAAAGCCTAGACGCCACAGTAATTTTAATATCAAGTATTCGAAAAATTTGTGATAATGCGCTGGCGAAAAGATGAAGTATTCGTAAATACATTTGAAAAACAATTTTTCCTGCTACATTATGGTTTTTGGGCAAGCGAAAAGTTTATAAATTGCAAAGTGACTTTGTCTCTGACCTTAAATCGAAATATGTAGCAGAAAAATCCAAAAATAACAAAGTTGCCAGACTTTTGCGATTTCACGAAAAATCATGTTCACAATGCAATGAATTTTAAAAACTGTACTCAACATATCGGTACTTCACAAAACGAAAAAAGTATCGACAAATTTGAACTAATCCTTCTAAAATCTTTTTCTATCTCATTCGCTTGCTTTCAATCAGTTTTTTTCAAAGAGATTTGACAGAACTATAATGTTGCCAAAAACTAGAACTTAAAAAGTGCAAAAATATACGCAATATTTGTTAGCACATATTTTGGATTAAAGTTATTTTATATTTGTCACGATAGAAATAAGATTGAAGTTGGGTAAAGCTTGGAGTTCAGGAAGACATACAAAATCAACTATTCTGCCTTACTTCGCTGCAAATTATTTAGGAAGTTCCTCTAGTAATCGAAAACTAAATTACTTTTGCATTAAGCTATGTTTTACCAATAAGGAATGGCAACTGTCACTATAACTAAATAGCCAGAACAGCTGAGAATTTTTAAATGCTCAACTTATTTTAAAGCGAAAAGCATCAGTCATTTATTTTGATAAGTAATATTCGAAAAACTTTCGTAATTGCTTTGGGAGTTCTAGATGCCTTTTTTCTTTTAACGTGTGACAGAAAAACAGCAACAGCTGGTAGAAGAAGCATTTGGAACGCTAAAATTAGTTCGTCGACGAAAAAGAAAAAAGACAGTAAATAAACGTTTACATGCTTTCGAAACAGCTGAAAATTAAGGACACGAAAAAACGGATAAGAAGGCAAGAGATCACGGTTTATTCAAAGCCCGAAACTAAAATAAAATTGCTTGAAAATGTGAAAGCACTTAAAATTTTATTTTTTATATTCTAATCCCAAATTTAACTACGAATCTTACTCAAACCTAAACCCAAAGGAATTAGTAAGCAAGGAAGGTATTACGGTTTACCCCAAGCCCACAACCCAAAATTGAAATAACATTGCTTAAACATGTAAAAGCACTTAAAAATAACTTGTTTTGTTTAATTCTAATCCAAATCTAATCTGGAATCTAAACCCAAATACTTAAAACAAAAATACGCCAATAAATACTTTGTATTTGTCTTTTATCTCCACTTAAATATTTCGTGAAAATATCGTATATGCTTAGACTAAATTTACCCACACTATTTGAGTATGTAGTTTGAGTAGTGAAACTCCTTCTGTATTCGTGGAGGCCCAACGCCACATCCAGCAGTGATTGGTATTTTCAAAAAATTGGGTATTATTCGCTTGCTTTCACGAACAAAAAGCCTAACAATCCCCAGGAAACACAACCCAAAGCCTGTGACAAGCAATAGATAATCGCCTATCATTTTTGCTTATCTTTTCTCATCTTCTGTGCCACGGTTCAGATCTGTATATCCTCAAAGTGTCCAAAGCAAAAGCATTTTAAACATGTCCGATGAACTGATTACATTAATAAGTTTTTTCTGTTTCCTAATTGACCCTAATACTTGTACATGTCCAAAAATTTTTGAATGAGATAGGAAAACATTTAGGAAACACCAGACGCTTTTTAATGGGATAAAAGGCAAAACTGTCTTCAATTTGCGACAAGTTACCAAAACTCTGCGATAAGATAGTCGATATGATGACTATATGTGTGGTTAGATGAACATAGCTTACATATTATCAATGACAAATTTCTAGCATTCTCACATTGATAACGAATGGTAAAACTGCAAAATTCATTAAACTGATTCACGCTAGACTAATTGAGGCACTCTTTTTAGCACAAGCTCTAATCAAAAACTTTATCTTTTCCATAATAAAAACGAGTTTTCCAGATAAAAAACAAATTAATGAAATGCTATCAGCACTACATGAACAATTAATTAAGTCATTAAAAAAATTTTGCATTGAGTGTTGAATATTTTGAACGTTTAAACAACGAAATTAAATCGAATATTGATACAATTTTAAATAGTTTTATACATACAAATTGGTGGGTTTTACAAAATTTTCAATTCGTACGAGAAGGTACTAGCATGGTCACCGTCTTCCCAACACGTAGTCACGTAGTTTTACAAAATTTTCAATTCGTGCGAGAAAGTACTAGCATGGTCACATTCTTCCCAACTCGTAGTCACGTAGTGCTTATCACAATAAAAGGCGTGCGGATCATTTAACTGTTAGCATCTAACGCTGTCCTCTGACAGGAGGTTAAATAAGCAACTGCAACAATAAAATAAAAGCAATGTTGCAAAAAAATTAATTCAGTTTCTTGAGACACAAACCCACCTAGTCACAAGGTACCCACGGATTTTAAGATTTCTCAACAAGTTTTAAGTTAGAGAAATCTTTATTTTTGCGGTATTTTACGCCGAAACTTTTTAAATTTCGGGATCTCCCCGGATCATTGCGCATGGGCGAAACTAATTCTGCCAGAAATTGACGCAACAGTGGAGAACCCTTATCAATAATCAATTTAACCGAACCTGGAAACGAACCCAAAACTCCAGATCCAGAGGCTAGAAGAACGTTAACCACTCGACCACTTGTTAAAAGTTCCATCAAAATTTGCAGACTTATACCCAAGTTTTAGTCACCATGCACGGTAGATATGCGTTGCTCGCTTGATACTGGCCTACGTTTCTGGCTCCACTTATAACGAGCCCGACTAAACCAAAGGTTAGAGGTTTAATCCTGCAGCACGCAACAATTTTTTTCAAGACTTGAGTAGGGGCTTAAGAAGCTTTTAGTAAATACGGCTGTACATTTTTATTTGGCGACTGAAAAGTAAAATCAAATTTTCTACGAAAGGTACGGTTTGCTGTACCAACGATGATGAAAAAAGTTAAAAATTAAACTCCCAACAGACAAGATAAGTTTTGCTTCTCACGACAAAATTCATGTCAGCGATCGTGTAAAACTGATAAATTTTGAGGAGAAAACTTTACGAACAGCTCTAGAAATCAACAAATTTACATGCTTTTTTCTCGGAAATTGATAAAAGATGCCTCTATTTTTACTCAGTTACTTTAAAAACGAAATACCAATTCTGAAAATCGTCTTCAAAGTTGTTCTTAAGCAGTGAAAAAGATGTCGGGCTAAATTTAAACCCCAATCCTACAATTAGCCTCATAAAGGGTAGTGTAGTCAAATTTAAATGAATTTTTGGGTCAAAGCTTCTCATTTTTCTAAACCAGCTCATAAATGATCCCCAATTAAAATAAATAATTAGCTAGGAATTTTTAGTGCGAAGTGCATTTTGTATTTTAATAGGGGGTCTGGATTATAGGGGTTAAAAAGAGCAATCAATGTCATTAATGCTCCAACGAAAACAAATGCCTCAATTGCTTATTTTTTTGGGCAGGATTTTAATTATACTGATGCAAATAAACAGGCTCAAGACTAATTAGATGCTGCGTAAGATTTTTTTAAAGTTTCAATCAATTACAAGCTTTATACTTTTAAAATCGCATTTCAACCAATGAGATTACTTTATTTTATAAAATCTTTATCAGAGAATTCCAATTAGCTACTAATATTGTAAAATTAGGACTTAGTCCTTTGCTCTAAAATCGTGCCAAATCTTCTTGTCTAACGTTGACTCGAACCCTATTACCAAAACCCTAAACCTTGTCCATCATCTCACCTTTAAAGCATATTATAAAAATGCGGGGATGATTTAAGTCATATCTCTTTTTCTCTCTTTAACTTGAAAAAATCCGGTTAACGGACACACCTAAAACAGACAGTCCACGAAAACTCACAAAAATGTTGCCTAGATGCATGCAAACTTAGTAAACTGGATTATTTTTAAGTTAGTAAAATTTCTCATTAAAACCCAACGTATGGGGTACCTTTTGAAGCTTCTAAAAAACTGTACAAAATAATCACTATGGACAAAACTAAAGCATAAAAGATTTACAAGACACTTTTTCCTTTTTCATATATTAAACTGGTTTTATATTTCATCAAACTGAAATCTGTTTTCTCAAACTTTGTGCTTCAACAAATGAAAACTGATCCAACGACACAAAATAAACTGTTTCTCTGCCAAAAGTATAAACCTAAGTTCAGACAGTTTCTTTTATTGTATAATATATATCGTATTTCGGCTTTTTTCAACGAATAGGCTTTATTCAATAATGTCCAAAGAAAATTCGCTTCACTAAGTATCTATTATGTTCTCTTATTGGTCTTTTGGGATAAGTTGCCTTTAGAAAAGCCTTTCTGTTGCGAAAAAATGTTGAAAGCCAAATTTATCAAGAAAATACAAAAAAAGCGCGGGCCATTAACAAAAAGAAGTCCCAAAAGACAAAAATTCTTCGGTTATTTGGCACTGAAATGCGAGTTGAAATGACTGAACCTGTTGATAAATCTTAATTGAATGAACTGACGTCACCACTTAAACTACACAAAATAACGCGTAGAACCATTTCCAAAAGCTTAATGTTTAACTTTCAATACAATTTCTACCTTTTACCTAATTTATAAACTTTCAAGTTGTACATAATACTTAAAAATTTTTACTAAAAATAAAACATGAAAAAACACTCAAATTTTACGAAAACAATTCATCACAAAAACCGTTTAGTCGAGGAAAAAACTTTTTGTTAACACTCAGCAGATTAAATAAACTTTCCGGTACATAAACTTGGATACTTTTGCTGGATTGATATAGAAAAACGTAGAAAATAAAACTAATCAGAAATCTCTAAATTAGATTCAAGGTCAGAGAAGAATAGAACAATAGATGCAGTTTTCGAAATAAAAAGACCTTTAACATTCTGCGCGTCATAAAAAACAAGCATATTTTTTTTCTCTAAATTTATTTAAGAGTGATTTCGTAAAAAAGCGTGGGATATGCATAGGTAAAAAGGCAATGATATACTGAGTGCTTGAAAAAACAAGCCTCGACCCAAAAATTCGCGGAAGAATATGAATTTGTCTATTTCTATTCACAATTTGACTCTTTGGTCGCTTTTTACCGATACATTTCTGACTACCCAAAACACTCTATTACCAACAACATTTTAACATTTTAGCATGAAAACGTAAGCATAAAGACATACAAGCAATAGGGGATAATTCTTATTCTTTTCCAATAAAAAAAAAAAACTTGTAAATACAATAAGCCGAATAAACAAAAACGTCTGCAACTAAAACGGTAGACTCGGGTTCGATTTCCGTTTGGGTCCAAATTAAATTGATATTCAGAGCTTACTAACCTAACATTTAGCGTTAAAGACAACTGAATTCAATTGCTACTCACTGTTACATTTTGCTTTAAACTCTTTATGAACATAACATAGCGATAAAGGTACTGCTTTAAATTCATGCGTGGTAAGAAGAATTTGAATACAAACTGATTTATAGATTTGAACTTAAAATTGCTCTACAATCAACCATGAGCAAGCTATATGTCACAGGAAAACAATACAAAATTGCAGACTTAATTTCTTAAATTCTGAAAGGATTTTTTCGATTAAAAAGACCCCAAAAAATGATTTTTTTATCAGAAATCCATAAGATTTTTATTTCTCTGGAGATTTTCGACAATAAATGCGACTAAAATCAATACAGGTTGTTTTATACCAATGCTAAAATAAATTTCAGCATTTTATCGGCAAAGCAGAGCGTATTTTGAACATGATTTGATGCAAAGTGACTATCAAACATATGCGTCTGTCTAGCAACGTCTGTCCGTCTAACCATACCAACACAAAGCAATCGTTTTGGGTTCTGTCCGCAAGTTTTTGTCAGACCCAGTCATCTCGAAGGATACACTGCTCGACCCCTTTGGAAAATAAATGTAAATCGTTTCCCAAGAACAGAAAAACGCATGACCATGTCGGAAATGGAACCAAGAGCCTTTCGCGCTCTTCACTAAAGAGTCCATGACAGCGGATCGCCGCTGCCAACCGCGAACGAACTGGCCGCCAACTAATCTTAACCTTACTTTTGGCGGTCAGTTTGTTCACGGTTAGTTGACTTAGTTCGATTTCTACCCGTTACCTTTGACTAAAAAGAGCAATGTTCAAAGCTTTGCTGACTTTGAGTCAAACTGCCACCTGTCCCCACACATGGTGGACACTCTACAGTCCGTATAGCTCGTCTTTAACTCCGAACGTCAAGCTATGAATGCTGATTTTGGGTCTTTGGTTTAAAATCCTTTTTACACCATTAGAAATTAAACGCGAATCTATTTAAACCTTCTATCCTCTATAACAGACAGACTGTCTTTCGCACCAAACAAAAATTGATCAAAATCAATTAAATTCAAAGACGAAAAAGTCGCTAAAACACTAGGCAAAGCAATTTTCCTAATATTGCAGCTCACAAATTATTTGACTGCAAGAAAATGCGTGTAATTTGGTTAAAAACTAAAAGGATTTCCATCGGCAAAAAAAATCAATCTCAAAAACGAAAAATCCATGCCAAAAAAAGAAAAACGAACAGCAGCAGCTTTTTAGTTGATTGACTTTTTTCGGCAAAATCGATAACGCAAAAACTGAATCAAGCAAAGTTACCATTATGCTGTCAAAAACGAAAAATCTTGAACGCTTTAAAATATCGACCAAAACAGATAAAAGCTGAAATTTCTCCTGCTTCCAGATAGCAAACAAGACAAAAATGAGAGAGCCATTGTTTTTCAACTTACTAGGTTAATTTTTCTCAAAAACTCAATATTCTTGACAAAGTTGACCCGTAATGAAAGCAGTCATTGGTCGTTACTATTCCGAAAAATTCGCAGGTTAGTTCCTCGCAATGAAACTGCAGCAGCTGCACTACCATATTGACTTAGTTTCTATCGTCGATGCTTTGTCGATGCATCGCAATGATGTCTAGAGTTAAATTTCAATTTCAGACATTTTTGATGTCTAGAGTTAAATTTCAATTTCAGACATTTTTGATGTCTAGAGTTAAATTTCAATTTCAGACATTTTTCAAGATTCCTACCTACATTCATGCGACGTACAAACCAATCACTTTCCCAATTCCAACTTAAATAATGCTGGGATAATACTAACCCTAATATTGGCGATCGCGTTCAGTTGACTTGGTTCGATTATTTCGGTCGAAAAAAGTCATGACCAACGAGTTTGTCAATTTTGGCCGCATAATTACCAAGCAGAACCCTCTGGCTACGATCCTGTGACCTACGCGCTGACCCTTCTCTCATACTTGTTTTTAGATTTTTATTCCATTTAGTTTGAACCAAAAATTTCTGTTTTACGCAAAAGCATTTAGATGTGGCAGTAATAGCTAGTCAAGATACCTAGGAGCTGGTAGCAGCATCTAAACTACTTGTGGAAATTCAGTTTTATCTTGGTAATAAAAGCCATTGAATTAAAACGAATAGAACAGCTGTTCAATTTTGTCATTTCGCTCGAAAATTTAGCAGTTATTTTCCAGGAAAACAGGCACACTATTAGGCAGAGTGCTAGCTACAACTGTGAAAAGCACTTCAGTTTTAACTAAACACACAAAATATTTGACAAAGTTTGAGGGCTCATTGATTGTAATTACTCATGATCTACACAGAACCACTTTACCGTACTGAAAAATCGAGACCATAAAAAGCTCTCTTAGTTATATCAAATGTAGTAATGCAAAATAAAAAAACACTTTAAAAGATCAAGCATAACCATATTGCTGAAAAAGCGTTTTTAATTAACAAGATTTTTGTGTCGCATTTTTGGTAAGTAGTATACCCATAGCTTTCCCTGATATCAAAAAAACTAACGATTGCATTAACTACTGTGGGGCTCGAAATATTTTACCGGGCTCTACCAAGAACGACGATCAAAATGGGTTTAGCAAGGAGTGATCCAAGATGCTTACCTGTTATCAAAATGCCCTTGCTTTTGCGTTCAAAATTCGTAATATCTTCGAATCTGGTTTAAAAATAGAAGGATATCGGCAGATCATCACAGAAACGAGATGTTGTGTCAGTGTGTACTTGGGAAAAACACTTTACAATTAATTTCCTTTGGGGCCAAGGCTACATCTCGTGCTGACCCAGCCTGAAATAAGGCTTGTAAAAAAAAAACAAAAAAGAGCAGTTTGTGCTGGTGGTTCGACGTATAAATGAATAGAAATAGAATTATTCATATGGTTTGTGTTTTAGTATCATCAATTGCATGGGCCGCAGTTATGAAAGAAAATCTTGTTATGGTATATTACATAAGCGTATATTACTTTAAAACGGTCGCTTTAGAGAGTAGAAATTTGAATGATATTTTTAGAGATGTTGACAAGTTGTCAAATCTTGTTGTCGTAAAACTAATCAAGCTAATTTTGCTTAAACTCGCATGCACTCTTTCTACATAGCATTAGAGTGGCCTAATCAAAAACTCGATGCTGAAAAAGAGTTAAGAAAACAGCTGCAGTAAATTTTTATGGTCGCAATTTACTTCATTTTAGTCAACTTTTAAACCCCGAAGCCAAAAAGGCATAAATAAAACATAAGGAAATGGCAGTTAAGAAAAAGAGCGACACAAAACCCGTTTTTATCGTAAATTTTCCAAGAAAAAAGCAAAAATGGCATGAAGATTGTTGAAAATTTTTATTGATTTTTTCTTTTACTTGTTCTTTTTCATTTAACTCATCTTTTAAACGAAGGTTGTTACATTTTACGAGTAGTCCAAAAACTCTTCCTTAAAGCAAAATTCACTGTGATTTTCCACAGGTTTGGACCAATCAGATGAAACCAATAGATTAGGGAGCTTTATGGCCGCTACAAAGTTTCGTACACGTCAAAACAATGTTTTTTGCAGTAAAAAATGCTAGCACAGCTGTTGCAAAACTGGAAAGGATCAAAAACTTTGCAGCATTAATGTTGTTCATGAAAAGATATTCCCGATGTAAAGTTTCCAAAAATTATTTTCCGACAAAATTTCGCTGGTGTCAGAAAATCACGACAACAGTTGGCTTGACAATATACTAAAATAATTGGGCAAAATCGCTTCAAAAATCAAAATTAGGCAATTTCTAGTGACGTCTTTAATTCAATGCGGTAATTTTCAAAATTTCGTTGTTTTGCTTAAAATTATGGATGATTTTGAAAAAAATTAACAATTAAAACTTGTTCACGTCAAACCAAGGGCAAAACACGTAAATACCAAAGCATTTAACTTGAAAATTTTATGAGAAACAAATTAAAAATTAGCCTAAATTATTTTTTTCTCTTTTTAACCCATGAATATTAACCAACATCACGTATGACTAACCACACCTCCTTCTAATTAAAATTTGTGGTCTCAGTAATGATTAAAATTTCCATTGATAAAAAAAGTTAATTGAAATCAGCGAATTTATTAAATTGATGATCAAAACAGACGTAACATTAAACTATGCGACATATCTAACCCAAATGATTCAAAAGTCATATTTACAAACAACAACATATTTTAAAGGCATAGTAATGCTCAAGTTAAACTTGAGTAAAAACTTGATTCAGCTTTAAACCGAGATTCTATACTGGTGTGGTAAAACGGCTGACTCTATCAAGTTTTTTTTTAAGAAACACCACATGTTAGATTTACGGTTAAGCTATATTTGCAAGAAAGAAATAGGACAGTCATCCTTTTCATTCCTGAAACTCATTTAAAGGTAACATCTTTGAAAAAGACAGTTTTTAAAGGAACGATTGATTTGAAGCATAAACGAAAAAATTGGTTTTAATAAGCGATAGAACTTTCAACAAAAAAAGCAAAATTGTACTGATTTTAGTATTGGCTTTCCGTTATAACAGAGTCTATTGTAGGTTACGTACAAGAAAAAGAAAATCGTTACCAACTCTAATCTAACTTCAACTAGAACCCTTACTCTAATTTGACACATGCCCTGACCTTAACTCAAACCCCAAAACCTAATGTTAATCAAAATCCCGAAATGAGCGAACCAGCACCCATTCTTTGCTCACTAATTAATTACCTTTATGGCTACCGCGTAATAACAAACCACATAACGTAAGCCACTCCCTTTAGGAGCCGCTTCGGAGGGTGAAAATGCTTACAAAAATTGCCTCAAGTGTACGCCCCAATGACGTCACTACCTTCTCAAAACATGTTTAAACAGTTCAAAGAATAAATAAAAGTCTTTACATGGCTAAAAAATTTTTGATTACAAAATAATAAAAATTTAGGAAAAATTCTCTTCCAACATAATTCATTATTAGGCTAATAGAGAAAAAATTTGTTGTTTTCAACATACAAAAAAACTATATCGCTCTTTAAGTTTCACAAAACACTTTTTCGAAAAATTCATAACTAGCGAACTATTCGGCTATCCTTCAACAAAGTATAATATTGGATGTGGGCAAGCTTTGGTTAACTAAAAGCGTCGTAAAAATTCGCGAAAATAACGATTCAAATATTTGAGCTGGCTAATAATTTATTTTAGTTAAACAAAAAATCGGGCAACGGTCGCCCAAAGTGAAAAATACACTGAAAGTTACTCAAAAACCTTTCTCAGCAACATAACTCTTGCGAAATATGAAAATATGTGATTTTGGCTGTCAAAAAACTAGAACTCAAACAAGCTAGAAATCTAGCTTAACATTTGCCATTAGCTTTTTAATCTTAAGCTCGGCCAACTTGCAACTAGATAATTTATTTGTTAATATTTTTCAAAATTACTATTTAACCCGAAACTTTTAACATAAAAAGAAGGCCAGCTTCATTTCAGCAGAAAATCGATCTGCTTTTTTTATTTAAACCTAATCCAACTTCAACCAAATTCAAATCTTTACTCTAAAACTAACCGTAACCCAAACCTGCCCTTAACTTTGAAAACGCAATTAAAATGCACGGGTAAATATTTCCATTCTATTTTTACTATCTTTATTCAAAAATTTCCAAGGAAATTGTTTCTTTTTAAAAAAAGAGCAACACTCATCTGCACTGTCTTTCGTGGTCGCGTTGAAAGGTTGTAGTCCAAGCACTAGATAGCTTACTTTGCTGCAAAATAAGTCTGTCTGTACTGCCGGAACCAAATCTTGCTGTTATTCCAAATCAACTAAAATCTGATTACCGTCATTCAATGCTTAAATTTTCACTAGGCCACCAAAACCATGAGATCCGTTTTTTTGTCAAGAACAAAGTCAAACTTTTCTACTGTTAAAATCTCTAACAGCTGAAAACTTTGAACAAAAAAAGAAAGGTAAAAAAGACTTAGAGCGTTTAAGTTTTCGACACTTCATTTGATGACGAACTAACACAGCTCGCTGTTGAAATTTTAAAGGTGACCGCTGCACGACAGCCCGCTGCCTCACACCTTTTTTCTGCAAAAATATGAATGTAAAAGCACCGGCTCAATTTAAAAACCTTTGAAAAAGATTAAAGTCTGAGGCCTGATTAAAATATTTACTATTGCTAAATGATTTTTTGAGTGTTTTCATGCAAACTGAAACTGTGAAACAACTTTACATAACAAATCGAGTAAAAAGTATAAAAATTTGAATATTTAATAATGAAATAAAAAAAATCGTGCATTTGCTTTTACAAACGGAACCAAATTCACCAAACGAGAGCTTTATATAGAAGATACTACTCTACCACAAAACAAAAAGCTAAGTAGCATATTTTACTGAGACATTTCCACAAAGCTGTAGCATGATCACCTATTTTTCTTGAGTTATATCAAATTACATAAAATGAAAACGTCAACTAAATTTAGCACAAGTCACCTGTCACATGACTATGATATCATTAAAAAAAAAAAGATCTAGCAGTTAATATGGGGTCTGTTTGCAGTGCTTACAGGATTTTAATATTTGTTTATAAGATGAACTACAACGTACAAATGTTAGCTTGCTTCTAAAGTAATTTAAATTTAATTTCTTGAAAAATCTCTCCACATATTGTTTCGAAAGAATTTACCGAATCTGTTATGAGTGGGTAAACGAGAAAAAATAGAAAAGTTATAAAATATTCTGACTAACATCAATAGTCAAACCACTTGTTTCCATCATTTGCAATTTAGTTTGACCCATTTTAATCATATCTAACTTAGTGCAAAATAAAGGGAATGAGGTAAGTTATTCCAAACGTTAAGGAAACATTTGTGATGGAGTATAGCTGAAAACGTCACAAAGCCGCAACAAAAAGCAAAGGTAAGACGATCAAACAACAAAAATGCCAATAGCTTGTTACTTTACCTCTTCTACGTATACTTACTCAAACTTTTTTAATATCAGCACAATGTTTCAGGTTGTATTATTAAAGACTTAACGTTAACTTTCCTGAATTGGCCAACAAAAAATTCACCAATGTTTTCAAATGAACAACTGTTATATCTTTTTAAACTATTTCTAAAAATCAATACCGTAACTCGAGTACTGCAACTGCGAGCAAAAAAAGAAAAAATCGAACAGCTATAAATTTTTTCTCAAGTTGTTAACCGTCCAATAAACCCTTGAAATTGCTTTTTTTTCTCGGAGGAAAAAGATAATTTGAGTTTTAAAATCGCTCAAAATCTTAAAACGACTAATGAAAACAATGGCAAAAACAACTCGATATTCTAATACAAAATTATTTTTGAAAAACTCGCCTTCTAAAAGTTGCGCAGCTACTGCAAATCGCATTTTAATATACTAATTTTTTGATCAAACCAAACAATAAAATGCTCAATTTGCTCATTTAAAACAGGAGTTGACAGCTCAAAAATTGGTCCAAAAGTACCGAATAAAATCACAAAAAAATCTAAAACTGAAAAATTATTTTTTTTATACATAGAATAAAAAATATGTTGCGAAATTGATAAAACATCACAAAAGTGTCTCTTTCTCCAGAAAATTTTAATATGGAAATAGAAAAAAAGGAATAACACATATTCAATACTCATTCTGGTATTTTAGATTAATGTTTTTGGGGTAGAGGTTGGGGTTAGAATTAAAAGAAGCAATGAACAAATTTCTAACTTAAATAGACTTTTTTTTATACTTCTTAAACACGAAACAAATTACAAATGTAAAACGACGTAATTATAATTTGTGTTAGTTGTTGAAAATTCAATAGTTTTATCTTTGTTTTTACAAAAGCACTTAGAAAAGCGCAAAAAAGCACGTCATATGTTAAGGGGTATCAGTGAGGAATTGTTATAGAAACAAATCGTCGTTATTTCTTGTTTGAAACCACTTCAAAAGCACAAAATATTTCACAACCTACTTTTTTTGTCCAAACAACAAAAATCACTGAAGGGCCACTTAAAAATGAAAAGTCGATGATGTTTTTACGTTGAAATTAACGGTAATTACAACAACTCATGGGGCTAGATAAAGATACCGTGTTGTTGTTGTTGTTCGAAATTCCATGTTATTTTTGCAAGCTCAATGCGTATTTTAACAGCAGCGAAATAATGGCCTATAACAACAACATGTTATGCACGACAAATTTAGCTCCGATTTTCCGATGTGGCTTTGACACAGTTGCAAAGCACATTAATCTTTCAATTTATCATACTTCTAGGCAGTAAAAATGAGGGAGGGTGGCAGATTTTGGAACAAGATGCTTTATATCGTCCTACTTTAGGTAAGAAGGCTGCAACCAAACCTCAAAAGCCTCAAACCAAACAGGGGATCAAGACTTTTTGAAGAAATGCCCAATTAATACAATTGTGAAAAAAACCAATAGAACCAATGAAAATTAGGGGGTCAATCTAAGAAATAAAGACTTTACATTCGCCTCCTAATTATACAGTGAAAACATTAGTCAAACGAATAATAAAACCATCTAGCGTCTGGCAAGACAAACTCACTAAAACCAGTACATGCTGAACAAAGAACAAGCGTGTAACGGGGTTGCATCTCGGATCTCTGTCGAGACAGTGTACTTATGATACATCAAATTGATAGAAAATGGATTAAGTGTATGTTGAAACGTCTAATGATTTCATTGTTTGTTTTGTTCTGGTTTTCGGGAAAAATTTCGACTTATTTCTAGTTTTAGAAAATTCTGCTAATATAGAAAGACAAAAACACACACCGGAACGGTAATATACTCCTGGCATAAAATAAAGAAACAAGTGAATCAGAAGCGTGGCTATATGTTGCATTATACAAATACTACATTGGTGTATTTTAGTTAATTTATAAGAAAACGAAACTAAGTCCCTGTATTGGAAACGTGCTTCAACGCGAATTATTTATTTTCCTGCCACATTTTCTAGTTAACTCATGATTTGGCCAAAGGTTAGTTTTATTGACTAATTCAAAACAGGGACCATTTTCCATATAAAAGTGACAAAAAAAACAACAACAACAATTAAATTCAATCTCTTTCTTTAACTTAAACAGAATTTTTCAATCAAAAAACAAAAAATAACGATTGACGCCAATGCTTACGAATTTTAAGCTAACGATGAATCTTAACCTTTCATGTAAAATGAGTTAAATAGCAGAGAAATTACGCCAGGTAAATAAATAAATAACGTAATATTTAAAACTATAAAAAATATACTCATCCGTAACATGCAAATTTTGCTCGAAATACGTGCCAAACATCTTCTAAATACGGCTAAAACCCAGGTGCTGGAATTAACATTCATAAAATGACAAAATTATGAGCCTAATAAATATTCAAAAACCGGATAAATCTTCTTTGAAAAATTTAGATATCATAAAGTAGTGTATCTAAAGGTATAGTACTATTTGCATTAAAAGTTATTTCATCGACGAATTTGATATTGTGTATTAGATATAATTCTAAAAAGATAAAATAAAACATGCATGAATGGCGCATATCTTTAAAACCGATTATAGTACAAACAAACATTTGACCGTTTTAGGCAGTGAAAAATTGAGGAAGTAATGTTACCGGTAGGTATGTTTCTAAATCACCCATTTAAGATATTCATAAGAAATATTTCATAACTACACCTTGTAAGGTAGCAAGCTAAAGAATTACGATACAAATATCTAAAACATAATTCTAAAATTAATATTTTGCACTACTAAAGTAAATACGAAACACTTGAGAAGTTGATTAAAAATTACCAAATAACTTCAAACGTTCTAAAAAGCAAGAGCTTTATATTTAACAACTTCTAGTTTCGCACACACACACAATATAATATTTATATGAAAGTAGAGCTACCGACAAACCAATGAAGTAAGTGTTTCTTAACCTGGGGTTCGAGATCTGACTGTAGGGGGTACGTAGATACTGAATTCCAACGATTTCTTATCCGACTTCAATCATTTTCGAGGTCTAAATGCCCTCATTTAAGTCTTGCCGCAAAAAATATTTTTTGCTATTGTATTTGTTGAAAAGGGGCGGGAAAACTGTTGGCGGTTTTAAAGAGTTGCCAGCAAGAAAACGGTTAAGAATTACTGCAACAAAATTTTTGAAAGTAATGATCAGCCATTGAACACTTTGAAAAAGTATTATGAACAACAGGTCATTCTCACTCTTTAGAACTAACCAAAGTTGATGACGTTATTTAACACAAAGAAACATCTTAAGCTACAAACGCCTAACCAAGAACCATATTAAGTAGCGTTTCGTAAGAACTACGATGTCGTACGTTTTTGCTTGTTTTGAGTAAAAAACGTAGTAAACCTTCACGATGAGTTACATAATCAAATTCAGTTTTCACAAAGTAAACTAAGGATAAGCTAAGATCATTAACATAGCATATTTTATTAATTAGAAACTAAAGAGAATCGGCCAGTTTATCGAGCAGTAATGCACTTGTCTTTGGAGCGGGAGGTTTGAAGTTTAAATCTCGGGCAGGTCAAATCGGATACAGTGTTGCCAATGGCTCGCCACCGCTGTGACATTTCTTCAAAAGGAGCTGTGTTGCCCGGGCGCAATGACGTAAAGATGGACCTCGTAAACTCGTTACACGCTTCGGCGTAATACAGCGAGTATAATGAAAAATTTGAGATTTGATTCGAGAAACTAAAGGGAATAGATACGTTTGTTACGGGTAATAGCAATTGCTTTAAACAATATACGCAGTTTCTTATAGCTGAGATATGTTTAAAATAATTGCTCTTAGAAAATTAAATAATCTAATTGGATTTAAACATTGTTGCTTTATGACCAGTTCATTATCGAGTATTACAATTCAGTGAGGGAAATGTGGCGTAATTTGACTTAAAACAGTTTATTTTTCAAAATTTTGATTCATTTTATCCTCCGCATTACTAACTGCTTGGCAATAATAAGCATTAAGCCATAAAAAGCATGTAGTGGATACCAATTTAGTCTTGACTGAAGAAGCTGAGGAAATGATAGAGCTATGTGGTATCGTTATTGATTCACCGAGGGACACTGTTGCCGATACCACTTTGGTTCTAAATTGCCTTGGCAAAGAATCAGCAATGTAAGTTTTGCGGTCAAGCCGATTCCGGTCTATCACTAAAACCGGCAACTCCTACTATCCCTTTCGAACCAAGCAAACTAATCTCGAGCCAACTGACTGCCTACATTAAAATTGGGGTTGGCTGGCGTTAAGTTGGTTAGTTGTGGCGGTCAGTTAAGCGGTCAGTTGTCGAGAATCCGCCCATTTTAAGGTTGAAAGTCACGAATGAAAGCCGTAAATATCGATTTTTAAGTTTTGTCTTACCCCAACCGGGAATCGAACCCGAGTTCACTGTTTTAGTCACACTCGTTAATTAAATAAACGATTGATTGGTTTAATAACCGACAGCACTGATACGGATAACAATACACAGAATGGTGTGAATAAGAACCATGAGTCCCGACATTAAATGCGAAGTTTTGCCGTTTAGCCGTTCAGTGGTCGAGTGGATGGGGCGTCTGTCACTAAAAATGTAAACTCGGGTTCGATTCCCGGTAGGGTCACCCCAAAGCCTATAAAAATTGATTTGAACAGTCTCTCAGCTTGACGTTCAGCATTAAAAAGGACAGTGCAAAGCCTTTACCGGTATGGTACAGACAGGTAGCAGCTTGACTCGAAGACCGAAAAGTTCCTTTACTGACTCCGGGCCGAGGCTACGTGGGGTGAATAAACTGTAATTTTAATTACGAATGGTCTCAAAGCAAAGCTGGACAGCGATATTTCAAGCAGTTAGTTCTCATCGTTTTATTTCTTCGCTTTCAACTTCTCGCAAAAATATAATGCTTCACAAAAAACTTTTGTCTGTCTACAAATCTGAAAAAAAGACACTGCTGTAAAGATGCAAATCAAAACTAAAACTAGAAGCCACTTTCAGACAACTTTCAAGTTAACAAAACTAAGTGGCCCTCCAGCACTCGCTCAAATTTCGACAAATTGCACCCAAACGTAAAAATACGATCGCCGATTAAATAATTATTGACTTGAAGCAAATAATTTCAACCTTTTTAAACTTCTCTTTCGACTTCGAATTAACTCGCGAAAACCCATTAAAAGCCCAGAGTTGGTAATTTCTTTGGCTTTGAAAGTTAAATTACAGCTGCTTAAGAGATTAAAAGTCGGCCAGGGTAGAATTTTTAAGCCAATCTAAAAACTAAATAAAGGTCTAGCTGGCATATGGCAATTTTGAGGACAGTTTTTTAATAAAAGAACAAAAAAACAACGTTTGAACTATAGAATCCAGAGTTCTTGTTTGATGCCCATAGCTCAAAAATTCTTTTTCTGACGTTGTTTTTTAATATTTCTTCTTGGTTTTTCTTCCTGTTTTGGTTTAACTTTTGCAAGCTTTTTTCTTTTTTCTAAGAACTTTTTCTTTTTCAAACAAAAGGTATCAAAAAATGGTGAACAAAGCAAAAGCAAAAACAGAGTAAGATTGCATAAAATTTCAGCAGTAACTTTAACTGCGGGAACAATCGTAGTATCCGTTAAACTGAATTCAAATTTCTAAAGAATCTCTTAGCCTGTAGTATCAGCCTATTGCCCCTATCCATTACCAACTTCTTTCTAAGCTCAATTTAGTTGTAAAAGCAGCTTTTTGACACAATTGGGCACTATATTTTTCAAACGCAAACTCGTCTTTTTCAAGTTTTGTGTGTTTAGTCTTGCTCTACCCGTATTTTTTTCAAAAAACAAGCGTTTTTATTAGTTTTAAAAGGTTGTAAGCACACTTAACTTTACTGATGGACAATGTACAATAGGCTTTCATTAAACGTTCATTTCTCAAAAAAATTTAATAATCTTATATTTGAGCAAAAAGAGGCGTCATTATGCAAATAATTTCGTGTCAAAACCACGCCCCCAAATTTGCGGCCGGAAATAAAGATCGGGGTTAGAGTGTAGAAAAACTAAGAGCAATATACTTTGCGTGTACAGAAATTAAAAATTTGAAGAAAATTGTTATTTGTCTAAATATCAATTTCTAAAGTTACAGTAGCTAAACAACGACTAAGTAAATTCGTGAAACATTTTTGCAAAACCTAATCACGAAATTTGTCGAACGAAAAACAAAAAAACTGACCATTACAACGAAATCTTCAAAATTTCCTGCATTCTATTTTAATCGCAATTTGCATTATATAAACGCAACTTGCAAAAACGATTTGCAACATTTAAAAGTAGCGGGCTTTAAGAGCTTTGACAAACATGTTGTGGAAACACTATCTCGTTTCGATGAAACTCGTTTGGCTACAGCATTCGTAGGAACAAAATTAACTTTTGGTTTATTAATAAAAATTGAAATACGGAGCTCTGGGGAAAATTGCCCCTGAACCTCCGAATAAGGGGCCTCTAAAACGGGATTATGCACCACAAGCTAAATTCCAAAATTCGGGGTTGAAAAAGTCTTCAACACTAAAAGTAAGTTTCCAGTTTCCACTGGCCCCCTTCCCCGACTGTAATCTGCCCCAGGGCCCCCGTAGCTTAATTCAGTAAATCGATGAAACTAATATTGCCCAATAAACACTGACAGGCTTTTAGACACAAGCAGTTATGGTATAATCGGGGCAATAATCAAAAAAATGAACTGCCAATTACTGCACTATACTTTCGTCAGTCATATGTAATTGAGGAAACATACTGTATAGCAAAAGTTTTAAATACTACATTGCAAAAAAAACAAAAAAGGTAGAGGGGAGATTTATCGTGGAAACGGGGTAAATGCTCCCCCCCTACTAAAGTTTTAAATGCCACTACGATAAAGATAAAACTTTCTGAAACGTTACTCCTTTGTTTCAAAAAAATGGACCTATTGCAAAAAGTGGATCCATGTTCAAAGCATATCCATACCGTAGGAATGCTGGATAGTTAAGAACCTTTCTAGCTTTGTCACGGGTATTGCGAAAAACGTTGCTGCGACCAAACCTATCAAAATTTCGCTATCTACAGTGCAACTACCGATGACTTTTTTTAACTGATGATAATAATGAAACATAAACTATAAAAAGATTTGATAAAAAATCACTTTTTTAGCCAATTTTTCAATTGTTTAAAAACGGATTCAAAAATAATTGGTCTCATAATTTCGCATAATCATTATAATTACCATACTTTTTGACCGTTTTTCTACTATGTTAATGGGCCTGTTTTTCGTCATACTTATTTACATAAAGCTTATGGTAAACAAAAAAGGTAATCAACAATAGATTTTCAGGTTTTACCTTTAGTATACGCATCTAAATTACTAAATGAGCTATATATACCTAGCACAGTCTAAACAGCTTTTGTTGTATTTTCCACGAAAGAAAAAAATAACGCGCTAAACTATATAATGTACATGACAATACTCACTAGAAGGAAGGAATGATGTCCCGTGATAATAGAAAAAAGTGTTTTACTTTCTTTTAATTGTTCTTTTATTCAGAGAATTTATGAAAATGCTCGTTTATGCATTATTTTTCAGTGAAATTTTTCTTTTTTTTTCTTTTTATCCTTAGTTTCGTAAAGAATTTTTTTCTTTTTTTAAACTTTCTTCAGAGCTTAGATTTCAATTTTAGGCAATTTACAGAAATTACTACAAAGCCGTGAGTTATATCACAAGACTTTTTTGGCAAAATATTTACCCTTTGATATTTGTTGGAACGAAGCAAATGTTATTGCAGTAAGTCTAACATTTTTACTCATAATTAAAGTGGAATGAAAAGATGCAAATATCTGAAAGTAGACCAAAACCAATTATGATTCAGAAAATATCCACAAAATTATACCAAGGTAATGCCTCTCACCCATAATACCTCAACCTCAAAGTTAACACGCACATTCAATCATTCCAAAACCTTGCTATAAAGGAATGCAGCAAACAACATACCGTAAGCAACAAATGCAATATAGTGATGCATTATGAGCATGTGATGCATTATGAGCATGTGAGCCATCTAGGTTTCATGTAATTAACTACTTTTTAAAGAAAAAAAGTTTTTGTTAAAAATAATGCTACAAAAAACTAAAAAAATTTTTGCGATTACTTTTAATCAATTTGTCGAGCAATTTCGAAGAAAACAAGCTTTTTACAGACGGAACAAACAATTGAAGGATAAATGCATTGGACAACGCTTTGTGCTTTATTTTTCAAAAAAAAGCATAAATGGCCGAGTTTAGTTCTAGCTTTTTATATCACGTTCTTCTTGCAAAAAAACACAATTTTAAAATTTTCGCTTCAAAACCACTTTAAACAAGAATAGCGGTTTCATTTACCTTTAACGATACGTAGATTTAATTTAACGTTACGTAGATTTAATGTACACAAATCACGACTTTGCTACTTTAGACGTGATTTAGCAAAAATACTGCAATATTAATAAAAATGTTATATATTCATAAGCGTAAACGTGATAGAAAAACCTGATATGTACATGCAACTTTGTTTCAAAAAAAGGTTTTAAAATTGCTAAAAAATTATTTTCGACTGATTAATTGACGTTAAAAGACACAAATTCTTGCAACATGTCAATTTTATGGTAAAAAATAAAATTTTCGTATCATTTTAGCAATTTTTGTCCTAAATTCAAAATACCGCAAAAAATAATTCAAAACTAACAAAGCAGAGGTGATAATTTGCAACTGCAAAAGGCCAAGATAACGGTCAAATAGTTCGTGCCCAATTAATTGCAATGTACCCCAAGAAGGAAAGACGCAAGTCACAAGCAAAAAAAACGTAACAACTCCTGACATTTTTCAATAGATGTAATCAAATTCTCCGAAAACGCCCCAAAAAGATGTACTTTCTGGCTCAGTTTTGAGCTCACTTACCCTTCAAATCTAACTTCGATTTGTTCAAGCATAAATTAAGTTCTCGTTTATTCATTCACCGGTACTCACACTACCAACCTAATTCTCACAAAAAGTACTTCAATATTTTTAGAGTTGCTCAAAACAATAAACAATCACTCAGCTTGAAAGCTAGTCAGAACTAGTTGCGTTTTACTGGGTCACACTGTACGGAGGGCCTCGCACTCCTTAAAGCACAAAGGTTGTAGCTTCCCGAAATTTTATACAAGCAACTTCCAAATGCTAACAACAAAATTTGTGAAGCGGCAAATTTTGCGATCGGAACAAGGACAAGGGTCTGCTTCCGTTGCGTACAAACCGCATTTGAAAGGAACATATTAGATGACCCTAAACGTTTAAACTGGCTCTAACAACTTCTGAACCTGCAAAACCTATGCAATGAAACTAATGGCGAGCTATTGCACAATTTGAAACCATTACAAAAACAACAGAAATAACTAGAAACCTTCCAAAATTTTAACATATCTTTTTTCAGTTTTTAATTTTTAGCAGAAAGCAGCAAAATTAAAGCTTGGTAAATTTTTAGCAGAAAAAATTAATTTTTTCGGTAAATAATAATGCATGTCATATTTTTCGAGAATGTTTTTTTTAAATATTTTGGATTTAATTGTTTCATTTTTGTCCAGTCACGTATCTTCATACAAACGCATTTTGTTGTTTTCTGTGAAAAAACAATAAGTCAATACATTAAAAAAATTCGAAAAAACCTTTAAAAGCTGAAATTTACACGTGCTTGTCATTCAAAAATATACAATATCGGAAATGAGTCAATTGATGTGACTCTTGGCTTGAAGCAAGAAACAACCCACTCAACGTTTTTGTATAAAATACTGTGTATATTTAGCTTGTACAACCATCTTTAGGCAAAATTTCAGTACCGCTCATACCAGTTTATGCTGAGCATTTTGAAGTATTAACACAATTACACGGGAAAAGATATTCAAAGGTTTGAGTTCTGCTTTCAATAATTACCCTGTCCCCCCCCGAAAAGGTACTAATTTATCACTTTTATTCTTCATGCATGAAACTAGAGTTGGTGAAAAAACTAGTTCGACTCAGTTTCGAAAAATCAACTGTATCAAAGGCTTTGATAATATCTATCAATATTGTAATATCCGAGTCTAGAATATCAAAACTAGTTTGAGGCCGAATTAAGCACTGCAATTTCAAACTCATACTACAGAAGTCAGGCTTATATGCTGATTGAAGCTACGTTGTTGCTAATAAAACGTTTGCCTTCACAATTTACAGCCTTTTTATGGTCTCCTTACTTTCGTGTTTGGGGGACTAAACTTCACTACAGGCTATATTTTGAGCCCAATTCAGTCGCTAACATCATTAAGTTCAGGCAAAAACTATTTGATCCTTGACTGCTTTATGCAGAATAGTTTGGTGTCAAGATGAATAATAAACGTGGTCTAAAATGTTAGCATGCTTCACTCCATGAGCGTACAATTTTGAGGAAAAAATGTAATTGCATTGTTATTTACCCAGTTACTTGGCCAAAGAACTACAAAGGTCCACGTGGTCTTCCACCAAACTGCCTGCAATTCTGCCAACTTATCAATCTTACACGGTCAAAGCTTCACACTATCGCTTTTAAAGCAGCACGTCAAGCAGTGAAGGTGTGAATATCAATTTTAAAATTCTTGGTCTAACCCGGCACAGAACCAAAGCCTAAAGCACTGTTTAGTTGTAGCATAGTTTATTTTTGTTGAGGAAGGAAGCGATGAACAAACGAAAAAGCATTATCATCAAAAGAGCATCGAACGATAAAATCTCATTCTAGTGAAAGGCTGCAAAAGACCACAAACCATAGACGTTTTAACAGCAGCTGATGCTTAACTCAAAAACTACTTTTCAGTTTAGTTTCAGATAATATCGTAATTGTAATTACCGGTACAATTTATTTGCCAAGTTGCCTAGCCAGAAGACCTTTCCTCTTCAAGTCAAGCCCCTACCTGCCCACCTGTCTACCACCACACTAGGAGGAAGCTCCACACTCTCCCTTTTTATTGCTGAACGTCAAGCAGGGAAGCTGTGAAAATCGATATATGTTAAAATGAGAACTAAGATGTTTTCAATTACCATAAACTTTGGGTGCAATATCTCTGAAATTGTATTTGTTTGTCAAGTTTATTAGATAAAAAAAAAACAAAGCATACTAGAAAACAATCTTATAGTAATTAACAATAAACTCTTCATGCATCAAGCTCATGGTTTAATCGCAAAAATTAAAACTTCGACCATGTACCATTGGTTTTGAATTTGCGAGTATAAACCCTATCAAAAATACAACTTAGCCGTGGAAAAAGAACGAATATTAAAAAGTGTCAAGTTGGATTGGTTTTTTCGAGAAATAAAGCCTTGAATAATTCGATTTAAGTCTCTGAACAAATAAATTTGAGTTTCTTTTTGTCAATAAAAGGGCCAAATCAATATTATGATAAACTTTTATAAAGCAAAAGTCTGACAGTAAAAAAACACAAAGGTTTTCAATTTGATAGAATTTTAAGCAATGAATTTAAAGCAAAAAAAAGTGGAAAAATAAGCCGATCCCGAAAAAGAATAGACTTTTAAAAAGGACAATAACGAAAAATTCAAAAGTCGGTTTTGAACAAAGCAAAACCAGCCTGTTCGAGAATTCATTGAAAAAATAACGATCATCTATTGACGAAAGACAAAAAACGGCTTTTTGTTTCCAAAGTTACCTTTGGAACGCTTAAAGTGAAACAAAAAACTAGGCATTTTTTCTCTCGCATAATAAAAAAGAATTCGGAAATTTGAGAATTAGTAACTTTAAAAACAAGTGTTGGTCTTAAATGACGCTAAACTTAGGCCATTGTTAAATTTTCTTAAGCTCGCTAAAAAGCGCAAAAAAACGAGAAATCATTACGGAAAACAAAGTCAAATTGTAACAAAAGCCGCAATGTTTATTTGAGGCAAGTTTCAGGGCATGAGGGCAAACTGACTTGATTTTAACAAACGAAAATATCATATGACACAAAAAACAGTGATTATGTGTTTTTTATGAACAAGAAAAGAAACAATTTATATTCATTTCTATTTTATTGTTTATTGTTAAAAGCAATCAGTGATTTTCAAGCTACAGTACGTAGCCTACTCATCAATTAATAAATTTTCGAAAACAAGATTATAACTTAAAATCGTTTCAAAGTGAGAAAATATATAAAAACATCACTCACGTCTTTTAAAATAATTTTCCTTTCCATGACGTCACCGAACTTTAGTTTCATCTTTCATTGAGATGTTTTCAAAATCCGACCTAAAATCCCAATTTTTTCAGTGGTTTCTGCAAGTCAATACTGCTAATGAAAAATTAAAAATGGTACAAATGTTATATAGTAGGGACTAGGGAGTGACTATTTCACCAAAAAATTTTAAATGCAAAATATTCATCCGCAAATTTTTCATTTACTAGGCTAAGATCAGGGTTTGAGTTCGAGTTTGAAGTTTGAATTAGGGTTAAGGTTTAGGATTACTTTTAGAGGAAGAACTTGGATTAGATTTGGGTTAGAATTCAAAAAAAAGTCGATAAAAATTTCCGGTAAAATAGCCTCATCCTAAATAATTTGAAAAGCGCCAAAGCCACCATCAACAATGGCCGCTTGCATGGTGAGAGTCCAGTTTTAAAGTGGTGTGCCAACGATCTCCCTTCTTCAGAACATCGTTGGCTTTCCATAGTGCAACATTCCACTGCATCATACTCTCATTTAAAGGAAAGAGCTGGGCGTTTAAACAAACCCACCATCAGCCCTGGTTATCCATGACCAGCATTTCGTATTATGGCGGCAAAGGTGTGGCACGCCCCAAAACTCAATCAGGAGGCAGAATCAATAGAGTATAGAAGCGGAAGAGATGTGGAGGCCCAGTTTACATCAAAAGTTCTTAACCCGGTTAACTGCACCTACCCAGGGGTAAATTTACTGACTGGCAAATTGAAGCAAACTTCAATTTTCAATTGGGCAAAACCTCAAAACCCACATATGTCTCGTGGTGAATTAGGAGATCAGACCAAGAGACGGGAAATTCAGCGTTTTCAGATTCGAAGACTTTTTTTGGAGTGCACCAGAAAAATTGCAGAAATTTGCTGCTTCACGAACTAAAGACCTTCTTTTTTTGGAGATCACCTGAAAATCTGGTGAAATTTGCTGCTTAGTGTCGCCAAGGTTGTGAACAACCAAAAAGTTGGGGGTGAATTTTCAGCGAGCCAAGTCAACTGACAGCGACAAACTGACCGCGAACAAACTGACCGCGAAGAGACGATTTTGTTACAGTGATATCGTCACTGATTTCTTCGCAGTGATTTTGTCACAAAGTGAGGGTTTGGGCAAGATGGCTCTGGGAATAGTAAAAATATATTTAGGATTGCACTTTTCAGCCAATCGGCGTTGTTCGCGGTCAGTTTGTTCGCGGTCAGTTGGTTCGCGGTCAGTTGGTTCGCGGTCAGTTTGTCGCGGTCAGTCGTCGTGGACCCAATTTTCACGGACCACTAAAAAGGAGGGGGTAAATTATTATTTTATCATTTGCCAAGGGGTAAATGAGACAAAAAAGGTTAAAAACCCCGGTCTACACTGTGCGTAAAATTGTGAGAGTACAAGTGTATCTTTAGTTTATTTTTACCAACTAGCAGCTTGTAAATTGTACGCTGAAAAAGCGCTACGCTGTGCGTACAGAAATTCTGTTTAAAATAAAACTTAAAATCCACCTGTATGCTCACGATTTTACGCCCAATTCCAGGCTTAGAAGTTAAAAATCTTTTTTAACTTTCTCACAAGTCAAGAATAGTATGGGTTTACGGTTCTGTAAATGGTTCAGAAAGCTACGTTGTTGATATTCTACAGGGCAAATCGTTTTTTATCATACCAGCCTATACACCGTATCATATAAACACTTTAAGAGAAAAAGGAACTAAACACAATTCAAAAATGAATGATACAATACTGTACCATTGCCTTTTATCGAAATGACTACAACGATACGAGGAATATTACAATAATAACGTTATTTTCAACGATGAAAAGGTACAGTACCAATATATCATGTGACGTTACAGGTAAGATTAAACAATGTTTGAAATACAAAATAAATTATCAAAAAAAAAAACAACAAAAAACAATTTTAAACATTTAATGAGACGTTTCGGCTTTAACCAAAGCCATTATCAATTACATTGTTCCAATACAAAACGACTGAATGATCCACAATCCACTCTTCACTCACGAGAAAACAACGTGGGCAGTTTATTTTAACGAATCCGAAACTTGGGCGTTTTGATATATAACTTTTTTGCTTGAATCATTAACCTGTTTGAGTCAATGCTGTTTGTATCAAGCCGACAAACAGAGATAATCGCCATCAACCGCCTTATCAAAAGACGCAACAATCTAACTAGGGTGGAAGCTGAACCAAGGTGATGTAATGATGGTCGTTGTGAAAACGATTAAACGATCTCGGCAACGCATTCGACAAATGATGAACGTTTAACAAGTCTAATCGTCTCGAATTAAACCAAAACGTTTAAAAAGCGTTTTGAGCGCCCAAACGTCCCCGGTGCTAAACGTCGATAAACGACTCGCGGTTAAATGTCCGAGACTAATCGTATTGGTCCCGCATTGAAACGTAAGGTATAGACATTAGGCAAAGCGTATGAGAGGAGGTTCAGGAGTACATCGTACCCGGGCCTAGGGGAGCCCAGAATATCCTAATAGTTCACGCGTTATATGTTCTGTAAAACTTCTTAATAGGGTAGCAATATTTTTTATTTGTTTTGGCCTTCACTTGCATTCAAGCGAAGTCCAAATTCCGGCGAAGATCTTTTTTGCTTCGTCTTCGCTTAATTTCAGACCAAAAACTAGTCGAATTTTCGGCGAAGGTTTTTTTCCGGTGGAACAAAGTCGTGATTATCTCTCTTCGCACCCCTGAAATAATTTTGCTCTGAGGCCCTGCGTATAGGATTTTTTTGTTATAATTAGAGTAGATGTTCTATTCAACTTTTCTAATCTAAAACTGAACTAATTTCATCGGCTGAAAATACTTGCGTGTTTGGTTAAAATTTACACGAAGTGCGAGCCATAAAAACCGTCGTAAAATTTTGAACATGAGTGCTACAACATATTTTGGCTTTTTACATTTCCTTCGAAAAAGGTAGCAGTTTTTAAAATGATCAGAAACCTAGCTTGTTTGTGAGGAAACCGCTCAAACGTTTCTTGATTTAGGAGGTCAAATCTTTAGTCAGCAAACAACATTTTGTTTGTCCTGGGAGAATTTGATGTCAAAGAACTCTTAGAAAATTAAACCAAACGGGAAAAATTTGTCCAAAATCTTTTAACAAGTTAAAAAAGAAAAAGGCCGTGGGAATTACAATATCGTCAAACGTAAACTACTTACCATTTTACTGACTAACATGAAATAAGTAATTTTCAAGTTACTCATTCTCTCCAAAGAATTAAGGCATATCTAGTTGCATTTTTTCATCATTTTTTAAGAAAATTAAATCAAAAATGTACTTTAGAACTGTTTAAAGTCGTAACAAGTTTTTATCATAAAATTCGAATTATAGCTCAAAAGGAACTGTAGGCAAATAACTGTAAAATGGACACAAATTTAGAGTTTTTTTTGCTTTGTTAGTTATTCAACAATCTCAATAAAACATATCTTTGAGCAGCAAAAGGGCAGAAAAAAAGTTGTATCAATTCAAAGAACGACATTTCCAACAAAGCATGCCCATAAATCAGTAAATCACAACATAATTCAAGAAACAGATGTGATAATTTCCTCTGAAATCAGTGAACCAGACAACTACCTAATTAATATCAAACCATTTGGTATAATATTATAACAAGAGCTATTCACCTGTCAAAGGACAATTGCAACAAATAGTATCATTTTGAAAAGGAATTTTTTAACTAGACGAAATACTGAAATGATTAACAGCTAAATGAATGCTAAAAAATAAATCACAATTGTGCGAAGTAGAAAAATATCCTCCTACACATTTAAAAAGGAGGTATTTTAGGTACGTGTAATTTGGCAATTTATTTTCATCTTACTGGACTCAAAAGGACTTGATTTGAGAGAAAATTAGTCAGCAGTGAAAGTGAAATAACCTCTTAACTCTACAGTTATTAAAACCCTGACGTGCAAAAACATGCTGTGTGGCCGAGAGAGTAAAAGCGTCGTTTTTGCGACGACCCTCATCACATGATTTCGATTCAACTCTCATCCTGATCACGTATGTTGTTGCGTCCTTGGATCAGCCGTTTTACAATGATTATCTCTGCTTAGTAGCTTCAAACAAGCAGCAAATTCAGTGAACAAAAATACGACGAAATCCTCAGGAACATTGGATCACTTAAAAACTCCTAAGCAGGTGCGGATTTCTTCAAGCACGAAGTGAATTCGGATTCCTCCAGCCTCGCAATAAAAAAACGCGCGGATATCCATTAGTTAGCGTCTAACACTGTGCGAAGACAGAGAGATAAATATGTAACAGCAACAACATTAAAACAAACACAAAATAATGTTCGAAAAGTTGCTATGTAAGAAGAAAATTAGCTCAAAATTTAAACAGAAATCGCTCTTGTAATAGCATATCAGCCTCTGAGCCATTTTCCCACGCATGGAGCTTTTTATCTTATTATTCCTAATGCTAATTTGCTTTTTTTTTATTTAAGAGGTTTAAATCATTTCAACTTCAGCAAGCAACGTACTCAAATTGCAGCTTAAAAAACTAAAAAAAAAAAATACATGTAAGCAAAATGCCTCAGGAAATGCTTCCCCAGCAAGTTTTCCTCCCGAAGTAAACGGGAAAAGATTCGTTGTATACGGCTCCAAAACTAGATACTAGAAGAAGGGGCTTTACCCAAACGGAATTAAAGGAAGTGTGGCGGCTTATTGTCGAGCTTTTGCTTCCGCAACTATTGCCGAAAAGCGGGTAATAAAAGAGAGAGCGAGAAGAAATGCTGAAACCGCAATTAGTTCTGATATCAAGTAACGATGCTGCATTATTTAAATTTTGCCTCTTCGTTTTTAAAAAGCAGGAAAAATTTAAGCTATTACGATATAGAGAATTAAAAAAAAAAATTTATTCCCACCGTTATTAAGTTAGCCAAGACGGGGGAAAGTGAACTAGGTGTGATGGCACAATTTTTTTTTTGGACAAAAAATGCTAATGTTTGTTTCTTCAAAAGCAAACGACAAACAAAAATAATATTACATTATCCAACAAAACTAGTATTTTTAGGAAACGACAGACGACATCGACCTCTGATATCATGTCAGTTACAATTTGACACTTTATCGCTGCGTTACAAAAGTTAAGGCTACATTTAACAAAAAAAACATGCACGCCGTCGACGAAAATAGCTGAAACACAGGACTTACTTTGCAATACATGCAATTATACAGGTATTAGGAAATCGAACTTTTGCCTGTTCAGCCCAGTTCGATGCCTACAGTTTGTTGAGCCTGCCACTAGTGGAATCCTCACAGCAATACATCTTTAATAAGATATATAGCTCCACCTTGCGGTTTGCACTTAAATTATCACTTACACGATGGCGCTAAAACTCCGCACAAAATCAAAATTGTAAAATTAAGTCTTTGCACTTGCAAATGGCGTAGCGGTAAAGAATCGAACTCACACTCCCAAGGATGAAGGTTCGGTTCCGAACTTCGGAAAATTCCGCAAGTGCGTGTAAATATCTATGTTGAAAAAATTGTACTGCGTTGTTTGTAGTTTGTGTCCGTCCTGTGTGAAAAAAAAAAATTACTAGTCTTACTGAGGTTCGAAGTTAATATTCTGCAATTATATTAAACAAGTTTTAGGAGACATTGGTCTCAACAATAAACAACAGAGTGCTCGATAAAAAACAAGTTAGAGTAGATTACACAATAATTTGAGCGAAGCAGTTAGGCGCTGTTATACTTAGTAGTGGGTTTTCAGGGATTTTTAACGGGAAAACAGGTTTCATAAAAAAATTCTTTTCGGATTAGTTCGAAAAGTTATGTTCACCCTGCGAAAAAATAAATACTTATGTATAATCAGACAAAAAATTTACCGTACCAGAAGAAACTAGTTTCCAAGACTAGCTCTTTTTACGCATTTACGCTCGAACGTTTATTAACAACTTGGTTTTAACGAATGTTAAAATAAACAAACAAGTACTATGCTCCACTCGTCTCTTTTTGAAAAAATTCAGGACATTGAAAATTGTAGGACCATACAAAACGATGGAAAAGTTTTTAGTCATTGAGCCCGCAATACAATTTAATTTATACAATAACGAGACTCTATATAAGTTCGAATTCAAATTTGCAAAGCTTTTACCAGCACCGAAATTGCTCGTTGGTCGAAGGATTTGACTCAGAATACTATCACTGTTCATTTTTTTAGTAATTTACTACATTCTCATTGAGGGAGGATTTGGACAAAATTGTGGTGTCTTAGTACCGCTTTAGCTCGAAGTGTGCGTAGCCCATTCTGCTTCTTTGTTTTTGTTAGTCTGTTTTAAAGCTAAATTAAAAAAACTCATTATTTCAAGATGGCTGCTGGCACAAAAACACTCGCTTTTCTCTCCAACTTTTAACCTCTGAACAAGGTGTTGCGATATGGCTCAATTGTTGGATCTCCGCGGAGTCTCTCCACGCCTCATCCAGGCGCGTATTTAGGGGGTGGGGCCATTGGGCCATGGCCCCCCCCTTTGGGTCGCTAGGATTGCAAAATTGCATAGTAAAGTGAGCAAAATTGAGGCATGGCCCCCCCCTTTGTAAGTTGGGCATCAGGCTTTTGGCTGGAAATTTGAGTGAGTTCGGGTGAAAAACGGGACGGACCTTGAGTAAAGACCTTATTTTTTTGTGCTCTTCACCTAAATTTGGCCGAAAAATGAGACTATATTTGAGTGGAACAACTTCTGATTCAGATCTTTGTTCTTCCCAAATTTTCTGAAATTTTTAGCCCCTTCCTTTTCAAAATCCTGCGTACGCTACTGGCCTCATCCCTCGAATTTTGCGGTCTAGTAACACCACCAATCCACTTTCAAGACCCATCCCAAAATTACCTTGCAGCCTGCTTTACGTATTGGTTTTTTGTTTTCTATTTCGTACATTTCTTTTATTAGACAAAAAAACTCAGTTTAAATCGCAATGCCATTGCCAAACGCAAGTTACCTCAAGAAATTTATTCTCTGTAACATTTGTAGTTGACTTGCTGTCCTCATTGTTTCGCATACCTACTATATTGTCTGCGAAGAAGGGCATTCTGAATAATGTCGTCTAACTTCCACAAAAAAGACAAAAATTCAATACCTATGTACCTTATTATAATTGTAAACTCGTTACCCACAAAACATAATTCTGAAAAAATGATGCATATAAAGCAATCACCTTCACACGAAAACAAGTCTAGTATATTTAAGTAAAACTGCACATACTTGTCATTTCAATAAACTAAATTATCGAAGTCTAAAATTTCAGGCAAGTGAAAATGGGTATGTAATACATTGTATGGGTGCATGCATGTCAAAAATAAACGCTCTTTTTCAAAATCATCTATTGAAGACTTTCATATCATGCATGGCAAACTGCTCAAAATGAATTTTATTTTGAATCAAACATTTTTAAGAAAACCTTGGTTTGGATTACATATTCGCCTATGCAATTTAAAATTAACATCTACCATGGTTCAACAACAACACACCGAAAACGAGAATAGAAAAGGCAAGTAAATACAATCCCTAGTTGAAGACTAAAATGATCAAAATACGTCGAACAAGGGAATCAAACGCTTCTATACGTTCAAGTTCCTGTGGTCAGAAGACAGAGAAGGGTGTTTGAGTCAAACAGCTACATGCCAATCTGTCCATCACACACGATTAAGGCTTTACATTGTCTTTTACAATGCTGAATGTCAAACAGGAAAACTATGAATATCAATTTTAGACGGAAGTTTTGATCTGACTGGAAATAGGACCAAATTCTACCGTTTCAGTAGCAAACGCTCTATTCACTAGATCAGTGCTCTTCAACCTTTTTAGCTATAGTGCACCGTGGAAAATCTTATGATGAGCTCACGTACCCTGTGCTTAAAATTTAAAATGAGGCAAAAAGCCACATTAGAATTAACATGCAAAAAGAGAATTCCGCGACAGTCTGCACTAAGAATAAAATAAGATAGGGCACACAACAAATTTACGAAATTATCTTTAATTTTGCTGTTGCATATTACTAACCAACATTCCAAACCGAGCAATGATATCCTTTTTATTTGCCCCCTCTTCAATGGATCGACGAGTGTGATTGTAGACTATAGTGCACCCTGGAAAATCTTATAATGAGCTCACGTACCTTGTGCTTAAAATTTAAAATGAGGCAAAAAGCCACATTAGAATTAACATGCAAAAAGAGAATTCCGCGACAGTCTGCACTAAGAATAACATAAGATAGGGCACACAACAAATTTACGAAATTATCTTTAATTTTGCTGTTGCATATTACTAACCAACATTCCAAACCGAGCAATGATATCCTTTTTATTTGCCCCCTCTTCAATGGATCGACGAGTGTGATTCAATTTCTTTCGCGAGATTTGATCTCACACAAACAAGAAGAACCACTTCCGCGTAAATACGTTGTGGTAATTTGACTGAGAACAGAAATTACCTTTTCTGCTATGCTTCTGCATTCTGGCACATCTAGTTGGTGCACCCAAAATTCAGTATATGGTGCCTCTTTAAATAATGCTTTCATGCCAAAATCTGATTGAAGATCAACTAAATCTTCGGTTTCAGTAGTAATACTATCATAAGTGCAAGGGTGTAATATCAAAAAATTAGCATTAAGTGTGGCATTCTGTTCAGCAGTGAAATACTTTAAAATTTTTCTTGCAGCAATTTAAGACGTGCTATAGAAGCAGTTACATCTGAAAATTGCTTACATGTTCTGTCATGAAGTCATGCAAAAGAGGAAAGTCTGAAAAATTTTTGATGCAACTCGGTTCTGCCACAAAGATAATTTTTCAGAAAACTTCTGCCACAACGGTATGTGCGTAAAACGTAGATTCCGGTTTTACACACATACACACAATCAGTAGCGTAACCAGGGGGGGGGGGGGGGCGTCTTCTTTTAGTAGGCCATGCAAGTACATGGATCATGAAAACATAACTACCCACCCAAAACAAGAAGTAGGAAAGAGTCTGATGCTCAATAATTGCCCTACTGCTACAAAATGTTTCTATCTATAGTTTCAAACTTAGGGTTACCGTCAGTTTGTCTAATTATGGTTCAGAATTATTTACAATTGTTTTTAAAAGGTTTTGCGTATATATTCCGTAAGCTTGTGATGCACACTTTGTGCACCTTTTCGTAGTGGTGCACCTCCCTAACATTTATCGTGCACCCGGTTCAAGAGCACTGCACTAGATAGATCAATAAAATCAGTAGTCGGAAATAGTATTGAAAAACAACACCAAACCAAACCAAACTTGCAGCTTAGTCATGAAACAGTGGAGATATTGTACACTGGCCGCATATATTGATATAGATTTAACATATAATTTAACATATGATTTAACATATGTACATTTAATATGATTTAACATATATTGATATAGATTTAACGCAACGGCCAAGTTGACAAAATGCATTGCAAACACTACAAAACACACTATGATTTGGTCCACGAAAATTGTGCATGAGTATGGTCTAGACTAAACGTTCAACTTCTTGTTCACCTCAACCTCTCACTACTACATGATGAATTGACGATGTTTTCTTCAGGTACATTACTTCGAGTCTAAAGTTTGTTAGCATTTTCAAACATCGACTATAATGTGCAAAACCGATTATACCAGTATCGAACTGTACACTTATATATCGCGACACTTTTAAATACATATCCATTTGTGACAAAATAAACAACCAGCACCTGTTTTGCTAACGTAATAAACAACATTTCAAGGCCCTTAATACAATCTGTGTACTGCAAGCATAGTCAGCGTAATAAAACAAACATTAGGATCTTCCGCCTCAAATACTAATGGCATGTTTCAAGTGCTAATACACAATGTTATAAAAATCAAAAGCAAACGATCGCAGCATTTTCCCATGCGGCATACCAAAGCATATTAATTTTTATTACACATCATGGATTAGCATTATGAGTTGAGTACGCAATCAAAACTTTGAAGCATTAAAAAAAAGCAATGAGTTAAAAGTAGAAAGCTAAACAACACGGAGAAAAATTACAAAACATTTCATAATTTTATGCCATTTAATTCTAAAGTCTGATTCTAAATTTACATACAATTAGAGGCATTGTCTGTGTAACACGCATTCTTCAAAATTGACGTAACGTACTGCTGCAGCATATTTTTAAATAGTACATTAATTAACTTTTTTCTTTTATGAATGCTGAAATTTCTCATGGTCAGCTGGCAAAATGTGTAACACAAGTTTCGCAAATCTCAATACAAATTAAAGACTTGATTAGCTCAATTTAATCAAAACCACTGAGCAAAACTAGAATTTAACTTTGTTTACTAAATGCACGATAGTTTAACTTTAAATTCTACAAGTATGTTCTTTGTAGTGCTATTAAGCGTCACACAGTTTTGCATATCTTGTTTGATAGCATCTTATGTACTTGTTTCTTATGTACTTATGTTTCCTTTGTACTTGTAGACCAGATCGCAAATGAAGACACTTTTGAGTTTTTGAGTGCTTAGAACAATGTCGACAACTACTACTATTAGTAAAACGCAAGCAACTCAAAATTTCTCAGATACTCAATTGGAAAAAAAAAATTAAAAAACTTCAGCTTAAGTGGAAGAGTTAATGGTAAAGGTGCTTGGTGATGTCTAAGAAAAACGTTTCATAACAATTTCAACCTAGGAAATACATTTAGAACCTTCCGGCTAATGGATCAAATGTGGTTTTTCAAACATCATATCGATGAAGGCATCAAGAGAAGGAGTAACTTTATCCTGAACTGTAAAATTGTAAAAAAGATGCTGCTAATCTTTAAAAAACTCAGTTTTTTTCAAACTTTATAGTTAAATTTTGGGTTTTTTCTTTTTTCCAGTTTCAAGTTTAATCTATTGCTTGCATGAAGTCACGGAGTAGATAATATGTTGTTTAGCTCTGGTAGTAAGCATATTCACACCATCTGCCATGAAATGTATCTACATACGAAAATATCCACAATGAACTGAAGTGTACTGTTCAGTGTTTATATAGCCTTACATGGTTTAAAAATTAATGATTGAAGTCATAGCACAACTTATGTTATTTTGTTTTCATGAAGTGATAAAGCATATGTTGAACTGCTAATGTCAGTGCAATGGTGACCAAGGAGCTGGTAACATTAGAACAGATTCATGACAATGAACATTTTCAAGATTATCGCGTACTTTATTCACTACAACTGCATCATTGTGAGCTTTTTGCCTTCCTTCACTTCGAGCATCGAATGAATCGTACCTCCACAATACCTGAACTGTGTTGTGGTTGCCCAAGTCCGTGTACCAAACACCAACTAAATCAGCATAGCCTAGTCTCACATGTGCATCGAGAGACGACCGCAACTTATCATCCCACACTACTGGACCTCCCATTTTCATTGTGTAGGTTATCAATTCAAAAACACCATTTCGTTTCGATGTAGTTTTGATCTGGTCGCACCAAGAAGGCATAAACATTGAAGTATTTTCCAAACTGCTTAAACAAGTCATGGCAGGACTAAGGTATTTTTCTAGCCAGTCTGAGTTCTTCTCTAAGGCAGCACGAACTCTGCCTCGGTGAGTTAAAGAATCATATTCCCAGATGTGAACAGACTGCATTAATTTGGATCCAATTTCAGTGAACCAAAAACCAACTAGTTTTGATTGTGCAGTTCGCAAATGAAACCAATCTGTTGTCAATTGTTTATATGTTTTGAATTCATCTGGCTTGATCACATATTTTCTTAGTTCATAGAATTTTTCACTTGACAAATTGGGGTTAGTGGTAGACAAAAATCGTGGAGCTTGGAAAAATAATTTGCCAGAAATATTCAAATGGCAACTCTTGCGAATCATATATTTTCCAAGCATGTTTAATTGCACTGTTTTTTACTACTTTAAATTTTTTATACGCTGCATGGAGTAAACAAGGTTATAACATCTAAACCAAAAGAAAAACTGAACTATGTCATATACCCGAACCACTACTACTAAACAGGCCAACTATGCTACACAGATCTGACATAAATACTGTACCTGATACAGTATATTAATTGTCAGCCATAAAGCAGAGAATAATAACACTGAACAATAATCAAACGCTGTCTACACTCGTACTAAAACTTGATTTGCATTATACCTCAGATCTAAGCAGTGACTATTTTATACACAAGTTTGAAGCTAAAAAAAATAAAACAAAAATCAGCAATATCTGAAATTTATCCACGCATTTGTTATACCGGTATTTAGGCTAGGCCTACTTTTTTAAGGGTTTAAGTAAGGTAAGATTTTTGAGTTTAGGTTGGAATTAATAAAAGGTAGCAGCTATTACGCCATGCCACTTGTGGCAAAATAGCCATATGCTGATTTGGCACTGGAGACAAAATAGCTTAAATGCTCTTTTGCTTCCAGTGCCAAAATAACCCTAACCCTTACCCTAATCTGCTGTAACCCTAACAGAGGCAAAATAGCCACTTCCTTAGCCTAATAAAACGCTTCTGTAAATACAATTTGTACTGAAATAGTATTTTCCTTAAATCTAATGTTTACTTTAAATAAGCGTAGCTACCCGACCGTAGGCCTATGTATATACAGTAGGTCTCTGGTCTAGCCCACCAGGGCACTAAACTGCCAGTACCAGTAAATCCAGTTGAAACTTGACTTGGCAGTGAAGATTGCTAATCAATGATTGACAAAAAAATCAAATAGGCTGTAGGTGCATGGCAAACTGCAGAATGACTAAGATACCGTACACCCAGATAACAAGACATCAATTATTCTTGGTAACTGAGAACTGAGTAAATTTGGTAACTGAGAAACAGTGTCATCTGTAACTGAGAAACTGTGTCATCTAACTGAGAAGGAAAAGGCTTCGCGCACGTTCCGTGCGCACAGACATTTTGTAATAAAGCCCAAAAAACTAACCTTAAGCCTTAACCCTAATCCTAGCCCTAACCCTAACCTAAACCCTAACCCAAACTTATAACTGTAATAATCAAAGTAAAAATTTCCGAAAACGAGTGACGTCACCCGAATCTTTGTTTATTTAACCGCGCACGTTCCGTGCGCCAAGTCACATTGAACTGAGAAACAAGTAACTGAGAAACAGTGTCATCTGTCATGACATGCACAAACATGTGATAGCCTACAGTAGGCTACTAGTCCATTTGAAAATTGAAGTATCCGAATTTATTTTTCTATGACATCATAATCAAACATTCAGCACCACAGGGATAATTTTGTTGAAATATCGGTATTCAACTATTTGGAGTAGGCTATAGTCAGTTTAGCACAATTGGTTGCAAGTGCTGTGCTAGCTTTTTATATGCAAGGTTATATTCCTGGGTTTGATTACCATAAAACGAACTTATTGTACACAGCGAGCGTCGGCAGGTAGGCCTCTTGTACAGTACTTTCAGTTTCTGCAACTTGACTATCAGTGACAACTGCCACTTGACTTTCAGTTTCTGCAACTTCATATACAACTAAATAACTAAGTACAGTCCAATCTCGGATCGACCTTAGATGATAGGCCTACTACATAACAGAAACTTACATCAGACATTCTAAACCAGGGGAGTCCAACACGTGGCCCGCGGGCCACTTGTGGCCCACCAAAGGTTTTAAAGTGGCCCACCAAAGGTTTTTCCATTGATTGGATAATTCATCCTTGCGCGCTGACATTGTGAGTTACAAAAGCGAGTCCTTTAATTTGTTATGTGTTTGCGCTGTGGAGAACACCACAACATCTATCGGAATCGGCGGACTGAAGACCTTTTTTTTTTTTTGGTCTTCACCTGGCTTTTGGCAAAACTAAGACTAAATTTTTGGCCCGGAAAAATTTGCAACAGCAAATTTGGTCCGTGACTGAAAAAAGTTGGACACCCCTATTCTAAAGCCTGCCTGCTTCCATTTACTTTAGCATTGGAAAGTTTGCATTATGCGCCTACCGACGCACAGTAGAGATGGTGCGGTGCACAAAATTCTTGTCCGCAAACTGCACCGCACCGCTCAATTCTATCCGAATACCGCACTGCACTGCAAAAAGTTTGTAAACAATACACTGCACCGCAAATCCTACCGCATGCCAAAATATAATGGTTAACAGTATTGCCTAACACCAATACTGTATCTTACTGCATGCAAAATTACAAACCAAACAGGTAAGCACCCCATGGTCCACCTGATGCTAGTTAAACAATAGCTTCAGATAATGGTTTGGTCCAAACTGTTACTCAACTAAACAAGCCAATTAAACCAACCCTTGATGATAGGTCTCAATTCAATTTTAACTAATAAAAAAATATCCCAATCATGAATCAAACCATGGACATTACCGGTATGTTTGGAATACTGAATATATCAGCACTTCCACTTTAGAAGTTCCAACTGCCAAAGTTTGATGGCTGCATTCATGCAAACAGTAGCACTGAAAGCACCGTCACATCTGACATTATTACTAGGCTTGCCAGAGTATGTCATGGTCATGCTTGATATGGTAGGCCTAAGTTACAATGTACTGCTCAAAGTTTCTTAAGCTTAAGGTAGAGAATTATTATGCAAAAGTAGTTCTAACCATTCTATCTTATTTTTTGTAACCGGTATCACATATGCTACATGGGAGTACTAATAAGTATAAATGAAAAAGGTGGTTTCACGTTAAGCACTTTGTGCTTCTGCACAATCAGTCAATGAGCATTGACATGTTGAATTTGAACCATAATACAAGCAATTATTACTGACTATAATATCTATATCTATCGTTGATTTCGAATGGAGAGAAAAAGATACACTGACATCTCAATATGGCTCCTCTTGAAACAGTGAAATCTGAGGCTACTTTACGCTGTACAGTACAGGACTAGGTTGGCGAGTGAGGTTGGGTGACTGATAGTGATACTACCTACAATCACACAAAAAAATTGCAAACTATCAATCTGAAATTCCTAACTCACTGCTCACACTACTATACTCTGGTACTGTAGATTCAAGCAGTCAATAAAATTTTGTCATGCTCTCAGTAGCCTACCACTAAATACTAATGCTTTAATAATAAACTTTAATTTTCAATGTAATGGAACCTTTCGTTTTTAGAAATAGCCACTAGCCGGTAGCCTTGGAACTGTGATACACTGGCATTTATGCAACAAACTCAACTTTACTAGGCTACACATCAAAAAGCTAAAGTAGACTTACTGTACCAGACTACTAGTACACAGTAGCCTAGTCCCCGAGTCATCAGTAAGCAACTCTGCACTGATATTTCATTAGGCCATCCAGTTGGTACGGTATCACATATGATAGGCCTACCAGTATCAGGCTACAGTATTGGTACTGGTACAAGTTGTGCACCGGTACTTACAAGTAGTGCCAGTAAGTAGGCCTATTGGTACCTGCTTACAGTTTGACTATTATTAATTGTTAAACTCTATGCAGGTACCGATATTTACTACTTGTAAGTAGCCTATAGACTTGTGCCAAATACTGTAATAGTAATATCACCTTATCTGTTAGGGTCTGGTGTTACGCAGTATAGCCTATACCGATGTGCAATGGCCTAGGGTATTACCATACGTACCGGTACAGAATTAACGACTAGTGCACCAGCCTATCCAGCCCAACTCAGAGCTTACCAATACAAGCAGCATTACTATTACCGGTAGGGCGTTAGACTGTAGATACGCTCGGTAGGCCTATGATTTGAAGGTTACACCTAGGCTACCGGTACACCATGGTACCTAACAGGCTACATTGAGACTGAATTTAACAACTGAGATAGAGTGGCTGAGTCCTACCCTAATCCTAAGAAGTCGTCTCATCCTCCACGCTGCAGCTGCACTGCACTGCAAAACTACTGGAATTTTTCACGCTGCGCGGCGCGGCGCTGTTGGTCTACCGCGTACGCTGCGCAGCTACCATCTCTAACGCACAGGTATCTCTAAACCTAATCTCTAAACCTACCTATCTCTATCTCTAAACCATCTCTAACGCACAGTATCTCAGCATCACGAAATCTTGCCCCGAATTGGCGCAAAAAACACGAAATAGCTTTGGCGCGGTGCAAAGCTCCTCGTTTACGTAAATTACATGGCGAACAGCGAGAATCCATCGAAATTCACGGCACGCGAACAGTGAAGGCCTTATTGGCAAAATTGTTGAGGCAGATTTTATTCGTCTAAATCGGTGCGCTTCTCGCATTTTGTTTTGGCGCGGCGCAAAACTACCATTTACCATTTACCATAGGTGGGCACAAGTCCGTTAATCGTTAATCTGTTAATCACGAAGCTAACTTTTTCATTAACTCGTTAATCCGTTAAAAAGTTTTTTCATGTTAACGGACTAAATTAACTTTCGTTAAGTTTTGTTAACTTCCGTTAAGATTTTTATCGTTAATATCTTGCATCATCTATTCATCGTACCGATACAAACCAGTTTACACTGGTAACACTTGTTGCGTACTAGCACGAGTTTTACAGAAAAAGCGAAGAAAGGAGCTCTTTTTTGTGGCAAATAATAAGCTGCAGCCTCATAGGTCGATTAATTATCGCTGTTGGCAATTTTCAAAGATTTTCCGATCGCAGCTTCGTTAGTGCATTTGAACTTATTTTTTGTCTTGAAATTAGATTAGACTGTAAAATGTAACTTCCAAAACACAAAAAGACCACCCCATAGTAACAAATATTTCATTACAATCAGCTCAACAACGTCAATACGTGTTCTAGAAGCGAGTAAATAAAACGAAATGTAAATTAAACGTAAAATGTTAACGAATTAACGGACTTTATTAACTTCCGTTAATTCAAGCTGAAAATAACGTATTAACGTTAACGGAGGTGTGAAGTTTGTTAACGGACTGGTGGTTAACGAAGCTAACGTTTTGCATTAACTTGCCCTCCTATGCCATTTTCCATTTATTTATTTTTTGCATCAAGCTCAGCGACTGAATTATGCGCATTACACAAGCAGTTATACAGTTTCGAGATAAATTATGTACATTAGACACAGCTCTTGATGAGGTGATGGCAAAGGACTGAATGTCATCGAGTCAACCATCACCTGCACTTCCGTCTCAAAATATGGGTCTCGTATCGCTACAGTTATGATCTAGATTGGCCAATTCCTGAAAAGCAGTAGGGTTGAGTCTTTTGTTGGATCAATTAAGAAACTTGAAATATGACTTAAAAAAAAAAAAAATCATTACTAAAATTCGATGTGAAACGTGACTTAAATTTAATATTAGCGAAATTGAATTTCGGCATTCGTACCGTAGTTTTTTGTGCGCAAAAATTTCAAACTGGGAAATCTTTGAATTTGATCAACCCCACTAAAAATACAAGCAATTATTCCAAAGCAAAAGAAGACTAAAAAAAAAGAAAAAAAAACAAAATGTGTACACTACCGTTATATACACTATTTACAGTTCAAGAATGCAGCAGCTATACTTGTATAGCAGATGGTCATGACTATATTACTAGTAAAAGCAATGATGGATTTACATTGCCTGACCTATTCTAAGAAGGTCATGGAGTCTGTTACAAAACCCAAAATAAATATAAAATATTATGAAACAGTGCAATAGGCTAACGATTACATTATATACCACGTACAGTTCAAGGATCTATAATATACCAGAATGTCGTAAAAAATGGCTGGCGTTTTATGCACAATAAAAAAAAAAAAAAAAAAAAAAGAATAGCGATGACAGAAATGCATAGCTTAATCCTATTCAAGCAAAGATAGTGGCGCTTGAAGGCAAACAAAGAAACTGTAACAAAGATATGAATTCCCACTTTTATACAGAGTAGTTACAAAACATTTCAAAATAAATCGTATAGGAAGAATCTGGCAGCCACCAAAACTGTTTGGAAGATACGGTTTTGCAAAATGTTGCCATTTTGCATAATTGTCAGCAATGTCAGGTTGTAGAATGGTACTTAGAAATTAATTGATTTTTGAAAGTTTTCTTAAATGTTCCAAATGATAATTTCTTAAGATGCTTGTTTAAGTCATTCCATATTTTTGTTCCTGAAAAAATTGTCATATTTTGACCTAATTTAGTTCAAACTCGAGGTAAGCAATAATTTTGGTTGTTTCTCAATCATGTTCCATTAGCTAATTAACTGAAAATCGTTGGCTTTGGATGAAGATATCATGTTATTATTTATTCTATACATTAACTTTGCCATTTGCCCATTTCACAAAACATCGAAATCTAATTTTTGTACAAAGTTGTTGAGCTGCAAATGCAATTTTGTCTCCCGAAACTTTTTTTGGTTTACTCCCCCGGCAACCCCCCAAAATGGGCCCCAAAAAATCAATTTTTTGAACGGCTGAAGCTAGGGCGGCAGTTCTTTTTTTCTCTGCAGATATTTAACAGACAAATATTTTGACATAATTTAAAGATACCACCCTCCAGGGGACCCCCAAAATTCAATTTTTTGAACAGCTCAAGCAAAAGACATTAAGGATATTCATTTCTTCGAACCAGTAAGGTCCCAGCAAACTGTGCTTTGCATTGAAGGCAATAAACGCAGTGACCTTTAGACTTTTGAGGTGCTTCTCAGCAATTTCTTCAGGGCTACTTTCTAGAGACATCTGGAGAAAGTAGCCCAAAAGAAATCGGTGAGAAGCACCTCAAAAGTTCGAAGGTCACTGCGTTTGTGGCCTTCCATGCAAAGCACAGTTTGCTGGGACCTTACTGGTTCGAAGAAAATGAGCACACCGTTGCCATCAACAGTGAGCGTTATATCGCTATTCTTGATCAGTTTCATGGTAACCTGACTCAGAAACTAACCCAAGGGCAGTTGAGACTGGCTAGGTTCATGCAGAATGGCGTTAGACCTCACACAACCCATGCATCACTAAAGCACCTCAGAGCTTTTTTCCGGAGTCGTATGATCAGCCTCAACACAGATCATGAGTGTGCCCCCCACAGTCCAGACCTAAATCCACTTGAGTTCTAGTTCTGGGTAGCAGCAAAAGGGAAGATTTATGCCAACAGACCTCAAATGCAAGCTGATCTTCAGCAGAACGTGGTAGATTATGCAGCTGAAGTAACCAACGACACATGGCAAAAAGTGGGCCAAAATTTCTGCATGCGCGTGAAAGCACGTTTCAACGGAAATTGGTGTCATATTGAACATATGGACGACAAGAAGTTTCTTTGACTTTCAGATTTAATCCAACCTATTTGACTAACTCTCGTTTTAAGTTTGTTGTTATAATATCTCGCGTTTTGAGTTTGCTGTGTAAAAAATGTGCAAATGAAAGCAAATTAAAGTAGTTACATTTTTTTGGAGCTCCCTGAAGAAATGACAGTTAAAATAAAAACGAAAAATTTAGAGAAACTGATGAAGCATTGCAGAATGAAAATATCCAATAATCATGTGATTTATAATGCTGAAATCCTTGTACTGGCTATACATTCATTGAAAATGAAACAAAATGTTGGAGTTTTTTTGTTTTGCAGTTGTCGAGCAGTTAAGTGTTGAATTCATATCAAAATTGTACTGACGGCCACTTTTTTGTTTTAGGATTCGATTAGATATTCGGAAAACAAGATTTGGAATTATTCTAAAATACATAACTATTCTAAAATGAACATCCTTTGCTAGCATGCAAGTTTGTTTTTTTTTGATATCAGCAAATATTTAAGAGACAAAAATTTTGACATAGCTTGGGGGTGCCACCCCCAGGGATTCCTCCCAAATAGACTCCCACAAAATAAATTTTTTGAACGACTTAACCTAGGGCGCCAGTTTTTTTGATATCAGTAGATATTTAAGTGACAAATATTTTGACATAGTTTGGGGGTACCACTCCCTCGAAGACCCCCCAAATGGACCACCCAAAAATCAATTTTTTTGAATGGTTCAAGCTAAGGTGCCAGTTTTTTGATATTAGTCGATATTTAACAGAAAAATATTTTGACATAGTTTGGGGGTGCAACCTCTCCGGGGTCCCCCCAAAATCAATTTTTTGAACAGCATAAGCTAGGGTGCCTGTTTGTTTTGATATCAGTAGATATTTAAAAAACAAATATTTTGAAATAGTTTGAAGTGCAACCCCCCCCCCCCCCCCCCCCGGAAACCCCCAAAAGGACCCTCAAAATCAATTTTTTAAACAGCTTAACCTAGGGTTCCAGTTTTTTTATGTCAATAGGTATTTAAGAAACAAACATTTTGACATAGTTTGGGTGTGCCACCCTTCCTGGGACCCCCAAAGCTCACTTGTTTGAATGGCTTAAGCTAGGACGCTAGTTTTTTTTTGAAATCTGCAGATATTTGCTTCGGTAGTTCGAAAGGATTGCTCCTCAGCAAGCTCCCATGTAGTTATTTTAAATTTTTGTATGAATTCATTTAGAGAAATTTGCATCAGCTGAAACATAACCACTCTGTGATTGAACTTTTCGCTTTCGGGCCCCTCCAAATCCAAATTCCTGTGTAAGCATTTGGATCCCTCCAAGTCCAAACTCCAAGTTACAATCCAAATGTAAGCCCCTCCAGATCCCAATCCACTGAATACAGTACAATTATTTACTTTGGTTCTATATGATGTTTTTAAGGTGATGATAACAAAGCTGTTTTATTTTGACTTATTTGAAAAAAATTCTGCCAAAAACTTTTAGGATCAAAAAATTTTACGCAAAAATACGTCATTAAGTGGTGGAAGCGCAAGTTGAAGCAATTCAAAAGTTACCGCTCCCACAACCCTACTTGGAACTCAAGGGCCTAATAGTTTTGCTCGGAAAATTATGTCTCAATATTGGGTAGCCTGCAGAGGAAAGTGGTGCAACTCACGCGTATCACAGTAGCCGCTGCACAGTAGCAGCCCCTAGCCGCTGGATAATTTCTGTAATTCATGGTTCATTTTGTTATTGAGAAATTCAACTTCTTTTTTCGGTTCTAATTTCTTTAGTATAAATTTAGACCATAATATGCAGTACATCAGTAGATTATGTTTGAGCCTGCTAATTTGTTCTTTTTTGTTTTTTTTTGTTTTTGTTTTAAAGAAAACCTATAATTTGGTCGAGTGGATAGAGCGTCTCTTACTAAAACGGTAAATCGGATTCGATTTCCGGACGGATCAAACCAAAGAACATAAAAATTGATATTCACAGCTTTCCTGCTTAATCTTCAGCATTTGAAAGGGACAAGTGTGAAGCCTTCATCTTGTGTGATAGACAAGTGGGCAATCTCATTGATTCGAGAACCAAAAAGTCCCTTCACTATCTCCTGGCCAAAGACAACATGGCGAAATTTTCTTTTGAAAAAGAATTTGACTTACAGTACTTAAAATATCAATAACGTGTTGTTATCTCAATGTTTATTGATTTTCAGTGCTACCATTGAGCAAGATTTTAAAACATTTTATGTCGAACGTGTGTCAAACTTAGTAACGAAATAATATTGAAAAACCGAAAATATTGAATTTCCGTCATAGCAAGATAGTCGTTATAGCGTAATCACTAACATTTAGGGACTATGGTTATAGTCATAGGTGGGCAAGTTAATGCAAAACGTTAGCTTCGTTAACCACTAGTCCGTTAACAAACTTCACACCTCCGTAAACGTTAATCCGTTATTTTCAGCTTGAATTAACGGAAGTTAATAAAGTCCGTTAATTCGTTAATATTTTGCGTGTAATTTACATTTCGTTTTATTTACTAGCTTCTAGAACACGTATTGACGTTATTAAGCAGATTGCAAGGAAATATTTATTGCTATGGTGGTCTTTTTGTGTTTTGGAAGTTATATTTTACAGTCTAATCTAATTTCAAGATAGAAATAAGTTCAAATGCACTAACGAAGCTGCGATCGGAAAATCTTTGATAATTGCGACCAGAGATAATTAATCGACCTATGAGGCTGCAGCTTATTATTTGTCACAAAAAAGAGCTCCTTTCTTCGCTTTCTTCTATAAAAGTCGTGCTAATACGCAACAAGTACTACCAGTGCAAACTGGTTTGTACCGGTAGGATTAATGAATGGTGCAAGATATTAACGATAAAAACCTTAACGGAAGTTAACAGAACTTAACGTAAATTACTTTAGCCCGTTAAGAGAACTTAACGGAAGCTAATTTAGTCCGTTAACATGAAAAAACTTTTTAACGGATTAACGAGTTCAAGAAAACGTTAGCTTCCTTATTAACGATTAACGGACTTGTGCCCACCTATGGTTATAGCAGTAGTATTTGTTTATTGCCGAGCAAAAACAAATACGTAAATTGCAAATTCAGTAAACATTTAAAGACACGATTCAGCGCGACGAGAAAGAGTGAAAGACCAAGATTAGAACGTCGCTTGATCAAGCGAGACGGTCGCTGAGTCTGCTCTTCCTCTTAGAAATAGTACAAAATTCGGATGTAGGATTTCGACACTAAAAGGACAGTTTTGTTTTGATTTTGGTATATACATGGTCATAGTTCTAAAAAAAAAATTCAAAACTTGACAGTTGAACAATACTGCAATTCATACAATATTGTGTTTTTGTTTATGTGTGCAGTATAAGCTTGCAATTTGCAGTATGTCTCATTCTGTCATCTCTTTTTAGACTGCAAATAAAGCTAAAAAATGCCCAATGACATACTCTACTAAAATTTTTTCCATGTTATTGCAGAACTCAAACAATCTCTTTTATTCACCTTACAGTACACTGCGGATCAGGATCTGCGAGAGGGGGGTTCAGGGGGTACATCGTACCCGGGCCCGGGCTCAAGGGGCCCGGAAGAGTTCAGGTTTCTGCGTTAAGTTTTGGTATCGCACTATAACACCGTAACCAAACTTGCCAACAGCAAAAATATCAGTCAGCCCAATTAGTACTAGTAATTGGTCGCTATTTTTGCTGCACAGCCTTTAGGGCATCCAATAGTGGCCGATTTGACTAAAAAAAGAGTAAAATGTATCAAAAGCCATGCACTTGCACCGAAATTAACGTTTTGTTACATTTTTCTGACTTGAAAGCCCTAATTCTACGGTATAACAATGTACGAGGGATATTTCATTTCCAGAGACCCGAAAACATTTCAACCTCAGAGAGCGGAGTCAAAGTTGACATACTCTACTACTATCATTAAGTAACTATATCCACTACTATCATATACTATCTACTACTATCATTAAGTACTATCGCTCTCTTTGTATGAGTTTAATAGGTATTTGGGTTTGTGAAGTTTATGATTACAGATCGATGACTTCTTAAAACTTTTATCAGTAAAATATTTGGATTTGCAGTATTAAAGTCATTATATTGTATAATATTGTGTCAATGCCATCATGCCCCACTTCACATACTTTCTTTCATGTATATCACGTTTTCTGCTTATCAATTTAAGCAAGTTTGTTGCTGGGATGTTGATCAAATGCTGTATTTTACCCTTGAGAAACATAAAAAGTGCTAAAGCTTCCGGGGCTCTGCCCCGGACCCCGCTGGGTAAGCTCACAGCGCTCCCCCAACCCCCCTAGCTGGCCCTGCTGCGGAATAGTTAATGATGAATAACTTACTGAGCTCGGAAATTACGATAACATTCTAACTTTGTTGTGTGGCTTTAGGGTGGTACAAAGTTAAAGAACAGAAATCAATAAAGCGATTGCGAATCCATGCGCACCTACAATATCTATTTTATTAAGATCTTAAATCGTCGGCATTTTAGGGTAATAAGGCAATGTTACTACCGCGACGTTTTTGCGGCGACTCTGAGCTCATGATCTACGTTCAACCCGCACCCTGGTCACGTTGTTGCGTTCTTGGGTAAGACTGTTTACGATGATTATGTTTCCGTAATGGCTTCGGACAGGCGCGTAGCCAGAAATTCGCAATGGGGGGGGGGCTGTTTGGGGGTCTGGGGGTTTGGGGACAAAGCCCCCAGCCGCCGGAGGCACAGGGGTCTGAGGGCGGAGCCCCCAGCGCTCGAAAATTTTGCATTTTTTTGCAAAAGTAACTTCATTTTAGGGCTATTTTGATTAAAAAATAATGCTTTTAAATCGTGGCTTAGAAATTGGCAGTGCAAACATGATTAAACTGGTAGCATAAATGGGCTATTTCAGAGGTGGCTAATGGTAAAATGTTTGTTATCTTGTTTAGATGCTGGTAAATTATAAAATCGAATACTTCAATAAAACTCACACGGAGTAATCTATTTCGTATACAGTTTATAGAGAAAAATAATTGGGGGGGGGGGGGGCTAATGAAAAGAGATTTGAGAGAAATAATTGGTAATTAACTAATACTTAATAGCCCCCCCCCCCTATTCCTTAGCTTATAGTATATTTGTTGATGACACTTATGTTTAGCATTTTTACACTTGCAATCAAATTTGATTGCTTATTTTTTACCATTTTTCAAAGTTTTCATTTATTTGTTGGTTTTATTTTTGACAAATTACCCCCCCCTCCCTAAACATAGGTTATGTTTCAAAAGATATTTTAAATCACTATTTAGTCCACTCCAGTGCATAAAACAGTCTCAAAAGTGCTAAAAACGTAGTGTTTTTCCCATTCTGCATTTTGGTCGACATGCCAAGGGGGGGCAAAGAAATTGCCGACATGCCAAAGAAATTGTGAACACCAAGTTTTATATTCTTATGGCGGAGTTTACAGAATTTGACCACTAAGTTCCACTCCTAATTGTGGGAAGGAAATCGGAATCCACCGTTTAAGTAGCGAAGGCTGTTAAGTTGAATTTAGATGCATGTTAAATCCATACTGCGGTGATAAGCAACAGACTATACAGAAGATAGAACACACCAACCCAAAATTACGATAGCCTATTTTGCTTTACCGCGTAAATACCATTTCACCGCCGATTGAAAACTTCCAAACGTTTAATGTTTATTAATTTTATTTTATTGTACAGTAGTGTAAGCAAATCAATGAAAGCAACAATTTCAAATACTGGTCACGAGAGCAGCTACCTTCAAAACACTTTACGGATTGCATCAGAGTTTGTTATTACGTATACAAAAAGCTTTTTGCTAAAAGTACAAAGTTTACTTAAAATGAAACTGCAACTGTAGTTTCACAATTTAAACCTCAAGGAGTCTACATTACCTACACCGGGCGATCACTAATTGCAAATAACTGGGGTATTCTTTGCGTGTTTTGGCCAATTGCATCTCACGCCCTGCGTGCTACGTCATCAGCGTACAAGCTGCAGTTGGTGAAAACAAAAAATGAAAAATAAGCTAGCGCTAAGAATTTTACGCCAAACGCACAAGATTATGCAAAGAGCCGCCTGTGAAGAATTTTTCTTCTTTCCAATAGATTGTTGCTGGGGCTTTTGTCCTCAGACAATGGCTGCTTGAGCCAGAGCAGGCAGAGTTGTAAACGGGCGGAAGAGTTCAGGCCCGAACCCCGCCCGAACCCGAAAATGTGAGCCCGAACCCGAAAACTAATTTGAAGCCCAAATCATGCCCGAAAAATAGCAAAGTTAAATTAGGTCTGAAAAATTTAGCAGTATTGCCAAATTGTTTTGATTATATTTTTGTGCTCTTGAGGCAAAAAGCACGTCTCAGGCCTGAATTAAGGCCGAAATTTTGTCAAGTTTAGGCCCGAACCCGACCCGAAAAGTCCGGCCCGATTTATAACTCTGAGAGAAGGCATAACTTCTAGCGGGGAATGCCTTAATCTGCTGTTTTAAACCTTAAGTGCACTATCATTGCATTCTGTTGGGGTTGGAGGAATAACGCCAAAATATTGTTGCTGAGTACGTTATAAAGCGAGAGCATAGAGGTTGCTAATGAAGAAAAGCTGACTGATGACCGATAGATTAAAAAAGGAAAAAAGCTCAATGGGGTTTCCGATGCATTACTTCTACATTCGCAAGAGGACAGCCTCAATTTTTGGTAAAAACATATCGAACCTGACTGTGTACTTGTTTTGGAATAGGTGCTGGTTTGTTGTGCTCTCATTATTTTGAGACTTTGGGTACGGTTTTACAACTCCCTATGTTTACAGCTTTTGTATTAAATGAGGTTTTCATGCTTTATGGCTCAAGAAACCGCAAGAAACAAGTCGGCAACCTCAAAAAATCAAAACATCAGCAGGTAAAACTATAACTGCTGAGAACGCTCTATCATCAAAACTTGTTTACAGCTTACCTATCATAAACAAAAAAAGAAAACGTTAAGACGTAACCTGTAGTCTCAAGTATAGTCAGACAATATCATTGGTGATATGCCTAAGCATTGATTTAGTTCGCGGTGAAATGATTTTATACCCCAATCTCAGATTAGTAACGCATTGAATGCTTTAAAACTGCAGGTATTTAAATACTTACTATGAAGCAAAGAGCCTAAATTATACGAAATCGTATCTTCTTTTATTACTGACATATTAAAAATTAACTGTTTTTAACGAATTAATTCAATTTCAGCAATAATTAAGATTTACGTTGGGAGAAGTCAAACTTCTACCAGAAAACTTGAAAAATTGTCAACTCCTACGCGGGTGAGGACAATTTGTTCAAAATAGAGGCGCCACAACCGCTTCCTTGTGAATGGAAGATAAATATTGATCAATCAATCAAGATAAGTTAAAGAGACACTGCTCGAAATCGGTTTTATTGAAGAAATGAGAACTATTTGAGGTGATAAAGTGGTGCCCCAAACCTTTTTCCACAATTCCCCTTATTCGCGACGTACGGTTTAATCCGTTTGACTCCGTACCATTGGCAACCCTGCATTTCGCACTTTTGTGAAGTCACAAAAGACGCAATCTAGATCTAAACTGGTAGTCTAGATCTACAGGTTCCAGTAGCAGTAGCCACATTTTCAGATTTGGTGATAGGTTACTCATTGCTACCAGTTGGTAATCGCGTTTCTTTATTCTGCGAAAATTTTTGCAAAATTATGCCTTTTGTGATGCCACAAAATTGTGAAATGCAGGGTTTCCAGTAGTACTGAGTCAAACGGATTAAACTGTATTTTCGCGAATAAAGAGAATGGTAGGAAAAGGTTTGGGCACCTGTGTATAATTCCTCAAGCTGTACTCGGTTCTTCAATAAAACCAATTTCGAGCAGTATCTCTTTAAAGGAGGGAAAGCATCCAGCCAATTCCGGTAGTTTACAATTGAAATATTATTTCTGAAATGCTTTATTCTCATTTCAGTGCGGCAGTTCTAAAAATGTTGTAACTACTAAAAAAACGATACAGGAATTTCAGTTAAAAAGTAAAAATCATTAAAATGATGTATAATAATTTAAATTATTTTAATGGTTTTTAATTTTCAACTAAACTTCCTGTATCGTTGACTGGCTGTGGCCCACGTCCATCAAGCACTTTGGAAACTGGAAAGACAATGTATTAGTTAACAAATACAAAAAAAATATCCTCCTAAAAAGTTTTTGGAAACTCTGAGTTTATTCTCCCATCATGAATTTCCAGAAAAAGAGTGGTTTCACCAAAATTGGATCGGTCACGTGATATTACTAGAAGGGTAAATAAAATTCAATCTCCCTTTTTTCCTGGAAGTTCAGGCTGTATTTTTTCCAAAACAAGTTTAGGGTTTCCAAAAAATTCTATTGGGATATGTTTTTGTATTATTTTGGTGAATATGTTTGCAACCGCAGTCCCAAAATGAGAACAAAAATTTCCAAAAATTATATTTCAATTTTAGCTATTGTAAATCGCTGCAATTGGCTGGAGGCTTCAACCCCTCTAATTCTCGAAATGTCAGCAATTAAAAACGATATTTAGTGGCAACAGTAGGTTTGATTTTTTGCTTCCCACAAAGAATCAGTTGGCGTTCCGACTGTTGTTGTATTTTGCTTTCCCAAAATACTAAGCTATTAACATCGCAGGTCCAAGATTAATCGAGTCAAAGAAGACCAAAAATCACTTACAACAACAATGGCAACGGATCCAAAATATCGAGAAAAACTGAGCTAGTTAATCAGATCATAGAGCTTGCGTATTGTTTTTCAAGAAAATTTAAAACTCACGAGCATAGAACTTGCTGCGCTGCATCATCTAAGGGTTGGAAAAATTGATTAAAAAATATAAGGGCCGTTTGCTAATATTGCAAAACGCTCAAAACCAGCGATAATATTCAATCTAAATTTATATAATGGAGATCTTAGATAAATCAAGAATATGCCACTGAAGAAAAATTCTACCGTTGTCTATTTAAAAAAAACTAATAATAAACAAAAACAAAGAAGCCAATACACAGCACATGCACTTCACGCAGTAAGCCCCAAGTTGGATAAACAATTGATTTATAATTTTGTTGAATGGGCAAAATTGATTAATTTCAGCTCAAATAACCTCCAAAAATTTTTGAAACATACTTATTCTAACCTTGCCCAAAATCAAAAAAAGCGAATCGCAAGAACTGTTTCTATAGAAACAGCTTTAAAAAACTAAAAAAGTGCCCCTTGTCTTGTCGGGGCGAAAAAAGAATAATAAGACCGCCACAATCCTGCGTGTCGTAAGAGGCGACTAATGGGTTGTCCTTGTGCGTTTTCATCGTTGTTTTTGTGACCACGTCCTTATTTTTTCATTTTTTTGAAAATCTTCTATGTTTTTGAGCTAATTCGATGATATATAAAACCATCTTTGAGCAATGTGGTTATCACTAAAATTGCGCAAGAGGTTCTTTGTTTCTAAAAAAAGATCTTCCTTTCTCAACAAAATCTATCAGCATCAGGGCAACCACAGGCCTACAACAGGTCGAAAACTAAAACACCACTCAGCATCGCAATTCAAACCAAAAGATTTCAAAAATTTCTAGACACAACAAGAAAGTCCCAAGTTTAAGTGTGATTTTCCATGTCATAGAATGCAATTCCTGTGACCCTAACGAATAACAGAACCTTATTTCTTAAACATGCTCTTTTAATTCTCCTCGAAGTGTAAAAAAGGTGGGTTCTTTTTGTGAAAGTGATAGTAGTTAAAGAAAATAAACATGCTAGCAAAAACACTAATTCCCTAGACTTGGATACGAAAAAGGCAATGAACAAACACAACCGTACAGTGATCATCTCGATGTCAGGCCAAATTAAACCTGAAGTAGCGCTGGGCCAGTGAAAAATGGATGATCGTTAGGTTTAGAAAGATATGAGTAAGGGCAAATGCATAAAAGAATAGAAAACCTATTTTGCAACTAAGCAACTTATTGCAACTAATCCTCTATCTACTACAGAATTCTGTATCAGATGAGTAATGGGTAGCACTTCCAGCTTACATGTGAATAGAAGAATGAAGCCATAATCCATTATCAAAATGTTAACCAGCGTCAGGTGTACGAGCGGCAGTGGACTGAAAATACAAGTTAGATGTCGCTAGATAAAGAAATGGTGAAGATCAATACGAGGTCGAGTTAAGAGCAATTAAAACCTGATTGAACTGGCTGGTATAATTTAGGACCAAGAAAAAAACAGTTTTTCAAATTTTCAAGAAAGCAGCGTATATGGATTTCAAGTCGCAAGACTGCAAAGGAAAATTTTGACTTCTTTTGGTGCTTGGAAGTGGTGATGAATGAAAATGCTAACTCTGATGAGCGGAGTCTTGTTAGAGCAATAATGTGGGATTGGTCACTCATCGATAGCAGGAAAATAAAGAGAATGGTTTTGACGGGAATAGAAGAAAAGTTTTTAAATGAGAAAGGAACAATGCGAGTCATCCTCAGGAGCAAAAGAGATATGGTGTCGTAGAAACGCAACATACATCAATTCTAGAACAGAAATACCGTTTATTCTGCAAATCATATAATCAATAGAAACGCTTGCAAGTTAAGAAGGCCTAGAGAAAGAAATTTATCTTACAAGAGATTGGGCAAAATTAGTAATTACTTACTTAAGTTAGACTGTGCAAAAGAGGCTTACACCAAAAAAAAATGCATTCCGTTGTTATTGCATTCCCCCAAAAATGTATCTTTTGTTATTGTATTCTGCTGCCGTACTTGTATTCCTAACAAAAATTGTTACAACGATAAAAAAAAAGAACTATAAAAAGAAAAACTTTAAACAAAATCATAAAATTGCAAAAACCAAGTCAATTTTTCATAGTCGAACTTGTAAGTGATGCCAATATTATTGAAGAAATAGCAAAACTTGATCGGAATTGAAGAGACTCCAGTTTGTTTTCCAAAGAAAAGAAATAAGGTTGAATTCTGGTTGAATGAGCATTGAAATGAGTGGTAAGAGTGGTCTACTCTAACTTCAAATGAGGACAAATATGACCCGAATATTGTGCGAATTGCAGAAATGCAGAAAAACGACTTAAATCAGAAATAGCGTCGCTAATAATAAACAAGTTCACAGTCAACAAAAGTACAGCGGTTGCATTTACAAAATGCATTGAAAACAATTTCCACCAATCACACCAATCCAAAAATATTTCCGACCAATCAGAAAAACGATTAACTAAATTTAACCAGGATAGGAATTAACTCAGCTTTAGTCGCCCAAGTTAATACCTTTATGTTTTGTGGACAAGCAATCATAAAACGAAACCATCGTAAGCAGCCAAAGTTTTGAGAAACAAGATCACAAAATACGCGACTTGAAACTGAATTGAAAGTCAAAAAATTGAAACGCGAAAAACAGTAATTTTAAGCGACATATAGATCTAGGTTGAGCTTAACTGAACCAATGCTTAGAACACCGTGACGGGTGATACAAAACCAAGCCAATCACCTACTGCAAAATTTATAACTGGAATAGACTGGGACAATAACGTTGAAATTAAATTGTTTCTTGATTTGATTTTGCTAAGGTTTACCGCAAAAAAAAAAGGCAAGGAGCTAGCAAATTCTTATGCAACACCTTAGCTTATATTGATTGAGGCGCGCACCAAAAAGAGTTCCGATTTGTAAAGTTTATTGAACGCAATAAAAAATACTATGAAACACAAAGACAAAAGACCAAACGTACCAAAACAAAAGCAAAAATTACAAAAAGAAAAAGAAAGGCAAAATCATAAAATAATCCCCAAAAAACAAACTTAAGAATAAATATAAAATCAAAAACAAAGACAAAAATTTCAAAAATAAAATAAAAAACAAAACCCAGCATAGTATATAATCATATCAAAACAATGACAAAAATTAAAAAAAAATAAATAAAACAAAAAAATTTCACCAAAAATTTTTTTTAGACAAAAAAATTTAAAACAAGGACAAAATAGAAAACAATGAGCAAAAAAAAATTTCAAGTGCAAAATTGCTACAAAAATAGTAAATTGTGTGAGACATTAAAATAAAATCATCAAACTCAAACGTAAATAAACCTTGGCCGGCATTATAGTGAAAGATCAAGCCCACACACATAAGGCAGCGCAGACCATTGCCAAACAATGAGAAATTTAACTGGAATTGAGGACTCCAGTTGGATTTCGCATCAAAAATAGACATCACAATTGAAATTGATTCGTGTGGCAGCTCAAAGTATTAATAATTCGAAAAGTTGATTGGTGGTACAAAACTTGAGAATTGCTTTAATTAAAATGTTCATTTCGTCGAAGCTGCTTTTCGTTTGACACTTGTCAAGAAGAATCATTAGAATGGAGAGCGCAGGAAAAAAAGCGGCCATATTTATAACAAAAAGTCGAGCCGTGATTGATCGGAGAAAAACCAATGAGGTCATAAGTGTACAATCTTAAATCAGTAGCCTAGGAGTATTCTTTTTGTCGGCAGAGAGCGGGATTAGAAGTTTTGATGAACGTGGATTCATAGTGCAAGAGCAGATAGATGGAAAGGCGATCGGCCTTGGGGGAGACTACTGAATCTACTGTCGTCATAATATTGAGCACAGACAGGATTTTCTAAAAGATGAAATCCAATGGCTGAATCAACAGCATCAGATTGGGTATTAGGCGGCATGGAAGGTTTGCACCAATGGGCAGGAAGTATGCGTTTCCAGGAAGAAGAGCAAGAGCAAATAGATTTGGGACGTGTTGTTTAATTCTGTCCTTCAGTCTTAGGAAGGTACCGCCTACATACCTACTGTCGCAGTGGCATGAGAATTGATAAATCACGTTGATATTCCGTAAAGCAGACAGTATATCCTTGTTAGTAGCACAAAAATGCTCGTTGGTAGAGTAAACAACGCGGTTGCACAGCGAAAAAGCACTGTTTGACAGCAGATTTTACTTGCTTTTCAAACCGGGTACAAACCGAACCGAGTAAGGCGGGCGTCGATAAATGAGGCATCTTTCCGGCTCGAATTTATGCAAAGCATGAAATTCCTTCATCATTTTAACCATACACAACTTGATAACGTGCTACGGGTATCGATTAGGCTGTAAAATAACCTTGATTTTGCTTAGCTCCGATGGCAATCTTTCAGGAGAACAGACGGCAAGAGTCCAGTGAGTTAAGGTCAGGATTAAGTTACTTTGGCGTTTCTGTGGACTGAAGGAATTTCAGCGTAGATATTGACTGGTAAATGTGGGTTTCCTATAAATGAAGGTGATGAATTTGGAAGGAGATTTTTCAATCAAAATGTCCAGGAAAGGGAGAGCCAAGTCAGATTATTTTTCAAAAGTGTAGAGCGAAGAGAAGGGTGAAGCGAGTTGAGGCTGTGTAAGAAAAGATCGTACTCATTTTCGTTGCTGACTACTACGAAAGTGTCATTCATATACGGCATCCATATCACGGTAATACATAGGAAGTAGTCTGGAAAAGTTTAGATTCATAGTAGCCAACAAAAATATTGGCAAGGGGTGATCCAATATATGGCGACTCAGTCGATCTGGTAATTCATGATGTCATAGAAGATAAACTCGACAGAAGAAGGAGCCTTCTGCATAAGTTCAAGAAAATTCGCCGAGGAAAATGTGCAGAAGAGTGTTCCAAACCATAGAGGGCGTCAGCACAGATTTGAATAGTCTCCGCTCGAGGGACATTAGTAAATAAACTCGAAATGTCAAAAAACCAGAGAAATACGGAAGAAGGGTCTAACTGTGAAGTTTTATTGATGTCAGCAAAGGTGAAAGAGTTCCGTATGCAGTTGCTCGAGTAGAGAGTGAGAACCGGTTCGATAAGAGAAAAGAAATATTTGGCCAGCTGGTGTTGCGCTAAACCGGTCATAAACGGTTTGAAAAGCAAGTAAAATCTGCTGTCAAACAGTGCTTTTTCGCTGTGCAACCGCGTTGTTTACTCTACCAACGAGCATTTTTGCGCTACTAACAAGGATATACTGTCTGCTTTACGGAATATCAACGTGATTTATCAATTCTCATGCCACTGCGACAGTAGGTATGTAGGCGGTACCTTCCTAAGATTGAAGGACAGAATTAAACAACACGTCCCAAATCTATTTGCTCTTGCTCTTCTTCCTGGAAACGCATACTTCCTGCCCATTGGTGCAAACCTTCCATGCCGCCTAATACCCAATCTGATGCTGTTGATTCAGCCATTGGATTTCATCTTTTAGAAAATCCTGTCTGTGCTCAATATTATGACGACAGTAGATTCAGTAGTCTCCCCCAAGGCCGATCGCCTTTCCATCTATCTGCTCTTGCACTATGAATCCACGTTCATCAAAACTTCTAATCCCGCTCTCTGCCGACAAAAAGAATACTCCTAGGCTACTGATTTAAGATTGTACACTTATGACCTCATTGGTTTTTCTCCGATCAATCACGGCTCGACTTTTTGTTATAAATATGGCCGCTTTTTTTCCTGCGCTCTCCATTCTAATGATTCTTCTTGACAAGTGTCAAACGAAAAGCAGCTTCGACGAAATGAACATTTTAATTACAACAAATAAACAATTCCAAGCTTCCTTGATTTTAGTTCAGGCACTAACACAACATTGTGTATCTTCGGTGAAAAACAAAAATGGATAAAAAGCAGAAGCACCATATTACTTTTACCTGACTGAATCCAAAAAATTCCAAAAAGATCATGGGGTTGGGTGGGAAGTACGTGTTATAGATGATAAATAGCCAAATGCTTTTTGTACTGCACTTTCAATCCATTAAAGAGCACACTAAAGCATTGAAAGCGTGAAAGCTGAAATAAGATGTAACACAGAAAGAAATATGAGTCAGGGCATATCTTTGCAAAAATTTTCCTATTCGTAAAACTAATAAAACAACAGCAAATGCTTTTAAAAACCTAAACAAAAAGCTAGAATTTTAACCAACGCAGCAAAGTGTCACGCGTATGCGGTTTGTTTGTGAGCGGGAGTGAAATTGGACTGCTCGAGGGTATGAAATGAAAACAAAAACAACTTTTCCTTTAAATGATATCCGTGGTCAGAGAATCAAGCCATCTTGAGATGGGGCAATAAACTAACAGCAAACTACTTTTTTATCTATCTTAGCTATTTTTGAAAGGAGGTTTACGCCAAAAAGATTACGTTTTTGCTGTGCTTTGCTGCGTGTGTGATTTTCATGAAATCAATAACATTATTTTTTAAAAAATTTTAAAAATGAAAATAAAAACTATAATAGAAAACCCAATACAAAAGAAAAAAATTTTTTAAATAATACTAAAAAATTTCAAAAACGAAAACTAAAACAAAAGAAGAAAATGCAAAAAGCAACAAAAAAAAAAAAACAATAAAACGAAAACCAAAGAAAAAACTTTGTTTACTAAAAACTTTCAAAAATAAAATTTGCATTAAAAATAAAAAAGTAAAAAATAAAGAAAAAGTAAACTAAATTTCAAAAAATGTCAAGAATAGATAAATTACGCAAATCATTGCTGAAAACGGAAGAAATCCGATCGGAATTGTGGGGATTCCTGTTGGTTTCATTAGCGATTGAAATGGAAAAGAAGAAAGTAAAAGTTGCGGAGCGATTAGCATTTTGTAACTGGGATGTGCTCTTTACTAAAACGAATTTCGTTTTATGTTTTAAATCTGTATTGATATTAATGCGTATTTAGCATTTTTCGATAAAACCTTATCACCAAGACATGTTGGGTTATCATTTGAGAAAATGGGAAAGACCTGGTGAAGCGAATGATTACCAGGCACATTGCAATAATTCCAAATAAGGTAAATAGCCCATTTTGTTTATAGCACAATGTACATATTTTTCACCGAGATGCTTGAATAGGTCATGAAATGTACACGCTGCTGATTTCATAAAGCAAACCTAGCAATGAAAATAAAATCATAAAAGTCTTTTGTCTGCAAACTCAAAGGAATACATTTGCGTTAGTCATTTAAATTTTTGCTCTCCATGATACAAAAAGAATTACAGATTTTCTGATTGGTCGGAATATTTCGTGAAAATATAAACAAGCAGGAAATTCAAAACCCACTTAAATCTACTGAAGTGAAATTTTTCAGTACTAACAACCAATCACTTATCTGGCATGTAGGGTAACAAAAACACTGCTGAAAGTTGAGTTTCTCTTCGGTTCTGTAAGCTTGTTTTCAAGAAACAATTATTAACGAAACTAATCGCCGTGCTCCCAAATGCATCGGTCACAAAACATGGCAGCAGACTTGAAAGTTATTTGTTGCGAGTAGAAACAAAAGTAGAAAGTTAAAAAATGGCAAAGCATATTTTGTCATAGACGAGTACAAAAAAGAATGGTATTTTAGAAGAATGTAAAGGAGTGGATCGTTAGAAGAAAGCAAAATAATGGATCGTTAATATGCAAAAGAACAGTGGTTAGAAGCAATGAAGGGGTTGATGTTAATCTAGAGTGGTTAGCGTTATTCAGTAAATGATTCATTTGCATAGTTTTTGGGTTTCAGATGCTATTGGATCTAGGGCAGCTTTAGCTCGAACATACGAAAAAAATTTTTTCGGCTACTTCTCCATTAATACTATAAAACCCCCAACTAGTTGAATGACGAGAAATTATCCCTCGCAAAGAATTGGCTTTAATCGGAACTGGAAAAGTATCGATATTGGGGTAATAAAAACACCAAAAACTCAAAATTGTACAAATAGTTTCGAAGAAAAAAAGGAAAAAGTCTACATTTAATTTCTCTAAGAGGTAAATGAACTGGAAAAAAAAATTGAGTAGAAGTTCATGAAGGGTTGAAGACAGTTTTCTAGTTACGCTAAATGAAAGCTGGGTCTTTGATTGAAAGTTAAGCTACATTTTAAGAGTGGGAAAGCTGAAATAAATTTGGTATTGAGTAACAGCTAGACAGCGAAGTTGCACGTAAATTTTCTCGGTAAGGCAAAAAATGAATCTAAACTAAACGTGGTAGCAGTGTGAACTAATTTAAAAGCTTTTCCAACTAAACGGTAATGGTGGTATGCAAATGGCACCAACATGCAATAATATAGTCAAACAACTAAGGTACTTCGATGTTTTTCAAAAATATTTCATTAGTGAAAAAACTTGAAGTATTTACCTAAGCTGTACCATACTTGTGAAAGATTTACTATAGTACAATAGTAAACTATAGTAAATTTTATAGTACAATAGTAAATCTTACTATAGTAAACCTTTCACAAGCACTGCACAGTAAGGTTATAGGTAAAAATAAGGTTTTGGAATAAATTTAAGTGGATAAAGTACCTGTATTTTATGTGCCCATACGTTAATAGAAAATAAGCTGCTATCACTTTCAAAATGGAAAACACTTTGACTACTTACATTTTACTTAGCCGTTTTCCGCCACCTTTATTCTTCTGAACTTTGTTAAATTTTAATCCGTCTATGTACCGTTATTTTAGAAAAAGCGTAGTGGTCCATTTAAACACATTATCATCAATCTAATTATATACAATTTAATGAAATAATTTACCTAGTTTTGGTTCTTGGGTCCTTACTGATGACGTCCGAAAAGGATAACAACTTGAACTTGCATTGGGTTTAGTCACGTGACTCACGTCACTTCAACTGCGCGTAAAAGAGAATTAGTTACCATCTTGGGAGGCCTACGAACACATGTGACTAAACCCAGCATTGAGAATGAAAACATCTGATACAGTAATACGTCATCGAGTAACGGGACACGCATAACTGAACTCCGTCACATTTTTGAGGATCCACTAATACAACTTTACAACCAATATGAACTCATTCACCGAAGATGTAATATTTTAATTGCTAGGAAAAATTGAAGTCCAACTTGTGCATTTTGCTAACTTAATTTAGCTGAAAAAACTCAGCATAAAAAGCAGTTGCATCAACTCAGAAAAGTTAAAAAGAGTCAATGATATGCCACAGTGGTAATCCTATAGGAATGGTTATAAAATATTTCAGCACGAAAGGCATGGACGCCTATTTATGAAAAAGTGAAGAAAAGTGGAGAAACTGGTGCAACAATACAGCGATTTCTAACCTGGCGAATCAAATTGGAAGGCCCAACCTAAAAAAGTGAGTTTGGAATGCACTCTAAATCGATTTTTGACAAAATCAGCACCAAAAACAATTTTTAATGACAAAATCAGCGAAAAAATAAAAATAAAGAAAACCCTTCTAAACAAAAATTCAAAATAATGCTGGTAAAAATAAAAATTTCACCAAAAAAATTGCAAAAATAAAAATCATAAACAAGATTTCAAAACTAAAAATGAACCTTCCATTGAGATAGTCGCGACGTCACACAATCGTAGCGCCAATCAACATGACAACGAAGAAGAGAAAAAAAAGTTTCACTGAGAAACTTGAATTGTTTAGTGAGAATTCTATTGGGTTTTTGCAACCGTGAAAATAAAACTAGAATAGAGATTTGAAAAGCGAAAGCGTCCATGTAAGCAACATCACATACTGTAAGGCACTGCTGGAGAATATTCATTAAGGCATTCCGTATCAACATATACATATTTAGGATTACCACTAAAGAACTTTAACAATTGGGATAAACCTCTAACAGTTAGAATGCAATTTAAATTGGCACCTAAATGTTCAGAAGTACAAAAGCATAAACTGGGAAAAACAATCATTTAGACGTGGCCTAAAATGCTCACGAAACATCAACAACTCAGTAAAATAAGCGTGGCATGATTCTGACTGGTAACACCTTAAAACAGCGTTAAAATAGTGAGGGCAATTTGCACCAAAAAATCACTAATTAAAACTAGTCCTAAACGCTTCTACCGTAAGCATGTTTAACAATTTTTACTGTACATTACGAGAAAAATGAGCTTGATCTGTTTTAACAACCAAGACAAAAGCAAACTTTCCCAGGCTACGAACTTACCAAACAACCCGATTCATGTAAAGGCAGTTAAAGAAAGACAATGACCTGAAACTTTCTTCAGAATTTGAGCTGTCATCAAAAAGAGATGCTAATAATGGCGTTTGAATACAATTAAGCTTTCAGTGGTATAATCAAACTTTGAACTAATTATAGATCTCCGAAACAGTGCAAAAATTTTTGCGAGCTGGTTGATAGCGTTGTGTAAAGGTTGCTGATGTTTGATTGAAATAATAAAATGCTTCATGTTCCACTTCTGAGTGTTTTACGAATTTAGGTTAGAATTGGAGACACCTAAGCTATATACCGTAAGCCTGCTGGTAAAGTACTGCAGAACTCGAAAGAGGAGAAGTATACATTTTTGGAGCACTTTATCTGAGCTGTAAAATTGGCTTTTTTCATGAGAAATTGAACACGTATGAGATCTAGATCTTCTCTTTAACTCCTAGTAAAGCACGCAATTTTCCGAATTAGAAGCGCCGCCTCTAAGACTTAAAACTTTAGTTAAAGTAGCAATGAAGTCAAAATTTTCATTTTTGACCGCAATGTTGTTGTTGTGCTTATTTATCGTCCTGTCGCCGGACAGCGTCAGATTGGAAGATAAGCACTTTTTCATTGCAATGACTATTTCGCGCTTGAAGGAATCCGCAAGTGCTAAAGAATTTTCAGTGATCCAATGTTCCAGCAGATTTCTTCGAATTATTGTCCACTGAAATGTGCTGCTTGCTTGAAACCATAGAGCAGAGATAATCATCGCAAAGCGTCTTATCCAAGGGCGCAACAACCTTACCAGAATGCGAGTTAAACCAAATTCATGCCAGCAGGGTCGTCGTAAAAACAAGCCTTTACCTTCGCAGCCATGCTGCTGACAACAGTTGGAGTAAGCCTAAAATGTATGCTCACAAAAAATCGAACTCTCTACGTTAAAAATGTTACATTTCAAAATTAACAATTTTCCGCTTACTTCAGAGTTGCTAGTTTGTTGGTATTGTGACGGAAGGTGGAGAGATTTATAAAGGCCCACTTTTGGAAAGCTAATGGCTTACATTTGCTTGAAAACCAGCTAATTTCCAATTCTGGCCTTTCACCATGTTTTGACAATAACTCTGCCGCAAAATAGTTATTGAGAATTAACAACATGCAGTAACTTTTTGCAAAAAAATTTTTTTTTGCAACCCTGGCAATTTTTTTAGAGGAGAAAGGCTTTTTAAAGGAAAATTTAAGCTGTTATATCTCGGGAACGGAATGTCATAGAAAGCTCAAATTTGGTGAAGTAAGTTTTCCGATCTATCAATTTTTTTTTAAATCGAGCCAAAACAAAAAACAAAAAAACACGTGTTTGATTCACGTTGCGTTCGTTTTTCGTTTAGCCTCCTTAGTCAAAACGACGCGTCCCAACGAATCTAGAGAATTCCTGTTAGTTGAATGAGGAGGTCATAGCTGAATGACCGCCACCATTCTTTTTCTTCAGTAAGTTGCTTTTGGGCTGGGGGGGGGGGGGTCCGGGCAGTATTGCCAGCCTTAAAGGTACCAAAGCGATGAGGAAAAGCAAAAAGTGCACTTCGGAAATATGTCTTTTGTTGGCCTAATCGCTAAAAAAGAGATCTGGGAAAACATATTTTTGATTATCAAAAATTTGAAGCACCGGCCAGTTGATTGAGCCGTAACGCGTTCGTCTCTGGAGCGGAAGATATGAGGTATAATCCGGCCGAGTCAAATCGTACACAGTGTTGCCAACGGCTCGCCGTTGTCCCTGGGACATTTCTTCGAAAGAAGCTGTGCTGCCCGGGCGCAATGACCCAGAGATGAGCCCCGCCAACTCGGTACATACGCTTCTGCGTATTACAGCAAGTATAATGAAAGATTCGAATTGATATAAAATTTGAAGCTGTTGAAGCAACGCAACAATGCATTAAAAACAAATTTTTACGATTGCTGTATTACGCCGAAGCATGCAACAAATTGATAGCAACAATCTCAGCGTCATCCTCCTGCCTTGAATAGTTTATTAGTCTAAAGCCGCATTTACACGGGCGACTTTTTTGCGTGCGATTTTTTGATAAAAATGGATCTGGCAAAGTTGCATTTACTCAACGGCGGTTTTGATCATGATTATTGGGACCTTACTGATGGAAATACTTGTCTTAAGTTGTTTTCATACCAATATTGTTATAATTGAAAACTTTAGAAGAGAATCGGTGCTGCGATAAAAAATCGCAGTGAGATCAGTTCCGATTTTGTTTTAAAAAGGTTTAGAATATCACTATCGCAATGGAAACAACTTGAGACAGTCATTTTCAGCAGTAAGACAACTTTCATCACAATGAGAACCATTATTGAATAGATGCAACTTTGCCAAATCCATTTTTATCAAAAAATCGCACGCAAAAAAGTCGCCCGTGTAAATGCGGCTTTAGCGCATCGTCAGCCGGCCGTTTGATAGTCCAGATCAAGCAACGTTGTAAAATAGTAAGTTATTGGGACTTCGCGCGCATGGGTAGGACTTTTGTTTTTACTAGATCATTTGGATAGAAGAGCAATGAAATTTATTGCTCTGCTCGTAGTTAAAAAAGATTAAATCTAGAAAGTTGAATTTTCAACACAACGTAGGATTAAATAAAAGCATCATGTATGCCAATTTTAGGATCCTTGGTCACGTGATCGTGATTGAGGAAACAAAAACCGGGTATAAATGGCCATTTATATGTCAAAAATTTATTAATTCTCTTGTAACTCCAAAACAGCAAGACGTGAAACCTGAAATTTGGACACAACTTGGGAGCAGATGAAGGCTATATACGCGTACCAAGTTTTGTGGCGCTGGGTTACGTGACTGCAATTTTAGGAGCCAAAAATCGACAAAAAATGGACAAATTTGAACCGGTATATCTCGGCAACTATTTCTTCGAAGATCTGGACTATCAAACGGCCTTTTTTGGTGACAAAAAAGATCAGTCTTTTTTTGGTGACAAAATACACACTAACACACAATCGACCACGTTTCTTATGGTTATATTCATTTACCTCGTCGTGGGTACTATTATTTTTTATTTCTTTTCCTGTTTTTTTTTTTTGTTTTTTGTTTTTATTTCTTTTTTTTTCTTCCGCTATCTTTATTTAACCAGCAAAGCACAGAGAGTTCAAACTTTGATTGATTGTAGATATCAAAAAGGACTGTTGGCCACTTGAAATTGGGAGCGCCTCGTTGAGGGGTTCTCTCCCAGACGGGCACTCGAAAATTTGAACGTTTGAACTAACTGCAGGAGCTCTAGATGAGTCAAATTTTAAAATAAGTAAGTATCAAATATACAAAAATCATAATAAAAGTTGGGTATGGCACAATGGGATTTTTATCTAGAGATGTAAAAAAACGTTTTTTTCCTAGTTTTTTTGCGTTTGTTTTTTTTTCCTTATTTTTTTCCTTTGTACTCTACAAAACAAAAATTAGGTTTGTTTTTTAAATAAAGTAAAGCAATTAGCATCAAATCGCACGACTAACATGGCCGAGTATCGAATATCAGAGCTGTAAACAGGCCGAAAAGTACAGCCCCACACCAGAAATGCAAGCCAGAACACCAAAAAATAATTTATAGCCTAAACTAGGGCCGAAAATTGGGTTAGATCTAAAAAATTATATGGTGCTGATCAATTGTGACGTAATAACAATCATTGTGTAATAATAATCGCATTGATACTTTTAAAACAGTCGTCAAAAAGCGCAGTAGTTATTTTGATTACCGTGCGCTTTTACATTATTGAAAAAGGTGAAAACACAAGGCAAATATGAGGAGATTAAGCTCAAGATTTTGTCTCGACGATTAAACCCGAGCCTGGCCTGAGAATCCCTGCCCGAGGAAAAGACTAAAAAAACTGTCTGTCGCGCATGTCATTACATTTATTAATATTTGAGGACCCTGTGGCGTGCCTTTTGCCCAGCTGAGCCAGACTCTTGCCTCTTCTGTAATGGTTTTTATCTTGCTTTCGACGTATTTATATTGCTTTTATGACAAAGCGACGGAGGCGCTTTGCATAGTACGAATCCCAGCTCCTTTCGCATTTGCTGTTGTTGGACCTGAAGTAGCTATTTTAGGGTGTATTTGACGTTTTGTTGGTCCTGAAGATCAACATCATAAGAGATGATAAAGCTATGAGTGATACATACACTACCACAGCATTTATGATCAATGCAAAAAATTTGAAGCCAATCTCGTGATTAATACGTCACACCTAGCGATGTGAATGCTTTTTTTTCTTTGTTTTTTTAAACATTTTTTTTTTCAAAAAAAAAACATGGCCTCAAAAAAAATTTTTTTTTAAAATCTTGTAAGTGGAAATACGGATTGTGCTTTGCTATTTGATAGCTTCTTACTGTAATCCAATGGTTCGTAATCTTCAAATCCCTAGTTTCATCGAAGGATTTTTAGGCGTTCAGCAGTGGGTTATGCATTATGCCCCCACACAGCTTATGCACTTCAGCCTTGCACTTCAGCCACGCGCTTCTCCCATGCACTTCAGCCCCCTTAGCCAAGTCACTTAAAAAAATTAACTAAAAATACAACCGTTTAAACTTGTTGTGAACTTGGCCTTTAACCCTATTTGTACCGGCGGTTGGGGGCAAATTTGCACCCCCCTCTCAGTTATTTTACTATAGCTCCTAAACGAAAAATAAGTTTGGCTTTGATGCACCCTGATTTTGAGTCAAATTTAATAACACACATTTTCAGGAAGTTTGGGGTTAGTCAGACAACCGGAAGTGACGTCATTTTTACCTTTGTCAGAGGCACCTAAGGAGTTTCATGCAGTTTTGAGCACAAAGCATGCTTATCAGTGCTCGTATTCTATTCATTGTACTGCGTATTCATTATCAATGCTGATCTTCAGCTGAAATAAAATATTTTATTTACTGATAAATGCATTGCATCATTATTACGTCATTGATGACGCCCTAATTCAAAAATATTGCTTTTTCTGCTGTTTCTCGAAATAAACTGCGTTTGCATAACAAAAATATTCATTTTCATCAGGTGTTGAATGATAAAATGAAAATAATACAGCAGTATTCTAAAATTTTGTGAAATATACTATATCTTAGTTACAAAAAATAAATAATACTCAACACAATATATTAAAGATGACGTCATCATGCATGTGACGTCATCATGCATGATGACGTCATCATCTGCGGTAACTTTATCACAGTTGTCTTTGAAATAAGAAAAGTCCAAACTAAAAATGATATTTCGCAACATTTAGGCAAATTTGCATGCTGCTATAAGGATTTACTGGTTTTGATGACGTCATCATTGTTTTCGTGACGCCAAAACTTCCAAAAATTTATTTTTGAAAATTTAACAAAAAATAGCTTCAACAAGCAAGAAATTTTACTTCTATCAATTACCAGACGCTTTTTAGATTGGGGGGGGGGCAAATTTGCCTCCTCCCCCGGTACAAATAGGGTGTAAAAATAGCCCGATATATATAGGGTAAAGTAAGAATGGGGGGAGCTGGGCAATTTAACTCTTTCAAATGACTTCCGAATTTTAGAAATTTAATTTTTTCAAATGGCTCCAAAAACGTGTAAAATGTGATCCAAATGGCGTTGAAAAGGCTTTTTTTACCCCAAAAATCACAAAAATCGCCTAGCGACTACCTTGTTGCATCAATTTGTTCAGCCACGCTGGATAGATTACAGTTTTCGGATGAAAAAATTTTAAGTTTCGCCCAAGTTGAGAAAGCCCTTGGAGTTTGTAACGTTTAACGGCATTGCGTTTACGCGAATTATACTTGATCCATTTTATGTCACCATGGTTAGTTTTTGGTGGTGTAACTCACCAAATACTCGGACACCGCAACCGAAGTTCAATCCCTCTCTATAACGATACTACGGTTGCAAATTAACTTTCTGTTTTTTTTGTTATTTTTTTGAAAACGAAAAAAAACAAAAAACTTTCGGACTATAATTCGGAATAATTGTTTATTGATACTCTTATGGACTTTTTAATGAAAAATTATCTACAAGTTTACGAATCAATAAATTTAGCGTTGCTCAACTGTCTTAAGAAACATTTACCATTGACACAATACTGCTGTATTTATTGGCGTCGAGTATACTGTAATGTACGCCAACAATCTCACGCTCTCGTCACGCGCACAGCCAGAACATGGAAACCGGAGGGTGACAGTTCAAATCTCGGTGCAGCCAGTCAAGCGAGCAGCCATACAATGAGGCGATCTCATTTCGTAGCTGGTCGATTTGAAGATCAAATAATTTGGTCACTTTGCAGCATCCTGCATTTATTATATATTTTCATTATCGCAGCTTTATTTGTGTTTGTGCGAAAAATAAATTTTACTTCCTTATATATCATTTAAGAAAATACTGTAGAAGATATAAAGCCACAATTTGGATCAGCCTTTGGTTGTCAGAAAAATGTCGAATCTCATCCGTCATTTTTCTGACAACCAGAGGCTGATCCGGATTGTGACTTTGTGTGTTCTAGTTTCCTGCATTAATTTGCTTCGACAGTTGAAAACAACAAGAAAATAACTCTTTTCGAGGTTTCTTCATCAAAAAAGCGATGTTTTCTGAAAAGTAAAAGTTTGCATAATTTTCGCTGTTGGCTAAGATCCAGTCAAAAAGAAAAGGGAATGAAAAAGTAGTGAACACTACTGTACGTACAGTTAACAAGATAAGTTCTGTTGAAGAAAGATTCATTTAGCAATAAGCGTCGCTTTTGCCTCCCAAACAATTTTTTGGTAAGATTCAGGATCCTTTGGCAACGGTACAGACTGCAAATAATGGCCGCAAAGTCTATATACAGTTCTACGAGGGTTTTTAAGTGGAGAAACTACGTCATATTTTGTAGTTTGCTATCTTGGCACCACACTGAGTAAATTCTGGACTACCAGTGGATTTTCAGTCTGAGCTCAGCTGAGTATGCCTTAACTGGATGCTACCCAGATCCATGTATCATGCCTTGCAATTTTTTCGTCTACGTCAAGGGCAAAAGGTCAAACATTGCAAACGCCGGCTTTTATTTTTGTCACCAAAAAAGTACCTTATTTTTCAAAAAGAAAGCCTAAAAATAGGCACACTTGCCTCGTTATAGTCTGCCTGCATAGCCATACCCTGTTGTGTGGAACCAGACAGACCACAGACTTGCTCTGACGTCGTATAAAAATTGTCTGTGACTGATTGTAGTTTCTGCGAATAGTCTCATTACTTGAACGCCTAACATCAAACCTTATCACAGTTTTGTCTCTGAATCCGCAGACTTTGAGTAACGTGAACTGTGTTTCAACGTATGACTCATGCATTTCAATTTTACCGGTTAACGATTTAACGAGTTAATTTACGATTCAAAACTGCAAAAAAAGACTCATTCAAATAAATGAATAAAACCTCTGATCTCATTACCACCACATCTCGATGAAAAATCTGCGTTGGTAACACGAAAAAAAAGCGTTCATTCGAAATTTCGATGGATACCAAGATAGTGAGATGTTCAGTGTTCATAGGCTTGAAACCCTATGAGCTATAAATTGCCAGTCAAAAATTACCAAAAACATGAAAAAGCATGATGATTTGTGTGATTGTTGAAAGTGAAATGTGATTCCTGAGCTCTCGTACAACAAATTTAGTTTGTAGCTGATATCACGATTTCAAAAAGGCTCCATATCGAAGACTTAGAGTAAATATTACGACAGATTATACCTCAGTATTAAAACATTCAAAATTAAAAACCCCTAAAAGCCTAAAAGTTTGTTTCGCCCGTAATTGAGATCATCAGGTGTAAATCTTATTCAAACAACAAAACTTAAATAGAGTTTAGAGAGGGTAAAGCATCCAGCCATTTCCGACAGTGAAGCATCAAGCTAAAATCGAAATATAATTTTTGAATTTTTTTGTTCTCATTTTGGGGATGGGTACAAAGATATTTACCAAACACAAAGAGATATACCCCTAAAAAAGTTTTTGAAAACCACTCAATCTGTTCTCTCAGTTTAAAATTTCAGGGAAAAAGCAGACACTGAAAAATATTAATCTTTCCAGTCTCATCACGTGACCAATTTAAATTTGCAAATACCTCCCCTTTTTATGGAAATTTAAACTGGGAGAACAAATTCAGAGTTCCAAAACCTTTTTACGGAGGATATTTCTTTGTATCTTTTAAATGATTTGCAACTTCAAACCCAAAATGAAAAAAAAATTTAGAAACTACTCGTATATTTTGATTTTGGTTATTCTAAAGTACCGGAATTGGGTGGATGCTTTACTCCTTTTAAAGGCAAGAAGTTGCCAAATATTTGCATCAATTTTTACGCATTGAAAAAAAAACTGTTATTTGTTAGCAATAACATTGGAACGTTAAAGTAAAAAAGCAAGCTTTTTTTCTTTTTTCGCGGGGAGACATGTACCGTACATACGCAACAATTTACTGAAAAAGCTTTTTTAATCCAAGACTGCAATTAACTGCACGCAGTAGCGCTACAAGTTTAAAACTGCGTAGTTGTTCATTCAAGCGATCAAAATCTTAAAGGAATTTTCACGTCAGGCCTGCTATCATAAAAATTATAGCTTGTCAAAAACTTTCCGGAAATGCCATGCACGTTCTTGGATAAATGCATCCACGATAATATAATTGAAAGCACTGTGAGCAACCTTTCATTACAGAAATCCAGAGCTAACGAGTTAAAACCGTTGCTTGAACGAAGAACTTGTGCGAGTCTGCGAGAAGGAAAGCAGTTACGTGTACTGGGTTAGAGCCGTAGTCTACAGTAATTTTTTTTGCAGTCAAAAACGGTAAGAGTAATTTTTGATTAGGTTTAAAGTTTGAACTAGATAAATGAACTTAAGTACAAATATACACTATTGATTAAGCACTATCTCAGTACAAGCAGTGTAATGTGTTTGATGAACTGATTTCACGGCTTATAGCAGGGTCACTCAACTAGTTTTAGCAAAAGTCCAGATACCGCAGATAAAAAGTCGTTGTATCCAGAAAAGGTCATCACCGCAATCTGTAGACCAAAACCCAAATGAAGACCAAAAAAAAGACGTTCACCGCAGTTTGAAGACCAAAATCCAAAATTCGAACAAAAACAAAAAAAGGGTTTTCACCGCGTTTTGGTGAGGGTTTGCGCGCTCCATATGAGTTCCCGACCAAAGAAGTTGGAAGGTCCGAATTTCGGTCCGATAACGGACCGCGGTCCAAATTTAGCGCCTACGGAGGTCCGGATTTAGACTGCGTACCGCCAGTTGAGTAGCCATGCCTTGTAGTAAATGAAACCAAACTATTTGAACAGTACGCTGATAATAAATTCTTGTTGTACCTGCAGCATGCTGGAAAAGGGTGTGTTGAGGTGAAATGTTATCACTGAAATCTTTTTTATTGAATTTTTTTAAATGATCACACTTTACTCTACCATGCCTTTCTTGCTTTTCATTTTTTACCTATGAGAATAGGACTTTTGTTTCTAAGATGTATAATACTTTGATTCGTTTTCTTGGGGAAGGGAATCTCGTATGAATAGTAGTGACACTAAATATTCTGCTGTTTTGGAAGAAAGGATATCAAAATATCTGCGTACGGCGTTGTAGAAACTCTCTTCAAATCGCTTGTACAGAAGACCAATCGCCATATTCGACTGCTCGTGGCAGTGAATTTAGGGCTACTCAAAGTAAAGCGTATATTTTCTCAACCTCGCGTTACACTTAACGCGCAGCTTTGAGCAAGAGCAGTAAGCAGTCGCATTATTAGTTTAAATCAGAAAGCTATCGAGAAAATGGTGGGATTACCTCAACTTTGCAAATTGAACCATTACTGCGCGTTCGTGTCTGGAGCGGTAGCTCTAAGGTTCAAATCTCCGGCCGGTCAGATTGTACACAGTGCTGCCAACGGCTCGCCACCACTGCAACAGTTCTTCGAAAAGTCGAAGCTCTGTTGCCCAGGCGCAATGACGCGGAGACGGGCCTTGCAAACTCGTTGCACGCTTTGGCGTAATACAGCGAGTATAGCAAAAGATGTGATTTGTTGTAAAATTAGTTGAAAGCCATTCCATAAGCGATCCCTCAATCTCTTTTAACTTACTGAAGTAGCGACAACAGACGGCAAAACTTTCTCCATACAAGAAGCCTTACCTGTTAAAACAAAAACAGCTTCTTTTCTGATTGTGTAAACGATTTCGTTGCAACAAGTGGAAGGACCTAATAAATTGTTAATTTCAAGTCAATGCAAAAAATGTTTGATCATTTGCGAGCAAACGTTACAATCATCTTAATTAAATTATTATTGACCAAAATGTTATTGTAAATTGGAGCTTGAGCTTCATTCGTTACTCATTTTTTAAAAGACACCACTTCAAAAGGTTTTTGTAACGTTTATATACTGGAAGAAATGTGTTAAATTATTATCACCGTGTACGATGAAAAAAAGTTAGCCGCGATAAGTAATCAAAATCTTTTAACTGTAGAACTGGTTATAAACTTTCTCTTTTGCACTGTCTTGTAGAATGAGTTAGTGAAGAAAGTATTGCAGCTCAGAGCTCAGAAAGCATGTGCGGTGAGAAAACTTTGCCCGTCAGCGCAAGATTAATAATTATTGAAACTATTAAAATTTTGATTGATCTTATTGCTCGAAGTCTTAAATTAGTTCTTTTTTGGTATTTTGCTCTTGTCGTCATGTGCATAAAAACGTGAGGAGCGCAGTTTTAGACAATTTCGTAATTTACCAAAATAATTAATCATATTTGTCTAATGTGTAGGACTACTGTACCAACGAAGCTCAATCAATCGTCTGCTAAGTTTTGATTATTTTGAGGAAATGGCTACTCAGGTTTTTAGTGTTTTACTGTTGCTTGTTGTGCTGGTTATCAGTAATTGCCAAGAGCCGGAGCCGATTAGACAAAGTGAGGATCCAATTAATTGCTCCTTTATTATCAGAAGTTGTCAAAGTCAGTGTTTAAATCTTCCACGGCAATTTGTGCGATGGACCGTAACGAATATTCACCAACGAACCCTCAGATGCCAGCTGTACGACCCTGACACAATGCCAGCGGAAATAGAAGGTGAGCGGTATTTGCAAAAGTACAGTAGACGACTGAAGATGTGACTCGAAACGTCTGAAATTGTAACCTCAAATTTTTTAGCAACAGCATAACTCAAAATGATCCATTCTTGCTTGAAATTCGCACATAATCGTCTCGATATTGGAGTCATCAAATTAATCTTTCCACTCTAAGATTTGTCAAGGCATGATACCATGTGGAAATTGAGGAATAGATTTTTACTGGCATTGCTCAAAATACATCGCGTAAATAGAATTCTTTTACGGAAACGTGCCCCTATTATTGCGTTATGGCGTCCATAGATTTTGGTAATGATGCATCCTTATCTTTTTCAAATTATGAATTTCGTCAAAGTTGTTTATTTGCGTAATAAAATTTGACATTAACAAGTTTTTCCTATTTATGTTATTAAAATGACGTAGCTACCGGATATTTACATTAATCAATATTTCAAATTCGTTTGGTTTGCCGTTAATTCAATTAGTCTTTACTGGAATTGCCATTTTAACCTGGTATAATTGGCTTTTAATAAGCAAAGATATTTCCTCTTTGAATTACCGGGGCTTAAAGCCTTGTTCAAGAAATCATAGCACATATGGTTGGAGCTGGCGTTAAATGACTAACTTACTAAAATAGAGAAGCAATAGCTTCAAATTGTGTGGCAATACAGTACACTTATTCCAAAAAACATATTTGGTATCGGAATATGGGTCTACTCTGGTTGTAAAATTATGACCGTACGAGCGTACTCTTTGATACCTTGACCACGTGTAGTTGGTACGCCTGTATAAGTCGACATGCCGTGCGAACCGAATTTTTGCTTGAAATAAACTAAGCATGCTCTCGTACCCTTTCGATTTTACGTACATTATAGACCGGGCTATCTCCAACCGAACTTACGCAAGCTTTAAAATTTTGTTTGTCAGTTCGATTGAACGACATGAGTTTAGAAAAAAACTGTCTTTCCTTGGCCGTATTTGGAAAATTGGCATGAAGCGATGAAGCACAGAATTAGTTTATTAAGCCAAACGTGCTTCTGTTTTTATATTTAATAGCCGAATATAATACAGTACTATACTTATACGGAATTAGGAAATACGAAACTTTTTAGGGCATATAGAAGTGACTTTGTTTATCCCTCAAAATTATGCTTGTATATCAAGTATGCTAATGTTCTTTTATGGAATAGAAGCCCCTCCAAAGATAATGTGCCAATACTTTGTTTATTTAAGCATAACTTTCAAGTCCTAGAAGTGTTTTTACAATTGCCAAATGTGTGTTTTTTTCTTTACTTCGTAACTAACTTTTCTATTTGAAATTATTATTGCACTGCTTGATTCAACGAAGTTAACTTAACGTTTCGTTCTAAAATAAAATACTATCTTCTGGAGTGACCATCAGCGTACCGGTACACTAAAAGTTCCATTTCCAATATTTAACTACGTGCCAAAAATGATAACGTCACAACACAATTTGTATTATGCAAAAAATGAGTCCATAGTAAAGTCACATGACTCCAAAACCACAACCTATTTTGGAAGATTTCCTTAGTTATGTCAAGCGGTAACGCGTTTGGCTCTGGAGCGGGAGGTCTGAGGTTCAAATCTCGGGCCGGTCAAATCGGACACAGTGTTGCCAACGGCTCGCCACCGCTGCGACATTTCTTCGAAAGGAGCTGTGCTACCTGGGCGCAATGACGCGGAGATGGGCCCCGCCAACTCGCTACACGCTTCGGCGTAATCCAGCGAGTATAATGAAAGATTTGATTTGATTTTTTCTTAGTTATTCAAAATGCAGTAGGTTTATTGCTTTAAAATTCTTAGAATCGAAATGGTATAATCAGCACTTATAGTAAACTATAAAGTAGGGGATGGAGGACGCTTCCGCAGTCGTAACCGGACACATTCTGCAATAATAACGTTTCGGGGCGGAAAAACAAAAATATTCACCTTCATACAAGTAAAAAAAAGGTCTTCGCGTCTGAATTAGCAAGGACACACTTTCCTTCTGTGGGGAGACGCGATGTTTCGATGGGGGGACGCTAATTCTCGATGGGGAACTCGTCCTTCCGCGTTCTCCCACAATTTAAGTATACTGGGTATAATGAAACAGATAAGTAAAAATTCCAATGAAACACGAATCATCCATCGTAACTAATACAAAGCATACGCTAACCCAATCAAAAATCTGCAACATTTTGTGGAAGAGTAAGCAGTGATGCTAATCAAACCTTGAAGGAACCTGATCTGTAACCAGTTCCTTAAATTTAATAACCAAAGTGTGGGATATCTATGCAAGCAATTTTTAACAACCGGTTATCTAAATCTAGTAACCTGCTCGCGAGAACCGGTTGAATACCGACTAGCACCACGAAGTGTACGGTAAGTTCAATTATCCGTAATGGCTTCGAAAAAGTTAAGAGCCGAAACGGAGCAGCAAAATTTTAATTTAAATCGGAACAAATCCCTGAAACGGAATAAAAGCAGCTGTTTTAAACAATTTTGTTTTGCAGATACTGACGAAACGGTTTTTGTCGTCTATGATGTAGAATGTTGCCCTGGTAACCGAGATGACCAAGCATCTCCGTCATACTTTATTGACGACGGGAAAGTAAACACTTTGATCGTTTTGGGAGTGGGAACCCTGCTCAGCATCTTGTTGATGTGCGGATTCGTATTCGCAGGATTAATAATGATCCACAGAAGGTAGGATTTAGTTTCTACTTGTAAACGGATTTAAGCTTATTTAACCTTAATTGGCTGTATTATTCAGTTATTCAACCTATTATTTAAGTTTGACTCAAAGGCGAAAGTTCCCCACGCAGTCTCCTGGCCAAGGCAATTTGATGAATAAAATATAATTACAATCAGAGTTGTAAACAGGCAGACTAAGTACTGTATGAACCCAAACCCGATCTGAAAAACGATTTGAAGCCAAATCCAAGCCTGAAAATTACGGTGGATCTAAAAATATGTACGGTTATTGCTCGAAATGCTACGAACTGCCGATAATTTATGACATAATAATAGTGATTGCGTAAAAATAATCGCATTGATGCTTTAAACGCAGTCGTCATTCAGCGCTGCAAAGTTATTTGAATTGCTCTTTCGTAACATCCAAAAGGCGAAAACGCAAGTCAAGTCAGTGAAGTACGCATATCAAGCCCGAAATAGGCCCAACATTTTGCCAATTTTAAGCCCGAGCCCGACCCGAATTACTACTCTGATTACAATTACAACCGTAAATATTTGACTTATGGCGTTTTTACCCGTCTTCTGATTAGGCCCGGTTCTTGACCCTGGCGCCAGCTTTTTTTGCTGAGCCACGCCCAGAAAAGTGTCAAATCAGAAATGACAGTGTTAATAAAAGAGTTTACATGTTAGCGATGTTTTTAGGTGACATATGGATATAAACTCTTAGATTGTCACAATTGTTTCTTAATTTGGCCCTTTTTTTTGCATAATTTGCAATAAGCAGGCACTAGAGCTAAGAATTGGGCCTTATAAATGATCATGTAGAAACGCTATTATTTTTGCTAGCCTCGGAATTTTTTACTCTAAATTCCGAATTTTGTCTCTCCAAATCAAAACTACAAACTATTCACCAAAATCAAATTTGTAGATTTTCTTTAAAAAAGGTTAATTTGAAATGTACCAAAACATGACTAACAAAACATTTTCCTAAAAGTAATAACATGTCAGTTTGCACGCTGTACGCCATGTAATTACGTCAATAAGAGACTCATACAAAAAGTGGACTGCCTAGGTCTTTGTTAGGGTGTAGGCTTACTGTAAATATTGCAACAACGATATTACGATGATTCGTGAATTAACAGGTTCAGCTACTATCTTCTATAGCGTTGAATGTTTTTGGAAAAATAAATTGAATTCATGCTTTCAAGCAGATAATCCTTGAGCTTAGGGCAGTTTTCCTGAACATTTTCTCAATATTTTTCCCTAAAATTTTTTTAAGAGCGGATTAAATCAATCACCGTGGTTCAATCGACCTTTAATTTTGGTGTACAAATGGGCCGGCCGGGACGCTTCCAACTTCAACTGTGATTATTACGAAAACGTGGGCTATAGTTGCTGGCGCTCATCCACAACTGCCAAAGCGGAGGCCCAAATTTGCAGTATGCACATAATGCACGAGAGCATGAACTACACGAAAGTCATGCAATATGCAAGTCTCGGCGTTCTTGCTTTGGTGTCGTCTACTGCTTTCAAGTTCAAATATAAGAGGTAGTCGTGATAGAGCAAAGCTAATGATAAACATACTATAAGCCTTCATTAATGAGATCATAATAAGCAAAATCCAGCATCATGTGCGTCAATCAACCACTAGTTCCAGTAAGCTTACATATTTTCTTACGGGACTAGGGTCAACTTTCTAATTCAGGCAAAAACATGAAACGTATTAATTTCATGATTTGCGTAAATTTGCAACGTTTTGCTATCAATAGCAGTTCTAGCTTTCAATGACCTTGTAAATATGTCTTACTTGATTGGTCAAAAGAGCACTGTTTTGTTTCTTTTTGTTATGTAGCTATTGCGTTTTGTAATTAAACTCGCATTTGACCCATAATGACGATTAGTGATAGAAAACAGAATAATACTTGGACAGAAGTTTCCTGTTCATAATTCAGTTATCTAGTCATGTGATTATGCGATGACTTGCATGCAGCATTGCAAGCACTCATCTTCGTCATCAATTTCTTTCTTGAGTCTGTGCTATTTAATTATTGGAAGGAGAGCAGCATGTCAGTAGCGGATTTGCGCAATCGATCGGCCTGGATAATGCATCCAATCATCCTAATTGAAGCGGTGCTATTTGAAGCCTTTTCGAGGAATGGGACGCGGAGAAACTTCTCGAAGACCCAAAGTCGGGCCATACTCCAAGGCCTGAACCAATGGTTGAAAATAAAGAGTGGAGACAAAAATAGCTTTGCGTAGAGGTATAAAGGTAGGACAGTCACGAAGGAGATAATTGTGAGTCTGTGAAGTGTGCTTCAGATACTGCAGGAAGAGTTTCCTTTAAGTTTACGACTGATCCTGTATAGATATGATAATACTTTTTATCCCGCCTCATTTAGAAAGGCTCTTTTTTGCACGTAAGAAAAACTAAAATGATTCTTATTCAACCAAGACTTAATTAGCGCTATGTATTTTGCAAGCAGCTTATCTACCGGCCCACCACAATTTTTTTCGAACTATCGTTTGTTCGTATTCGTTTATTCTTATCAACCACCAGGCACGCTTCTTTTGTTTGAATAACCAGGCACTGACGCAAAGCATGCTTGTTTTAAGCTTTTTTGCCAGTCTTTTGTCAGACAGGACCACTACAGACTTTGCAACTTGAAACGGTAAGTTTATTTTCCAAAGATACAAGGACGTATGTTAGGCCTGGCGCCAGAGTAGTGTATTTGGGGAGCACAAAAAAATTGAGAGAGGTACAAAAATTTTTTTGGGGGTTACATTTTGTGAACTAAAGAAATGGACGTTGTATCAAGAGCAATTGCTACGGTACTGCTCGGCTACTCGAAGCACGTTCACTCGATCTGTCTTGCTGTTTTGTGGAAAAGCGTTAGTGATGACCTATTTTTTGACAAAAGTTTGCGGGCTCATTACTTAGCCGTAAAAAATACTAAATAACGTTTCTCCCTTGGTCGGGCACAAGCAGTGATTTAAGGGGCACTGCCATGAACTGCCCCCCCGTGGCGCGGGGCCTGACGTATCTTCAGTTCCGAAATCGTACGGCGGAGGCAATAGCCTTTCAATCAATAACTCGACGTTCTACCTCTAAGCTGCCTTCCTATTCTGCACATCGCGTCTCTTCCTCTGGTTTAGTTCGATTCAATGATTCAAGAAGTTCTGTAAAGCTTGTTGAGTTTAGTTGTCAAGGAGATCAGTAAGCTATAGTACATCATCACTAGACTTTGATCAAGAGAACATGACACTGAAATGCTGCAGTAGTAAGTACTTTATGGATACACAACTTTTACGGATTTGACTCATCACGAGAGGTCAAATAGTGAGTTAATGAGACTGACGATAAAACCTTAAGCAGAGAAAACAACACCAATTACCGCCAATTAGGCAATCAATCATAATCATGTTAACTTTTTGCATTATCATCTTGATGCAGCTTTTGGCCAGGTGTTTCAAGTTCTCAGTAGGCGCGTAGCATACATGCCGATAAGATTTGCTGCACAAACATCATGATATTTTCAACTTAATTCGAGATCCTTGGCATTAACAATACTTCATATGAACCTTTTATTGCTATCTGTATTTATTTTTGCCAAAATTAGCGTTTTTCGCAAAACCTTGTCTGTGCTTTCACCAGCAAAGGCAAAATAGCACAGTTATTAACTTTTGGAAAAGTTGTTTGACTGGGATATGGCAAATGACGCAAATTTACGGTACCGTATACAACCAACATTATGTTCGTTTAACGGGCTCCTATTCTTTGACTTTGGCAGTAATGCATAGCAAACACTGATAACCGCTAATAACAGAACTACAGGATAAAGCAACTATGTAATACGCAAAGCCTATAGCATAGGCCTTACTTTTCACGTAAAGAGCAATCTTGTTGCATCTTATTTAGTATTTACGTTTGTCCATCTTGAGATCTAACTTTTTGTTCTAATATCACGGCACCAATAATAGTTGATATGCTAATACCTGGGATTGGTCCAAACCTCAAAACTTTTCTAATTTGCACTTCCGAAGGCTCGAGAAAAAAAATTCAATTAATGTTTTACCAGTTACAAAACTATGGGAAGTTAAGCGAGGAAAATTCTTCAAAATTGTTAAACGGAAAACTTTGAATAAGACCATTAGACGTAACCTTGTATATTTCAGTTCGCTATCTTGAGTCAGTAGCTTTTGGTGACAACTCGCTCCTGTTCAATGAACAAAGCGACATCAATCCTTAGCAGCTGTTGTAGATCAACGAGAGTTTTGAATTTTTTTGCTTATTCAATTTTGCAGAAAACGAAAATATAAGCCGAAAGATAAAGATCCTCACAAAAGAAATCACTCAACAACCACGGAATCAAGAAGCGCAAATAGTACAACTGTCGCCACCACCTCAGGCAAGATTTTTTTCAATTATTGTTTTTCGATAGACCTGCTGAGTTTCTTTTTGAGTTAAAACTTAAGTTACCATAACAGTTTCTTTTCCTGCTGCTATAAACATTAAACAAAGTTTAAGCCTGCATTCTCGAAGGGTTGTTGCCGGACAGGTGTAGTTCAGAAAAATTAAGGCGGGCTTTAACGTAATCCGACACTGTCATAAAGCTACTACGGAACAAAAATTTTTCAGGTGAAGCTCAAATATTGTTAGGCCCGGCTATGCCCCGTTTGGCCCCATCCAATTTAACCTCAGTATCGTATGATCTAATCCTTTATTTATGATGCTGAAAAAGTTATTGCATAAATTATAATTCTTTCTTAAAACACTTTGGCACTGGTATAGCTTCTATTTTTGAAATTTTAGAGTTTAGTCCTGGCCACAAAGGAAAATGTGTTATGTCAAAGAAAGAAGAGGAACGTGCGAGTGGAAGCTACTCTGTTCCAAAACGGTATTCCTCCCCATTGAGTCCAACCACCCAATCCAACGAAGAAAAAGAACAGCAATCCATCACATTAGCAACCCAACACGATCCGCAACCGGAATATATCAACCGCGCAGCCTTAACGCAGCTTCAAAATCATGTTTGTGCGCACGGTAACAATGATGACGTCATTGGCACTGATCCAGCTGTAGCTCAAGAAGCAGTCAGTCGTACAGAAGTGGCCAAAAATTACGAAATTCGGGGTGGATTTGCGTTGCCAAAAACCTCTACTTCTGAAGAGGAATCCAATTACATTCGATATCCGGATTTTCAGACTGAGACTTGTACTGGCTTGCCCAATCATCAAGCGGCGTGCCAAATTCCAGCAGTTAAGAGCAAGTCAAATGACGTAGTCGAAGACCCTTACGTACAAGCACCGCCACTAAAAAGCCACAGATGTCAACCAAAGTTCGAAAAGCCACACGCATACCAAATGCTGGTACCTAATGGTTGCGCGTCTAATGGGTGTGGGCCGACAGACGAAGGAGACGAGTACAACATGCTTTTGCATAACTCGACAGTTTTAAGTCAAGACGCGAAAGCTTTTCTTCTTCTTAATAATAATCTCAAGTCAACAAATATTAACTCTGAGAACAAATGCAAAGTGATTTTGAAATCGCATCATCCCCACAATGCTGCAGCCTCTAAATCTAAACACGAAATTAAGAGAAATGGAATGCACTGTTGATGATATTAGCGGTGGAAAAGTCCAATTTTTATAATTTTGTTTGAGTTTTGCTTCCAGTCAAGAGACTTTAACTGTTCAAAGACACTGAAAAAAGTTGAGTTTTTTCAAAACTTTTGTTGTGCTTTCAAAGCCTGTTGCTTCTGCTGGTCAGAATATTGGGCAGGTATACAAGAACTTACTTAAATATGATGAATTCGAACCGCTCAAACTGTTAAAAAACACTACTTTAAACTTTGAACATTATGAACTGAATTCCTGTTTACTTTATTTTTTTGTTTTGACATTTTCAGAAGGTCAAAACATAAAAACCACTGAGTCAGGGTAGGGAAAGCTCTTTCTGTTGTTGTAGCGTTGTTTTAGCGCATATTTATCCACCTTTCTCCAGACAGCTTCAGACGCTAACTTATTGGACGATCCGCGCACGTTTCATGACAACGACTAATTCGTGATTGGAGGAATCCGCACCTGCTTTGGAGTTTCCAATGTTCTTGTGGATTTCTTCGAATTCTTGTCCACTGAAGTTGCTGTTTGTTCAAAGCCACCAAGCAGAGATAATCTTCGTGAAGCGTCTTATCCAGGACGCAACAACGTGACCGGGATGCGGGTTGAACCCAGACCATTCAATCACGGTCGTCGTAAAAACGACGTCTTAACCCATTCGGCCATGCTGCCGACTGTTTTAAAATTGATTTGTTCTAGACTTCTGATGTTGCGAAGTTGTGCTCGATATGCAAGTTAACTCTCACATGTCGGGATCAGACACGGTTTGGTTCGTGTATCTTAAAAAAGATAAAAGGATCGAACAGAAAAAATTATCAAGAACCAAAACAGAAATAGAAAGCGGTTTCGAAAACGTGGACTTTTTTTTTGATCGACTACGTCCGTGTACTCTTGAAGCAATTTTTAAGGATTTTTTTGCGGGATAAAACGCCTAGTGTTTGATGATTAGCGAGGCTGCATTTTTTGTTTAGATTGTAAAAATGTATGCTTAAAGATTGCTGGTGTATTCTATCAAACTTTTCTTTTATAACTTTGAATGAGCCCCATGGTAAAGGAATGTTTACATGTCAATAACGCTAAGTATATCGCAATTACGGGTATTTATGGAGTTATCCGAACCTATAGCCTTGATAATGGATTCGGCTAAAAACAAGCCCAAATGGTTATTCAAGATTTACGCTTTTATTGCGTTGTTGATTGTTAAATTTTGTTCTATCATACAAAAAGTTTGATAAGGCGAAAACGAATCTAGTTAATATTATTACTTCTGATTTTAATATTTCTGATATTCATCTGCAAAAAAATGATAATTGAAAGAGTTGGAGAACCCAACAGTCTATTTCACCGGTAAATATTATTATCGGGAATAAATCAAACCGCTTTTATTTAATAAGACTTACCCATGATAATGTGAATGAGATCATCCGGGGTAAATCAATCTATTTGAATAAGATTCATCCCTGATGATCAGAGTTAAGGTTGAAGCAGACTGTTGTGTTGAGTTTGATAGGATTTTAAGATGTTGTGTTGTGTTGAGTATTATTAGATTTTAGGATTTAGATGGTTTAGAACTGCGTTAATCTGCTGTGGTTGTTGAAAGATCTGGATCATAGGTTTCTGATCAGGAGTAACAGGTCTGTTACTACGAGATGCGTAGATGCTGAATCGTTAGGATCTTCGACTTGTCTGCAATACACTTTAGCAATTTAAATGCTCTTGTTTTGGCGGCATTGCGAAAAAAAATATCCATATTTCATTTACGCAATTCTACAAGAGAGCGTGGAATAGCTGGAAACTATGATTGCTGGTTGGTGAAATCAAATGGTGTCATCAAGACCAAAGACTGATCTAGATTCTAGACAGTCAATAAAAATTTATATTCAAAAAACTATTTAATGAAAATAAAACAAGGATATTGACAGACTCTAATAAACACTACTAATTAAAAACTGGGCAGGTTTTTCCTCACATATCCGTGTAAATGTAAATGATAAGGTAGTTTATAGCACAGAAAGTCTTCCTCCAAAAAAATGCTGGAATTATCCCAATATTAATGCAATAAAATTTTGGCTTAAAATTTCAAATGAAGATTAATTTTAGAAGTGTCAGGGATATAAATTATAACAAAAACAGGTTTGAAAAGCAACAAAATTTTGATTTGTTGCCCAGCACCGTTCTGACGTCATAAAACGAACCTACTATTAGCAATATCCAAAAACATTTTTTTGGCGGTGAAAAATTGACTGGATATTTCGGTCGACGATGGCATTACATAAACTGGCACTAGAACTTAATGATATTTTGAGCTTAAATTTGGTTTATTTAGGCTTGCTTTAAACTAATTATCATCTATTTATATATATTTTTGTCTTCATGCCTGATTTAACTTTGCAATGTTTTGGCTAAAAGCAACAAAAAAAAAACGTAAATAAATAATAATAATAATAATAGAAGCTTCACAACGTAGGTCTATTGTTTTTCTTCTTTAACCCTAAACAATTTACAATCACAGTGTTTCTTGCCTGTGATATACCGTTGTAACATCACAAAAACTTGTTACGTTTTATTTTGCAACTTGTGTATGTAGTTTTTAAATGTCGCTTGTACATCCAGTCCGTGCCAACCTCTATCTAGTAATTTTGTTGGTTTACCTAGTTTACAGAGGGTTTATATCTACTTCAAAAACATCCTTAATCCTATTACAGTAAAAAAAAATTTTAGGACAAAATTCTTACTGTCATTACGGAAGCATGAAGGCTCTTACTTTTTTCAGCTCCGTCGAAAATGACTGGACACTTGGCGTAGGCTAATTACGTGAGCGTACCGCTGTGTTTCGATTATAAAATACCGTATAAATGCATAGCATGTATGTATTGCTTTTAAATTATTTCTTTCAAAGTTGTAACTCGTTATACCGCATCTGAAATATAGAGCTGGCTCTCTAAATGAAAAACAATCAATAAAAAAAGAAAATACTACTGCGTAGTCTGTTTCAAAAGAATGTAGGTCGTGTGCACAGAGGCGTCGCTAAGAGTGGAGGCACCCGGGGCGGGATTTCATAGTGGCACCCTTGATCGACCAAAATATAGGTGAAGACCAAAAAAAAGATCTTCGCTGCAAAACGCTTTGGTTTTCAGTCCAAAAGTATGTGATGACCAAAAAAAAAGGTCTTTGTCTACCAATCAGTGGGTTTTCGATCTCAAAAGAAAAACCAAATGGCGTCACCCCAAAATGGTGACACCCGGGGCGGGCCGCCCCCCTACCCCTAGCGACGCCACAGCACATGCACTAGCGTAACTGACAAGGGACATGGCGGCATATGCCCTGTGGTCCTCTCAGAAGTGTGCTTCCTCGCAGAAATAGCCCGCCTACTCAAAAATGTGCCCTTTCCTCAAAACGTCCCCCCCCAAGCAACGCTTTAATGGAAAATGATCAAACGTAGGTCGTACGTCCGTCCGTATACTAGACTTAAGGCCTTTTTTTGGTCTTCACCTAATTTCAACAAAAAAAACAACAACAACAAAAACAATGAATTCTTGTTGGAGCCCAATTTTCTCTTGACACTCAAGTAAATTGTGCCGTCGACTGGTGGACCTCATTGAAGCTTGCCCTCTCCTCAGGCACAAAATTTTGGTTACATTAATGGTTCATGCCGCATAATGGTCATATTGGTCAGCAATACCCTTTAGCTGAGTGTTTAAGCATTTTAATCTAAACGCAAAGGATTGGGGTTGTTGTTACTATAAAACTCGGGTTTTTTCTATGGTACAACAGAAACGCTTCACTACTCAACATCAGCTGAACTAGAGAACTCGGAAAAAAAGTGGTTATTTCCACACCACGCAAATGGTGGGCATTGCATCTCTACGCAGCAGGTAGCCACTCTGATGTGTATTCCTATTGCTCGCTCTTTCCGACCAGCTGAGCAGATCGATCTTAGTATTCTGACCCCAATGAAGCACTAGTCAGGTTTGGGATTCGATTTTCAGTGTGAAACAGCTCAGCTTTTTTTTCGTTTTTTTTTTTGTTCGATTTGTTTTCTGAAAAAGGTACCGCGCAAATGCGAAAAAAGTTGCCAAAAAGGTGAGAAATTGCTATTTACAACTCCCCAAAACATTTGCAAATTTCTTCACAAGAAGTGTAACGTCGTCCGCTACAATCAATCAAGTAACCTCAAAAGAGAAATATATGCGAACAATGGCTTAATAACTTAACAGACCATAACAGCTCAGAGGTTGGCAGCCGAGCGGGATGACGCTGCAAAAACTATGGAGGCCACGTCCTAGGCTTAGTAGAAAGATGCTTGCCTTTCTGTAGTTTGCTCCATACGTTCCGGTAGATACAGCGTACAGCTAGTAGGCCAATCATAAAAAAACGACTTTTTTTTAATACTCTTCGATATAAGCAAGGTAAGGACAATTAGTTTGATGCATTTCAGCAAAGGGCTAAGTAAACCAATTTTATGAATTACTAAAGCGAAACTGTTCCCCAAAGGCAAGATTTAATATTGGAAGAGTGCCAAAACGCAATTCATCGGATCCTGCTCAACAATGAAAAAGCATACTGCGTAGCACAAATGTATCACGTTTAATTTCTTCAACCCAAATTTTAAACGACAAAGCCCTATCTCTTAACCATCGTGCTATGTTTCAGTCATAACTGTATTACGTCAGCGGTAGTAGCCTAACATGCTTAATAAATTATAGGACTAATATGCAAATGAAACGTACATGAAGCAAAAACCAAACAAATGTGGAAAACTTGGAAATTTAACGCGCATAATCGTCATACAAGAGGTTTCAATAAGCGCTCATCACGTTTCGTAGGTCAAAACACTTAGTCAACTTTAATCATCAAGTTATTTTACTACAAAATGGAACAACCTGAGAGCCTTTGTGGCACTTTGTACCGCTTACACCTTGAAATATTAGCAAACATAAAAACGAGTAATTTTCTACAATTCCTAGTTTTCCCTGTTTCTCCGATTAGACCTTTCTCACAATGCCTTCTAAAATAAAGTTCAGTTTCAGTATGACTTGACTACTTGTCTAAATACTCATTTCATTTAATCTTTAAAAGAGGACTGAAAGCGAAATCTCTGGGGGTATCTAAAGTTAGGTAATCGTGTTAGATTAGGTTGGCGTTGACTTCATCCTTCTTGACCCAGCTGTTTTGGAGATATTCTATTCAAACACGATGTTGGGTCCCATGTAATCATAATTTTTAATGGTAGCCTGACGTTTCAATACAGTAGCCAGTTTATACAGCGCTCAGCGGACTATAGAGTTAAAGCCTTCCGTGAAATTGCGGAGTTGCCTTAGGATAAAACTAAGATGGCTTCCCAAATGTTATCAAAGTTAGGGTTCTAATACGATTGCTCTAACTTTAAATACCCTCACCCATTTTATCTTCTGTCATCTTATACTATCAAACAATTGAGCGATAGACAGCTAGTCTAGCTAGAAGTTTAAGTACTTTTACTTAGCATTTTTAAACAATCAAAAATATTGCTGTCCTTAATTGGAGGACAAAACATTTTCTAAGACTTAATATAGTTTTTGGCCGTGGATAAGGACATCAAAAAATTGTCTTCTAGGCCAAATAAACCTACGCCCTCAAGAACTCTGATCTCCGTCTTCGATTGCAGTACCATATAATGTTAAAGAAAAAACTTTGAAGTCACAGCAAGGCAATATATTCGCAAAATCTGATTTTGCAAAATATGAAAATGACGCTGCTTTTGAAAGCCGTTCTAATTTTTTTACAATAGCGCGGATCTGACAATACAAGCTATGAAAGCTTATCAAAAATCTTTGTTTTTCTTTGTCATTTGTCATCACCGATTTTACTGCCAAAAAAGATGTCTCAAAATTGGACAGGTAGAAGTGCTTCCGTTTCTTTCTTTTTTCATGCATTCATAATTATGAATATGACGGATATTTAAGACAATAGCAAGCCATTAGTAAACTCTTGGGGGTGTTTCAACGTAACAAAGATCACGATTTAGTCGAAATGGCATAAAATTTGTTTACATTTTGGAAAAGTGCCAATATTCAAGGGTTTTGATTTCAAATAGGTACGTGCGTTGACATTTTCTTTACAACAAGAATACAAGCTTCATTAACACACATAAGACAAGCATTATTCAAAAAACGTATACAAGCGGGTAACAATACAACTTAATTTTATTATTTTATTAAAAAGCAATTTGTTTTTTAGGGATAAGCTTGAAATTTTTAGACTTGAAACTTTGATTGGTGGAATTTTAGAACAAGCTTAGAAACAGGGCTGAAGTTTTTCACAAAATTTTATGTTCTGTCTGGTGAAAAGAGGCAAATGCAATTAGCAGTGTAAATGCAATGCAGATTATTTTTGCTTAATCGCTAAACTTTCAAATTTTTGGATTAATATTATTTTTGCGATGGTGTGTATCATCAATTAAATTTGCTATATGATAGTATTCAGATTGTAACTACAGCAACAATGACGTAATTAACTATTACGTGATTTTAATGTTTTTTATTCTTTTGCGGCCAAACTCTCAATTCAAGACAAAAATCGGGTTGCGTTGATAGTAGCTAAAATATACTTTTTACTATTATGTAAGCTTTTGTTTTTTAACCATTCGTTTGCTTCTTCCCTCTTACGTATAAACAAACCTTTATTCAACAAATAACGGTTCCTTTTTATCCTGTTTTAGTAATGGACTACTTTTAAAGAAGGCCTAAATCTTCAGACTTCAGAAAATTTTTGTACAATAAATGTTTTTGAAAAACTCTGCGAGAAGGGAAAAAATTTAGACAGCAACTAGCATAATGGGTCACTGTCTTAAAAAATAATTTATATATATTGTCAAAAAGGCAAATCGTGATATATAGTGCCCAAGAGTGGCCAATGTCCTCTAACACAAAGACGATGTGTGCCTTGCTTTATTATAAATAATATAAAGCAAATTTTGGCTACTCAGCAATTTTGCGGTAACAGTTGGCAATAATACCACTTGTGTTGAATTTTTTTGTTATATCTAGTGTAGCGTACATTTTTTGGACCGATCTATGCATATTTCTTTTTATCCGGTATTCCACTAAAAACCTTGATTTATGGCCAATTTATTTATTTTTAAGTCCCTGGTAGATGAAAAATACTTCTGCATGAAAAAATGGAACGTTTAAATTGGACATAATTATATACAATTGGATTACGTAGTCCAACTGAAAATGTACCCGATTCGTCAAATTCAAAGCCTTAAATTAAAATGAGATACTTGTGTAAAAGTACACTGCAGTGTCAACAACAAGAGAGTTTTAAAATAACAGTATTTCTTCTTCAGCCAAGCAGAAAATCTTATTAAGCGTTTTTCGTAAATGCAAGGTAACAAGGACAGCAGGTCACATGTCAAATGAGTAAACTACTTCGTGCTATTTCTTACCGAACGAAAATGCCATCAACCTTTAAAAGTTCCTTGTTATTATTGTGAGCCGATTCACGAAAACTTACTTCGCGTTTTCTACAAGATGACAAGGAAAAAAAACAAGAATTACTTCAAAAGAACAACCTTTTCTCCACCAACAGAAAAAATGGTGCTTACGAAATAAATGGCACAAAATTAAATTTTGCAAATGAAACAAGATTAATGATTTCCAAAAATGTAGCTAGGATTTTGTTTAGGGAAGGGGGAAATTGATACTCGAAGGAAAAAAAGAGCAAAAAGGCTTCCACATCAAATAAAGTTTTTTTTTTTAGGGGTTAGGGGCAAAATATCGATGAAGACTAAAAAATTATTTGTATTCCATTCTGCATAGTTTACCACATAAACCACGCGGTTTCAGAAATCACGTTTGGACATAATTATTAATTATGTTCAAAATTCAATCAAATTTTTCATTATACTCGCTGCATTTCACCGAAGCGTGTAACGCGTTAGGGGAGCCCTTCTCCGCGCCATAACATCTGCAAGCAACATAGTTATTATTGTTATTATTATTATTAATGGGCAGCGGTGCAAGCGATTCTGCTACCGTTAGATAAAGTCCACCTACACATTGCGTATGCTTTATTTGGGCCCTTTGCAACTGTAGCTGCTATGTTACTGTAGTTTTGTGTGGTTACTGGTCGAACTCAGAAAGCCTTCCAGCTTCCTTGAAGTACGTGGCCAGTTTGTAAATGATACATTTCGTTACCACATCGTGAACAGTGGTTTTGGTAATTCCAAAATATTTAACACGAATATCTTGGTAAATATTGCAATCGCCACATGATAATTTGGTGTTTCATCCTCTAGGCTACATTTTGGACACAGAGAAGACTCAGCACGGTCTGCAGTTTTCTTGTGTCGCTGTAAATTGCAATGCACGGTTAAAACCTACAATACTTTATTTAATTGAGGCCTCTTAAGGTTAAGAAGACGTATTGTATGGTCGTGAAGACGTCCAACCTACAAACTCCTTTATCCTCAAGCAGGCATCACAGCAGTGGCGTTGCTAAGGGGGGCGGCCCGCCCCGAGCGTCACCATTTTGGGGTGACACCATTTGTTTTTGTTTTTTTTCTTTTGAGACCGAAAACCCACTGATTGGTAGGCAAAAACCTTTTTTTTGGTCATCACATGCTTTCGGACTGAAAACTAACTCGTTTTGCAGCGAAGACCTTTTTCTTTGGTCTTCATCTATTTTTTGGCCGATAAAGGGTGCCACCACGAAATCCCACCCCAGGTGCCACCATTCTTAGCAACGCCTCTGCATCACAGTTCCTTTCGAAGAAATGTTGCAGTGCTGGTGAGCCGTTGCAGCACTGTATACAATTTGACCGGCCCGAGATTTGAACCTCAGACCTCCAGCTTCATAGACGAAGGCGTTATCACTCGACCTACAGGTCAGTAATTTCCTTTATGTTGAGCAGAATAAAACATATCTCAAACTTCAATAAAATACTTTATTTTACTGTAAACATAGACGCAATTTCATATAGATTCTAATAAGCCATAAAATATGGATCATATAGCTTCCTCAAGCCGTTTGGAATGATGTTTTCGTTGTCCATACCTCTCTTGCAAAAGGAATGTAAGGTTTAGGAGCTGCGGAAAAGATTCCCGTCTTTTTTAACAAGAGTTTCCTCTTTTTTTCTGATTTCTTTTTCATGCACCAAAATGTGATCAAAAGAATTAACATTAACAAACAAAGAAAGCCCCCGATGCAAATAAGAATAATATCTGAAGAAAATATAAATGAATTAAAATTAAATCGACTTCAAAGAAACAAACATTGGCAATTCTGCAGCATGTGCAAAAAGCTAAAGGCTACGTTTTCACAACACTGATCATATGAACTATTTCTACCCACACCCTGATTACATTGTTGCGACCTTGAATAAGCTCTTCAACATGATTATCTCTGCTTGGCGCACTTGACGCTTTTTGCAGCAGTGAACAGTGTATACGGGCCACTTATTACTGTAGTCATCGTCAGACGCTGTCACGTCATACAAGGACAAAGACGCAGAAAACAACTATGGAAATTTTTAAGTTTTCTGCAAAGATTTAAGCTAAAATATGGTGTACACTTTTTAGAACCAGGAAATTGTGGGTTGAAACTGCCCTTTCTTAAATTTTCAGAAATTTGTAGCCTCAGCACTTTTCTAATTTTTTCTTACTAATCAAGTGCGTTTTTCTAAATCTGGAAAATGAAACAAAGAACAATTTTTTTCGATTGCAAAAGCTTCTAGAACAAAACAGATACTTTGTTACTTTACGATATGGTTCAACTGAAGTTGATTTTTTGTCTTTTCAATTTGGCCCGTGTTCACAGTTCAGTGTTCTTTTTCATGTCAGGCTGGCACTGTTCTTAATTTGTTCTTAAATTTGGAGCAAAACTAAGTCACGTGTTTTTTTTTTATAAAGTTCTTTCTTCGTCTAAAAAAATGTGAAAGTAAACTACTGTGTTTCTCAGGCCTCAAGAAATCTTCTAAAAATTACATTGAACATTACGTATTATTTTACCGAGGCAACTTCAGCACGTAACAGAAGTGAAACAGCTTTTCAAACTTGTTTTAAATGTCGGAAAAGAAGTTTTAAAAAGCCTAATCAAACACATACAAACTGTAAGCTTAGTTTTTAAAAGTTTCAAGTTTCAACACACCATCGTCATGCTTTCAAAATTCAAACCTCTGTCTAATATAAAAAAATCAAGCGTTCCTTTGAAAATGCAAATATCAGTAGCAAAAGAGACAGTTCAATAACTTAAAGTAAAAGAGCTCAAACATTTACTTGATGGATGGACCTTCACTGAATAGCATATTTAACAAGCACTGCTTCAGTTGGACTATCATAAAAATAAGTTCACACGGGCAAAATCTTACAGAGAGTGTTGGAACTGGCAGCCACAAGCTGAGGAGTTCTGGGGAGGGTCTTTGCGTGTTGGGTGGTGACCTGCTGGCTCGTTGTGTCAATTAAAGTTGAAGTGGTCGCAACAAAAATTTCCATCTACACAAAAACAAAAATTTCGTTTCAAACTGACATTTAAACTATCGACCAGACAGCGCTAAAGATCTAAAAACACATCTTATTTCCACTTTCCGTGCAATACCAGAAGTTGCACGAAGATAAAGTTGGTTGAACAAAAAAATAAACATATTACAGTATCAAGTAAAATTTCCGAAGCGATTAGGTTTTAAAGATGATTGAAACATAAAATTTTATTATGTGGCAACGGCCAACTGGACAAAAATTGCCTAAACAAAAACTTAAGACTTACGCTCAGCAAAAAAAGGGCTCAAAGCCCCTAACACATATAGCTGATCATCAAAAATTGACTCAAAAACTGCCTAACTTACTCCCATAGACATAGGTGGGCACAAGTCCGTTAATCGTTAATAACGAAGCTAACTTTTTCATTAACTCGTTAATCCGTTAAAAAGTTTTTTCATGTTAACGGACTAAATTAACTTCCGTTAAGTGCTGTTAACGGACTAAAGTAACTTCCGTTAAATTCTGTCAACTTCCGTTAAGATTTTTATCGTTACTATCTTGCAGCTTCGTTGTGCATTTGAACTTGTTTTTATCTTGAAATTAGATTAGACTGCAAAATGTAACTTTCAAACCACAAAAAGACCACCATAGCAATAAATATTTCCTTACAATCAGCTCAACAGCGTCAATACGTGTTCTAGAAGCGAGTGAATAAAAGGAAATGTAAATTACACGCAAAATGTTAACGGATTAACGGACTTTATTAACTTCCGTTAATTAAAGCTGAAAATAACGGATTAACGTTAACGGAGGTGTGAAGTTTGTTAACGGACTAGTGGTTAACGAAGCTAACGTTTTGCATTAACTTGCCCACCTATGCCCATAGATAATTGTATGTCCGTCACTATTAAATTTTAATAATTTTTTTGAAGAATTTGCAATAAAAATAAAGTCTTGAATTTTTTTTTTTTTTCAATTTAAGTTTGAGTTAGTTGCTAATAATAGCAATTTTTTGTAATAATTTTTTCACCGTTTGCAGTGTATGAGTTACACCAACATAAAATAAATTTGGTTCAACAAAACAATAAACATTCCGGCTATCTGGTCGAGCGTTAACGCATTTGTCTCTGGAGCGGGAGGTCTGAGGTTCAAACCTCGGACCGGTCAAATCGGGCATAGTGCTATCAGCGCGTTTCTCGCCAGCACAGGAACATTTCTTCAATTGGAGCTGTGTAGCCCGCAGGCTCAATGACGCGGAGATGGGCCCCGCAAACTCGTTACACGCTTCTGCGTATTACAGCGAGTATAATGAAAGGTTTGATAGATTTGATTACTCTGTATGAGCTAAGCTACGCAATTACTTGGCATAAAAAGTAAAATTCCTCGGAACAGTTTTGCGCTTTCCAGCCAGGTGTCAGCGACCAGGACCAGGTAACGCAGTTTTTGATGTGGTTAGGGTCTTCTGGCACAAACTTTCCGTCCTCCACTTCCTCTTTCAACCAGTTGGAATATTTTCCTCTTTCCAAGTTTCCGTTTTCCATTTTAGACCATTTGAATATGCCTTCTTTTTTCCTTCAAAACCAAAAAAGCGCAACCTGTAAATGACCTCTAACTATTTAACGGAACACAAAAATCTAAAGAAGCCATAGTGTTGCCAACGCATCTTACAAACGCAGAAACATTACTCTACAAGAACTTGTTAAGTGAAACAGCAAGTTGCAAAAATGGTATCCGTAATTCAGCCAGCTGTTTTACTGTATCATTCCAGGTTTCAGTTAAAAACAGAAGTAAATAATGCAGATACAATTTAATGTCCGTAGAAAATTTAACGCGTTTGCGGACATAAATTTGATGTATTGAAAGTCTCAAATAACGTATATACTTAAAAAAACAAAAAGGCAGTATAATTTCAATTCAAAGATCATTAAAATTCTTTTAGAAATTTCATCTTATACACTTATTTTATTATTGTTTTTTTTTTTATTAAAACTAATATTTCAGCAAATATTTCTGTATAGCTTACCTGTCATTTAGACCAATCCAAAATTCTATAGGAGCGTGGCGGAATCTCTTTTTATACGATAAATAAATCATCTCGTACAGAAAATAGTTGATTTGATGGCTGGGAATGTTGGCAAGAATACTTTGGTTGAAAAAACAAAACTCACTGGCTTCGTCGTAGTTCAATTTTCTATAAATCATATTCATAAAATATCCAAATTTCTACTATTTTATGTTTTATATCTAATGTGATGGACATACACTGCTCTACGGATGTAAGTTATAGGTAGTTTTTGAGTTGATTTTGATTTATTTTTCTGCAATAAGGTATAAGATAATTAAATTCTACTGTATACAATAAGATGTATAAGATACACTTATTGTTTGAAAGAACAATTTATAAGAATACGAGGTTAAGTAAAGCAAAAAATATAAGAACAAATTAAGAACGATGCCATCCTCGGCATGAAAAAAATAATTACAAACATGTGCCGAAAATTAAAAAAAAACAAGGCCTTCTAAGCCTTTTCTGTATTGCCATTGCTTATTTGTCTATATTTATTTTTTGATTAGTGACAAAATACAACTATTAGTTCACTTTGGATTTTCCAATAAAATTTAAGAACAAAATTAAGAAAAAACGAGGCTGAAAATTTGTGAAAATTCAAGAACAGCCAGCCTTAACCCAAAATTTACTGGTTCTTAAAAAAAATGTAATTTACGATTAATTTATTATCACACCTGAAAACGGCTTTGTAACAATTTCCTGTGTTCACGTGCTCATGGAAACCGACAAAGCATTCCAGTGGCAGCGGCATCTTCGAATTTTTTATAAGTTCTCCACTACTTACTGTTGACGTGGAATAACAGGGAGACATAAGCAAAACGTTTAGAAGCAAGAGGAGTAACAAACATGGCATTTTAACTCTTTTTAGGCACAATAATGTAAACTATGAAGCTGAATAGTTTTTAAAAAGCTAAGATTAACAAATTTTGAATATTTTACGAACTAGATTTTCCCAATTTGTGCATGAAGTTTATTGCTTTTTGCTTTTTGGTAAAAGTTTTCCACCTTTACGTTTTAAACTAGCAAAATCATGCTTATTTAATAGCCAAAAACTCTTAAGATCATATTTTGAAGCCTGATCTGATTTCCTCCTCTTGTTATCTAGAGTTCTCGAATTTTTACTTTTTCTCAGAAGCGCTATTGGGTTACAAAGTGCACAAATTCAGCTAAAATAGCCGGCTTGATTCCTCTTCATGCATCCATTTCGATTTCCGGTTTCCGTGACATAAACTTATGATGACGTTCATCGTTTTCTACATCTGGTCTTACTACCGAGAAAAAAAGAATACACTCATCAAACCAAGACCTCAAGAGTTTAAACTTTTCTGCAAACTAGATTCCGAAACATATTTTTCAAATTATATTACACAGTATTTACCATAATTTTGGCTAGTCGATCGCTTAAATATTTTAGCCAAGTTGGTATCTCGCATGAATTATGAAAGAAGGTCTGAAATTAATAATTCATTTTCATTAAAAAGTGTAAATTGATGATTGTCATAGTGGAAGTTAAATTATCGAAACAGAAAACAAAACACTGTTTAGGTGCAAACACATAAGACTTTCATAAAACCATATATTGAACAAAGAGCCGAAATATGCACGACTTGAACGTGAAATCGTCGGCAGCTTGGTCGAAAGGGTTAAGGCGTCGTTTTTACGACGACCACGATCGCATGGTCTTGGATTGACTCAGCACCTTGGTCACGTTGTTGCGTCTTTGGATACGCGCTTTACGATGATTATAGGTGCTTAATGGCTTCAAAAAAGCAGCAAATTTACCTGGAAAAAAGTCAAAAGTGAACCGGAAAACTTGGAAAAATAGCCAAATTTTAAGCGGGTGCGGATTCGTCCAATGGGTAGCGCCACCGTTTCTTTATCGTGATAGGAGGAGAAAGATGCATCAATCAATCATCGATGAATTTGACTCGTCAAATTAAAAATTACGTGAGTCTTTGAGGGTCACATTATCTGGAGCAAGAATTTCACATGTCGGATAGGAAAGACTACTATTTTATACCGTATTAATATTTTTGTTAAAAGTAGAGTAGAACTTATTGCACAAGGTCTGTTTCGTGCAATTGTGCACGTTTCTTGTTTCCACGCAATTAAAGAAAGGCAGGAAATTAAAACTTTACCATAATTACAATTTGCACAAGTCCATAGAAAAAAGAAAATGAAACCATCTGACACTCACCGGCATAAATTCCAACTACGGGTGTATCAGACTGCTGATTGCTGACTACCCGCGCTTATGCACACATCACAATTTCAAAAGAAATAATCTGTATAGCCTAAATATATCTTATGAAATTTGTATGTACAGTACGATTGGTCGCAAGTAAAACGATCAAAAGGCTAATGCGCATTATGCAGTTTATTTCGAAAGTACTCGCTTTTTGTTTTATTGCAAATCATAGATACTAGTTGTAATGTGTTTTACACCCTGTGTTTCACAACCTTTTGGTGTTACAAATGGTGTGAGGCAGAGTGAAGTAGCCTACGTAGCCCTTTTTTATTCTCTGTATACATGGATGAGCTGTCAACTACTGTACACTAAGTAAGGTAAAAGCAAGATGTTTTGCGAGAAATATTTGCGTAAATCATTTATTGTATGCAGATGATTTGTATTACTTTTCGCCTAGTTTGGATGGTTTAGAAGATTTGTTATATGTGTACAATCATTACGCCGTAGAACACGATATATGGTTATAAATAATGACAAATCAGTGGGAATACTTTTCCGTTCTAGGCAGTTTGCTTTATCTTGCATTCCTAATTGCCGGCTTGGCGATAAAGTGATTAAATTTAGTAGTTCTGTCAACACTATCTTAGTGTATGCATTAATGATGCTATTACATTAATGATATTATTGCAGACAACGAAGATATTAAGGTAAATCCGTTTTTCGTCCGCTTTTGTTCGTTTTTGTGCGATTTTTCTTCTCCATGAAAAGTATGTTCTTTTTCGTCCGCATTTTCATACGCCCATATCCGCACTAACCAGACTGTCACATAGCTACTGGACAAAACTTTTCCGAAAAAAAATTTTTGTAAAGGGGTACAGCTCTATTTTAAATTATCGTTCTTATCGTTCATGCTCAAAAATTTTGAACAAAATTTTTATAAATCTATATTGCAGTCTCTTTAGTGCAAATATGGACTTATAAAAATGCGTATGAAAAAGAACATACTTTTTCACGGAGAAGCAAAAAAAAAAAAAAAACAAAAAAAAATAAAAACAAAACAAAACGGATACTGTTTAAATTCACGTTTATGCGACAAATGAAATATTTGTATGAAACAGCTAATTGGCTCAAAACAAATTTTGCTAAGTGTTCTAAATGCGTGAAAAGTTTTTTGTTTAAACAGTGCTGTACAATGTTTTACGCTAGTCAACTGTGGTTTAAATTCACATTCAAGTATGCAACATCTTAAAATAGCTTACAATGATTCTTAACGAACACTACATGGCTTACCTCGCTAGAGAACTTCAAATTCAGGATGATATTGTCACTTTTGATGCATTGCTTCGTAAATCAACTTTTCGTTTCATTGATCCGTGCCGAAAATCGGATAATTCATTAACAAGATATACGGTTAAAAGCTCATAGGCGTTGCCAGGGGAGGGCCCAGGGGGCCTGGGCCCCTCCAATTAAAATACCACCAATGATAAAAAATTATGACAACAAAGCCTAGCATGCTTAGTTGCAGTTACGGTCAACGAGGGAGCCCCGGCCGGGGCCCCAGGGCTCCTAATCAACAACCTGGGGGCCCCTAATCAACAAGCAGGGGGCCCCAAACTAACGACCAGAAGCCCCGGGGCCCCTATCTAACAACCAGAGGGTACCGGGGCCGCTAACCGACAACCAGGGGACCCTGGGGCCCATAACTAACAATCAGGGGGACCCGGGGCCGCTAACCGACAGCCAGGGGGCCCCGGGCCCCTAACTGACAAACGAGGGCTCCAGGGCCTCTAAATGACAAACGGGGGCCCTGGGACCCCTAACTGACGACCAGGCGGCCTAGGGCCCCTAACTAACAACCAGAGTGCCCCGAGGCCCCTAACTGGCGGCAAGGGAGCCCCTAACTAACGACCAGGGGGCACTTGGGCCCCTAACTGACGACCAGGGGGCGCTTGGGCCCCTAACTAACAACTAAGGTGCCCCGGGACCCCTAACTGGCGTCAAGGGGGCCCTAACTAACGACCAGGGGATGCTTGGGCCCCTAACTGACGAACGGGGGATCCCGGGGCTCCTAACTGACGACCAGGGGCCCAGGGCCCCTAACTAACAACCAGGGTGCCCTGGGGCCCCTAACTGGCGGCAGGGGGGCCCCTAACTAACGACCAGGGGGCGCTTGGGCCCCTAACTGACGACCAGGGGCCCAGGACTCCTAACTAACAACCATGGTGCCCTGGGGCCCCTAACTGGCGGAAAGGGGGTCCCTAACTGACGACCAAGGTGCCCCGGGGCTCTAACAGACAACCAGGGGCCCACGGGCCCTTAATTGACAACCAGGGGGCCACAGAGTCCCTAACTGATAACCAGGGTGCCCTGGGGCCCCTAACTGATGACCAAGGGTCCCGGGCCAGGGGCCTTGTAATTCAAATTTTTTACAATTTATGTGCAAAACATATGAAAAATATCTAAGAGCTTTGTGCTAAAAGTTGCAACCCCAGGCCCTCGTTTAACGGTATTATGAACTTAATGCGAAAACACATGCGGTAATGCGAACCCCCAATTGAAATACTTCCGATGATAAATATAATGAAAGCGTAGCCAGTACGTTGTCCTTTTCCGGAATTGCAGTGTCTTTAATTTAGGATTTACGCGCACAAAAGTAAGTAATGATAATGACAACCACGTGTTCACGTCATAATAATGTCATGCAATTCCTGGAGTTTTCAAAAAACTGTCAAGTGACTTGACTTGAGTCCTCCACGTTTTGGAAAAATTAATGTTGTTTTAATTTTGCTTGATGTTTTTTTTATGAGAGAACTTAAGGGCGCGATCTTATCTCAAAATCATTGGCGTAGCCAGGGGGTGGCACAGGGGGCACGGACCCCCTCAATTGAAATGCCACCAATGACAAAAATTTACCAAAAAGACCTTGTTTCTTCATTTTCAGTTTCTTTTAGCATCTTTGCGTACAACAGTACTCGCGTACAACAGTAATTAGCAATAAATAATATTGACGACCAGGGGGCCCGGCGCACCCCCTTAATTCAATTTTTCCAACCAATTTAAACGTATAACCAGGGTGAAATCAAGGGTTTTTGTCCTAAAAGTTGCTACCTCAGGCCCTCACCTAACCTTTTTATGAACGTAATGCAATAACCAGAGCCGTATTTGCCATATGGCACAGTGCCAGGGCCCAGCGCTCAGATAGTAGGACTGTTTTTGGTCTTCACTTACATTTGGCCGAAAGATGTTGCAAAAATCCCCAAGTGCCAGGGACCCCGCGCAATGTAAATCTGGCCCACGAATAACATGTTTAGTAAGCGTAACCATCTATTGTACCATTTTTCAATAACGATTCACCTTCACCTCGCCAGTTTTTACGCACAAAATACTTAAAAAAAAAAGCTAGGAAAAATGCTTATTGAACAAATTATTGAATTGCAGTTAAGGAGCCTGGACCCCCTGGCCGTACATGTACTCCTATAACTGGTTAACTTCATAACGAAACAAAAATCTTGAAGGAAAATTTTCCAGCGGATTACTATTTACTGCTAAAATATTGCAGGAGGCAATGTGCTTTACTTCCGCCTCCAAGGACCAAATCACTTACAATTAAATTATTACACCATAATGCAAGATTTTAATCGTGTTTTGGACTTTAATTGCAGGTAATAAGAGGATCGAACAATTAAATTTTTTCGATTGGCTTTCAAATGTTAAAAATCTAGTTCTTTCAAATGGTTGTAAAAACGTGCAAAATGTGATCCAAGGGGATTAAAATAGCTTTTTTTTTCCAAAAACGTACAAAAATCGCCCAGCGGCTGGGGGCTTCGCCCCCAGATCCCATAGTCGCCGGCGGCTGGGGGTCCGCCCCCAGACCCCCGTCTGTGATACATTTGAGTACACTAGCTTACTCAACACGTCTCCTAAGTTAGACATTTGCTCTTTCTAACTATTAGGTTTCGCCCTTTCTCTTTACCAAAATCCTGGTTAAATGCCATTGGGCTACAGCTTCAGATCTTCCATTCTACGATATCTTTGCCCCACAAAAAGTTCCTTTTTTGAAAAATTTTGATGATGTCATTGCATGTGATTTGTGGTTTGGGCCCCCCCAATCAAAAATCCTCGCTACGCCTATGTAACAGCTATCATTATTTTCTAACCAGTGAATATTTCGTCATTGTAATCAACTAGGCTACTAAACAGTAGCGTAGCCAGGGGGGAGGGCGGGGGAGCTATAGCTTCCCCCCCACTGGCGTGTCGACCAAAATGCAGAATAGGAAAAAACCATAGGTGGGCAAGTTAATGCAAAACGTTAGCTTCGTTAACCACTTGTCCGTTAACAAACTTCATACCTCCGTTAACGTTAATCCGTTATTTTCAGCTTTAATTAACGGAAGTTAATAAAGTTCGTTAATTGGTTAATATTTTGCGTGTAATTTACATTTCTTCTTATTCACTCGCTTCTAGATCACGTATTGACGTTGTTGAGTTGCTGATGGGGAAATATTTATTGCTATGGTGGTCTTTTCGTATTTTGGAAGTGATATTTTTTGCAGTCTAATCTAATTTCAAGATAAAAATAAGTTCAAGTGCACTAACAAAGCTGCGATCGGAAAAATTTTCGAAATTGCGAACAGTGATAATTAATAGACCTATGAGGCTGCAGGTTATTATTTGCCACCAAAAAGAGCTCCTTTCTTCGCATTCTTCTACAAAACTGGTGCTAATACGCAACAAGTGTTACCAGTGCAAACTGGTTGTATCGGTACGATGAATGAATGGAGCAAGAAGTTAACGATAAAAGCCTTAACGGAAGTTAACATGACTTAACGGAAGTTAATTTAGTCCGTTAACACAAAAAAAAATTTAACGGATTAACGAGTTAGTGAAAAAGTTAGCTTCGTTATCAACGGATTAACGATTAACGGACTTGTGCCCACCTATGGAAAAAACACTACGTTTTTAGCACTTTTGAGACTATTCTATGCACTGGAGTGGACTAAATAGTGATTTAAAACATCTTTTGAGACATATGTTCAGGGGGGGAGGGCTAATTTGTCAAAAATAAAACTAACAAATAAATAAAAACTTTGCAAAATGGTAAGAAATAAGCAATCAAATTTGATGGCAAGTGTAAAAATGCTAAACATAGGTGTCATCAACAAATATATTATAAACTATGAAATAGAGGGGGGCGCTATTCAGTATTAGTTAATTACCAATCATTTCTCTCAAATCTCTTTTCATTAGCCCCCGCCCAATTATTTTTCTCTATAGACTGTATACGAAATAGATTACTCCGTGTGAGTTTTATTGAACTATATTCGATTTTATAATTTACCAGCATCTAAACAAATCGAGAACTAACATTTTACCATTAGCCACCTCTCAAATAGCCCATTTATGCCACCAGTTTAATCTTGTTTGCATTGCCAATTTCTAAGCCATGTTTTAAAAGCATTATTTTTTAATCAAAATAGCCCTAAAATGAAGTTATTTTTGCAAAAAAATGCAAAATTTTTGAACGCTGGGGGCTCCGCCCCAAGACCCCCAAAACAGACCCCCCATTGCGAATTTCTGGCTACACGCCTGTTACTAACTATGTCTGGCTCAAGTGATTGGATTTTTAAAGATTGGACGATGAGGATGAAATGCACTAGTTCAAGCAGTGAAGAACGATATGTATGCGCAACAGCATCTAGCAGAAAACTAGGCTGATGTTGCAAAAATACGTTTTTTTCTTGTTGCTATGGACCTACGGTCTGAAATAAAGAAATAATAATAATGTAAACTACAAACCTTAGCAGTCATGGAGCCAGATTTGAGGTTAATCTTATAAGAACGAACAATTTGGAATTAACGGTCGACCTTTGTCTTACCGTAGCAATACAAAGATCACTCGAATTAAAACGCTATTTATCATTTGCTTTTCGACATCCAACACTGTGTTTAAAACCATCTCATCTTCTTTAATTTTTAATCTCATCTTTAGATTATAAGCTTAATATTAACATTTAATCTCATCTTTAGATTTTAATTTTTATTTATTTTCTCTAAAAGCTACGCTTTGCAGTAAGCTTTGATTTTGTGGCAGGGAATATTCCCAAGACCAAACTAATGTTTGAAAAATCTTGCAATTTTTGTACACAAGCGATTCAGCATGGCGATTCGGGTATTACCGTATACCTATTCATATCAATGGACACAGTAAGCCCAAAAATATTTTCGATAGAGCCAGGGTGTCGAACCGTTTCAAATAACGGTTCGGGTTCAGGTTTAGCTCCTGCTCAAAATATTTTGGCGGTTCAGGTTTGGTTTGGGTTCACTTGAGCACCATTTTTGAGGTTGAGGTTTGGTTCAGGTTCACTCAAGTAAAATATTTCTGGTTCAGGTTCGGTTCGGGTTCATTGACTTAAAATTTAACTGTCGTTACTCGTTTCGTCCAGAAAAAAAAGGAGAAATTGCTGATCCTCAGAGGCGTCGCTAAGAATGGTGGCACCCGGGGTGGGATTTTGTGGTGGCGCCATTTATCGGCCAAAAAATAGGTGAAGGCCAAAAAAAAGGTCTTCGCTGCAAAACGAGTTGGTTTTCAGCCCGAAAGTATGTGATGACTGAAAAAAAAAAAGGCCTTTGCCTACCAATCAGTGGGTTTCCGGGTCTCAAAAGAAAAAAATCCAAATGGTGTCACCCCAAAATGGTGACACTCGGGGCCGGCCGCCCCCCCTAGCGACGCCACTGCTGATCCTGTTGATGATCACCACTGCTCTTATTGTGCGTGTACCAGCGCCAGCGGCATCCGGATATGGAAAAAAATATTCTTACTTTTGTTAGGGGTTCAGGTTCGGTTTGGGTTCACTTGAGCACAATTTTGAGGGTTCAGGTTTGGTTCAGGTTCACTGAAGTAAATTTTGCTGGTTCAGGTTCGGTTCGGGTTCACTAAAATCATTCGGGTTTACGGTTCGGGTTCAGGTTCGGTTCGACACCCTGGATAGAGCTGATTATTTGCAGGGGCTGCGAACTCGATCGATTTTTATTCGAGTTCAAGTTCGAGTTTGATTCAGAAAAATTATTTTTTCGAATTTGAGTTCGGCAAAACAAACAATTTTTCTCGAGTTCAAGTTCAAGTTCGCAGCTCTGGTTGGTTCAAGATTGTATACAGGAACTTGGTCTCTAGTTTAAATTAGTATGAATGTATTGAATCGGCTAAGCAAAATTTATTTGAAGTTTTCAAAATTGGAGTGGATTGAAATTTGAGTGTTCAACATGAATTTGAGTTTATAATTTTTAAGTAAAATTAGCGAAATATTTTATATGGTATGTTATTCCTAGTGCAAAGTTCAATCTTCACATATTGCTGGCTTTGTTTCATTACAATCGATCCTAACTTCGGAAATCAAGTGTTTACTGAGTAAAAAGACGCTCAAGCCACTCCGTTCAACTTTAATGATGTAGATGTGGACACACGTCACCACCTTCGAAATTACTCATGCAGAGAATGAAAAAGTTGTGTTTGTTTTGAAATAGTCTTCAGTAGATTGGATTGTGTTAGAATGCGGTTGCACGTCTCACTGGATTTCGGCTCCTTACAGTTGTGGAAATTTAAGCAACGTGTAGGATAAGCCTATTAAATGCAGTTTGAAAGAAACGTAAGACCAATTGCAGGATTCCGAAATAATCCTAATGTAGCCTATAGGTAGACTTACCTTAGGTCCCCATTTTAAGGCCATGTCCTGGGGTGTCTGCCGGTTGGTGGAAATGTACCGTTTTTTTGTTCGTTTGTGAAGACCACTAGAAACTTCGCAAAAACACTTGGGTCGCTGGAGTTAAGACCTGTTTTTTGTTTGAAATCACATGAAAAATCATGCAAAGCTACGGTATGGTATGACTGTCCCGATTATCTGTCTGAAAAATATGATAACCCTACCTATAGGTATAGTGCTTTGAGTAGCTTAGCCTAGTAACACTAACCACTGAACAACAGTAATAAGTGAGTAGGCTAACACAGTAGGCCACGTTTATCTGGGTAGCCTAGGGTTAACTAAGGTTTGGTACTGTACCGGTATGATTGTTGTGCTGATGTAAAATTGATATGCCGGTATGTTTACTGCTGGTAGCAAAGGAATTTAACTGAAGGCAGTGGCTGCTGTTACATTATGTACCGGTAACACTTCACTCGTGGGATAATATTATGTACCGGCAATTTGTAACATTTCGGCGGTGAGATATTTTTATGTGAATTTTGTCACTTAGCTTTTGCGATGTCAATTGAAGTGAAAAGACTGCAAGTGCAAGAGCGTGTTGCATTGTAGAAGGGAGAAGCAGCAAGCGTAATTATTAAATTGACACTTTTTTTAGAACGCATTAGGACTGTAGAATACATTAGGACCCGTCACAACAAATCGATACTTTTAGGATGCTATCAAAAATCAACTTAAATCTAGTTTATTTAATTAAAAATTTAATTGGAATTCAACTAAAATAAAGTTATGAACAAAAAGTAGATCCAAATTCGTGTGGTATCATAATAAATGCGGCACGGGTCCGTATTAAAACACCTCCGGAGTAAAAAAGTGCGAATTTAAGGCAAGCAAAAGCTTTGTGTTAAGCTCTTGGATTTGCTATCTCACAGGGTGGAATCGCTGCTGTAACCCCAACTCTAATGCAAAGTTCTGAAGAAAAAGAAAGAAAAGAGAGCACCGCAAATCTTCTTTTGCGAAAAATACCATCGCAAATCGCAGCGAATCGAACCCGTACATGAGAATCGGGAGACGCATGCCCCTACCACTACATTATCGAGACTTCGCTTTAAGAGCGTCAAAATGTCGCATATAACTTGTAAAAGCCATAAAAAACTTTTGAACTTTTTTAGGAGGGAGGTGTTTTAGTACCAGTGCTGCATTTATTACCACATGAATTTGCATTTATATAATGTTTTATTCAAAACTAGATTTTAGTTGATTTTGATTGAATTCCAATTGAATTTTTATTATATAAACTAGAGTTGAGTTGATTTTTGATAGTGTCCTAAAAAAAGTATTGGTTAGTTATGACTAGAGCTCGACCGATATGACTTTTTCAAGCCGATACCGATATCAATATTTCGGAAATTTTTAGGCCGATACCGATATCGATAGCCATATATTAACTTATTAGCTACGAAGCGCTGTCACTATTTTTCAACTAATTTGACACTAAAAGCTTCACTAATCCCCATCCAAAGAAAGACTATTGCAAACACAAGCCACACTCCAGTATTATTCAATGAAAAAACAAACAAAAAATACAACGATTTGGCAATCATAGGCAAGAGCGGTTGTGCTTGCTCTCAAAAATAAACAGTTCAAGGTAATTGTTCTAAGCCGATATTTTATCAATGGGAAACACCGATATGATATATCGGCTTGACCCTGATATCGGCCGATATATATCGGCTGACCGATATATCGGTCGAACTTTAGTTATGACGGGTCCTAATGCGTTCTTCAGTCATATAGGGTATGGTAGGGTAATTCGGGACAAAATTTCAGTTTTCAATCTTACCGACTTAGCACTTCTAAACTTGGTTTATCAACTTTTTTTATACATTTGGATATCCGACTTATATTTAGCAACACCTTGGTTTTCAACGCTTAGCGGAGTATGGAATAATGGATTTTTAAAATAAGCCACTCCGCTGTCCCGATTTTTCCACCCGCAGGGTAATTCGGGACATTGATAAAAGCATAGTAAAAGTGCATAAAAAGATAATAATATATTAAAAAAGATCTGGATAACGTTTGAGAATATTCTGTAATAAAATGATATACCGGTATGCTAAATGAGGTCTTTATTAGTTGCTTTTTTTATGTCAAAATTTTGTTGTGCGGTTTAAAGCATTAAGCTAGGATTGTGGCAAAATGGACTTACAAAGATAATTTTTGGAATGGATTTAACAATGCTACTCTGCTAATTTTTGAAAAAAGTTTAGCACATTGGATGCTTCAAGACTTGAATTAAAAGATGAATGTAAAGAGTTGTCTTTATTACTCTGTCCCGAATTTCCCCATGCTGTCCCAATTTTCCTGCTGTCCCAAATTACCCCATACTACCCTAATGCGTCCTAAAAAAAGTACTAATTTAATAATTACCCTTGTGGCTTCTACCTTCTACGATGCAACACACTCTTGCACTCGCAGTCTTGTTGCTTCAATAAGGCAGTGGCTATTTTGCCACTGGAGGCAAAATAGCTCCATGTTATTTTGCCATTTTGAGGCAAAATAGTCTTAATGGCTATTTTGCCGCAAGTGCCAAACTAGCCCTAATCCTTACCCAAACATCACAAAAGCTAAGTACAAAATTTACGTAAAGATGTCCCTCTGCTAAAATGTTACCAATTACATAATATTATCCTTCGAGTGAAGTGTTACATAACGTAACAGCAGCCACTGCCTTAACTTAAAGCAGAACAAGTCTTGTAAACAACTCATGAACTTACAGAAGGACCAGTTGTTGCTACATTGGCAAGTCAGCGCATGGCGTAGCTTAGATCCGGTAGACCTAGCTTAACAATAACAGTAGGCTACAGTGTGTGAGCATCAGGCAGGTCCTGGAACATCTTCGATCAAATTGTTTTCTTTCCTCGTAGCAATTAGTTCCTTTTTGCATTGGTGGGTCATCTTGTTCAAAGCTTACATATTTTTGCCTTGTTTTACTAGTTTCATTGCGATGATAACATTAAGCCTGTTGACGTCATTTATAGTCTACGGATAGTTCTATAGAATTTGATGGTTGTGTATTTCACCCTAAATTTCTCACTATAGGCTTGCCAACCACCTAATGGGATTCAATGCAATATTGATATGCACAATTTTATTAAAGCCTTTTTGATCAATTTTTGTAAGTCTGTACTGGCTAGATATGTGTTACGGTAACACTTTTATTTGAGCAGCTGGGTATTGCCCCGTAAGTGCTGTATTCTTAGCCCTTTTTTACGGTAGGCCTATTTGTACTTCGTAGGACAGAACTTACTTTCTTACTAGTGCGAATAACCCTATGTCAGATATGCTTGTTTGCTCACATGCTTTATCAGTGCACTTTCAATTGGCTTGGAAGAGCAGTTAAATTATATGTGTAAATAGTTAGCTTTTCCCGAAGCTGCTTGCTCTAACCTGCAAAAAAATGATCTTAAACTATGGTAATGTTAATGCAATAATCTTGTCTGAAAATCATACTTTGAAGTGCTAGCAATCATTATTTATTAAGCTAACCACCATACTTTCGCTTAGTCTGCGAACTGAAATATGTGTGCACTTTTGACTTAAATAAAGGTATGTCACGTTTTGTCAGCACATGACTGTTATCATAGACCAATCACAGTTGACTTACGTATATATAAATGACATTCTTATTTGTATGCTAGTGTACAAGCTAGCACTTCCAGGCTCCCTGTTTGTATTTTTAGTATACCGGTACCTGTTATTTCTAGTACATTGAGCAATTACTTAAAGAAACCAATTTGTTCACTGTAATGCTTTTTGTGATCTTGAATTTCTATGCCAATGACTGAATCTTGCCGACTTTTCAAAGGATATCAATCTCAAAATGTTTTGCCTATCTTGTTGGTACTCCAGTGGCAGTATGGTCTGTTTACGACTAGTTGAAGTTGTCAGGCTAACCTTTCTGTTAGATGAGTATACTGCTTCTACAGCATCAAGTATATTGTTCTATATAAAAATACCATAGCATACAAAATTGACATTTATTTTACCCATCTCGAGCATTTATTTTCGTTTCTGTTTTAGATTTGAACAAGATATTGGTAGGCTAGTTTATTTCTACAATTCTATCCAATAAATAAATTTTTTTACTGACAACTTTTGCAATGAAGCTCCTTTTATTATTTTCCTTGCTTTTAGTTGGATGGGCATCGGCTGATGATGGCGATGCTAAGATTATCCTCATTAAAACAATCATGAATGACATCATCACAGCAAGCCATGATCTTGCAGTTAAATATACGCTGTTTAATATTGGAGATGGACCAGCTTCTGATGTTGTTCTGGCTGACACAACATTTCCAGACACAATGTTTCAAGTGGTTAAGGGACTGACAAGTGTTAAATGGGACTACATCCATCCTGCAAGCAATGTAACCCATCTACTGGTTCTGCATCCTACTAAATCTGGCCCATTCAATTTCACCTCAGCAGTTGTTCAATATGGTGCATCAAAGGGATCTGACTCAACGTTTGGCTACAGCAATGAAATTGGAGAACTTGAAATCATGACACTGAAGGATTTCAATCGTATTCATGCATCCCATTTATTTGATTGGTGTTTTTTCGCTCTGTGGTGTGTTCCATCCCTCTTAATTCCTTATGGTTTGTTTTATTCTAGTAAAAGAAGATTCACAGTTAAAGCAAAGAAAGCAAATTGAACTTTTGTTCAAAAACATTAGACAATTGTTCGAATGAAGCTATTTGATCTTTTTGCTGGGTAATAATATAAGATTTTATTGAAGTTGTGAAATAAAAAATGTTTTTTTTACTATGTTTTATCCAATCTCATAACCGGTCCAATTTTGATAATTTATAAAGTTTGACTTAAACTGAATTTTTCGAAAGAAATAATTACTAAACTTAAAGTATATTTAAAAATTCAACATTCCATATTAAAGGCCACCTAATGTCTGCAAACCAATGCACTTAAAATGCAATAAAAAAGTATTACTAATCGAATGCTGAAAACCTGGTTTAAATGCACGTTCTCAGTTTCAAGCTTTCACGTTTTTAAAAAGTGACAAGACGTCATTAGACCCAGGAGTTTGGTGCATTCGACTTTACTTTGAGCTAATTACGCCTTTTTTTGCACAACACTTTTTGACTAGCAAGCTGTTATCACGTGCCTTTCCAAAATCGCCTATCCTCTGCGAAGATAAATTAGTCGAAGGCACCAAACTCCTGGGTCTAATGACGTCATGTCACTTTTTAAAAACGCGAAAGCTTGAAACTGAGAACGTGCATCTAAACCAGGTTTTCAGCATTCGATTAGTAATACTTTTTTATTGCATTTTAAGTGCATTGGTTTGCAGACATTAGGTGGCCTTTAAGTCATAATTTACTGTCGTTAGTATGGTTCAATAATTTTGAATTAAACCTTCATTTATCAAAATTGCATTGACCAAAGGAGGATCTACTTTTGTTGTAAGTTGCTGGCACAAAATGTTTGCTATCTTGTATTTTCAGACATTTTTGCTATTGTTGGTTAGCTTTTTTATTTAGAGATATATAATAAAATAGTTGCGTTTAATATTTCATTGAAAACTTTTTACTTACAATTGAAGCATGTTGATCGTTGACATTTTTACATTAAATACTTGCATAAAAATTAATGCAACCTCTGAGCTTATTAATTATGAAGCTTGTTCAATTTATGAACTAAATTTGTCATAGTTTTCATTGAAGCTTTTGGAATTGTTAAACATTAGTGATTGCACCGTTGCAGTGTATATCTTTTTGCAGGATTTAAGCAGCAAATTCAACTATGATAAATGTGTGAAAAGTATGACTTACTAGTAAGCTTTTATGTACTGTACTCTAATTGTATTAAAATTATTTCAGGTTGTTAAGCAGCCTGTTAATTTTTGAGTTCCAGTATAAATGTCAATGACTGCATAAAACTTTGCTGTAGAAGTAGTAGCTGGTGTTACTTTACCAATTTGATTTTTATTAATTAGCTAATTTTTTTTTTTAAATATGATGTTTTACCATTGACAAAATTATGTTGAATCATATTGTAGGTCTATAAATTGAACAATATTGTGGTTTTTGCATTGCAAAACTCTTTGAAAATGTTTTTTTAGATGGATAAGTTTGTACCAAGTCTTTATTATGCAATGAACATTGGACAAAGGTGGAAACCAAAATCTTGCATTCTTAAATAAAAACCATTACAATGCTAAAATTTAATAATGTGTCTAATCAAACTTTCATTTGCTTCATATATACTTAACATTCATTTTGAATCCATGAAAAAATGCTGTGTAACCATTAAGCTGTTCTTTTTCAGCAAATCAGCATTTTGTGGGGGGTAAGCCAAAGTCATTTTGACTTTGATAACCATAGCAAATCGAAATCAGGATCAGGACTCTTGATGAGACCGATTTGAAATGCCTGAGTTATGCATCAAAACATCTTGGGGGGGGGGGGGGGGGGGGGGAGCAAAAACAAGCATACTTTAAAGCTTTTCAAAGTAAAATCTATCAAAAAGTCTTGGATCCTAGCAAAATCACTGATTTTTCGGGTGCGTGTGGAGTTGAGTATACTCACCAAAATCTACCAGGAAACACTGTTGAAATGTCATTGCAGGAAAAATAACTGGTAGGTGCAGTTGATTGCACAATGTTGAAAATTCAGCAGCAAGTTTAATTTTCAGGTTTCCACCTTTGACAATAAGTTCTGCATCTTAATTCTAAATTGATCATTTTTGGTTTTAAAAACTGTACTTTATTCTCAACTTCAAGGTTTAGTTTTGGCCTAATTAGGCTGGAAAATGGGTCGAAAAGATGCTAGTCGCCTGTCAACTGTTTCCAACAATGCTGGCAGTGAAATGTCATCTGGAAAGAAAGCAAAAGGAAAAAGACCACCTCGTAAAGAACCACCTACAACTTCTGGCAATCAGTCAACTTCCAAAAGATTATTTGACAACTGGTTAATTGTTACCTTGCTTTTAGCTGGTGCAATTGGTTGGGTACATGGTCTCCATATTTGGCAGATGTTTGAAAATGATCGACATTTTTCACACCTCTCAGAATTAGAACGGGACTTGACGTTTCGTACTGAAATGGGATTGTATTATTCCTACTTCAAGACAATGATTGAAGGTACTGCATATCTATAATTATACTGTACGTACAATAAAGTACACTTTTTTATGAGAACATGAAGCTCATTTTTGCTCAAAATTTGAGAGCAAATTAAGAACAATGCCAGCCTTAGCATAGCAAAACAATTATTGAGAAGAAGGGTCAGTAAAATGCAGTTTGGACAGTTTTCTTGGCTTTTTCTGTATTGACATTGTTGATTGGTTTAAATATTATTGCAAGAAACTGTATCTACACCACAAAGTAAATAACTTTCACCTAAGCAATAAGGAATTTACGTCACTCTATTTTTCAATAAAAGTTATAACGAAAATGAGGCTAAAAATTTATGATTATCAAGCCCTAACCCAAAATTTACTGGGTCTTGTAAAAAAGTGTAGAAGTTTTAGCTCAAAACTTGGTTTCATCTTAACGTACTTGATGTAATAGCAACATCCTTTTTGTGATGAAAGATGATTGCTGTTTATTGGCAGTGTTATAATTGCATTGGTTCGGCATTGAGTTAGTGAGCAAAATTGCTGAGTGCTAACTACCGTTTGACTTCTAAACTGGTTAGGCATTTTTTTGTCCTTAAAAGAAACAAAATTCTTGTTTCTCATTGAGACCAAGCTGTCTTCTTAATCTGGTTGCCCTAGCTTCTGGTGAGACTTGAAAATTGACCCATTTGACTCATGTGGTTCAAATGCTTAAAGTAATTAGGGAATTGGTTGTAATTGTCAACCGGCCAGTTGGTCGAGTGGGAAACTGCTCGTTTCTAGAGTGGGAGGTCTAAGGTTGAAATCTTAAGTTGGTCAAATTGGACATAGTGTTGCTAACAGCTCAGCACTGTTGCAATATTTCTGTGAAAAAAGCTGTGTTGCTCGGGCGCAATGATGTGGAGATGGGCCCCGCAACTTGTTGCATGCTTCAGCGTAATACAGCGAGTATAATGAAAGATTTAACTTTAATTGTCATTTCTAGGTTACAGTGCTTAACTATATCTGTTTGACCCTCTTTATAATTTGTGTTTTGGATTGGTTTTAAGTTATTATTAGAGCAAGTTTTTGTTGCATTAAAATTCTGAAAATTTTGCATTTATTTTCAACAAAAATTGCACTAAAAAGTTTGATTTTGGTCCTCTGTTTCCTCTAACTTTATGGCCAATCAGCGAGTGCCCAAATTTTTTTGAAACAATTGTGTCCAAAGCTTTAAAAGACGTTTATGTGCCCTAAATTTCGTACCAATCCAGTATTAAAGTATACCAAATGTCATATTTCCACAAATTTGTCAAATTTTCTAAAGCTATGTTTACTATATCACTAAAAAATTATTTGCCCTTGTTCCAACAATTCGCCGATTTGCTGAAAAAAAATCGGCTTTGTGGGAACACTGTTTGGCCTATACACGACGAGTTTAAACAACATTGTTGGAGCTTTGAGAGCTCCAGAGCCAAAAACTTTTGAGTAATGGCTCCCAGCCTGGTTTTGACACTATGGTACTAGTACTTTTAGGGTATCGCGCAAACCAACTGTTGCATCATAAATAACATTGAGATGCAGACGATTCGTTACAAAGCTCGTTGCTATACAATTCAAAGAGAATACTAAAACTGAAATTCTGTAGTTTCAAAGTGTAGTAGTTTTCAAATCACACTTTTACATTTTGCGCAAAAATCAATTAAAGTTGCAATAAAAAGTAGCACGTAAAATCAAAAAAGTTGCAAAATAAAGTTTATGGAAACAGCTTAAAACAATGTACTACGTGAAGTCTGAGTGTTTCGGAAGCTGTAAAAAAAAGTTGCAAAAACTTGCCCTAGTGATTATTATTAATTTATCAAAAATGATCATTTTTCACAGTTTCTAGATGAGTACAAGTAAACTGCGATCATACATCAATCACTTTGGGAATTTTATCTCAGTTTTGTTCGTTGCAGCTCCTTCTACCATAAATGGAATTTCTCAGATTGTCTATGACAATATCACAGAGTATCCCAGCACTATTAATGTATTGAAACGGTTCAATTTGTATCCTGAACTAATCATTGGAGTCTGGTACAGATGGTTTCAATCTTTCACAAATGCAGCCAAAATCAAAACTCAAACTTGTTGGAAAGTGAGTAATCTGCGATTTAGTTTGTAAGAACATATTGAAGGGTCCGCGACAACTGATCGCAAACAAACTGACCGCCAAGTCGCCAACTACCCCTAAATTTAAAGTGGCAGTCAATTGGTTTGCGATCAGTTTGTTGGTGGTCAGTTTGCAGCGGTCAGTTTACTTGGTTCGGTATTGAATGCAGCGAAGAGTCTGCTTATGAGCATCTGTCAAATTTATGCATAACGATGTGAAAGACTCTGATCCGTACTTTTTTTTTTTTTTATTATAGAAGATTTTCAAAAATTGCTGTGTTCAGAGGGTATGAGAGCCCTGGCCTCTGGGTTTTGTTTTCACTCGAAAAATTTTAGTCAAATATCTGACAGATGTAATTTTTAATATGGTCATTTCGATTTTTTTACAAAATAGTTGTGCAGTTTAAAGTTTTTCAAACAAAATAGAGCAAAGACTTCCTATGAACTGTAAATTGGAACAAAAAGGTTTGCAATTTTTTATTTATTTAGATTAATCGTGGTGAATTACCCCCAATTACAAGTTGTGAGGGTATTGGAGTGCCTCATTACTTTTATGTTACTTGTATTTACACCCTTAACAGTTTTATGATGTCGCTGGTTTTCTTGTATGGTTGGTATTTATCAGGATGCAGCTTGTGGGGAGGTAAGTTGGTGTTTTTATGGTTGCATTTTAAAATCCAAGGGTGTTCTTAGAGTACAGTGTACTGGTGGTGTAGTTTCCTGAGTTATTTTATCTGAAACAGTACAATCAATTTCAAACTTTGTTTTTGCATATAGCGAATTATCGTTATGACTGAAGCAATGATAAGTTTGCTGTTGATTGCGTACAGTTGCTGTTGGAGTGACTTAATCTGATTAAGAGATACTGCGTGAGATCGGTTTTATTGAAGAAATGAGAACTACTTAAAGTAATAAAGAGGTGCACCAAACCCGCTCCGTCTCACTGCATGCCATTAGCAACCCTGCGTTTCGAAATTTTGTGGCATCAGAAAAGGATGACTTTGCAAAATTTCTAATTTTGCAATGTTTGATCGATGATTATTCTGCTAGCAATTTTGCTAAGTCATCATTTTCCGACGTCGCAAAATTTTGAAACGCAGGGTTGCCGATTAGATTTGTGTTCGTGGATAAGGCGGATAATGGTACAAGGTTTGCAGTACCTTTTTATCTCGAATACCTCAGGTAGTTCTCATTTCAATAAAACCAATCTCTAGCAGTATCTTCTTAACCTTATCTAGCACATCAAACCTTCTTACCTCCAAATTGACAAGTTTCGTATCTGATTAAAAAAATTTCAAATTCGGCTATTAACTATGTGGAATTGTGGATTTGAAATAAATATTTGGGCATGCTTTTTTCATTTTTGCAAAAAAGCATCCCTCGATACAATATTTACAATTAGAAAATTGGATTTATATATACTTCATTTACAAGTCGAAATTTCCTCTCTGTGATTACAGGTCAAGTACCGGCATAAGTTTTGTACAGGTCTTCAAAGTTAATATTTTTGTTCTTTAAGTGTCTTTTTTTAGGTATTGTTTGTGTCGCGTTTTATTTTTTCAATCATGGTGAAGCAACAAGAATAATGTGGACCCCTCCTTTGAGAGAAAGCTATTCATTCCCATTTTTAATTCTTGAACTTTTGCTTGTTACGTACATGATTAAATCACAAAAGCCTGACTATTATAAGTAAGACAATATTGATTTTTAGTAAGAGGTAATTTATGAGTTTGTCCCGTATGTTTAAAGTCCTCAGCGATTTTGGTGTAGTTTGTGGTTTTCTTACCGTATATACCGTATTTGCTCGTTTTGTAGCCCGGGCCCATATTTTTTTCAACTAAACTCATTACCGGGCCCTTATTCAAGCACGGGCGCTTGTTATCTTCAAAGTAAAATTACCGGTATACACAAAAATTACGGTATCTTTGAAGATAAACATTTCACGACATTAATCTTTTTTCCATGTCAATTTATTCACGTCAAACACAAATTATTTATTCACGTCTTAAGAGTAATTCCCTCATGTTACCCGTAGTTTATATTATTAACAAGAAACAACAAATCAAAATTTTTATTTATTCAGTTTCTTTTTTCGTATTGTTTTCTACTACTGAAAAATCAGCTTTTACATCGGGCGGGTATTCAAGCACGAGCCCTTATTTATTTTTATGTTCTGTTCACACGGGCGGTTATTCAAACGGACTCTTAATCAAGATCGGGCGGTAAAACGAGCATATACGGTATTATAATCAATATTTGTGGAAGTAGTTAACTGATGATGGACGCTTGGACGTTTTTGATCTTTATTAATCTTATTAAAATAAACATGTTTGAGATTTTAATTTGCTTAATTCTTTGTCTGTTACGTTTGAGTAAATTCAAAAAAAGATGGATATTGAATATAATTTCCCAAATCCCCACTTATCTGTCAAAGCAAAACCACTACCATTAATCACATTTAAAGGTTGACAAAGTACTCACGTAGCTTGCAAAAAAAGCCTTGTCGTTTAAGGACTGTTTTTCAGACTGCATTTTTCTCAGCTGCTTATAAATTTGAAGTGTTTTTTCACAAACACTGCACCTTTATTGCATGTTACGTAGTATTTCCAACCTATTGTTATGTTTACGTAGTATTTCCAACGTATTGTTCCAACGTATTCCAACGAATACTTATACGTGAATGAAACCGGGATCTAGTGATGGGCAATATAGAATACCGAATCTTTAAGATTCGAATCCTAAATTATTCGGAATAGTTAAAAAGATTCGGTTGCGATTTTGTGGTATCAACTTACTAGATCAAGATTTGTTTTGCGACTTAATTTGAACAGTTTGTGCTTTTGGAATAAAATCGTGTGCGTAAACAGTTAAAGTGCCTGCGCGTATTTCGCGATTTAATCCGTTTGCGTAACAAAGTTTTCTATATTGCAACAATGGTACTACCGGTAACTGGAGAGATGTTTTGCATGAATTAATCACGTGCTATTGCGCATGCGCAGTTGCTCAAGCTCATTCACTATCACATGCACGGGCAACGTTCCCACTAGGCCGACTTTTTTCAGCCAATCAGCGATTTGTTGAAAAGCTAGGGCAAATAATTTTTGGCAGTATGGTAAACATAGCTTTAGAAAACTCAACAAATTAGTGGAAATAAGACATTTGGTATACTTTAATACTCAATTGGTATGAAAATTAGGGCACAAAAACGTCTTTAAGAGCTTTAAGCACAATTGTTTCAAAAAAATTTGGGCACTCGCCGATTGGCCATAAAGTTAGAGGGAACACTATGCATGGGTAATACTCTAGGTCTAATTGTGCGCGAGTGCGTGGAAATGGCGCGAGAGCAGAGCAAACGCTGTTTGTTTGGAAATCATTGTCAATCCGATACCATAGCATGGCACGGGGCAATGTTAGCGCTGAGCAGTGACGATGATTGATCAGTCCAGGAACTGCTTAATAAGAATAGCCTATACCGTTTTTTTTTCCACGCGAATATTTCTTCTCGTGCTGGCACTGCTCGGTAAATCTGAAATGGTAAAATGAAACAAAAAGCAAAAGCTGGCGAAATTCTTAATTATCTATCCAAAGTTTTGCGTCTGCATAAATGCTCATTTAGAATGAGACTTTGGTCAGATATCATTTTTTGTAGTTTTTGAATCTAAGCGTTTTTGTAGTTTAGCATTTAGACTTTATCTGAAGGTGGGAGAAGTTCAGTATAAGCCCCAAGCCTTGGTTATACTTATATACCGGTATGGGTTTTTTGTCTCATAATCATTAAGATGTCAAGACCTCTCCACGTAGATACAGAGAAAGCAGTTTGGTTTAGAAGTAACTGCTTTCTGCATCTAAGTGTAGAGGTTCTCGGCGAACACTTTGGGGCATTAAATGTGTTGCGTTGCAATCATGAATTGTTGAATGGTTGATGGATTAACCAGTTAACTTGTGATTTGTAAAATAAATGGCCTGTGAGTATGTCTCATAAATAATGTAAAGTCTGTTTATTCAATCAAACAAGCTTATTTGAAACCAGAATAGGATTCGATATTCTTGATTCGGTTTTAACTATTCAGAATAATTCTAGAATAGTCAACTATTCTGAAGTGCCCATCACTACCTGGATCAATGTAAGTTTATAAACCGACAAACAGAAATTAACGTTCTAATGTTGCTTTTAGACACATGATTGCAATATCACTGGCGGCGTTCTTCTTCATGCTTCCTTGGCAGTTTGCGCAATTTGCTCTTCTCACCCAAACAGCTTGTGTTTTTGCCTTGTATATGCTGGAATATATTGGTTCATGGAAGGTTGGTGAATTATTTTCGTAATGTGACGGTTAATGGAATATTTTTTTTCAAAGATAAATTAACCTTATTCTCACTAAATTTCATTAATCAGCATCAACAATTGTTTGTTTATTTAGTGACAATGTAGAATTGTAGATGCAAGTTTTTTCAAACAAGTTAAATGTGTGCAATGTATATGTCTGTACCGTCATCTTTTTGCTTCTTTGTTTGGCAGTTACTTTTCAGATTAAGACTAAAAATTTGGGTGCTTATCATTTACTTTCTGTATTAACCTCCTAACTTTTGGTAAAGGTAGAGAAGTTGACAACGACCTGGTTGCTGTTTTAGCTCAGAGTTTTCGGTCATGTACTAGTGATGTCCAATTTTGTGATTTTTTTTTTGGTCATTTCAAAACTTTTGGTCATTTTCGCGATTGCACGTGCAGTTTTGAAACTTATTTGCAAAAATATGCTGACTTTTTCAACTTTTTTGGTCATTGTTGCCAAAACAGCTGAGTTTTTTTGCTGTCATTCAGAAAAAAAATTTAGATCAATGACTGCAAAACAAAACCTAGACAGCGACATGATGATAAATTGTGGATCTCAGAAACTCATTGAAGCCTTGTAACAGTTTTCAAAAATCCTTCATCAATACTAGTTACTACTTTGCAACAGTAACAGCTATTTGGATTTCCTAAGAACAAAATGTGTTTTTAGATGAATATAGTACTACACGCTCAATTAATTGCCTTACTTGCCAATTATGTATTGCAATTTGGAAACGAGATGCTTCTGACTTCTTTTTACGCATCCAGTCTTCTTTCTGTTTTGGCAATCGTGAATTTAGAGGACAAAATTGAAGGGGGAATAAAAAATCTTGTTCTTCGTTGCGTAGCCAAGGTAAGTTCATGGAATGGACCGGGAAAACAACTGAATAAATTTACCGAAAACGTTTTGATTCATAATTTCGTTAATAAAATGGATTTTAAGCTGCCTCTACCGATATTTTGCTGATTATTTATGTACGCAATGTTTTGCAATAACTTATAAATTAAAAAAAGTACGATAAGCCTACCTCCTAGTTCATACGATGTGCCTTTTGATCCATTCTTTAGGGCATCGAAAAATTTGTTGCTGTCGCAAAGTTTTTTAATTTTCGAATTTTTAATTGTTCAGCTTTCCATTTGGCTTGTTGGCACGTTCACTTTGAAGAAGGTGGTTGCAACGGCTCTCCGAACGGCGGACGATGCCCATATTTGGGAAATTTTGAAATCGAAATTTACTGACTTCAACAACTTCCACACTATGCTCTATACGTGTGCCAAGTACGTTTCAAGTTCCTGCGAGGATTAATACCGTGTAAATTTTAATTATTTCTGGTCGTCATCAAATCGGTAAATTTTGCTAATCGGCACAGTGCGGTTTCGTAGTGCACAGAGTTACAACAACCTGGCCTTGTTTCGAGTTCAAATCAAATCTTTCAGTATACTCGCTGTAATATGCCCAAGCGTGTAACGAGTTTGCGGGGCCCATCTCCGCGTCATTGTGCCCGGGCAACAGCTTCTTTCGAAGAAATGTCGCAGCGGTGGTGAGCCGTTGGCAACACAGTGTCCGATTTGATCGGCTGGAGATTTGAACCTCAGACCTTCCTGTACAGAGACGAACGCGTTACCACTCGACCAACTGGCCAGTTGTTTCTCGAGTGAAATATGCAATTTTGGCGAATTGACAGGGTTGTTTCGGTGGCCACTGGTCACCGCTGGGTTATTTTTTTGGTCGGAACATTTGGTAAAGTGTCCAAATTTAGCCAGGGTTTTTCGGTTATTTCGGAATTTATTTTGATCATTTTGATGATTGCAATGCTCATGTATTCAAAATATTGCAAATTTTTTTAGGTCGTTTTGTCTGTGTTGACTAATTTATTTTCGATTTTTCCAAAAATTTTGGTTAATGACCGACAAAAAAAAAACTAGCCGTGGCGTGACGATAAAGCACTTTTGTTTGATTCGCGTTGCGTTTTTTTATTTTTTATTTTTTTCCGAATCTTGTATTAGATTAAAGGTTCGGGCAGCGTTGCTTGGTGTGTGAAAAAAATTTCCGCTTCATACGGGGGAGGGCTGCCGATTTTTGCTTAATTTCCATACGATATATGTCACGATCATTATTATAATGCATTGCGAATCGGCAGTGGAAATAATATTTTGTTGGAATGCTTTTTTTTCTGATTATTGTCAATGGTATATAAACAAATTTTTGTGCAACATTCGTAATAAAAGCTTTATCTTAGTCTCCACCGTATTTTTTATCTACTTTATTATTTTCACGTCTAAAAGTTCTAACAGTACACCAAATGGCGACTTATAAAGCTGACGGTTTTACGGGGTATGTCGTAAGAATTTTTTATAGTTTTAAGCCATTGCTCTTCGATTGAACATGTAGACGAAACAAATGTTCATACCTTTCAATACATTGTTTAAACCGGTTCGACCTTCCAACTTTTGCTCGTTGACCGGAAAATAAAACCTTTGTTATTTTGTGCCGTTTTTCCGGCTTCTGCTTTTTTTGCTACTGCAGTAACCCATGATCTCATCCTCGCATTACAGCAGTTAAGTTTCTAGTGGCTATGTAAAAGTGTGCCTACTACTGTAGTAGTTCTGGCACATACGTAGATGTTGTTATCTGGTATACATAAACATATTAGTGTATTTTGTCAACCGGAATAATAAGTCTTACACAAAAATATTAAATTTGACTGAAAATTGCCCTTTTTTTCTAGTTCTATACTACTGAATGTAGAATTCTACTTTCTAACTTGTCATATTTGGTGTTTTTGCAATTACTGCCTGTTAGTTTTGATACGAACGAGAGCTTTTTTAGTATTTTGATTTTGACAAAATTTTACTATTGACAAAAGATTTGACAAAATTTTTGACAAAATTGACAAAATTTTTGACAAAGATTTGACAAAATTTTACTATCTGCCTTTGAAAAAAGGAAGGCTTTATTTCACCGAAAACTTTTATCTACTTTTGTATTAATTCTGGCTCAAATCTTACCCCAACTCAAATGCTCACTCTAAAACTATCCCTAAATTGAACCCAAACCCTAACGTAAACCCTAATCTTAACCCCTAAAAAAGCAAATAAAAAAAGCGCGGATGAATATTTCTCATTTTCGTTTTATTCTCTTTAACTTGAAAATTTTCGGTGAAATAGTCAGTACCTTGAAAAAATTGAGTATTTCGACGATTCTTCTTGACAAGTGTCAGACAAAAAACTTCGAAGAAATATACGTCCTGATTAAAGCTATTCTAAAGTTTTTTACCATCGACCAACTTTTCAAAAAGTAAACTGAATCTTCACACAGCGTTTTGCGAAATGTTTTGCAGAGAATTCGACTTTCTGGAATTTGGCACTGTATTTAAGCTGTCACAGACTCTTCTTATTCCGAGCATGTTTTTCATAACTACGGTAGTGGCAATAAAATGCTTGAAGTACGAATATTCTGCCTACAAGGTAAGAAAAATCAGCAACTATTAAGGGAGAAAAATTTTGGGTTAAGGTTAAAATTTGGGTTGTGTTCAGACAGAGTTAGGAATAGGGAGAGACAGTTCTGGAGGTTTGACTTAAATTTGAGTTGAAATAGACTGATTTATTATATTACAGGTACGTATTATAATGTAGTGCCGTACGGAGTGACAAAACTTAGGGTTAGTATTAAACTTGTGGTGAAATCTAAACTGATTTTTATATGCTTTTACCCGTTGACTTGGAATTTATCCTTTGACCTGTAGTCCACTTTTTACTACTGAATAATCTGTATATTTTAGTGCAAGGGAAGCTTCTTTGTTAACAATACTTGATGATTTTGCGTGTTAGCAATAGAGCTTGTGATATGACCATTCGGAAACGGAAAGAAATTGGTATTGACTAGCGCTATGTTTTTACGTTTAACCACAAACACCGCTTACGGCGTAAATATTTTGCTATCACGCATTCTTGGTTGCCACCAATAGTACTTCTATTGCGGTTTGCCGGTATCTTGGAATTTTTTTGCGCGCTTGTTTTTCTAGAATATGTAAAGTTAGGACTTACGAGACTCAATTTTAAACAAATTTTATAATATATTCTGAACAACGCTTGCCGTGGCATGAAAAAAAAGCTAAATTTTAAAGGCGTACAAAAAATACGTATAGTACACCACTGCAGTATACTGTTGTATTTTTTTTCCTAAAAGAATGTTCATGATATTGTTAACAAATTCTTTTACAAATTTAAACTTGGTTAAAAATTCAAATCAAGTCTTTGAATCATTTATTATACTCGCTGTCTTAAGCCAAGGCGTGTAGCGAGTTTGCGGGGCCCTGCTTTGCGGCGGAGTCCGCGTCATTGCGCCTGAGGGCAACACAGTTTGTTTCGAAGAAATGTCACAGCGGTGGCGAGCCGTTGGCAACGCAGTGTCCGATTTGACGGGTCCAAAATTTGCACATCAGACCTCCCGATCCAGAGACGAACACATTACCGCTCGACCAACTTGCCGTTTTGGTTTAAAATTTCTGAGAAAATTAAGAAAACTAGGAATGAAAATTCGCTTATCGATAAGCCAACCTCAAATCTAAGTGAATGGTTCTTAAAAAAAGCATTTTTTTCTGCCTTAATGCTTTATTATTGTGTGTAAAGTAGATTTCAATTTTGAATAAAACTTGCAAAATATTAGAATCCAATTTTTTAAAAATCACTTAATAACAAATGTAGAAAAAACAAACAAGTTCTCCTGTCCAAAATAATCTTAAGAGACAAATCCTAGCTGGCTTATTTACAACTTCCTTATCGCATCAAAGTTACGCTTCGCGGCAGAAACGACACGTGTACAGAAAACCGAATCGTCAGTTTCAAAAGCTATCTTTCTGATCGCACTCTAATATAAGCTGTTAATATGTTTAGGAGAAAAGCAATAAGAAGAACGCAGACTCAAAACCGTACAATGCTGAAATTGAGGCACACCGCAGTAAGCCAAATGCTGAAATCCTCTACAACGTCTTGCAAATGATCGCTTTTACGTGCATGGCAATACTGATCATGAGATTGAAGCTTTTTATGACTCCAATGATGGCAATTACTGCCTCTCTTTTTGCCAATCGGTATGAACAGAATTTGTTTTACTGCTAGTCGCCCAGCGAGACATCGGAATTTAGTTTTTGTAGAAACTGTATGGACTGAAATTTGCATCTATGGCAATAGCTTGCAAGTTTTTTGGAGACAATTGCAAGATCGTTTTAAATCTGGATAATAACTTCAAAATGTCAACACGAAATCGGCCTTGATTGGTCAATTGATGTATTTTCATCCTTCTGTTTCGAAAAAGAAAATTCTTAAACGAGTGCGTAAATAATAGACTGCCAGATTTTTTGAGAAACTTCACTTGTCATATATAAAAAGTAAAATATTTTTAGTTGATTACTGGGAACTGCCCGGCGTTTCTTGTAAATTAAAACATCTTACTGCAATACAAACGCACCACCACCAAACCTTAACTTGGATGGAGAATCCGGGAGAGAAACGGGATCTTTTCCACACTGCTCATGGAGTGGGCACCCCCTTTTCCTCCACCACAGTAGTGGCCACTCCTGATTGGAAGTTGGAACCCAATAGTCACCTTTTGCAACTAGGGGCGTATCTAGGATTATGTTGAAGGGGGGCTTGAATTCAAAGTGAAAATTTGTTTCAGCTGCTGGGCGATTTATGTAAGTTTCCGGATAAAATAGACAATTTAACTCCATTTGGATGACATTTCGCTTGTCTGTAGAGCAATTTGAAAGACCTAATTGTTGGGATTTAAAAGTCCTTTACAGAAATGAACACTCAGCCCCCTTAGTCTCTCTGATTACGCCACTGCGTACGACCACTGGGTGAGTGGCTTCACCACTCTACCACAAATAAAGTACTTGTAAAGATTTTTGAAAAAATCTGTAACAAAAAAGTTTTGCTTGAGAAATTTGTAAAATTTTTTTCTTTTACAATATAGTTATTTGCAGGCAAGTTTTTGGTTTCGTTGGGTCGCGAAATCGACAGTATTCCTTAGTGGTTGTTCTCCTTGCAATGTCAGCTGTTGCCGGCGTTCAAAATCTTGTTAACCAGTGGAATATTTTGGGCGAGTTCGAGAATTGGCCCCATGAACAAGTAGGTCAAAACGATAACCTACAGTAAAAAATTTTAACTGCACTTATTTAATCGACTAACTAAACCTATTGAGCAGTGGGTGGAAGTTAACTGCTCTGGCTGTTAATGTAGTAATACGGCTCCAGTCTTGAAGTGGTATTGAAATTGGTTCTTTAGTACAGCTGGGATTCTGTGGCACACCATGCTCTGGTCCTTTAACTCTAATCGCTTGTGGAGTCCGAAGTTTGTAACCAAAATGATAAGGTTACATGAAATTTAATTTTTATTAGTTGCATAAAATTTGTGAGCTTCGTCAATTTCTTGAGCTCATGGCTGCTTATTTCCATATCGAATTATCTTTTTGTGGTGGAGGTTATTTTGTAAAGAATTACACTGTAACTACCGTGATGTAGAATGAAGGAGTTGGGTTTGATATCTCACAAAATTTAGGATCTGGTTCGATTCAAGCCAAAGCCGCCCTTGATTTTATCTAAAGGACACTCAGAATTTAAAGTATTGTAACGTTCCAAGAAGATAAGCGCTTGAGTGGTTAGACATACCATACTGCTAGCAGCATTCAACTTCTGTTCGAAACTCAGTTGTGAAAAACCCAGTTTAACTTTCTTGATTTTGCTTTTTCAGCTTTTAACCTTTATTAATGATAATTTGCCGAAGAACGCCGTTTTCGCTGGAGCTATGCCGACAATGGCCAGTATTAAATTGTCGTGTCTTCGGCCTATCGTCAACCATCCCCATTATGAAGATGCAGGTATGGGTTATGAAAATTCAAAGGTTAATTCTCGAATATCATCTGCCATATGCCATCGTACGAGAATTAGGTTTGGGTTAAAACATCCAGTGTTTGGTAAAAGAAACCCTAAAAAAATTAATAATTTAACTGGGCAATAAGCAATTGAACGTACTACATTATGTACTTAGCTATATCTGTTGATATGGATTAAAACCAATTCTATTGCAGTTTCACGTTAAACATAAATATTTTGAATTTTTACTTGTCGATTTTTCTACTACAGCTATTTATCAAACGTTTCGTCACAATTAAAGCACAGCAAATTAAAAATCCTGTTCTTTCCTATGGTATATTTCCAAGCAACATTAAATAATTCAACCAAGTTTTAGATCTAATGTATTTTTGAATTTAGGACTGCGAGCTCGAACTATGAAGGTTTACTCAATGTACAGCCGTAGGACTCTTGAGCAGGTTCGTAACACAGTGGAAGACATGGGAGTCGATTACTACATTCTGGAGGACTCCTGGTGCACCAGGAAGACCAGAGACGGTTGTCAGATGCCAGAAATTTGGGATATAGAAGAACCAGAAAATAGTGTAAGTTAAAACTTTTATCAACTCCCTCAATCTAGATAAACATAAGTCTTATTTGTGATTTATGTATCGAAATTTTCTTTTTGAAAGGAATATTGATTAGTTCTATTTCTTATCGTCCATTCTGACCAGACTTACTTGTCTACATATTAAGGATTTGTAGACTGAGTTAGGAAAAGTAACGCAGCTTTCTAGTTATACTAATCCTGTTGAACTATTCTTCGCTTTAGTTCTTTTTCTTACTTGGTTCAAAAAGTTATTTCCGAAGGTAAGAGATTTAGGCCAGGCCCGGCGCCAGGATAGCGTGACTGGACGGACAGAAATAAATTTTGGGGGGGCACGAGAAGTTTATTTATGTAAATTCGAGGGGGCACGAGAAGTTTGTTCGAGTATGAATCAAACGAAAAAGGTGAAGACCAAAAAAAAAGGTCTTCGTCCCAAAATTTCCACAAATTCTGGTTGTCGTCCCAAAATTTCTGCGATTTTCCACGAATTCTGAAGTGAAGACCAAAAAAAAAGGTCTTCATCCCAAAACTTTAATGAAATTCGGTGTAGCTCCGGTTCGGTGCAACACCAATTTGGGAGTCTCAGGCCTCGATTTGCACTCCAGTAACCTCGAGCATGTTAATTTCTTGGGGGCACAGTCCTCGCTTGGGGGACACAGTTTTTGTTTGGGGGACACAAGCAGTCATTTGGGGGGGGGCTCGGCCCCGGAATGCCCCGCCTCCCGTGGCGCCGGGCCTGATTCAGGCAATCATGTGAAGTGTTGTATACGAATCACTCTGAGCTGTCTAACTTCAGTCGCATCAGTATACAGACTACAGAGACAGTACATTTTTTTAGAAATCGTTTTTGAACCAATTAGTGGTAAAGCAGAAAGAACGTCTGCTACTAAAACGATAGACGGGGGTTTAATTACCGGTTTTCACGCCAAAGAATATAAAAAATTAGTAGCTCTTTTATGCTTGGCGTTCAGCATTGAAAGGGCCATTGCAAAACTTCGACATGTGTAGTATACAGGCGGGCAGATAATAGCTTGACTTGAATCAAAATGTTCCTTTGCTGTCTCATTGCCAAAGCAAGTTGTTAAAGAAAGATCTAGTTACAAAATTTGCTACTAGAACTCCACCTATTGAAAACGATGCCTATTGATTGCTTTAGTTTCCAACTGTTAGGAAATACTGAAGGACAGATAAAAATTATTGTTTTTTTTTAGTACGTACAAGTACCACAACGAAAAAAAAATTATAACGTATAAATACTCTTCCGCCGTTCACGACTGCAAGGTTTTGGGGTCTGCTCAGTTTCATTAAAAGAGAGGTATTTGAAGTTTTTCAAGCCTGCTGGTTAGAGCTATCAAGTTAAGCTGGAAACGCAGGGGTGTTGTCTAGCTCTGTGCTAAGACTGTTAGGTTGTTATATTTTTAGGGTAAAATACCAGCTTGCAATGTTGCTCGCGAAAATCCCCAGCCATATTTCAAGGAGGTGTATAAGAACAATATCTATACGGTTTTAGAAGTTCAGAAGCGGAAAAAGAAGAAGGAATAGTACTAACCACGTAGTAGAATTGCCTTTTCGCAGGTCTTAATACTAAATATTTGCAGTTTGTGGTTATACTGATTGAGTGCAGTTGAAAATTGTGATTTAACCAAGTGCCTTTTTCGTTACTGAGATCATTATACTGTATTTAGGATATTCTCGAATACGTTTTAATTGCATAGTTGAGAATATCGGTTAGAATGTAACAAGTGCTGCCTGCCAACACTTCATTATTTTTTATAACAAAATTTCACAAAAATTTTTAACTGCGTAGTTAACTTTAATTTTGTGTCACTGTTGAGTACTTTTGTTCGCAGTCGACTTGTAGAACAAAGTTTGACATCTGACTTGGTTAAAAACTTATTTCAACTTCTGTCTCGTTAGAAACGCCAGGTTTTCGGCCTTGTCAAATGCATTGCTGCTCACAACGCGATGCAATAGTTTTCAGAAAACTAAGCGCAATACTGTTCGGTAATTTTTGTCCATGCTTTGTAGTTAGTTTACATTTCGAATTTTGAGAATGTAAGTCGCAAGTTTGCAATTCTTGCTGAAACATTTTGATTTCAGTTTAAAATTGCAACAATACCAAGTTTTTGCAGCCTAAACGAACAAACGTATTGCAATACCGAGTGTTTAGTTAGAGTTTAGCGTGTTTTTGCACTCAGTTTTGCTTTTAAATTTGAATATTTTGCCAAAAATGCTGTAATGAGAAATTTCTATTGTGACCAAGTTTTTTGCTTGTTTCATTATTATTACAAGTAGTTTTGTAGCCATTTTTTACAAGCTTTTGAAATTTTCACAGCTTTTGAAATTACATTCCCCGCGATTACGTACTGCCTTTTCCTTAATCTGTTTATTTTAATCCTTGTTAGGATGTTTCGTTAACAACAGCGTCTTGTGAAACGTTAAACGAAGACATTTTTGGGGGGTGGGGGGAGACAAAAGCGTATTTAGGCTACTGCAACTCTACTTTTTGTAAAAAGAATAACTACTTGATTCAAACTGAAAAAAAAAATTAATCTTTTTAATGAAAAAGCCATGAATGTCCATTGTATGTTAGTTGAAGAGTTTTAAACGAAACTTTAAATATCCAATATTTAAAAAAATAAATAAATGTACCGTATCCAAACAGTACTAGGACATCATGTCATAATTGTGTACAAGTAGATGAAAGAATTGGATCTGAGATTCCCTTGGGCTTAATGAATTTGTTCCGAAATTTGTCACTTCTACTGTTAACTTTTGCCGTAAACGATATTTTATATCACTGGGGTTTGGATGTGTGCAATTAAATTATTAGTTCATGCAGTTATAATGTGGTATATAATATTTGAAGCATAGCAGTTCTGGCTACTTGCTAGTAGATCAATTTAATTGTGTATATATGTGCAGTTATATCTGGGTGTTATTGTTGGTGTTCTTGTATTTGTTTTTTGCCATTAGTGTTAGAAAAAAATTTCCAAAAAATTCTGGCATCAGCTCTGTTTAAACCTATTGACCAAAAATGGCGGTAAACTCAATGTTAATGGTAAGTATATTGAGATTGGAGCATGCAAATAAAATTTGAAACCTCAGAATTAAGAACGCACTAGCTTTACCGAAGTGAATATTATCAGTTGCTTAGATAAAATGCTTCCGATCGGATTTTTGTAACAGAAAATCTGCTACTGAAACGGTCGACTTTGGTTCGATTCTTAGTCTGGGCTATTCAAAGATCATGAAAAATTATATTCACTGCTTCCATTATTCAAAGCGATTAAGTGAAGCCTCCACCGTGTGGTAGACAGGTGGCAGCTCTACTTGAAGGCTGTGAGTTTTGCTGACTCGAGCCAAAGTAACTTGGCGAATCAAGATATAATTACATACACTGCATATATACTGCCTTTACATACTTAGATTTTGCTTGTCCTACAAGTCTGCATTGACAGAAGCCATGTAAGCTTGCCTAGTTTTTTACTTCTAGAAATTGAAATTTTGAAGCATAGATTTGGTGATAAATATTTGCAACATTAGTTATATTATTTTCAAGCTAGTATTTCTGTTTTCTACTCAGAACGTATAATATTGCTCATATTTTGTTATTGTACTATTTAGTGTGGGTGTTAAATAAATAATACTTGTATGCTAAGTTTCGTTTAAAAACGTATGTCTTTTACATTCGGAAGATCGACAGAAAGGCGATGAAGTTAGTATTAAAGGCGGTGAATCATCTAGCCAATTCTGGTGGTTTACAGTTGCTAAAATTGAACGATAATTTTTGATAGTTTTTGTTTTGATTTTGGGGCTGCAGTTGCAAAGATATTCAACAAATACAATAAGATATCCCCCCCAAAAAAGTTTTTGGAAACTCTGAGTTTTGTTCTTCTTGCCAAAACCACAGTTCTCTAAACCATTAGGCCTACAGAAGTTTTGGCGGGAAGAACAAAACTCAGAGGTTCCAAAAACTTTTTTCGGGGGGATATCTTATTGTATTTGTTGAATATCTTTGGAACCGCAGCCCCAAAATCAAAACAAAAACTATCAAAAATTATAGTTTAATTTTAGCTACTGTCAACCACCGGAATTGTCTGGATGATTCACCGCCTTTAAATATTAGATTCTTTATGTAGAGATTAGACTAGAGGGATTAGATGACAATATTGTATTGTAGTGAAACAACAAAATAAACAAACTACGTAAAAGAAGAAATTGGTTGGCCACGAAGGGACCTTTTAAAGGTTTTCGAGTCAATGTGGCAGCCTTAACTCTTTCAAATGGATTTGTTTTGGTTAAGAGTTTGGATGATTTTGCTTTGTAGTTTGCTAATTTTGCAAGTGTATGTTTTATACGTACTAGATGATTAAACCATAGTCGGCAGCGTGGCCGAATGGGTAAAGGCGTCGCTTTTACGACGACCCTGACCGAATGGTCTGGGTTCAACCCGCACCCTAGACACGTTGTTGCGTCCTTGGATAAGACGCTTTACGATAATTATCTCTGCTTGGTGGCTTCGAACAAGCAGCAAATTCAGTGGACACTGGACAAGAATTCGAAAAAATCCACAGGAACATTGGATCATCGGAAACTCCTAAGCTGGTGCGGATTCCCCCAATCACGAAGTAATCCTGGTAATGAAAAGTGTGCGGATCGTCTAACAACTTAGCGTCTGACGCTGTCCGGTGACAGGAGGATAAATATGCGCTACAACAACATTTGCTACTAAATGGGAATGAAATAATGCAAAACATAACTTAACAAAAAAAGTACTCTGTCATGTGCACAGTACAGTATTTGGTTTTAGATAAGATTTTAGTTGAAAGAGAAAGTTTTGATTGTAACTTAGATACGTTAAATGGAGGCCAAAAGTTTATTCTCAAGATGCCTAAATATTTTACAGAATCAACTTCATAAATTTCGCCAGAATCAACGGTTATTTTGAGATTTAGAGCTTGTTTAGTTTTCATCAGTAATTTAAAGCTCGAGATTTCAAGGCATTTAAGATTAGTTTGTTGACATTAGCCAGTTATTAACGTTTATTAATTCTAAACTTATTGAATATTCAAAAATTGTATTAGTATCTGCGTTTACACAGATGCATGTGTCATTTGCAAATAAACGAGGATTATTAAGGATACTATTTTCTTAATCACTATTAACGTAAATTGAAAAAAGAAGTTCTAATGTTAATCTTTGGGGTACCCCGTTTTTGATAATAAAAATATACTGCTCAAAATAGGTTTTATTGGAGAAACTTGAACTACTTGAGGTAATAAAGAGGTGCTCCAAACCTTTTGTACAATTCCCCTTATTCACAAAAATGCGATTTAATCCGTACCATTGGCAACTTTGCATTTCGCGTTTTCGTGACAATACAAAAAAAACTTTGCAAAATCAGGGATTTTGCAAAATTTCTCGCAGACTTTAGGCTATTACCTACTACACCAGCCCTAAAACAACACCATTCTGCCTAGCAGCCTTATTTTTGCCAACTCTTTTTCACTAAACCAAGTTGTACAACAAGCAATAAAACAAAAAATACCGTAGGCTAGCCTTAGATCTTTATTCAGAAACCAGCGCAATAATACAGTACAGTTAGGCCTTACCCAATGCCAATAACTTTCCAACTGGTAGCAGTGAGTAGCCGATCCAAATCTGAAAACTTGGCTACTGGTGCCCGCTGACTTAGGCAACCAGTACAAATCTACAGTAGGCCTTTTGTAATCTCACAAAATTGCGAAATGCAGGGTTGCCAATGATACGGAGTCAAGCGGATTAAATCTTTTTTCACGAGTGATAGAAATTGTGGAAAAAGGTTTGGGGCCCTGTTTATTCCATCAAGAAGTTCTCATTTCTTCAATTAAACTGATCTCGAGCTGTATCTCTTTAAGAGAAGTCGAACAGTACTGATTGATAGTTGCATCTTTTAGTTAGGTGAGATGATAGTAAGCACTGAACAACATCCCATATTCCATAACTAGAGTGAAAGACCGACGCGTAGCTAATGCTGTGACGCTTAAAAGTACTTGTTGTCTACCGTAAAATCAGCAATTATTCAAAAATATCTGATTATAGAGCCTCCAGAAAAACAGAGTCAAAATATTTGTCTGTTAAATATCTCCTGACATCAAAACAAACTGGCACCCTAAGTTGAGCAATTCAAAAAATTGATTTTTGGGGGTCCCAGGGGGAGTGGCACCCCCAAACTATGTCAAAATATTTGTCTGTGAAATATCTACTGATATCAAAAAAAGTAGCACTCTAGCTTGAGCCGCTCAAAAAATTGATTTTTGGGGGTGTCCATTTTGGAGATGTTCCAGGTGGAATTGCCCCAAAAATTTCGGGAGAAAAAAATGCGTTTGCAGCTCAGCAACTTCACACAAAAATTAAATTTTGATGTTTTGTGGTTTAGGAGAAGAAGAGCGTACAAAAATTAGGAAGAAAAAAAAGGAAATGAACCTCATCGCGGCCAGATGTGGGTTGGTTGGGATGAAAGGGTATCTTGAGTCATACAAGCATATGAAATATTTTTTGCCGTACTTAAGCCGTTTTTGACAGAGACCGCTTTTTACGCCAAGCTTGCGGGGCGGTTTTCGGGTTCTAAAGTCAAAGTCACGAGACCTATTGCCTCGAAATTCGGTACAAACATATAATTCATTAATTTCAAACTGCTGTCAAAATTTCATGTAGCTAGGCCAAACCGTTCTTGAGTTATAAACAAAAGTTTGAAATTTCGCACTCGTTAGTTGAAAAATGGCTGAGTAAAAACAAAGGAACACCCTACGCGAGCGTCGGTCGTTCCAATGATTTTATGTCTTGAGTAATACAGTATATCACGATTGACAGAGTCAAAGCCTTCTAATGATCAAAAAAAATAGTTCAGTATAGTGATTATTGTTAATGTTTTCACAAGTTGTAGTTAAAACATCTGTGATAGCATAAATGGTAATAATTCCAGTTTAAAAATTGCATTGATTTGGCGATGAAACTTTATGTTTATCTGAAAAAGAAATTTAATCTTTTGTAAAATACTTTTTTCAAATATTTTTGAAAGATTTGACAACATTGAAATAGAGCGATAGTTGTACATCGTTCACTTATCACCAACTTTAAGGACCGAAATGATTTTGGCTTCTTTCAGGCTATCAGGAAAATGTCTCAACTGAATCAAAAGCTTATTAAAACAGAGAGAGTTGGAGCAATTACAGCAACTGCAACGGTTTTTAAACAACGATGGTATATTGTCAAGACCAGACGACTTGACCGCTTTTAAACCGGCTTAAGCAGGGGTTCTTAACCGGGGGTAAATTTACTGAATTATGAACTAAAGCAAACTTCAATTTTCAGTATAAAAAAAGGTAGAGTGTTGCACTATATTTCCGTTTGCGCCATATTTTCGTTGCCCAAAAAGAGGACAGCTGAGAAAATTAATAGCAAGCCGACCAAATCTGCGGAAATTCGTGGAAAACCCGCAAAAAATTGTGGGTTTTCAACCTACAGACCCATTATTTTCTTTTGGAAATCACCTCAAGAATCGTAAAATTTGGTGGTTCCCGGGACTTCAGACTTTTTTCTCTTTTTTTTTGAGATCACCGCAAGACTCGTCGAAATTGCAGACACCAAGAAGATGGAGGTAAATTATACTGTTTTCATTTAGCAAGGGGTAAACGAGACAAAAAAGTTTAAGAACCCTTAGGCTAGAGTATTAAAAACTTCCATCAGGGAAGTTTGTTTCGTTTATAACGAACAATTTTTCTATTCTTTCCGAAGAAAATTTTTGAGGTGAAAAAATAGTGATCAGTTTTTTATGGTGAAAAACAGTGATTATTGGAGTTGGAGTTACTGGTGTTGATTAAATGACCAGTTGGTCGAGGGGTAACGCGTTCGTCTCTTCATCTGTCTGAAGTTTAAATCTTGGGCCGTTTAAATCGGACACAATTTTGCCAACTGCTCGCCGTCGTTGCGACATTTCTTCGAAAGGAGCTGTGTTGCCAGCAGGGTTATGACGCGGATACAAGCTCCGCAAACTCGTTGCACGCTTTGGCTTAATAAAGATTTGTTTTGTAGTTTTTGATTACATTAGAGATGGAACCGGTCAGGATTTTTTCGACCCGACCGGGAAATTTCAAAATCTACGCCGGTTGACCGAATTTTTTAAAGAAGGTTTTCGTTCACTGTTCAATGCATCTAACGGAAAATTTTCAAAAGGGTTTAGACGTTCTTTCTAATGATATTATGCGTAAACCTAAACCCAAGAAAAGAATTTTTTAGCTATTGGTGACCAGAGCTGTGCACCGCTACTTGAAAAGTAGCGCCGCTGCTGCTATTTGGCAAAAAAAAAATAGCGGCGCTGCCGCTTGTCGCTACTTAAATAAAAAAAGTAGCGCTGCTGCCGCTACTTGCATACAAAACAACGGCCGCTGCCGGTTTTCGCTGCCGCTACTTTAGAAAAATATGTAGCGAAAAGAACAATGGCATTCAAATACGGTACCCCATAGTGAAATTTCAACTTTATTTGCGAAAGTTGAAATTCAAGCTTTTAAAGTATTGGTACAGGTTACAACTGGCATTAGCAGGCTAAAACGGTAAACAAGTACGCAGATCACAATTCAATTGGTTGTTAGCATGCTCCTTTTAAAAAAACAAGCATTTTAAAACGCTGGTTGGTCAAACCAGCGCTTTAGAAACTACTCTAAGAAGTTACCCTTGGTAGTTACACTAGGAAGTTAAATTCCTTGTCGTAGTTTCTACACAAATAAAAGGCAATAAGAAATAGTTTAAATCTCTTTTATAAGGTAAGGTTTTAACACGATGGCATAGAGTATTCAGCTTCTGTACACTTCTGTCTCGGCTCTTAAAGCTCTGAAGTAGTCAATGTTTTTTTCATACGCTCGGCCCTCAACCACATTCATAATCAGAGGTGGAGTCTAGGACATAAGGCTCGTGATGCCAAGGCCAAGCACAGCCCTTTCGAGGACAGGCCCTCTCGCGAGGCCAAGGACAGGAATGCTCGAGGCCAAGGACACAGGCGCAAGTGCTCTAAAAAAAACAACAAAAAAACGGTCTTCAAAAAAAAGTTTCAGGCAATCTCAAAAAAATGCTACAAAAAATTTTTCAGGCAAACTCAAAAAAAAAAAAATGTTTAAAATTTTTTTCAGGCTATCTACAAAATTTTTACCATTCAAAAAACTATGGTGTTCTCGAGCAGAGGACAGCAGTGGCGGATCCAGAAAATTTTGGTGGGGGGGGATGATAAAAATTTTAAGCACAAAACCTCAAAAATTCGGATGTTTTGTAACCAGGCGCGTAGCCAGAAATTCGCAATGGAGCAGCTGTTTTAGGGTCTGGGAGCGAAGCTCCCAGCGCTCAAAAATTTTGCATTTTTTTGCAAAAATAATTTAATTTTAGAACTAGTTTGATAAAATAATGCTTTAAAATTGCGGCATAGAAATTGGCAGTGCAAACATAATTCAACTGGTTGCATAAACGGCCTATGTAAGAGGTGGTTCATGGTAAAATTTTAGTTCTCTTATTTGGATGCTGGTAAATCATAAGCATAAAATCTTATAGTTCAATAAAACTCACACGGAGTAATTTGTTTCATCTATATTTTATAGAGAAAAATAATTGGAGAGGGGCTAATGGAAAGAGAATTGAGACAAGTAATTGGTAATTAATCGATACTGAATAGCCTCTCCACCCCATTTCTGAGTTTAGGCCTATAATATATTTGTTGATGAAACCCGTGTTCAAGTTTTTACACTAACGATCAAATTTTATTGCTTATTTGTGGTCATTTTTTTAAGTTTTTTTTTTGATTCGTGAGTTTTATTTTTAACAAATTAGTCCCCCTTAAGCATATGTTGCAAAAAATGCTTTAAATCACTTTTTGGTCTATTTCAGTGCGAAAAACAGTCTCAGAAGTGCTAAAAACGTGATATTTTTTATTTTGCATTTTGGTTGACAGGCCAACGGAGGGGCTATAGCAGTGTTGCCGAAACAAGGGGGGTATAAGAGGATATATCCCCCCAATAATTTCACTGTATACCCCCCAACAATTTGAGTATGGTCTTCACCTGCATCTCCTCCAATAATTTGACTCTGGTGTGCATCTGAGCGCAGGTCAGTTCTTAAAAACAGTGTTCTATTTCTGGTGAAGACCTTTTATTTTTGGTCTTTACCTGATTTCGGTGGAAAAAAGTGTTCCATTTTTGGTGAAGTCTTCACTTAATTTGCTTACTTCGCTCACCTAAAAAAGTCTTGGTTGAGGTTCATCCCCCCAATGTTGAAAATAGGGCAAAATTGGGGTAAAACTGCAAATTATCCTCCCCAATGCTCAACAAAGATTAGCCCCCTCTTCTGGCTACACTACTGCTTACGATTAATGTTCTTGACCTCGCTTAATGCTCACTGTTTATAAGCCTAATATGTCACTTAAGAAATGATTTGCATTGTGTAGGCTTTATCGCTGAAAAGTGCAAGTTATAAATTTTGCTAATTCGGCGCTTTCAAATTAATCGGACCCGTAAAAGACTAATTTTTGTTTCGTAAAAACTTCGCTGTAAAAATCACATTTTTCTGTCCTTCCCTCACAGGGCTTTAGAAATTATATCACAGTCGCACAGCCTATCGAAAATTCACGGATTGCTTTATTTCACACAAGTTAAATATTCATATGCACGTTATGTTTACGCTGATGGGGGATGTATCTCCCCATCTACCCCCATAACCACGCCACTGGTTGTGCTCCTGTGCCTTTATCGCTGAAAAGTGCAAGTTGTGAGTTTTGCTGATTTGGCGCCTTCAATTCAATGGGAATTGTGAAATACTAATTTCTGTTTTGTAAAAACTTCGCTGCACAAATACTGTTTTCTTTTACCCCTCCCATTGGCTTTTGAAATTATATCACAGTCACACGAGCTAACGACTATTCACTGATTGCTTTTTTAAAATAAGTATTCTTATGCACGTTATGTTTAGGCTGGTGGATTATTATTCATATCCCCCCCCCCCCCTAAATCCGCCACTGTCCCCAGCGATCGAAAATCTTGCATCTTTTTGCAAAAATAACTAAATTTTAGAACTATTTTGATAAAAAATATTGTTTTTAAAACGTGGCATAGCAATCGGCAGTGCAAACATGATTAAACCGGTTGCATAAATGGCTATGTGAGAAGTGGCTAGTGGTAAAATTTTCTCTTGTTTATATGCTGGTAGATCATAAAATCCTGCAGTGTAATAAAATTCGCACGGAGTAATCTATTTCGACTATATTTTATTTAGAAAAATAATTGGAGGGGGGGCTACTGGAAAGATATTCAAGAGAGGTGATTAGTAGTTAACTAATACTGAATAGATCCCCCCTGTTCGTGAGTTTATAATATTTTTGTTGATAAAAACTATGTTACGCATTTTCAATGAGCTATTAAATTTGATTGCTTATTTTTGGTCATTTTTCAAAGTTTTTATTGATTTGTGAGTTTTGTTTTTGACAAATTAGCCCTCCTGAATATATGGTTCAAAAGATGCTTTAAATCACGTTGTTGTCCATTCCAGTTCAAAAACCAGTTTCAGAAGTGCTAAAAACGTAGTATTTTTCATATTCTGCATTTTGGTCGACAGGCCAATGGGGAGGGGGGGGGCAAAAGCCCTTCCTTGGCTGCGCTACTCACATAGAATGAGTAAAAACTATCTGCATCGGACTTTGATATTTCTATTGCCAAAAGTCTATTTTGTTCAAGTGTTCATTCAGCATACCGTAACTAACAATGTATTGAAACTACATTCCCGAAGACATTTTACTTGATGTTCTATCAAATCGATACACTTTTTGTGCGAAACCGCACTACTGTATTGCGTGAGGTTTGAGCGAAAATGCGCCATAATTGCACTACTGTTGTGTTATGCCTTTATCGGTGAAAAGTGCGAGTTGTGAATTTTGCTAGTTTGGCGCTTTCAAAGCAATCAGACCTGTAAAAAAATTAATTTCTGCTTTGTAAAAAGTTCGCTGTAAAAATAACTTTTTTCTACCCCCACCCTACCCCACCCCCCCATTGGCTTCAGAAATTATATCGCAGTCACCCGGCCTATGGAGTATTCACTGATTGATTGCTTTTTTTCAAATGTTAATATTATGCATATGCACGTTATGTTTAGGCTGGTGGGGGGAAATGCATCCCCCCCCTAAATCCGCCACTGCTGCCCGATCTTATTTCGCTTAAAATTAGTCTAAACTTGCAAACTTTGACTCAAGATACAGTCAAACCTCGGTTTTATGGATTAATGCGAAAGTACAATTTTTTATTAGAAAATGTCCCTTATTCGAAAAGACACAAATTTTACCTACTTTACTTGCAGATGCGCACGTTAAAGTTAACATTACTTTTTTGTTCAAGCAGTCTATGTGAAAAGTTTAATTAGAGGCGTTTTGGTTAAAATTACTTTTTTTGCCCACTTGTATCTTGTATTCCTTAAACCCGTTCTAGATTGACGAGAGAAAAAAATGGTGTTGCGCGAAAATTGAGTTTGGGTGTCAGGATGTTTCGATAACATCAGAGCCCCGTAATTAGTTGTCTCACATTAGGTTGGTCGCCCCAGGATATGGAGCATCAAAAACCAGACTCTCTGTCTCAACTAGAGACACAGTATTTTTGCGCTGTCGAGTTGGGAGAAACTGCGGTTATGTGATTATGTAAAATAGCAACCAATCGATCTTTGCTGCCGCAGCTGAGAAATATTTTAGCAGTTGTTAGGCTGGTTTTGATAAACATTCTGTTTAAATCAATTGACCTTTAATCAAATCTAACGAAACAGTGAATTTTATAATATGCAGTATCTTGAAATCTCAATATTATTGAAAACTTTCGAGGGCACTGAGCACCAAAGCAGTTCTAAACAATTTTTTTATTGAAAGTAGATACCAACGGCTCTGTTTTATTCTTTTTTTATTCTCAGCAGTGTTTTGTCAATGAACCTGGTATTACCAGAGACACTTTCATATGCACCATTGTTTTGAATTACTGAGCACTATAAAAAGATGACTACAGAAATGTTTACATTAATGTGCAGAAATTTTACTTTTAAGCTATCCTATTGTTACTACGTATGATATTCTTTTTGATTAAATTATTTTTTTACAGTTCCGGCAGCCTCCCAAGCTGCCATCGTCACGCTTCATCAAACTCAAGTCCGTCACCTAAACGGCCGCCACAGTCCAACATTGCACAAAAATCTGTTCGGAATTTTAGTTGGCGAATTTTACGTCTGTAGTTTTTCTTGCGTTTATCTTACTGCCTGTATCTTTGCAATAAACTTTTATTGCTGTTTAATTCTATACTTTATCAGAGAAGCAATACTCGCTCTAGCTAGAAAACATTGCTATTCCATTAAACCAATGAAACTACGTGCCGATACTGGGCCCAAGCAAGCAATAGTTGCTTGTTGTGAAATGCTGTTCCGCAATGTAGGTCTAACGCTAGTATTAACTGCAGGCTAGCTACAGTTAATGGCCGTTTTCGTGCTGGTAGCCTACCGCTCATCCAGTATTTAAATTGTTGGCGGGACTCGTCCCCTCATTAAGAGTTAGCAGCCTCATCGAGATTTAGCGTTCCCTTATGGAAATTTAGCGTTTCCTTACTAAAAGAAAGCGTCCCTGCCGTTTAGACAAAAAAAAATCGCTGATAGAATATCAATTTCCAGCCGAATATTCCATCAAATTGCGGTAAAGGTTTTTTTTTTGGTCTTCACCTGAATTTGGGGCAAGCTTTTCATCAAATTGCTGCCGTATTTCGAATGCGTCCGGTCAAGACTACGAAAGCGTTTCTCGATGCAATATTTTAGTTTAAGTGCTGCTTGCATCCAATATTGACCTAAACGGCAAAATATCTTCCTATTATGCCGCAACTTACGAAAATCACAATGGCCACAATTATCTATTGTTGCATTATAGATCAATTTTATCACTATGCATCACCTACTTGGTTTTGTTTTGATGAAAAAAAAACGGAGTGGTTTTCGTTTTTTTCCAAAACACTAAATCGATATTTTTAAGCAAAAACCAAATCCATTTTCAAAAAATTAACTAATTTGTGAATGTATGCTGCTATGACATTGCATTAACAGCCAAAAACATAAATCTAAATCTTTTTTGTTTTTGGGTTCTGAGTCACTTTAAAGCTGAAAATAACGAACTAACTTTAACGGAAGTATGAACTTTGTCAACGAACAAGTGGTTAACGAAGCTAACGTTTTGCATTAACTTGCCCACCGACGGTATTGTCCATTAACCTGTTTTAAGTTTAGATCAAAAAAAGTTTGAAAGTTATAAGGCTTGCAAAAGAAAATTGCTACGTAGAATACACTTTCTTCATGCTTCAAACGTTAGTTAGAACATTGACCCTATAAAATTACGTGACTCTTCAAAAAATGATTAGCCTGCGATGCAAAACTGGTATCCAACGTTTTAGAAAACGAAATATAAAAACTTTGTAATAACAACTTCTCTTTTTTGAGCGTTTTTGTTTTGGTTCGTTTGTAGGAAAGTTAAACAATACTAACAAAACAAACAAACAAAAAAGAGCAACAACTTATAATCATACCCGAAATGAGCGAAAAAGTTTTTATTTTCTACAGTTCAAATAGTTATAAAAAAGTTTATACACATGTCGACGCCATCGATACATTTTTGTAAAGTTATTGTGCACCAAAAAATAATAACACTTTCATTACTCTATTTTGAAATAATCCATGTTTTGAAGCTTATGACATTATGCCATTCGTCATAAATGCGTTTGTGAAGCCCTAGAATTTCTTACTTTATGTTATTTGTCACAACTGAATGCAAAAAAATTTTGTCAAAGCTGGTAATGTGGTAGCAAATCTAGTATATAGCGTAGGTTGACATGACACTGAGTAAACCAGCAAACAAGATCATCAACCAATTGATGCCAAACCCTCCAGCTTCACTGCATTGTGCAGTCATGAAATCACCGATGAAGTTGTTGCAGTCATCTGATTGGCAGCAGTAACTGCAGCAATTACTGAAAAACAAGTAGCAAAAATTTCAAGAATAATTATCAAAGCTGGATTTTGAATCATCAATGGTCAAGTGGATAGAGCTCTGCTTCTGAAACGAAGGTGTACTTGGGTTCGATTCCTTTTTGGGCCATTCTAAATGTTATAAAAGTTGGTATATAAAGTTCTCCCGCTTGACTATCAGCGAATAAAAAAGGACAATGTATAAAAGCCTTCACCATGTGTAGTAGACATATGGGTAGCTTGACTCGAAGACCAAAAGGTCCCTACGCTATTTCTTGGCACAGGCAACTTGGTCAATAAAAATGTGATTGCAATTTTCAATTTGACTATAGCTGTATCAAGTCGTTAATTTTATCAACATTTCCGTCAGATTTGATTCAAAAAGTAATCCCCAGCCACTTTTCAGTTTATGGCTCTCCAGCCGTTTCAATTTTAAATGTTTTGTGCGAGAGCAATGTTTGTTGTGCGTGAAGCTAGTGCGAGATTAATTGGGTTAAAACTGTGTGTGTTTTTTCTGACTTGAAGGTTGTCTAATCTTTTTATCAAAAACGAATCAATAATGTCAATCATCATTTTTCTAGTACAATTACATTGGGCAGTTTTATGGCGCTTGTGTTTAACTAATTAAAAGTTTTAAACAGCTGCATATACCACTTTAAAATAATTTATAAGCTATTGATTTGTAACACGTATTAAAGTCATTAAAATGAAAAAATTATTGAAATATGAACACTTACAGAATATTGCACCGTAAATTTTGTTTGCGATACCCTTAAACAAATCTAGACTTCAAATCTTTACATGAAAGTAGAAAAGTTGAAACACTACTTAATTCACATCAATCAAAACATATTACTGTAATACCAATATAAAACTATCCTTTTCTAAAGAAAATTTTGTTTTTGGCGAGATTTGCTTTAGAATGACACCGCATTGCGAAAGATCAGGACTACGAAACAAAACACGATAATTATTCGATCCATTGTTTTGTTTCATTTTTTTTTTTTTTACTTTTGCGTCCATATGTTTTAATTGCTTTTTTGTCGAGCAAAATTAGCGGTTTTTCTGCAATCAGAGGCCGAAATCGCCAGAACTTAAAAATCGCTAAAGGTAGAAACTTGAAATTCAGAACGTAAGAGGGATACGAATGGAACAACCTTTGCGCAAATTTTGGAAGCAATTGATAACATCATACTGGTTTCCAAAACTAAAAACCGAAGAGCCAATTTGAGGTTCAAGCCTCTCGAGCTTGAAAATTAATTGCGGAAAAAGAATAAAAAAATTTTGAATTTAAATTTGTATGGAGATATAATTTTAGCTCCCATATTTTAATTTTTTGCAACTCAAAAACCTTTTTTTTATTTATTTATTTATTCTTTTTTTTTTCTTTTCATTTAAAACTTTTTGCTATATGCAAAAACTTTAAAACCAACAAAGCTAGAAACTTAAAACTTCAAGATTTAAAGTTGATACTCGTTTAAGAAATTTCATACTTCCTTTTTGAAAGTCACGTGGTTTAGGAAAAAGAATCAAAACCTAAGATTTTTAAAGTTTTTATTATTACTGTACTAAAAAGCATAAACTTGTAAGTTAAATTTTTTCAAATATTTTGGGCCTATTGAGAACTTTTAGTTTGCATAATTTTATGGTGCTATAACATTTTAGGTGCCCTCAAACTACCTCTCTATTGTTAAACTTTTATGGACAAAATCGCGTGTTTCGAAGTTGGCTGACTTCATCATCATTAAAAAAGGAGTTGGCACAGTCAAAAAATTGTACGATCCCAGTCTTAGGTCAAACTTAACCGGTACTTTTGAATAACCAATTGCTGGTATAAAAAGTAGGCTAAAGTTTCTTCTCCACTTCTGCAGATGAAATTTTTCCAACTATGCAAAAAACTAAATTTCTCCTAGTTGAAAAAGTTGGCTAGCCTATCGTTCTTCTGGGAGATGTAAGGTGAGATTTGTACTTTAGTCGGTAAAAGATTTGGTTTATAGCATAGAGTTTCATTCGGTAAAGATTTATTTAATATCTTTAGCTTTATTGGGTAAAGATTTTTCAGTTATTTTGGCTTAAATTGAGTGATTGATGGGTATAGATTTATGCATCACAAACATATATTATCGGTAAAGATTTGTTCATTGATTGATAAATTGGTAAAGATATATGATTTGAATATTTTTATCACTGGTGATATTTGCCCTTTCGGCCTTCCTAGCCTTGCCGATGAGCCGTGAGATTGGGCAAAATAGGTGTCTAAGGCATGCTATTGGAAATTATTTTGAAATGAACTTTTAGAATTATCTCTTGTAATATTGTGTTTACTTAGTATTGTTGAAAAAGAAAAATTGCGTTAAGATCTGATTTATTTGCGATTCCTTTCCTTTCTACGCTCATGTTTATATCTGTATTCCTAGCTATACTGACGAGGAATAAAAGACGAATGTCGATTCTGAAACAGTATGTCTTAGGCGGTAAATCAAAAGTTTGACTCTGCCTATAAGACTCTGGATACTGTCTATAGCCTATCATTAAATTTCTCCTTAAGAGCAATTACTTGATTTGCCAAAACTTTGTTGCGTTTTATAGCATGCAAGGCTAAAAAGTAAAATTTGCAGTTTTGCATAAAATTAAAAAAAAGGCAAAAACGTTTGAAATAAATCTCAACTGATGTAAAACGTCATCCACTCTCACATGCCTTGTTTAATGACAGAAATTATTTCACCGGAAATGTTTGTCAAGTTAATTTTTAACTCTGACCCTTATCAAACCTAAGCCTAAATGCTTATTCTATCTCTAATCCCAAATCTAACCCTAACACAACTCTACTGTTACAAAAATAACAATTTCGTCTACGAAGCGCCTGTTTCTCATGTTTGTTTTATTTTCTTTGATTTAAATTTTTTTTGTGATATAATCACTTCCTTGTTTAATTATTTATTCATGTAGTACAAATTACTTGATTGAAATTTCGTCCGAGTAAACTTCCAGAACGGTGTTAAAATTTTCACAGTTCACTGCTGGACACGCAGCTTGAAGTACACATTGTCCAATTGCCATTTGCACTGCAATAATAAAAAAATAAAATACTGTATTACTAACATTGCATTTGGATTGGGAGTGTTGAAAAAAGTAGTCATTATGAATCGTCTATTTCGTCGATTGGTGATACCAATGCATCTTGTTCTTTTTTGTTTTTGTAAGAGTGCAGCAGACCAGAGTTGTAAGTCGGGACGGGCTTTTCCGGTCGGGTTCGGGCCTAAAGTTGACAAAAATTTCGGGCTTAATTCGGGTCTAAGACGTGCCTTTTTCTTAGGTGCACAAAAATATCATCAAATTGACTTGGCAAAGTTGCTAAAGTTTTTATACCAAACTTAACTTTTGGATTTTTTCGGGCATGATTTGGGCTTCAAATTAGTTTTCGAGTGCGAGCCTGAAATAATCGACCCATTTACAATTTTGTAGCAGGCACACAACTCCGCAGTATTGGCAGAGAAATTTTTAAGCCTGTTGGCAAAGAAACCTTTTAAGCCTGTTGCACTATGTTTTTTTAGTAAGAGCGCAAGCACACAAATCCAGAGTACTGGCAGAGAAGTTTTTTAAATCTTTTTCCACTTCTTTTAAGCTACTGATTTTAGCCCTAAAGTATTGGGTTCAAAATCACAGAAAAACTTTTTCTGTTTTTTTTTTTTTTTTATTTGTTGTTGTTTTTTTCGAGAGGACCGGGGGATCTTAAAATGATTTTGCCTCAAGTTTGACGTTTTGAGGCGAGTCATCTGAAAAATTAAGCATCTTAGGCCAGGTTCAGTCTGTGCGTAAAATTGTAAGCGTACTGGAGCATTTTTAGGATTAAACGGAAACTTAGTGCTGTCGGGCCGGCGCGTCGATTCCCAAGGGGTCGAGGGTCCGGACCCCCAAAGATATGCATTGAGGGGGTCTAAAGAATAAACGACCCCCCAATAAAAATGAACATGTTTGCTCTTTATCGTGAATACTAACAAAACAACATTTTTGTCTTGATAGATTATTCTTGCCCAAAATCTTGAAAACTGCTGCATGCCACAGCGCTACGCCAAGATTATATTGTAATAATCACAATACGAGTATGCTTCTCACCTAGCGAATATATTGTACAATTTTTATTTCTGTATGTCTCAAACTCATTATTGTAACTGCGAGTCTGTCATTGAAGTCTAGCTGAGGAAAGTCCTCACTGTTACAGCAAGGCACTGAGGGCGAGGGCAGACTGAGACTTGCAGCGTCAGAAGAAGGTAGGTTAATGCTTGTTTGTCCGTCGCTGTTTTGCGCTTAGTAGAAAGTTAGTAGGCTAACTGTTGCACCAAAACCAAAGAGCTCTTCGATTGAAGAAAACTATTAATGCTCCAACTCGCAACGCCAGCAAGTACGGAAAGTCAGTGGCGTCGCTAGAAATGGAGCCATCCGGACGAGGACTTAAAGGACGGTGTCATTATAGGCAAGCCAGGTTTTTTGATTGGGGGGAGGGGCAAATCACATGCAATGACTTCATCAAGCATTTTCGAAATGAGGAACTCTTTACGGGACAAAGATATCGTAGAATGGAAGATCAGGAGCCGTGACATGGTTTGGCACGCAATTAGGATTTTGCTGAAGTGGAAGGACTTGAAGTAAATGTTGAAAAGTAAAAATGTGTAAATTGGGAGATATGGTGAGCAAACTAGTGTAGCTGAATCGTATCACAGACGGATATAGTCTGGAGTGGATCCTTAAGCAGCCGCTGGGCAACTTTTTGCAATTTTTTGAAAAAAAAAGCTGTTTTAATGCCAATATGGATCACATTTTGCGCGTTTTTAAAGTATTTTGAAAAAATTAGATTTTTAACATTTAAAAAGCCAACTGAAAAATTAGCTGTTCAATTTTCTTTTTGTTTACAATTTTTAAGTCTAAAATACGTTTAAAACCTTGCATTTTTGGGTTAAATTTTGTACGTGATTTGGCCCAGATAGGCGGAAGTAAGGTACATTTCCCTTGCAATATTTCAGCAATAGATAATAATCCCCACGAAAATTTGCTTCAAGAGATTTTTGTATTGTCATGAAAACAATTAGTTGTAGGAGTACATATAAAAACCTAGAAGCCATAAGCGTAGCCAAGGGGGGCCAGGGGGCCTGGGCCAGCAATTGAAATGCCACCATTGATAAAAATGTGACAAAAAAGCCTATTGTTTCTTCAGTTTCAATTTCTTTTATCATTTTTCGAGTACAACAGTATACGTGCACAACAGTAATTATCTATAATATTGACAACCAGTTGGAACGGGCCCCCTCAATTCATTTTTTGCAATTCAATTTAAATGCATTTTGAGGGTAAAATTAAGTTTTTTTTTAAAGTTGCGACATCAGGCCCTCATCTATGAGTGTCATCTTTCATATGAACAGGCTTAGCGGAACGATTTTCAAAGTTTTCAAAGTCGTGACATTGAAATTAGGGCCCAAAAACTACCCTAAAAGTTTGGAATAAAAGAGGTCGCATTTAAAAAATCCCGCAAAAATATTTTACACGGCTATTTATCTCAAGATACCCTTTTATCCCCACCGACCCACTTTTGTCCGCAATAAGTTTTTTTTTCTGTTTCTTCCAAAATACTTTATGCTCATTTCCTTAACGGCATACCGGTAAGATCAAATTGAGCTATTGCGACGTACGGTACAAACAATGCAAACAAAATCTACGATATACGAACAATGCAAAAAAAATTTGTGAGATTTTCCAAAAAAATTTTGGTTATTAATTTGGACCCCCAAAGATTTCGAGAAATTGACGAGCCTGCTGTCGGAGCACCGTCCTATTGGCGCACAAGTTGCCATTTTGTTAAAACAAACTAAAGATAAGCTTGTACGCTCATGATTTTACCCACAGCGTAGAACGACCTTTGAACGCTGGAAAAAGTTCATGCAGTAGTGTAGCCAAAGGGGGGGGGGGGGGGCTATAGTCTCCCCATTGGTCTGTCAACCAAAATGCATAATAAGAAAAATACAACGTTTTTAGCTCTTTTGAGACTGTTTTTTGAGCTGGAATGGACTAAAAAGTGATTTAAAGCATCTTTTGGAACATATATTCTGGAGGGGGTGGGTTAATTTGTCAAAAATAAAAGTCACAAATCAATTAAAACTTTGAAAAAAATGCCCAAAAATATGCAATCAAATTTGATCGCTAATGTAAAAATGCCAAACTTATAGGTTTTATTAACAAATATATTATGAATTCAGAAATAAGGGGAGGAGCTATTCCGTATTAGTTAATTACCAATCACTTCCATCAAATATCTTTCCATTAGCCCCCCCCCCAATTATTTTTCTTTATAAAATGTATACGAAATTTTATAAAGAAAATTTTATAAAGAAAAATAAAAACAGTATTTTTTATTAAATAGCCCTAAAATTAAGTTATTTTTGCAAAAAAAAAATGCAAAATTTTCGAGCGCTGGGAGCTCCGCCCCGAGGCCCCCTAGCCTCCGGCGGCTGGGGGCTTTGCCGCCAGACCCCCAAATTATCCCCCCCATTGCGAATTTCTGGCTACGCGCCTGAGTGCATGCAGACTGTAAAATGTTGAAAATACAAATTTTGAAACGTTGCTGATTCATGATTCATACGCATGAATAAAAACATTTAAAAAATGTTTTTTTATGATGATTGGTTGTTTTGCCTTTAGCTAGTATGTGATTTTTCAAATTTTTTTCACTTACAGGTGACTCCGGATATGGATGCTCTTACGTCATAACGATGGCACTCATACGTCATACCATCATCAGGGCATTGTTGAGCCATCAAAGTAGAATTGGTTGGCACATTTGATCCAATAACTTGCTGTTCTTGGCCTTGCCAACAGCTGAGAGAAAATCCAGTAACAAAAAGCACAAAAAATACTGCTAATTTGAGCGTCTGCTGCATGATTTCAGTAGCAGAATAATTACGATACGCAATAGGTATTACGTGTTATAGCAAGAAATTTATCCTAATCAGATCTAAAAAAAATATTCATTTTTGATTTTTAACTTAGACAGAAAGCTACAAAATATGTAGAAACTTGAAAATTTTATTTTTATGGCCCAACTAAAGGTAAAACTTGGTTATGACAATAGTCTCAACGAGCACCTATGGAAGATGGAGGCATTCTCCGAAATTGTGTGGGATGGAGGAAAACTAATCGTTGCGCTAATCTGACTCTTGTATCTCATGTTAATTTGCACAGCAATAATTGTTCTTCTTAATTACTTTTTAAAATTTTGTCAAGTCAAAATTGCAAGAACTGTAAAACTCCAGCACTGTCAAAAAAACTGTGTAAATCTATAGCGCCACGCCCGCAATATATGTGGGTTCCATCTTTGCCTCTTTTGTCTTAATGACGTCAAAATTTGGTGAAAAGAAACTAACCGGATCTTGCGCGCCCACAGATTAGCCAAGATAGAAAACCATTGTTTTTGAAATCGCTCAAACTAGGCATAATAAAGAGCAACGCTGCACGTCACAAAAACAAGTTAAAGCGTTCGGAATTCGGTTCACTCAGATAAACCATTGGATAAATAATTAGTATCTGAGTGATTGCAGCACTGACATCTGTCGATGATGGTCCGTTACTTCATTCCTTGCCAATCACTTTGATTGTGTTTATTTCAATCTATGTTGTTGTTTTTTTTGCTTTCTTTTTTGTTTGTTTGTTTGTTTGTTTTTTGTCAATTGTGAATTGGTGAAATAAATCTCTCTCCTTCCCTCTCAATGAAGCCTTCACTGGGTGTGGTACACAGGTAAGCAGGTGGCAGCTTGACTCGAAGAACGAAAGATGCATTCACTGTCTCCTGGCTATTCACCAAGGCAACTTGGTGAATAAAATGTAATTACAATTACCAAATCAGTCGTACCCAAGTTAACGTCCATCGTAGCAAAGTACACATCATTTGCGAAAAAAAAACTTCAAATCTTATAGTCCGTTTCACCTGTAATCTTCACTATCTCGATTATCGAACTAAGGAAACACAAACTCAAAATATAGCCCAAACAAATTAATAAACAAATAAAATAAAGCTTTATTTTAGAATATAAGTAATTCATTCAGTTCTTTATGCAGCACACAAACCACAACTCAGCCGTTAAGAATAGAATTAGAGAGAAGCTATCGCTGTTTCAGTGCAAAATCAAATTTGTTACGCCTTCAGTTTTCTTATTTGTCTTCAGAACAAACTCAAACAGCTGCGTATTGAAACTTCAGACAAATGTGAAAAATGCGTTGTCGCTTTGTCTGATCAGGAAACGCTTTGTTCAGAAAATTCATTGTTTCTCACATGTCAATTATTTGAATGAAAACTGCAAAAAAACGAAAAAATATTCATACGCTCTTTATTTTGACATTTTTCATCTTGACAATTTTGGCAAAACGCTTTGAAACAATACGTATTTAAATTAAAGCAATACTCAAGTTCTGTACCACCTTTTAAAATATAGAAACGCCAATTTCTGCCTCTTCCGTTGAACAAGTAGAAAATTTTGAAGATCAGGTTTTATTCTGATTATGTTTATTAATCACTCTTTTTCAAATAAAATAAACCTGATAAAAATAGCAAACAATAAAAAACGTAAACAAGAGAGTTGCGTTAGTAACATTAAGACTTTGTGTCTGATTTGACCGGAATAAAATTAGAATCTCAAACTTCCTACTCCAGAGATGAACAGTTGAGCACCTTACCATCCGACCAATTTTCCGATACAAAACTAAGAGCAGATCTCCAGACATGCAGTTTCCAACCTGAGACATTTCTGCGGTACGATAAAGATTGCCGAATCTCAGATTCAATATTGTATTTCTAGCTACATTAAAAAATAAATTTGGTTAGCTTGTCTGAATCAACTTATAAGCTATTTCAAAATTTTTTGGTAATGATCTCCAGCATACCTTCAAAATTCTTTAACTCTTACTTCTAAACCAAGAACTCTGCTTTTGACTAAGTATATCGACGCAGGGCACCTTTTCGGATTCTGTTTGCAAGTCTTTTGTTAGACAGGGCCACTACAACGAGTGGACTGCTTGGCCCCAACGAGAAATAATGCGTTAAGTGTCTTTTTCAACATTTAGCACAAAAACGCAATGCTATTCGGGAAACGAACCGGAGACAGCAAATTTTTGTCACCATTCCGACACTTTACTCACAGACCTATTGTCACAGCCTACGTTAAAACTGCATAACCTTATAGTACACTGCAACTACACTGTGCTGTTACTACTACGCGTAAGTCGGGCGGGTAGTTTTCGATTGGGTTCGGGTTTTTTAGGCTTTTAGTGGATAAACTTTCGGGCTTGATACGTGTGTTGTGTTTTAGGTGCCCTATAGAAACCTATTGTCAAAATAAGTTCTCGACACACTAAATGAGGACTTCATTTCAGCATCAATGCATTTATTGCATTATGGCAATTATTGCAATCAATTCATTAAGCATCGCTATTGTTCAAAATTATCCTTACAATCACTAATGTTACATCACCATCCATCAATCATTAAATAGTCAGTTTTATTTAGTCACAGCAGCACAAAGTTATTGATTGTGATAGTGATACGTGAATTGTGTTTCAGATGTTCTATAGAAGCCTATAGTCAAAATAACAACGCGACGCTAAACAAACACTTCATTTAAGCATCAACGCAATTACTGCATCAATGCAATTATTGCAATCAATGCATTAAGGATCACTATTGTACACAGTATCGTTACAATCACTATTGTTACATCACCATCCATTAACCTTTAGATAGTTCATTTTATTTAGTCACAGCAGCATAAAGTTATTTAAAAAAAAGCAATTAAACGCAAACTTTTTTTAAAAGTATTTTAACTTTTTTCGTTTTTTTTTTCGGTTCAGGTTTGGGCTGCCAATCATTTTTCGAATTCAAGCTGAGTTCAGGCTTTTTTTGGGGGGGTTTGAACCTGATCAAGTCGGCACGTTTACAACTCTGACACAACGAAGCCTTTTTTAATCGTTTTGCGTGCTTCTGGCCTAAAGGCTACCAGCTCGGAAGCCTAGGGAAGAGTCACCAGAACGGCGACTACTTAAAATAAGCAATGCGATAAATTGTCTTCCCACAGGAATCGAACCTGCAGCCTTTGGATTACCGGTCCACTGCTCTACCACTTGAGCTAGAGAAGACGCCTGCTCGCATGCTTAATTTTGGCTATTTAAACCCAGCAACTTGCTTGTTGTATGATTGTAATAATAAGTCAATTAAGATGTTTTTTTTGACGTTTGCAGGCCAGAGTTTTAATATTTTAATCGTTTTGCGTGCTTCTGGCCTAAAGGCTACCAGCTCGGAAGCCTAGGGAAGAGTCACCAGAACGGCGACTACTTAAAATAAGCAATGCGAAAAATTGTCTTCCCACAGGAATCGAACCTGCAGCCTGTGGGTGTTCGATTCCTGTAACCTGCAGCCTGCAACCTGCAGCCTGTAACCATGCAACCTGCAGCCTGTTCGATTCCTGTGGGAAGACAATTTTTCGCATTGCTTATTTTAAGTAGTCGCCGTTCTGGTGACTCTTCCCTAGGCTTCCGAGCTGGTAGCTTTTAGGCCAGAAGCACGCAAAACGATTAAAATATTAAAACTCTGGCCTGCAAACGTCAAAAAAAACATCTTAATTGACTTATTATTACAATCATACAACAAGCAAGTTGCTGGGTTTAAATAGCCAAAATTAAGCATGCGAGCAGGCGTCTTCTCTAGCTCAAGTGGTAGAGCAGTGGACCGGTAATCCAAAGGCTGCAGGTTCGATTCCTGTGGGAAGACAATTTATCGCATTGCTTATTTTAAGTAGTCGCCGTTCTGGTGACTCTTCCCTAGGCTTCCGAGCTGGTAGCCTTTAGGCCAGAAGCACGCAAAACGATTAAAATATTAAAACTCTGGCCTGCAAACGTCAAAAAAAACATCTTAATTGACTTATTATTACAACGAAGCCTATTATTTTCCTCGCTGAGATGTTGAACTGGAATGTTAATATGCAGAGGTGGTCAGTAACGAAGTAGTTCTACTTAAGTAGACTACTTAAGTAGTATTTTCGGTAACGAGCGACTTACTTAAGTGTTTTTCATTTCTGATACTTCTACTTTTACTTCAAGTAAAATCCTCTCAAAGTAACGCTACTTGAGTAGTAATGACTTTTGTGTAAAGTAGAAGTAAACACCTAGCCATTATTCCACCTCACAACGTGTACAATAACGAAGTAAACATTATTCCACCTCACAACGTGTACAATAAGTACGTATCGAGTTTGTTTTACTGTACAGTACTACGAAACTTATTGAATAGTTACGCCGATTCATTTACAGTTCATCTAGGGTAGTGTGTTTTTGCGTTGCATCAAATACCAGGTGTTGACTCACTCTCACTAAAAAAAAAACATACCGAACCCTGATTAGCATGGTACAGTAGACAAACTAGACATGCGTATTACTCCTGGTTCATACGAAGAAGATTAGCGGTTAACGGCGTTGCGTTTGCTGCGGCCCATCTGGGGTTCAATTCCCTAGCCGGTTAACGAACAGTGTTGCTACCGACTCGCCATCGCTGCGACATTTCTTCTCAAGCTGTGTTGTCCAGGCGCGGAGATGAGTCCAGAGTCCCTACTAAATCGTATTCGTAACAAGCTTCGGTGTAATTTCAAGAGAATAATAAAACTTTGATTTTTTGATAAGCTACCGTAAGTATGGCTTTGCTTGAACACTGATCGTAAGCGTCACAACAGCAAACCTTCGAAGAATAAACAAACACGTGAAATTCGAAATTACTTTCTACTTTCATTACTTAAGTAGAATTAATTTTGACTACTTTCCTACTTTTACTTAAGTGGAAATGCTTCGCCATACTTCTACTTTTACTTGAAAGGTATTTTTGAGTAAGTAACGATACTTCTACTTAAGTAGATTTTTCGATTACTTTGTCCACCTCTGTTAATATGTACATTTGGCCTCAGAGGTTTGCGTTTTTTTTTCAGCAAGAAAAACACAGCAAGTGTAAGTTTACAGTTTCTTTTTTTCTTGAAAAATATTAATTTTTCCAACTTTTTTCCGAAAAAATTAACAGCTTTGTTGCTTAAAAGCTGTTTCATCACAAAGTTAGACAGGAACGACATGTCAAAGCTATGTTTCACCGAGGTATTTAATGCATTGTGATTTCTAAGAAAAATATAAAAAGAATTGACTTATTTTTTAGTTGCTGTGTTCGTCATCACATCTTGTCACGTCGAACTTCTAATATCTTGTTTGGTTCATTTAAATTTTGTTTGGAGAAAAATGGTCCAAGTTGACATTCTTGAAGGATATGAGTTGTTATAAGCAAAATCACTGCATAAGCAATGGGTAGACACTAGTTGCGCTGAATTGCTCATTCTGATTTGGGAAGATTGTCTTTGATTGTTTTTTTTACTTTTGTATGGGCTTTATTGAGAATTATATCATTTCTTACTAACCCACAAAAAACGCATGATTGAGCAAATTTTGGTGGAACATTGTTGTGCTGGTCGGTGTTATTTTTCTGCCAGGATTTAAGTTTCAAGAATCAGCTTGACTTGGAGAAATGTCATCTTTTATTGTGAAACCTTTGCGCAACTTTAATATTTTTCTTACTTGCTGCTTGCTTATAATATTTTTGGAAATAAGCAGGCAGATTAAAATAAAACCAGTTGGCGAGTAACTAACATGAAAATGGCACTCGCTTGCAGCAAAATATATTGACAATACTATTGCAGGCAAAGTGAAAAGCAGTTTAAGCTAAATGCGCACCAATAAAAAAAACACAAAGCAAAAATTGAAGCAAAAGTTCACAAGGTAATAAAAAGGATTTCTACACAACAAAGGGGTATGAAGGCTTCTAATATATCATATTTGATAGTGATGTAGTAAAGACCCTGATGGTCGAGACCGAGACCAAAACCCGAGACTTGGAAAAAATTCGAGTCTAAGACCCAAGACCAAGACTTGAACAAATTTTCGAGACCGAGATCGAGACTCGGTGAGTTTGCTCGAGACCGAGACGAGACTTCGAGATCTAGAGGAATTCGGTTTCGAAGCGAGTTGCTAAATCAAAGTAAAATAAAAGCTTTCATAAACTCGCGGCATAGTGCATGAGCATTGAGCAACACTGCACCAAAGAAACATAGCAGCGGGGCGAGACATTGGCGACACTGCGTCCGATTTTGACCGGACCAAGAATCGAAACGCAGACCTCGCGCTCCGATGGCGGTGTCTTTAACAAATAACGCTGACCGGTCGTTTAAATTTAAAATAAAGCGAGCTTGCTAAAGCAGTTGCATTCAGATAGTTATTTTAATGACAAGAAGGCTGTGGTGAAATGTGCGATTGTGTTTTCATAAACACGACATCAAGATGAATGATTCAGTAACCTAGTGGTCCTAGTACATGGCAAAAACCGTAATGTATAACAAATACCTGATTTACAGTATTATTTCTTATCAAGACTTTATTTTTCCGATACCGCCCTGAAAATCTTTTGGGGTCACGCGTCTTCCCCATTCGATGGCCCATGTTTATACCTCAGGTTTATACCTCAAGCTATTTTAATCTTCACTGGACCTAATTGTTACTCCTAATGTTTGATATTTACAAAAAATCAGTGGTAAAGTAGACTTAAGTTCATCATTCTGAGTCTGCAATCGTAACTGAATCATACTACGAAAGATCAGTTTAACAGAATGAGACTGAAAACAATCACTTTGAGGTCTGAGCTGTCCTGATTAACCTTCCTTGACCAAACCTTATCCCACTGCCATGCTACCACCTCACATTCGGTCCACGTGCAAGGAACTTGAACGAGAAAAAGGTTTAGAGCATTTACTACCAGAAAGCAAAAATGTGGACAGCGGCAATTAGCACCTTCAACAAAGATCAACATCAAATAATACTGCTTAAGCGGCTTTTTTCCCTCCAGACTGTTTTACATCACACCTTTCATAAATAAACAACAAAGATAATAATGAATAACAGGTCGAGCAGTTTTCTCCCACGGTTCTATCTGAGTTTTTTTAAACCTCAAGTATTTCCCACTGAGTAGCCAATTATCAAAAATTGAGCTTTTATTGCCAAACTTTGTTTCTCACGATCTTAGTTTAAAAACATTGACGGAAATAAATGAAAATTGACCGAAATGAACAAATAAAGAAGATTGTTGGAAAGCAATCAAAAACGTGTTAAGACCTAGAAAGTCAATCGAATCTTTTGTTTGCGTAGATTGCAATAAATATTTAAATTCAAAATTTTACTCCTACTCCTAACCAAGATTTTGAGTCTCGAGACTTCTTATATTTCGAGACCATTACTTTTCGAGACCAAGACTCGAGATCGAGACTTGAAGTTTAAGTCTGAGGCGAGACCGAGACGAGACTTTCAAAAATGAGTCTCGAGACAGTCTCGAGACCCGAGACCGGTCTCGAGAACTCCATCACTAGCATTTTTGTTAAAGAGATACTGCATGAAATCGGTTTTATTGAAGAAATGAAAACTATTTGAGGTAACAAAAAAGAGATGCCCCAAACCTATTTTCACAATTTCCTTTATTTGCGAAATACGATTTAATTCGTATGACTCGTACCATTGTCAACCCTGCATACTCAATTTTGTGACATTACAAAAGGTATAATTTTGCGAAAATTCTTGCAAACTAAGAAACGCGAATATTAACTAGTAGCAGTGAGTAGCCTAGCTATCACCAATTCTGAAAACTTGGCTAATGTCACTGGAACGTGTAAACCTAGGCTACCAGTAGACCTGCTGATCTACAGTGCGCCTTTTGTGATATCACAAAATTGGGAAAAGCGGGGCTGACAATAGTACTAGTCAAACGGATTAAAACGTATTTTCGCGAATAAGAGGAATTCGGAATTGTGGAAAAGGTTTGGGGCACCTCTTTATTATCACTTGTAGTTCTCATTTCTTCAATATAACCGATTTCAAACAGTATCTCTTGACAATAACAAAGAACACTTGCATCAAAATCAACTGTCTAGTGTGTATGTGCATTCTGTGCGAGTAAGAAGGGAGTGTAAGAAATCGACTGTAAAGTAGCATTATGGCTTTCTACTTGCTTTCATAAAAAAATGATTGGTTTTGTTCTACGTGAAGTTTTACGGTGAATTTACACAGTATCCGTTTTTCCTCCGTTTTTTTACGTTTTTGCGTCTTTTTGAAAAAGTATGCGCTTTTTTATCCGCATTTTTATTAGTCCATATACGCACTAAGCAGACTGTTGTAAATAGCTAAAAATTTTGTTCAAAAATTTCGAGTATGAAGGTTAAGAGCGATATTTCAAAATATAGATGTACTCTTTTACAAAAAAATTTTTCGGAAAACTTTTGTCCAGTATGTGACTGTCTGGTTAGTGTGGATATGGACTGATAAAAATGCGGATGAAAAAGCGCATACTTTTTCAAGAAGAAGCAAAAATGTAAAAAAACGGACAAAAAATGGATACCGCTACTGTGTAAATTCACTTTTAGGTACTTGCAATTCTCTCAAAACGATGGCAACTGATAAACTTTTCCAACGCACTGAGTATTATTATTATTGTATGTTAATTTACATACAGAGTTTACTTTGGCCCGCTACCAGACCGCATTATTTGTTGAATTTTGGTTCAGAAAAAATAGGACCACTTACAATAAAACTGGCCTTTACTGTGCATATATTACATATGCATAACAACGACAAAACGTCACAAATGGAGCATTGTTTGTTCTACTAAACTAAAATAATGTATGTAGCAAGAGCAGAGTGAAACAAAAATTATAACGACTCCCAACAGTAACGCGTAAAAATTTAAATCGAATTGAGTCTTGGAAGGAGTTTATTTAGCAGTAGCAGCAGCGGCATTAAATTTGTTTAAATCAGCGCTGAAGCGCCGCCGCTTTTTTAAATGAAAAAACAGCGGCGCTGCCGCTTTTCGCTGGTGAGGAAAAAAAGCAGCGGCGCTGCCGCTACCGAAAAAGTAGCGGCGCTAGTAGTGCCGCTGGTGAACAACGCCGCGTTACCCATCACTGTTGGTGACCGATTATTTGCAATTTGCCGAGCAGCAAACACTAAACTGTTATGACATTGGCTAGAAAAATATTCGAAATATAATGTGCCCCAGCAGTTTGTAGAAATGCTACTTCAAAACAAGTCACGGCTAGTTAGATATAAAAAAATAAGAGCAATATCTTTCTTGCCCAGTGTATAGTGTGGTAAATTTAAGTCGAAAAAAGCTTTTTGAAGGGGCAAGATTTTGGCATGTACTAAAATATCTAAAATCTGCGCCACTTCTACTCTCAAACTGATTACAATGATACTGAAATGCCAGGCAGCGTAAGCCTCTGCTATCACGCATGCTTTATTATAATCTGATTACGCAATTTTATTGTACATTTTTTGCTTTGTGCCGTGGCCCAAAGAGGGGGGGCATGGCACAATACCCCTCCCTAAATTCGCTCCTGGATGTGCGGTTTGTGCATGTTTTAATGGTTACAGCATATATTAGTTACAGCTTGAAACCATTCAACAAGTGGTTTCAAAAGATGTGATTTGTTAATACTGTTTTTTTTTTTAACAAAAAGTTTTATTTATAATAAACTATACGAGTATGTATATTTCGGTTGGTGCTTAGATGTCTTTTAGCTGCAAAAAAGGAGAATTTGACCGGTGTTTCAACCGGCTTGACCCGCTGGTCGAAGAATCTCGACCCAACCGGTAACCCGACTGGCCGGTCAACCCGACCGGTGCTGATCGACCCGATGGTTTCCATCTCTGGATTACATGATGTTTCGAGTGAACCATAAAAGGCCTATACTGCCCTACAAAGATAAAACAACCTTGGCTTAACGGCAGAAAGTTAAAACAGAAAACGCGCTTCAAAATTAATTGTAAACCCAGAAACGTATCAGTGGCAGTTCAAAATTTAATAGCTATAATTAAAGGACAGACACAGTACTTTTACTTTTATCAATTCAACTATTAGATAGGCTAGATTATGCAAAATTGAGCAGTTACGTCGTATTACCTTAGTGAAACTGCTTGCAGTTTTGCCGCGTTTAATTCAATGGCAAACCGACGTATCTGACGCAAAATTTTGCAAAATGCTTCATATTAGTATTTGGAATCAATTTGTTGTTGTGGTAGCGCATATTTATCCTTCCGTTACCGGACAGCGTCAAACGCTAAATATTGGACGGTCCACGCACTTTTCATTGCAATAACTACTTCGTGGTTGGAGGAATCCGCTCTGCTTAAGAGTTTTCAGTGATCCAATTTCCTGTGAATTCCTTCGAATTCTTGCCATTAAATTTCCTGCTTGTTCGAAGCCACCAAGAAGAGATAATCATTGTAAAGCGGTTTATTCAAGGACGCAATAACGTCACCAGATTGCGGGTTGAACCCAGATCATGCGATCAGGGTCGTCGTAAAAACGACGCACGACGACTCTACCCCCTCGGCCACGCTGCCGACAAATTTCTGCAATAGTCTTCAGAAAACGTAAATTTTGCCAGTTACGCTGTATATGGTACGCAGTTGCTCCTGAAATTTTTGTGCAGCTTTGACGTACCGGTAAGTGTAGGGTAAGCAGTCTAACAACACAATTACTCCACCTATGAGCACATCCAACGCCATTAGTCGAACAACAAAATATCCTCGAGTTGTAAGTTGGACCGGGTTTGGGCTTAAGACTGAAAAATATCTGGCTTAATAATGCTTGATATACATATTTTCCTTGTGTTTCCCCTTTTAGATGTTATATAAGCGTAATGAAAAAAACTGCAGCTTCACTAAATGAGTACGGCTTCGTTTAAACATTAATGCAATTATTATTACACAATTATTATTATTACATCACAATTAATCAGCAATGAGTAGTTTTGTTTAGCCATATACGAGCAATAACCATAAATATTTTTTATTTAACTCAATTTTCTGGCGTTTTTGAGCCTGGTTTTGACTTTGAATCACTTTTCGGGTTTGGGCTTGCGCTTTTTGGCCCGTTTACAAAACTTTGAAGTGTCCATATTACGTCATAACTTTTTCAGGCTGGATATTTGTAATAATCGATATCGTGGATACAAACAATTGTGAGAGATTAATAACCAGCTAGCAATTAGGGATTAGTTGCTTTAAATTCTTTGTTAACGACGTAGCTGATAGTTCGAGCACATTTACGTCGTTTTGGCTTGGTACAAGAGTAGGGTGACTATTGCCGGAGTGTTTGAAAGGAGGACGCTTAAAATAAACTTTTTTAGTATTGGCAGGGCCCAGGCCCGGCGCCAGGGCGAGCATTTTGAGGCCGTTTCTCGCAAATTACTGCTTGTGCCCCCCCCCCAAGCAAGAGTAAACTTTTGTACCAGTACAAAAATACCAACAAACGTTTGCCCAAAAATAGGTCACTACAAACGCTCTTCTATAAAACAGCAAAGCAGATCAAGTAAAAGTGCTTCATGTAGACTAACAGCACCGCAGTTATTATTCTTGATAAAACGTATGTCTATTTACTTCACAAAATGTGCCCCCCAAATTTTTTTGAGCCTCTAAATTTTTTTGTGTTCCCAAACACGCTACTCTGGTGCCCAGCGTGGGAGGCTCTTAGCCAAAATTTTTGCACAGGAGGGCAGCGATTGTGAAACCGACTTCTCTCACGCATTTGTATTCAGTATTGTGCAGCAGCGCTCAAAGAAAAACGTTATACCTACAGGACCGTAGGAGCAACGATGCTTACGTGTAAAATATGATAAAACACTGAAGTGAACACGAGACTACAGTACGTTAATTAAATCCAGCTAGAATATCTAGTAAGTGCTGGAAGCTTCCTAAGTTGAGTATGGGGCGGAGCTCGGAAGCTTTACTTTAGCCTTTATAATATTCATCTGGGATAATATACAGTATTTGATGGCATTGGAACCCTGCACTTAGCTGTCTTAGCAAGCTGTTGAGAAGCAGTAACTACAATTTGAAGCGTGCATACCATCCCACAGAAAGTTGTTGGTGCCAAACTTATTAAACAAAAGTATAGACAAGAAAGCTCCTCCATAAAAATTGTGATACAATAAACAACAAAATTTAATTCAAAGTAGATATACAGTTTTTGCAAGGCGAGAGAAATATATATAGTTATTGCATTCATATTTCAAGACTTAGAAATGAAAAATCCAAACTTCACAGTTATTACGTCGTGTTACTTTTGGACGGCAATGTTATATTATCTCTAAAAATACTGCTTGAACCATGCGTATTGGAAATTGATTGTTCACGACAAAAATGGCGGTAAAATTCGGTGTTATCTATGGGGCGCCGTTTGTGTATACTAATTTTTGCTATGTTTTTTTTGATTATTTAAATAAATGGTCATTTTAATTAAATATGCAACAACAAATATTCAAAACGAACATTGTAAAAATAAATATTGCAAAATTTTTGATATTTATTAAATAGTCAATATTTTTGCCGGTTTATTTTTGCAGGTTTATTTTTGCCGATTTATTTTTGCATGTTTATTTTTGCAGGTTTATTTTTGCATGTTTATTTTTGCATGTTTAGTTTTGCATGTTTATTTTGGCCGGTTTATTTTTGCATGTTTATTTTTGCCGGTTTATTTTTGCAGGTTTATTTTTGCAGGTTTATTTTTGCATGTTTATTTTTGCAGGTTTATTTTTGCCGGTTTATTTTTGCCGGTTTATTTTTGCCGGTTTATTTTTGCAGGTTTATTTTTGCATGTTTATTTTTGCCGGTTTATTTTTGCATGTTTATTTTTGCATGTTTATTTTTGCAGGTTTATTTTTGCATGTTTATTTTTGCATGTTTATTTTTGCCGGTTTATTTTTGCAGGTTTATTTTTTGTCGCTTTAGTTCGTGTCCATTGACAATTTTTGCTTCTTTAGTTCATGTCCATAAATAGCGGGATTATCACAACATGATGCGGAAGACTCTTCAAAATCGTGTGATGGATAGATGGTAAGAGTAGGGGTAAAATAGGGCATTTGCAGATGCACTTTGCAGCTGTTCGGCTTCAACTTAGGCATACCCGAGCGCTGTTCGAGACTTACCAGTACAGAGTAGCCTACCGGAACTGTGTTAGATGTAGGCTATTGATGAGTCACTAGACTACAGGAATTAACTGGTTAAGGTAGGCCTATCGTACCGGTAATATTGTATGCTTTCTCAGTTTCTGCCTTCTTACTTTAGCCTATCTGTTTATGTGTAGGCTAGCCTATTAGTAGACAACAGAGTGCACTTCTGTTAACCGAAACTCCGAAGCGAGTGAGGATTCATCCGACTTGTAGCAGCACGGTTGGTTTCCTGTGATAAAAGGATAAACATGGAATCAATAAATCAATGTGTTATGAGTTTGGTTGGTCTACTGGCAGACTGGTAGCGGCAGGCCCTGATATTGCTAAAGGTAACATCAACAAAGTGCTCCTTTTTGCAAAATATGATATGTTTGTTCCAAATTGTGCAGTACCGTAGCCCACTGTATGATGTCAACAAAGGAACATAAAACCCTTGATCAGCTTGTAGGCTTATGCTATCTTAAAAATTTGAAACTAAACGAAAATAGCAAATACCGGTACCGTATTTACTTGAGTATAAGTCGCATGCGTGTATAAATCGCACCCCCATATTTGAGATGAAAAATAGAACAAAGTTTTTCTAACATCATTCATTTAGTGCAATCATGTAACAAAAAATTAATAACCACCACAGTCATCACTGCTGTGACTGTCCTCAAATAGTCTGTCCCAGTCTTTCCGTGGAACATCACTGCAACATACAAGCGCATTCATGCACACCCATGATGGTACCGTGATGTGGCACATATGATGCAACACAACGTGACTCACTTGGATAGGCAATAACTAATGTGATCAATCATGAGAAAGACAATAGCGTAGAAAAAAAGTGTAACGTGACTCACGTGGAAGGCGATAACTTAGACATACCTCAGAAAAATTGTGTTTCGTATACGATGCTCTTCCTGTATTCGACTATTTCTGTATAAGTCGCACCTGACTTTTTTGGAAATATTTTGGAACAAAAAATGCGACTTATACTCGAATAAATACAGTACGTTCCTTCTTGCAATATCAGGGCAGGGTAGCCTGGTATCTGCATATTATCTTTATTTGGGATTATTTTTAAAAACCGCGATGAAGTACCTTAGTGCACAAAACACGACAGTGGATAGATCTGACCAGTACTGTTTGTGGCACAGCATTCGGTCTCCATCATTACCTTCAATATAGCATACCAGTACCATACATATTCTGGAGTCACTTGGAGCACAGAATGTGCTCGATGTTAAGCATTAGAGTTAGGGATAAGTTAAGTGATTAGAGCCAGGTGAAAGCTCCCAGACTATTTCCGAACTGCTGTTGTTGAGCGCACAGACCACACACATTTCGTGTGCCAAGGCTGTTCCTAAATATTCAAATATTGTAGTACTGGTAGAAAATTCAATTGTTCACTGCTTGTCAACCGATGAATCGGCACTGGTATTGATACCGGTAGTGTATCTAGTGTATAAGCTACGGTATGTTTGGTTTGCCTGTCTACTGGCAGACTGGTCCTGACATTGAACTTGTCAAGTACTGGTAGGTTACATTATCACCATTCAAGCTTTGCGGTTTAGTTTATGAGAATTTTAGATAGGAAAATTCTTCTGTTACTGTGTTATTGTGAATAGTGGTCTGGTGCTACAGAGTAAAAATTGAGCCATTACAAGTTGTATGTACAAAGTAATTGAATTGGTCTAATTTATAAACTGAACGGTGTGACGCCATGTGTGTTGCATCTACTTTTTTTAGTGTGTTCTTTTGTTGATATTTTTTCAAATTAACTCGAAAATAGAGTACGGTATAGAATGTTATGGAAACTTTTACGTATGGAATGGAAGATTTTAGAGAGTATGGAGAGTGGATAAAAGCGGTTCCATTCCATGCAATGCCCTGCTAGTAGCTAACCAAAATTTATGTGTCTACTATGCATGTGATATGAATTGAAATCCTTTGGTACAATGTCAGGGGTGTGTGTAACAGTCAAGTATGGTAATTTTTTTCTTCTTCACAGTGAAGTAGTTGGTCTAATGAATAACGAAGACTTACCATCTGTTATTGCTGCTGCTTTTTCACAAGCAGCAGCAAGTGTTATAAATGCTGTGTCTGCTAATGCTGCTTCGACACAGCATCAAACTACTCGGCTGTCCACCACTGCTTCGGTCCCTTAACAACAAACTTCTCGGCAATCTTCTAGTCCGTTGGCACGCCAACAAAGTCCATCATCAAGTGTAGGTTTTGTATTTTTTTATTTTCAATTGTAGAGCTATTGATATCAGTAGTGGATTAGTGGAAAGTCAGGTACCGGTGATTAGTCTAATTCAAGTTTGTTTGATTATATTTAAAAGTTGACTTTTAGAATAGGCCTAATTGATGAAAATAGAAATCAACCTCAAGTTGTTTCAGCAAAATATGGCCACTCATGGGATTTGAACCCATCGGCATGCTTTGGCTTGTAGCTTTTCTATTAGCATTTATGATTTGGGAGCTGAAAGAAGAAGGCATTTTCGAGCAACTGCAGGTTTTCCGTCATGCAGCAACGGAAACCACTGTAGTTCTCTTGTGATAAGTGCGTAGTTGGATATTTCAAAAATTTACTTCAAGCAAACTTTTAATGGTAGAATTAAAAAGTACACTTGCCAAGCTTAAAATTATATCAAGTTTTAGCTCTGCTTTTACATTTTGTGTAGGATTGTTTTCTCTTGTTGATGTTCAGTGTATGTTTGTTTAGATCATGAATGAATCAGAACAAAGAAAGCTGAATGAGCTGCGAAATTTGCTGTTGCTAAATTGCACAAAGACCGAAATTGCAAAGTCCCTGAATATTTCAAGGTCAACACTTTATAAGCTTATGAGGAAACATGGCCTTCGTTATTCAAAGTTCAGGTAAAAGAATAACCTATTTCATTTAAGTATTTGTATGACACATTTGCGCAATGTAGTTAGGTACTGTGTAATAACCAAAAATGTAGAAAATTGTTCAAGTCTGTCTTCTGATACAGTGCTCGATGATATACAAAAGTAAAATCAGAGCAAAATGCAACTATAAAATCACAGTAAAATGTTAAAAGCACAACAGCCTGTTTCGTCCAGAGGAAAAGTTTCGTCAGGTGCTACTAAAGTCTTATTCAAATAGAATCTGTTTGAAGTAAAATATCTGTTTTAGTGTACGAGTAATAACACAAGGTTATACTGTGTATGTTGAGATGTGCTTAAACAACGATGATCGTGTGAATTACGAAAAATTGAAAATTAATTTTCTGCTTAACGTTGCAGTGCAATTTCAAATGCAGAATTGGATGTTGCAATCAATGAAATTAAAGCCAATCATCCTGCTGCTGGGGAAGTGATGACAGCTGGTCATCTGAAGTCGCGCGGAATAGTTGTGCAGCGCGCGCGCTTGCGAGCTAGTCTTCGCAGAATTGATGAAGCCGGAATAAGAGACCGCAGATTGCACACAATTCGACGAAGACGTTATGAAAATCCATCGCCCAATTACCTTTGGCATATAGATGGGACCCATAAGCTCATTAGATGGAAGTTTGTGGTCCATGCAGCAATTGATGGGTTTTGTCGCCTCATAACGTATTGCCACTGCTCCGACAACAACAGAGCAAACACAGTGTATGCCTTATTTCGTGAAGCCACAGGCAAATTTGGTGTCCCTTTGCGTGTAAGAACTGATTATGGCGTAGAGAACGTGCGTGTGTGGGAATACATGCTGCACACAACGTCCAACACGAACTCTGTCATAGTAGGCTCTTCCGTGCATAATCAGAGAGTTGAACGTTTACATAGGGACATCAACACGCAAGTGGTTAATGGATTTTATAATGAGTTTAATGAACTGGAAAAAGAGGGTTTGTTGGATCCTGAAAATGAGGCAGATTTATTTTGCCTCCATCTTGTTTATTTGCCACTCATTAACAAGCGCTTAAATGAGTTTGTGCAAGGCTCAAATCACCATTCTTTGTCTACAGAGAACAATAAAACACCATTGCAGTTGTTCCACTGCAATACAAGATTGTTGCAGCTGCAAAGTCTGGATCCATCTGGCTCGATTGAACTGAACGACATTGTCGCTCGAAGCAATAACAATGTGCAAGTTTCACCTATTACAAACCCGTTCGATAGTTCTGCCCATGAGCGGATTGCCAGATTTTTACTGCGACACCAACACCTGAAATCTTGGGAGTTGTTTGAACGAGTTAAAAGCTTTGTGTCATATTTATGCTCGTATTAATTGCGGTTTTGAAGTGTATTTTTTTTTCGTGTTTAAGCAGGTTGCTGGAACTTTGCGTTGAAACAACAAAATATAATTCACGTGATACCAAAACTTATGAGTACACTTTGGAAAAGAGCGTATCGCCTTATCGGTAACGACAAATTGGCTTTTTTGTCATGAATTAATTCCGAACTCCAATGGCCTTGGTGTTTCAGATCAAATACTAAGCATCTGAGTCTAAAAATATATTTTTTGCTTTGGTATTTTTTTACTGGACCGTTGTCTGAACCTCAAACCCTACTTAATTGTTTCACTTCGCTTTCTATGAAACACTTTTCTGGAGTATGGGTGCCGTTATGGACTCACGTGCATGGGAGCCAATCGTAAAACTTGCAATTTCGCTAACTTTGAAATACTTTTGCAGAGTTATGTAATTAAGCTAAATGCGAATTTTGCTTTTTATCTGGCACCAGTAGTTCATAAAAATGCAGCAACGACCAGTTCCAATTATTCGTGGATTCCTCATCAAAGGTAAGCAAAGTATATTATTCTTGCCTTCGGAAAAAGACTGATAAACGAAGGTTCTGGATTTAGGCGTGTTTCTGCAAAAGCCGTGCCCCCTCCCACCCATAAAACATGAAATTTTCCCGGGAAGTTCTCGGAAATGTACAACCAGCAGTCAGTCACATTTTCTTTTTAAGTTTTTGCTCTACCAGCCATAACTTACCTTGGCTCATTTTAGAGTTGCCGTCGAGGTTTGACTGTGACGTCGTGAATTTTTCTAAGATGTTGAAGGGCGCCGTCAGCCAAAAAAGTTAGGGCACCGTTGCCGTTGAGCTACAACTGAAAAAAACTTCGTTCAAACTTAAGAAACAACAGAAGTTTTTTATCCGTTAGCAGCTTATCAATTTACTTAACATTTGATTGCGAGCTGTTGGTACGGTATGCGATAGTACGTTGCAGGCCAGCGCTACCGAGGTCCGCGCTCCCGCTTCCGAAGTAAATTTTTTTTTTTTTTTGAAAACTCTTGGAAAAAAATTGCTGTCATGCACTTACGTGCTGATCTTCCGCTACCGTTTTATGATCGCGATTGTGCAAAATTATTTGTTAAGCACTGAAATACCGGTACGTTTTAAATACACAATAAGCGCTACCACAAATTAATGGACAATAAACAATCTAACGTTTCACATTTAATTGCATACAATGGGTAACATGATCAACAAATTGTGAAAAAGCAGGCAACAGTCACCTTTTCAATCAAAACTTGAGCGTAACTGTAGTCATTGTGGTGGGAGCGGAAGCGGCCTTTTTTCGGCTGCTGCGCTTGCGCTTCCACAAACAAACAGCCGTTTCCCCAACCCTGTTGCAGACTGCTGTTTAATGGGAAACACCAAAACTAATTTTCTGCGAACATTAAGTACCTTGCAGCAAAGTAAACGAAATTCCTATAACAATTATTATTTTTTAATCCTTTCACCACTAGCTCTTTTAGTCGAGCCAATTAATTTCTTTGTAGCGTTTTTGGTTTGGTTCACTTTGTTGATTGCTTTAATTTGACCAGCTACGGTTGACAGTACTACTAGCATACGGTATACTCTGTAATAGTACATAGTACAACGTGTTCAGCAACTCTGGGAGGAGAGAAAATTCGTCTAAACGTTACTTTGATATTGCATAGGGTCTAGTAGCACTGGGATATATTGTTGATCTAGAAACTATAATGCCAAACAACGTCTAAATTCTGCGCCAAAATGCTTTATGTTTCTTGTCGTATGCTTCAACTATTCTCTCCTTGCACTTTAAGTCATTGAGGGGTAATATGTAGCAAACGAAATACGAAGCACTAAAATAAGCAAACGAAATATGAAGCACTAAAATAAGCAAACGAAATATGAAGCACTAAAATAAGCAAACGAAATATGAAGCACTAAAATTATACGGACCGGAAGTTAGAATGGTGTCAAAACGAAACGGACAGGTTAAGTTTAGTACAAAAAATGTCTTTTTAAATTGAATAATAATACTGGGAACGTTTTTCGATGATTTTTGCAGTACCTCAGTTACGAGGAGGGTAGTACTTTGGATTTACAGTTTGAGGAGGGCTGAAGAAGATCCATGCAGCAGGAAGGTGATATCAGGATACTTATGAAATAAGCGGTGGATGGAGAGAAGAGGGTGGCGTTGGAACAGCCTTCACGGAATCCCGAATCCAGCGCAATTAGATATTCCGTACTCCATACTGTGTTTAAAGTCTTCGTATCTGGAGTGCATCAAAGGAATGCTCAAACGATTTGAGCACGTACTTGCCTTCGGAAAACGACTTTCGCTGGTAAACGACAGTTCCGGATGCGGCTTAAATCCAAGGGGAGGGCGAAATTTTGCGCCAGTTGAAAATATTAAAATTTCTTCTAACGAGATCGATGAGTCTCCAGCTACAACACAAAACCGTACATCACATTGCAAGCATTGCGAAAAGCATTGTCGCATGCGCTTGGAAGAGCATCTTTCAGTCACACAAACCTACGCTGACATCTTTTAAACTAAATTGAAAAGCAAAAAGAATGCGAGTAATAAACTTGCTGCTGCTTTCATAAATTATATTATTGGGATTACATGTACACTTCCATTCTCTGCAAGTTAGTAATATAATATTGCTTACATTATAACCGGAAGTCGTGGTCGTGAAAATGCGGCTTTTGCGGCAGATGTTACGAATTGCCATTCCCGCACCTACAAGACTACACGACATAGAATTTATAACGTAAGATAATACAGTACACGTCAAAAATTAAAATTTAAAACCCTACAGCCTCGACATAGAATTTACATTGTTTCACACAAGTTGCGCATTGATTTTCAACCCTGCAAGTGCGCAATTAAATGATTTTTAGAAAACCTGCGGTTATTAGGTTTTGCCAAACCACACCAGGACTAGAGATGCAAAAAATGTTTTTCTATGTTTTTTTTGTTTTAAGCTCGTATAACGCAAAACTTACCGTCAATATCAAGCACAAAAACTCTCCAATACGCAATGGCTCGATTTTGATTCAATCGCAAATTGCTTCCTTCTTCTGCAAGCATTTCTGGGACAAACATTTCGTTGATAAAAGCAGCTGCTGAAAGCGGTGCAGGCTTAAAAATAAACTGATCTTCGAAACTTCTCGGGCTGGCCCGTATTCGTTCCAACAGACCAACATCGTCAAGGCCAGTAGCAAACCTGAAGAATGTTACAATCAGATCTGATGATTATCGTAAATGTACAATGATTTGCACAAGGTGGCCAAGAATAAACGCATGATTTTGGAAAATGTAATAACTTCGCATAAGTGAAAATAACCAAGTCGGTGTGGTATCCAACGAAAGATATTCGCATGCCATTTTCAAATTTCAATGCGAAAAGATTGAAAGCAATGACAAACTGGTCACTTTTAAACAGTTGTTAAAAGATACAAATTTTGCTATATCAAGATTGAAGCTACTTTGATCGAACAGGTTGGTAATTGTAACCTGCTTCTGTGACGTCATAGCGATACGTTGACATCTTTCTGTCGATGAACAACACTCCTCTTGAATCTCTTGCGTCTACTTTTCAGAACAGAACTGCGAAGGATTCATGATAGCAACGTGAAAAGGCTTTCACAGATCACGCTTTCTGAAGCATTTCGAATTTTTTTCCAGTAATGCTGATTTGTTTTATTGTTTACTGAAAAAGGGTTTTGAAGCAAGTCAAATTTGCCTTAAAAAGCCAGCTTCAAGGAGTCATTAGTAAAAGCCCTCAACATGAGCAAAATGTGCTTCAAAAGTTCGAAAATCTTCGTCGGGTCAACGCATCGCTTTGACGTCAAAAGTAGCTAACACTTAGCGGCCAGTTACGTCATAGGGGCTTCAACAATCTTGACAAGAAAAAAATTTGCGTGTTTTCAAAAACTGCTCGGAAGTGACTGGTTTGGCTTAAACGAGACTAAATATTTCCGCATCCAACAATCAATTCAGTTTGTTAATAATCTGATTTCTTATAGGCGAAGTATATTTGCTATAAAAATATCACCTATTGAAATGGCGTTCAACTCTATCTTCAACGTAAAATTTCACGCATATTTTGATGATGTCATCTTTGTTTGCGTGGTCAATCAACATCGGGCCACTGCATCCACTAATGGCTAAATATTCCTCTGCGCCTTCAATGGCATTTTGCCAGGTGCTGACGTCTTTAGCTTCTCTTAACTAAAGCAATAGTAATCATTAAGCAATCGTCTCTGCGTCAATAAAATTGAAGGCGAGCTGAAGTACTCGCTACTACAAGCATGTTGCCTGACTAGAAGATCTCAATAGGGTCTTTTCAGCTGGCATGTCACGACTTCGGGACGGAGGTGATTAGCCCTGATCTTAATATTCTCGGTATGCGAGATCTTTACAAGTAGACAAAAAGCGAATAAGATATTAAAGCATGAAGCCGTGCACGCTCGTACGTAAAAGCATTTTGCGTACAGCAGGATATTCACATGTGCATGCATTGCTTTTAAAGATAAAAGAATCAATTGACAAACCTGCAATAGCTTCTCATGAATGCTAACATGTGCCATTAGTCCGAATGCAGATTCATATTCTCGTTTAACATTTGCAAGTTTTTGATAAAGAATTGGTGCAAGACATTTTGGGCCAGAGCCACCATGCACCAGGCACAATCCGATGCATATTCCAAAGTAGTAATAAAGGTCTTTCTGCATAGCTGCAAAAGTACGACAAAAAATCCGTTCAAACTCATCTAAAATAGACTCCTTAAGTGACAAACAGAGTGTATCAAACTATAAAATCTAATCGTTTATAAAAGCTATACCAGGAAATACATGCAGAATTAACCTTCCACAATCCATGGTATTACAGGTCACGTAATGGCATAACTGCTGGTGCTGGTAGGTGCGAGTGTTTGTTTAATCTTGACCACTTTTTCTCTTTAAAAGGATTTAAATGCTTCTGATGACTTCAACCAACGTAGAGACAGAGTGTACTAGCGCTTTGACTGTATTAATACTCGGACTTTTAGCATAATGCAACGTGCATATGCACTGTGCAGGCGCATAGCCAGGAATTCACATTGGGGCCTAAATGGGGCCGCGGGCCGCCGGGGGCGGAGCCTACAGAAGCTAGCGATTTTTGACGATTTTTCTCAAAATAATTTATTATGGTAAAGTAATATGAACTTTTGTACTGCAAAAATTGTTGAAATTGATATAAAAATGCACACCCTTCCCCATGCTAGGTGGTGATTATTGACTAATGAGTGAAGTGATGTGCTTCATTGGTATTGAAAAATTTCTCTGAAAAGTCTAATTCTGCAATGTATTGCAGCAGTGCTCCCTCCTACTTTTTGACTAATCGGCGAGTGCCCAAATTTTCTTGAAACAATCGTGCCCAACGCAGCAAAAAGACGTTAATGTGCCGTAAGTTTAATACCAATCCGGTATTAAAGTACACTAATTATCATGTTTCTACTAACTTGTTGACTTTTCTAGACCTTTCTTTAACATATTGCTAAAAATTATTTGCCCATTTTCCAACTAATCGCTGACTGACTGACAAAAATCGGCCTAGAAGGAACACTGTTTTGCAGAGCTTAATACGTAGGCCCCCCAATGTGCAATATGCGAATTGTACACATTATAAGCATCCAGCTGGCAGCGACAACCGGTTTACATTATTGAAAACGTAGAGTAAAGCCCATTCAAGTAGTAATAGCACAACACATAAACCAAAAAAGCATTACTTGTTCTTATTTGAAAGAAATCCAAACATCAATAACTGCCAACATAGATCACAAATTCGTAATAATTGCAATAAAACAATTAATCTTCGAATCACATGCAGAATTGTCACCCCGCACTGCAATGGGGCGAAAATTCTACGCATAGAAAATATTGGGTTGGTAATTGTTCATGTGGAAATTTCCGGGGTCTTCATGGTAAAGAAGTGGTAGTAAGTTTTCTTCTACATAATCGCCTTCTGTGTCGTTGCAAACGATTTTTTTTTGTACAATCGGTACCCTAGCTGCATAATATTGCTAATGCTAACCTCACTTAGTCGAAATCTTGGCTACGCCCATGACCCTCAACCTTAAAAGGTTTCTTTAATTTATAACTTTGTTTTGAACACTCAATTTTGTCCCTTCAAACGGCATGTTTTCGTTTTAAAATGTAAAATTTGGTCACAAGCAGCGGGGCTTTGTCGCTGCACCCCCAAAGTATTACAAGGTGGCAGACAGGGTTTCGCGATTTAGATTTTTGCCTTATTTGAAAAGAAATTTTGCATGTTAACAACATTGCTGTTGCTACGTCACTAAACATAACGCGTTTTAACTCAGAAAATATTGAAATGGCTAAAGCTTCTGGAAACCTTGCCATGCTTCCCTAGAAGTCCCCCAACTCCAAAAAAGTTTTTCCAAAAACAGTCTTGCCTCAAAATCCCCGAAATTGAGTAGCCCAAAGGGCCCTATTTTGTCTTCACCCGTCACAGACTCCATGTGTATAATCACCACCTTGCTGCGGTGCAGGGGCGACAAACGTACAGGTGAAAACTATTGGGGCGACAATTGTACAGTTGGAAATATTTGGGGTGATAATTGTGCAGGTCAGGCGGCGAAGTAGCTTGTGATCCTACATGTGATCCCAATCTTTTCGTTAATCACCCTCAATCACCAACAGTAATGTTTAAATTTAGACCCAAATTCATGCATGTTGCACATACTAAAAATGCATCGAAATGCAACACACAGCAGAAGGGAAAGATTAACAACTGGCAAGCGGAAAAAAATTAGGAAGTGCAATAGATCTCGTAAATGGATACTAACCTGTCTCGTTGCAAGATAATATTTTTGCTCCTTCTCTGCCTTCAAATATGGCGCTGTTTGCGATAGCATCCATAAGTAACCTCAGAAATTCTCTCGTTGGGCCACCTTCGTCGATGCCATCTTCTGACAAGCCTGTTAAACTGTCACTGAAATTGATGTCGATGCGTGCTTTGATCTTGAACGATTTTCTTTTCAGTGCCCTAATGGCACAATCCAATACATTTTGGCGATTGATATTAAAGTACGTTACCGTATCAACATCAATTTCTTCCCTCAACTCGATGAGATGTTCTTCCAAACTTTTCTCATTACCTACACTAAAACAAAACAATGTGCTAAATTAACAACAGCAATATTAATATACTGTGCTTAGGGCGAACCAATAGGCGGCGAAGTAGCTCAGTTGGTTAACGAATCTAGCGAGTAATTGTAAGGTTGCTGTACTTCCTGGTTCGAAACCAGCAGGCATTGAGTCGTTGTCCTCGGCAAAGACACTTTACGCTTATTTCTCGTAGATGGGGTCACGCAATCTACCAGTTAGGGTGGCCAATAGCTGAACCAAATATTGCAAACCGAACCAAAAATAAGAAGTATTTCTCCAACATGAGGGGTATTCACTGCACTTGAGAGGTAGAGATGAGTAGTAGACATGCGCAGAGAAGCCCCAGTTCATACAAACGAACGAGGGCGAAGCATAAGCATTCCTTTACAAAGCTGATCATTAAGTAGTCGACTAGTAGTGGCTATCTAATTTCCGAGATTTTTATCAACATTAATCGAACACACGTAAAGAAAAAAAAAAAAAAAACGCATCAACAAAACAAAAACCCAAGGAGGCTGCGAACTTGCGAAGTGATGTTTAAGGTCTTCTAGTCAAGCAGCCATCTGAGATTAGATGTTGCTTAAATGCGATTATTGGGTCTTATTAAGCTCCATAAGCTCAGACAAGACAAATTATGGGAAAGGTTACTGGAAACTGGGAAGACAATGTACAAGCTGTCGATAAAATATAAATTTTGACAATGGTTGAAATTCCAAACCCTCTGGGGTGTCCAAGAAGGTATTTTTAATTACGGTAATTTCTTAAAGGAAAAGGGAAAGTTGTTTGTGGAAAATCTCATTGTTCAACATGCGACGGTCGTTCAAAGAGATTGCCTTTCATCAACTCCCATCTAGTTATGTGTGTAACTTACTTTCAGCGCTGTTGAGCAATGATCTCATTAGAAACAGCACTTATAAGTGTCTATTTATTGTTATTACTTCTTGAGGTTGAACTAGTAACTACAGTATTTACATACTTGGCATTAGTGTTTGTTAACGAGTTCTCGATAGCGAGTTGCAATTCTCTTTCTTCATCCAAATCTATTTCCTCATCTTCTTTATCAACCGCTGATGTAAATATCTTCACGTAGTTTCTAAGAGCAGTCACGTTATAGAAGTCCAAAATCGCCAAATTTTTGCTTCAAGTGGGATACTTGAGAAACAAGGATCACGCCATAGGACGATCAAAAGTGAAAGTTTGAAAATACAGGCTGTTTCGTTATACTATAAAATTTAATGCAGACACTTTTGTTCTGCATTATTTTAACTGATATAAAGTGCTGTACAATTGAGAGGCAGTACATATAAATAGCGATTCTACACAGTTCAACTAACAATATAACGGCATACACAAAAAATCACTTTCTCATACTTATATGATGTCGAGACATTATCGTTTGAGGCAGCATTAAGTGTCGCTACTGCAGCTGATGTTGAAGGGTGATCGTCCAGTTGATGTCCTGCTGCAGCTGATGTTGAACTTTTTGTGGAATTAACGGTCACCTAATATCATTTTGAGAAAAAAGCTTTTTAAAGAATAAAGCATACCGTTAAAACAACTGTACTAACATTGGCAAATGATAACTCACGAATCGGGCGAGTGAACGCATTTTCACAAAATCACCATACAACTGTCACGGAAATAGTGGACAAGGTTGTTGTTGCGTGTTGGCATCGTAAAAATTCGAAAAAGAAACTTGTTGTACTACCAGTGCTGTTACTAATAAAAACCAAACTTGGTGCAAAATGCGCCGAGAAAACTAATGCTCTCTTAGTACAATTTCCAAATTTGGCAAGGTGTCACGTACCACGGCAATTAGAAAACAGTTTAGCAAGTTGTAATAATTTCGTTAAATTGCTTGTAATTCAGCTAAATTACATGATATTTAGCTGAATTACAACTTTTACGATTGGCTCCCCATATGCAAAGCCTTCAAATAAAACGGTAATAAAGATTCAATTGTTGCAATGTGGTGTTTTGATTTGAAATCACATGGCAAAATGTCGCTGTTTCACGGGTGCAATATTTAGACCTTACCGCAGCTATTTTATTTGGAATCTGGCTTACGAAAGAGCAAAATAGCCAGAGTAATATACAGTATCTGATTGCAGTATAGCAGAATCTAAAACTATCCATAGATCAAAAACAAGTAACTAAAGCTAAGCCTTTTTGATTTGTGACTTTAACACCTAGCTTCTGATTTGATCTAAATTTATGATTGAGCAAAGTTTGCAGAATTTTTCATCTAATTTGCTTTGTGAACTGTAGCAATACAAGTTTACAAAAGTTTACAAAACGACTACTGATCAGCAGAACATACCTGCTTTGACTCTAAATCGTTTGCAATTGTTGCATCAGAGCTTGGTAAGGCTGCATTGGTGTTTTCCTCATCACTTTCTACATCAATCACAATGTTCAATTCACTGCACAATTTGAATTTGTGGCTAACAGCAATATATATTGTTGTTTTGTGCAAAGAAAGAACCGCAGCACCATCCCACGAGAAAGCATTGTTTACTTTTGGAATCTTTAAAAGTTTGGTGCCTGGAAAACTACCCAAATAATGGAACTGTAACAGTTCATCATCAATTCGACTGCTAGAAGAAAAGCAGCTCTTAAAAAGTTTGCTAATTTCGACAGCAACCTCCCTTTCACTTTGCTGCTTTGTGATTGCTATTTTAGCAGTCAAGCCACGTAGCATCAAATTTTGTCGCATGTTGCCACGAGGAATTTTGTAAAAAACTTCAGTTCCCTCTTCTGTTTTGTACTGACTCAAATATTCGTAAGGCAGTACGAAAATTTCTCTTGTAAAAGCTTTTCCACTGCTCTTTCGCAGCTTTCGGCCTCCTTTTACAGCTTGGGGTTGACGCCGAACACCTGTCTTTGATGGTTCCCAAAAATCGAATCTCGGGCGTTTTGGCATCTGAAAAAAATATGCTGTAATCCATGCTTGTTCAATAACATATGGGAGTGTCTATTTCACCAAAAATTTCTCTCTTAAACGAGCATACAACCCTCGGCCTAACCCTAACTTGTATGTATGTTCTATATAAATAAATAAAAAAAATTTTACACCACTCTGCCGTATTTCTTTGCTTACTTTTAAAGTATCTTTTGCTGATATCTTTTCCCCAACTTTCAAACATCTGCGAAACGAATTAATAACTGTCACAACTCACTTACACTAATGCCCCAGATGGCAAGAAGAAAGGTTGTGGCGGCGGGATTCTTTGAAAATGCGAGCTCGTCGCTGCTGAGGTCTCTCAAATACTCATTTACCTATAGCTACTACCGCAACGGTACATATATCCTTATTCTTATTCAAATGGAATCAAAATAAATCTCTGCATTTGCTAAACCAGGTTACAACAACAACGCTATAGCTAGATAGATTCGTAAACACTCCCAATTATGAATAATACAATCTCGAACAAGCTTATAGGGCAAAACAGCAAGACAATCAATTTCTACGCTTTCACCAAGATAACAGTTTCACTAATTTGTTGCTCTAGTTCACAAATACGGTACCTATAGCTATTAATTAGATTTAGAGAGAAAAAGATCGTAATATGATATCACGCAAAACAAACTTTTTAAGCAATTTCAAATCACGCGCTGACAAGCTTGATCAATTTTGACAAGTTTACTAACCATCCATCTACCATGCAACATGGAGCCTGTTAGATGCCTGTAAAGAAGAAGTATACCATGTAGCCTGTCAAGTGCCTTGCCCAACTACACAACAAGCACACTTGCTGGCGAGTTCTTCACATTATCGCGTTCGTGCTGAACACCAAGCAGGGAAGTTGTGAATACTGTTTTTGAAGTCTTTTAGCATGACTCAATAAGGGAATGGAATGAACCCAAGTCTATAGAGTGCAAGGCGGCTACTAATCGTGTACTGTTGAGGTATCAGTATGTCTATTTACTAATGTTGATTGCAATAGCAATTATTTTGAACAAATTCTTCAAGGACTTTATATTCCAGAAAAAAGCTGTCGTCTTTCGAGTTAATGCAGACACACTATTTTCTTTACTAGAATCTTAAATAACTGTTGGGCTACTTACTGCTTCAATAAAATCGTCATCTTCATCATCAAGATCATTTACCAAGCAAGAAAATGCATCAATAAAGCGCTGCATTAAAACAAACTGTAGTTGATTGAAAACATTTTCCAATATGAGTAGGCTACCTACAGTGAAATGTTTGAAAAATTAATTCTAAATGAGTTTCATGCGATTGATCAATCAATTTGACGCAATTGACAGAATATCAGTATATGGTCTAACAAAATACTGTGCTGAACTGCCAACTGATTATCATTACCACTTATATCTGAGTGAGACAAACACCATTTAGGAATAACCCAAATGACAATCAAAATGAAAAAGAAAATCAAAGTGTTTTGGAAAAATTGTTCCCGGTTTCCTTGCTTGGTTCAAATTTGACTAGTCCCATGGTCGGTTGCTTGGGGGGCCTGCTGGTTAGGCTGTACCAAATTTTTGGTGACTTTCTTCAATTTCTTAGGAACTCTCCCAAAACTTGTGGTTCAACCACCAATTCAATTTACCACCAAGATTTTTTGGTAAAATTTTTATTTTATGCCTCCTCAAAGCGCGTTTCCATGGCAATGTGACAAAATTCAAAAAAATGACCATAACTCTGCAACCGCTCATGCTAGGTGAAAAAAATTTTTTTCAAAAGATGCAGAATACCCAAGTTTTTTTCTGCTCTCAATACATTATATAAACCTAGCTGTTCAATTTTTCAAGTAAAATAAAAAAAAACATGTTTGTTTGTTGTTTTTATTGAATTTTCCATAATATATCTTATTGCGTAGAGGTGTGATGTAATTTTTTGGGTAATATATGCTAACTTTTCGCTTGCTATTCTGTCATTGGAGTAACTGTTGTATTAGAACTAATGTTAATTGCTTCTTAAAGTGTTCACTGATAGGATAAGCTAGTATTTCAAGTGTTAAACAGCAAAAAATTATTATCACAAAGTGTATAACCGTGTATAAATATATACTACTAGGGTGCTTCAAAAAATCACTTTATTTTCAGCAGCACCTCTCGCTTTTCATTAGTGTTTTACTTCTCATTGAGGTTTAGCACGTTGACTTTTAAAATTCACGAACACATCTGTAACTGCAACGGAGTTTGTGCTGAGAAGTACAAATTAATCAAAGCCATTTTCTTTTGCAGCCAGAAAACAGCAAAATTGTTATTGAATTTTCAACATTTTTCAAAGCTCAGAGAAATAAGATGTTAAAATAACAGAATACAGTAATGATTATAAATAAGTTAATACATTACATTTCTGTGATGATGATTTTACTGCTTTTAAACACTTGCAATACAGCCTATCCTATCAGTGAACACTCTAGAAAGCAAATAACATAGGTTCTAATACAACAGTTACTCCAATGCATAAGCGTCGATTTTTTGTTGATTAAGCAAATTCCGAGGGGGCAAAATTTTTTTGCGAAGTTTTGTTAAACTTAATAATTTTATTTTAGTCCGAAATTTCGCTCCCAAATTCAGGAAAAGACCAAAAAAAAAAAGGTCTTCGCCGCATTCTCGATCTATCTCAGTCTGGAATTTTGGATTTATTGATTACACCTTGATTTTTAATTACCAAGTGGGCATTACTTGCCAAAAAACCGAGGGGACCAGACATACTTCGCCCCCTTCAGAGTAAGACCCAAGGGGGTGCCGCCCCCCGGCCCCCCCAGAATCGACGCCAGTGCTCCAATGACAGTATAGCGAGCGAAAAGTTAGCATATATTACCCTAAAAATTACATCACACCTCTACGCAATGCGATACATCATGGAAAATTCAATAAAAACAGTGAACAAACATGTTTTTTTGATTTTACTTGAAAAATTGAACAGCTAGGCTTATATAATGTATTGAGAGCAGACAAAAACTTGGGCATTCTGCATCTTTTGAAAATAAATTTTGGATCTAGCATAAGTGTTTGCAGAGTTATGGTCATTTTTTTGAATTTTGTCACATTGCCATGGAAACGTGCTTTGAGGAGGCATAAAACAAATATTTAACCAAAAATCTTGGTGGAAAATTAAATTGGTGGTTGAACCACAAGTTTTGGGAGAGTTCCTAAGAAATTGAAGAAAGTCACCAAAAATTTGGTACAGCCTACCACTGGTTGTATTTTATTGCATGTTGTTGTGGAGCTAGATTTCCCCCACCCTTTTCACTTGTTGGATTGATTACGTTTGGGAGTGGCCTTGTGCTCGATCCCCTAAATTGGACAAATCACCATAAATTTAGAGTCACCTTTTTGACATTTGAAAAACATATTAAACATAAACAGAGGTCCTTTTCTTCTTATTCAAATACTTCTAAGATGACACTTGCAAATTCTGATACACTACTGAGCATATCGCTTACTTTTGCAATCATCAATAATATCTGAGGGCCATTGCTGAAATCCAAACAAAAGCAGTCTGACAAGCAGCCAGTTACAAGGTGTAATAGGCTCCCAAATCATAAATGCTAATAGAAAAGCTACAAGCCAAAGCATGCCGATGGGTTCAAATCCCATGAGTGGCCATATTTTGCTGAAACAACTTGAGGTTGATTTCTATTTTCATCAATTAGGCCTATTCTAAAAGTCAACTTTTAAATATAATCAAACAAACTTGAATTAGACTAATCACCGGTACCTGACTTTCCACTAATCCACTACTGATATCAATAGCTCTACAATTGAAAATAAGAAAATACAAAACCTACACTTGATGATGGACTTTGTTGGCATGCCAACGGAGTAGAAGATTGCCGAGAAGTTTGTTGTTAAGGGACCGAAGCAGTGGTGGACAGCCGTGTAGTTTGATGCTGTGTCGAAGCAGCATTAGCAGACACAGCATTTATAACACTTGCTGCTGCTTGTGAAAAAGCAGCAGCAATAACAGATGGTAAGTCTTCTTTTAAGTTATTCATTAGACCAACTACTTCACTGTGAAGAAGAAAAAAATTACCATACTTGACTGTTACACACACCCCTGACATTGTACCAAAGGATTTCAATTTATATCACATGCATAGTAGACACATAAATTTTGGTTAGCTACTAGCAGGGCATTGCATGGAATGGAACCGCTTTTATCCATTCTCCATACTCTCTAAAATCTTCCATTCCATACGTAAAAGTTTCCATAACATTCTATACCGTACTCTATTTTCGAGTTAATTTGAAAAAATATCAACTAAAGAACACACTAAAAAAAGTAGATGCAACACACATGGCGTCACACCGTTCAGTTTATAAATTAGACCAATTCAATTACTTTGTACATACAACTTGTAATGGCTCAATTTTTACTCTGTAGCACCAGACCACTATTCACAATAACACAGTAACAGAAGAATTTTCCTATCTAAAATTCTCATAAACTAAACCGCAAAGCTTGAATGGTGATAATGTAACCTACCAGTACTTGACAAGTTCAATGTCAGGACCAGTCTGCCAGTAGACAGGCAAACCAAACATACCGTAGCTTATACACTAGATACACTACCGGTATCAATACCAGTGCCGATTCATCGGTTGACAAGCAGTGAACAATTGAATTTTCTACCAGTACTACAATATTTGAATATTTAGGAACAGCCTTGGCACACGAAATGTGTGTGGTCTGTGCGCTCAACAACAGCAGTTCGGCAATAGTCTGGGAGCTTTCACCTGGCTCTAATCACTTAACTTATCCCTAACTCTAATGCTTAACATCGAGCACATTCTGTGCTCCAAGTGACTCCAGAATATGTATGGTACTGGTATGCTATATTGAAGGTAATGATGGAGACCGAATGCTGTGCCACAAACAGTACTGGTCAGATCTATCCACTGTCGTGTTTTGTGCACTAAGGTACTTCATCGCGGTTTTTAAAAATAATCCCTAATAAAGATAATATGCAGATACCAGGCTACCCTGCCCTGATATTGCAAGAAGGAACGTACTGTATTTATTCGAGTATAAGTCGCATTTTTTGTTCCAAAATATTTCCAAAAAAGTCAGGTGCGACTTATACAGGAATAGTCGAATACAGGAAGAGCATCATATACGAAACACAATTTTTCTGAGGTATGTCTAAGTTATCGCCTTCCACGTGAGTCACGTTACACTTTTTTTCTACGCTATTGTCTTTCTCATGATTGATCACATTAGTTATTGCCTATCCAAGTGAGTCACGTTGTGTTGCATCATATGTGCCACATCACCAGATCACGGTACCATCATGGGTGTGCATGAATGCGCTTGTATGTTGCAGTGATGTTCCACGGAAAGACTGGGACAGACTATTTGAGGACAGTCACAGCAGTGATGACTGTGGTGGTTATTAATTTTTTGTTACATGATTGCACTAAATGAATGATGTTAGAAAAACTTTGTTCTATTTTTCATCTCAAATATAGGGGTGCGATTTATACACGCATGCGACTTATACTCAAGTAAATACGGTACCGGTATTTGCTATTTTCGTTTAGTTTCAAATTTTTAAGATAGCATAAGCCTACAAGCTGATCAAGGGTTTTATGTTCCTTTGTTGACATCATACAGTGGGCTACGGTACTGCACAATTTGGAACAAACATATCATATTTTGCAAAAAGGAGCACTTTGTTGATGTTACCTTTAGCAATATCAGGGCCTGCCGCTACCAGTCTGCCAGTAGACCAACCAAACTCATAACACATTGATTTATTGATTCCATGTTTATCCTTTTATCACAGGAAACCAACCATGCCGCTACATGTCGGATGAATCCTCACTCGCTTCGGAGTTTCGGTTAACAGAAGTGCACTGTGTTGTCTACTAATAGGCTAGCCTACACATAAACAGATAGGCTAAAGTAAGAAGGCAGAAACTGAGAAAGCATACGATATTACCGGTACGAAAGGCCTACCTTAACCAGTTAATTCCTGTAGTCTAGTGACTCATCAATAGCCTACATCTAACACAATTCCGGTAGACTACTCTGTACTGGTAAGTCTCGAACAGCGCTCGGGTATGCCTAAGTTGAAGCCGAACAGCTGCAAAGTGCATCTGCAAATGCCCTATTTTACCCCTACTCTTACCATCTATCCATCACACGATTTTGAAGAGTCTTCCGCATCATGTTGTGATAATCCCGCTATTTATGGACATGAACTAAAGAAGCAAAAATTGTCAATGGACACGAACTAAAGCGGCAAAAAATAAACCTGCAAAAATAAACCGGCAAAAATAAAGCGACAAAAATAAACATGCAAAAATAAACATGCAAAAATAAACATGCAAAAATAAACCGGCAAAAATAAACCGGCAAAAATAAACCGGCAAAAATAAACCGGCAAAAATAAACCGGCAAAAATAAACATGCAAAAATAAACCTGCAAAAATAAACCTGCAAACATAAACCGGCAAAAATAAACCGGCAAAAATAAACCGGCAAAAATAAACCGGCAAAAATAAACCTGCAAAAATAAACATGCAAAAATAAACCTGCAAAAATAAACCTGCAAAAATAAACCGGCAAAAATATTGACTATTTAATAAATATCAAAAATTTTGCAATATTTATTTTTACAATGTTCGTTTTGAATATTTGTTGTTGCATATTTAATTAAAATGACCATTTATTTAAATAATCAAAAAAAACATAGCAAAAATTAGTATACACAAACGGCGCCCCATAGTTATCAATCAAGTAAGTCAACTTTTCTTTTGTACTTTCTGTTAGAGTTCTATCTGAACGGCAAAGTCAGCTGTAAACAAAAATTTAAAACCTGCTGTTTTTCATCTAAAATCATGGTTTTGTAAACTTTTATGTTCAATTGACAAAATTGCTGCGCCGTCATTATAAGAGTAATCAGTTAGATTAAATAAGATTGCCAGTTACGGTTTCCGGTCACATTTCATTAACATTAATTTCCTTACCAAATCGATTGTAATGAAAACCCTGTTTAATTAAACCCCATTTTTTCTTGCCTCAAAAGAATTTAGGAATTTGTCGTGAATACATATTTTGATGGTTGGGGCTCAATTTAATCCCCTAACTCGCATTTGAAAATCAATTGCTGGAAATTTTTATTGAAGTGAATATAATAGGAAATAGTAGTATCATTCGGTCTAACCAAACCCATCTTAAACGACATACAATAGAAGAATATGATAATGATTTGGGTAAACAATGGCTGTTCAGGTTATTACGGGACTATAAATGAAAAAAAAATTTTTTTGTTGTTGAAGTTATGCGCAGTTATTGACATTACCACACTACATAGAATATTTAGTCATTAGAAAAACAACTATCTGTCATCTGTACTTATTCTTTTCAAAATGTCCTACGTTTGATAGCTACCAGGATTTTTTGAACTACGGTAATCTAAAATTTAGGATCGCAGATACAACGATTAGTTAAGTTTTGCGTGATTGTAAGTACCATTATGAAAACCAGACCTCATTTTCACGAGCATTCGCCGGCACTAAAAAAGTTAAAACCGAAAGAGATAAAATTCACAAATGAAAAAGTTGGAATGTACTTCTATCCTAATCACGGTCACGGTCCTTACATCCAAATCAATTCAACCTGTAAGAAGATTGCAGAAGGAGAACTAAACGTTGAGGATATCCCACCTATAACTGTTGTCAAGAAAGACGGAAAATACTACAGGTAAAATTAATTCTAGTTTCAAGAAAACAAGAATGTGCAGTAGTGTGCAGATTAATTGACTCTCAATTAAACATTATTAACAATTTTCAGGTATTCTATATAGCAATATCAATTGATACTTATTTCTGCACTTATCATTGTCTTTGGGTCGTGCTTTCGGTTGGTTGTGTTTGTTTCCTACTATCATAGTCGTTTACGCTACAATTCAGGTTAATGTGTTTCAAGACGGGCTTGTAGGAAATAGATGCAACCGATCCTTGGGCTTGACCTTAAAATTAACAGTGTTCGACGTTACGCCGTCGGTGATTTCTTCATGGGACCGCATTGCAGCTTGCCAGTACCTTCTCTTTTTTTTATATGAAAATTCTTTTTTTTTTAAGTAAATGTTGTTCAGTTAACAACATTGCTTGATATAGTTGTGGGCGGACGCTTGGGTGTAAATTTTTTTCCCACCTACAGCATCATCTGACTTCGCAGGCCGCCTCGGACTGGGCTGCTTTTGCTTGAAATTGTTGTAATTAGGATTGGGTGGGTAACTTTAACCTATTTTTTTGTTTTGTTGTTCGGCCTGTGGCGTCGGATGTGCCAGTAGGTGGGTAAATGAGTGTTCAAGTGCTTATCTACTTTGCGTTATTTCGTATTATGATTTATTGCCAAGTTTAAGTTTACGCCTATTACTGTTAAGTATTGCTGTAGGTGCAGTTGACTAAGATGACCAAATGGTCTTTTCACTGATTCCTTCCTGCGTACTTTTAACGTTTGGTAAAATAAACTTGACTTGACTTGTACTGTTAAAAGTTGTCGGCAGCGTGGCCAAGAGAGCAAAAGTATTGTTTTTACGACGACCCTTGTCGCACGATCTAGGTCCTGATCACCCACCACAACCTGGTCACGTTGTTGTAACCTTTGATATGAGGCTTTACGATGATTATCTCTGCTTGCTGGTGGCTGCGAACAAGCGGCAAAGTCAGTGTGCAAGGATTCAAAAAAATCCACGTAGGGGATTCCGGGTACATCATACCCGGGCCTTAAGAGGCCCGGGCTGAGGGAGGCCGGAAGAACCAAACCATAGTTCACGCGTCGTGTGTTGTTCTGTAAAACTTCTTAACAAAGTAATGACTATTCAACTATTGCCAAACAGCCATATTCCGGCGGTCTGTAAGACCTAAAGGATATTCTGCCACCGCCTACCAGACTTGCAAATTGGCAACAGTCAGGTCCTTCAATTGTAGGGGTTTTCTGGTATTTCTACTTTTTCCTAACTGGTAGCGCAGAAGTTATGAATTTAATTGGTCCCAGAGCGATTGCTCCTGGTGAGGGAGTCCGGGCCTCGGAGCAACTCAGACAAGGCACGAGGACCCATCTTTGAGTTAGAGTCGGATCTCTCCAAAGATGTTTTTATTTTTATTAGAATCAAATAATTCCATCCTTCTTCCAACTTTCAAAATTAAGAGCTATCGCCACTGACTTAACTCACCCCTCTAGCCCTCCTCCTTCCAAAAATTGCTTGCACCAAGAATCGATTCCCATAACTTGAACATGTCTGATAGATCAGGCAGATCACCTTTCCGGCAGATCGATATCTATACCTTGAACAATATGAGACCCAACTTTCTGCCTGCCAGCTTTGACGCTGTGATGTTAATCGAGTGCTGTATTTTACCCTTGACAAACATCAAAAGACCGATTTCGGGGCTCTGACCCGGGCCCCGCTGGGAGGCTTACAGGCTTCTCCAGATCCCCGAGTTGAATTTAAATAAAACAAATGTCATCATTCCATCACTTTTAATGGAGATCTATATCCATAATGTGAACAACATTTAATCACGACAACAAAAGGGCCCGATAACGTTTATGATTTCGATATCAGTCTTCGCACTCCATGAAAAAATTTCTCTTTGAGGCCCTGCATCCAAGCACAAAGCAGTTATTTCAATGAAACGTCTGCAGATCATCCAACAGTTTGCGCATGTCCTGTGACAGGCAGAGGTGGAGTCCTTGAGGACCTCTTTGGCCTCGAGGACACATTTTGAAGTCCTTGGCCTTGGCCTCGAAGCCTCAAGTCTTCGAAAATTGCCCTGTCCTCGGCTCGAGGACAGCACTATTTTTTGAAGGGTTGAAATTTTGCTGGAAAGCGCCAGAAACCTCGCAGAAAATTTGCGAAGACTTTTTTTGTTTTCCTCAAGTGGAAATCACCTGAAAAAAAATTTTTGAAGACCTTTTTCGCCTAAAAAAAATTTTTGAAGACCTTTTTTTGAGAACACTTGCGCTTGTGTCCTTAGTCCTTGGCCTCGAGAGGGTCTGTTCTTGGCCTTAAAATTTTTTTGTGTCCTTGGCCTTGGCCTCGAGCCTTGTATCCTCGAATCCACCTCTGGTGACAGGAGAATAAATATGCATTACAACAACAAAGCGATCAGTACCGGAGCATAGTAGAAATGCGCCGGGGATATTTGGTCTATTTTAGTCTATTTTGTAATGTTATATTTACACTCTATTCACACAGGTAACCGATATCAGTGCTCAAGTTGGTAGAACGTTTCCTACTAAAACGGTAGACTCGGGTTTCATTCCCGATTGGGTCAAACCAAAGACTATGAAAAGTAGTATTCACAACCAAGGCCAAAATTACATTTCGGGGGGCCCCATAGCACTTTCGAATCCGGAAAGATGAAACCTCCAGGGTCAAAGGTTCTTCGGCAACTTTTCGATGCATTTCCCTGTTAAATAAAGGGGAAGACCAAAAAATAAATCAATAAAAAAAGAAATAGAAATATCTTCGCTCACTTTTCGTTGTAATTACAGTACCATTCGAGAGCAAGGCCCCTAGTACTATGCCATTGCTCCATATGGTAAATTAGGCCCTGTTCACAGCTTTCGTGCTTGACATACAGCGTTGAAAAATTCACAAGGACAATGTGAATCCTCCACAATTGGGCAGGTGGCAGCTTGCCCTGACTGCCGAAAGTTTCCTTCGTTGTCTCCTGGCTAAGGCAAGTTATTGAATAAAAATGTAATTGCAGTAATTACAATTACATGAGATTACCACGCTGAACAATAAGAAAATAATTTTGTCCAGGCCTTAAAAAATTGAAGTGCACTATATTTGTACGTAATCAGCTGTCTTAGCTTTTTGTATTTTGTCATTGTTGATTTGCCTAACAGCAGTCATGACCTATAACAAAAAACAACCTTAAAACAAGCAAGAATAAATTTGTATCTCAAATAAATTAAGAACCAACTGATACTGAAAATTTACGAAATTTTTAGAACAGCCAGGCTCAACTCAAAATTTATTGATACTTATGAAAAAATGTCTACCGGTAGCTAGCAGTAGGCTGTAATAAATTGCATTTTTTTTATTTAGCGTGGATAACAGGCGTTTGTATGTATTCCGAGTTTTGGACACTCTCGGTGTACTTCAACATATTCCGGTCAACGAAACAAGCATGAAAAAAGCAATTTATGACCACGATTACTTGGAAAAATTCACCACAAAAAATGATGGGTGTCACGTATCATTAACTAGCAAACAGAATCGCTCTGGAAAATGGATGAGAGTCAAAACTTACCGCCACTGCTCCTGCAAAAAAGGACTAAAAAAGCCAATACCAAGTAAGTTTTTCAACCAATAAGTGTTTCAACCTAAGGCCACCGTTATGGAGAAGGATGCCATTCTTCCATTTGGACTGGTTTAAATTCCATATCATTTAACTTAAGGTAAAGAGCAATACAACAATATCCAGAAAGTTCGTTTGAACAATTTCTGCTTGCTATTGAACGAATATCAAAAATCAAAATGGTTTTAATTGCAATTATTTGGTCGAACGGTTGCGCGTTTGTCTCAGGAGCGGGAGGTGCTAGGTTCGGGTCTCGGTCTGATTAAATCGGATGCATTGTTGTCAACGGCTCGCTACAGCTGCGACATTTTTTTGAAAGATTGGAGCTGTGTTGCCAGTAGGTGCAATGACGCAGAGATGGGTCCTGCACACTCTTTACACGCTTCGGCGCAATACAGCTAGCATAATGAAAGATTTGATTTAGTAGTGTTTTGCAGCCTCTCGTTTGTAACCAATTTCGATGTTTTTTTAAACAGTAACTAAGCTCAAGTTTTTGTTTTCCCAATAAAGTGACTATAGCTTGGAGCAACTTTACAGTAGATCTAGTAAGTTATACCATAGGTGGCCAAGTTAATGCAAAACGTTAACTTTGTTAACCACTAGTCCGTTAGCAAACTTCATAACTCCATTAAAGTTTATTCATTATTTTCAGCTTTAATTAACGGAAATTAATAAAGTCCGTTAATTCCAGTAGCGTAGCCAGGGGGGGGGAGCGGGGGGGCTAGAGCCCCCCCATTGGCCTGCCGACCAAAATGCAGAATAAGAAAAATACCACGTTTTTAGCACTTCTCAGACTCTCTTTTGCACTGGATTGGACTAAAAAATGATTTAAAGCATAGTTTGAAACGTTTATTTAGGGGGGGGGGGGGGTTGGGGCTAATGAACTGCCGAACAAAATGCAGAATAGGAAAAACATCACATTTTTAACACTTCTAAGACTGTGTGTTTGCACTGGATTGGACTATTTTGAAACGTTTATTTAGGGGGGGGGGGGGGGGGGCTAATGAACTGCCGAACAAAATGCAGAATAGGAAATCACGTTTTTAGCACTTCTAAGACTGTGTGTTTGCACTGGATTGGACTATTTTGAAACGTTTATTTAGGGGGGGGGGGCTAATGAACTGCCGAACAAAATGCAGAATAGGAAAAACATCACATTTTTAACGCTTCTAAGACTGTGTGTTTGCACTGGATTGAACTAAAAAATGATTTGAAGCATAATTTTAAACGTTTATTTAGGGGGGGGGGGGCTAATAGATTACCGACCAAACCGCAGAATAAGAAAAATACCACGTTTTTAGCCAGTAGCGTAGCCAGGGGCGGCGGGGGGCTATAGCCCCCCCCCCACATTGACATCTCGACCAAAATGCAGAATGGGAAAACACTACATTTTTAGCACTTTTGGGACTGTTTTATGCTCTGGAGTGGACTAAATAGTGATTTAAAACGTCTTTTGAAACACATGTTCAAGGGGGGGGGGGGGCTAATTTGTCAAAAATAAAACCAACAAATAAATGAAAACTTTGAAAAATGGTATGAAATAAGCAATCAAATTTGATCGCAAGCGTAAAAATGCTGAACATATGTATCTTCAACAAATATACTATAAACTAAGGAATAGGGAGGGGGGGCTATTCAGTATTTCTTAATTACCAATCATTTCTCTCAAATTTCTTTTCATTAGCCCCCCCCCAATTATTTTTCTCTATAAACTGGATACAAAATAGATTACTCAGTGTGAGTTTTATTGAACTATTCGATTTTATAATTTAACAGCATCTAAACAAGAGAACTAACATTTTACCATTAGCCACCTCCTAAATAGCCCATTTATGCCACCCGTTTAATTTTGTTTGCACTGCCAATTTTTAAGCCACGTTTTAAAAGTTTTATTATTTAATCAAAATAGCCTTAAAATGAATTTATTTTGGCAAAAAATGCAAAATTTTCGAGCGCTGGGGGCTCCGCCTCCAGACCCCCGTGCCTCCGGCGGCTGGGGCTATGCCTCCAAACCCCCAGCCTCCGGCGGCTGGGGGCTTCGCCCCAGACCCCCATTGGCCTCCGGTGGCTGGGGGCTCCGCCCCCAGACCCCCAAAACAGCCCCCCCCATTGCGAATTTCTGGCTACGCGCCTGGTTAATTCGTTAACATTTTGAGTGCAATTTACATTTTTTTTATTCACTCACTTCTTGAACATGTAATGACTTTGTTGAGCTGATTGTAAGAAAAAATTCATTGCTATGGTGGTCTTTTTGTGTTTTGGAAGTTACATTTTACAATCTAATCTAATTTGAAGATAAAAAATAGGTTCATATGCACTAGCGAAGCTGCGATCGGGAAATCTTTGAAAGTTGCGGAACAGCGAAAAATTAATAGACTTATGAAGCTGCAGCTTGTTATTTAGCACAAAAAAGCGCTCCTTTTTTCGCTTTTTCTTCTATAAAACTCGTGATAAAATGCAACCAGCAAGTGCATACTGGTTTGTACTGTAAATGAATGGTGGAAGAAATTAACGATGAAAACCTTAACGTAAGTTAACGAAACTTAACGTACGTTAATTTAATCCGTTAACATAAAAAACTTTTTAACGAATTAACTATAGTTAATGAAAAAGTCAGCTTCGTTATTAACGGATTAACGAGTTTGTGACCATCTATGGTCATACATATACACCAATACTAAATAATTGCCGTTACGGACTACAACAGTTAGTTCAACATGTTACAAATTTTGTCTTTTACCTTTGTTGGCTTTTTGGGGCGATTTAATTTAAAGTAATCTATTCAACTCATGTGTAATTATTCAAATCGATTCGAAAGAGAATTTGGATAATTTGAATTGATTGTTAGACACGTACTGTTCTGGAGTTGCCTTGTTCCGTCTCTTTCAGATGTTTTCAAACTTAATTTTTACAAAAACTATATCCTGTTTGTTCATAGGCGTAGCCAGGATTTTTGATTGGGAGGGCAAACCACAAACCACATGCAATGACGGAATCAGAAATTTTCAAAAAATCAACTTATCGTGGGGCAAAGAAATTGTAGAACGGAAGATCAGAAGCCTTGGCCTCATTTGACACTTAATCCGGATTTTGCTAAAGGGAGAGAGCTTAAACTAATAAGTTAGTTAAAAAGCGAAAATGTCTAAATTTGGAGACGCGTCGAGTAAAATTGTATGACTCAAACGAAACACAGATGGGGGTTAAGTGGCGAAGCCCCCAGCTGCTGATTAATTTTTTGTAAATTTTGTAAAAAGTTGATATTTTAATGCCATCGGATCACATTTCGCAAGTGTTCAGAGCCATTAGAAAGAACAAGATTTTTGATTTGAAATCTAATTGAAAAAATTAAATTGTTCAATCCTCTTTTTACTTGCAATTTAAATCCAAAACACGTTTAAAATCTTGCATTTTGGGGTTAAATTTTTTAAGTATTTTGGATCAAGTGGCAGGTAATGGGAAGAAAAGTACACTGTCTCCTGCAATATTTTAGCAGTTAATAATAATCCATTCAAAGATTTTCTTGAAAGACGTTTGCTCCGCTATAAAAATAACCAGTTATAGGAGTACATGTTCGGCCAAGGGGGCCAGCCCCCCTTAATTCAAATTCAATAATTTTTTTAATGAGCATTTCCTCTCGCTTTTTTTTCAATAGTATTTTGTCGCATAAAAACTGGCGAAGTGGAGGTGAGTTGTTATTGAAAAATGGTGCAGTAGATGGTTACGCCTACTAACCATGTTATTGCCCGGGGCGGATTTATATTACGCGAGGCCCCTGGCACTTTGGGGATTTGGACAACATCTTCCAGTCAAATACAGGTGAAAACCAAAACAAAAGTCTAATCATCTGTGAGCGGGGCCTCTGACACTATTGCATTAAGTTCATAAAAACATTAAATGAGGACCTACGGTAGCAACTTTTTGGACAAAAACTCTTAATTTCACCCGGGCAATACATTTAAATTGGTTGGAAAAATTAAATTGAGGGGGCCCGGGCCCCCTGGTCCTCAATATTATTGTTAATTATTGTTGTGCGCTTGTACTGTTGTACGCGAAGATGGTAAAAAAAAAACTGAAAAAACAATAAGCTTTTTGTCATTAGTGACGTTTCAATTTGGGGGGGAGGCCCGGCCTCCTATTCCCCTCCTTAGCTACCCCTATGTGTTTGTTACATGTTTTCTTTGCGTGATTTCGTGTTTTACTTCAAGGGCTGCCAACTCGAACTCGAAAAACTCGGATGTTTTGCCGAACTCGAACTTGATAAAAACTGTTCCAGTTCATTAAAACGAAATTTAAGTATTACAAACTTGTCGTAATGAAATGTTTTTGTTGATTATACCATGCAAATTGAGATTGTCGTTCCCTTGTTTATGCCATGGCGACTTAGAAAAAGAGTATGAATACAAAAAGAGAGCGATTAAGCCGAAAAGCAGGCTTATAATTTTTGACAGCCTGAACTCGAAAAACTCGATATTTTGCCAAAATTGAACCCAAACTTGAACTAAAAAAAAAAATTAAATTAAAATTAGAAAACTCGGACTTCTTAAAATACGCTGAACTGGAAACTTGAACTCGAAAAAAAATTGACTTAGTTCGCAGGCTTGTTTGCTACGTGAATTTGTTGAAGTATTTTTCAAGCACGTAGGCTAGCCATGGGGGCAACTAACCCCCACAATTTTATTTTAACACCCCACACAAATCTGTCTTGGTCTAATAGTAAGATAAGATGAAGCAAAAATACGCACTAGGAATCATTTATAGTCAGTTTTGGTTACATATGTATCACTTACATTTGCATATTTTTCAATTTTGTATTAATTATACCAGGGGCGTATTCTCCATGCATGCCTAGTCATTTAGCCAAAAAAGAAAATAATTAAAAACTTTAAACAAAATCAAACTAAGTTGTCACGATTACAAATATTCACTTTCAAGTCGAAGTAGCAATAACTAGTCGCTTAATTCTTTGATTTCAGTTTTAGCCTGTTTTCAGCATATCGCTAAATTACAAAAAATAATGGTGACACGCATGCAATTTTTAAATCGCATTTAACGGCACAAGACTGAAGAGATCGTTATGTTTCGATATGATTACGAACAAAATTAGATAGGTTTGAAATCTTTGATTGGCGCATTGTTTGCTGCAAAAGTTCTTTAATACGTCTAGTTTCTTGTTTTCGTATAATATACTCCCTATTTTGATTTTAAATTTGTAACAGTGAATTAGCATAAGCAGGCCACAAGCAATGTATCAAAGCATGCAATTTTAAATATTGCATGCGTGTTGCCATTTATTTTGTGTGATTAGAAATATGCTAAAAGTGAATAACTCAGCGGCGAAACCAAGCCGTGATACCGGTTGGTTGTTTAGCTGCTTTGCTTGCGCTTTACTGGTTGTTAAATAAACTAAGCAAAGCCATACCTAACCATATATGCATTGACTAGCCTTGAGTCCACCAGCCAGCTTAATATTGTATAGCATCGCTGGCTGTTGCCAGGCTACGATATATAATGATGACATCAGGAAAAGTAGCTATGAAACTATGTATTTGCTATTCAGCAACTTGGCTCAGCTTAGATCTACAATTAACGTTTTTACCTCAATGTTATTAAGCCTACTTTACTGTTAGTGTTAGCCTAGTATGGTTCTGGCTACTAGCACATACAAAACTGCTAGACCTGTCGCTGTCTGTAGTCACACAATAAAAGCTTGTACTTGGACTGTAAATTTACACACTAATGTCTACTGGGGAGAGGAGGCCTAGTTGCAACACTAGACATTTATTAGAGGAAGTTGCTTTTTATTCTACTGCCTGATAATTAATGACGTCATCAAAGCTGATGGCGTCATCATAATTGCATGCCTTAACTGAACTGTCACGCTACGCCACTGAATTATACCAATTACCGGTGCTAGAGAGGACCATTTAGTGGTTGCTTAAACCATAGACTTTTTATTAGTAGACTGGAACTGGCAGTTTGGTCTTTTTTTCTTCACCAGTTTTTTTGTTCTAGCATGTCGATTTGTCCAATCAGAGTGACTTTTTTGCTCACGGTTCGTTAGTTCTCCGAATATTTCCAATCAAATTAGTCGAACACGCGTGACCGCAAAAAAATCTTTTGCAAGAAGACCAACCTTTTTTTCTTCAATCCTCTTCTCTTTTTCTCCGCGCGTCTGTTTCTCGTCTTCTAAACATACAGTCTATGGTTAGACAAAACGCTCAACAACTTTGTGTCAAAATCCAACAAAGCTACCAATATATCGGCGATTTCTTTTCTATATTCTCGTGTAAGGAAACTTTATCAAAAGCTTGTAAAAGATATCAAGTTATAAACTTTTCGAAGTAACCTCGTATGCAATGTTATATCAGTTTATAAGAAGTCATCTATGTTGCTTCAAAAATATGAAAAAAGTTATTTCGACCTTGTAGGTCTGATGTTTTTTGAAAAATTAGAAGTGAGAAATTATCCACATATAGCCCGTTTACTCAGCCAGTTAATCATGTTTTTGCAATGCTTATTTCTATGCCACGTTTCAAAATCAGCACGTTTTAAAAGCAGTAAATTTTATCAAAAAAGGCCTAAAATTAAGTTATTTTTGGAAAACAAAATTGCAAATCTCCAAGCACTGGGTTTGCCGCCCCCATAGCTTCGATACAGCTCACCTATTTCAGTTCTCTAGCTACGCGCATGCGCAGGAAACTTCTGTTTAAAAAAAAGTCATTAATAATCCCGTCTACATTATTTTGCTCGCTCAAAGCACTGACGTAAATTACCAAAGGACAAGTTCGTTCGTTTGTTCGTTCGTATGAACCAAGTACTCTGCGTTTATATAACCACACCAACGCAGAGGACTTTTTGGGGGTTCTATTTGCAAGTCTTTTGTCAAGCTGAGCCACCACAACCGGTAGACTACTTGGCCCCAATGGGAAATAAGCCAAGTGTCTTTCCGAAGAACACAATGACGTATTGCCACATCGGGAATCAAACCAGGTCAGCAACCTGTCGATCACTAGCCCGACGTTATCTACCACTGAACTAACCCCGCCCTGCAAAGCTCAGTGCTCAGGCCCTCCGAGAAGGTGTTCAAGGATTCATCCTATCGGGGACAGAGGCGGATTTAGGGGGGGGATGCATCCCCCCCACCAGCCTAAACATAACGTGCATATAAATAATACTTAACTTATTTTAAAAAAGCAGCAGTGAATGGTCGTTATCCCGCGTGACTGTGATGTAATTTCAAAAGCCAAGGGTGGGGGGGGGGGTGCAAGAAAATAGTATTGTGCGGCAAAGTTTTTACAAAACAGAAATTAGTCTTTTACAGGTCCGATTGATTTGAAGGCGCCAAATCTGCAAAACTCACAACTCGCACTTTTCAGCGATAAAGGTATAGGAGCACATCCAGTGGCGGAGTTATAGGGGCATCCCCCATTAGCGTAAACGTAACGTGCATATGAATATTAAACTAATTTGAAAAAAAGAAATCAGTGAATTTTGGATAGGCCGTGTGACTGTGATACAATTTCTTAAAGCCCTGTGAGGGGAGAGACCGAAAGATGTAATTTTTGCAGCGAAGTTTTTACAAAATAGAAATTAGTCTTTTACGGGTCCGATTGATTTGATAGAGCCGATTTAGCATAATTTACAACTTGCATTTTTCAGCGATAAAACCTACACAATGCAAATCATTTCTTAAGTGACATATCAGGCTTATAAAAAGTGAGCATTAAGCGAGGTCAAGAACATTAATCCTAAGCAGTAGTATAGCCGGGCGGGGCTATAGTCCCTCCACTGGCCTGTCAACCAAAATGCAAAATAAAATATATAACGTTTTTAGCACTTCTGAGACTGTTTTTTGCACTGAAATAGACCAAAAAGTGATTAAAAACATTTTTGAAACATATGCTTAAGGGGGGCTAATTTGTCAAAAGCAAAACTCACAAATCAAAAAGAAAACTTAAAAAAATTACTAAAAATAAGCAATAAAACTTGATCGCTAGTGTAAAAAATTTGAACACGGGTTTCATCAGCAAATATATTATAGGCTTAAACTCAGAAATGGGGTGTAGAAAGTAGCGTAGCCAGGGGGGGGCTATAGCCCCCCCATTGGTATGTCGACCAAAACGCAAAATGAGAAAAACACTGCGTTTTTAGCACTTTTGAGACTGCTTTATGCAATGGAGTGGACTAAATAGTGATTTAAAACATCTTTTGAAACATATATGCGAGGGGAAGAGGGGGGCTATTTTGTCAAAAAAATAAAACTAACAAACAAATGAAAACTTTGAAAAAAGGTTAAAAATAAGCAATCAATTTTGATCGCAAGTATAAAATGCTAAACATTGGTGTCATCAACAAATATACCATAAACTAAAGAATAGGGAGAGGGGTAGCTATTCAGTATTAGTTAATTACCAATTACCCATCATTTCTCTTAAATCTCTTTTCATTAGCCCTGCCCCAATTATTTTTCTCTACAAACTGTACACGAAATGGATTACTCCGTGTGAGTTTTATTGAACTATTTGATTTTACAATTTACCAGCATCTAAACAAGAGAACTAAAATTTTACCCTAAGTCATCTCCCAAATAGCCCCTTTATGCAACCAGTTTAATCATATTTGCACTGCCAATTTCTAAGCCACGTTTTAAAAAGCATTATTTTTTTATCAAAATAGTCCTAAAATTAAGTTATTTTTGCATAAAAATGCAAAGTTTTCGAGCGCTGAGGGCTCCGCCCCCAGACCCCGTGCCTCCGGCGGCTGGGGGCTTTGCCCCCAAACTCCCAACCTCTGGCGGCTGGGGACTTCGCCCTCAGACTCCCATTGGCCTCCTGCGGCTGGGGGCTCCGTTACCAGACCCCCAAATTAGCCCACCCCATTGCAAATTTCTGGCTACGCGTCTGGGTGTAGAGGCTATTCAGTATTGGTTAATTACCAATCATTTGTCTCAATTCTCTTTCCATTAGCCCCTATCCAATTATTTTTCTCTATAAAATATAGATGAAACAAATTACTCCGTGTGAGTTTTATTGAACTATAAGATGTTATGCTTATGATTTACCAGCATCCAAATAAGAGAACTAAAGTTTTACCATTAACCACCTCTCACATAAGCCATTTATTCAACCAGTTGAATCATGTTTGCACTGCCAATTTCTATACCGCATTTTAAAGGCATTATTTTATCAAACTAGCTCGGAAATTAAATTATTTTTGCAAAACAAATGCAAAATTTTTGAGCGCAAAATTATTTTTGCAAAACAAATGCAAAACCCCAGTGCGGCTGGGTCTTTGCCCAAGACCCCTAAAACAGCCGCTCTATAGCGAATTTCTGGCTTCGCGCCTGGTTACAACACACCCGAATTTTTGAGGTTTTGTGCTTAAAATTTTTTTTATCCCCCCCCACCAAAATTTTCTGGATCCGCCACTGATCAGGGACCGGGCCTAGCTGGGCCAGAAGATCCTAATAGTCCACGCGTTATGTGTTCTAAAAAGCTTTTTAATTTGGTAGTGACTATTCAACCTGCGTCAAAATATTCGTATAAATCTACGAGACTTAAAAAAAAATCCTGCCACCGCTCAACAGACCTCCTGGGTGGCAATGGGCAGGTACTTCAATGGTAGGTTTTTTTTGGCATTTCTATCTTTTCCTAACTGACTGCGTAGCAGTTGTGGATTTAATTGTGCCTTAGTGATTGCTCCTGGTGAAGGGGTCTGGGTTCCGGAGCAAAATATTCAAACTTTCTTTTGAGATGGATCTCTCCAAAGACGCTGCTAAGCTTATTTGTGGTAGAATAAAGTAATTCCATCCTCCTTCCAACCTTAAAAGATAAGAATTTTCGCAACTGACACAAGAACTCACCCCTTCCACCAGAAAATTGCAACGAGAGTCAAACCCCATTCTTTGAACAAACGAGACTCGACTTTCTGTTTGTTAGCTTTGGCGCTATTTTAGCTTTGACAAATATCAAAAGGGCTAAAGCTTCCGGGGTTCTTTCTCGGACCCCGATGGAGGAGCTTACAGCGTCCCTTAAATCCTCAAGCTGAATTTAAATCATGCAAATGTCATCATTCCATGGCTGTTAAATAAAGATCTACATCTATAATGCAAATAGCGATTAATCTCGACAACAACAAAGGGTTCCGATAACGTTTATTGTGAGGTAGGGGCCCGCTATCAGTCTTTGACGTAACCACCGAAAAAAATTCTCTCTGAGATCCTGTCAGTGCTTCATCAATTATTATTTGTACCATATCTTGTCTAATCGGCATTCAATTGGCGTTAGTCCAATGGATCAGATTATTAATGAGACAACCATGAAGTGTTTAATCAAATCTTTCATTGTACTCGCTGTATATGCCGAAGCGTGTAACGAGTTTGCGGGGCCCATCTCCACATCATTGCGCTTGGGCAACACAGCTGCTTTCGAAGAAATGTTGCAACGGTGGCGAGCCGTTAGTAACAATGTGTTCGACTTGACCCACTTGAGATTTAAACCTCAGTCGTAGACTTCCACTCAGAGACAAACGCCTTACCGCTTGACCAACTGGCAGATATGAAGTATTTAAACAACATTGTTTTTAAAGTTTCGCTAAAGACTTGTTAATTGTTATTGTTACCTCACAAAGCTTCTCTGTTCTGGCATCGCAAAATTGTAATAAGACAGCACCCATTAAAAAAAGACCTTTAGAATGAAGCTATTAGAATGAGAACGATTTTGCTTCGTCATGTTTTGTAGTCATGTTTCACGCAATAAATGATTGTGTGGCCTAACGCGATATGATTGAAAGTTCTCATAGTGATAAAAACAAATACAAAAGTTTTGCAAACTGCATTCTAGCAAAACAAAAATTGTTTATTTAGAAACCATGCAATCGCCAAGATAAGCAAAAAAATATTGCTCCCACAAATTTTTTGGTTGCTCCCCAAAATATCAGGCTGGCTATACGTGCCCGGCATTTGTAACATGGTTTTGATTTTAGAATGGTGGCATACGCGAAAAGGCTGGTACAACAACCACAAAGAAGATTTCGACACTGAAAATACTTTTCGAAGACCGCAACCGAAGACCAATAAAGTATCTGCAATGCCGTCGAAGTTCATGACTTCAGTCAACAATTTTTTTCCTGATGATACAAGCCAGGATTTTGTCGTGAGAACAGAGCCCGAAAAAATTTTCAAAAAGAAAGACCATACCAACCTGAGCAAAAACAGCAAGGAAAACATTAACGATTCTATTCTTTTAAGGAAAGCAACATCTACTGAATTAGTTGTGGGAGCAAATGCACAAAAGTCAACGCAAACAGACAATCCATCACAGAATCCAGATTTTGACCCGACTTCTCGCTACATAGGTTCTCCATTTTCCATCGTCAAAAACGACGAGGAAGTCCAAACTACTCCGGCAACTTCAAAAGCACCAGCAGTTTTTGCAGCACCTACAATGCCTGATTCAATTTTGCAAGATGAAGCTATTAACAATGACCATTTAAATCGCGGTGAATCAGACAATTTTGAGCTGCTGGAGACCGTGACGCAACAACCTAAAGCATTGTTAGATTCTACTGCTACCGAAAGTGACGTCAAATCAACTGGAGTATCAGTCGACGCTAAAGAGATGAGTTTAAACAGACAGAAAGAAACAAGAACAATTCTTAAACGACCAACATCCAGCGATTCTACTAATGCAATAGGTTTGACAAATTTTTCTGCGGAAGCATCAACTCCGCAAATGAAAAGTCCTACCGAAGCATCGACACCGCAAATGGAAATTCCTTCTACTTCAGCTGAAAAAAAGCGAGCAAGATCGACGATTTCAACAGTTTCAAGTCAAGTTGAGGTTAGTTTCCAAACTGACGGAAACAGAGTCAAGTTAGGAATGGAATCAGAAACGAATCCTGTACATTCCACCAAGAATCAAAAACAAGAGAAGAGCGGTTTCTGTTGCTCTTTTTCGTTTTGTGATAGCCTGTTTCAGTTTATCCGATGTCGTTAACTTAGTAGTAGCTTAAGTTAAGTCACAATTTTAGAGCGTGTTTTTAGTTTTGTTTAAACTTCTATGAAGATATTTTTAGTGAAAAATAAAAATTATTAAATTAGAGCGTGCGCCAGAAGCTTCGGCTGCAATTTCTGCGCATGTGTACAACTTGTAAGTTAATTTGCCACAGCAAAAATTTTCAAAATTCCAAATCGGATTTCAAAACATTCAAAGTTTGAGCTATTTCAAAAAATTAAGATCTCAACTTGTTATCAGAAGCACCATATTCCTACCTCAAAAAAGAAAGTTTTGTCACTGCTCGTCACACAGGGAATCGAACCAGAATCAGGTATTTTGACCCGACTTCTCGATACATAGCGAATGAAATGAAAAACGAAGCCATCAATTAATACCTGAAAATATCAGCGAAGCAATTAGGATTTAAGGGGCTGAAAAAGCTCTTCCCTTAACCTAGTCAATTAGAAAACTTAATCAGAAAGTGCAAGCTTTAAAAACGTGTTTTGAACTTTACCAGAAAATAAGAGGGCTGAAGGAGTTAAGTAAATTAATTCCGTTAAGACCTTCCAAATCTTAGCTTTCAATTACTTCCGAATGGTTCAAAAACGCGCAAAATGACATCCAATGGTAATTTTTTCGGAAAATCACAAACACTGCCCAGCGGCTGGAGACTTGGCACCAAAATCTCGGACACTGGGAGGCAGATAGATTTTAGCTTTGGGTTCAAAAAATTCATCAGCGAAATCCTGGTTATGCGACTTTTTAAAAGGTCATTAACCTGATTGGTCATAAAGAAATGTTTAACCAAATTTATAATGTTTGACAAAGTGACGACAACTGACGACAAACGACAATTCAAGTTTAGTTTCTGTTTAGCTAGCAAACAGCTGTGCTCTAGGCATGATACACTGCTGAAACAATATCCTTTTTCCTACAATATTGTACCTGTACGCTGTAATAGTGTGATATGTGTATTTACGGGAAATGCGTTATTTTGCGTTTGTCATTTCTCATGACAGCGTTTCAGAACGGTACATGAAGTCATATGCAATCGAAACGAAAGATTTAGAATGAACGTGATTGTATTGTATGTAGAATTGTAGATGCGTGTATATTTTTGCAGTATTTTCTAAGTAGGTGATTAGAAGGAAAATAGTGCTGTAGTAGGCTAAACCTGCTGAACTGCTTTTTACAGAATTGGTGTTATTCGCACTATATGGACGAAGCGACTCCGAAATAAACATTAAATATCATTAATTTCTATAAGAGGAGTGCTTTTGTTTGATTCCGTGTTTCCCAACCTGAGTTTACGAATTCAGATGAGTCGGCAGAAGCAGCGACGGCGGAACGATTTTTAAAGTGGGGGCGTAAGAGTATTGACCAGTTTTGTTTTTGTTTAGTGTACAGTGCGTAACGGGTAGCCAGGCGCACAACCAGGATTTTACTAAAGGGGCTTGAATACAAAATTAAATTTTTCTTGTTCAAGAAATATCTCAACTTTTAGCGCTGAGTTAATTGGCACTAGACGAATTTTGCAATTTTTTTGAAAAAAATTGCTATTTGAACGCTGTTTACATCACATTTCGCACATTTTTAGAAACATTTTACTCACTTGAAAATTTATAAATTGAATTAAATTGCAAACGTTTGGTAGCCAGTTGAAGAATTAGAATGCCAGCCCTTGAGTCCGATTTTACTTACAGGTCAAGTCCAAAACCCGTATATATATTTGCGTTTGGGGATATATTTGTGGCGACTTGGCTAAGGAGGAAAATGAGGCCCTCCCCTAGACTTCCTGGTTGTGGCACTGCTGATTATATTTTTGAAAAAGGTTGTATCTGAGGTTAGCGATATAAAATTCCGGCCCTTATGTACTTGTCTATTTCGAGGTTGTGTGATGAGAATAATGGGCACAAAAACAGTTGGATTTTATTTCATTCGAACATTCGTTGTTGCTTCACGCCCCTGCTTTACCAAGAATCCGCGAAGACTTTTGACTATCGCAAAAATAGTCTGCGAACTGAAAAGGTGGAAAAACACTGGTTAGTTTGTCAAATTTTTTAAGAAAGTAGTTATCGAGACCATATGTATAACGTATTCTATTTATTTTAGAGACGTTTTGACAAGTAACTCTAACCATTATCATTCTAAAAAATGAAAAACAACGGCAACAATGTTATTAGAAGCGTAACAATATACGTTAGCAGTAAACATTAGAGACAAAGTTAATTGTAATGGTAATTTTTGTGAATACAATTTATTTGCCAAGTTGCTTTGCCCGGGAGACAGCGAAGGGCACTTTTCGGTCACTGATTCAAGCTTCCACTTGCCCACCTCTCTTACTAGTTATCACACACGGTGGAGGCTTCACACAGACAATTTTATTGCTGCACTTTAAGTCGGGAAGTAGTGAATACCAATTTTTATAGCCTTTGGTTTAACCCAACCGGAATCGAAACCGAGTCTACCGATTCTATATCAAATCAATAATCCGATAATTATGACGCTATAAAAGACATGTGCGGCTGTGTGTTTAACCAAGCATGTTTGAGGAGAGCAAAACAATCTAAAAAGAAACTGGACAAAATTACAGAAATCAGGAAAACGAACAAAAACAGCAATAACATTATATAATATTGAAAAGTTATGTCACTAACAGCGTGACAAAAAGAAAGAATACAGAATAAAAAAAATTAATCAATAATATTCATAGTAACTAGGCTACTTCACTAACAGTTTGAGAAAGTATGAAAAGAATTTATTGCAAAACATTATGTACTAGAAAAGGTTTTTAGCTCCACAGAGATTTATATACGGACGGAACAATTAACCCATCATTGCGATTTAAAACGTTTAATTCCAAAGATTTTTGGGTTATCAAGTAACCTTCTGCTATCCGACGCTTGTGCCGGTGTGATTCCCTCCTTAATATTTCAGCATTATCCCAATCTATAAAATGATCATTTTCTGCGACATGCTGGCACAGTGCAGATTTTCTCAGGTCAAAATTCTTCACTACATCAATATGCTCACGTTTTCTTGTTTCTAAGCATCAACCTGTTTCACCGATGTACTCCGCGCAGTCACGTCAAGATATTTGATAAACAAGGCCCGACTTTTCTTTGTCCAAAACTTTGTCTCTGGGCTTACAAAAAACATTACACAAGACACAAACAAGCTTCATAGCCACCCCCCACACCAACTTGCTGCAAAGCAGCTTAATAGGCTCGGTGAGATTCTGCACCAGGGGACCAAAGTCATGATTTTCGTTTGTTGGGATTCGCTTTCAGAGTGAGCAGGCCGTCGTTTGCGATGAAATCTTGGATATCCATTTGTAATCAAGGTGTTGTTGATCGTGCGTATTTCATCTTTTTTGAGCGCGCCCTCTTTTATTGTGTTCTCAGCTCGGGTGAAAAGAGTTCGGGAATGTGGTTATGAATAACTTATAATGGTTAGAGTTACGTATCAGAAACGTATCAGAAACAAGCAGATTATGTCAAAAATGGCCTGGGCTATTATTTTTTTGATAAGACTTTTCAAATCCGTCGCGAATGCTCCGGAGTTCATTGATACAGTAATACATGTTTTTGCCGGCATGATAGTAGCTATAAAACAATATTTACTCTTGTTACATACGACCATAAAATAGATACACTCGGTTTTGTAGATACACTCATGGTCGTATACGCCTACCGGCCAACGTGAATCAACTTTGAGTCGTGGATTAACGATTTTTTGTCTTCTAAACCGATGATGTGATGGTGTCATTTGTGATGTCATATATGATGTTCATGCTTAGTGATGCTAGAACAATGCGGTTGAACTAAGTGCAGTGCCAGTGTGATACTGGTCGAGAATTCTCTTTCTGGTGACCTTGTTGTCAGACTTGGATCAAAGTAATCTGAGAAGATTGCATGATGGCAAATGCAGAACAGGGTTATGATTTTTTTTGTCTACAAATGCCTGATGTTAGAAGTGATGAACTTTTACATGTAAATGACGAATATTATCTTCTTTTTTCTTAACATTAAAAAAACCTTGCGCATCTATGCACCGAAAAAATTTCATGATTCTGAAAAATTACATTTAAATTACCCATGAAAACTGAACAAAAATAACTACAAACACCATATATAAAAACTGAATCAGTAAGTAACACACCCAATCATACAAATTAAGTTAGTGAAGAGAAATGGCACGTTTAAGGTAAATTTTCAAAAACTATTCGTTAACTAATTATTACGTTTGATGACTTTAAAAATTTTTTTCATGATGCTCATTTTTTTTTTGGTACCACGTTTGATCGTGCTATCTCAACTGCTGATGGAACATCAGTCCAATGAGCTTGAATGTCAGTGTCTTTGGGCATGCTATAAAAAGTTACGACTAACAATAGCAAGTCTTTGTTAGTATATCGATAGTATCAGTAATACCGATAACTAAATTAAGCTTAGGTTCACACAGTTAACGTTTACAGTAGATAATTTTGTACTGACTTATTGTTTTGAAATGACTGGAAAATGTTGTCAATAAAAGTTTCTCTTAGGATGATGTTGCTGCACCAGTACCTCTAGCAACAATTTAGGTTCAATAAAACAAGACAAGGCTCAAAAAAAAAAAAAAAATTAAATCACTTGCAAGCAAAATTTTGTCAAGGGACACCCTACAAAACATCATTTAGCCACAAAAGCCTTTTTACCAACCATATGAGCTAATATGTTTTACTCTTTCAAGCTTTGTCGCAGGTTAGATCATTGCAAGTGCCCTTTGTAATTTTTCAAATTTTTTTGCTTTTATTTTGGCCTTGTTATTTTGTGCCATTAAAAAATTCAAATTTAGTTCGTTTTGTTTATTTTTTCGGTCACTTAACGGTCATTGACTTAAATTTTTAGTGAATAATCGAAAAAAAGTTAACCATTTTGGTCACTATGACCAAAACAAAAGTGAGGATGGTTTGCTATGATTTTTGAATACAATCCCCAAAATTGCCCCTTATAATCGCAAAAATGGCCTCAAAATTTTTAGAATAACAAACAAATTCACAAAATCGAACATTTAACCTAAATATCTGTGCGAAAAAACAAACCCAAGACTCCAATATCTGCCGACGATCTGGTTTTTCATTGGCATTTTGTACAAATCTTTCAATGCACTCTTAATCAAAAAGACGTCTTTTGTTTACCGTATTTCATCTTTCAAAGTTTATGCCTTTTAATTGGCACTTTGATCTACCACAGCTTTTTTTATACAACATTTACGTAATTTTTTAGAGCGCATATGCAAAGAACAAATTTAATAAGCAAATTATGCTTTACTAATAAAGAAATATTTGTCCCGAGAATCGAACAAAAAGATTGCCACAGCCAACATTCAGCCGTATTTTGAGAATCTTGTTCGCAACTATAGCTCTACTTTATCGTTGTATCGCTTTCTACTAAATGTAATACTAAAAGAGTAATCTCACTCTGATACAATAAACTTTTTTAGGCTATTAATACCGTATGTAAAATATAGGCCCAGCAGGCCTACCTAAAAGTTGGAATTTTTGAACATGTTGTATGCTGTTTGTTTTTCAATAGCTACAACAAAAATTTTCGTTGACGCAAAAATTTCACGTCAGCCTCCGTTGCCAACATTATTAGTCTTCACTATCTTTAAAAACTTGGCTGTGTAGACAGAGCTTATTATCAGGTAGAGTCCACAAATTACAGTTGGAAAGCTGGCCAACATTAAACTAAAAAAGATTTACTTGCGGCCAGCGAGACGAAATTTTGGGGCAAAAGAAAGGTTATTGAAGCTTGTTAATTTTGTTTGCATATCTGTTAGGCCAACCATAGCTTTAGTGCTTATAAGACGGTTTCAGTCCTGCCTCGACCCTTTTGGCTACGGTTCCTCTTGTAATTACAAAAGTCTTTAAAAATCAAGCGGTGAAGTTGCTTGAAAAACCATGATTGACATGTTAAAATTTGGCAAAAATCTGAAAAATTTCAACGTATTGCGTGCGCCAGCTTTTTTTCGTTTTGGAACAATACTGTAAAAATACTTAATCTTTGAAAGTTCATTGATTGCAAACGCAGGAATTTAATTTCATTCCAAAAGTTCAAAAATTCATAACCCTAGTGCGGAAATTGTCCTCGTGTATGGTTTGAAGGTTCAGGTGGGCTGCCAGGATTGGCTATCTGTGAATTCAGATGCTGATGAAACACTAGCCTAATGGGAAAGCAGGTTATGTTAGTGAAGTGCTACAACACGGTCGTGAAAAATTTATAGAATATTGAATATCTGTTATGTAACTACGGAATTTACTCCGATGAACTTATGAGATTAAAATGAACTTAATTTGCTGGTTCAAAGACGCTGTTCTAACTTGCCAGTCGGTCGAGCGGTAACGCGTTCGTCTCTGGAGCGGGAGGTCTGAGGTTCAAATCTCGGGTCGGTCAAATCGAACACAGTGTTGCCATCGACTCGTTACCATTGCGACATTTCTTTAAAAAAAGCTGCGTTGCCTGGGTGCAATGACAACTCATTACACGCATCGGTGTAAACACAGGGAGTATAAAGAAAGATTTGATTTAATTAAAGACATTATTCTTGAATCACTGTATAATCACAGTAGCTTTCCTGGCCATTTGGTTAAACTTTTTCCTTTAAGTTTTGTTGATCATTGGATTAAATTTAATCTACGCTGGTGCATACGACCCTCAATCAAGGCCATGCAGAGAAATTCCCGGCTGAAAGTACAACACTCAAACGAGGGCAATTTCTTCACAAGTGAACAGCTGTTTTGCCATTTACTAATTAAAGTGAAATGAAAAAGGGTCTTTGCCGTATGTGGACTTACTTCTTTCTCAATTTTAAGATGAAAACCAAAAGAAAAAAAAGACCTTCGGCGGATGTTGCATAAAGTAATGCTAATGACGTCATTGCGTTGTTTCAACTCGGCGCTTGTGTAGTTGATTTGCATGAAGCATTGAAGTGCGACTTTGTGCATCTTTTGACTCACGTTTTTACCATCTTTTGACTACTAATGAGCTTCTCTCCGATACCAACAAAGATGCACTGCCTGCTTTACAGAAAAGAAAGGTGATTTATCAATTCTCATGGCACTGTGACAGTCGGTATGTACGCCGTATCTCCCAAAGGCTGCAGGACAGAATAAAACAACATGTCCCTAAATCTATTCGTTCTTGCTCTTCTTCCCAGAAACGCATACTTCCTGCCCGTCGGTGCAAATCTTCCACCCACACTAACACCCAGCCTCTTGCTTCTAATTCAGCCGTTGGAATTCGTCTTTTACAAGATCCTGCCTATGCTCAACATTATGATGACAGTAGATTTTCAATTCTTGCCCAAGGCTGCTCTCCTTTCCATCAATCTGCTCTTGAAGCCACTTTGATCAAAACTTATAATCCCATCCCTGCCGACAAAAACAATTTGTGTACAGCTTGAAGATTGTGCACTAATGACGCTCTCTTTGGAGCACTAGTGACGACAATTTTTAACTGCAAATTTGTTGATACCACAAACCCAAGAAAATGAGTTTAACTTGGAGTGTTTGGAAAGCTCGTTGCAAGCTTTACAAGAAAACTGGCATTTTCTTTTTTTAATTTTAAGTTCATTTTGCGTATTTTCAGCAACTGTTTTTTGTTTATAGGCTAGAAATATTTTAATTATTATTGAAGCAATGAATTTCTGGGGATCCAGTTTTCCAATTTCTCCTGAGGATGTCAAATTCACTCAAGATTCAGTTGCCATGTGCTTCCAAAACAATGATGAACTTAACAAAACCTGTGAAGAAATTGCAAAAAACAATTTGTCCGTAGCTGTGTTCCCTAACATAAGAGTGCTGAATATTGACGGGGAGTATTTCAGGTACGCTAGATGAACATGCGGTTTTATTTTTAACAGCAATAATAATATCCATTGAAAACTGCCTCTGATCGTCATTCCATCTGTTGCAGCTTTATTTTAACTCTTCCTTTGTAAATCTCCTGCAAAAAGTGGCTTCAATTGGTCCAAACAAAATTGTTGTTTAAGTAAAGCAACAACCAAAATTATGTTGGCCGTGGCCAAAGCCGTTTAAATTAGAAATCCGTAGGGAGCAATTGCACTGGAGCCCTACGAAAAGGGCCTCCCGTTTGGTATCTGATCAAGAGCATGATTGAAAGGCTAAGAATAAATGAAAAGATCAAAAGGTTTTTATCATTTTTAGACATAATTTCAGGTCGAAAACATAAGCTTGTGGACTTAAACTATCCATAGACCCAGTAGCGTACGCAAGATTTTGAAAAGAGGGGGGGGGGGGGGGGGGGGCAGAAACTTCAGAAAATTTGAGAAAAGGAAAGAACAATGTAAGAAATTGTTCCACCCGAAATCAGTCCCATTTTCTGCCCCAAATTAAATTACACCTCTAAAACATAGCCTTTGTGTGCTCAAACCTTCTGTCCAACTTACAAAGGGAGGGGGGGCCATGCCGCAATTTTGCTTACTGTTCTATGTTAATTGTACTATCCAGGCGACCCAAAGGGGAGGGGGCATGGCCCAATGCCCCCCTAAATACGCCCCTGCTCCTAAATACGCCCCTAAATCATGGATGTTCCTACGCACTGGTTCTCGTGGAGCCCCCATCTTGCTGCAAATCTGCCCGGGCCATCCTTGTATTAATATACTGTAAATAAGATATTACATTTTACTTTAAAAATTGCAAGTTTAATTTGTTATAAAACTAAATCGGCAAATACGTGAACTTTCACTTTCCGGCTGTCTTCCCCTGGCATCATTGTCATCTACTTTTAGATCAAAAATGTTTGTCTAATCAGCCATTGCGAAACCATTTTTAAAGTGGGGGGAGGGCAAAAGCAGTGACCAGTTTTTCTTGCCTACAGCAGCGCATATTGTGTTTCGTGTAGCTTAACGCGATTTGTATTGTTTTAGTACTATCAGCTATTGCAAGTAACTTATGTAGCGCACTGTTGCGGAAACACTAAGACGCACCAGAATTTTGCTTAGTGGGAGGGGTTAGGTTAGGAAATAGGAATATAAAGTCAAATGTGTCTGAGTATCACATTCAGGGGTCTGGGTGCGGATCCACAGTTGCCGGAGACTACGGGGATTTGGGGGCGAAGCCTAAAGCGCCGGGTGATTTTACACTCTTTTGGAAAAATATCCATTTTATCGCCATTTGGAGATGTATCGCACGTTAGAGATATTTAAAAGAACTAATTGCTAAGATTTGGGAAGATTGTTGGCAAAATGTAATTACTTAGCCCCTTCATCCCTCTTACGTCCTGATCAAGTTCAAAGCATAGCATGCACATTTGAGTAAAATTTTCCAATAACTTAACTAAAAGGTGGAAGGCTCTTAACTTTTTCAATTTCCCCGTCCTGGGTACGCCAAGGGAAACAATGCATTTCTGTTTCATAGAGGGCGCACTTAAAAATCATTCCTAACATCTGTTATAATCATCAAAAAACTCGTAGCAATATATAGCTATAAGATTATTCATAATTAATTGTGAAAAAGCAAGCGTTTCTTAAAGCAGTACATTTTGGCTTGCTTTTAAAAGTCGCTTAAGAGCATGTTTGTATAACGTAACGATCATGGATACCAGTTTTACAAGCAAACGCAAACAAAAAAGAATTGAAACTCTTCAATAACCTTGCTATGAGAAAAATGGATTGCTGTAAGCAGCTGTTATCTGAGAAAAAAATCAAGAACATTATAGTTGCTAAATTGACAAAAATATCAAACATAAACCAATTAAGCACCGTACTCTTAACACGAACATCACGATCGGGAGTAAAATCGATCTCGTCCCAGACTTGTTATGAGCAGTGGCTTAACGAGACGGTGACTAAAGAGACTTCAGAGCCCTTCAGCCTAGTCACCTGGAAAATTTAACCCCAAATACAAGCGTTTTCAACGTATTTTAGACTTCATCTGTTAGAAAAGGGGGCTGAAATGGCCAGGCAATTTAATTTTTGCAATTAACTTTCGAAGTTTTGCAATGTAGTTCTTTCAAACAGCTATAAAAGCGAGCAAAAAATGGCTATAAATAGCTATATTTTTTTCAAAATATTTTAAATTTTAAAAATTTTAAAGCTATCATCACAGAAACCTACCAGGCCCCGTTGGAGGTACACGTAGTTGACAGGTTTGCTCGCCGAGCCACCTAAATGGGGTATTTAAAAAAAAACAAAAAACTAACTTTGGATTTAAGCCCCCCCCCCCCCCCCAGCAAAATCCTGGCTGTGTGCCTGATAACAAGAAATGACATTCTAAATAAATTTAGATTGATCGATTGTTTTAAAATCAGTGCATAGACTACTTTCCGCCCATCAAATTAAAAAGTGTGAGTAGCCATCATGGGGCCTCTCCTGGTTTCGCTTTCTATAAAATTAAGTCGGAAATGCATTTATTTAGATGTATTGCCTTAGAAATAAACGAGTAAAATAAGGAATACCTTAGGGCCCTCCCTGAAAAAAGTGGAGGTTCTGGACCCCCGTCTCCCCGGTTCCTCCATCTTTGTTGGCCTTTACTTCAGTTACAATGAAAGTAAACCCTGCATCGGTGTAGGTAGAGAGACGCAGAGTGCCTTGTTTATGCGAAGAAACGAACGAAGTTAGGCTCAAAAGTTTTTTCCCCCTTTTTTGAAAACTGAAATATTGTGCTCTTTGCAGTGTGGATAATCGCCGATTATACGTCTTTCGGGTTCTGAATGTTCTTGGATTGCTTAAGTGGATTCAAGTAAAAAAGGTTAATCATTTTGAGCGAGAGAAGACGACGGAAAATGACGGATGTCATGTCCGTGTTCGGAATCGACAAGACAACAATGGTCGTTGGATGCGACCAGAAACATACAGACATTGCTCTTGCTATGAAGGACAAAACATGCGGCTGCCCAGTAAGTTAATTAACGTGACGATGACCTTTTGGTGTGATGAGGTGGTGGATACGATAAATGTAGCTTGTAATTCCTATTACACAAACTGCATAAGTTTGCTTATCTCTTATTCTCTATTAATTTAACTTCAAAAAATCTAGTCTTCTTTTGTTTTACTTAAGCCTGTAGCTTTCACTCGTAGGCGCAACCAAGATGAGCCCAATAAACGAGCTTACAATAGCTATCTAATAACTTATACATGATAACATATGGAACAGCTGTAAAGAAGATACATTTTAAGAAACGGTAGAAACTTATTTTTGTTCAACTAGCTGCACTGATCACGCTGTCTAAAGTTAATTTATAAATCAAATCTCAAATCTTTCATCAAACTCGCTGTATTACACCAAAGCGTGTAACGAGTTTGCGGGGCCCATCTCCTTGTCATTGTGCCTGCAGACACCAAAGTTCATTTTGAAGAAATGTTGCAGCGGTGAAAAGCCGTGGGCAACACTGTATTCGATTTGACCAGCCCGAGATTTAAACCTCAGACCTACCGCTCCAGAGACGAGCGCGTTACCGCTCGACCAACTGGAAACCGAGGATAGTTTTGTGAATCGTAACTTCTTAAGGTGAATTTACACAGTATCCGTTTTTCGTACGTTTTCGTCCGTTTTTTTACGTTTTTGCTTCTAATTGACAAAGTATACGCTTTTTCATCCGCATTTTTATGTGTCCATATCCGCACTAACCAGACAGTCACATACTGGACAGAAGTTTTCCGAAAAATTTTTTTTGTAAAGGGGTACGGCTCTATTTCGAAATATCGCTCTTATCGTTCATACACAAAATTTTTGAACAAAGTTTTTATATATAACAGTCTACTTAGTGCGTACGTGGAGTTATAAAAATGCGGATAAAAAAGCGCATACTTTTTCAAGGAGAAGCAAAAACGTAAAAAAACGGACGAAAACGTACGAAAAACGGATACTGTGTAAATTCACCTTTAATCTTCTGCAACAATTAAGTATTTGAATAAAATCAGCTTATCCATGCTAAAAAAAACTTTTTCGAGTCACAACTAAGTATTAAAATGGCTTCTCTATATGTTGTACGAGAAGGACAACTACTTCTATTGGTTTTTTCGTGATTAATTCCTTTAAAAAGAGTTGTTTACTTTAAATTTATACTACAAATTCAGCTTAATACTTATCGTATTTTACGTTTACGAATTATAAGGCGGACCCAAAATACTTTTTTATGGTAAAATTTAATAAGTGTGGATCATCCTTAGGTTCGCCTTACGGATGGAAAAAACAATAAAGTAACAAAAAATTATTTCGTTCTTTCTCTTTTTTTACTTGTTTTACAGCAATTTAACCCTTAATCAAAATATGTTCGTCTCATACTCCGGTGCGCCTTATGTATGGAAAAAAGTGGAATTTAAAAAATTTTTTGGGTATGCGCCTTATAATCCAATCGCCTTTTATTCCGGAAAATACGGTGGGATAATTTTGTTCATAAAAAACTTTTATAAAAATTGAACTTTTGAGGTATGGGAATGCGTTTTGCCGATGTCTTTTTACCGAAATTTGGGCGTTTTTGCGTTTTTTGTTTTAAATTTATTAAACGTTTTCAATTTATTAAGACATTTTATTTGGCAGAATGGTGGAACGACAAACTAAAATGCCACGTGAGCTTAGTGAACGTCCAAGTAGAAAGGCCAATGTTTGGAAGCGGTTTCATCAGCAGCAGTAAGCCTTCTGAAAATGATTCGAGTGAACATCCAAACACTTCGTTAGTGAAGAAGACAACGCCTGCTGCTTTACCGTCAATATCTGGCACCTTAGCATCCAACGAAACAAAATCTTGGGAAAAATCTGCTTGGGGCAATGAGCAAATATTTAAAAGGGTGAAAACCACTGCTCGTTCTCATTTAACCGTCAACTCTGAAGCACCGGTTTCTCAACCCAACCGAACCTATTTTTCTGATACCAACAACAAACAAACCTCTCAATCCACCCGCTGTGATACTGACGCTAATACATCTTACTCCCGACCCAACTTTGCAATTCGATCGGCACTGCCATCAATCACTTCCGCCGCAAATAGTCGAGATAACTGGTCAGTCCCACACAGCTCTAATCCATTCTCATTCACAAATCCCACAACGGATTACAACAGATCCATTTCTCGAAAAACTTCTACTCAGTACGGAGTCACTCATGAAGACGTTTTCGGAGATCCTCATGATGAGGTCCGTCAACTCATTGCAAATACGAAGATCGTTACTCCCAGAACCAGGCAACCCAGAGTACAGCAGATAACGGAACGAACCAGAAATCTTTCCCTGAATGAAAGTTCACCAAGTCAAGACGAAGTCGGAGGTTGGACAGACTTGGCTAAATTATGTTGCTGTTGCTGTTGCTTTTTTGAATAAATTTGTACTCATTTTCGTACGGCACATTTAGGAATAGGGAGGTATGGGATGAAATAGATGTAACTTGTCATTTTTATTCCAGAAACTGCTTCAGTTTGTTTATTTTGCTTTTTTTGTTAGTCTAACTTCAAGAAATAGAATCTTCGTTTGTTTAAAATTGGCCTGAAACCTTAGCTCATAGGTGCAACCCAGGCGAGACCAAGAAGCTTAGTCATGCAATACCCAATGTCTGGTAACGTATTCTAAAACTATAACTGTAAAGAAGATACATTTTCGAAACAGTAGAAACTTATTTTTGTTTCAATCTGCTGCGCTGATCATGCTGCCCAAAATGAATGTGCACCGAGAATATTTTTGTGACTTGTAGCTTCTGGATCATCTGCAACAATAAAGTATTTTACTAAAGTCAGCTTATTTATGCTAAAAAAAACTTTCTTCCCCTAATTAAGCTCAATGCTTTTCTATAATCCATACGAGAACAAAGAACACTATTGGCTTTTTTTGATAAATACTTTTTTGAAAAGAACTTTTTACTTTAAACTAATGTAACAAATTCAGCTTAATACTTAAAATAATTCTGTTCAAAAATAACTCTTATAAAACTTGAACTTCTAAAATATGGTGCTGTGTTTTGCTGATGCTTTTTAACCGAAATTTGGGCGTTTTTGTGTTTTTTGTTTTAAATTTTATAAACGTTTTTAAGTTATTAAGACATTTTGTTTGGCAGAATGGTGGAATGACAAACTAAAATGCCACGTGAACTTAGTGAATGTTCAAGTGCAAAGGCCAATGATTGGAAGTGGTTTCGCCACCAGCAGTAAGCCTTCTGAAAATGATTCGAGAGGACGCCCAAACACTTCGTTAGTGATGAAGACAACGCCTGCTGCTTTACCGTCAATATCTGGCACCTTAGCATCCAACGAAACAAAATCTTGGGAAGAACTTTGCAGGGACATTAATCAAATATTTGAAAGGATGGAAACCACTGCTCGTTCTCATTTAACCGTCAACTCTGAAGCACCAGTTTCTCAACCCAACCGAACCTATTTTTCTGATACCAACAACAAACAAACCTCTCAATCCACCCGCTGTGATACTGACGCAAATACATCTTACTCCCGACCCAACTTTGCAATTCGGTCAGCACTGCCACCGATCACTTCCGCCGCAAATAGTCGAGATAACTGGTCAGTCCCACACAGCTCTAATCAATTGTCATCTACAAATCCCTCAACGAATTACAACAGATCCATTTCTCGAAAAACTTCTACTCAGTACGGAGTCACTCATGAAGACGTTTTCGGAGATCCTCATGATGAGGTCCGTCAACTCATCGCAAATACGAAGATCGTTACTCCCAGAACCACGCAACCCAGGGCACAGATGCCAACAGAACGACCTAGAAGTGTGCTCCGGGATGAAAGTTCACCAAGCCATGACGACGTTGGAGGTTGGACAGACTTGGCTAAATTATGTTGCTGTTGCTTTTTTGAATAAATTTGTACTCATCTGTGTAGATTATCAAATTTCAAAATTGTGTTTATATCATGTTTGTTGTTTGAATTTCGAACGCAGAGCATTAAACACTTCAGAATTCTCTGGCGTAGCCAGAGTGGCAGGGGGAGCAGCAGTAGCCCCTCACTGGCCTGTCATTGAACATGCAGAATAAGAACTTTGCCACGTTTTTGTGCTTTTAAGCTTGTCTTTGGCACTGAAATGGACTCGAAAAGGATTTAAAGCATCTTTTGAAACAATTATTTAGAGGGGGCTAATTTGTCAAATATAATGCTTACATATCAGTAAAAACTTTGAAAAATGTTATAAAAAAAGCAATCAAATTTGATCGCTAGTTAAAAAATGCTAAACATAGGTTTCACATACAATGTATAAGCTCAGTATTAGTTAATTACCCACTACCTTCCTCAAATTTCGTTAGATTAGCCCTCAAAATATTTTTTACTATAAAATATAGCCGAAGGCGATTATTTTTGAGTTTTGTTGAGCTACATGATTTTATGATTCACCAGGTTGAAAATAAGCGCTGAAATTTTACCCTTAGCCACCTCTCACATAGCCCATTTGTGCAACCAGTTTAATCATGTTTTGCACAGCTAATTTCTATGTCACCTTTTAAAAGCATTAATAGTAACCAAAATAGGCCTAAAGTTAAGTTATTTATGTAAAAAATCATAAAACTTCCAAGTGTTGGAGACTCCGTCCCCAGATCCCTGAAACAGCCCCTTATTGCAGATATCTGGCTACGCGCCTAAAATGAGCCCTAGGCTATACTGTATGAGCATAAATTCACAGTAAGGTTATAATAACTCGTGGTACCGAGCAGCAGATGATTTTCTAAGCAATGATACTGTCAATACGTTACAAAGTTTGAATTCAGCCGCTTCAAAAAAGTGCTCGACTGTAGAGTTAATAAGAGCGAATATCACGGAAAAGCACACTTCACAATTTAAAATCTAAAGTTGAAGCCGTTACTGAATATTACACCTGAATACGGGATTATCAAGGGTGTCTTGTTGTTTAAACAGACACCTCGAAATAAAACACCCCTAATGATACCGATTACCCATGTCTGCCGGGTATTAAATTTCAAATTTTTGTGTGATGACGTGTGCACTGCTCCAAACTATTATCTTGTTTAAGTTTATTGCACTGTATTTGTAATGAATCAAGAAGGTGTAATTGCTGGTGTACTAGTAATTTCAATTAACGTATACCAAATAGGATTACACGTATTGCGCTGTACCAAATCAAAATCTTTTCAAATCAAGTCTTTCAGTATACTCGCTTTATTACACCGAAACGTGTAACGAGTTTGCGGGGTCCATTTCGGCGTCACTGCACCCAGGCAACACAGGTCCTTTCGAAGAAATGTCGCAGCGGTGGCGAGCTGTTGGTAACTCTGTGTCCGATTTGACGGGTCCGAGATTTGAACCTCAGCCGTCCCGCTCCAGAGACGAACGCGTTACCTCTCGATCAACAGATCGGAAAAATTGCGCAGTACCATGAATTAAATGATTTTTTGAGACATAGATTTTGTTTGGAATTTTGTGTTTGTTATAAAGTTTCGCTTGTTACAATCGTCATTTTATATAATTAACCTTAGCTTGATAAAGTCATGGCTTTTTCTCGTCTCATTCAAATGTAAGTAAATATTTACAATAAGAACAAAACGCAAAACTACTTTAGTTATTGCCATGTAATGGTTGCTATAGAAAACTGTGCAATTATCATAGGTTCAAGTAGCCAATCATTTTATGTTCAGTAAGATTCGATATCGGCTACTAATCAGTAAGTTTTTGTGATAAAAGCTTAAGTTAAAACTAGATAAGTTTAAGTCGGGTCTCTTTGCGTTTACTTCTCAGTTTACAACTTAAAGTTGTTTTTTTTAAAGCGAACTTAAGTTATAGCAATCTTTTGAACAAGGGCGTATTTACACAGGATTCAATTTTCGGTCGCTTTTGTCCGTTTTTGTACGTTTTATTTTTTCATGAGAAAATATGCATTTTTTGTCCGCATTTTTGTATGTCGATATCCGCGTTAACCAGAATGCCACGCACTAGACAAAAGTTTTTCGAGAAAATTTTTGTTTTGAAAAGGGGTTGCAGCTCGATTTTGAAATAACGTACAAAAACGGCAAAAGCGGATGCAAACCGAATTTTGAGTAAATTCTTCTTAAAACAACTATTTGTATCCAAATTTTTAAACAATAATGTCTACATAAAATGTTTGGCTAAAATTTGTTTTCGATGTTTGCTGGCCAGAGATTTTAATGCTTACTCGTTTGCATGCTTGCTTGCTGGTCTAAAAAAGTTAAGCAACATTTGGGCGTTTTTGTGTTTTTTGATTTGAATTTTATAAACGTTTTCAATTTAATAAGACATTTTGTTTGGCAGAATGGTGGAATGACAAACTAAAATGCCACGTGAGCTTACAGAATGTCCAAGTGCAAAGGCCAATGGTTGTAAGTACTGTAGTTTGATCAGCAGCAGTAGGCCTTCTGAAAATGATTCGAGAGGACGTCCAAACACTTTGTTAGTGAAGAAGACAACGCCTGCTGCTTTACCGTCAATATCTGGCACCTTAGCATCCAACAATACAAAATCTTGGGAAAAATGTGCTTGGGGCAATGATGAAATATTTGAAAGGATGGAAACCACTGCTCATTATCATTTAACCGTCAATTCTGAGGCACCGGTTTCTCAACCGAACCGAACCTGTTTTTCTGATACCAACAACAAACAAACCTCTTAATCCACCGGCTGTGATACTGGCACTAATCCATCTTACTCCCGACCCAACTTTGCAATTCGTTCAGCATTGCTACCAATCTTTTCTTCCACAAGAATTCGAGATAACTGGTCAGTCCCAAACAGCTCTAATTCATTCTCATCCGCAAATCCCAAAACGAATTACAACAGATCCATTTCTCGAAAAACTTCTACTCAGTACGGAGTCACTAATAAAGACGTTTTCGGAGATCCTCAAGATGAGATCCGTCAACTTATCGCAAATACAAAGATGTTACTTCCTGAACCACGCAACTCGGGGCACAGCAGCCGACGGAACGACCTAGAAGTGTGCTCCGGGATGAAAGTTCACCAAGCCATGACTACGTCGGAGGCTGGACAGACTAGGCTAAATTACTGTATGTTGCTGTTGCTTTTCCGAATAAATTTGTACTCATTTGAGCACATTTTCAAATTAAATTATGTTTATTTCTTTTTTTTTTTTAAATTTTTTTATTTGAACTCAGATAAATATGTAACCTGGGGCGTCGCCAGCTTCGCGAGATCGGGGGGCAAAATTAAACTCAGGGGGGCAAAGGTTTTGTGACCGAAATCACAAATTTTCCGACCAAAAGCAGGGGATCTCAAAAAAAAGATCTTCGCCAAAATCCGAAGGCTTTTTCAGGCCGAAATCACAAATTTTCCGACCAAAAGCAGGTGATCTCCAAAATAAAAAAAAAAAAAAGAAGAAAAGGTCTTCGCCAAAATCCGAAGGTTTTTTTTGGCGAAATCGCAAATTTTAACGTTTTTTCCGCCCAAAAACAGCAACTTTTTCCTCCAAAAAAATACCGTGGGGAAGGCAAGAAAAAAATCAGGGAGGCAAAAACGAAAATCGGGGGGGACAAATTGCCCCTCCTGCCCCCCCGCTGGCGACGCGCGTGTATGTAACTCTATATTCAGAGTATAAAACACTACTACAGCGCTATGCTGTATATGAGCTTAGTTTTACAATTGTGCTAAGCAGGTGATTTTCTGATGATTTGATCTATGGAATAATAGTGCACTATTGTTAAGTCGCAGAGTTTGAATTCAGCCTCTTCAAAAAAGTGCTCGACTGCAGTGTCTACATGAGCGAAAATCATCGAAAAGTATATGTCGCAACTTAAAAAATTAATACCCTACTGAGTACTGAGTATTTCATCTGGAGATGGGATTTTCAAAGGTGTCATAATCAAATAGGCATCTCTGAGAAAACACTTTTAATCATTCCAGCTGCGCGTGATCTGTAGGCCTGTGGAGTATTAAATTTTTGAATTGAACCGTGTAATGTTCCAAGCTATTATTGTGTTTAGGTTTATTGCGTTGTATTTGGTAATGAATCGAGAAGGCATAGTTGCTGGTTTTCAAGTAATTCCAACTAACCTGTTCCAAATAGGGCTTTTATACGTATTGCGCTGTACATAATTGACTTTTCCAAGACTTACAGTAGAATTTGTACCGTTTTGTATTTTTGTGTTTCATAAAACACTTAGTTTATTACTATTGTCATTTTATGTATTAACTATATTTGATTAAGCCATGGTTCTCACTCGTACCATTCAAATATTGGAAGGTAAATATTTACAACAACAACAAAACACACGCTTGCTGCCTATTAATTGTTGCTCTAGAAAACTGTGCTATTTGGAAAACTAATCGTAAAGTTCAAGCAGCCGATAAGTTTATATTCAGTGGAATTTCGTATCGTTAATTAATCATTAATCAGTAAGCTTTTGTTATAAGAGTTTAGGCTAGAACGAAATAAAGTTCGGATGGGGTGTTTTTGCGCTTATTACCGGTACTTTTTGCACAGTACAACTTACTGTTTTTTTTTTTTTATTTAAAGCGAAATAAAATTACAGCAATCTTGTAAATAATGGCAAATTTCTACAGTATTCGTTTTTCGTTTGCGTTTTCAACGTTTTGATAAAAAATGTTCGCATTTTCGAAGCAGCTTTTCGTGTGACACTTGTCAAGAAGAATCATTAGAATGGAGATCGCCGGAAAAAAAGCTGCCATTATAAAAAAAAGCCGAGCCGTGATTGGCTGAAAATAGACCAATGAGAGAGCGTCATTAATGCACAATCTTTAAGTTGTACACGAATTCTTTTTGTTGGAGGAGGGCGGGGTTAGAAGTTTTGGTGAAAGTGGCTTCAAGAGCAGATAGATGGAAAGGAGAGCGGCCTTGGGCAAGAATGTAGAATCTATATACTGTCATCGTAATGCTGAGCACAGACAGGATTTTGTAAAAAATGAAGTTCAATGTCTGAATCAGAAGCAAGAGACTGGGCAATAGTCTGCGTGGAAGATTTGCACTGAAGGGCAGGAAGTAAGCGTTCCTTGGAAGAAGAGCATGAAAGCATAGAATTGGGAAAAAGTTGTTTAATTCTATCCTGCAGCCTTTGGGAAGTACGATCTACAGTACATACCGACTGTCGCAGTGGCATGAGAATTGATAAATCACGTTGCTTTTCTGTAAAGCAATCAGTATATGTTTGTTGGTAGCGGAGAGAAGCTCGTTGGTTGTGTAAACTTTTACTGCGGAAAAGTACTGTTTGACTTTTTAATGCCTTTTTAAAGAAATACTGTCGCGATCAGTTTTATTGAAGAAATGAGAACTACTTGAAGTAATAAAGAGGTGCCTCAAACCTTGCTCAACTATTCCCGTTATTCACAAAATAGATTGAAACCGTTTGAGTTTGAACAGTTGGCAACCTTGCATCTCGAACTTTCTTGACATCAGAAAAGAGTGACTTCGCAAAATTTCTAGCAGAATAAGGAACGCGATGTTCGATAATCTGAGAGAAATTTTGCAAAGTCATCTTTTTCTGATGTCACGAAAGTTCGAAACGTAGGTTTGCCAACGGTTCAAAGTCAAACGGATACAAAATCTATTTTCCCAAATAAGGAGAATAGTGTTACAAGGTTTAGGACACCTCTTTGTTACCGCAAGTCGTTTTTATTTCATGAATAAAACTGATTTAAAGCAACATATTTTTAGCACTTGAGTGTACGCGCTTAAGATCTATTTTACCGTACATTCAAAACCTTCAGGCCTTCCAAACATTCCGATTCTTGATACTTTTATCCCCTTTTTTCTCCCTTTACGGCTCTGTACTCAGTACACTGTGATATATATAAGTATTTTACTATATTCTCTAACGAGCATATTGAGAAACCTGAAACAACAAAACCGGCCAGTTGGTCGAGCGATTACGCGTTCGTCTCTGGAGCGGGAGGTCTGAAGTTCAAATCTAGGACCGGTTAAGTTGGACACAGTGTTGCCAACGGCTCGCCACAGCTGCAACATTTCTTCGAAAGGAACTGTTTTGCCAGCAGACGCAATGACGCGGAGACGGGCACCACCCAATTATTACACGCTTCAGCGTAACACACCGAGTATGATGTAAGATTTGATTTGAAAACCGCAAAAATATTATAAAAATCGGGGTGGTCTGTAAAGCCCGATTGGTTCAAATATTGTACTTGGTTTGTTTGTGCGTAGGCCTATGAGCCTGGCACTCCAAGTGTGTCTAACCACACCTCAACGCAGAGCACTCTTCTTTTTTTATTCTGTTTGCAAGTCTTGTCGGGCTTGGCCACAACAACGTGAAGGCTGCTTGACCCCAATTAGAAATAAGCGGAAAGTGTATTTTCGAACCACACAACAACGCATTGCCAGTTTGGGAATCGAACCAGAAGTCAGCAACTTTTCGATCACAACCCGACACTCTACCAACTGTTATGAGTTGTTTTTACTCGAACGAGCGTGATTGCAAATTTTTAAATATTGAGCGACTCACCGCCATTTCCAAATGAAAATCTGTATATGCCGCAGAGGCAAAAGAATAGGAGGTTTACCCAAAGTGTTCGGAAGGCTCGTTGCAAGCTTTACAAGAAAACTGACATTTTTTCTTATAAATTTTAAGTTCATTTTGCGTATTTTCAGCAACAGTTTTTTGTTTATAGGCTAGAAATATTTTAATTATTATTGAAGCAATGAATTTCTGGGGATCCAGTTTTCCAATTTCTCCTGAGGATGTCAAATTCACTCAGGATTCAGTTGCCATGTGCTTCCAAAACAATGATGAACTTAACAAAACCTGTGAAGATATTGCAAAAAACAATTTGTCCGTAGCTGTGTTCCCTAACATAAGAGTGCTGAATATTGACGGGGAGTATTTCAGGTATGCTTGATGAACAAGCGGTTTTATTTTTAACAGCAATAAAAATCCATTGAAAACTGCGTTTGATCGTCATTCCATCTGTTGCAGGATTATTTTAACTCTTCCTTTGTAAATCTCCTGCATGAAAGGGCTTCAATTGGTCCAAACGCGGTGATAATACAACATAGCAACCAAAATTACGAGGAACCTCAGGAAAAACTTTTTATTTAACCAAAATTATGTTGGCTATGATCAAAGCCGTTTAAATAAGAAACTCATAGGGAGTAATTGCAGAGTAGCCCCGTGAAAAGGGTCTTCTGTTTGCATCTAATCAAAAGCATCATTTAAGGGCTTAGAATAAGTAAAAAAAAACAAAATGTTTTATTATTCTTGGACAAAATTTTAAGTCGAAAACATAAGCTTGTGGGCATTAACTATTCTTAGCTCTTAAATCATGGACGTCTTTATGCATTGGCTATCTTAGTGCTTCCAATTTAAATCTGCGCCGGCCATTCATTTATTAATGTAAATAAGATACTAAGTTCTGACGTTAATCATTGAAAGTTTAATCTAATTTGGCATAAAACTAAATCTGCAATTAAATGAGATTTTTACTTTTCGGATGTCTTCCCCTGCCATCATTATAATCTACTTTTAGATTAATAATGTTTGTCTAATCAGCGATGGTGGAATCATTTTAAAAATGGGAGTGGGGTGGTGCAAAAGCGGTAACCTGTTTTCCTAGCTTACAGCAGTTGCGCATATCGTGTTTCGCGAAGCTAGTAGCTTAACGCAATTTTTGTTGTTGTAGCACCATCAACTATTGCAAATAACTTATGTAGCTCACGGTTGCGGAAACACTAAGACACGTAACCAGGATTTTGTTGAGTGTGGAGAGGGTGTTAGGAACATAAACCTGAAATTTGTTGGAGTATCACAGTCACGGGTCTGGGGAAGATCCACCTCTTGCTGGAGACGACGAGGATCAAGGGACATACAGTAGCTCAAATCGCTGGGCAATTTTTAGTTTTTTTTTGGAAAAATATCCATTTTAACGTCATTTGGATGATATTTTTCATGTTCGAGGTATTTGAAAGAACTAAATGCTAACATTTTAGAAAACCTTTCGCAAAATTCAGTTACGTAGCCCCTTCAGCCCTTTCACGTCCTGGTCAAGTTTAAAGCCTGTTAGAAAGCATGCATACTTGAGTAAATTTATCTAATAACTTAGTTAAAGGTGGTCGGAATCTTAACCCTCTTAATTCTTCCTCCCTGGTTACGCTAATGGTAACCACGCATTATTTTCTGTTTCATTGAGGGCGCAATCAAAATCATTCCTAACACCTGCTATATCATCATTAAAAAAATTTGTGGCAATATAGCAATGGGATTATCCATAATAATCGTGAAAGAGCAAGCGTTTCTTAAAGCATTACATGGCGGCTTGCTTTCAAAAGTCTCTAAAGCGCATGTTTGTACAACGCACCAGTTACGAATAGGCTATCAGTTTTAGCAGCAGGCGCGTCGTCAGCGGGGGGGCAGGGGGGGCATTGCCCACTCGATTTTCCTTTTTGCCCCCCCCCATTTATTTCTTGCCCCCCACGGTGTTTTTATTTGGAAGGAAAAAGTTGCTGTTTTTGGCTGGAAAAACCGTTTAAATTTGCGATTTTGGCCAGAAAAAGCCTTCGGATTTCGGCGAAGACCTTTTTTTTTTTATTTTGGAGATCACCTGTTTTTCACTGAAAATTCGCCTTAATCCAGTTCAGGAATAATGAAAATTTGGGTCAAGTTCAACGCTGGTTTTCAGCTTTGCCCCCCTGATTTTAATTTCGCCCCCCAATCTCGCGAAGCTGGGACGCCCCTGTTTAGCAGCAAAAGCAAAAAAATTGGAACGCTGCAATGACCTTGCTACATAAGAAAAGCGTGATGGCTGTAAGCAGTTGTTATCAAAAAAATAATAATCATGGACTAATCATAAGCCACGAAATAGGCAGGTCTATTAAACCTAAACCGATTAAGCACCACTTCTAACACGAACACCCCAATCGGGGATAGAATCGATCTTATTACATGCCTATTAAAAGCTGTGGCGCAACCAAAATGGAGCCAAGGGTGGATTCAGCTCTCCCTTAGCCAAGCCACCTCCAAAATTTAACTCAAAAAACAAACGTTTTAGACGTATTTTCGATTTTATGTGTAAGTAAAGAGGGGTTGGGAAAACAGAAAAGAATTAACTTAGGGTTTAAAACCCCCTAAACAAAATCCTGGTTGCACGCCTAATTATGAGAAATTACGTTACAAATAAATTTATTTTTATTTATTGTCTCAAAAGTCAGGGCCTAGAGTAGGGTCTACTATACTCCCCACCCATCCAGTTAAAAAGCGTGAGTGGCCTGCGTGGGCCCTCTCCTGATTTTTCCTTCTATGAAATTAAGTTGCAAATACATTTATTCAAATGTATTACTCTAGAAATAAACTTGTATTCTGGGCCTTTTTGAAAAAAAGTGGAGGTTTTTGGCCCCTCGTCCACCTGGTTCCTCCACCATCGTTTGCCTTTTGATGCAGTTGCAATGAAAGTAAACTCTGCTTTGGTGTGGTTAGACAGATGCAGAGTGCCTAAGCTAAAACGTTTTTCTTGGTCTTTTTTGAAAACTGAAATATTGTGCTCTTTGCAGTGTGGATAATCGCCGATTATACGTCTTTCGGGTTCTGAATATTCTTGGATTGCTTAAGTGGATTCAAGTAAAAAAGGTTAATCATTTTGAGCGAGAGAAGACGACGGAAAATAACGGATGTCATGTCCGTGTTCGAAATCGACAAGACAACAATGGTCGTTGGATGAGACCAGAAACTTACAGACATTGCTCTTGCTATGAAGGACAAAATATGCGGCTGCCCAGTAAGTTGATTAAGCTGACGGTGTTTTTTTCGGGAGGATTAAGTGGGGAATGAGATAGCAGTCATCTAATAACTTATATCTGATGACTTATTACAGAGCTACACCTGCAAAAAAGATACATTTTAAGAAAAGGTAGTAACTCATTTTTGGTTCAATTTGCTGCTCTGATCACGCTGCCCAAAGTTAATTTATACCCGAGGATATTTTTGTGACTTGTAGCTCCTTGGATCTTCTCCAACAAATAAGTATTTTAATAAAGTCAGCTTATCTATGGCAAAAAAAAACAACTTTTCCCAACAATTAGATGCAATGCATTTTTATGTTTTATACAAGAACAAAGAACCCTATTGGCTTTTTTGTGATAAATACTTTTTTGAAAAGAACTTTTTACTGTAGACTAAAATCACAAATTCAGCTTAATACTTACAATAATCTTGTTCATAAATAGCGTTTATAACGCTTGAACTTCTGAGGTATGGTGCTGCGTTTTGCCGATGCTTCTTTACCAAAGTTTGGGCGTTTTTGTGTGTGTTTATTTTTTATTATTTTGAATTTTAGAAACGTTTTCAATTTAATAAGATATTTTGTTTGGCAGAATGGTGGAATGACAAACTAAAATGCCACGTGAGCTTAGTGAACGTCCAAGTAGAAAGGCCAATGATTGGAAGTGGTTTGATCAGCAGCAGTAGGCCTTCTGAAAATGATTCGAGAGAACGTCCAAACACTTCGTTAGTGAAGAAGACAACGCCTGCTGCTTTACCGTCAATATCTGGCACCTTAGCATTCAACAATACAAAATCTTGGAAAGAATTTGCTTGGGGCAATAATCAAATATTTGAAAGGATGGAAACCACTGCTCGTTCTCATTTAACCGTCAATTCTGAAGCACCGGTTTCTCAACCCAACCGAACCTGTTTTTCTGATACCAACAACAAACAAACCTCTCAATCCATCCGCTGTGATACTGACGCTAATACGTCTTACTCCCGACCCAACTTTGCAATTCGATCGGCACTGCCATCAATCACTTCCGCAGCAAATAGTCGAGATAATTGGTCAGTCCCACACAGCTCTAATCCATTCTCATTCACAAATCCCACAACGAATTACAACAGATCCATTTCTCGAAAAACTTCTACTCAGTACGGAGTCACTCATGAAGACGTTTTTGGATATCCTCATGATGAGGTCCGCCAAGTCATTGCAAATACGAAGATCGTTACTCCCAGAACCACGCAACCCAAAGTACAGCAGCCGACGGAACGATCTAGAAATCTTTCCCTGAATGAAAGTTCATCAAGTCAAGACGAAGTCGGAGGCTGGACAGACTTGGCTAAATTATGTTGCTGTTGCTTTTTTGAATAAATTTGTGCTCATTTTCGTACGGCACATTTAGGGATGGGGAGGTAAGGGATGAACTAGATGTAACTTGTCATTTCTATTCCAGAAACTGCATCAGTTTGCTTATTTCTCTTTTTTTGTTAGTCTAACTTCAAGAAATGGAATCTTCGTTTGTTTAAAATTGGCCTGTAAGCTTAGCTCATAGGTGCAACCCAGGCGAGACCAAGAAGCTTAGTCATGCAATACCCTACGTCTGGTAACGTATTCTAAAATTATAACTGCAAAGAAGATACATTTTCGAAACGGTAGAAACTTATTTTTGTTTTAATCTGCTGCGCTGATCATGCTGCCCAAAATGAATGTGCACCGAGAATATTTTTGTGACTTGTAGCTTCTGAATCATTTGCTACAATAAAGTATTTCAATAAAGTCAGCTTATTTATGCTAAAAAAAACTTTCTTCCCCTAATTAAGCTCAATGCTTTTCTATAATCCATACGAGAACAAAGAACACTATTGGCTTTTTCTTGATAAATACTTTTTTGAAACGAACTTTTTACTTTAAACTAATGTAACAAGTTCAGCTTAATACTTAAAATAATTCTGTTCAAAAATAACTCTTATAAAACTTGAACTTCTAAAATATGGTGCTGCGTTTTGCTGATGCTTTTTTACCAAAGTTTGGGCGTTTAAGTGTTTTTTGTTTTAAATTTTATAAACGTTTTCAATTTATAAGACATTTTGTTTGGCAGAATGGTGGAATGACAAACTAAAATGCCACGTGAGCTTAGTGAATGTTCAAGTGCAAAGGCCAATGACTGGAAGTGGTTTCACCAGCAGTAAGCCTTCTGAAAATGATTCGAGTGAACATCAAACACTTCGTTAAAGAAGAAAACAACGCCTGCTGCTTTACCATCAATATCTGGCACCTTAGCATCCAACAATACAAAATCTTGGAAAGAACTTTGCAGGGACATTAATCAAATATTTGAAAGGATGGAAACCACTGCTAGTTCTCATTTAACCGTCAACTCTGAAGCATCGGTTTCTCAACCAAACCGAACCTGTTTTTCTGATACCAACAACAAACAAACCTCTCAATCCATCCGCTGTGATACTGACGCTAATACGTCTTACTCCCGACCCAACTTTGCAATTCGATCAGCACTGCCCCCAATCACTTCCGCAGCAAATAGTCGAGATAATTGGTCAGTCCCAAACAGCTCTAATCAATTGTCATCTACAAATCCCACAACGAATTACAACAGATCCATTTCTCGAAAAACTTCTACTCAGTACGGAGTCACTCATGAAGACGTTTTTGGAGATCCTCATGATGAGGTCCGTCAACTCATCGCAAATACGAAGATCGTTACTCCCAGAACCACGCAACCCGGGGCACAGATGCCAACGGAACGATCTAGAAGTGTGCTCCGGGATGAAAGTTCACCAAGCCATGACGACGTTGGAGGCTGGACAGACTTGGCTAAATTATGTTGCTGTTGCTTTTTTGAATAAATTTGTACTCATCTGTGTAGATTATCAAATTTCAAAATTGTGGTTATATCATGTTTGTTGTTTGAATTTCGAACGCAGAGCATTAAACACTTCAGAATTCTCTAACGTAGCCAGAGTGGCAGGGGAGCAGCAGTAGCCCGTCACTGGCCTGTCAATGAACATGCAGAATAAGGACTTGGCCACGTTTTTGTGCTTTTAAGCTTGTCTTTGGCACTGAAATGGACTCGAAAAGGATTTAAAGCATCTTTTGAAACAATTATTTAGAGGGGGCTAATTTGTCAAATATAATGCTTATATATCAGTAAAAAATTAAAAAAATGTTATAAAAAAAGCAATCAAATTTGATCGCTAGTTGAAAAATGCTAAACATAGGTTTCACATACAATGTATAAGCTCAGTATTAGTTAATTACCCATTACCTTCCTCAAATTTCGTTAGATTAGCCCTCAAAATATTTTTTACTATAAAATATAGCCGAAAGCGATTATTTTTGAGTTTTGTTGAGCTACATGATTTTATGATTCACCAGGTTGAAAATAAGCACTGAAATTCTACCCTTAGCCACCTCTCACATAGCCCATTTGTGCAACCAGTTTAATCATGTTTTGCACTGCTAATTTCTATGTCACGTTTTAAAAGCATTAATAGTAATCAAAATAGGCCTAAAATTAAGTTATTTATGTAAAAAATCATAAAACTTCCAAGTGTTGGAGACTCCGTCCCCAGATCCCTGAAACAGCCCCTTATAGCAGATTTCTGGCTACGCGCCTAAAATGAGCCCTAGGCTATACTGTATGAGCATAAATTCACAGTAAGGTTACAATAACTCGTGGTATTGAGCAGCAGATAATTTTCTAAGCAATGATACTGTCAGCCGCTTCAAAAAAGTGCTCGACTGTAGAGTTAATAAGAGCGAATATCACCGAAAAGTACACTTCACAATTTAAAATCTAAAGTTGAAGCCGTTACTGACTATTTCATCTGATTTCGGGATTATCAAGGGTGTCTTGTTATCTAAATAGACACCTTGAAATAAAACACCCCTAATGACACCGATTACCCATGTCTGCCGGGTATTAAGTTTCAAATTTTTGTGTTATGACGTGTGCACTGCTCCAAACTATTATCTTGTTTAAGTTTATTGCACAGTATTTGTAATGAATCAAGAAGGTGTAATTGCTGGTGTACTAGTAATTTCAATTAACGTATACCAAATAGGATTACACGTATTGCGCTGTACCAAATCAAAATCTTTTCAAATCAAGTCTTTCAGTATACTCGCTTTATTACACCGAAACGTGTAACGAGTTTGCGGGGTCCATTTCCGCGTCACTGCACCCAGGCAACACAGGTCCTTTCGAAGAAATGTCGCAGCGGTGGCGAGCTGTTGGTAACTCTGTGTCCGATTTGACGGGTCCGAGATTTGAACCTCAGCCGTCCCGCTCCAGAGACGAACGCGTTACCTCTCGATCAACAGATCGGAAAAATTGCGCAGTACCATGAATTAAATGATTTTTTTGAGACATAGATTTTGTTTGGAATTTTGTGTTTGTTATAAAGTTTCGCTTGTTACAATCGTCATTTTATATAATTAACCTTAGCTTGATAAAGTCATGGCTTTTTCTCGTCTCATTCAAATGTAAGCAAATATTTACAATAAGAATAAAACGCAAAACTACTTTAGTTATTACCATCTAGTGGTTGCTATAGAAAACTGTGCAATTATCGTAGGTTCAAGTAGCCAATCATTTTATGTTCAGTAAGACTCGATATCGGCTACTAATCAGTAAGTTTTTATGATAAGAGCTTAAGTTAGAACTAGATAAGTTTAGGTCCGGTCTCTTTGCGTTTACTTCTCATTTTACAACTTAAAGTTGTTTTTTTTAAAGCGAACTTAAGTTATAGCAATCTTTTGAACAAGGGCGTATTTACACAGGATTCAATTTTCGGTCGCTTTTGTCCGTTTTTGTCCGTTTTATTTTTCCATGAAAAAATATGCATTTTTTGTTCGCATTTTTGTATGTTGATATCCGCGTTAACCAGAATGCCACGCACTAGACAAAAGTTTTTCGAGAAAATTTTTGTTTTGAAAAGGGGTTGCAGCTCGATTTTGAAATAACGTACAAAAACGGCAAAAGCGGATGCAAACCGAATTTTGAGTAAATTCTCATTAAAACAACTCTTTGTATCCAAATTTCTAAACAATAATGTCTACATCAATTGTTTGGCTAAAATTTGTTTTCGATGTTTGCTGGCTAGAGTTTTTAATGCTTACTCGTTTGCTTGCTTGCTGGTCTAAAAGAGTTAAGCAACATTTGGGCGTTTTTGTGTTTTTTTGTTTTGAATTTTATAAACGTTTTCAATTCAATAAGACATTTTGTTTGGCAGAATGGTGGAATGACAAACTAAAATGCCACGAAAGCTTACAGAATGTCCAAGTGCAAAGGCCAATGGTTGGAAGTGGTTTCACCAGCAGCAGTAGCCTATCTAAATACCATTCGAGTAAACGTCCAAACACGTCGTTAGTGAAGAAGACAACGCCTGGTACTTTACCATCAATTAGCTTGTTTACATGAACACGATTCGGCAAAACAAATCGGTCTAAAAATTCAAATTTTGAATCGATGTGTGTTGCGTCAAAATCGAATTATCCGATCGAGTTCAGGCGCGTAGCCAGAAATTCGCAATGGGGGGGCTGTTTGGGGGGTCTGGGGGCGGGACCCCAGCCGCCGGAGGCGAATGGGGGTCTGGGAGCGAAGCCCCCAGCCGCCGGAGGCTGGGGGTTTGGGGGCAAAGCCCCAAGCCGCCGCAGGCACGGGGGTCTGGAGGCGGAGCCCTCAGCGCTCAAAAATTTTGCATTTTTTGCAAAAATAACTTCATTTTAGGGCTATTTTGATTAAAAAATAATGCTTTTAAAACGTGGCTTAGAAATTGGCAGTGCAAACAAGATTAAACTGGTGGCATAAATGGGCTATTTGGGAGGTGGCTTATGGTACAAAATTAGTTCTCTTGTTTAGATGCTGGTAAATTATAAAATCGAATAGTTCAATAAAACTCACTCGGAGAAATCTATTTGTATACAGTTTATAGAAAAAAATAATTGGGGGGGGAGGGGATAATGAAAAGATATTTGAGAGAAATAATTGGTAATTAACTAATACTGAATAGCCCCCCCCCCCCCCCCTTGGCCTATTCCTTAGTTTATAGTATATTTGTTGATGACACCTATGTTTAGCAGTTTAGCATTTTTACACTTGCGATCAAATTTGATTGCTTATTTCATACCGTTTTTCAAAGTTTTCCTTTATTTGTTGGTTTTATTTTTGACAAATTAGCCCCCCCCTGAACATGTGTTTCAAAAGATGTTTTAAGTCACTATTTAGTCCACTCCAGAGCATAAAACAGTCTCAAAAGTGCTAAAAACGTAGTGTTTTTCCCATTCTGCATTTAGGTCGACATGCCAATGGGGGGCTATAGTCCCCCCGCCCCCCTGGCTACGCTACTGATCATATTCAAATAGGCATCTCTGAGAAAACTCCCTTAATCATTCCAATTGCGCGTGATCTGTAGGCCTGTGGGGTATTAAATTTTTGAATTGAACCGTGTAATGTTCCAAGCTATTATTGTGTTTAGGTTTATTGCGTTGTATATGGTAATGAATTGAGAAGGTATAATTGCTGGTTTTCAAGTAATTCCAACTAACCTGAACCAAATAGGGCTATAATACGTATTGCGCTGTACATAAATGACTTTTCCAAGACTTCTGTAGCGTAGCCAGGAGGGGGGCAGGGGGGGCTCTAGCCCCCCCATTGGCTTGTGAAGTATACAAAATCGCACGTTTTTGGTGCTTTTGAGGCCGATTTTTGGTGAAAAATTGAAAACAGCCCCCCCCAAAGGAATTTGGGTGCCGAAGTTGTGAAGTAGATCTCGTGATGCGGTGTGAAAAAGCATTTGAATTTCCGATTTTGGCCGAAAATCAGTCTCAATTTCGGTGAAGACCTTTTTTTTTGGAGACCACTTGTTTTTGGACTGAAAAAACTTTGAATTTCCGATTTTGGCCGAAAAATCAGTCTCAATGTCGGTGAAGACCTTTTTTTTTTTTTTTGAGACCACCTGTTTTTGGGCTGAAAAAACGTTTGATTTCCGAGCTTTTCGTGTGAAACTGATTCAAGAACAATGAAAATTTGGGTCAAGGTCGTTTGCACTTTTCTCACTCTTTCAAAAAAGCCCCCCCTTTTCTAAATCCTGGCTACGCGCCTGTTCAAGACTTACAGTAAAATTTGTACCGTTTTGTATTTTTGTGTTTCGTAAAACGCTTAGTTTATTACCATTGTCATTTTATGTATTAACTTTATTTGATTAAGCCTTGGTTCTTTCTCGTACCATTCAAATATTGGAAGGTAAATATTTACAATAAGAACAAAACACACACTTGTTGCCTTTTAATTGTTGCTCTAGAAAACTGTGCTGTTTGGAAAACTGATCGTAAAGTTCAAGCAGCCGATAAGTTTATATTCAGTGGAATTTCGTATCGGTAATTAATCATTAATCAGTAAGCTTTTGTTATAAGAGTTTAGGCTAGAACGAAATAAAGTTCGGATGGGGTGTTTTTGCGCTTATTACCGGTACTTTTTGCACAGTACAACTTACTGTTTTTTTTTTTTTATTTAAAGCGAAATAAAATTACAGCAATCTTGTAAATAATGGCAAATTTCTTCAGTATTATTTTCGTATGCGTTTTGTACGTTTTGATCAAAAATGTTCGTGTTTTCGAAGCAGCTTTTCGTGTGACACTTGTCAAGAAGAATTATTAGAATGGAGATGGCCGGAAAAAAGCTGCCATTATAAAAAAAAGCCGAGCCGTGATTGGCTGAAAATAGACCAATGAGAGAGCGTCATTAATGCACAATCTTTAAGTTGTACACGAATTCTTTTTGTCGGAGGAGGGCGGGGTTAGAAGTTTTGGTGAAAGTGGCTTCAAGAGCAGATAGATGGAAAGGAGAGCGGCCTTGGGCAAGAATGTAGAATCTATATACTGTCATTGTAATGCTGAGCACAGACAGGATTTTGTAAAAAATGAAGTTCAATGTCTGAATCAGAAGCAAGAGACTGGGCATTAGTCTACGTGGAAGATTTGCACTGAAGGGCAGGAAGTAAGCGTTCCTTGGAAGAAGAGCATGAACGCATCAAATTGGAAAAAAAGTTGTTTAATTCTATCCTGCAGCCTTTGGGAAGTACGACCTACAGTATATACCGACTGTCGCAGTGGCATGAGAATTGATAAATCACGTTGCTTTTCTGTAAAGCAATCAGTATATGTTTGTTGGTAGCGGAGAGAAGCTCGTTGGTTGTGTAAACTTTTACTGCGGAAAAGTACTGTTTGACTTTTTAATGCCTTTTTAAAGAAATACTGTCGCGATCAGTTTTATTGAAGAAATGAGAACTACTTGAGGTAATAAAGAGGTGCCTCAAACCTTGTTCAACTATTCCCGTTATTCACAAAATAGATTGAAACCGTTTGAGTTTGAACAGTTGGCAACCTTGCATCTCGAACTTTCTTGACATCAGAAAAGAGTGACTTCGCAAAATTTCTAGCAGAATAAGGAACGCGATGTTCGATAATCTGCGAGGAATTTTGCAAAGTCATCCTTTTCTGATGTCACAAAAGTTCGAAACGTAGGTTTGCCAACGGTTCAAAGTCAAACGGATACAAAATCTATTTTCCCAAATAAGGAGAATAGTGTTACAAGGTTTAGGACACCTCTTTGTTACCGCAAGTCGTTTTTATTTCATGAATAAAACTGATTTAAAGCAACATATTTTTAGCACTTGAGTGTACGCGCTTAAGATCTATTTTACCGTACATTCAAAACCTTCAGGCCTCCCAAACATTCCGATTCTTGATACTTTTATCCCCTTTTTTCTCCCTTTACGGCTCTGTACTCAGTACACTGTGATATATATAGGTATTCTACTATATTCTCTTACGAGCATATCGAGAAATCAGAAACAACAAAACCGGCCAGTTGGTCGAGCGATTACGCGTTCGTCTCTGGAGCGGGAGGTCTGAAGTTCAAATCTAGGACCGGTTAAATTGGACACAGTGTTGCCAACGGCTCGCCACCGCTGCAACATTTCTTCGAAAGGAGCTGTGTTGCCAGCAGACGCAATGACGCGGAGATGGGCTCCACCCAATTATTACACGCTTCAGCGTAACACACCGAGTATGATGTAAGATTTGATTTGAAAACCGCAAAAATATTATAAAAATCGGGGTGGTCTGTAAAGCCCGATTGGTTCAAATATTGTACTTGGTTTGTTTGTGCGTAGGCCTATGAGCCTGGCACTCCTAGTGTGTCTAACCACACCTCAACGCAGAGCACTCTTCTTTTTTTATTCTGTTTGCAAGTCTTGTCGGGCTGGGTCTCAACAACGTGAAGGCTGCTTGACCCCAATTAGAAATAAGTGGAAAGTGTATTTTCGAACCACACAACAACGCATTGCCAGTTTGGGAATTGAACCAGAAGTCAGCAACTTTTCGATCACAACCCGACACTCTACCAACTGTTATGAGTTGTTTTTACTCGAACGAGCGTGATTGCAAATTTTTAAATATTGAGCAGCTCACCGCCATTTCCAAATGAAAATCTGTATATGCCGCAGAGGCAAAAGAATAGGAGTTTTACTGAAAGTGTTTGGAAGGCTCGTTGCAAGCTTTACAAGAACTCTGGCATTTTATTTTTTAAATTTTAAGTTCATTTTGCGTATTTACAGCAACTGTTTTTTGATTATAGGCTAGAAATATTTTAATTATTATTGAAGCAATGAATTTCTGGGGATCCAGTTTTCCAATTTCTCCTGAGGATGTCAAATTCACTCAGGATTCAGTTGCCATGTGCTTCCAAAATAATGATGAACTTAACAAAACCTGTGAAGAAATTGCAAAAAACAATTTGTCCGTAGCTGTGTTCCCTAGAATAAGAGTGCTGAATATTGACGGAGAGTATTTCAGGTATGCTTGATGAGCAAGCGGTTTTATTTTTAAGAGCAATAAAAATCCATCAGAAACTGCCTCTGATCGTCATTATATCTGCTGCAGCATTATTCTAACTTTTCCTTTGTAAATCTCCTGCATAAAAGGGCTTCAATTGGTCCAAACGCAGTGATAATACAACATAGCAACCAAAATTATGTTGGCTATGATCAAAGCCGTTTAAATAAGAAACTCATAGGGAGTAATTGCAGAGTAGCCCCGTGAAAAGGGTCTTCTGTTTGCATCTAATCAAAGGCATTATTTAAGGGCTGAGAATAAGTAAAAAAAACAAAATATTTTATTATTTTTGGACAAATCTTCAAGTCAAAAACATAAGCTTGTGGGCATTAACTATTCTTAGCTCTTAAATCATGGACGTCTTTATGCATTGGTTATCTTAGTGCCCCCAACTTAAATCTGCGCCGGCCATTCATTTATTAATGTAAATAAGATACTAAGTTCTGACTTTAATCATTGAAAGTTTAATCTAATTTGGCATAAAACTAAATCGGCAATTAAATGAGATTTTTACTTTTCGGATGTCTTCCCCTGCCATCATTATAATCTACTTTTAGATTAATAATGTTTGTCTAATCAGCGATGGTGGAATCATTTTTAAAATGGGAGGGGGTGGTGCAAAAGCGGTAACCTGTTTTCCTTGATTACAGCAGCTGCGCATATCGTGTTTCGCGAAGCTAGTAGCTTAACGCAATTTTTGTTGTTGTAGCACCATCAGCTATTGCAAATAACTTATGTAGCTCACAGTTGCGGAAACACTAAGACACGTAACCAGGATTTTGTTGAGTGTGGAGAGGGGTGTTAGGAACATAAACCTGAAATTTGTCAGAGTATCACAGTCACGGGTCTGGGGAAGATCCACCTCTTGCTGGAGACGACGAGGATCAAGGGACATACAGTAGCTCAAATCGCTGGGCAATTTTTAGTTTTTTTTTGGAAAAATATCCATTTTAACGTCATTTGGATGATATTTTTCATGTTCGAGGTATTTGAAAGAACTAAATGCTAACATTTTAGAAAACCTTTCGCAAAATTCAGATACGTAGCCCTTTCAGCCCTTTCACGTCCTGGTCAAGTTTAAAGCCAGTTTGAAAGCATGCATACTTGAGTAAATTTATCTAATAACTTAGCTAAAGGAGGTCGGAATCTTAACCCTCTTAATTCTTCCTCCCTGGTTACGCTAGTGGTAATTACGCATTATTTTCTGTTTCATTGAGGGCGCACTAAAAATCACTCCTAACATCTGCTATATTATCATTAAAAAACTTGTGGCAATTTAGCAATGGAATTATCCATAATAATCGTGAAAGAGCAAGCGTTTCTTAAAGCATTACATGGCGGCTTGCTTTCAAAAGTCTCTAAAGCGCATGTTTGTACAACGTATTAGTTATGAATAGGCTACCAGTTTTAGCAGCAGGCGCGTCGCCACCGCGGGGGCAAGGGGGAATTGCCCCCCCGATTTTCTTTTTTGCCCCCCGATTTATTTCTTGCCCCCCAACGATGTTTTTTTGGAAGGAAAAAGTTGCTGTTTTTGGCCGGAAAAACCGTTTAAATTTGTGATTTTGGCCAGAAAAAGCCTTTGGATTTCGGCGAAGACCTTTTTTTTTTGGAGATCACCTGTTTTTCTCTGAAAATTCGCTTTAGTCCAGTTCAGGAATAATGAAAATTTGGGTCAAATTCAACGCTGGTTTTCAGCTTTGCCCTCCTGATTTTAATTTCGCCCCCCCCCCCCCCCCGATCTCGCGAAGCTGGGACGCCCCTGTTTAGCAGCAAAAGCAAAAAAATTGGAACGCTGCAATGACCTTGCTACATAAGAAAAGCGTGATGGCTGTAAGCAGTTGTTATCAAAAAGATAATCATGGACTAATCATAAGCCACGAAATAGGCAGGTCTATTAAACCTAAACCGATTAAGCACCACTTCTAACACGAACACCCCAATCGGGGATAGAATCGATCTTATTACATGCCTATTATGAACTGTGGCGCAACCAGAAGAGAGCCAAGGGTGGATTCAGCTCTCCCTTAGCCAAGCCACTTCAAAAATTTAACTCAAAAAACAAACGTTTTAGACGTATTTTCGATTTTATGTGTAAGTAAAGAGGGGTTGGGAAAACAGAAAAGAATTAACTTTGGGTTTAAACCCTCCCAAACAAAATCCTGGTTGCGCGCCTAATTATGAGAAATTACGTAACAAATAAATTTATTTTTATTTATTGTCTCAAAAGTCAGTGCCTTGAGTAGGATCTACTATACTCCCCACCCATCCAGTTAAAAAAGCGTGAGTGGCCTGCGTGGGCTCTCTCCTGATTTTTCCTTCTATGAAATTAAGTTGTAAATACATTTATTCAAATGTATTACTCTAGAAATAAACTTGTTATTGGGCCCTTTTTGAAATAAAGTGGAGGTTTTTGGCCCCTCGTCCACCTGGTTCCTCCACCTTCGTTTGCCTTTTGATGCAGTTGCAATGAAAGTAAACTCTGCTTTGGTGTGGTTAGACAGATGCAGAGTGCCTAAGCTAAGAAGTTTTTCTTAGTCTTTTTTGAAAACTGAAGCATTGTGCTCTTTGCAGTGTGGATAATCGCCGATTATACGTCTTTCGGGTTCTGAATGTTCTTGGATTGCTTAAGTGGATTCAAGTAAAAAAGGTTAATCATTTTGAGCGAGAGAAGACGACGGAAAATGACGGATGTCATGTCCGCGTTCGGTATCGACAAGACAACAATGGTCGTTGGATGCGACCAGAAACTTACAGACATTGCTCTTGCTATGAAGGACAAAATATGCGGTTGCCCAGTAAGTTAATTAACGTGACGGTGTTTTTTTGGGAGGATTAAGTGGGGGATGAGATAGCAGTCATCTAATAACTTATATCTGATGACTTATTACAGAGCTACACCTGCAAAAAAGATACATTTTAAGAAAAGGTAGTAACTCATTTTTGGTTCAATTTGCTGCTCTGATCACGCTGCCTAAAGTTAATTTATACCCGAGGATATTTTTGTGACTTGTAGCTCCTTGGATCTTCTCCAACAAATAGGTATTTTAATAAAGTCAGCTTATCTATGGCAAACAAAAAAAACTTTTCCTAACAATTAGATGCAATGCATATTTATATTTTATACAAGAACAAAGAACCCTATTGGCTTTTTTGTGATAAATACTTTTTTGAAAAGAATTTTTTACTGTAGACTAAAATGACCAATTCAGTTTAATATAGCTTGGGAAGAGAGGTTGTCTTGACTAACCATAGACAAATTATTGCCAATACTGACACGCAACTAATCATTATCATAATCACTTTATTTACATTATTTACAAAAATTACGCTGAACGTTTTCTGCAAAGCACTATGCCCTTGTCAAAGCATCTAAACACATATAATGAACTACTAGTTTTCACATAGAATAAAATCAAAATTAATTAACGCTTTCGCTGACTTTTGCTGTCGTTAAAAGTTCGAATTGAAACCAACTAATTATGTCAACACATGCGGTCAGGCAAATGAAACAGTGTAGTTAAACGTTGGACAAACGGGCGAAAAAGTTTCCTAAAGTTGTCATAATAAATATTTAAGCAGCTGTTGTGGGTAATTTTCAAATTACTGTCCAGCCAAAATGACGATAAAAATTATTTAAATGACGATAAAAAATAAAAACAATCTTGTTAAAAATATTTTGATTGATTCGGTAGTGTTTGATCGTATACTCGTCGTTTTGGCTGACAGTAATTTGAAAATTACCCACAACAGCTGCTTAAATATTTATTATGACAACTTTAGGAAACTTTTTCGCCCGTTTGTCCAACGTTTAACTACACTGTTTCATTTGCCTGACCGCATGTGTTGACATAATTAGTTGGTTTCAATTCGAACTTTTAACGACAGCAAAAGTCAGCGAAAGCGTTAATTAATTTTGATTTTATTCTATGTGAAAACTAGTAGTTCATTATATGTGTTTAGATGCTTTGACAAGGGCATAGTGCTTTGCAGAAAAATTCAGTTTAATACTTAAAATAATCTTGTTCATAAATAGCGTTTATAACGCTTGAACTTCTGAGGTATGGGGCTGCGTTTTGCCGATGCTTCTTTACCAAAATTTGGGCGTTTTTGTGTGTGTTTATTTTTTATTATTTTGAATTTTAGAAACGTTTTCAATTTAATAAGATATTTTGTTTGGCAGAATGGTGGAATAACAAACTAAAATGCCACGTGAGCTTAGTGAACGTTCAAGTAGAAAGGCCAATGGTTGGAAGTGGTTTGATCAGCAGCAGTAGGCCTTCTGAAAATGATTCGAGAGAACGTCCAAACACTTCGTTAGTGAAGAAGACAACGCCTGCTGCTTTACCGTCAATATCTGGCAGTTTAGCATCCAACGAAACAAAATCTTGGGAAGAATTTGCTTGGGGCAATAATCAAGAATTTGAAAGGGTTGAAACCACTGCTAGTTCTCATTTAACCGTCAACTCTGAGGCACGGTTTTCTCAACCCAACCGAACCTATTTTTCTGATACCAACAACAAACAAACCTCTCAATCCACCCCCTGTGATACTGACGCTAATACATCTTATTCGCAATCCAACTTTGAAATCCAGTCAACTCTGCCCGCGATCACTACCTCTACAAATAGTCGAGATGATTGCTCAGTCTCAAACAGCTCTAATCGATTTTCACCCACAAATCCCAAAACGAATTACGACAGCTCCATTTCTCGAAATACTTCTACCAAGAGTGAACAAATCTCTCAATCCACCCGCTGTGATATTGACGCTAATACATCTTACTCCCAATCAAACTTTGGAATCCCGTCAACATTGCCACCAAACACTTCTTCCTCAAGTATTCGAGATGATTGCTCAGTCCCAAACAACTTTAATCCATTATCATCAGAAAATCCCAAAACGAATTACGACAGCTCCATTTCTCGAAATACTTCTACCAAGAGTGAACAAACCTCTCAAACCACCCGCTGTGATATTGACGCTAATACGTCTTACTCCCAATCAAACTTTGAAATGCAGCCAACTCTGCCCCCAATCACTACCTCGGCAAGTATTCGAGATGATTGCTCAGTCCCAAACAACTTTAATCCATTATCATCAGAAAATCCCAAAACGGATTACAACAGCTCCATTTCTCGAAATACTTCTACCAAGAGCGAACAAACCTCTCAATCCACCCGCTGTGTTATTGACGCTAATACGTCTTACTCCCAATCTAACATTGAAATGCAGCCAACAGTGCCCCCAATCACTACCTCGGCAAGTATTCGAGATGATTGCTCAGTCCCAAACAACTTTAATCCATTATCATCAGAAAATCCCAAAACGGATTACAACAGCTCCATTTCTCGAAATACTTCTACCAAGAGCGAACAAACCTCTCAATCCACCCGCTGTGATATTGACGCTAATACATCTTATTCCCAATCTAACATTGAAATCCAGCCAACAGTGCCACCAACCACTACCTCGGCAAGTATTCGAGATGATTGCTCAGTCCCAAACAACTTGAATCCAATCTCATCAGCAAATCCCAAAACGGATTACAACAGCTCCATTTCTCGAAATACTTCTACCAAGAGCGAACAAACCTCTCAATCCACCCGCTGTGATATTGACGCTAATACATCTTATTCCCAATCTAACATTGAAATCCAGCCAACAGTGCCACCAACCACTTCTTCCTCAAGTATTCGAGATGATTGCTCAGTCCCAAACAACTTGAATCCAATCTCATCAGCAAATCCCAAAACGGATTACAACAGCTCCATTTCTCGAAAAACTTCTACTCCGTACGGAGTTACTCATGAAGACGTTTTTGGAGATCCTCATGATAAAACCCATCAACTTAATGCAAATACGAAGATAGTTTCTACCAGAACCACGCAACCCAGTGTGCAGCAGCCGACGGAAGGACCAGTAAGTCTGCCTCGGGATGAAAGTTCACCAAGCCATGACGAAGTCAGAGGTTGGACTGACTTGGCAAAGTTATGCTGCTGTTGCTTTTTCGAATAAACTTGTTCTCACTTTTGCACATTTTCAAATTTAATGATGTTCATTTCATTTTTGTTATTTGAAGTACGATATGTACCACTATACTCATAGCAGGGATTTTAACCGATCAGTGATCGAGTAGATAGAGCGTCTGCTACTAAAGCGGTAGACTTGGGTTCAGTTCCCGATTGGGTCAAACCAAAGACTATAAAAATTGGTATTCAAAGCTTTCCTGCTTGACGTTCAGCAATTGAAGGGACAGTGTGAAGCCTCCACCGTGTGTGGTAGACAGTTGGGCAGGTGGCAGCTTGACTCGAAGACCGAAAGATACCTTCGCTGTCTTTTGGCCAAGGCAACTTGGTGAATAAAATGTAATCACATTACATTACATTAGTATGAAACACTGCAACAGCGCTAGGCTATATTTGAGCATGCATAGTTTTACAATGGTGCCAAGTAGGTGATTTTCTAGTGATCTAATCTATGCAATAATATAGTGTACTATTGTTAAGTTGCAAAGTTTGAATTCAGCCTCTTCAGAAAAGTGCTCAACAGCAGTGCCTATAAAAGTGAATATCATCAAAAAGTATACGTCACAACTTTAAAATTTAATACCCTACTGAGTACCGAGTATTTTATCTGGAGGTGGGATTATCAAGAGTGTCGTATTCAAATAGGCATCTATGAGAAAACACTTTTAATCATTCCAACTACGCGTGATCTTTAGGCGTGTAGGGTGTAAAATTTTTGAATTGAACCGTGCAATGTTCCAAGCTATTATTGGGTTATATTTGGTAATGAATCGAGAAGACATAATTGCTGGTGTTCAAGTAATTCCAACTAACCTGTACCAAATAGAGCTATAATACGTATTGCGCTGTACGTAAATGACTTTTCCAAGACTTACAGTAGATTTTGTACCGTTTTGTATTTTTGTGTTTCGTAAAACGCTTAGTTTATTACCATTGTCATTTTATGTATTAACCTTATTTCATAAAGCCGCAGTTCTTTCTCATCCCATTCAAATATAAGAAAGGTAAATATTTGGCAATGCCCCCCCTCCCTTTGGGTTGCCTGGATAGTACTGTAGCGTCAGCTCCAACGTAGCCGCAAGTGAAAGATTAATCGGAGCAATTGGTTAATATTAACTCAACCCGGAGAGTAGCTCGATAGGTTGTTCAACCGAGCCGGTCGACCGCATAGGGACGCGTTCTTTTGACACGAACGTTACAATGGCGAGCACGCCAGGACGTTGGAGTGGTGGACGCTCTCCCTTGCGCTGGTTGGAGACGTGGATATGTCGTCGCCAGCGTAAAGGGAGGGGGATGATGTAGCATCAGCTCCAACGTAGCCACAAGTGAAAGATTAATCGGAACAATTGGTTATTAAGTCAACCTGGAGAGTAGCTCGATAGGTTGTTCAACCGAGCCGGTCGACCGCATTGGGGCGAGTCCTTTTGACACGAACGTTACAGTACAATTAGCATAGAGTAGTATGCAAAATTGCGGCATCGCCCCCCCTTCGTAACTTGGGCAGAAAGTTTGAGCACATAGAAGGACAGAATCTGGGTAGAGACCCGTTTTTTTTGTTTTTTTTTGGTCTTCACCTAATTTTGGGCCAAAAACCGGACTAATTTTGACTGAAGACTTTTTTGGTTTTTATTTGATCTTCACCTACTTTTGGGCAGGAAAACTGACTGATTCTGAGTGGAGAAAGTTTTCTTTAGGTCTTCATTATTTTCTAATTTCCTGGGCCTCCCCCACCTTACTAATTTTGACTGAAGATTCGAAAATCCTGCGTACACTACTGTCAACCTTCTACTGTTTTTGTTGACACACTCAATAAGTGTTTTATTTTTTGTGTTGGTCGTATTCGCTCGAGTTTATGTCAGTGGTTCTTCGTCTACTATATTCTCCGAAACTTTCACCATGGCACGTTTTGTAGTCAAACCTACGTTACGATCAAACTGGCCAAGCAAAATTAAATCCTTTGTAAGATACCGCAGAAGACTAGCTAATAGCCATCTTAGGCAAAGAAGCTGCTTTTTACCTAAGATGGCTATTAGCTAGTCTTCTGCGGTATCTTACAAAGAATTTAATTTTGCTTGGCCTGTTTGATCGTAACGTAGGTTTGACTACAAAACGTGCCATGGTGAAAGTTTCGGAGAATATTGTAGACGAAGAACCACTGACATAAACTCGAGCGAATATGACCAACACAAAAAATAAAACACTTATTGAGTGTGTCAACAAAAACAGTAGAAAGTTGACAGTAGTGTACGCAGGATTTTCGAATCTTCAGTCAAAATTAGTAAGGGGGGGAGGCCTAGGAAATTAGAAAATAATGAAGACCAAAAGAAAACTAGTTGATGATAAAAACACTGAAAACTGCACATAATTACTGTATGTCAAAACCGATGCGTCAGAGCAGTTCTAAAGTTAACTTTCAGAAGATTTCAATAAACGCTATTGTTATGCGTTGTAAGGTCACAATAAAATAATAAATTTCTGCTGTTTATAATGGTGGTATTCCTGTATAGAAATTAAAAATACCCATCCAAACTTGAAAAGCTTTGCGCCACATCTAAACTTCATGTTAAAAGTTTAAAATTTCATACATAACATTTTTTCGTGAAACGGAACCATTTGAAAGGTTCAGAGGTAAAACTTTTTGAAATGTCAAAGCAAGGGACACCCTATTGCACAAGCATGCCTTAGCAGCAAAAACTTTGCCATTAACTCTGAAAGAAATTCTATCAGATTGTGTGAAAATGGTTAATTTTATAAGAAGCCAATTCATTAATCATCGTCTCTTCAAAGCGGTCTTTAAAAAACTTGGGTTAGATCATGAGGTTCTTTTGTATCATTCAGAAGTGCTTTGACCCAGAGTTGTAAACGGGCCGACTAGTTCAGGCTCGAACCCGGCCCAAACCAAAAAATTTAAGCCCGAACCTAGCCCGAACCCGAAAACTAATTTGAAACCCAAATCATGCCCGAAAAAAACCCGAAAGTTAAGTTAGGTCTGAAAAATTTAGCATTGTTGCCAAGTTGTTTTGATTATATTTTTGTGCACTTAAGACAAAAACCACGTCTTGGGCTCGAATTAAGCCCAAAATTTTTGTCAACTTTAGGCCTGAACCTGACCCGAAAATCCCGGCCCGACTTACCACTCTGCGTTAGCTGTCTAGAGACAAAATTTTAAAACGATTACAGGAGCTAGAATAAGAGTTCTCATTGTTTCCGAAAGAAAAAAAACAGTCTCCATGCTGGAAAAATTAAACCTGAATCATTTTTGTGCGGTCTATCCTACTCGGCAGTCATTTTCGATCATATCAACAACGTTAATCGTGCTATGCAGGGACCAGGTGTGACAATAATGGATGCAGCTGAAAAACTGAACAGGTTCTTGCTCAAGCTTTCTCTTTGAAAATGTAAATTGGAAGTAGGCAATTATGTTAACTTTCCATTGTTAGAAGATCTTACTTTGAAGGATGAAACTCGGAAAGAAATTGGCATTTTTATTTCTATGAGAAAGGATTTTGTTCACACTTGGATACTCTACAAACTTCCTTCGAAGGCTATTTTAATTTGGGTTGCTTGAAGGATGAAGCATGGATTCGAAATCCTTTTCTCATTGACGTAAACAGTATTGATGACGAATATTCCAACAAAGATGACCTTATTGATTTGAAAGCTGAAAAACTTTTACAGATTGAATTTATAAATGACACCTCTCTGGAAAAATTTTAGTGCTCTTAACAACATTCCTACCAATCTCTGGCAAATCAAGCAATTAGCACTCTGATTCCATTTGTAACTACTTGCCGCTCCGATGCTGCATTTTTGGCTCTTGTTACCAGTGATGGGCACAGCGCCGCTGTTCACCAGCGGCGCTACTAGCGCCGCCACTTTTTCAGTAGCGGTAGCGGCAGCGCCGCCGCTTTTCTTCGTCACCAGCGACAAGCGGCAGCGCTGCTGCTTTTTTCTGGCAAAAAAACGGCAGCGCTTCAGCCCTGTTTTTTAAGCAAATTTTCTGCCGCTACTGCTAATAAACTCCTTCCAAGACTTTTTTCGATTTAAATTTTTACGCGTTACCATTGGGAGTCGTTACTATTTTTTTTTCACTCTGCTTTTGCTACTACATTATTTTAGTTTAGTAGAACAAATAATCCTACCTTTGTGACGTTTTGTCGTTGTTTAATAAAGGCGAGTTTTATCGTACGTGGTCCTATTTTTTGTGAACCAAAATTCAACAAATAATGTGGTCTGGTACTGGGCCAAATTACACTCTGTGTGTAAATTAACTTACAATCAATGCGTTGGTAAAGTTTATCACTTGCCATCGTTTTGTGAAAATTGCAAGCAACTGAAACTCCACATAGAACAAGACCAATCATTTTTTATGAAAGCAAGTAGTAAGTACTGATGCTACTTGACAGTCGGTTTCTTACACTCTGTTCTTACTCGTACAGAATGCACATACACACTAGACAGTAGACAGTTGATTTTGATGCAGGTGTTCTTCGTTATTGTCAAGAGATACTGTATGAAATCGGTTTTATTGAAGAAATGAGAAGCACTTGTGGTAATCAAAAAGTCTCCCAAACCTTTTTCCACAATTCCGAATTCCTCTTATTCGCGAAAATACGTTTTAATCTGTTTGACCACTACCATAGGTGGGCAAGGTAATGGAAAACGTTAGCTTCGTTAACCACTAGTCCGTTAACAAACTTCACACCTCCGTTAACGTTAATCCGTTATTTTCAGCTTTAATTAATTAACGGAAGTTAGAAAAGTCTTTTAATTCGTTAACATTTCGCGTATAATTTACATTTCTTTTTATTTACTTGCTTCTAGAACACGTATTGACGCTGTTGAGCTGATTGTAAGGAAATATTTATAGCTATAGTGGTCTTTCTGTGTTTTGGAAGTTACATTTTACAGTCTAATATAATTTCAAGATAAAAATACGTTCAACTGCACTAACGAAGCTGCGATCGGAAAATCTTTGGAAATTGCGAACAGCGATAATTAATAGATCTTATGAGGCTGCAGCTTATTATTTGCCACAAAAAAGAGCTCTTTTCTTCGCTTTCTTCGATAAAACTCATGCAAATACGCACCAAGTGTTACCAGTGCAAACTGGTTTGTACCGGTACGATGAATGAGTGGTGCTAGATGTTAACGATAAAAACCTTAACAAAAGTTAACAGAACTTAACGGAAGTTAATTTAGTCTGTTAACATGAAAAAACTTTTTAATGGATTAACTAGTAAATGAAAAAGTTAGCTTCGTTATTAACGGATTAACGATTAACAGACTTGTGCCCACCTATGACTAGAAATTCCAGCTAATTGGCAACTCTGCTTTTCGCAATTTCGTAAAATCACAAACGGCGTACTTTACTGTAGATCAGTACTGGTAGCCTAGGATTACAGGTTCCAGTGACAACAGCCAAGTTTTCAGATTTCGTGATAGCTAGGCTACTCACTGCTTCTAGTTGATAATCGCGTTTCTTAGTTTGCAAGAATTTTTGCAAAATTAAGCCTTTTGTAATGTCACAAAATTGCGAATGCAAGGTTGACAATGGCACGGAATCAAACGAATTAAATCGTATTTTCGCAAATATAGGAAATTGTAGAAAAAGGTTTGGAGTACCTCTTTGTTACCTCAAATATTTCTCATTTCTATAAAACCGATTTCGAGCAGTATCTAACGAAAATGCGATAGTTATAGTTGGATAAATTGCTGTAAACTTGCAGCAGGCCCGACGCCTCGGGGGCATTCCGGGGCTGTGCCCCCCAAATCACTGCTTGTGCCCCCCAAACAAGAACTGTGCCCCCAAGCGAGGATTGTGGCCCAAAAAAAGTAACAGGCTCGGTGCCACTGAAGTGCAGTTTGAGGCCTGAGACTCCCAAGATACTGGTTATCACCCCAGAATTCGTGAGCAAGAACTGTTTTTTTGCAAATTTTGTAATAAAGATTCTTTTTTTGTGGTTTCACCCCGGAATTCGTGAAAATTCGCACATTTTTTTAGATGAAAAGCTTTTTATTTTTTTTTTCACTCCAGAGTTCGTGAAAATCTGCGCATATTTCGAGATACAAACCTTATTTTTTTGGTCCGCACTCTCGGATTCGAAGTATTAAACTTTTTGTGCCTCCTCAAAATTTGTTTATGACCCCCAGTCACGCTATTCTGGCGCCGGGCATGACTTGCAAATCGCAAAGATGGTTTTTCGCGATATTACTCCAAAATGCTGGCATTGAGTAGGACAAATAAGTTGTTGGCTATTTGGTCACAGACCACAGTATACTTCGCGCACTGCAAGAAGAACAGTAACTACATCAATGCATAGCAAAATAAATTTTGCTACAACATTGAACAGTAATACTGAGAATTAAATTTTTAGTGCGCTGAAAATTGAACTAATAAATCGAACTAGGTAATAAATATGTTTGAAAGATAATTTAGTTATGGAGTTATACTTTCGAAAAAATACGTGTAACGTGAATCGCATTGTGAATCATTTACTTAACATGTATCTCTATAGCAGCGAGTAGCATGTTGCCCCCGCTATAGAATATGTCATTACTGCGTACGTATCTCCTCCGAGTTCATAACCACGAGTTCTTTACGGCTCAGTCTGCTTTTTTTATCAAAGTTGGATGAAATCACCTCAGGGATGTTAATCACTTACCATTTCTACAAAATTCCCAGAAATGTTTGTAACTCGGTCGATTGATAAATTTTCCTGTTATATGATTGATTGATTGATTGATTGGTGCATCTTTATCCTCCTATCACGAGAAAGCGACGGTGCGCTATATTTTGGACGAATCCGCACCCGCTTAGGAGTTGACCATTTTCCAAGCTTTCCTGTTAACGTTTTGATTTCTTCCCACGTAAATTTGCTGCTTGTTCGAAGCCACCAAGCAGAGATAATTATCGTAAAGCGTCTTATCCAAGGACGCAACAACGTGACCGGGGTGCGGGTTGAACTCATGATCCTGCGATCAGAGTCGTCGTAAAAACGACGCCTTTACCCATTCAGCCACGCCTTTACCCATTCAGCCTTTACCCATTCAGCCACGCTATATCTCTTCACAAGGAATTATTTTAGTGGTTTGAGGGCCGAGCGAGTGATAAAAACATTGACTACTTCAGAACTATAAGAGCCGGGACAGAAGTGTACATAAGCTAAAAGCTGTATGCCATTCAAAAAACAAGCATTTCAAACCGCTGGTTTGACCAACCAGCGTTTTGAAATGCTTGTTTTTTTGGAAGGACCAGGCCAACAACCAATTGAATTGTGATTTGCTTACTTATTTTACCGTTTAAGTCTGCTTGCTAATGCCGATTGTAACCTGTACCAATACTTTAAAAGCTTGAATTGTAACTTTCGCAAATACAGTTGAAATTTTACTATTGGGTACCGTGTTTGTATGCCATCGTTCTTTTTGCGAGATATTTTTCTAAAGTAGCGGCAGCGGCCGCTGTTTTGTATGCAAGTAGCGGTAGCGGCAGCGGCGCTACTTTTTTATTTAAGTAGCGACAAGCGGCAGCGGCGCTGCTTTTTTTGCCAAATAGCTGCAGCGGCAGCGCCGCTACTTTTAAAGTAGCGGGTGCCCAGCTCTGCTTGTTACTATAAAAACGAAACAGAACAATCGTTTGGACGTTCAACATGAGATGCGTGTAAATTTATCAAAGACCTAACCACAGTTCAGTGTTTTGATGCAAAAAAGCTAACAACAGGCTTTTCATTAAATTGCACCAGTACACCTGTATTCGTTTGCAGTTGCTTTTTTGATTGTAGGATACTTAAGTGAAGTGCTGGTATCTTCGTATCTGTACATACAGTATGCTGGCTCTCGAAACGCGCGCAGTTCGCACCACTACACCAACTTGAGTGGAGGACAATATATTTGGAGAAAGACCGTTGCGATGCTTAATGGCGGTTTCTAAAGACAAAAAAACACAGCCTAAACAGGCGCGTAGCCAGGATTTGGAAAAGGGGGGGGGGGGGGGCTATTTTGAAAGAGTGAGAAGTGTGCAAACGACCTTGACCCAAATTTTCATTGTTCTTGAATCAGTTTCACACGGTTTGTCCGAAAATTGAGACGAAATTTCTCGGAAATCTCGTCTCAATCTCGATTTTTTCCGCCCAAAATCAGGTGGTCTCCAAAAAAAAAAAGGTCTTCACCGAATTTGAGACTGATTTTTCTGCCCAAATCGGAAATCCAAACGTTTGAGGAGGGGCTGTTTTCCTATGGGGGGGGCTGTTTTCAATTTTTCACAAAAAATCGGCCTCAAACCCACCAAAAAGGTGCGATTTTGCATACTTCACAAGCCAATGGGGGAGCTCGAGCCCCCCGCCCCCCCCCTGGCTACGCTACTGAGCCTAAAATACAGTGAACATAAAGTGCTAAATTTGAGAGGGCAAACGTAAACAACAAGCAACTAAACATACCGAATAATTTCATGCCAGCAGTATAAGTTCAAGAAAGGTAGAGCAGGGAAACGAACACAGCGTCTAAACAATAAAATAAACAAACTTATTCCTGATTCTTAATTTCGGGCAACTATGAACATTAAACAAATATAGCAGCAATAAATACATTCGTATATACTCGTATAAATCTAAATCTAAAGTGTAAATCCAAGTCCAGCTGAATATTAGAGGCGTGCAGAAAATGAGTCGCTGCAGTCACAGTACACGACTCAGTACTAAGCAAGCGCCAGATCAGAAAAAGAACAAATTAATGTCAGAAACTTGTACGTGAAACGCAAAAGAGCATTGTGGCTAGAGTGTAAAACGCTGCAAATTATGAACTTGTTTCAGGTAGCTGCTCAATTAAGTCGAATCGGGCAAAGAATTCTTGAATAGACTATGCATTAAAACAAAACAAAGCTTCTAGGTTCAAAACTAAGCAAAGTTTAGATTCGAAAATTACGTAATGATAACTGAAGAGAAGTTTACAAATTTTTACACAAGTAATGGCTTTGAAGTAGAAGCATTACATGATAAGTTAACTTCTGCAAATTAAATCACAAAGTACTGTTATACTAATACATTCAATAATACAAACATGACGTAACACTGATTGTTCTTCAATGTAAAATGTTCTGATTGAGCAATTTGTAACTTAATAGTACTTACCATATTGCATGTAAAGCTCGCTAGCATGTGTAAAAGTAAGCGTTGTTTACCGAAGTATTTGTTAAAGGTCGGTCATACAAATCTAAGGTTCCGTAAGCTAACCACAAACCTTTCCCCAACCCTAACTTAAACCCTAATTTTCACTCTTTAAAAAGTAACTTAAATGAAAAATGCACGTATAAGTATTTCTTATTTTCTCTTTTTACGAGATACTTCTTTAACTTAAAAATTTTTGGTGATGTAGTCTCTATGCCTAAAACGAACCTTTGAGCGGGCTTATTAAAATTTGCTTAGATTTTAACAGTTCAGATACTTGGCCAGTGACGCAATTGTAGAAGAGGTATGTCGAAAGGTAAACATTTTTTTTATAAGGGATTGCAAAAACACTACTTTTATTTTAATTTTGCATCAATTTTGATAGTACGTCCCGCGTGAAAACAATTAGGATCAAGACATACCGTGGCATGGTGCAACAGGTAAACCATTATTTGAGCTACTGCCACGATAGCAAGATTATTTAGTTCAACTCTCACCAGCATATGTGCGTTAGTTTCTTAGATTAGTAAATGCCTATAACTTTAACACTTTTGTTTGTTTTGTTCCAAACGACGAATTTATAGCAAAAATAAATTTAAATTCAACCACAAAATAGACATACTACAGGTTATTCCGAGTAACTTGGGCCTACATGTGTCTACCGTAGCAAGAAAGGAGGTAGACCAAGCCTACCCGCAACGGCACCTTTGGCTATCGACGCCTGACATGCATTGAGAAATGCGTATGGTATAATGTTAAAGCATATTTGAAACATGCTGTGCATTGCCGCTTCACCAGTTTCTATGAAAGCTTGTTGCTACTGCAGCATGCATAATTCAGATTCCGAAGTATGATCAGTGATGGAGTACTCGAGTACAGTACTCGTACTCGAGTACAACTCGAATACCATTTTTTGAGTACTCGTACTCGGAACCCCAGGTACTCGGTTGGTACTCGTACTCGAAGGTCAATGTACTCGGTACTCGATCAAAAAAAGAGCCGAGTACATGAGTACATTTGGCCTTTGCTAAAAGTAATAAAGAAAATGAATTTTTGATAGTAAACTGCAGCCAATAACACCCGCTAATTTATTGAGTTGCTTTTGCTTGAATTCGTGCAGACCGCAGCTGAGCAAACAGCTTTTTAATGGTGAGAACGAGCGAAATCAAGCGTTGGAATGTGGTAAAGTGATTGGGTCGACAGCGCATAGTATTGCCTTTCTGCTGCAGAAAACGTGTGAAAGTTGCCGCAAATTTTAATTTATTTGGCAATTAAAATTACATACCACAGAAATCGAGCCATGCGTGTTACAAAGTCGACATCAGTTGGGTTAGCATTTTACGGTTTCACCTCAAATGTTGATAGAATATTTTCTATGGTACATGTATTACTGTAATCTCCCAATCCCAAATAATAGTTTTACTGTGGTAATGGAAGGGGTATCCGAAAAAGCATAGAGTTAGATTTGGAGGCAATATTTTCAGTGTTAAATTTAGGTCAGATAGAGATAGTTTAGTTGCATAGTTATTCTGTAGCTGGGTTGCAGCTGTAGGCAAAATTTTACTTTTTTTTGGAAGAAATTGATAAAATAATAAATCAAGTCTGTTGATAACGCATGTAAAATGCGTTTGAAATATTAATATGACTAAGCACTGATAACGATTATTTTATAAAAATGGATGTTAGATCTGAAATTAAATAATAGAACAGTTAACAGGTAAATATACACAATAAAAATACCGCTATAAATTACAGCTGTAGCTAGTAGCTGATATTAAATGGCAGCATTGTTTTACAGAGGTGGAGTCCTCGAGGACGTCCTTGGCCTCGAGGACACATTTTCAAGTACTTGGCCTTGGCCTCGAAGCCTCAAGTCCTCGAAAATTGCCTTGTCCTCGGCTCGAAGACAGCACTAGTTTTTGAATGGTTAAAATTTTGTAGATCGGCTGAAAAATAATTTTCTAGACCGTTTTTTTTGGGGATCGACGGAAAAAAAAAATTTAAGACCTTTTTTCTTAAGAAAAGACTTGCATTTGTGTCCTTGGCCTAACCTTGAGAATTCCTGTCCTTAGCCTCGGATTTTTTTGTGCCCTTGGCCTTGGCCTCGAGCCTTGTGTCGTCGACTCCACTTGTTATTTTATGCTCACATTATTTAGTCACCTCCTTTGAAATGCAGCATTATTTCGAGAACATTTACTATGTACTACGTCATTTGCAGTTTAGTGTTACAAGTTTTTGGTAGTCTTTAATTAAATGCGTAGGAGAGTACAAGTTCGTTAATGCGTTAATTACGAAGCTAACTTTTTCATTAAATCGTTAATCCGTTAAAAAGTTTTTTCATGTTAAGGACTAAATTAACTTCCGTTAAGTTCTGTTAACTTCCGTTAAAGTTTTTATCGTTAATATCTTGCACCATTCATTTATCATAATGGTACAAACCAGTTTGGACTGGTAGCACTTGTTGCGTATTAGCACGAGCATTATCGAAGAAAGCGAAGAAAGGAGCTCTTTTTTGTGGCAAATAATAAGCTGCAGCCTCATAGGTCTATTAATTATCGCCGTTGGCAATTTCCGAAGATTTTCCAATCGCAGCTTCATTAGTGCATTTTTTTTTTGAAATTAGATTAGACTGTAAATGTAACTTCCAAAACACAAAAAGACCGCCATAGCAAAAAATTATTCCTTACAATCAGCTCAACAACGTCAATACGTGCTCTAAAAGCGAGAGAACATAAAGAAATGTATATTACACTCAAAATATTAACGAATTAACGGACTTTATTAAGTTTCGTTAATTAAAGCTGAAAATCACGGATTAACGTTAACGGAGGTGTGAAGTTTGTTAACGGACTAGTGGTTAATGAAGCTAACGTTTTGCATTAACTTGCCCACCTATGATTAAATGTTAATTGAATATAACATTAAATCGCAAAAGCTCTCAAAAAATTGTTGAGGGTAATCATGTTTGGAGTAGAGGACTTTGAAAGCTTATTTGTGATTGAAAGAAGCATACGGTATACGAGGTGTCGCTATTAAATAACAAAACTGGTGACATAAAGCAATTTTATTGAAGAAAAAATGGCCGTTTTATTTTGTTTCCCCTTTGATGTATTCTCCCTTAGCATCAACACAGCGTTTCATTCGGATTTTCATAAAAAGAAAAAAGAACACGACAACACCCTTAACATAAAAAAAACAATTAACATTGCCTTGAATTTTGATTTTGCTTTATTTTGCTTTTTTAATTCGTGGTGAGTTTACAGTTTTCCAATGCATGGACTGCCTCTTTGTCTCTGGGTCGTCTGGAAAATTCATCTCTCATCGCAGGTACAGTAATCACACTGCCTAAAAATTTTGTGTTTTCTTCAATTTGTTTTGAAATGTCAGCGCAAATCTCTTGGCGTTTTTTTTTTTTTATCGCTAGTTAAAAGCTTTGAAACAACTTGTGCACAGACCTTTGTCATATGCATATTTTCATGCAATACTTGCCACATTGTTTCTTTGTTAATGGACATTCTCTCTGCTATCAGCCAAATACCAAGCCGACGATCTTCTCGGAAAATTTTTTCAATTTCTCGGTTATTGTTAGTGGTTTTTGATATGGTTGGGCGTCGTGAACGTTCATCATCTTCAACATCAGTCCGGCCTTCATGAAATCTTTTGTGCCATTCAAAAACGCTGGTTCTTGACATGCATTCTTTGCCATAAACTACCATCAGAGCTTGAATTTTACCAAAAATTTCAAGCTAAATCTTTGCTCAGTTTTAGAGTTAAACATTTTTCTGCGGATGCAACAAAACTTCTTGCAACAATGAGCAATTTGCTGGTTCTGCAAGCCAAGGTTTTTTCCGACGCTCAAAAAAACGTGCACTTGATTTCAACGTCAAGGTACCAAATTTATTTAAAATATAACAGTAATTTTTTGTGTAACTTGTCAGAAAATTGTCGCCTGCCGTTGTGCGCCTTCTTAACATCCCACTCACAGAAAAAAACGTATTCGTTTATGTTTTTGCGACAAATTTTGAGCAGTAACAACTTAAAAATTTCTTTTTCTAAACTTGTAAAAGTACTCGTACTCGAACTTTTTTACGGTACTCGTACTCGAGTACATTTTTCAATATCAGTACTCGTACTCGAAGTTTTTTGCGGTACTCGTACTCGGAAGTTCAGTACTCGACTCCATCACTGGTAGCAACCAAATTTATGTTGGCTGTGACCAAAGTCGTTTAAGTAAGAAATTCATAGGGAGCAATTGCACAGTAGCCCCATGAAAAGGGCCTTCTGTTTGAATCTAATTAAGGGCATCATTTAAGGGCTTAGAATAAGTAAAAAAAGCAAAATGTTTTTATCATTTTTGGACAAATCTTCAAGTCGAAAACATAAGCTTGTGGGCTTTAACTATTTTCAGCTCTTAAATCATAGACTTCTTTATGCATTAGCCATTACAGTAGTTATCTTAGTGCCCCCAACTTAAATCTGCGCCGGCCATTCATTTATTAATGCAAATAAGATACTAAGTTCTGACTTTAATCATTGAAAGTTTAATCTAATTTGCCATAATTCTAAATCTGCAATTAAATGAGATTTTTACTTTTCAGCTGCCTTCCCTTGCCATCATTATAATCTTCCTTTAGATTAATAATGTTTGTCAAATTAGCGATGGCGGAACCATTTTTAAAATGGGAAGGGGGTGGTGCAAAAGCGGTAACCTGTTTTCCTTGATTACAGCAGCTGCGCATATCGTGTTTCGCGTAGCTAGTAGCTTAAAGCAATTTTAATTGTTATAGCACCATCAGCTATTGCAAATAACTTATGTAGCTCACGGTTGCGGAAACACTAAGACACGTAACCAGGATTTTGTTGAGTGTGGAGAGGGTGTTAGGAACATAAAGCTCAAATAATTTGTCAGAGTGTCACCCTCACGGGTCTGGGGAAGATCCACCTGTTGCTGGAGACGACGAGGATCAAGGGACATACAGTTGCTCAAATCGCTGGGCAATTTTGTATTTTTTTTTTGGAAAATATCCATTCTAACGTCATTTGGATGATATTTTTCATGTTCGAGGTATTTGAAAGAACTAAATGCTAAGATTTTAGAAAACCTTCCGCAAAATTCAGTTACGTAGCTCTTTCAGCCCTTTTACGTCCTGATCAAGTTCAAAGCCTGTTTGAAAGCATGCATACTTGAGTAAATTTATCTAATAACTTAGCTAAAGGTGGTCGAAATCTTAACCCTCTTAATTCTTCCACCCTGGTTACGCTAGTGGTAACTACGCATTATTTTCTGTTTCATAGAGGGCGCACTAAAAATCATTCCTAACATCTGCTATATAAATATAGTCATAGGTGCGCACAAGTCCGTTAATCGTTAATCCATTAATAACCAAGCTAACTTTTTCATTAACTCGTTAATCCGTTAAAAAGTTTTTTCATGTTAACGGACTAAATTAACTTCCGTTAAGTGCTGTTAACGGACTAAAGTAACTTCCGTTAAGTTCTGTTAACTTCCGTTAAGGTTTTTATCGTTAATATCTTGCAGCTTCGTTGTGCATTTGAACTTGTTTTTATCTTGAAATTAGGTTAGACTGTAAAATGTAACTTTCAAAACACAAAAAGACCACCATAGCGATAAATATTTCCTTACAATCAGCTCAACAGCGTCAATACGTGTTCTAGAAGCGAGTGAATAAAACGAAATGTAAATTACAAGCAAAATGTTAACGGATAAACGGACTTTATTAACTTCCGTTCATTAAAGCTGAAAATAACGGTTTTACGGTAACCCTATTCGGTCCAGGGGGGGATCGATTAGCTCCCCCCCTTCATTCATTTCGAAAATTTGTTATGAAGCAGTCAAGCCACAATAACAAAATTTCTTGACTTTTCCTAAAATTTATTGCTTCAACTTTCATTTGTAAAACCTTTGTCGTATGACAACTAGATTCGGAGTTATTAAACGTTTCTCAAGGTCGACCCTGCGTTTCTGGTGAAATTTTTGAAAAATTAATTTAATCCTGTTAGTCCCAATTGTTCTGTCGTAATTAATAATTTTACGCTTTTTCGAATGTAAATCCAGTGACCACTTGAACGGCTTTTGATGCGATCGATGTTCAAAAGGAGTTGTGACAATAGATTTTCATTCACTAGTTTGCCTGAGGCATTATAATTTTTATTATGATTTCCAAAGCTCACAGCTGAATTTCTCAGACAATTTCGTATAATTTTACCAAATTTCAAACTAAGGTTCATTTTTAGCATATCGCTAATAAATAGGAATTGTGATTTAACAAAATAAATGTATTCATTGATAAAAAAATTAGAGACCAACATGAGCGCAAATCCTTTTGTGTTTTGCCTGTATTTTTTTCACATTGTTTCACGTTGGTACTTGGTATATTATACTTGTTACCGCATTTACTAATTTCGTATATTAGATGCTACTACAGGCCTACAGCATGGCGTACTATTGCATATATTACTGAATTTCACATTGATTTTTCATTTGTGGTCTATAATGATAGGTGGCAACCGTGACATGCTGAATTTGAAAAATTTATGTTGTTTCATTACTTTTCAATTTTCGCTTTTATGGGTGTACATTCACCACCAACAAAAATTATGTTTGTAGGTACAAAATATACAAAAGGAGAGCAAATTCCTTACTAACAGACTTTGCAAGTAACAATCCGAGTAGCTGACCACTTAGTAAATGAATTTATACTGGTATTTTTTGTGATCATAAATAACTAAGATATCTAAATTCACTGATGTCGTTGGCAAATTTTTAATGTTTTTAATTTACTGCAACTATCTAACGGCTTTATCGCATACAAACAATATTGCTGGTTCTGGATGTGAGGACCAGGAGCGTATTTAGGGGAGGGGGCCATGGTGCCATGCCTCCCCCTTTGGGTCGTCAGTATAGTATAGTTAGCATAGAATAGTATGCAAAATTGTGGCATGCCCCGCCCCCCCCTTTTTGTAACTTGGGCAGAAAGTTTGAGCACAAAAACGGACAAAATCTGACTAAAGTCCTTTTTTTTGGTCTTCACCTAATTTTGGGCAGGAAAACGGACTGATTCTGAATGGAGAAATTTTTTTTTGGTCTTCATTATTCTCAAATTTTGGCCACCTTCAAAAATCCTGCGTACGCTAGTGGTGAGGACAATAGAAGTAGAATAGCTTTGAAGATTTTGATCAAAGATGAAAACCGGCAAATAAGTTTCTACCCTTGGGATTATACTATTTTTTTTACTGTTTTTTCTAACTTATTTAGCACTAATCCCAGTAATAACTAAAGTTTGCAACAATTTGTTGTAAAGCCACCTCTGAAATAAAATCTGAAAGATTATCAAGATAAAATCGTTACGATTGAGAATTAGACAGTCTTTGTAGAATGATACGAATAGTGACAAAAAGAACGGTATTTAGATCAGTACAACCATTAATTGTAATTACAATGTTGGAAACAATTGTAATTTTTGCTTTTTACTTCTGAAATCATTTGTAATAATACACTAGAAGGTAAGTCCATTGGGTACTATTATTATAAGATTTTGGAAAATCTTATGACGAGCAATGATCAAATTAATTTAGGTTTTCTTATATAAACTTCATAAAAACTGCAGAATTTTTGAGAAAATTACTCTCCAATATTAGGCAATGTAATCTTTCACAACGTAAGCAACAAAAACAAAAAAATTATTCGAACGGCAAAACCTATTACAAATTATTATTCAAACTATTAATCTAAAAATCAACCAAGAATCCGAATATCAAGTCAGACCAATTCCTTTTTTCTTCTTATAATTCAAAAGTCCGTGAAAAATCGTACAAAAAATAGTTTGAAAAAATTAACATTTACTACACTCCGTCCGACACATTTTGAAAGTTTTTTCGTAAGTTCGAAGTAATTGCATTTTTATTTACCAAGTTCTATACAGTCAGCAAACAAATCGTTCATTCTTCGAGAAAAGGCTGTCGTTTGCTCACCTGTCTACCACACACGGTGAAAGCTTCACATTGCCCATGTTATTGCTAATATCTAGCCGGGAAGCTGGATGTAAATACAAGCTTTTTTCAAGTTTTGGTTTGACCAGACCGGTAATCGAACTCATATTTACTGTATCAGCAGCAGTCACTCTATGCACTCGACTAATGATAAAAATGTTGTTATATAAAAATTTTGTAACAGTGTTGTTATATACAGAACGCTACGCTGCATTTTGATTAGGTTTAGCATTGCCAGATCTACCAGACTGAGAATGAAACCCATAGTACAAGTTTACCAAGTGAAAACTCTTACTATATTATATTAGACTACGAATCTTCAGCATACTAAAAATTACATCAAAATTCAACCAATTTTATTGACGTTTGTTACAGCTATGTCACATACATTTACACACAAAATGTGAATGGGAAAAAATAGTGGTTTGATGCTTGTTCTTTTATCAATTTTTGTACAAAAATACCATATTTTGTAGTGTTTAGCAAAAGGAACTAAAACAGTGACAAATATTCAGCTTGCAATTAATCCAGCAACAAACTAATGACTTAGATATTTTAACACAACAGAAATAACCTTTTAATTTAATCCGTAATTATCTCTTGAGTTACTGAATAAAACTCCTGCTGCGATGCCGCGACACGGCAATCAAACGCTTATTAACATCATGCAGATAAAAAGCGAACCGATCGCTTCTGATAGTCCTTGACGTATGTTCAAATTAATTGAAGATCAAGGTTGCAAATATAATGACAAAAAGTTTGTACTTTTTGTCAGAAAATTGAGCTTCTCATGGAGCAAAAACGGATTTTTTATCTTTTGTAATTCAGGAGTTATTAACGTTTGAATTTGTTGTGTCGAATCGATCCCCCTGAGCCATTAATTAAAAAATTTTGCCTGGGCCGAACAGGGTTAACGGAGGTGTGAAGTTTGTTAACGGACTAGTGGTTAACGAAGCTAACGTTTTACATTAACTTGCCCACCTATGAATATAGTCAATAAAAAACTTGTACCATCATAGCTATGGGATTATCCAGAATTAATCGTGAAAAAGCAAGCGTTTCTTAAAGCAGTACATTTTGGCTTGCTTTTAAAAGTCACTTAAGAGCATGTTTGTACAACGTAACGGTGATGGATACCAGTTTTAGCAGCAAAAGTAAAAAAAAAATTGAAACTCTTCAATAACCTTGCTAGAAGAAAACTGAATGGCTGTAAGCAGCTGTTATCCGAGAAAATAATCAAGAACATTATAGTTGCTAAATTGACAAATACATTAAACCTAAATCGATTAAGCACCGTACTCCTAACACGATTATCACAATTGGGAATAGAATCGATCTCATTGCATGCCTATTATGAGCAATGGCGCAAACAGAAGCGAGCCAAGGGTAGGTTCAGCTCTCCCTTAGCCAAGTCACCTCAAAAATTTAACTCAAAATACAAACGTTTTAGACGTATTTTGGACTTCATCTGTAAGTAAAGAGGTGTTGGACAAACGAAAAATAATTAACTTTGGGTTTAAACTCCCCTTAACAAAATCCTAATTGCATCCTGATAATGAGAAATTACGTTACAAATAAATTTATTTTTATTGATTGTCTCAAAGTCAGTGCCTAGAGTAGGGTATACTATACTCCCCACCCATCCAGTTAAAAAGTGTGAGTGGCCAAAGTGGGCCCTCTCCTACTTTTACCTTTTATGAAATTAAGTTGCAAACAAACACATTTATTCAGATGTATTACTCTATAAATAAACTTGTTATTAAGCCTTTCTTGAAAAAAAGTGGTTCTTGGCCCCCCGTCCAACTTTTTCCGCCACTTTTGTTTACCTTTCAATTCAGTCGCAGTGAAAGTAAACTCTGCTTTGGTGCGGTGAGGCAGACGCAGAGTGCCTAAGCTAAGAAGTTTTCTTGACTCTTTTTTAAAAACTGAAACATAGTGTTTTTTGCAGTGTGGATAATCGCCGATTGTACGTCTTTCGGGTTCTGAATATTCTTGGATTCCTTGAGTGGATTCAGGTAAAAAAGGTTAATCATTTTGAGCGAGAGAAGACGACGGAAAATGACGGATGTCATGTCCGTGTTCAGAATCGACGAAACAAAAATGGCCATTGGATGCAAGCAGAAACTTACAGACATTGTTCTTGCTATGATGGACAAAATATGCGGTTGCCCAGTAAGTTAATTAAGCTGACGGTGTTTTTTTAGGAGGATTAAGTGGGGGATGAAATAGCAGTCATCTAATAACTTGTATTTGATAACATATTACAGAGCTACTACTGCAAGGAAGATACATTTTAAGAAACGGTAGAAACTTAGTTTTGATTCAACATGCTGCGCTAATCACGCTGCCTAAAGTTAATTTATAACCAGGGATATTTTTGAGACTTGTAGCTCCTTGGATCTTCTCCAACAAATAGGTATTTCAATAAAGTCAGCTTCTTATCTAGGCCAAAAAAAAAAACACAACTTTTTCTAATTGTTACGTACAATGCTTTTTTATATTTTATACGAGACCAAAGAACCCAATTGGCTTTTTCGTAATAAATTCCCTCAAAAATAACTTTTTACTTTAGACTAATATGACAAATTCACCTTAATACTTGAGATGATTTTGTTCATAAACAGCCTTTGTAAAGTTTGAACTTCTGAGGTGTGGGGCTGCGTTCATAGGCGTAGCCAGGATTTTTAATTGGGGGGGGGGGGCCAAACCAAAAATCACATGCAATGACGTCACCAAAAACTTTGAAAGAAGAACTTTTTGTGGGGGCAAAGATATCGTAGAATGGAAGATCACTAGCCATGGCCAGGTGTTGGCACGTAACTAAGATCTCGTTCAAGGGAGAGGGCTTAAGCCAATAGTTAAAATGCAAAAATGCCAAAATTGGGAGACGCGTTTGAGTACGGAAAAGTACTGTAATTCAAACGTATCACAGACGGGGGTCTGGGGGCAAAGCCCGCAGCTGCTGGGCGATTTTTCGTAATTTTTTGAAAAAAAAAGCTATTTTAATACCATTGGATCACATTTCGCACGTACTCAGAGCCATATCAAAGTACTAGATTTTTAACATTTGAAAGCCAATTGAAAAAATTACGAGTTGTTCAGTCCTCCTTTTGCTTGCAATTTAAGTCCAAAACAGGTTTAAAATCTTGCATTTTGGGGTTAAATTTTTTACGTGATTTGGCCCAGATAGGGGGAAGTAAAGTGCATTGCCTCCTGCATTATGTGAGCAGTAAATAATATTCAGTCGAATATTTTCTTTAGAGATTATTGTTTGTCATGAAAACAACCACTTGTAGGATTACATCTACGGCAAGGGGGCCCAGGCTCTCTCAATTCAAAAATTTGTTCAATGAGCATTCCCTTTACTGTAGTTAATTTTTTTCAAAAGGATTTTGTTGCACAAAAACTGGCGAGGTGGAGGTGAATTGTTACTGAAAAATGTACTGTAAATAGTTATGCCTGCAAACCTCGTTATTGCCCGGGCGGGATTTACATTGAGTTGAGCCCCTGGCACTTTGGGATTTTTGCAATATTTTCCTGCCAAATTCAGGTGAAGACAAAAAACGTCTTATCTAAGTGCCGGGCCCCTGGTACTGAGCCACATGTTAAATGCGTCCCTGGTTAATGGTTATTGCATTACGTTCATAAAAAGGTTAGATAAGGGTCTCAGTTAGCAACTTTTAGGATAAAACCCCTTCATTTCACTCGAGTTATACGTTTAAATTGGTTGGCAGACATTAAATTGAAAGGGCTTTGGCCCCCTGAAACAATATTATTGTTGAGGGCTCATTTAAATTGGGGGCCATTTAAATATTATTGTAGGGGGCATTTTTAAATTGGTTTGGCAAAAATTAAACTGAAGGGGCCCGGACCCCCTGGATCAATTTTATTGTTGAGGGCCCATTTAAATTGGGGGCCATTTAAATATTATTGTAGGGGGCCCATTTAAATTGGTTGGAAAAATTAAATTGAGGGGCCTGGGCCTCCTGGATCAATTTTATTGTTGGGGGCCCATTTAAAGTGGGGGCCATTTAAATGTTATCGTAGGGGGCATTTTTAAATAGGTTGGCAAAAATTAAATTGAAGGAGCCCGGGGCCCCCTGGAACAATATTATTTTGGGGGGCCCATTTAAATTGAGGATCATTTAAATATTATTGTAGGGGCCCATTTAAATTGGTTGGTAAACATTTAATTGAGGGTGTCCGGGACCCCTAAACCAATATTATTGTTAAATACTGTTGTGCGCGTGTACTATTGTACGCGAAAATGCTGAAAGAAACTGAAACTGAAGAAACAATAGTCTTTTTTGAGAATTTTTATCATTGGTAGCATTTCAATTGGGGGTGGAGGGGGGCAGGCCCCCTGCCTTCCCCCCCTGGCTACGCTTATGGCTGCTTTTTGTCGATGCTTCTTTACCAAAATTTGGGGTTTTTTGTGTTGTTGTTTATATTTTGAATTTAGCAGACGTTTTCAATTTAATAAGACATTTTGTTTGGCAGAATGGTGGAATGACAAACTAAAATGCCACGTGAGCTTAGTGAATGTTCAAGTGCAAAAGCCATTGGTTGGAAGTGGTTTCATTAGCAGCAGTAGGCCATCTGAAAATGATTCGAGAGGACGCCCACACACTTCGTTAATGAAAAAGACAACGCCTGCTGCTTTACCGTCAGTATCTGGCTCAATAGCATCCAACAACACAAAATCTTGGGAAGAATCTGCTACTGGCAATAATCAAATATTCGAAAGGGTGGAAACCACTGCCCGTTCTCATTTAACAGTCAACTCTAAAGCACCGGTTTCTCAACCCAACCGAACCTATTTTCCTGATACCAACACAAACCTCTCAATCCACCCGCTGTGATACTGACGCTAATACATCTTACTTCCAATCCATCTTTGGAGTCCAGCCAACACTGCCCCCGATCACCACTACCAGTAGTCGAGATGATTGCTCAGTCCCAAACAACTTTAATCCATTATCATCAGAAAATCCCAACACCACTTACGACAGCTCCGTTACTCGAAAAACTTCTACCAAGCGCGAACAAACCTCTCAATCCACCAGCTGTGATACGGACGCTAATACATCTTATTCCCTATCCAACTTTGGAGTCCATCCAGCACTGCCCACAATCACCACCTCCACAAGCAGTCGAGATAATTGGTCAGTCTAAAACAACTTTAATCCAATCTCATCTGCAAATCCCACAACGGAGTACAAAAGCTCCATTTCTCGAAAACCTTCTACTCCGTACGGAGTTACTTATGAAGACGTTTTTGGAGATCCTCAGGATAAAACCCATCAAGTTACCGCAAACACGAAGATAGTTACTCTCAGAACCACGCAACCCAGTGTACAGCAGCCGACGGAACGACCATTAAGTGTGCCCCGAGAGGAAAGTTTATCAAGCCATGACAACGTCAGAGGTTGGACAGACTTGGCTAAATTATGTTGCTGTTGCTTTTTCGAATAAATTTGTACTAACTTGCGTACATTTTCAAATTTGATTATGTTTTGTTTATTTTTGTTGTTTGAAGTCAGACATGTAACACCATAATCAGAGTATAAAACACAACAACAGCGCTAGGCTGTATATGAGCATAGTTTTACACAGGCGTGTAGCCAGGAATTTGCAATGGGGGGGGGGGGCTGTTTTGGGGGTCTGGGGGCTCTGCCTCCAGCCGCCGGAGGCTAATGGGGGTCTAGGGGCAGAGCCCCCAGCGCTCAAAAATTTTACTTTTTTTTGCAAAAATAACTTAATTTTAGGGCTATTTTGATAAAACAATTGTGCTTTTAAAACGTGACATAGAAATTGGCAGTTTAAACATAATTTAACTGGTTGCACAAACGGGCTATTTGGGAGGTAGCAAATGGTAAAATTTTAGTTCTCTTATTTAGATGCTGGTAAATCATAAACTCGTATAGTTCAATAAAACTTACATGGAGTAATCTACAGTATTTTGTCTATAGTTTATGCAGAAAAATAATTGGAGGGGGGCTAATGAAAAGAGATTTGAGAGAAATGATTGGTAATTAACTAATACTGGATAGCTCCCCCCCCTATTTCTAAGTTTATAGTATATTTGTTGATGACACCTATGTTTAGCATTTTCACAATAACAATCAAATTTGATTGCTTATTTTTGGCCATTTTTCAAAGTTTTCAGCTATATGTGAGTTGTATTTTTGACAAATTAGTCCCCCCCTGAATCTATGTTTAAAAAGATGCTTTAAATCACTATTTAGTCCATTCCAGTGCATACAGCAGTCTCAAAAGTGCTAAAAACGTGTTTTTTTCCTTATTCAGCATTTTGGTCGACATGCCAATTGGGGGCTATAACCCCCCCCTGGCTACGCTACTGGTTTCACAATGGTGCCGTGCAGATAAGTTTTTAATGATGCAATCTGTCAAATAATAGCGTACTATAGTTAAGTTGCAAAGCTTAAATCCAACCTTTTCAAAAAGTGCTTGACTGCATTGCCTACAAGAGTGAATATCATGGAAAAGAATGCGTCAAAACTTTAAAATTTAATACCGCATTGAGTACTGAGTATTTCATCTGGAGGTGGGATTATCTAGGGTGTCGTGTTCGAATAGGCATCTCTGAGAAAACACCCTCAATCATTTCAACTACGCGTGATCTTCAGGCGTGTAGGGTATTAAATTTTTGGATTGTGACGTGTCATGTTTTAAGGTATTATCGTGTTTAGGTTTATTGCGTTGTATTTGGTAATCAATCCAGCAGGCATAATTGATGATGTTCAAGTAATTCCAACTAGCCTGTACCAAATAGGGCTATAATAGGTATTGCGCTGTACATAAATGACTTTTCAAAGACATAGATTTTGAACCGGTTTGTATTTTTGTGCTTCGTAAACAGCTTAGTTTATTTTCCCTGTAATTTTATATATTAACGCCCCGGTTGTTTCTCATTCCATTTAAATATAAGCAAGGTAAATATTAACAATAAGAACAATACGCTCGCTTGTTGCCTTTGAATTGTTGCTATTGTTGCTATTGCCTTTCAATTGTTGCTTCGTCGCATATGTACGTGCTATTGGAAACCTGATCGTTTAAGTTCAAGAAGCCAACCAGTTTAAATTCAGTGGGATTTGGTATCGGTGATTGATCAGTAATCAGTAAGCTTTTGTGATAAGAGTTTAGGCTAGAACGAAGTAAAGTTCGGGTCGGATGTTTTTGCGCTTATTACCAGATACCGGTACTTATTGTACAGTACACTTTACTGCTATTTTTTTAAAGCAAAATAAAACGATAACAATCTTTTGAAAAAGAGCGTATTTCAACAGCATTTGTTTTTCGTTCGCGTTTTTGTACCTTTTGATTAGAATGTTTATTATGTCTTCGAAGCAGCTTTTCGTCTGACACTTCTTAAACGGCAGAGGGCGGGGTTAGAAGTTTTGACGAAAGTTTTGCGTTTCTGTGGACTGAAATAATTCCAACGTAGATATTCACTGGTGAATGACGGTTTCCGGTAGATGGAGATGATGAACTTGAAAGAGGGTTTTTTAACCAACACGTCCAGAAAAGGGAGAGCCAGATTAGACTCTTTTTCAAACGCAGAGCGAAGAGAAAGTGTGAAGCGAGTTGAGGCTGTGTACAAAAAGACCGAACGCATTTTTGTTGCCAAATACTACCAAAGTGTCATCCATAAAATAGTAATACATCTCCGGCTTGAAAATGGTTTGGAAAAGTATAGATTCATAGTAGATTAGTAGCCAAAAAAATGTTGGCAAGAGCTGGTCCAAGGGGTGATCCTATGGCGACTCTGTTGATCTGGCAATGTGTGATGTCATCGAAGCTAAACTCGACAGAAGAAGTAGCCGTCTAAATAAGTTCAACAAAGATTTGCCGAGGAAAAGATGTAAGAGGGTGTTCCGAATTGTGAAGGGCGTCAGCAAAGATTTGAGTAGTCTTCGCTCGAGGTACATTGGTAAACGAACTCGATATGTCAAAAAACCAAAGAAATGCGGAAGAAGGGTCAAACTTTGTAATTTTCATCATATGTCAGCGAAAGTGAATGAGTCGCTTATGCAGTTGCTTGAGTAAAGAGTGAGAACCGGTTCGAGAAGAGAAGAGAGATTTTTTGCCAGCTGGTATTGCACTGAATCGGTCATAGACAAGATGGGTTGAAGTGGCACATCTTTCTTGTGTGTTTTGGGAAGGCCATACATGCGCGGCAGCTGAGAGTCAGTCGGTCGAAAGAGTTCATGTAAATTCGTAGGGAGCAAATTGTCTTTGTGAAACTGCAGTAGGCGGCGTTGTAACCGGAATTCGACCTTGGGGGTGTTGTCGTTTTTGCTGGATGAGACAAGTGTCAAAATTTTGGTGTCGTCTTCGAGAATCAAAACTAATAGATACTCTAAGCACGTTATCAAGACGTTTATGGCTAAAAAGACGAAGCAATTTCATGCTCTGCCAAAAATCGTACAGGAAACATGCTCCGTCTATCTACGTCTCTTATTCGTGTCGGTTTTGTTTCTATGCCGGGTTTGAAAAGCAAGAAAAATCTGCTGTCAAACAGTGATATTCCGCTGTGGAACTACGCGTGGTTTACTCAACCAACCAGTTTTTAACCGCTATCAACAAACATGTACTACCTGCTTTACAGAAAAGCAACGTGATTTATCAATTCTCATGCCACTGCGACAATCGGTATGTTGGCGCTATCCCCAAAAGCTGCAGGTCAGATTTACACAACACGTTTCCAAATCTATCCGCTCTTGCTCTTCTTCCAGAAATGCATACTTCTTGTTCGTCAGCGCAAATCTTCCACCCAGCCTAATACCCTGTCTCTTGCTTTTGATTCAGCCATTAGACTTCATCTTTTACAATATCCTGCCTGTGCTCAACATTATGATGACAATAGATTATGTATTTTGGTCCAAACCCGATTTTATTTTTTTTGAGTCTTGTACGACTTTTCGTTCTTAAGATATGACAATTAGATTTCCCCTAGCAAAGACTTTTTCCCCTTAAAAACTTTGCCAAAAACAAACAAAAGTTCAAAAAGCCATTGTATGTCGGTGTTTTCGGAAGTGTTGCTATCAAAACAAAGTAGAGCCTTAAATTGTAAATTAACAGCTTTTTAAGAAAATTAAAGCCAACTTTTCAAAAGTTAAATCATCGGTCATACTACTGGCAAAGTGGCAACATTGAAGTTAGAGGAAAATTTTTAAATTTGATGTGAAATATCTCAAAAATGAAACTACGTGGAAAGTTCAAATTTAGTGAGAATAAACGTAGGCTTATCCCAACATTTTGATCACCATTGAATAGGGCTTGATTTAAATGCCCTGTTAACAAAAAACGCTCAAGATCAGTTTCATTAAAAAAATGAGAACTACTTGAGGTAATAAAGAGGTGCCTGAAATCTTGCTCAACTATTTCCCTTATTCACGAAAATAGATTTAAAACGTTTGACTTTGTACCGTTGGCAACTTCGATTCTCGAACTTTCGTGTCATCAGAAAATAATAACTTTGCAAAATTTCTTGCAGAATAAGGAACGCGATGTTCGATAATCTGCAAGAAATTTTGCAAAATCATCCTTTCTGAAGTCACAAAAGTTCAAAACGCAAGATTGCCAAGGGTACAAAATCGAATGGATATAAAATGTTTTTTCGCGAATAAGTGGATTAGTATAACAAGGTTTGGGGCACCTCTTTATCACCACAAGTAGTTTTTATTTCTTCAGTGAAACTGATTTAGAGCAATATCTTTTTAGAACGTGTATTTACTTGCTTGAGATCTATTCTACTTTACATTCAAAACGTTCAGGCCTCCAAAAAATTCCGATATTTCATACTTTTATCCCCTTTTTCCTTCTTTTACGGCTCTGTACTCAGTGCACTATGTCTGATATATCGGTGTTCTACTATTATTCTCTCACGAGCATATTGAGAAACCGGAAAACAACAAAACCGGCCAGTTGGTCGAGCAGTAACGCGTTCGTCTCTGGAGCGGGAGGTCTGAGGTTTAAAATCTTGGACCGATGAAATTAGACGTCAGTGTTGCCAACGTCTCGCCATTGGTGCGACATTTCTCTGGAGCGGGAGGTCTGAGGTTTAAAATCTTGGACCGATAAAATTAGACGTCAGTGTTGCCAACGTCTCGCCATTGGTGCGACATTTCTTCTGTGTTGCCCGCAGGCGCAATAACGTGGAAATGGGCAGCGCCCAATTGTTACACTCTTTGGCGTACTAGAGCGAGTATGATGAAAGATTTGATTTGAAGACCGTAAAGATATTATAAATATCGCGGTAGTCTGTAAAGCCCAAGTGGTTCAAATACTTGGTTAATTCGTGTAAATGAGCCTGGCACTCCACGCTGTTTAATCACACCAACGCAGAGCACTCTTTTTCTGGATTCTGTTTGGGAGGCTTTTGTCGGACTTGGTCGCAACAACGCGTTGACTGCTTGGCCCCATTTGAAAATAAGCTGAAAGTGTATTTCCCAAGGACACAACGACGCATTTCCAGTTCGGGAATCGATCCGGGAGTTAGCAACTTTTCGATCACTCACCTGACACACTGCTAACTGCTATAAGCTGTTTCTACTCGAATAAGCATGCCAGCAAATATTTAAAAATATTGAGTAGTTTACCGCCATTTCCAAATGAAAATCTGCAAATGCCGCAGATGCGAGAGAATACGATGGGAGTTTTAATCAGAGTGCTTGGAAAGCTCGTAACAAGCTTCACAAGAAAACTGGCATTTTCTTTTCCAAACTTTAAGTTCATTTTGCGTATTTTCAATAATGGTTTTTCGATTATAGGCTAGAAATATTTTATTTATTGTTGAAACAATGAATTTTTCGGGCTCCAGTTTTCCAATTTCTCCTGAGGATGTCAAATTCACTCAGGATTCAGTTGCCATGTGCTTCCAAAACAATGATGAGCTAAACAAAACCTGTGAAGATATTGCAAAAAACAATTTGTCCGTAGCTGTGTTCCCTAGAATAAGAGTGCTGAATATTGAGGGGAAGTATTTCAGGTATGCTTGATGAATATTCGGTTTTATTTTTAACAGCAATAAAAATCCATCGAAAACTGCGTCAGATCGTCATTATATCTGTTGTAGCATTATTCTAACTCTTTCTTTGCAAATCTGTTGTATAAGATGGCTTCAATTGGTTCAAACGCAGTTATTATACAGCATAGTAACCAAAATTATGTTGGCTGTGACCAAAGCCGTTTAAATAAGAAAGTCATTGGGAGCAATTGCACAGTAGCCCCATGAAAAGGACCTTCTGTTTGCATCTAATCGCGGGCATGATAAGGGCTAAGAATACGCAAAAAAAACAAACAAAAAGTTTTTATCGTTTTTGGACAAAATTTCAATTCTAAAACATAAGCTTGTGGGCTTAAACTATCCTTAGCCCTTAAATCATGGAGTCTTTACCCACTGGTTATCTTAGTGCCCCCAACTTAAATCTGCCCGGGCCATTCATGTATTAATATAAATGAGATATTAAGTTCTGACTGTAACTATTGAAAGTTTAGTCTAATTTGGCATAAAACTAAATCTGCAATTACATGAGATTTTTACTTTTCAGCTGCCTTTTCCTACCATCATTGTAATGTACCTATAGATTAATAAGGTACTTTTAGCTCCACCTCACCTGCGTCACTAGAGGTTGAAATGATAACCCATTTAGACTTGGGGACAGCATCAAAGGTGTTGTCAAATAAAGTAGGATTGTAAGACGTGATGTCTCTGTGAACGATTAAATTAGTTCTGCCTATTTTACTTTTGGAATAATTTAACTTGTTAGATTAAAAATGTTTGCTTAATCTGCGATGAAGTAACCATTTTTAAAGTGGTGGTGGGGGCAAAACAGTGACAAGTTTTTCTTGCTTAAAGCGCATGATCGTGTTTCGCGTGGCTAATATATAGCTTAACTCGATTTTTATTGTTAGAGCATCATCACCTATAGCAAATAACTTGCGTAGCTCACGGTTTAGGAAACGCTAAGACGCGTAACCAGGAGTTTGTTGAGTGTCGAGGGGGTGATAGAAATATAAAGCCCAAATTTGTCTGAATATCACCGTCACGGGTCTGGGGGAGGATCTACCAGTTGCTGGAGACTACTAGAATTTGCGGGAAAAGCTTAAACCGCTGGGAATTTTGTACTTTTTTTTGGAAAATTAGCCATTTTAACGTCATTTGGATGATATTTGGCACGTTAGAGGCATGTGAAAGAACTAATTGCTAAGATTTTGGAAGACCTTTGGCAAAATTTAATTACGTAGCCCTTTCAGCACTCTCACGTCCTGGTCAAGTTCAAAGCATGCTAGAAAGCATACACACTTCTGTAAAATTATTTAATAATTTAGCTAAAGGGGGTAGGGGTCTTAACCCTATTAATTCTTCCCTCCCTGGTAACGCCACTAGTAACTATGCATTACAGTATTTTCTGTTTCATAGAGGGCGCACTAAAAACCATTTCTGAAATCTGTTAATTAATCATTGAAAAACTTGCAGCAGTGTAGCTATGGGATTATCCATAATTAATCGTAAAAAGCAAGCGTCTCTTGAAGCAGTAAATTTTGGCTTACTTTCAAAAGTCTCTAAAGTACATGTTTGTACAACGTAACAATCATGAATAGGCTACCAGTTTTAGCAGCAAACGCAAAAAAAAAACAAAAAAAACAACAACAAAAAAAGGAAACAAATTGAAACGCCGAAATAACCTTGCTACATAATTAAGAAAAGCGCGATGGCTGTAAGCAGCTGTTATTGAGAAAATAATCATAAACATACATCTTAGCTACAAAATTAATAGGTTTATTAAACCCAAACCGATTCAGCACCACCCCTAACACGAACATCACAATCAGGAATAGAATCGATCTCATCGCATGCTTATTATGAGCAGTGGCGCAACCAGGGGGGCCTAAGGAGGGTTCAGCTCTCCCTTAGCCAAGTCACTTTGAAAATTTAACTCAAAATACAGCAGGCGCTGCTTATTATGACCACCTTGGGACCACACCATTTTGGTCAAAATATCCGAATCGTCATAAAAACCGAAGTCACCATTACCGCGCCCGAATCGACGCCGTAAGCCACAAGAAGTCCAAATACCGTCAATTTCATCGTTTAACCGAAGTGACTGCGTGATGTAGGCAATAAAACAAAGCACAGTGCTGTAACAGTGCAAGTAACGATAAAACTAAGTACAGTATGTAACAATATGTACAAGCAGTGGTACAACATAACAAAGTAAATAACAGTTCAAAAAACGTTTAATCAAAGTAACATATCGGTACAGAGCGCACACGCGGCATGCATGCTTACAGAAAACACGCATGTTGAAAACGCGAAGTTATTGGTGTGTGGCGGGAAAAAATACTGTACTGTAATAAGAGATATGGAGAAAATGTAGGTCATATTATCCGAAATTTGGTGATATTGAACGAAGAATTTCAAATGGAGAAATTCCGGACAGTTCCAAATTGGTTGTAATAAGCGGCAGGTCCAGGGGCGTATTAAGGGGGGGCATTGTGCCAAGCCCCACCCCTTTGGGTCGCCAGAATTGTAAAATTGCATAAAAAAGTAAGCAAAATTGAGGCATGCCCCCCCCCCCCCTTTACAAGTTGAGCGTAAGGTTTGATCACACAAAGGGTATGTTCTGTGCGTTTCTTCGAGGCTTTGGGCTTAAAATCGGACTAAATTTTAGTGAATACTTTTTTTTTTGCTCCTCACCTAATTTTGGGCAAAAAATTGGACTAAATTTAAGTAAAGACCTTTTTTTTGCTCTAATCTAATTTTGGCGCAAAATCGGACTATATTTCAGGGAAACAATTTCTGATTCAGATTTTAGTACTTCTCAAATTTTCTGACCCCCCCTTTTCAAAATCCTGCGTACGCTACTGGGCTGGTCATTTTATTCGTGGTCATAATAAGCGGCGCCTACTGTACAAACGTTTTAGGCGTACTATATACTTTATATGTAAGTAAAGAGGGGTTGAATTAACAGAAAAAAATCAACTTTGGGTTCAAGCCCCCCTTAACAAAATATTGGTTGCGCACCTGATTATGAGAAATTACCTTACAAATAAATTTCTTTTTATCGATTGTCTCAGAAATCAGTACCTAGAATCTACTGCACTCCCCACCCATTCAGTTAAAAAGTGTGAGTGGCCAGAGTGGGCCCTCTCTTGGTTTCGCCTTCTATGAAATTAAGTTGCAAATACATTTATTCAGAGGTATTACTCTATAAATAAAAGAGGCAGAGAGCCTTTCTTGAAATAAAGTGGAGGTTCTGGACCCCCATCCCCCCGGTTCCGCCACCTTTGTCTGCCTTTCAATTCAGTTGCAATGAAAGTAAACTCTGCGTTGGTGTGGTGAGACAGACGCAGAGGGCCCAAGCTAAAAAGCTTTTCTTGCTCTTTTTTGAAAACTGAAGCATTGTGCTTTTTGCAGTGTGGATAATCGCCGATTATACGTCTTTCGGGTTCTGAATGTTCTTGGATTGCTTAACTGGATTCAAGTGAAAAAGGTTAATCATTTTGAGCGAGAGATGACGACGGAAAATGACGGATGCCATGTCCGTGTTCGGAATCGACGAAACAAAAATGGCCATTGGATGCAAGCAGAAACTTACAGACATTGCTCTTGCTATGAAGGACATAATATGCGGTTGCCCAGTAAGTTAATTAAGCTAACGGAGATCTTTTTAAGGGATGAGGTAGGGGATGAGATAGCAGTCATCTAATAACTTATATCTGATAACATATTCTAGAGCTACTACAAGGAAGATACATTTCAGGAAAAGATATAGAAACTCAGTTTTGGTTCAATCTGCTGCACTGATCACGCTGCTGCCTAAAGCTCATTTATAACCGAGGATATTTTTGGGAGACTTGTAGCTCCTTGGATCTTCTGCAACAAATAGGTATTTCAATAAACTCAGCTTATTTATGGCAAAAAAAACAACTTTTTCTCACAATTAGATACAATGCTTCTTTATTTTACACGAGAACAAAACACCCTATTGGCGTTTTTGTGATAAACATTTCTTTAATACGAACTTTTTGTAATAAACTAATATGACAAATTTAGCTTAATACTAACGATAATCTTGTTCATAACTATAGCCTTTATAAAACTGGAGCTTCTGAGGTATGGGGATGCGTTTTGCCAAAGCTTCGTAACGAAATTTTGGGCGTTTTTGTGTTGTGTTTTTTATTTTGAATTTTATAAACGTTTTCAATTTGTTAGAACATTTTGTTTGGCAGAATGGTGGAATGACAAACTAAAATGCCACGTGAGCTTAGTGAACGTCCAAGTGCAAAGGCCAATGGTTGGAAGTGGATTCATCAGCAGCAGTAGGCCATCTGATGATGAAGACGTTCAAACGAGAGAACGTTCAAACACTTTGCAAGTGAAAAAGACAACGCCAGCTGCTTTACCGTCAATATCTGGCACAATGGCATCCAACGAGACAAAATTTTGGGAAACATCTATTTGGGACAATAATCAAATATTTGAAAGGGTCGAAACCACTGCCCGTTCTCAGGTAATCGCCAGCTCTGAGGCACCGCTTTCTCAACCCAACCGAACCTATTTTTCTGATACCAACCACGAACAAACCAATCAATCCACCCGCTGTGATACTGACGCTAATACATCTTACTCCCGACTCAACCTTGCAATCCAGTCAGCACTGCCACCGATCACTTCCTCCATAAGTAGTCAAAATGATTGGTCAGTCCCAAACAGCTCTAATCGATTCACATCCGCAAATGCCACAACGGATTACAACAGATCCATGTCTCGAAAAACTTCTACTCCGTATGGGTTCATTCGTGAAGACGTTTTTGGAGATCCTTGTGATAAAACCCGTCAACTGATCTCAAATACAAAGATAGTAACTCCCCGTACCATGCAACCTAGTGTACAGGAGCCGAAGGAACGACCTAAAAGTCTGCCCTGGGATAAAAGTTCACCAAGCCATGATAGAATCACAGGTTGGACAGACTTGGCTAAATTGTGTTGTTGTTGCTTTTTCGAATAAACTTGTACTCACTTGCGTACATTTTTAAGTTTAATTATGTTTATTTCATTTTTTTTTATTTGAACTCAGATATGTAACACCATAATTGAGATTTGAGAGTATGAAACACTACAATAGCGCTAGGCTGTATATGAGCATAGTTTTACAATCGTGCCGAGCAGGTGATTTTCTAATGATGCAATCTATTAAATAATAGTGTACTATTGTTAAGTTGTAAAGTTTAAAATCAGCTTCTTCAAAAACGTGCTCGACTGCAATGCCTATAAAGTGAATATTATGGAAAAGTATACGTCACAATTTTAAAATTTAATACCGCACTGAGTGCTGAGTATTTTATCTAGAGGTGGGATTAACTAGGGTGTCGTATTCAAACAGGCATCTCTGAGAAAACACCCTCAATCATTTCATCTACGCGTGATCTGCAGGCCTGATGCGTGGTATTAAATTTTTGAATTGTGCGTGTAATGTTCTGAGCTATTACCGTGTTTAGGTTTATTGCGTTGTATTTGGTAATGAATCGAGCAGGCATAATTGCTGGTGTTCAAATAATTCCTACTAGCCTGTACCAACTAGGGCTATAATACGTACTGCGCTGTGCGTAAGTTACTTTTCCAACACATAGATTTTGCACCGTATTGTATTTTTGTGCTTTTCAAATAGCTTAGGCTATTACCTTTGTCATTTTATGTATTAACTTTATTTGATAAAGCCGCGGTTCTTTCTCATTTCATTCAAATTTAAGTAAGTTAAATATTAACAATAAGAACAAAACGCATGCTTGTTGCCTTCTAATTGTTGCTGTAGAAAACTGAGCTATAGATAGCAAGTCGAAGTTTCCATTTAGTTTATATTCAGTGGTATTTGGTATGGGTAATTAATCAGAAATCAGTAACATTTTGTGATAAGCGTTTACGTTGGAACAAAATAAAGTTTGGGTCGGGAGTTTTTGCGCTTATTACCGGTACTTATTGAACATTACAACTTACTGTCTTTTTTACGCGAAATAAAATTATAGCAATCTTCTGAATAAGGGTGGATTCCCACAGTATTCGTTTTTTGTTTACGTTCGCGTTTTTGTACGTTTCAGAGTTGTAAACGGGCCGACTAGTTCAGGCCCGAACCCGAAAATATAAGCCCGAACCCGAAAACTTATTTGAAGCCCAAATCATGCCCGAAAAAAACCGAAAGTTAAGTAAGGTCTGAAAAATCTAGCAATTTTGCAAGGTTATTGTAATTATATTTTTGTGCACTTAAGACCAGGCGCGTAGCCAGAAATTCGCAATGGGGGGCCTGTTTGGGGGGTCTGTAGGCGGAGCCCCCAGCCACCGGAGGCCAATGGGGGTTTGGGGGCGAAGCCCCCAGCTGCCAGAGACTGGGGGTTTGGGGGCAAAGCCCCCATCCGCTGCAGCCACGGGGGTCTGGGGGCGGATCCCCCAGCGCTCGAAAATTTTGCATTTTTTTGCAAAAATAACTTCATTTTTAAAAAATAATGATTTTAAAACGTGGCTTAGAAATTGGCAGTGCAAACAAGATTAAACTGGAAGCATAAATGGGCTATTTGGGTGGTGGCTAATGGTAAAATGTAGTTCTCTTGTTTAGATGTTGGTAAATTATAGAATCGAATACTTCAATAAAATTCACACGGAGTAATCTATTTCGTATACAGTTTATAGAGAAAAATACTTGGGGGGGGGGCTAATGAAAAGAGATTTGAGAGAAATGATTGGTAATTAACAAATACTGAATAGCCCCTCCCCCTATTCCTTAGTTTATAGTATATTTGTTGATGACACCTATGATCAGCATTTTTACACTTGCGATCAAATTTGATTGCTTATTTCTTACCATTTATCAAAGTTTTCATTTATTTGTTGGTTTTATTTTTGTCAAATTAGCCCCCCCCCAGAACATATGTTTCCAAAGATGTTTTAAATCACTATCTAGTCCACTCCAGTGCAAAAAACAGTCTCAAAGTGCTAAAAATGTAGGGTTTTTCCCATTCTGCATTTTGGTCGACATGTCAATGGGGGGCTCTAGCCATTGACATGTCGACCAAAATGCAGAATTTTTTAGTCTAATCTGTGCAAAAGACAGTCTTAGAAATGCTAAAAACGTGGTATTTTCCTTATTCTGCATTTTGGTCGGCAGTCCATTAGCCCCCCCCCAAATAAACGTTTCAAACTATGCTTTAAGTCATTTTTTAGTCTAATCCAGTACAAAAAAGAGTCTTAGAAATGCTAAAAACGTGGTATTTTTCATATTCTGCATTTTGGTCGGCAGGCCAATGGGGGGGGGGGCTATAGCCCCTCCGCCCCCCCTGGCTTCGCTACTGCTTAAGACAAAAAGTACGTTTCAGGCCCGAAATAAGCCCGAAAATTTTGTCAACTTTAGGCCCGAACCCGACCCGAAAAGCCCGGCCCGACTTACAACTCTGGTACGTTTTGATTCAAATGTTCATGTCTTGAAAGCAGCTTTTCGTCCGACACTTGCCAAGAAGAATTGTCAAAATAGAAAGAGCAAGAAAAAACGCGGCTATTTTTAGAAAAAATCCGAGCCGTGATTGCCTGGAAAAAGGCCAATGAGAGAGCATCATTAATGCACAATCTTTAAGTTGTAAACGAATTCTTTTTTGTCGGAAGAGAGCGGGATTAGAAGTTTTGATTAAAATTTTGCGTTTCTGTGGACTGAAATAATTCCAACGTAGATATTGGCCGGTGAATGTGGGTTTTCGGTATATGGAGATGATGAACTTGGAAGGGATTTTTCAACCAACACGTCCAGAAAAGGGAGAGCCAGATTAGATTCTTTTTCAAAAGTAGAGCAGAGAGAAAGAGTGAAGCGAGCTAAGGTTGCGTAAGAAAAGACTGAACGCATTGTCGCTACTAAATACTGCCAAAGTGTTATCCATGTAGTAGTAATACATCTTCGTTTTGGAAGTGATCTGAAAAAGTATAGATTCACATTAGATTAGTAGCCAACAAAAATATTGGCAAGAGCTGTCCAAGGAATTATCCGCTAGAGGAATCATCCGCTAGATTCATAAATAAATTCGAAACATCAAAAAAACAGTGAAAGACGTAGAAAAAGTCCAACTTTGAGGTTTTCATGATGCCAGCGAAGGTGAAAGAGTTGCTTATGCAGTTGCACGAATAGAGAGTGAGAAACCGGTTCGAGAGAAGAAATATTTGGCCAGCTTGTGTGGCGCTCAACCGGTCATAGACAGGATAGGTCGGAGTGGTCCATCTTTTTTTGTGTGTTTTGGGCAGACCGTACATGCGCGACTGCTGAAAGTCAGTCGGTCGAAAGAGTTTAGATAAATTCGTATGAAGCAAATTACCTTTGTGCAACTGCAGTAGGCGGCGTTGTAACCGGATTGGTGGAATGAAAAAATCAAAATTTACAAAAATTTTTCGTAATAGTGAAAAAAATATGTTGTGGTATGATATAATCTTGCATACAAAAATTGGAAGAAAAAATATTGACATCCTAGGTTGAAGTAGCGCAGCCGAAGGGGGGGGGGGGCTACAGCCCCCCACCCCCCCATTGGCATGTCAATCAAAATGCAGAACAAGAAAAAAAACACGTTTTTAGCACTTTTGAGACTGTTGTATGCTCTAGAATGGACTAAATAGTGATTTAAAACATCTTTTTAAACATAGATTCAGGGAAAAGGGGGCTAATTTGTCGAAAATAAACTCATAAATAAGTGAAAACTTTGCAAATGGCCAAAAACAAGCAATCAAATTTGATCGCTAGTGTGAAAATGCTAAACATAGGTGTCATCAACAAATATACTATAAACTTAGAAATAGGGAAGGGAGCTATCCAGTATTAGTTAATTACCAATCATTCCTCTCAAATCTCTTTTCATTAGCCCCCCCCAATTATTTTTCTGCATAAACTGTAGACGAAATACTGTAGATTACTCCATGTAAGTTTTATTGAACTATACGAGTTTATAATTTACCAGCATCTAAATAAGAGAACTAAAATTTCACCATTTGCTACCTCCCAAATAGCCCATTTATGCTATCAGTTTAATAATGTTTACACTGCCAATTTCTATGCCACGTTTTAAAAGCATTATTTTTGTATCGAAATAGCCCTAAAATTAAGTTATTTTTGCAAAAAAATGCAAAAGTTTTTAGCTCTGGGGGATCCGCCCCCAGACCCTCGTGCCTGCTTTGACCTTCAAAGTTTGGCATGCTTTGACGCGAACTAATTCGTGTGCTGATAAACCCATACCGCTGTTTCTGTCCGCAAACTGCCCCTGGTGCAACGCTCTATACCTTTACACATCGTGTAACAGCTAGGGTATGACATGGATAGTTTTCTGATTCACTGGCAGATGTGCTGTTGTATTTGATGTATTTTATCAATTCTTTTTCGGAAATACGCTTGTCAGGGGGAAGGGGGGTTCTGTAATATTTTCTGCAGACCAATCATTCATTTCCGTGTAATCTGCGGACGCAAAATTGTCACATTGCTTGTCTGAATTGTTGCAGAGATCTTGTTAATGAAGTATGGCATGCTTTTAAAATCCTTCTCAGTTCAAGCTCTCGGACATGGTCTGCGTCATCAGTGATCATTGCGATGAGGATATTCTGTGGGTGGGCAAATAAAGAATTTCTTTGTATAACGGGATCGACAATTTCTTTCAGACCTGTTGATAAATTCCTTACCCTAAGTTTTTGGATCTTATTAGTCACAATATCAGCAATTTCAGTGGAAGATTGATTATATTTTTTTCGATACAAGCTAAGCATCTCTTAATTTCACTATAATTCTTTATAATATTTAAACAGTGGCAAGCATATTGTTCTGTAATTCTTCAGGAGCTCCAAATATTGGACATTCCGATACCGATTTCTTTTTGATTGCATTGGCGATTTTATTACAATATTTCTTAAATTTTGTTACGAGCTTGTACCGGTACTAAAAATGTGGATATTAATACCATTGAATTATACATTTAGGTTTACTGCCCCTCTACTATGTCGGTAGGCCTACCGCGTTGCATCGGCAATTATGAACTGAAACAAATTTTATATTTTGGAATCTGTCAAGCGTTTTTTCAACATTGTCCTTGCTCCTTTCGGAAGCGGTATAAACTAAAAATTTCCGTCTGCCAGGAGCCCTTGCAGAGTAAAAAACTTTGGGCTACCACGATCAACTCGTCTATGGATCACCTATCTCTGATCTCATCGTCAAGAACGCTGATCTAATACTACTTTAGACAACAACAGACAGTGTCATCCAGCTTCAACAACAAATAAGCAATCTATTTATAAGCCTACTTGGTAAAACTAACATACCCGTGGGCCTTTGTGCAATGATACTGATAACCTTTCGCTGAACTGTTAGCAACTGACAATATCATTCAGGTTTGATTTATGGACACTTCTAAAAATTAGATTGTAAATAACGTCATAAACGAAAGCAAAACACCGTAGGTGTTCAAACACAAGTTACGTATGTCTCCAACAATCATGACGTCATATGGGATGCGTAAATTTGCCACATTCAATACTCAAGAATGCAACAAGCGAACAAGTAAAAAGTGGAACTTTTCAAGTGCATTATGGCAACCTAGGATGTCAATATTTTTTCTTCAATTTTTGTATGCAAGATTATATCATACCACTACATACTTTTTTTCACTATTACGAAAGATTTTTGTAAATTTTAATTTTTTGCTCCACCAATCCGGAATTCAATCTATGAGATGTTGTCATTTTTGCTGGATGGGCCGAGTGCCAAAAATTTGGTCTCGTCTTCAAGAATCAAAACTAATGGATATTCGGAGCACGTTATCAATTTGTTTATGGCTAAGAAGATGAACCCATTTCATGCTCTGCCTAAAATCGTACTAGAAAGATGCCCCATCTTTTTCGGTCTACTGTATGGCTCGGTTCTGTTTTAACCCGCTTTGAAAAGCAAGTAAAACCTGTGTCAAACAGTGCTTTTCCGCTATAGAACCACGTGTTGTTTACTCTACCAACGAGCTTCTCTCCTCTACCAACAAAGATGTACTGCTTGCTTTACTGAAAGGCAACGTGATTTATCAATTCTCATGCCGCTGCGACAGTCGGTATGTACGCCATATTCACAAAGACTTCAAGTCAGAATTAAACAGTACGTTTCCAAAACTATTCGCTTTTGCTCTTCTCCCAGAAACGCATACTTTCTGCCCGTTTGTGCAAATCTTCCACCCAGCCTAATATCCAGTCTCTTGTTTCTGATTCAGCCACTGGACTTAATCTGTTGCAAAATCCTGCTGTTGCTCAACATTATGATGACAGAAGATTCTCTATTCTTGTCCAAATCCGATTTTGAGCTTTCTACGACTTTTCGTTCTCAAGATATGACAATTAGATATCCCGTTTAAAGACTTTCCCTTTAGAAATTCTGCCAGAGTTGCCAAAAACAAACAAAATTTCAAAATGTGATTACATGTCGTTAGTGGTTTTGGAAGTATTGCTGTCAAAACAAAGTAGAGTCAGAATTGTAAATTAGTTGTTTTTAAGCAAATTCAAGCCAATTTTTCAAAAGTTTTTCTTCTGTCACAATACTGGCAAAATCGCAACACTGAAGTAAGAGGAAAATTGTTAACTTTAAACTGGAATATCTCTAAATGACAAGACGTAAAAAGTTCAAATTTGGTGTGAGTTATAGGCTTATCCTAACATTTTGGCCAACAATGAATAGGGCTTGATTTAAAAATGTCCTTTTAAAGAAAAATGCTCGAGATCAGTTTTATTGAAGAAATGAGAACTGCTTGAGGCAATAAGGAGGTGCCTCAAACCTTGTTCAACTGTTCACCTTATTTACGAAATTAAATTTAAACCGTTTGACTTTGTACCGTTGGCGACCTTGCGTTTCGAACTTTTGTGACATCAGAAAAGGGGACTTTGCAAAAGTTCTTGCAGAATAAGGAACGCGATGTTCGATAATCTGCAAGAAAATTTGCAAAGTCATGCTTTTCTGACGTCACAAAAGTTCGAAGCGCAGGGTTGTTAGTGGTACAAAGTCAAACAGATATAAAATACTATTTTCGCGAATAAGGAGAATAGTGTAACAAGATTCGAGGTACCTCTTTATTACTGCAAGTAGTTTTTATTTCATGAATAAAACTGATTTAGAGTAGTATGTCTTCAGCACTTGTATGTACTTGATTAAGATCTATTCTACTGCGCATTCAAAACGTTCAGGCCTTGCAAAAATTCCGATCCTTGATACTTTTATCCCTCTTTCCCTCCCTCAGCGGCTCTGTATACTCAGTACAATATGAAATATTGGTATTCTATTACATGCTCTAATATTATATTTGCGAACATATTGAAAAACGAGAAAACAAAACCGGCCGGTTGGTTAAGCGGTAACGCAATCGTCTCTGGAGCGGTAGGTCTGAAGTTCAAATCTCGGACCAATTAAGTTAGACACAGCGTTGCCAACGGCTCGCCACCGGTGCAACATTTCTTTGAAAGGAGCTGTGTTGCCCGCAGACGCAATGGCGCGGAGATGGGCCACGCCCAATTGTTACACGCTTTGGCGTAATACAGCTAGTATGATGAAAGATTTCATTTCAAGTCCGCAAAGATATTATAACTAAGGGTTCTGTTTGCAAGTCTTGTCGGGCTGGGCCACAACAACGCGAAGACTGCTTGGCCCCGATGGGAATAAGCGGAAAGTTTCTTTTCCAAAGACACAACAGCGCATTGCCAGTCTGGGAATCGAACCATGAATCAGCAACCTTTCTATCACCAACCCGACGCTCTACCAGCTGTTATGAGTTGTTTTTATTCGAACGAGCTTGCCAGAAAATTTTTATTTAACAGTACACCGCCACTTCCAAATGAAAATTTAAATTGCCGCAGAAGCAAGAGAATAGGAGTTTACTTTAGAGCATGTAGAAAGCTCGTTGCAAGCTCCACAAGAAAACTGGCATTTTCTCTTTCAAATTTAAGTTCATTTTGAGTAATTTCAAAAATAGTTTTTTGGTTACAAGCAAACAGAATTTTAATTGTTATTAAAGCAATGAACCTCTGGGGCTCCAATTTTCCAGTTTCCTCCGAGGATGTCAAATTCACTTAGGATTCAGTTGCCATGTGCTTCCAAAATAATGTTGAACTTAACAAAACCTGTGAAGAAAATGCAAAAAACAATTTTTCAGTTGCTGTTTTACCTAAGATAAGAGTGTTGAATGTTGACGGGGAGTATCTCAGGTATGCTTGATGAACATGCGGTTTTATTTTTATCAACAATAAAAATCTATCGAAAAGTGCGTCTGATCATCATTCCATCGGTTTTATCATTATTTTAACTCTTCTTTGTGAATCTCCATCGCGAAATGGCTTTTATTGGTCCTAACGCAATGATGATATAGCATAGTAGCAATCAAAATTACATTGGCTTTGCCCAGAAAGAAATAAAAAAGTCATTAGGAACAATTCCATAAGAGCACAACCAAGAGTGCCTCCGTTTGGTATTTGATCAAGGGCACGATTTAAAGGCTAAGAATAAGTCAAACGAACAAAAAGTTTTTAGTATTTTGGGACAAAACTTCAGTTCTAAAATATAAGCTTGTGGGCTGTAACTATTCTTAGCCCTTAAATCATGGACGTCCCTTGGCACGGGTTATCCTAGTGCCCCCAACTTAGATCTGCCGGGGCCATTGATATAATAATGTAAATAAGAGATTGACTTTTGATTTTAACTATTGAAAGTTTAGTTTAATTTGCCATAGAACTAAATCTACAATTACTGTACATGAGATTTTCACTTCTAGGCTGCTTTACCCCATCGTCATTAATAATGTTCTTTTATGAATATCAATGCTTGTCTAATTAGCGATGGCGGAGCCATTTTCAAAGGTGGGGGTGGCGCAAAAGCAGTGAGTTGTTTTCCTTGATCACAGCAGCGCATATGGTGTTTCGTGTAGCTATAGCTTAACGCGATTTTTATTGTTTTAACACCATCAGTTATTGTAAATAACTTGCATAGCTCACGGTTGCCGAAACCCTAACAAGCGTAACCAAGATTTTGCTAGGGGAGAGGTTAGGAATAAAAATCTCAAATTTGTCTGAGCATCACAGTCATAGGTCTGGGAGCAGATCCACCAGTAGCTGAAGACTACGGGGATCTGGGGGCGAAGCCCCAACCTCTGAGCAATTTTGAACTTTTTTTGAAAAATAGCCCTCTTTTGACGCTATTTGAATGATATTTTGCGCTTTAGAGAGATATTTGAAAGAATTAATTGCTAGAATTTTGAAAGACCTTTGGCAAAGTTTAATTACTTAGCCCCTTTTAAGTCCTGTTGAAGTTCAAGGCATGTTTAAAAGCATGCACATTTGGGTCACATTTTCTAATGACCTAGCAAAAGAGGGAGGGGTCTTAACCCTTTTAATTTTCCCTCTCTGGTTACGCCACTGGAAACAATGCTTTTCTGTTTCATAGAGGGCTCACTTAAAAACCATTTCAAACATTTTTTTTACAGTATGCTCATCAAAAAAACCTGTATCAATATAGCTACAGGATTATCCAGAATTAATCGTAAAAAAGCAAGCGTTTCTTAAAGCATTACATTTTGGCTTGCTTTAAAAGTCCATTAAAGCGCATGTTGGTATGATGTAACAATCATGGATACCAGGTTTAGCAGCAAAACCAAAAAACAAAAAAAGAATTGAAACGCTGTAATCACCTTGCTATAAGAAAAAAGTGATGGCTATAAGTAGGTGTTATCTGAGAAAATAATCATGAACATCACAGTTTCTAAATTGACAGTTCTGTTAAGCTTAAATCGATTAAGCACCGTACTTCTAACACGAACATCACAATCGGAAATGGAATCGATCTCGTCCTATACCTACGTGGGGCAATTAAGGCCTCAGCCCCCTTCAGCCAAGTCGCCTGAAAAATTTAACCCAAAATCCAAGCGTTTAAAACGTATTTTTAACTTCATTTGTAAGTAAAGAGAAACTGAAGGGGCTGGCAATATAATTTTTGCAAGTAACTTTAAATTTTTTTCTGTTTAGTTCTTTCAAACAACTCTAAAAGCGAGCGAATATTGGCTTTAAAAATTTAGCTGTGGTTCCAAGCCCCCCGTAACAGAATCCTGGTCGCGCGCCTGATTATGAGAATTTACGTTACAAATAAATTTATTTTTATTGATTGTCTCAAAAATCCGTGCATAGAGTAGGGTATACTATACTCCCCACCGAAAGTGTGAGTGGCTAAAAAGTGTGAGTGGCCAGCGTGGGCCCTCTCTTGGTTTCGCCTTTTATAAAATTTAGTCGCAAATACATTTATTCAGAGGTATTACTCTATAACTAAAAGAAGAATACAGCCCTTCTTGAAATAAAGTGGAGGTTCTGGACCCCATTACCCAAAGCTTACTCTAGAAATAAACGAGTAATAGGGCTTTCCTTAAAAAAGAGTGGAGATTCCGACCCCCACATCCCCCGGTTCCGCTACCTTTGTCTGCCTTTCAATTCAGTTGCAATGAAAGTAAACTCTGCGTTGGTGTGGTGAGACAGACGCAGAGGGCCCAAACTAAAAAGCTTTTCTTGCTCTTTTTTGAAAACTGAAGCATTGTGCTTTTTGCAGTGTGGATAATCGCCGATTATACGTCTTTCGGGTTCTGAATGTTCTTGGATTGCTTAACTGGATTCAAGTGAAAAAGGTTAATCATTTTGAGCGAGAAAAGACGACGGAAAATGACGGATGTCATGTCCGCGTTTGGAATTGACGAGACAAAAATGGCCGTTGGAGGCAAGCAGAAACTTACCGACATTGCTCTTGCTATGAAGGACATAATATGCGGTTGCCCAGTAAGTTAATTAAGCTAACGGAGATCTTTTTAAGGGATGAGGTAGGGGATGAGATAGCAGTCATCTAATAACTTATATCTGATAACATATTCTAGAGCTACTGCAAGGAGGACACCTTTTAAGAAAAGATAGAAACTCAGTTTTGGTTCAATCTGCTGCACTGATCACGCTGCTGCCTAAAGTTAATTTATAGCCGAGGATATTTTTGAGACTTGTAGCTCCTTGGATCTTCTGTAACAAATAGGTATTTCAATAAACTCAGCTTATTTATGGCAAAAAAAACAACTTTTTCTCACAATTAGATACAATGCTTCTTTATTTTACACAAGAACAAAACACCCTATTGGCGTTTTTGTGATAAACATTTCTTTAATACGAACGTTTTACTTTAAACTAATATGACAAATTCAACTTAATACTGAAGATAATCTTGTTCATAATTAGCCTTTATAAAACTGGAGCTTCTGTGGTATGGGGCTGCGTTTTGCCAAACCTTCGTAACGAAATTTTGGGCGTTTTTGTGTTGTGCTTTTTGTTTTGAATTTCATAAACGTTTTCAATTTGTTAGAACATTTTGTTTGGCAGAAATGTGAAACGACAAACTGAAATACCACGTGAGCTTAGTGAACGTCTAAGTGCAAAGGCCAATGGTTGGAAGTGGATTCATCAGCAGCAGTAGGCCATCTGAATATGATCTGAGAGAACGTCCAAGCACTTTGCTAGTGAAAAAGACAACGCCTGCTGCTTTACCGTCAATATCTGGCGCAATGGCATCCAACGAGACAAAATTTTGGGAAACATCTATTTGGGGCAATAATCAAATATTTGAAAGCGTTGAAATCACTGCCCGTTTTCAAGTAATCGCAAACTCTGAGGCATTGTTTTCTCAACCCAACCGAACCTATTTTTCTGATACCAACGACGAACAAACCAATCAATCCATGCGCTGTGATACCGACGCTAACATATCTTATTCCCAATCCAACTTTGCAATCCAGTCAACACTGCCCCCGATCACTTCCTCCACAAGTAGTCGAGATGATTGGTCAGTCCCAAATAGCTCTAATCGATTCACATCGGCAAATCCCAAAACGGATTACAACAGATTCATGTCTCGAAAAACTTCTACTCAGTACGGATTCATTCATGAAGACGTTTTTGGAGATCCTCATAATAAAACACGTCAACTGATCGCAAATACGAAGATAGTTACTCCCAGAACCACGCAACTCAGTGCACAACAGCCGACGGAACAACTAGTAAGTGCGCCTTGGGATGAAAGTTTATCAAGCCATGACAAAGTCAGAGGTTGGACAGGCATGGCTAAAATATGTTGCTGTTGCATTTTCCAATAAACTTGTTCTCACTTGCGTACGTTTTCAAATTTAATTATGTTTTGTTTATTTTTGGTATTTGGTATTTGTAACACTATATTCAGATTTAGAAGGGCTACAACAGTGCTAGGTTGTATATGAGCATAGTTTTACAATGCTGCCAACCGGGCAATTTTCCAATGATCTAATTTAATAAATAATAGTGTACTATTGTTAAGTTGCAAAGTTTGAAATCAGCCTCTTCAAAAACGTGCTCGACTGCAGTGCCTATAAAAGTGAATATCATCGAAAAGTATACGTCACAACTTTAAAATTTAATACCGTACTGAGTGTTTCATCTGGAGTTAGGATTATCAAGGGTGTCGTATTCAAATAGGCATCTCTGAGAAAACACCCTCAATCATTCCAACTACGCGTGATCTGTACGCCTGCGTGGTATTAAATTCTTGAAATGTGACGCGTAATGTTCCAAGTTATTATTGTGTTTGGGGTTATTGCGTTGTATTTGGTAATGAATCGAGCAGACATAATTGCTGGTTCTCAAGTAATTCCAACTAGCCTGTACCAAACAGGGCTATAATAGGTATTGCGCTGTACGTAAATGACTTTTCCACGACATACAGTAGGTTTTGTAACGTATTGTATTTTTGTGTTTTTTAAAAAGTTTAACCTATTATCATTGTCATTTTATATACTAACCTTATTTGACAAAGCCGTGGTTCTTTCTCATCCCATTCAAATTTAAGAAAGGTAAATATTTACAACAACAACAAAACACACGCTTGCTGCCTTTTAATTGTTGCTATGGAAAACTGTGCTATTTGGAAAACTGATCGTCTAAGTTCAAATAGCCAACCAGTTTATATTGAGCAAGATTTGGTATCGGTAATTACTCAGTAATCAATAAGCTTTTGTGATAAAAGCTTAGGTTAGTACGAATAAAGTTTTGGTCGGGTATTTTTGTGCTTATTACCCGTACTTATTGTACTTGTACGGTACAACTTACTGTCTTTTTAAAGCGAAATAAAATTATAGCAACCTTCTAAAATAAGAGCAGATTTCGCAGTATTCGTTTTTCGTTTGCGTTTTTGAACGTTTTGATTAAAATGTTTATGTCTTTGAAGCAGCTTTTTGTCTGACACTAGTCAAGAAGAATCGTCAGAATGGATAGCGCAGGAAAAAAGCGGCCGTTTTTAGGGAAAAGCCGAGGAGTGATTGGCTGGCAAAAGCTGACCAATGAGAAAGTGTCATTATTGCACAATCTTTAAGCTGTACACGAATTCTTTTTTGTCGGCAAAAGGCGGGGTTAGAAGTTTTGACGAAAGTTTTGCGTTTCTGTGGACTGAAATAATTCCAACGTAGATATTCACCGAGGAATGTGGGTTTACGGTAAATGGAGATGATGAACTTGAAAGAGGATTTTTCAACCAACACGTCCAGAAAAGGGAGAGCCAGATTAGATTCTTTTCCCAAAACAGAGCAAAGAGAAAGGGTGAGCGAGTTGAGGCTGTGTACAAAAAGACCGAACGCATTTTCGTTGCTAAATACTACCAAAGTGTCATCCATAAAATAGTAATACATCTCCGGCTTGAAGTGGTTTGAAAAAGTATAAATTCATAGCAGATTAGTAGCCAACAAAAATATTGGCAAGAGCTGGTCCAAGGGGTGATCGGTAATCCTATGGCGACTCTGTCGATCTGGCGATCTGTGACGTCATCGAAGCTAAGCTAGACAAAAGAAGTAGCCATCTAAACAAAAAGATTTGCCGAGGAAAGGTGCAGGAGGGTGTTCCGAATAGTAGAGGGCGTCAGGAAAGATTTGAGTAGTCTTCGCTCGAAGGGCTCTAGTAAATAAACTCGAAATGCCAAAAAAACAGAGAAATACGAAAGAAGGGTCCAACTTGAAGTTTTCATCATATGTCAGCGAAGGTGAATGAGTAGCTTATGCAGTTGCTTGAGTAAAGAGTGAGAACCGGTTTGAGAAAAGAAGGGAGATTTTTTGCCAGCTGGTGTAGCGCTGAATCGGTCATAGACAAGACGGGTCGAAGTGGTACATCTTTCTTGTGTGGTTTGGAAAGGCCGTACATGCGCGGCCGATGAGACTCACATGGTCGAAAAAGTTCATATAAATTCGTAAGAAGCGAATCGCCTTTGTGCAATTGCAGCAGTAGGCGGCATTGTACCCGAAGTTCAATTTTTGAGGTGTTGACGTTTTTGCTGGATTGGCCGAGTGTCAAAATTTGGTCTCGTCCTCAAGAATCAAAAGTAATGGATACCTGGAGCACATTATAAAGTCGTTTATAGCTAATAAGATGAAGCAATATCATGCTCTGCCTAAATTCGGGCCGCAGAGATGCCAAGTTTATCTACATTTGCTTTGGCTGGGTTCAGTTTTTACCCGTTTCGAAAAGCAAGTAAAATCGGCTTTTGCGCTGTAAAACAACGATTTGGTTACTCCACCAACAAGCTTCTCTCCGCTACCAACAAAGATGTACTGCTTGCTTTACAGAAAAGCAACGTGATTTATCAATTCTCATGCCACTGTGACAGTCGCTATGTAGGTCGTACCCCCGAAAGCTGCAGGACAGAATTAAACAACACGTTTCCAAATCTATCCGCTCTTGCTCTTCTTCCCAGAAACGCATACTTCCTGCTCGTCAATGCAAATCTTCCACCCAGACTAATACCCAGTCTTTTGCTTCTGATTCAGCCATTGGACTTCATCTTTTACAAAATCCTGCCTGTGCTCAATACTATGATGGCAGCAGATTCTCTATTCTTGCCCAAGGCCCCTATCCTTTCCATCTGTCTGCTCTTGAAGCCACTTTCATCAAAACTTCTAACCCTGCCCTCTTCCGACAAAAAACATTCGTGAACAGCGTAAAGATTGTGCGTAAATGACGCTTTTTCATTATTCTTGTTTCAGCCAATCACGGCTAGGCTTGTTCCAATATTTGGCCGCTTTTTTCCTACTCTCTCCATTTTGACGATTCTTCTTGACAAGTGTCACACGAAAAGTTGCTTCGAAGACATGAACATTTTAATTAAAGCAATTATCAAGTTCTGTAACATCAATCAGTTTTTGTTGGTTTGTACGTTTTTGTACGTTCGGTGAAAATGTGAGCGTTTTTTGTCTGCATGTTTAAATGTCCATATTCGCGCTAACCTGAATGTTTCACGTGAGACAATTTCCGAGCAAATTTTTTTGTAAAGGGGTGCTAGAGCTCAATTTTGAAATATTGCTTTCATTGCTCATATATCAAATTTTAGAGTAAATTTTATCAATATTTAACGGTCTACTTACTTAGTACGGATATTGACATAATTATACAAATGCGGATAAAAAAGCGCAAATACTTTTTCACGGAGATGCAAAAACTTACAAAAACGGGCAAAAGCGGATAAAAAACGGAAACAGAGTAAATTCTCCTTAAAAGAACTCTTTGTATCCAAATTTCTGAACATTAATGTCTAACTTAGTCTAACTAAAACTTGTTTGTAGTAGTAGTAGTAGTAGTTTATTTCAAAGTCAGCGAAGTTTAAAATCACAATTAAAGCAAAAGCAAAGCATGTTGACGATAATATTTACTGGCAATAGGGAAGAAGCGAAGTGACCAACGTAGTCTTCAAGTTTACTTCTACCCTTATGAATAAAATTATAAAAGTTACGAAAAGGAATTTAGAAAATCTTGGCCAAACAAAGTTTACATTTCATGCTAACCCAGATCGAGGTTTTATACATATATTTGCATTAGAACGAGGTTGCATAACACCAGAAAAATTAGGACAGAAACAGAAAACAATACAATTTTTATTTATAAACAAACAAAAAAATGGTTATATTTACATTAGAAAATGGTGCAATTACAAGGCACCATAATACACACAGTTTAAGTCAATTAGAATGATTCACAAACACGTATATCTTGTATACAGAGCAAGTAGTTAAACACTATCAAGTCAAATTCTATAGGTCTTTTATAGTTAGATAGAACACAAATTTTATAGTCATTCCATTTAATTGTGGTAACTTTCTAGCAATAAATATTTCAGTCTAGATTTAAATGTTTTTAGAGATTTAGAATTTTTAATTTCAAGGTCAAGCGAATTCCATATTTTTGGACCTAGATATTTAATAGACCTTTGAAGTTTCAGAGTTTTAAAAAAAGGTACAAAAAAGTTATGTGAGGAGGTAGCTCTGGTAGGTTTAACATGAACATTATTAAGAGCTGTAAAATAATTTTGAAAAGTAAGTGGAAGTTGTCCCGATTTATAGTTGTAAACAAATGCTGCAGTTTCTAGTTTAACTAAGTCTTGTAATTTAAAAAATTTTAAGTTTTGCATAGTAAGGAGTTGCTCTATCATTCCATGTTCCATTACCTACAATTTTTACTGCTTTGTTTTGAAGAGTAGCTAATTTCTTAAGGTACGTTTTATACGTTGAGCTCCAAGTGATTATCCCGTATTGAATATGACAGTGAAATAAGGCATAGTACAAACTACATAAGGCCGATGTATTTAAATACACTTTAACATTCGAAAGGATTCCCACTGCTTTAGATAGCTTGCGGGCCAAATTGTTTTTGTGAGGTTCAAAAGACAAGGAATTATCAAAGATAAGACCTGAGTATTTTGACATGCTCACAGAAGGAAGATTTGAAACAAATGGAGACAAAATTAAGGATAAATTAGTTCTATGACCTCGACTTTTTGGTTGTAATAATATCAAATTTGATTTATTTTGATAAATTAAGAGTTAGTTTGTTAGCTATCATCCACTTATTTAGTGAAGTAACTTCAGTCGTAATTTTTTTATGAAGATCATTTATATTTTTATCATCTACAATTAAACAGGTGTCATCAGCAAACAGTCTTGGTGTGCAAGAAACACTGGTACTAATATCATTAATATAAATGTTAAAAAGGAGAGGTCCCAATACAGAACCTTGAGGAACACCATAATTAATATTTTTTAGATTTGACTGTTGATTTTCTAAAGATACGTATTGAAATCTATTGGTCAAAAAAGAAGCAAACAAATCAAGAGTTGGTCCACGGATTCCATAGTGTTCTAGTTAGGTTAATAAAGTTTTATGATTAACGGTGTCAAAAGCCTTTTTGAGATCAAGTAACGTTTGTAATGTTTGCGGACCAGACTTTTTAATGTTTAATCGTTCGCTTGCTTTCTGGTCTAAAGACATTTAACGCGGAAGCCTATACAAAGAAAAGCGTCACCTGAACCGTGAATTCTTAAAACACCAAATGCAAAAAAAATGTGCTCCCACAAGATTTTAATCTGCGGTCTACGCTGGGTGTAAAATTGTAAGCGTATAAGCGGATTTTAGTTTATGTTAAACAGAAGACAGTCGGTTAAAATCAACTAAAAACACACTCTTACGCTCACAATTTTGCGCCTGATGTAAAATGGGCATAAATGGCACGCCTAATTCTTACATATAGACCTACCAAATATTCAAAGTTAAGTTGGTGTAGTTATCAACGTCCTCAATTAATGTAGTAATTTTGTCAATCCGTTTGATCAAAACTACCTCATTGTCCTTGGCGACATCACAACACCAAAAATAAACGCTATTGTTGGCCAATGGTGTTTATTAAGAAGTTCAAACTGATGATTATCAAGAATTTTTAAAAATTGCCCGTGTAAAACGTGGTTTTAAACAAAATTCGCGTTGTCAATGCCAGAATAATATGACCGTGCTGCAAATCGAACCCAACAAGCATTAGTTTTTTTGTACAGTAAGTTATATTGCATGTATATTGACCTCAAAGTTAAAAAGTATTTTCAATGTGCGCGATGGCAAAAATACCGTCAAATTTGTTCATTAGCTACTTTTTTGCATCGACCTCCACGTTAGATGCTATCCGTGCGTATTTTTATGTTGAAAGAGGATTGAAAGCAAAAGCAATGCGGTTGTCTAAAGTTAAGGTAATCGTATTACAATATATTTAACGTAATTGACCCCATCCTTCTTGACCCAGCCGTTTCAGAGGTATTTTACTTCAAATATCAAGTAGGAATATTTTTCGTAAATCAATTTTTTTGGCAACTCTGACGTTTCAATGCTGCAGTCTAGCCCAGAGGGCCTATATTAACATATATATATATAGGTTAAAAAGCGTTTGTGGTATAGTCTATTGCGGTGTTGCCTTAAAACAGAACTAAGATGATGTCGCAGATGTTATCAATGTCAGTTAGGCTTGCCAAAAAAATATTAGAGAGGCCTTACGTCATGTTTAAAGTAGAATATCTGTTAAACGGCTAGGTCAATAAGGATGGAGTCAACGCCGATCTAAGCTAATACGTTTGCCCTAAGTTTAGATAGCCACATTGATTTTGCTTCAGTCCTCTTTAAAGAACGCCATGGGTTTTATAATGTGACATTTTGTTATAATGCCTTCATTCACAGAAAAAGGAGGGTAGTTCCAACAACTGCACTTATGCGATTTCATGTTTCAAAATTGTTTGCAAGCAGAAAAATTTTCATCAAAATTTTGGCTACGGTGCACTCATTACAAAAAACTCTAAAATTAATAAACTTAATAAAAGTATCATAATTCGTATTGACGAAAGACTTAGAAAACGTAAGACTCAAAACACTTTACAATAGACTTACATGAACGATTAACTTATCATAGTTTTTGGGAATTTAGATTGTTTTGAAATTCTGTGGGTTGGGTTGAGACGGTGTTATAATTTATTACAGTTTTTGTGGTGTGACGTGGACCATAAACAATTTACTGTACAGTTTTTATATATTACTATAATTAGAGTAGCCTAATAGTTTCATGAGCAATCTTTAAGATCTACAATTTTTTGTGAAAACTGGTCAACTGCTCGCTTTCTAAACTTAACATTAATACTTAATTATTTTGACTAATTTACATTATAGAATCTGATTGGTGGTTGAGACTGGCTTAATCGTTTTTACGTTGTTTTTTTGTTGTTGTTTTTTTTACAATAAAAACATTTGAGCAATTTAAATTCATTTTCGCCAATGATAAAATAATTTCGATTTGATAATTTAATAAAAAAGCTTATTTGTTTTACATCTAACTACATTAAATTTTGATCAAATTTATTTTAAAACAACTCTTAAGAACTCAAAAATGCTAGGGTAACATCGATTGTTCCAAATTTAAAGTTTTTCGTAGCCATTTCATAAAAATCTTGGCCCAAATTTAACTCAAATGACGCAATTAGACGTTTTTAAAACGTCATCACTTTGACGAAAAATATAATTCACATTAAAAAACAAGCGTACGTGCAAAATTTAAATCGCTTGTAAAGACAACGTCACCGAAACATGACTTTATTTTTATCAAAATCGACCATTACGTCACTTGATGATTTGATCACGTCATCACCTCAAAATAAATTTTCCCTAAAAAAAGTACTATAAAAGCCATATTTAGTGCTGCATTGACTTTTGAAGTAGGAGTAAGAAATTAGTTAGAGAATACCAAAATTTATTGCCATTGTTTTTGTGTTCAGTGGAGTCCCAAGAAAGCGTTTTTGAGCAGTTTTTACCCTTGCCATCTTTAAATAAATAAACAAAGGCAATTTTTTGTGCTACGCCCTAGATATGCTTTAAAATCTCCCATAAGGACTGTGGAGTGTAGATTTAGTAGGTGATACTCGAAGAAAAGCATCGTTTACTTCATCTACAAAAGCCTGATATTCACTCGTAGCATTGGGAGCATATATCTGCAATAGGCACAATGACCTATCCAATATCTTAAGCTTCAATATGCAGACGTGTAATTCCAAAGAAATCCAATCTGACGCACAGTCTGACAACCGGGGGCTTGTGAGAATCCCCAAACCCACTCGAGCAGACATACTAGGATCAGCACCAGAACCGAAGAGTTTTTATCCGCCATCCAGATCCTCAGTACCAGAGCCTCGTCTTTTTGTTGAAAAAACTCCGACAATATCGAGATGATACCGCTTTGCTTCCTCAACCAATGCTCACTCTTTTCCTGTTAGGGTGAAGATATTCCAATTGCCCAACGACAGTTGGTGATAGTTGACCCGTGAGTATGCGAGATTACGTGGAGAACGAATAATCTGCTCCGCCTCTATTCGCCTCTCCAAACGAGTAGCGGGCACATTGGTGGAGCTGCCACTAAAGCTGGTTGGTGGAGAATGTCGCTTATTTTTCGAACTAATCTTTTAGCCTAAGATTCGTACGTTGTAGAGGTTTGGCTTAACCACAACCTAGAAGTCACTAGGCGCTACCCTGCTGGACGAGACTCCACTTGTAAAAGTGAACCCATTAACGTCGTTCACGTAATTTTCATTATTTGCACTCAGCAGTTTCCTGTAGAGAGAGTACAGCAAACTGCTGACTATACAAATGGGTATTTGCCTGCTTCTCCTCAAGAAAACCAAGATACTTTCTTTTTCGATGACACTATATCAGGGGTGATTTGGCATCACAAGCTTTCAGCATGCAAGAACAGCAAATTTGCATATAATTTTGCAGATAAAAGAACAAACGAGTAAGTGTAAGCAACCCGATCTGAAGAATTTAAAAAATTTTTGATATTACACTATGTGCTTTCTGCAAAATAAATTGTACAAATTTGGTAATGGTTTTAAGTAACCAATGTGTATAAAATAAACCATTCCGAGTTCGAATCTTAAATGAAGAAATACAAATAAAGCAAACTAAGCAAAGCGGCGCTGCACCCCTTTCTGCAAAAATAGATTTAATCCGTTTCACTCAGTACCAATGCTGGCAACTTTTAGTGTTCGAACTTTCGTGACATCAAAAAGGATGACTTTGCAAATTTTCTAGCAGAATATCGAACACCTCGTTATTTACTCTGCAAAAATTTTGTCATGTCATCCTTTTCTGATGTCACGAAATTTCGAAACGCAGAGTTGCCAGAAATACGGAGTCAAACGGATTAAAGTTACTTTCGCAGGTTAAAAGAATGGTGGTGCTGCGTTATCAGATGTCAAAAGGACGCGTTCCGATTGCAGTTACACGGCTCGACTGCGCAACCTATGAGCAGTTATGGTCTCTCGGGTTATTAACCCATTGATTTCAATTATTTCTTATTTGTGGTTCCGTGATTGATTGTAGCAGATGACGCTTCAGGCTTCCTCCCTCCTGCATTGGTTTGAGCTGGGTACGCTGTGGCTAGGAACCCATCTTCAATGCGTATTATAGAGGAAGGCTGCGACCAATGTTATCACGTGGGGGTTACCAATTCGCAGAGTCATCCAATATCAAAAGGACGCGTCGACTCGATTGCGGCTAAGCGGCTCGACTGCGCAGCCTATAAGCTGTTATTGCCTGTCGGCTTATTAATCCATTGATTCCAAAAGTTTTTATTTGTGGTTCCGTGATTGAATATAGCGGACGACGCTACAGTGGAACAAGGTTTGCGCCACCTCTTGATTAACTCAAGTAACTCTCTTTTCTTCAATAAAACTGATCTCGAGCAGTATCTCTGTAAACTTCGCAGTATTTATGCTCAGGCACATGCAAGCATATCTGCTTCGTTTGAAAGGAATTTCATTGACGCAGGAAGCTGCCTGATCCTATGATTGAAAACTCCTATTGCAGTTTCCTGTCTTCTTTTTGAGTTACTAACCAGCAGAAAAAGCCAATACTTTTTTTCCAAAACTTTTAATACGGTAATGATATATTGTATTTACACCGTAATTTTTCGGTTTTTGCGACCCTCACGCAAAAACGGACAATGTATTGAATTGTATTGAATTAATGTATTGTATTGCATTGTATTGCATTTGGATCGTATTGTATTGAAACAAAATAAACACATACAATTATCTACATAAAAGAAGAAATAGGTTGGCCGCGAAAGGACCGTTTAGGGGTCTTCGTGTCAAGTGGCAACCTAAGCAGAATCAGATCACGCCGGCTGGCGACAGACTTGTATAATGTGTTAATAAAATTGGAAAAAAAGAGAAAAAAAATCATCAAGCAGTATACGAGATCAATCGTATTGTAGATAACTAATTATTGTGTAACTTTCACTAAGAATAAAGTTTTGAAAACACACGTACAATTGTTAGTCTTTTAAAACAGCAATACCATAATACAAGATTAATAGGTATCCAAAAAAATTTTATAATTTGTTTGAGAAATGCATTCGAGGAACAACTTTCAATTTCATTTGGTAATTTTTTCCAAACTTTTAAGGTGAATTTACACAGTATTCGTTTTTCGTACGTTTTCTTCCGTTTTTTACGTTTTTGCTTCTCCTTGAAAAAGTATGCGCTTTTTTATCCGCATTTTTATAAGTCCATATACGCACTAAGTAGACTGTTAAATATAGACAAAAATTTTGTTCAAAAATTTTGTGTATGAACGATAAGAGCGATATTTCGAAATAGAGCTGTACTCCTTTACAAAAAAATTTTTTCGGAAAACTTCTGTCCAGTATGTGACTGTCTGGTTGGAGCGGATATGGACACATAAAAATGCGGATGAAAAAGCGCATACTTTGTCAAGGAGAAGCAAAAACGTAAAAAAACGGACGAAAACGTACGAAAAATGGATACTGTGTAAATTGACCTTTACACTAGCAAACTTTATAGAATTTTGAAGTTTGTTAGTTTTAAACCGGGTAAATCGTAAGTGTCGTGTGAGCAGCTTTTTGTGTTAAGTTTGTGTATATCAACGGTCAATTTAAAGTATTGGCTAAGATTATATGACTCTTTGTTTGATCGATATTAGAATATAAAAGCAACCATTTCATAAGTAAACAATTGGTCGACTAATGTCAATATACCATGTTTTTTAAACAGAGGAAGAACTTTTTCACGTAGATTTGATTTAGTTATAATTTTGATGATTCTGCTTTGTAATTTACTGACTTTGCGAGCAGAGGTGGAGTCCTCGAGGACGTCCTTGGCCTCGAGGACGTCCTCGAGGACACATTTTGAAGTCCTTGGCCTTGGCCTTGGCCTCGAAGGTCAAGTCCTTGGCCTTGGCCTTGGCCTCGAAGCCTCAAGTCCTCGAAAATTGCCTTGTCCTCGGCTCGAGGACAGCACTAGTTTTTAAACAGTTGAAATTTTGTTGGAAAGCGCCAGAAACCTCGCGGAAAATTTGCGAGCACTTTTTTTGTTTTCCTCACTTGGAGCATAGACGTAGCCAAGGGGAGGATGGCAGGGGGTCCGCCCCCTTCCCAATTGAAATTTCACCAATGACAAAAATGTAACAAAAAATCCTATAGTTCCTTCAGTTTCAGTTTTTTTTTAGCATTTTTCGTTTACAACAGTATAACTATAACAACAATATTGAAGGCCAGGGGCGCCGGGTCCCCCTCAATTCTATTTTTGCCAGCCAATTTAAACGTATAACCCGACGAAAATGGAGAGTTTTTGTCCTAAAAGTTGCTATCTCAGGCCCACATCTAGCCTTTTTGTGAACGTAATGCATTAATCAGGGCCAGATTTACCATAATATGACGCAGTACCAGCAGTAGCGTAGCCATGGGGGAGGCGGGGGCTATAACCCCCTCCATTGGCCTGTCAACCAAAATGCAGAATAAGAAAAATATCACGTTTTTAGCTTTTTTGAGACTGTTTTTTGCGCTGGAATTGACTAAAAAGTGATTTAAAGTATCATTGGAAACATATATTCAGGGGGGGGGCTAATTGTCAAAAATAAAAGTCACCAATCAATAAAAACTTTGAAAAAATCCCCGAAAATAAGCAATCAAATTTGATCGCTGATGTAAAAACGCACAACATAGGTTTTATCAACAAATATATTATAAACTCAAGAATAAGAGGAGGGGGGCTATTCAGTGTTAGTTAATTACCATAGTCACTTCTCTCAAATATCTTTCCATTAGCCCTTCTCCCAATTATTTTTTTATAAAATATAGACGAAATAGATTACACCGAGTGAGTTTTATTGAATAATAGGATTTTATGATTTACCAGCAAGTAAACACGAGAACTGCAATGTTATCATTAGCCAGTAGCCACTCCCCATATAGCCCATTAATGCAACCAGTTGAATTATGTAGCGCTGCCAATTTCTACGCCACGTTTTAAAAGCAATATTTTTTATTAAAATAGCTCTAAAATTAAGTTCATTTTGCGAAAAAATGCAAAATTTTCGAGCGCTGGAGGCTCCGTCTCCAGACCCCCAAAACAGCCCCCCCATTGTGAATTTCTGGCTACGCGCCTGAGTACCAGCTAGGGTCCCCGAGTTAAAATCGTAAGACTTTTTTTGTTCTTCACCTATATTTGGCAGAAAGATGTTGCGAAAATCTCCAAAGTGCCGTGGGCCTAGCGCGAAGTAAATCCTGCCGGAAATAACATGGTTAGTAGACGTAACCATCTATCGTACCAATTTTCAATAACAATTCAGTAATTCACCTCCAACCTCGCCGCTTTTTATGCACAAAATACTTTTAAAAAAATTAGTCATGAAAAATGCTGAGTGAACGAATCATTGAACTTCAATTGAGGGAGCTGGCCGAACATGTACTGCTTTAACTGGTTATTTTCATGACAAAACTAAATCTCTAAGGAAAATCTTCCAAGGATTATTATTTACTGCTAAAATGCTGCAAGAGACAATGCACCTTGCTTTCCCCTACCTGGACCAAATCACTTACTATTAAATTTAACTCCAAAATGCAAGATGTTAAACGTGTTTTGGACTTAAATTGCAAGTAGAAGGAGTATTAAACAATTTGATTTTTTCAATTGGCTTTCAAATGGCAAAAATTTAGTGCTTTTAAATGGCTCTGAACACTTGCGATATGTGATTCAATGGCATTAAAATAGCTTTTTTTCCAAAAAACTACAAAAAATCCCCCAACGGCTTGGGGTTTCGCCCCCAGACCCCCAAAGCCTCCGGCGGATGGGGGCCCCCACCCCCCCGTTTGTGATACCTTTGAGTTGCACCAGCTTTCTCAACACGCTTCCAAAGTTAAATATTTGCGTTTTTCAGCTATTAGTTTAAGCCCTCTCCCTTTGCAAAATCCGGGTTACGTGCCAACAGGCAACGATTTCAGATCTTCCATCCTACGATATCTTTGTCAAACAAAAACTTCCTCTTTGGAAAAATTTTGATGACGTCATTGCATGTGATTTGTGGTTTAAGCCTCCCCCAATCATAAATTCTGGGTACGCCAATAAATTGGAGATCGCCTGAAAAAAATTTTTGAAGACTTTTTTTTCGGAGAACACTTGCGCCTGTGTCCTTGGTCCTTGGCCTCGAGCGTTCCTGTCCTTGGCCTCGAGAGGTTCTGTCCTCGAAAAGGCTGTCCTTGGCCTTGGCCTTGGCCTCGGATTTTTTTTGTGTCCTTGGCCTTGGCCTTGGCCTCGAGCCTTGTGTCCTCGACTCCACCTCTGTTTGCGAGTTTATATTCTATACGTATGCTGTATCAGATGATCAAGCCGTGAAAATGATCAAACAATGAAGAGTGAGAAAGAGAGACAGAGAGAGAGTTAAACTAATATTTGTAAGTGTAAATAACAGAAATAGAGAAAAAAAATGCAGTTCTCTGCTATTTTGCCAATCGTTAATGACATTGAAAAATACTGTATTTAGCTACAGCAGTTAATCTTGTAAATTAACAAGCGATTACATCAGTACAATAACAATACCTGTAAGCTACAGTATTTAAAAAAACTCATTAAGTAAATGAAAAATGGCAAAAAAAAACAAAAAACAAAGCAATCGCAGAGAAGAAACAAAAAAGAAAAAATACGGAAAAAAGATTTCGGAGGTAAGCTTCTTCTTATGTGTGACTTGTGGTTGATTAAATAAAAGTTGCCTTCTGTATCATCAAATAGGATATTGTTTGCTCGTCCAAAAATCCGATTCTTTCCGATCCATTAGGCGATCGGTGTTTGGGTGTTAGTGGATGATGAGATTGTCAATAGTCTGCTCATCTCCACAACATAGGGGAATGCCGCAGTATTAAAAACTAGACACAAGCGCATTGGATTGACCTATACCAGTGCGTGGACAATTTTAAGATGACCCATGCCTTTTTAAGCTAATCCAATCAAACAGGGGGAGAGGTCGAAGGGGTAGCACGACATTGTGGAGGGTTGGGACCTGCTTTGTACTGTTTATTTGTACACATATTGTAGACATTTTTGGAGGTATTCCGTAAATTCCGCACAATGGGAAGCAAGACGTTTCAGGGATGTAATTGGGGTTGACATGTGGTTGCAATGAAGGTGTTTCGTATTTGAGCTGCCTTTTTGAACAAGGCGATAAGTCTGAGAGTCTCTCCTGATGTTGGCTGTAGCTATTTTTACTATTGCTACTAACACGGGCAGACTTTCCGTTGATGTTGGGCGGAGATAACCGGTTACAGTACGCAGCGAATGGTTAAGGCATATAATATCAAGCTTTTTAGTATGCTTGCTACGCTCCAAACAGAAAAGGCATACTTGGCGGCCCTCCACTGCACAGTATTATCAAGGCATCGATTTGAAGGGTATGCGTATCAGCACCCCATAATGATCTAGCAAGAAGTTGAAACAAATTGTATCGGAGGTTGATTTTACGCATAAGCCTTCCAGATGTTGACGAAACGCGAATTGTCGATCGATTTTGACGCCTACTGCAGATATGTAAAGGGTTTTTTCAGATTTAATTGCTAGCTGGCGGTTTGCTTCCCTGCTGGTGTTAAGATGGAAATCTGTTGCTGTTGTTTTTGATTTGTTTATGACGCGGAGACGGGCCCCGCAAACTCCTTACACGCTTCGACGTGATACAGCGAGTATAATGAAAGATTTGATTTGATAATTTTAACCACCACTTTTTTAATAGATTTCAAAAAGGCTTAGATCTTCAAGAATGAGTTCCCCAGAGGTAAGCTGTAAGTGTTATTATTGTTAGAATGTTCAAATTCGATAACTTATAACCACTTTGTACTACGGATGTGTTTATTTATGGTTTAACGCTTTATCTTCCAAACCGGGAGGCTTCTTCAGAACATTTTTCGGCAGAACTGGCTTCGCAGTTACAAAAGGATAAATGAGAAAAAAAAACAGCAGAAGATAGGTAACAGTAAAAACGTATGAACATCAAAAAAGTTTTGCTATTTAACCCAAAAGCAATAATATAACATTATATACAGTAACATTGAAGATTATGTCACTAACAGCGCGAAAAAAAGGAATACAGAGTAAAAAAATTATAATATACAGTATGAATACAGTATTAAAATAATAATAATAATAATAACAACTACTTCACTAACAGCTTGAGAAAATAGGAAAAGGTTCTATTGCTAAGCACTATGCGCTAGAAAAGGTTTTTAGCTCCACAGAGATTCATATAGGGACGGAACAATAAACCCATCAATACGATTTAAAACATTCAATTTCAAACTTTTTTGGTTTATCAAATCACCTTTCGCTATCCGACGCTCGTTCCAATATGGTTCCCTCGTTAATATTTCAGTATTACAGTAGTCCCCGCTTATTAAGCCCACGGTTAATAAGCCCAACCGCTTAATAAGCCCAAAATCGTCCGGTCCGGAATTACTCCATTTATTCCTATAGATAAAAAACCCGCTTTATAAGCCCAAAACCCCGCTTAATAAGCCCAATTTTCGAACACATTTGCTTAAAACTGAGTGAAAACGCGTCGAAAGTCACACTTCTTTGTCTTGCTTTCGACGATTTCACGCTTCGTTACGCTGCTGCCCTAGTTCTTAATTCAACTGTTTCGTCACAGATCGTTTATCTGTGCGGTAATCAATGGGCAAGACAACTGGTGCTCTGAAGATTTTACTGTAGGCTGCTGATTACAGATAAATTGCTTGTTATCTGTAACTGTTGCGTACAGTATTAATAGATTCAGCAACTTTTAGCCTTAGTACAGTCGACCATATTCATTTATGCGCATGAGAGTGGCGAAAATTTGTCCCCCTGTTAATAAGCCCACCCGCTTAATAAGCCCAAAATCGTCCGGTCCCGAGGTGGGCTTATTAAGCGGGGACTACTGTATCCCAATCTATAAAATGATCATTTTTTGCGACATGCTGACACAGTGCAGCTTTTTTTGAACAGAATTCTTCACTACATCAATATACTCACGTTTTTTAGTTTTTAAGGTTCGGCTTGTTTCACCGAAGTACACCGCATCGCAGTCACAACATATATTTAATAAACAAATCCCGACTTTTCTTAGTCCAGAACTTTGTCTTTGGGCTTACAAAAAGTATTTGACAGGAAACAAGCAAGCTTCATAGGCACCCCCACACCAACTTGTTGCAAAACACGCTTAATAAGCTCAGTGAGATTCTGCGCGTCGGGGACTACAGTCATGGTTTTCGTTTGTTGGGATCCGCTTTTAGAGCAAGCTGGCCGTCGCTTGCGATAAATTTTGGAATACATTTGAATCGATGTTCTCTTGATTGTGAATATTTCGTCTTTTTTGAGCTCGTCCTCTTTAGTTATGTTCTCAGCTAGGGGGAAAAGAGTTTGGGAAATACTAAGTTTTTATTGAAGTGGATGGTGGTAGGAAAAAGGTAGATATGTGCCGATGGTGTTGGTTTTCTGAAAAGTGTGGTTAACAGCGATCCTTTTGAAGTGCGTGTATCAGCACCAGTAGCGTAGCCAGGGGGGGCGGGGGGCTATAGCCCCCCCCATTGGCCTGCCGACCAAAATGCAGAATAAGGAAAATACCACGTTTTTAGCACTTCTAAGACTGTCTTTTGCACTGGATTAGACTAAAAAATGATTTAAAGCATAGTTTGAAACGTTTATTTGGGGGGGGGGGCTAATGGACTGCCGACCAAAATGCAGAATAAGGAAAATACCACGTTTTTAGCACTTCTAAGACTGTCTTTTGCACTGGATTGGACTATTTTGAAACGTTTATTTAGGGGGGGGGGGGGGCTAATGAACTGCCGACCAAAATGCAGAATAAGAAAAATATCACGTTTTTAGCATTTCTAAGACGTCTTTTGCACTGGATTAGAATAAAAAATGCTTTAAAGCATAGTTTGAAACGTTTATTTAGGGGGGGGGGGCTAATAGACTGCCGACCAAAATGCAGAATAAGGAAAATACCACGTTTTTAGCCAGTAGCGTAGCCGGGGGGGGGGGGGGCGCGGGGCTATAGCCTAGCCCCCCCCCCATTGACATGTCGACCAAAATGCAGGATGGGAAAAACACTACATTTTCACACTTTTGAGATTGTTTTATGTACTGGAGTGGACTAAATAGTGATTTAAAACATTTTTTGAAACATATGTTCAGGGGGGGGGCTAATTTGTCAAAAATAAAACCAACAAATAAATAAAAACTTAGAAAAATGGTAAGAAATAAGCAATCAAATTTGATCGTAAGTGTAAAAATGCTGAACATAGGTGTCATCAACAAATATGCTATAAACTAAGGAATGGGGGGGGGGGGGGGGGCTGTTCAGTATTTGTTAATTACCAATCATTTCTCTCAAATCTCTTTTCATTAGCCCCCCCAATTATTTTTCTCTATAAACTGTATACGAAATAGATTACTCCGTGTGAGTTTTATTGAACTATTTGATTTTATAATTTGCCAGCATCTAAACAAGAGAACTAACATTTTATCATTAGCCACCTCCCAAATAGCCCATTTATGCCACCAGTTTAATCTTGTTTGCACTGCCAATTTCTAAGCCACGTTTTAAAAGCATTATTTTTTTATCAAAATAACCCTAAAATGAAGTTATTTTTGCAAAAAAAATGCAAAATTTTTCAGCGCTGGGGGCTCCGCCCCCACACCCCCGTGCCTCCGGCGGCTGGGGGCTTTGCCCCCAAACCCCCAGCCTCCGGCGGCTGGGGGCTTCGCCCCCAGACCCCAAAACAGCCCCCCCCATTGCGAATTTCTGGCTACGCGCCTGATCAGCACATATAGGAAAGCAAGAAAACATTTGTGTTCTCCTCTTGTAAGCTTGATGGACTCGCATATGGTATTCAAATGTTGATTGAATTCTTCAATGTAGTTTGATTTCATAATACCATGTACGTCATCAACAAAGCGAAACCAAATGCAAGGAGGGGAGTGAAAGATGTGGTTGACCCTTTCTTCTAGCTTTTTTATTACCAAATTTGCAATGATGGGAGATAAAAGCAAACCCATTAGAGTGCCAAATATCTGCTGATAAATGGTTGTGGGAAGGTGAAAGTGGTCAAACTAAAGCAGATGACCAATGCTTCCATTACTTCAGAAACGCTTAGTGTGGTACAATCCTCAAAGTGATAATCACTACTAAGTCTATGAAGCAAAATTTGTCTATCAAGCAAAAATACAGATCAAATGATTTGGTGGTAAATAGACTAACGACATCAAACAACACTTGTTTTTGCGAATCGCTTACACTAAAATCGTTAATACTTCTTACAAATCCTGTCTAGTTTTGGTGGTGAAATTTGTTTTACTGACAAAAGGACTTAAAATGCACTTATAACCAGTACTTAAATTGTAACATTTTGCATGGGGGGACGCTTTTGCAGCCTTGACCAAACGCATTTGGCATGCGAAAGTACTTTAGTGAAGATCACGTAATTCCGTCGCCGAAATTGAATGAACACGAAAAAAGAAAAGTTCTTCGCCGGAAATTGAAGTGGTTTTTCGCCAAAATTAGGTCAAGAATTAGGTCTTTTTCGTCTGATCTTTCAGCGCTCGAATCTCGATAGGGGGACTCCTAAATCTCGGAAGGGGACGCTAAATCTCGATGGGGGATGCTAACTCTCGATTGGGGGACGCGTCCCCCCTACAATTTAAGTACTGCTTATAACACTTGGACAAATGATACATATTGGGCGAAAAAGTACAGTTGTCTTGTGGATTTTTGGAAAACCATAAATCCTAGGAAACACAGCGTCACATTTTTCAAGGCTTTTGTAGTTGGAAAAAGCTATTTTTTCCCTTGTCTTAACTTTTAAATAAAGGAATTAAGACGCTTTTCAATAACTGGTACAATAATCCAATAAATAAACTAATGGGTAGTTTAAAGAGGTTATGAATAACTATGCCGATGAACGCAACGCGTCCGTTATTCTTATTAACTGCAAATAAGCTACCGTAAGTAACTGCAGAGCGGCTACTTTTGAAGACAAGAAATGCGAGTGCCATTACTAAGTACTATTCGCTTGCACCGCGCTCCTTTTGCAGTGGCGCATTTCCACACTTGCCTACTAGTTTATCACACACGATGAAGGCATTACACTGTGCCCTTTTTATTGCTTAACCTCAAGCAAGGAAATTGTGATTACCAATTGCTATAGTCTTTGATTTGACCAGACCAGTAATCGAACGTGTGTCCGCCGTTTTAGAAACAGAAGTTCTATGCATTTGACAGTGGTGTAAAGTAACGAAATACTTTTACTTGAGGTGATCAATCAAGTAGTTTTTTCCGGTAAGAAGTATTTTGTGAGTAGTTTATTTTATAGCTACTTTTACTTGCTAACTTTTATTGTGAAGCAACGCCACTTAAGTAGTATTTTGATTCAAAAAACAACAAAGTACTTTAATTTTAAATTTGAACCACAAATTCGTCAGAGCTGTCGACTTTTCTATCGGCAATTGTTCAATTCAGTTAAGTCAGTAGTCTTTTGCTCCTTTTTTCGGCTGGCAACTCTTGCGTAAGAGATCAGACCACCAGAGCAACTGTCACAATGCCTTTTTTCTGCGCGTGCGAGTAAGTATCCATTCTGGCGAATGGCAGTTCAAGATGCTTTTAGTTTCACGTTGCTTTGTGTTTGCCCTTCGCCGAGGCCGCATGCTGCCATACTGTAGATGTTTACGCTATTGAAAGTAAATCATGAAAGAAGCAAACAGAGAGATATAAATTTGCCCAAAATTCGTTCTATGATTGCAAAACGTTTCTAAAGCTAAATTCTACAGAGTCAACCAAAAATCACACACCATATATATGCAATAGACATTATTATACGGTACTGTAATTATTGTGCAAATACAATTCCAAAATGTTTTCAATATAATGACCAATTTTGTCCCCGCAGAGATCCAGACTTATGGGCTATCAACAATAATTTTGTGTGATTTGGTGGCTTAATATTTTTCGGGCTTCTGCATGCCTTCACATGTGAAATAAATTCAATTAAAAAAAATTCGTAATAATTTTTATTAAATAATCCAAAAAAAATTTGTCGCAAAATATATTGAATTAGTTATGGTGCGTGAGTTTTGCCCCACCCTGTAGCGTAGACCAAACATCGATAAGACACGTCCACAGTGTTTTTACGTTTAAGCATATTATACGAGTAATTCAACAATGGCAGTAAATGAGCGTTTGAGCAAAGATGTTATAAAATGATTCCATAAAGCGTTGCCACTGGACTCAGTTTCTATAACATCAGATTGCTGACGTTTTCAATATCAGATTATTTTGGGAGTTTGTACCAGACATCGTGACAGTTTTTGTGCAAACATAAGGAAATCGTAGCGGTTATTCTGGTTGGAAAAAACCTGAAGAGCAAAAAAAAAACTACATCACTCCGACACAGAGCGATTTTGAGCCCGAAGTTAGGTGAAGACCTAAAAAGAAAAAAAGGTTTTCACTGGTTCCTAGTTCGGTTTCACTTTCCCTACTGGCTGCACTACTAGCAAAAAAATCAACATCAAATTTGTGATCCAAAACATCAGACAACAGAAACTTTGCCCAAAACATCAGTCTAACGTAAAAACATCAGCAGTGGCAACATTGATTTAATGTGAATTCTGCGCAGCATGATTTACAAATCTCGAAGTCTTGCTGTTGTTTTTTTTTTTTTTTTTGAATTAATTGTCTTGAATATAATAACAAAAAACTTGGAACAATTAATAATTCTTGACTTCTTGAGATAGTAAGGGGTTAGAAGACCAAGCGCTTGTGGCAGCGATGTGAAGGTGGTCGACCAGTAGTCGTAGGTCGATTGAATAGTTTGTTTGTTCCTTGAATACTTTCCGAAATACTTGTACTTGAGTACTTTTAAATTTGAGTACTTTTTTACTTTTACTCAAGAACTCTTTTGGTCAGTACTTCGTACTTTACTTCAAGTATTTTTTTTGTCAGTAACGAAACTTTCACGTGATTAGAATTTTCGAGTACTTTTTACACCACTGCCACTTGACCACTAATCTGATAAAAGCACTTAGCATAACACCTACGCTAGTGCGTTGGCGATTGAAAGTGGTCCATACCTTTCTAAGCAAATGAGATCCAGCACGGGGATGAAATTGTAACTCCAAATTGTAGGGAGCAGTTTTGCACCGCTCATTTGTCCGCAGTTGACATTGTAAAGGAAGTATGTACAGTAAATGAACAGCTTGTTGGCGAAACGCACGCCGGGAAGCAAGACGTTTAAAAGATGAAATTTGGGTTGACGTGTGATTGTAATTAAGGTATGCTGTATTTGAGTTTCATTTTTGAACTATAGGCGGTAACTCTAAAAGTCTCTACAAAAGTTGGTGGTTGATATTTCTACTATTCGTACTAACGCTGGAAGATATTTCGTAGATGTTGAGAGGAGATAACCAGTTACAGTATCTTCACTCAATATCGCAGCGAATAACTGAGGCATAAAATTTTAAGGTTTTTAGTATTTTTTCTGCGGCACCAAGCACAAGAGGCATACTTTGCGCCACTGTGCAGTATTATCAAGGCATCAGTTCGAAGGGTGTGCGTGTCAACACCCTATAATGATCCAACAAGGAGTTGAAGCAAATTGTTGTGGGCAGTTGATTTTACACACAAATCTTTCAGATGTTGACAAAATGATAGGTGAGCTTTCGATTGATTTTGACACCTACTGTAGATATGTATAGGGCACGAGGAGTAAGACAAGGTGGTACTTTCAGATTTAATTGCTAGCAGGCGGTTTGCTTCCCTGCTGGTGTTAAGATGGAAACCTGTTGCTGTTATTTTTTATTTGCTTAATTTCAACCGCCAATTTTTATAGCTTTCACCTCCATTAACGAGATCTTCTTCAGGAAAAAGTTCCGTTGAGGTAAGCTGTATATTTCTCATTGTTGTAGTGTTTGAATTCGAATTTGAATTCGTAAATAAGTTACATTTTAGCGCACTTTCAGCTTTCTGAAAAATTATGTTCGCTTGGCTGTTAAGTGCTTTGAGTATGTGGGTTTAGATGCGTTCGTCTCTGGAGCGGGAGGCCTGAGGTTCATATCTTGGGCCGGTCAAATCGGACACAGTGCTGCCAACGAATCGCCACCGTTGTGTTATTTCTTCAAAAGAAGCTATGTTGCCTGGGAGCAATGACGCCGAGATGAGCCCCGCCAACTCGTTACACGCTTCGACGTAATTCAGCGGATGTAATGAAAAATTTGATCATTTCTGAAATGTTACATTACTGCAGTAGTGCGCTATCTGTTTACAGCAGTGAAAGTAGTAAAGCTACTTTTAAAGACAAGTAACAGGACCGCCGCTACTTTAAAGTAAAAGTAGTTGATAGCACCGCCACTTTGAAGTAGCGCATACCTCACCTACCCATTTGTCTACCACAAACGTTGGAGGCTTCACACTGCGCCCTTGTTATTGCTAAGCATCAAACAAGGAAAGTTTGAATATCAATTTTATAGCTTTCGGTTTGACATGACCAAAAATAACGGTGTCTAAAATTCCAGTAGCAGACGTTCCATCCACTTAAGCACTGGTGGGTATAACCACTCGACCATTGCTGTATCTATTCGACCACTTACCTGATACAAGCATATTGCATATGCCTATTGCCTATATCAATGCTTTGGTGTTTTAAAGTGATCATGTCTTTCTAGGAAAATCAGATCCAGCAGGGAGATGGAAATGGTAATTCCACATTTTAGGGGGGAGACTAGTTTTTGCTCTACTCATTTGTCCACATATTGTTGACATTGTATAGGAGGTATTCCGTAAGTGAACAGCTTATTGGTGAAACGCACGACGGAAAGCAAGACGTTTAAGGGTTGACGTGTGGTTGTAAAGAAGATGTGTGCGTTTGAATTTTTCTTTTTGAAATAGGCAGTAAGTCTGAGAGTCTTTATGAATGTTAACCGAAGCTTTTCCAAATAGCACAGGCAGATATTTCGGTTGGTGTTGAGCGGAGATAATCAGTAATAGTTTGCAGCACAAAATTGAGGAATGCATTGAGCTTTTTAGGATGTTTACTGCGGCGCTAAACAGAAGAGGCATACTCGGCTGCAATGTACAGTATTGTCAAGGAGCCTATTCAAAAGGTGTGCGTGTCAACACCCCATAATGATCCAGCAATGCGTTGGAAGAGTTGTGAGCCGTTATTATTATTATTTTTTATGGGCAGCATGGAAGTGGGTCTGCTACCGTTAGGTAAAGTCAAACTTACACATTGCTTAGGCCTCATTTAGGCCCATTGCAACTGTAGCTGTTAAGTTGAGTTTTGTTTGGTTACTGGTCGAACTCAGAAAACCTTCCTGCTTCCTTTAAGTACGTGGCCAGTTTGTTAATGCTACGTTTCGTTACCACTTTGTGAACAGTAGTTTTGGTGATTCCAAAATGTTTAACACGAACATCTTGGTAAAGCTTGCAATTACCTACATCAAGATTTTATGTTTCATCCTCTAGGCTGCATTTTGGACACAGAAAAGACTCAGCACGACCTGTAGTTTTCTTTTGCCGCTATAGATTGCAATGCCCAGTCAAAACTTGCGCTACTCTAACTTACAGACTCCTTCATCCTCAAGCAGTCTTTCCGTTTGTTCCACATAGATTTTATATCTATCTGTGGACCAGTCCTTAACCGTGCTAACACAACTGGCATACGGAAATGTAATAAAAGATTCAGGACCATGTATTTTTGACTTAGATCCTGAATTGGTTAAATAGTCTGCCACTTTGTTACCACGCACCCCTGCATGTCCAGGAATTCAGGCAATACTGACGTGGTTTTGTTTACCTAAATGATTTAGGTTTCTAATGCAGTCGAGCACTGTAATTAATGTTATTGTTCACTTTATGAGTGATTTGATAGCTGCCTGACTATCAACCAGCCCAACAATACTTTAATTGTGCATTTTTCCAAAAGCAGGTTCTTTCGTTAAATAGCTAAGACTTCTGCCTGGAACAGAGTGTTGTGTGTTCCAAGATGGAAAAATGCATGTTTTGGGAAGTTGTTTGGGTATTTTGCATAAAAACCGGCATCTACTCTCCCATCTAGTTTTGAGCCATCAGTGTAAACCTTGACAGTGTTTTGATTTAGAACGTTTTCAAATCTGATATCATTCTTTTTATCCATAATTTGACATTCAAAATTTCTGTCAAATACCTTTGTTTTTTTTATTCGATCAGCTGTCATTTGCAGCAGAGGTACGAATGTTCTAGCTTCATTGCAAACATCAACATGGATTTTCGTTTTCCCATAGGAACCAACTAGGTTGACATGCCAGAACCCACTAACAGTGATTCTGTATGACCCTCGCAATGCCTCAGATAATCTGAATTACTCAATGAGATTGTCACAAATAATACTTTTGAATGCCTGAGATATAATTATTTGCTGTATTTTAATGTGTACACGACTGATTTACTACATTTGCTGCTTTTTTTTATTTAGAATATTCGAGATATTTGAGATAATTCCTTTCTAGTACATTCTGCTCTTTTCTGCAGTTATCAATGTTTGGGTTGTTTACGACTCTTAATTGCTATATTTAGACTTGAAGTTTGTGACATCATAATTATGTCGAAATTTGTTTATCGCAAGCTCGTGTATTTTTTCTATTGCGACGTATCAAGAATTTTTCTGGAATATTCGATAGCTTTTGTCGTAGTATAAATAGGCACGTCGTTTTTCATTCTATTCTAATATTCTAAGAGTGGGTGATTTTAGGTATTAGTTTCGTAGGCAGTGAAGCCGAGTTTGTGTATCTGGGGTTGGTACTTATAGCCATTTAGTAAGAGGTGTGAGTGGAGCGATTTTGCTCAGTAAGTTGGTTTGTGTTTCAATCTTAAATAGAAGTTTTAATTTAAGATTGGTGTGCTGCTTTCTGAGATTCAAGAAGCTAAAGAAACTATCAAATGCCATTTTCGATTCGTCAATTAACATCTCAGTCGTTTTCTAGTTTCAGCCGACGTGGGCAATTCTAGAGATTAAAGGTTGTACTCTAGCCAAGTATCAACGATCGCGACAGAGAGTTATGTTGAGCAATATTTCCATTGCACCAGTAGGAGTGCCAGGAAAAGCTGAGGAAATCATTAGGCAAGCAAGTCTCTGCATCTTTGTGAGTTTTCTCACTAGATACTTTTTGTTGAGACCGGCAGCCAGGACACACATGCATACGACATGATTGGACGTATCATTTTTGTGTATATCTATTTCATCTTAAATGGCTTTATTCCCCACGTTTTACCCACAACTTGTCTACATTGCATTAATGCCGTAGTTGCTTTGCGGGTAATTCGGGTAGTATGTGGTTTCCAAGTTAGCTTGCTGTCCAAGATAACACCTAACAGCCTTGCTTCCTCGGTAAGTTCAAGTTTTGAACCATTTATTGACAAGGAACCCAAATCTGGATTCCGTTTGTGGGTGAACAGTACAATTTCGGTTTTCTTGCTGCTAAACTGTAGCTCTTGTTCCGAAGCCCAGTTTGCAGCAATATTTATTGCTTTCTGGGCCATATCTCTGATCCAAAGCATATCAGCATCAGTGACCAACACTGTTAGATCATCGGCATAGGTGCATAAAAGCTCCTGCTATGTAACTCTAATAACAGGCTGTTTAAGACACAGTTCCACAGAAAACGAGGGAGGATACCAACTTTTGGATTCCCCTTCACCACTTTCTTGTAACTTTGTCACCATATAATTTGACTTGGACAGAGCGATGTCTTAGCAAATTCTCTATCCCTTGAGGTGAGAATCTTAGAAATGCCCAGTTCTCGCAGAGCCGCAACAAAGCCATGGAAGGTGACGTTGTCGAAGGCACCCACAATATCCAGAAAAATACCCAAAGACGACCTTTTTTTTAACAAGGCAACGTTCTACACGGCGCACGAATTCATGCAAAGCAGTATCCGTTGAAACATTTGCGCTAAATTAATACTGTGATGCAAAAAGCTTTGCCTGCACGTTATTATCGTCATTGATATAATACAGAATTAGTCTTTCCAACCACTTCAGTTGGAAGGAGGTTAAAGTGATCAACGAAAGGATTTAGCTCAAAATAGCTTTCCTTTTCGGGTTTGGGGAGAAGTATACCTGTGCCTTCTTTCCATGTCAATTGCACATCGCTGCGTCTCAGGCATGCTTGAAAAATGACGTGGTAATATCCTTTCGGTTGATTCCAACGTTTCTGTAACAGTACAGGATAGAGCCGGCCCAGGAGCTTTGAATGGTTGATATTTGTTAATAGCTGCTTCCATACGTTTAAATGAGCATATGTTTGCAATCATTTCACTGTTTTCAACTTTCATGAATCGATTGTCCACTAAATCCTACCTGGTTGTATGATTTTCTGTCTGCTGGCTACCCGGCGATAAGATATCGAGCAGAGAGTTCTAAGTTTCTCGTGGAGACTTTGTGAATTCTCCCTTGTGTTTAATTACGTTGCTAACACGCGCCGTTTCATTCCTTCAAATAATCTTAACCAGCCGAGCCGTTGGTGTTTGACTATTCATGCTCTCTACAAAGCTATGCTATAAATCGCGCTTTGCTCTTTTGACAGCTTTTTCGAAATAGGAAAAGCGAACTTTTAAGCCTCCCAAACTTCTTGTTTTGTTTTAATAGGTTTTCTCCAAGCTCGGCGAGCCTTTTTTCAAAGACTTGCCAGCTCAGAATTCCACCAAATGTTATCTTTTTTACGAAGCGACTTTCGCGTAGGGCAAGCAGCTTCATATGAGTTTGTAATAACTGAATGAACCTTGTTTGCCTGCACATCAATGTCTTCTTTTGCGGAAGGCACTAGTACTGGTCGTAAAATTCTTTCATTTAATTTTTGTTTGAATTTGTTTAAATGCTTGTTCCAGCACGTACGGCGAACATTACAAAACATTTTAGCCTGTTTTCGGATTCTGCTTTAAACCTGAAACCTGCTATACATGTAATCCGAGAATGATGGCACGTTGCTAACATGCCAACCAACTACTCGGTCCCATATGCACCGATTCACTAAGGTTATGTCTAGAACCTCTTCACGTGATTTAGTTCTAAATGTTGGTTTATTACCTACATTACAGAAATTCAGGTTTGCACTAGCACAATATGCTAGCAGATCCTCTCCTCAAAGGTTTATATCGGAGGATCCCAATATAGTGTGATGGGCATTTGCATCGGTTCCTACAATAGTAGAGATTTATTCATTTTCTGAGAAGACTTACAGATCCCTCAATAAATTGGGCAGAGCTGGTTCTTCAGCTGCCGTGTACGCTGATACTGAAACAAAACTCTATCCCTTACGGCACACATTGTTAACTCTAACTGCCGCAATATCCTTATCTTAAAACATCGGGATTAGAGAACAACAGAGATCAGGAGAAGGGTAAATGCAAGCCCGAGGACGATTACCATTTTCTAAACCTTGAGAAAGGTTCCAGCCTCGTAGCTTACTTGTGATTTTAGTGGCAAACGTCCATGGTTCTTGAGCAAACACTAACCCGGAACCAGTACTTAAATTGTAGGGGGGACGCGGGAGGATGCGTTCCCCATTGAGATTTGAGCGCTGGATGATCAGACGAAAAAGGGTCTGTCAGCACCAATAAATCCCACAATTCTAACAGAATATAATCCTAAATTCGGTGAAGACCTTTTTAATTTTTTATTTTGGTCTTCACTCGACTTCAGGGACGGAATTACATTATTTCCTATGAAGTGCTTTCGCATACCGAATGCGTTTGGTCAAGGTTGCCAAAGCGTCTCCCCATGCAAAATTTTACGTTTAAATACTGCCTGGAAAGTAGGTACGTTTTTTGAAACTTCACACATGTTATAGCTGGCAGGTTTACACCTGTATTGGTTGATTTTCCAATACTCTCAATTATGGAAGGATATCTTTGGTGCCGTGGAGGCTTTATTTGATTTTTTCCCCGGCTTCAACTTAGACCTGCAAGAAACTTCTGAGAAATTACTTGGATTCTGAGGTTCCACAAAGGAAGTTGAGGAGGTGTTCGGTTTCGCAACCAACCATACCATTTTTGAGGGACCCTTAGCTTCTGAGACCGATTAATTTGGCAAAGAAACCTTCTCAACTTGAGGGCCCAGGTTTAGTGTTTTTTCAACATCTGGGTTAGAAGGTGAACATGGCCGAGTATTATCTTTGTTAACAATGTCAATCAAAAACTCACTGATTCTTGTTTGTGACCGTGCCTCTTCTTCTGAATTTAGGGATATGATCCGTACTGTTACTTTTCTTGATCTAATGACATTAGAAATCGCCATAGTGTTGGTTTTCTTTAACCTAGGAAAAGTTCCAAAGACCAGATTATCCAAACTAGGAAGAGGCTACTAACTGCCATTTTTGCCGATGGCAACATACCAACACTAGAAATGACAGACTTATCTCGGAAGCACTGGCCTCGGCGGACCCCCCAATACAGCAGCAGACTCCTACCCAGGTGCCATCTGGAACTACAGGTGCACGGGGATTTTCACAAGCTGATGGACACGAAGTCTTATGTTGGCTAGACTACGACCAACATCCTTTCTATCTAGTGGCAGCGACACCGCAGCGCGTTTTATCTACTGCACCCTGTACTCGCATTCACATTCCGCCACAATATTGGCCCATCACCTCTGCTTTCCATATTAGCTCGCAGTCTCCTGTTGGCCAATGAGTCAGGGATCGGAAAGTAAGAAGGCAGGACTTCGCAGTATCAAGCCTTCGCTTGCGCTGTTGCCTGGTTGCTAATTCCTGCACTTCTTAACCTCGCCCATCTTCATCGGCCGGTTGCCATTGCCGCAATTTGTCAATGTTTCCACTGTTTCTACTCAACACCACGTGGAAGTCTGAGGTTGGACTTTGTCGGGCGTTACCGGCCGTTATTTTACACAAAATAGCGAAGCTTGGGGGCGGGGGTTAGAGCTTCCCTATTGGAATGCAAAGAATGCAAAATACTACGTTTTTAGCATTTTTGAGATCGATTTTTGCGCTAAAAGGAAAAATAGCCAACCCCCCAATGGAGTGGCAATGAGAATGTGTATACTTTGGCCACGGACCTGAAGAGAAGTCGGTCACAAAAATCAATTCCAGCGTGGGTGGAAACCTTTTTTTTCTTTTTGGTCTTCACATTGTTTTGGACACAAAACTGATTCAAATATGAGTAAAAAGCTTTTTTTGTCTTCAGCTACTTTCAGTCACAAAATCGTTACAATTCTAAATGAAGGCCGTTTAAGCTTGAATTTACTTTTCCGAAACAGCCCCACCGCATTGCAAATTCTTGGCTACGCGCATGTTTACACATAAACTTTTCAGATGTCGGCGAATGTGAGGTGAGCTGTGGATAGAGTTTGACGTCTACTGTAGATATAAGGTTTCGGGGAGTAGGACAAAGAAATACTTTCAGATTTAATTGTTAGCTGGGAGTTGCTTTCCAGCTGGTGTTGAAATAGAAATCAGTCGCTTTTCTTTTTGATTTCCTTATAATTTCAACCGCCAATTTTCATAGGTTTCACCGCCATCAACGAGATCTTCTTCAGGAGAGAGTTCCATAGATGTAAGCTGCATATTTGGTAATGTTGGAGTATTCGAATTCGATAACTATTACTGTAAAAAGTTACGTTTTAGCTCACTTTTAGCTTCTTAAAAATTTTGTTCACTTGGCTGTTGAACTTTTTGATGGTTTAGAATTAGACAATTATCATATAAAAAATGGTACAGTGCGGCAATAGTGCGCTACTTTTGCTGTAGCGGTAGCACCTGCACTTTTGAAGAAAAGTGCTAGTAGCCGATAGCACCGCTACTTTTGTAATAGCGAATACTCACATTTGATTATTATAGGCTGCCGCCTACCCACCTGTCTACCACATGCTGTGGTGGCTTCACCAGAGGTGGAGTCCTCGAGGCCGTCCTTGGCCTTATTTTCCACACAAAAATTTTCTCTCATTTTCTATTCCATACTTTCATACAAAAGGTAAGTTTAGACCGGAAGCAAAGTGTAATTCGTATCGTAATCCGGCAGCGTTGAGCGTACCTTTGCGAGTAATCGCTTTCGAAGATAAGCGACCACTCGCTAAGATGCTAAGGTGAAAATTACGCGTTGGGCTGCTAACGGTCTAAACGCACCTTAACACCACACCAAAAGCAACTAATATTAACAACGACTGTGTTTTATAAGCCCTTTTTGATTGAACAGTCATTTTAACTCACTATCTTCGCTGCTAGTCTACAATGTATATACCAATATACTGTACAAAAGCTGAAACATGGTTGAAAAACTTGATTGAGCTAAAAATGAAATAAAACTAAAATTTCCATTTTTTATGAATAATTGTATGTAGATTATGCTAAATCATTTTTCTTCGTACGTGGCACTTAATAAATCATATTAGCGAGCCGCTAGCTATCGTAGTTGTTTCGTACAACAACGCATCTCATCCCATAGTTGAAGCACTATCACAATGAGCTACCGTTAAAATGCATTAAGGATGAAAATATCAGCCAGTTAATCAGTAAACGATTGACCGACCGGTATGCACAGGATTAAATGATTGCAAGCTTGTATAATCATTCACACTAAATTATAAAACTTGGCCAAACTGCCAAAAAACATTTTACAATAATATCAAGCTTTTAGTACCACCCGAAAACAGAAATAAACAAAAAAAAACTAAGCTTAAACACGAAAAAAATTTAAGCTTAACCGGGGATAAAAAAATAAATACGAACGTTTGTTACAACGAAAGAAGGCAAAATGCCAATGTCGAAATAAAAAATAATCCAGTCAGATGTCAGCATCAATGCAGCAAACTTCTATGAACATAATACTATGATGCAACGCCTCAGTACAAAATATTGTTGGCGCAAACGCATGACCGAATTACTACCGTATTATTTCTCTACAGAAAATTACCCAAACCCTTTGGTGAAAACACTTTTATATATCACTAGCTGCCTATATATTTTTCTGTAAATACCATGTGCGAAATCTAGTATGTAATTAGTATGGAAATATGGACGATTGTCTTCCATTTTATTCTTAAAATTATCCATTCTACTCCATTCTGGCATCTTCCATATTCCATACCAAAATTTCCGTTACATTCCGTTTTCCGTTCCACACCATGCCCTGATCACAGTTCAAGTCCAAAACGCTTTTCAAAGTTTGCAATATAGGGATTAAATTTTCTTAGAGACTAAGTTAGGGGGAGGATGGTGAAGTCGCATTGGTAATGCCAAAGCACCAGAGGTGGGCAGTACCGAATTACTTTTGTACCGAATTACAGAACCGAATTACTTTTTTTGTACCGGTACCGGTACCGACCGGTACTTTTGAAAATAGTACCGGTACCGGTACCGACTTACTTGTGCTTTTGCAAAATCGGTACTTTTTTCGGTACTTTTAATTTTATTTGAGGCAACCCTTCAGTTTTTTTAAGATTTTGCAAATTTAGCGCTTTCGTGCATATCTTGCCCTTTTCTTTGAACAAATTGGTCGTTTTTGTGTCCTAAACCGGTGAGAAAAATTTTAAGGAGGGGGCAATTGAGCATTCGTCATACAAAACGCTAAGTGAAGCTTTGCTTTTATGATGATTAATTTCTTTTATGACGACGTCATTATTTTTTATTTGTTTCAAGCGACTTCAAAACGATTGCCAGTAAAACTCTCCTGATAGCATAATAGCTAGTAGCTGCCAATAATTCTGTGTTTTAACATAATTTTTAGCACCGGTATTGCTTTTTCCTTTTAAGTTGTAGTTGTTAATTATTTAACCTGTCTTAATTTCATTACTAGTTTTTACGCCACTGATGTTAATACTTAACAGTACATATATCTTTACGAAATATTTAATCGATTAATGCCATTTAGCAATAATCCTGTCATTTCTACAAGTTTTTGTGGGCTATTTTGGCTTTTTACCTTAAAAACTTACCAGTATGTGCTATTTTCTTAATTCTGAAATTTTTTGAATAAAACTTGAGAATCTCAACTTTTGCACTCCTGATGTTGATTGTATTCTTTTAATTTCCTATTAAGTTAGCTGTTGTTATTATATATATGGTTGTGTATCCCGTCTAATGGTGCCGAACACGTGGGTATTGGAGGGTTTCATCTCCCAGTATTTTAGTCACATCCCCTAACATTGAAGGCAGAATATCTATAAAGAGGTGCACTAATTTGGGGAGAAAATTTACTACATTTTTGTTGGAGGTAGTCACTCTCATTTAACCTTGAAAGTGGCAACCCCACGATGTTCCAAATCGGGTAAAGTATCAAAATTCCCTCCTTATGCTCAGCATAGTTGGACACCAGTGATCCTGTTTGAAGATTGAGGGTGGAGAAACTCTACGAAGCTAGCTACCCCATCAAGGTCTTGACCGTAAATCCCACTCAAGCAAAACAGCAACCCCATTAAGCGAAAGTAAAATTCCAAATGTAGCTCTTCTAAGAGTTTCAGACGCAGCATTGTTGTGACATGTGTAGGTTAAATTTCTGCACACCAAGAGCTAGTAAATGTTTTGTTTTATTAAGATTCACTACTTCGATGTCTTGTCTAAATTATTAAATTTTTGCGATTTTATTTTAATCTAAATATCTAAAGTAAAAGCACCGTTTGCGCTGTTTGAAACTTCGTTGAAACCTTGAAATATCCCGTAGTTCATGACCACAGGTTCTGCAATAAGAAGTCTCCGACCATTTCTGCGACGACATGAGCAGAACTTGAAGCTGTGCCTACAACACGTGTGGCAACTAAGACGAGAGAGGACACCCCCTAACCGGAATAATGCATGAAGTTCACTTTTTTTTGCCACCAATAGTCGAACTTTGATATTGCACATTTTTTTCAAAAAGTACCGGTACCGCAAAAGTAAGTCGGTACATTTTAAACGGAGTACCGAGTACTGGTACCGAATTACTTTTAGGGGCAAGTACCGAGTACCGGTACCGACTTACTTTTAAAGTACCGATGCCCACCTTTGCAAAGCACCCGTTTGAAGAGTGTGCGTGTCAACACACCGTAATGATCCAGCAAGGCGTTGAAGCTAATTGCTTCTGGCCGTTACTTTTTCCCATAAACTTTTCAGATGTTGGCGAAATATAAGATGAACTGTCGATCGAGTTTGACGTCTACTGATGTGTAGGTACGAGGAGTAGGACAAGATGGTACTTCCAGACTTAATTGCTAGCTGGCGGTTTGCTTCCTTGCTGGTGTTAAGATGGAACCTTGTTGCTGTTGTTTTTGATTTGATTAATTTCAACCATCAATTTTTTATAGCTTTCACCGCCATTAACTAGATCTTCAGGAGAAAGTTCCATAGAGGTAAGCTGTATATTTGTTAATGTTGTAGTGTTTGAATTCGATAACTTACTGTACTACAAATAAGTTATAGTTTAGTACATTTATAGCTTTTTTAATAATATTTGCGTATGGCAGACAACTTTTATTTCAGTAATGTTGCATTGCGGCAGTAGTGCGCTACTTTTAGAGTAGCGGTAGAACCATAGGTGGGCAAGTTAATACAAAACGTTAGCTTTCTTGAAACACTAAGTTAGTCCGTTAGCAAACTTCATACCACCGTTAAAGTTAATGCGTTATTTTCAGCTTTAATTAACTGAAGTTAATGAAGTCTGTTTCGTTAACATTTTGAATGTAATTGACTTTTTTTTTTATTCACTCACTTCTAGAACACGATTGTAAGCAAAAATTCATTGCTATGGTGGTCTTTTTTTGTGTTGGAAGTTACGTTTTACAGTCTAATACAATTTTAAGACAAAAATAAGTTCATATGCACTAAACGAAGCTGCGATCGGAAAATCCTTGAAAGTTGCGAACAGCGATGATTAATAGACTTATAACGGCGCAGCTTATCATTTGCAACAAAACAGCAATAGATGTACTCGTAAATTGTTTGGCCGTTTTTTCCAAAAAGGCTATAGCTGATCGCGCATTAAAATGTTCATTAGTATTCATTATTGAAAAACTAACCGAACTTTAATCAACTCTTATTTAAATAACACACAACAAACTATAAACGCAAATGTTAAATAAAGCCTACGCTTACCGCAGTTCAACTTATCTAAGATCTAACTCACTTTATACTAGCATGATTAAAATTAAAGTTGCAGCATTTCTTATCGCGCCTGCTCATTTGAATCAAGGCTTGCTCTGTTTATTCTGGAGCTCCTTTCCTCGCTTTTTCTTTCACAAAACATATACGCAACAAGTGTTACCAGCGCAATCTGCTTTGTACCGGTTCGATGAATAAATGGTACAAAAAATTAAACGATAAAAACCTTATGTTAACAAATCTTAACGTAAGTTAATGAACCATTGTCGTTAAGCTATCGGGCATTTTAACGAAAGTTAATTTAGTCCGTTAACATAAAAAAGCTTTTTAACGAATGAACTGGTTTATGAAAGAGTTAGCTTCGTTTTTAACGGATTAACGATTAACGAATTTGTGCCCATCTATGGGTAGCACTATTACTTTTGAAGAAAAGTCCAAGTAGCCGGGAGCATCGCTACTTTCGTAGTTGCGAATGCTCATATCTGATTATTATAAACTGCCGTCTGCCCAACTGTTTACCACACACGGTGGAGGTTTCAATTGACATTGTGTCTTTTTTTTTAATGGTGAACATCAAGCAGGGAAGTTGTGAATACCAATTGCTAGAGTTTTTGATTTGACTCGGCCGGAATCGAACTCGTGCCCACCGTTTCAGAAGCAGACGTTCCATGCACTTGACCACTGATCGGTACTGTAACCACTGAACCATTCCTATATCCACTCGCCTACTAATTTGATACAAGCACATTGCATAACACCCATAGGTGGGCACAAATTCGTTAATCCATTAATAACGAAGCTAACTTTTTTATTGACTAGTTATAATTCGTTAAAAAGTTTTTTTTATGTTAACGGACTAAATTAACTTGGGTTAAGTTTCGATAACTTACGTTAAGGTTTTCATCGTTAATTTCTTGCACCATTTATTCACCGTACCGATTCAAACCAGTTTGCTCTGGTAACACTTGTTGCGTATTAGCATGAGTTTTATAGAAAAAGCGAAGAAAGGAGCACTTTTTTGTGGCAAATGATAAGCTGCAGCCTCATAGGTCCATTAATTATGGCTGTTCGCAACTTCCAACAATTTTGCTATCTCAGCTTCGTTTAGTGCATATGAACCTATTTTTAAAACAAAAATTGAGGCATGCCTAAGAACTTTTTTTTTGTGTGCTTTTAGTAATGTCTTCTGTGAATTTTGATGTTTGTTCGATTGCTTTCGTAGTGTACCTTTTAAATGGTGTTCTCTCAATTTTTGTTTTAATACGTGATTACTGCTCTCCACTCAGCTTGAATGGATTTTTTAATGCTACAACTTTGTTGTCCCTTTCTTTTAAACCTATTTTTATTTTGAAATTGGATTAGACTGTAAAAGTAACTTCCAAAACACAATAAGACCACCATAGCGATAAATTTTTTCTTACAATCAGCTCAACAGTGTCATTGCGTGTTGTGGAAGTGAGTACATAAAAAGAAATGTAAATTATACTTTAAATGTTAACGAACTAACGGACTTCATTAACTTCCGTTAATTAAAGCTGAAAATAACGAATTAACTTTAACGAAGGTATGAAGTTTGTTAACGGACATGAAGTTTGTTAACGAAGCTAACGTTTGCTAACGAAGCTAACGTTTGCTAACGAAGGTATGAAGTTTGTTAACGAAGCTAACGTTTGCGTTAGCTTGCCAATCTATGATAGCACCTATGTTAGTGCGTCGGCGATTTAAGGTGATCCACGCCTTTCTAAGCTAATCAGGTCCAGCAGGGGGAAATGGAAGGGGTACCAACAAATTGCGGAAAGGTGGGAACCAGTTTTGTGCCATTCATTCATCCACTTGTTGTTGACATTGTATGAGGTATTCCGTAGTGAACAGCTTATTGGTGAAACGCACGACAGAAGCAAGATGTTTAACTGGTATAATATTGGGGCTGACGCAAAAACGGCGTTCTGCATTTGAGTTTACATTTTAAACTACGCGGTAAGTCTGAGAGTCTCTACGAACATTGGCGTAGCTATTTCTACTATTGCTACTCACACGGGCAAATATTCCGTAGATGTTGAGCGGAGACAACCAGTGACACTACGCAGCCAAATGGTTGAGACATTATCAAGCTTTTTAGTATGCTTGCTACGACACCAAACAGAAAAGGCATACCCGGCGCCACTGTAAAGTGTATTGTTAAGGCATCGATTTGAAGGGTGTGTGTGTCAGCACCCCAGGATAATCTATCAAGGCTTTGAAGCACATTGCTGTGAGCCGTTACTTTTACTCATAAACTTTTCAGATGCTGCCGAAAAGTGAGCTGTCAATCTAGTTTGACTCCTATATGTATGGTTAGGGGAATAGGACATGGGAGTAATTTCAGACTTAATTTTTAGCTGGGGGTTTGCTTCCTTGGTGTCAAGATGTAAAGCTGTTGTTTTTGATGTGATTAATTTCAACCGTTACTTTTATAAATAGCTTTCACCACCATTAACGAGATCTTCTTCAGGAGAGAGTTCCATAGAGGTAAGCAGTATATTTGTTATTGTTAGAGTGTTTGAATTCGATAACTTACTGCAAATAAGTTACATTTTAGTTCACTTTTAGTTTTGAGTTCGTTGGTTGTTGAACTTTTTGAGTGCTTAGGGTTAGACACTTATCATTTCAAAAATGTTACATTACGACAGTAGCACGCCACTTTTAGAGTAGCGGTGGCATCGCTCCTGGTATAAAAGTACAAATAGCCGGCAACACCGCTACATTTGTTATAGCGCATGCCCACATCTGAATGTTATACGCCGCAACTTGCCCACTTGTCTAACACACACTATGCCATTTTTGCTGCTGAACGCTAAGCAGGAAAGCTGTGAACATCAATTTTTATAATCTTTAGTTTGGCCTGACTGGGAATCGAAACTGTGTTTAATATTTCAGTTGCAGATGTTCTATCCACGCGTTCACTGACCTTATATGAGCGCATTAAATTTTTTTACTAATGCCAATGCGTAAACGGTTAAAGATGACCCATGCCTTTCTTTAGGCAAATCAGATCTTGTAAAGAGGCAGGTGAAAGTGTAACACCAAATTATGGGTGAGCAACCAGTTTTGCTTTGCACCACTCATTTGTCCACATACTGTTGACATTGTAGGAGGTATTACGTAAGTCAACATTTTGTTGGTGAAAGTCAGGCACATAGCCAGAATGAAATTTTTGGGAGCAAGCAAAATTTTGGGGGGCAATGGCTTCGCACAGGGAGCGACCTCCAAAGAAAAAAAAAGTTCTTCGCGAAATGAAGAGCTGATTTTGCCGCCAACTTTCAGTAAAGACAAAAAAAAAGGTTTTCACGGAATGGAGAGCTGATTTTGCCCACTTCCCCCCAAAAAAAGTTTTCAAGGAGCTGAAAGGCGATTTCACTCGCATTTGGCAGACTCGGGATATTTTGTTACGTCTAAGTAACGTTAAAGTGACATCATTTGGGGGAAGGCAAAATAACGTATTTAAGTACTGCACATGCATATGCTGCATTAAGTTTTGTTAAAAATGATATTCAGCTGAAATTACTGTATTTGAGGGGGAGTCAAAGTAAAATTTTGGGAGGCAACTTCCCCCCTGCTTCCCCCTGGCTACGTGCCAGGTGAAAAGCCTGACGAAAAGTAAGTTGTTTATTGGATGCAAAATTGGGGTTGACTTGCATTTGTAATTAAGGTGAGCCTTATTTGAGCTCGCGTTTTGCACTAAACGGTAAGTCTGAGAGTCTTTACCAATGTTGGCTCTAGCAATTCCTCCTATTGCTACCACAAACATTCCGTTGATGTTAAGCGGAGGCTACTAGAAACAGTACGCAGCGAATGATTGAGGCATTGATCAAGCCTATTGCTCATGTGCTTGCTTGCTCCGCACCAAACAGGAATGGCATGCTCGGAAGCACTGTTCAGAGTTATCAAGGCATCGCTTCGAAGGATGTGCGTGTCAGCACCCCATAATGATCCAACATGGTATTGAAGCAGCTTGTCACGGGTTATTGATTTTAAACGTAAACTATCCACATGCTTGCAAAAGGCGAGCTGTCGATCTACAGTAGTTTGACGCCTTACGTTGGGGTCGGAGAGTAGGACATGGGGGTTCTTTCAGGCTTGATTGTTTAGCACTTTGCTTCTCTGGTGTTAAGATAAAAAGCTTTGCTGTTGTGTTTGATTTCTTTAATTTCAACAGCCACTTGGTTGTATAGCTTGCTGGAAAAATGTTAACATATTCTTCAAGAATGAAGTTTTCAGAGGTAAGCTCCATTTATTGTTGTTGGAGTCATAGGCGCAGCCTGGGGGGAGGGGGGCAGGAGGTCCCCCCCCAATTGAAATGCCACCAATGATAAAAATGTGACAAAAATTCTATTATTTCTTTAGTTTCAGTTTCTTTTAGCATCTTTGCATACAACTGTACGCGCGTACAACAGTGATTAACAATGACATTGACAATCAGGGGAACTGGGTCCTCTCAATTCATTTTTTTTCAATCAATTTAAATGTATAACCCAGATGAAATCAAGGATTTTTGTCTTAAAAGTTTCTATCTCAGGCTGTCATCTAACCTTTTTATAATCGTAGTGCAATAACCTGGGCCGGATTTACCACATGGTACAGTCCCAGGGGCCCGGCACTCAGATGGTAATCTTTTTTTGATCTTCATCTATATTTGGCAGGAAGTTGTTGCAAAAATCCTTAAAGTTCTAGGGGTCCCGCGCAATGTAACTCAGGCCCGGGCAACAGCATGGTTAGTAGGCGTAACCATCTATTGTACCGTTTTTTAATAACCATTCACCTCGTCCTCGCCAGTTTTTACGCCCAAAAATACTTTTAAAAAAATTAGCTATTGGGTAAAAAAGCTCATTGAACAAATCATTGAATTTGAATTGAGAGCGCCTGGGCCCCCTGGCCGTACATGTACTCCTATAACTGGTTATTTTCATAACAAAACAAAAATCTCAAACGAAAATCTCTGAGTGGATTATTCTTAACAGCTAAAATATTGCAGCAGGTAATGTACCTTACTTCTTCCTGCCTTGGCCAAACCACTGACAAAATTTAACATCAAAATGCAACTTTTTGAACGTGTTTTGGAATAAATGCAAGTAAAAGGAGGGCTGAACAATTTAAATTTTTTAATTATTTTTCAAATGTTGAAAATTTATTTCTTTTAAATGGTTCTGAACACGTGCGAAATGTGATCCAGCTGCATTAAAATAGCAATTTTCATCCAAAAAATTACAAGAAATTGCCCAATGGCTGGGGGCTTCGCCCTCAGACCCCATAGTCTCTGGCTGCTGAGAGCTCCGCCCCAAGACCCTGTCTGTGATACGTTTGGGTTGAACTAGAGCAGCGGTTCTCAATTGGGGGTGCTCGCACCTCCAAGGGGTGCGAGTAGGGTCTTCTTGAGGCACAAAGTTTTTGCCAAACTGTTGTTTGATTTATGTTACATTGAATCATAGGCGTATCCTGGGTCCCCTGCCCCCCCAACCCCCCAATCGCAATGTCAGCAATGATAAATTTGTGACCAAAACGGCTATTGGTTTTTCAGTTTCCCCTCCAAGTTTGGTTTTCACCTCGACTGCAGACCGTGAAGATTTTTTTGGGCCTTCACCTGATTTTTGAGAGAAATGCAGCTCTTCAGCTCGTGAAGACCTTTTTTTTCTTCTTTGTTGGTCTTAGTCGAAGTTTGGGGCAAAATTCTGCTTTGGGTGTAAAATCTTCAAATTATTACATACGTTTTGTTTATTTTCATTTATTGAATTGTTTGTTTATTTCCTTTTTTTATAAAAATTGTGCAAGGGGTGCGAAAATAATTTTTCCTTTCCAAAGGGATACAAGCTTCAAAATGAATTGAGAACCGCGGCACTAGAGTACTTTACTCAGCACGTTTCCCAATTTGACATTTTCACTTTTTAACTATTGCTTTAAGCTCTCTCCTTTTAGCAAAAAGTGTCAAACCAGGCCATGGCTTCTGATCTTCCATTCTATGATACCTTTGACCATAGATGGGCACAAGTCCGTTAATCGTTAATCCGTTAATAACGATCAAGCTAACTTTTTCATCAACTCGTTAATCCGTTAAAAAGTTTTTTTATGTTAATGGACTAAATTAACTTCCGTTAAGTTCTGTTAATTTCTGTTAAGGTTTTTATCGTTAATTCTTTGAACCATTCATTCATCGTATCGGTACAAACCAGTTTGCACTGGTAACACTTGTTGCATATTAGCACTAGTTTCATAGAAAAAAGCGAAGAAAGGGGCTCTTTTTTGTGGCAAATAATGAGCTGCAACCTCATAGGTCTAATTATTTATCGCTGTTCACAATTTCCAAAGATTTTCCAATCGCAGCTTCGTTGGTGCATTTGATATTGCAAAATGGTACAATACATGGTTTCGCCTACTAACCATTTTATTGTCCGGGCCGGATTGCGTGGGGCCCCGGCAGTTTAGGAGTTTCGCATTATTTTGCTGCCCAATATAGGTGAATACCCCAAAAAAATGTACCATCTGAGGGCGAGGCTTGTGGTGATACCCGATTTTATATACAGTGCTGTTCATAATTCAGGAGCCACCTTGCAAAAACACTCGTTTTTTTGGTTCCAGGTTTAATTTATACTATTTGCTATAATTATATATCTACATGTTATATATTTTTGTGAAGGGTTTGTTGCTGGTAATGTTTCGGCATAATTTTTTTTTTTTTTTGAAAATAATTTTAAAGCCAAACTGCCCCCCATTACGTGACGTCATGCCAAAAAACTCATTTCCTTACTAACAGCAAATATGCATTACAGTATTGGTGTCAAAAGCAATTAAAGGAATAAGGATAGTTTATCGGGTATTGTAACAAGTTTAGGTCATGTCATATTTACTTCATGATTTCATCGCGCGTCACTCATTATGACGTCATAATTTATGATATTTTCTTGGTTTTATTTAAAGCCTAAAAGCAGCATGACATTTTTTTGCTAAAATGTCAAGTTGATATCGTACCTCTAATAAAATTAGGAAAGATTACAAAATTGTCAAAATTATTTACACTCTTTTTACAGAATAGTGGCTCTGAAAAGAGCCGTTTGATTTGGCAAGGACTGATTTAGTATTTTGTTGGCCATCCATGGTTTTCGATCACCATTTTGCATCGTCGAGGAAGTGATTCAACAAGTTTGTTGAGTTCTTTGGGTGAAATCACTCGAAACCAAGCAGCAATGACCTGTTCGATAAGCTCTCTTTTCGTCTTTGGTTTATTCTTCCCAATTATGCAACTAACTCGGTACCACAAATTTTCAATCGGGTTTAAATCAGGAGATTGGGCTGGCCAATCCATTCGTTCAATTTTATGGGTCCTGTACCACTGTTGGACTTTTTTAGCACGGTGGCATGGAGCATTATCGTCTTGAAAAATCCGATCATCGTCGGAAAACAAAGAACGTGCACTGGGTAACATTTTATTTTCCAGCACATCAATATACTTTGTCCCGTTCATCATCCCAGACACCACTTTGAGCCTACCAATACCATTTGCAGCCATGCAACCCCATACCATAATTGACTGGGGATGCTTGATGGTCGGTGAAATACAATAAGGCCGGTACTCTTCCTCTGGTTTTCTTCTCACAAAATTATTTCCAGCATGGTTGTTTACAGTAAAAGTCGACTCATCACTGAAAAGAACTTTCCTCCACTTCTCTATTGGCCACTTAACATGAGAGCGTGCCCAATCTAATCGGCGTTTTCTTTGTTTTTCCGTCAAGAGTGGTTTTTTTCGAGCTTTACATCCTCGAAGACCATTCTCCAGCAACCTTCTCCTCACTGTTGGAGCAGACAATTCAACGCCACTACTATCCTTTAACTCTCTGGCCAACTCTTTTGAATTCAGTCTCCTGTTTCCTAAAGAAATCCTGACCAAAGTTCTATCAGACCTCTTTGTTGATTTCCGCTTCCTTCCAGATCGAGGCTGACATTTCGCATCTCCTGTCTCGATCCACCTCTTTAACACTCCTTGCACTCCTTTACGAGATGTACCAGTCTTTTTTGCAATAAATCTCTGCGATTTTCCTTCATTGTAAAGATAAATAATCACTCCTCTCTGTTCTGCACTAATCGGTTTGAAGCCCATGATGACTGAAACTGAATAAAAAGGTTGAACATCCAGAAAGTCCTGAAATTGCTCCCATTATGACGTCATAGGGAGCAAATCGTGGTGTGATCATGATGTGACCCAAGATGTGACCTCAGATCATCAGAATACACAATAATTACAAACATAATTTTTCGATTTCATTTTGCTAATTCGATCATTGCAACCATGTTACCAATATAAAAATGGCCCATCAAAGTGACGTCATGCTTAAGGGGTGCATTTTGGCCCCAAATAATTATTTCAAAAAAAAATTTTTTTTCAGTAAAATTCTCGTAGCAAACCCTTTACAAAAATATATAACTTGCCCATATACAATTAAAGCACATATCATAAATTCGACTTGGAACTTACAAAATGGGCAATTTTGCAGGGTGGCTCCTGAATTATGAACAGCACTGTACTTTTCTGAATTTGTCTATTGCCAAATTTCGAGAGCATGGATATTTTCGAACTTGGTTTTCATATTACACCAAGTTTTCCCATGCTCTGTTTCACCGTTATTGAGGTCAATTTAGTTAGCTTTCACACAAAACGCTCAATAACGTCATTATACGCTTCCTGCGCCCTATTTCAGTTGTGTTCATAATAATATCAGGAACTGGATACTTTATTCAGAGGATGACAGGACGTGTTTGACTTGTGATATTATACAAAATATGCAATATTATACGAAGTGATATTACACGAAGAATACAACACTTCAGGCTCCTCACACTGTGCAATGTGGTAAATTCTTCCCTGGTTATTACATCACGTTCATAAAAAGGTTAGATGAGAGCCTGAGGAAGCAATTTTTAGAACACAAAATCCTTAATTTTATCAGAATTATACATTTTAAATTGGATGGCAAAAGTTGAATTGAGAGGGCCCGGGCCCCCTGGTTAACAAAATTATTGTTGATTGCTGTATTGTTGGACGCGTGTACTATTGTACGCAAAGATGTTAAAAGAAACTGAAGAGACAATAGACTTTTTGTCACATATTTATCATGTTTGTCATTTCTGTGATGGGGAACCCGGACCCCCTCCCTCATGGCTACACCTATGCAAAAATCAAGTCTATGTGCAAAATTTCAACTACCTATGACGTCATTTTTTGAAAATATGATTCTGACGTTTTTATGATGATGCAGAAGTTTTTGAAAGATTTTGTTAACACCTACCCGCATGCCGAATTTGGTGTTCCCATACTTTTGGTTTAGTAGTTATATAGGGAAGCACTCCCATCCTCCCTCGTAAAATGCGTTGGCCAAATAATCAACCCGCGTAAAATTGGATAATACTGTACATTCTGGAACGGTAACTTGGTAACGAAAACATGGAAATATCTTTTGCGTATTATCGGATTTCAACCAAGAGAATCAGAAAATTTTGAAAAAAGGATAATTAATATTTTAGTTGTTTAAAAGCAGGTTTACAATGAATTGCCAATCTTTACCAATCTAGTTTTTTGAGATACCGGGATAAATTTGAAGTTATCTAGCAGATTCTTAACATAAATGTTTCACAACTGTGCGATAGCCCTTCACTCACAGTACCCAGGCAGCCCACCCGAACATTCAAGCCTAACACGAGGGCATTTTCTGCACTGGCCATCGCACCCTTTTCTCGGATTACTCTGATCGAAGTCTGAAAACAAGGTCATTAGAAAGAGGGTTATCAACCAGCATCATTCTGGCACTGCACTTAGTTCAAACGTATTAAGCATGGACGGTTGGACAGTAATAACATCACAAAAGCAATTTCCCTCAACAATACCAAAGTATAGATACACTGCAACAGTTCGCTATATGATAATTTCAAACTTGTTTGCTATTGTCGGGCGTACATAACTACGTAAATGCCGACTACAAATTTCAGAGGTGGAGTCGAGGACACAAGGCTCGAGGCCAAGGCCAAGGCCAAGGACACAAAAAAAATCCGAGGCCAAGGCCAAGGCCAAGGACAGCCTTTTCGAGGACAGAACCTCTCGAGGCCAAGGACAGGAACGCTCGAGGCCAAGGACCAAGGACACAGGCGCAAGTGTTCTCCGAAAAAAAAGTCTTCAAAAATTTTTTTCAGGCGATCTCCAATTTATTGGCGTACCCAGAATTTATGATTGGGGGAGGCTTAAACCACAAATCACATGCAATGACGTCATCAAAATTTTTCCAAAGAGGAAGTTTTTGTTTGACAAAGATATCGTAGGATGGAAGATCTGAAATCGTTGCCTGTTGGCACGTAACCCGGATTTTGCAAAGGGAGAGGGCTTAAACTAATAGCTGAAAAACGCAAATATTTAACTTTGGAAGCGTGTTGAGAAAGCTGGTGCAACTCAAAGGTATCACAAACGGGGGGGTGGGGGCCCCCATCCGCCGGAGGCTTTGGGGGTCTGGGGGCGAAACCCCAAGCCGTTGGGGGATTTTTTGTAGTTTTTTGGAAAAAAAGCTATTTTAATGCCATTGAATCACATATCGCAAGTGTTCAGAGCCATTTAAAAGCACTAAATTTTTGCCATTTGAAAGCCAATTGAAAAAATCAAATTGTTTAATACTCCTTCTACTTGCAATTTAAGTCCAAAACACGTTTAACATCTTGCATTTTGGAGTTAAATTTAATAGTAAGTGATTTGGTCCAGGTAGGGGAAAGCAAGGTGCATTGTCTCTTGCAGCATTTTAGCAGTAAATAATAATCCTTGGAAGATTTTCCTTAGAGATTTAGTTTTGTCATGAAAATAACCAGTTAAAGCAGTACATGTTCGGCCAGCTCCCTCAATTGAAGTTCAATGATTCGTTCACTCAGCATTTTTCATGACTAATTTTTTTAAAAGTATTTTGTGCATAAAAAGCGGCGAGGTTGGAGGTGAATTACTGAATTGTTATTGAAAATTGGTACGATAGATGGTTACGTCTACTAACCATGTTATTTCCGGCAGGATTTACTTCGCGCTAGGCCCACGGCACTTTGGAGATTTTCGCAACATCTTTCTGCCAAATATAGGTGAAGAACAAAAAAAGTCTTACGATTTTAACTCGGGGACCCTAGCTGGTACTCAGGCGCGTAGCCAGAAATTCACAATGGGGGGGCTGTTTTGGGGGTCTGGAGACGGAGCCTCCAGCGCTCGAAAATTTTGCATTTTTTCGCAAAATGAACTTAATTTTAGAGCTATTTTAATAAAAAATATTGCTTTTAAAACGTGGCGTAGAAATTGGCAGCGCTACATAATTCAACTGGTTGCATTAATGGGCTATATGGGGAGTGGCTACTGGCTAATGATAACATTGCAGTTCTCGTGTTTACTTGCTGGTAAATCATAAAATCCTATTATTCAATAAAACTCACTCGGTGTAATCTATTTCGTCTATATTTTATAAAAAAATAATTGGGAGAAGGGCTAATGGAAAGATATTTGAGAGAAGTGACTATGGTAATTAACTAACACTGAATAGCCCCCCTCCTCTTATTCTTGAGTTTATAATATATTTGTTGATAAAACCTATGTTGTGCGTTTTTACATCAGCGATCAAATTTGATTGCTTATTTTCGGGGATTTTTTCAAAGTTTTTATTGATTGGTGACTTTTATTTTTGACAATTAGCCCCCCCCCTGAATATATGTTTCCAATGATACTTTAAATCACTTTTTAGTCAATTCCAGCGCAAAAAACAGTCTCAAAAAAGCTAAAAACGTGATATTTTTCTTATTCTGCATTTTGGTTGACAGGCCAATGGAGGGGGTTATAGCCCCCGCCTCCCCCATGGCTACGCTACTGCTGGTACTGCGTCATATTATGGTAAATCTGGCCCTGATTAATGCATTACGTTCACAAAAAGGCTAGATGTGGGCCTGAGATAGCAACTTTTAGGACAAAAACTCTCCATTTTCGTCGGGTTATACGTTTAAATTGGCTGGCAAAAATAGAATTGAGGGGGACCCGGCGCCCCTGGCCTTCAATATTGTTGTTATAGTTATACTGTTGTAAACGAAAAATGCTAAAAAAAAACTGAAACTGAAGGAACTATAGGATTTTTTGTTACATTTTTGTCATTGGTGAAATTTCAATTGGGAAGGGGGCGGACCCCCTGCCATCCTCCCCTTGGCTACGTCTATGCTCCAAGTGAGGAAAACAAAAAAAGTGCTCGCAAATTTTCCGCGAGGTTTCTGGCGCTTTCCAACAAAATTTCAACTGTTTAAAAACTAGTGCTGTCCTCGAGCCGAGGACAAGGCAATTTTCGAGGACTTGAGGTTTCGAGGCCAAGGCCAAGGCCAAGGACTTGACCTTCGAGGCCAAGGCCAAGGCCAAGGACTTCAAAATGTGTCCTCGAGGACGTCCTCGAGGCCAAGGACGTCCTCGAGGACTCCACCTCTGACAAATTTAAAACCCAAAAATCCAAAACTAACCTACTTGCCAGTAAAGATAATTGGCATATACAATCAGTCATCGACCATGCGAATAAATTTTCGTTTACTCGTATGTGCTTTAAAAATTCAGAAGTTACATAACAAACCCTCAACATAAATTTTTCACAACTGTGAGGTAGCACTTCACTCACATTATCTGCTTTCCAATTAGGCCAGTGCTTTATCAGCATCTGAATTCACACAAAGCCAATCCTGGCAGCCCACGCGAACCTTCCAAACCACATACGAGGGCAATTTCTGCACTTGCCATCGTACCCTCTTCTCAGGTTACTGTGATCAAAGTCTGACAACAAGGTTCCCAGAAAGAAAAAAACTATGTTGAGGATCTGCTACGTAACTTCTGAATTTTCAAGGCATTGGCGTATAGCCAGGGGGGCAGGACCATGCCACCGATGATTAAAATGTGACAAAAAAGTGTATTGTTTCTTCAGTTTCATTTTCTTTTAGCAATTTTCGCGTATACACTCATACAACTGTAATTAACAATAATATTGACGACCAGGGGGCCCGGCCCCCTCAAATCAGTTTTTGTCAACCAGTTTATATGTGCAACCTCGGTGAAATTAAGGGGTTTTGTTCTAAAAGTTGCTATCGTAGGCTCTCATCTAACCTTTTTTTGAGCGTATTGCAATAACCAGGGACCGGATTTACCATATGACATAACGTCAGGGGCCCCGCTCTCAGATGGCAAGACTTTTTTGTCTTCACCTATATTCCGCGAGATTGTGGAAAAATCCCCAAAGTGCCAGGGGGCCTACGCAATGTAAATCAAGACAAGACAAATTTATTTCATCGCTCAGTAATAGCATGAAGAAGAAAATATAATCAGCATTTGTTTCAAAAGGCGACTGGGAAGTTGTGAAAGATCTTACGGTCATCGAGTCAAGCAACCACTCTCTTGTCAGACAGGCAATTTATGCCAATATCATATATGGTTTTCATTACTTTGCTTCAGTGAGTTGCGACATTTTGACAATTTCATTAAAAAAAAAAATGACGACCCGTCATCAGCGCGAACTTTTTACGTGACCAAAGCAGACATTTGCTATATTATATCATGAAGAAATATGCAGACTGCGTCAACAAAATCTTTGATGCTAATATTTGTACAAAGATAATAGAAAGTTTTTGTATCTACAGTATATTAGAATTTTTGTGCGAGAATCCCCTAATATTTGTGGGAATACAATTCCAAATCTTGACGCCTTGATACTTAATGCACCTCAGTAATTTATTAGTACTGTAACGAGATATGTTTAAATTGTTACAATCACTCGATTACCTCGTAGCTCGACTTGAGCGGTCATTAGTTTTACCGAAATATTTGCGAAATGAATTTTGAGTTTTGGAGTTTCGTTGTGTAAGGAACCATAAACAAATTTTGCAACTTCAAATTTGAACAAGCCTTCAATTTGCAGCATTTTCAATTGGGAATAATAAGGGTTTACTGAATCTTGAAAATGAGCAACAACAATGGTTATTATCGCTCGATTTTTAAGGATTTTAATTTCTGTAAATAAGTAGGATACGCGGCTCCCCACATAGTTATACCATACAATAGTGACGGATGTACTAATGTATAGTAGAGTTGTAACATAACAGTTTGAGGAAGAGTTAGTTTAAGTTTATTTAGTATTACTGAGCGCGCCACTTTACCCTCCATTACTTTAATTTGCTCATGAAAGTTAAATTCGTTAACAATGATAACTCGTAGGTATTTGGCGCGTCTGAGACTATATTTAATAGAGTTCCGTTACTTAATAGGTTTAAGTCGGAGATTGACGCTTTAATTCGTTTAGGTAAAATGATTACGGTATTGGTTTTAGCTGGATTGACGGATAGCTTGATCACACTTCACCACAAATGGAGATGATGTAGTTCTGCATTAAGATTAATCTCAAGTTGTTCGCAATTAGAATTTTTTACTAATAAGCACGCATCATCGGCAAATAATCATGGTTTGCTTTCCAATGAGTTATGTAGATTGTTAATGTATATCAGGAAAATCATATGATCTAGTGACGATTTTTGGGGAACCCCAACTCTAATTAGTTTTAGGTTGGATTTGCTTTCGCTTATAGATACAAACTGTTGTCTGCTATCAAGAAAGGAGCGGATTAAAGTGTGTGCTACGCCTCGAATGCCATAGTTGTTTAACTTTGTCAAGAGAATGTGACGCGACACTGTATCAAATGCTTTTTTTAAATCGACAAATGCTAATCCCGTATAGGAATGATCATGAATGTTATCGTAGGATGAGGTGACAACGTTCAACATCGCATTTGATGTGGAAATGTTGCTTTGAAAACTGTATTGATTTTCGTATATCACATTGTGTTTTTTGAAAAAAACTGAAAAGTCGCACAAGCAGAATTTTTACTATGGTTTTTGAAAAGCTAGTTAAAATGGATATGGGGCGGTAATTATTCATTTCCTCTTTTGCTCCACTTTTGTAAATAGATGTGATCCTTGCAATTTTGCAATTTCGGGAAAATATTTCTTCCGTAAATACAAAGTTGAGTAATAAACTTAAATACATGGCAATTAAGTGTCTGGCAGCTTTGAGAAAAAATGGTTGGATGTTATTATGCCCCACCGCTCTGTTTTTTGGAAATGTAATATGGTTTGGAACTTCGTTGGTACTTGGCGGGTCAAGATAAACCGAGTCTAAAATCTTCTTTCTTAAGAAATCTTTAGGTTTTTTAGTTGTTTCACTATCTATGGTATCTGCCAAGTTAGAGCCGATTGTGCGAAAGTAATTATTTAATTGATTTGCAATGGTGTTAGGGTCATCGGTAACGTGATCATTAACTTTGAGAGTTAGTGGGGGTTCACGAATTGATTTATGCGGCAATACTGAACGTATGATTTCCCACGTTTTATACAAGTTTTTTTTGTTGTCAGCAAACTCAGAGTAACAGTAAATCTTTTTAGACAAGGATTTAATTTTTGTAAGTATGTTCGAGTAACGTCGCAAAAGTTTTTTTCCGCTGTATTACCAGTAACAAAATGAGTTCAAACATTGAATTTTTTTTTCCTTATAGAAGTTAGTATTCCTTTAGTTATCCAAGGTCTTCTAGCAAGTTTTCATTGTTTACGACTCATACGCTCGAGCGGGGCATGCTTGTCAATTGTTTTTCGATTATATTCACAGACTGATCAAAAACATTACCAAAAATATTGCAGTTTAAGGAGAATTTAGTCACAACAGGGTTGCCTAGCTCCTGCTCTAGTTCATCAGAAAAAGCTTCCGCGCAAATTTTTTTTTTATTTCCGTAGAGCGGGAATGGTGTTTTATTATAACTTGTTTGAATTTTACTAATTTATACATAGCTGCGTAGTGATGAGTTATTGAACTTAGTATAACACAGGGCATTACGGTATGCTCTACATCGTTTATGATAATGTGGTCAATCACCGTTGCTGATTTGTCAGTGACCCGAGTAGATTTTGTAATCAGGGAAAAGGCTCCATTGCTGGTTATTGCTTGTAGGTATTTTTCAGCTTGAGGGGATAACTGGTTGGTTACGATAATGTTAATGTTTATGTCACCAACAATGTAAAAGTTTCTTTTTTCATTTGATAATTTCTCCAGACAGTCCGAAAAGTCAAAAATAAATTGGTTGATATCTTCACTCGGGTGCCGATAGATTGAAGCAATTACTAACGCTTTTGTTGAATCATTCTTCCAGATTTTTAGCCATATGGATTCTGAGCCTGTTAATCCAAAAACATCAATTTGGGAGAATTTAAGTTTAGAGCAGACGTATATTGCTGTACCACCGGCATTTTTGTTAGGCTTTGCATTGATAAAATTATAACCTTGTGGCTGAATACTTTTCAAAGGCTGATTGATGCGAGATTCAGATAGACAAATAACATCAGGTCGAAAAGAAAGCGAGGCAACAAGGTCATACAAATCGTCGTAGTTTTTTTGAAGGGGTCTAATATTGAGGTGCATTAGAATCATGGAATTGCTATCATTTTGTAGGTTTGCTTTGTCATAAATATCCATATACTCGCACTTGATGACATTATTGGTCATAAAATTAAATATTTGGCCGCACAATTCACTAGGTTGATTAAGAGGTCGGCCGCTTGACTCGTGCGCAGGGCTTCTGACAACTCCCTATCACACAAAACTCTAGCGCCATTAGACCGGGCAAAAAAAGCTGCTCAAGAAACGACACTAAAATAATCACAAAAAAAAGTTACTGAAGAAGCACCGAAAAGAAAAAAACCAAAAAACATCATGCGTTAACTGTCTGTTGCCAGTAAATATAAGACATAGATTTGGGATCAAGCTGGAGTCATTTATATCATTCATATTGGCAACTGTAGCAACTATAGCTTCGCCGAAGTGAGAATCAGGATTATTTAAACTCACATCCGGTTGATGCGCGGTTCCCACGATTGAATGTAACTTAGTGTGGTAAACTGTTTTCAGAGTATTAAATCATAGACATTTTTATACAGCTGTAATGAACAGGAACTATAACATATTTAATACGCCTATTATAGTTAAACACAGGACATACATAATTTGTTTATTTATTTATTTTATCGTGAGAATGTGAGAATTACCGATTTACACAAGTACTGAATTTGGTTTGGGCCAGAACGTAATTCGTAACTGTTCACCGACCATAACATTTATGCAACCAGAATATTAATCATACACAAATAGCATACGTTAATTGCATCATGAAGTATAAACACAGTATCATTCTTAATTTGTTTAAATATTGATTTCGCCAGCGTTATCTGAGAATTAGTGATTTACATGACTACCGAGTATAATGATTTTGACTTGAGAATTGCATGATTGTTACTTGTTAGCTTTGGCTTGTTGAACTGAATTGGCTGCGAATTTCGCCGTGTGAAGACTCATTTGGTTTTTCATCGGAATGACAAGAAGGAGAAATTTTTTCGCTTTCGACAAAAATACAATATGATCCATAGACGATTCGCCAGGCTGTCGTTAATTTCTTCATTTTGGCTTCTGTAAATTGCGAAAGTAATGATTTCTTTTGTTCTTGAAATAGTTTAGGCAGATGCTCAATTACATACACGGACTGAAGATTATCGACTTTTGTATGTCGTTGAAGGTCTTTAAGGATTTGCTAGCAGATAGGAATTTTTGTTTTTCAAAGACATTGCTCAGTTTAACTATTATCGGTGGAATCTATCTTTTACCTTGTTTAGATATTGGTCGGTGCGGTAGTTGATGTAGGTCGATGACATTAGTATCTTGAAGATTTAAATTCAGTCCTTCCTGTAGAAAATTTTTAAATATCAGCAAGGTGGTTTCTTTCTTTTCCCAAATTTCGTTTTCATCAAGTCCGTGTATTAACAAGTTTAGCCTCTTGCTAAAAGCCTCATTTGCTATTTCTGGACATTTAGCGGCGTGCTGGAATTGCTCAAGATGTGATATTCTCTTTTTAAGATCGTCAATAGCTTTCGCTATCGCCTTGGTTTTGACTTCCATTTCCAGTTTACTGCATTTTTTTTTAAGCGTATTAATTTTTGACGAGCACTTTTCTTTTAATTCTTTAAATTTGGCTTTGGGATCTCCAAATTTTTTGTCGATACTGTTGAACCTATCTTCAAATTTCTTGTCGATACTGTCGAGTCTATGGATTACAGTGTCTAGGTTTGCTTTTGACATATTAATTGACTTGCTCGACTTGCTCATCTTCATTTGTGTTTCTCGGTTATTGAATGAAAATAGCTCCAGTTTTACTTCAGAAAAATTATCTGGCTTGACAGCTCACGCGTAGAGTCTTTCAAATTGTTTGAATACACATTCGCTCGCTACAATGCTATCGTTCGAATGAGGCCTGATCAAGTAATAAGACCAGGTCAAGTAAGAGCAATCATCTACTGTATTGCACCATTTTTCAATAACAATTTACTTCTATCTTGCAAGTTTTTACGCGACAATATACTTTTGAATAAAAATTAGCTTTATTGGGAAAAAAAGCTCATTGAACAAATTATTGACCTTGAATTGAGGGGGCCTGGGTCCCGTGGCCGTACATGTACTCCTGCAGTTGGTTAATTTCTTGACAAAACAAAAATCTCTGAAAAGATCTTCGAGTGGATTTTTATTTACTGCTAAAATATTGCAGGAGGCAATGTGCCTTACTTCCCCTACCTGGGCCAAATCACTTACAAAAATTAACCCCAAAATTCGAGATTTTAAACGTGTTTTAGACTTTGAGGATTGAACAATTTAATTTGTTTAATTGGCTTTCAAATGTTGAAAATCTAGTTATTTCAAGCGGTGCCGAACACGTGCAGATTGTCATCCAAGGGCATTAAAACAGCTTGTTTTTCCAAAAAATTGCCCGGCTCCCAAAGCTTTCGGCAACTGGGGACTCCGCCCCCAGTCCCTGTCTTGCATACGTTTGAGTTACTCTAGTTTACTTATACATGTCTTCAAATTTAGACACTTTCACTTTTTAAGTTTGGTAAACCAGACCGCGGCTTCTGGTCTTCCATTCTACGATATCTTTGTGCCACAGAAAAATCCTTTTTCCAAAATTTCTGATGACATCATTGCATGTGATTTGCCCCCCCAATCAAAAATCCTGGCTACGCTTATGTTTCAAAGCACATACGAGTAAACAAAAATTTATTCGTATGGGCGTTGACTGGCATTGTAGAGTATAAAGCAATTTGTTTAACTGCCAAGCAGGCTAATTTTGGCTTTTGGGGTTCAAATTTTGTAGTATACGCATTTAAACAGTGATGTACGCCTAACGATAACAAACAAGTTTGAATTATGCATATAGCGTACTGTTATAGTAAATTGCTTATGTGACGTCATATAATATATGCTTAGTGATGGCAGAGCCAGTGTGATACTGGTCAAGAATCCTCTTTCTGGTGACCCTATCAGACTTTTATCAGAATAATCTGAGAAGAGGGTAGGATGGCAAGTGCAGAATATGCCCTCGTGTGTGATTTGAAGATTCAGATGGGCTGCCAGGATAGGCTTTGAGGGAATTCAGATGCTGATAAAGCACTGGCCTAATGGGAAAGCAGAATATGAGTTAAGAGCTACCTCACAATAGTGGAAAATTTACGGTATAAATTATTTTGGAAAAATAATTGCGCATCTGTCGCTGATTCTATTGAAATTTAAAACTTCTTTTTGTTTTTGGATAGCTTCATTATGAATCGACAATGAAATATATTTTTTATTTTTAAATAGTTGACAGAATCGGATATGAAAATTGAAGTTTTTCCCTCCGACGTGAATTTCTCTCAGAACTCAATCTCGGAAACGTTTCAAGATAAAAATCTACCGGATGTGCACGCGACTGTGCGGAAAATAGCCACAGGAAGCTTGAAAGTAAAATCTATACCACTGATGAGTGTTGTGTCTAAACGACATAGCAAATACATTAGGTAGGTAACTTTTAAAGTTCATTAATCGAGCGGTAACGCGTTTGTCTCTGGAGCTGGAGATCTGTAGTTCAAATCTCGGGCCGGTCAAATCGGACACAGTGTTGCCAGTGGCTCGCCACCGTTGCGACATTTCTTCGAAAGGAGCTGTGTTGCCCGCAGGCGCATTGCCGCGGAGATGGAGCCCGCAAGCTCTTTACTCGTTTCAGCGTATTACCAGAGAGTATAATAAAAGATTTGATTTTGATGTTTTCCTGCGCTGTGTTTTAGCAAACAATTGTCACAGAATTAAAGCTGGAGATGGCCTAACTCACAAAATTTTGAAACTTTGCTCAGTGAAATAAAATTAACCTATTTATACACAGCTTAAAAATAGTAAATGGATCAATAAAATGTGACATCGCAGGCGATGTCCAAAAACTTCAGAAACCAAAGTATTTGGCAAAAGCTAATTAGCTAATACTTTACACTACTGGCCAGCTGTTGGGTCGAGCGGTAACGCGTTCATCTCTGGAGTGGGAGGTCTGAGGTTCAAATGTTTGGCCGGTCAAATCGGACACAGAGTTACCAAATGATCACTACCGCTGCAACATTTCTTCGAAAAAAGCTATGTTGCCCGGGCGCAATGATGCGGAAATGGGCCCTTCAACTTGGTACACGCTTTGGCGTAATACAGGAAGTACAATGAAACACTTGATATGATTTGATATTTGCTAAGCAGTACTGACAATCACAAGTTGTGAAGAGCTTCATTTCGGGAAACTCGTCAAGGTAGCAATTTGAAATTTTTTCATGGTTTATTTTTCCTTTATCTACTTATTCCTAGCATTTTATCCGTATAGCTCCAGCAACTCAAAATTTCTAATTTGGAGGGTTACGTTCGATAAAATATCGACCAACGTGGCACAATCAAACTTTTCATCTGTCTTTAATGCAGTAAACCTTCACATCTTAAGCATTTTAGCTGTCTAGCTCAAACGGTTAAAAATTTCAAAACTTTGGGAAGACAACCAACTTGGCACTCCATATTGGCATATAAATTTTCAAGTGAAATATAGCCCCAACGTTTCAGATAATAATCAAACACCGGAATGCTACAGACTTTTTGTAAGAACCAGTAGATTTTGAGTTGAAGTAGGCTGTTTTTAGCTTTTCATGAATTTTCAGCCTCATTGTTTTCTTAACTTAAGTTGGAGAAAATATAAACACAAATTCATTCTTGCTTAGTTTGAAAGTTTTGTTGATTGCCATTGCCCTAAGCAGGGGCGCCGCGAGGGGGCACTTGCTGTCACTCTGAAATTTAAGATGTCAAGTATTTTTTATTTTTAAATTTGCAAAATAAGTCTAAATATATTAATTTAAACCAAGTAAACAACCTTTTTTGGAGCTTTTTTATCGTTTTTGCCTTGTTGCAGAGGGTACTAGGAAGTTGGGGACAGGAGGAACAGGATTGTGGTTTACCTGAATTACCACACAACATTCTTTTATTAAATAAGTGAAAGCCCTGCAAAACAAGATTAAACATTGAACTGTTCATTAATTAAATAATTATGAAACGTTTCATCGTCTGTCATTGCGCTCTTATAGGGTTCTAAATACAATACAACGTTTATTATTTCAAATTCATGCTGTACATATAAACAGTTAAACACTAATAAGTAATTATTACTCGGCCACGAAATTAATTTTCCTCATCAGTAGCCAGTACTTAAATTGTAGAGGAGACGCGTCCCCCCATCGAGAATTAGCGTCCCCCCATCGAGATTTCAGCGTACCACCTTACAACATTTCAGCGCTCTCTCCATCAAGAGTAAGCGTCTGGATGATCAGACAAAAAAGTGGCTGTCAGCCCGAATAAATCCCCAATTCCGGCCGAATATAGTATCAAATTGCGGTGAAGACCTTTTTTTTTTCTTTGGTCTTCACTCGATTTAGGGGAAATAAACCCTTCAATTTTTGGCGAAGGCTTTTTTTTTGGTCTTCAATCACATTCGGGGACAGAATTATTTGAACTTGAAGCATAATTTCCATTAAATGTTATTCGCATTCCGAATGTGTTTGGTCAAGGCTGTGTAAGCGTTCCCCCATGCAAAGTTTTACAGTTTAAGTACTGTCAGTAGCGTAGCAAGGAAATGGGAATCTAGCCCCCTTATGGCCTGTGGATCAAAATGCACATTGTAGAAAATGGCATGTTTTTTTGCCTTCTGAAGCATTCTTTTGGAGTAATATAGACTCTAAAATGGTTTGAAGCCTCTTTTGAAGCATTTAATTGTTTATTTTTTGGGGGGATAATAACTTACTTGTCAAAACAGCAACAAAATATCGAAAAAAGCTTTTTAAAAAGGCTGATAATAAATAGTCAAATTTGATCGCTTGATGCAAAATGGTTAACGTAAGTTTCATAAAAATTTAAAAAATTATTGGTATGGGGGGCGCTTCTGGCTCCAAAGGCAAAACAGTAGTTCCCTGCCATTATTGCAAAAATCTGTTTCTTTCGTTAATATATATTACCGCATAAATAAAATCGATTTTTTGACTGTTACATTTAATCTGCGTGTTCTTAATTATTTTGTTTGTGTTGAGGCTTGCATTGTTCTTAATTGTTCTTAAATTTTGAGCAAGAATGAGATTCCCGTTCTTATAAAATTGATGTTATAAAAAAGTTTTGTGACTTTTTTCTACTGTATTTCGACTTTAATCTACTGTATTTCGACTTTAATCTTCAAATCGGACACAGTGTTGTCAACGGCTCGCCACCGCTGCGACATTTCTTCAAAAGGAGCTGTGTTCCCCGGGCGCAATGACGCGGAGATGGGCCCGGCCAACTAGTTACACGCTTCGGCGTAATCCAGTGAGTATAATGAAAGATTTGATTTGATATCTATTTTAGTAAAGACAACCGGCGTCTCTACGTATTTCGAATTTTACATCGTCTCGGCAAACTTGACAAAATTGAGGTAAATGTTGTTAACGAAAAGTTGAAAGACATGAAAAATCGCCGTCAATCTAACAATGGATGCCATGTTAAAGTGGAACGTGGCAGCGAGACATATCGCCATTGTGCATGTGATTCCAAGAAAGCTCGAAAATATCCGGAATACCAGGTACGGACACTTACAAAGCTACCAGTATTGGACAAGTGTATTTTAGATTTTAAAAACAAAAAGTCAAATCTTTATTAACTTATCTTTGCCACATTAAGCCAAAACGTGTGACGAATTTAGGCGGCTTTTAACCATCATGCGGATTTACCAACAAAAATAAGCGTGATATAATTTCAATATAAACGCAAAAAAAATTTCAATATAAACGCAAAAAAAAGGCACATGCAGTCAAATAACAAGTGTGTTTCTGTGTGCAAATATGCGTGATCGGTAAAAGCCGCTTTACGGGTGTGCAAAAAAATTGGAAAAAATATGTTGCGTCACTTTTGGTCGTCCCACGTGAAAACAGTTAGGAGATATAACATGGCATGGGGCAACAAGTATACTGTTGTTTAAGCTAGTACCACAATTCCACGATCGTTAGTTCAACTTCTAGCACCAACATCTGTGTTGGTTCCTTGAATTAGTATGCCCAGGTGGAGGAAGCAAAGGTACATTGTATTCTACAATATTTTTAGCAGTAAATAATAATTCACTTTAAAATTTTCCTTGGACATTTTTGTTTTACCATGAAAGTATCCAGCTTTAAAAGTGCATGTGCGACCAAAGGCCTCTCAAGAAAAATTCAATAATTTGAAACATGCGAGACGGAGGTTGATTCGCACTTAAAATTGATACAACAGATGAATACTAATCATATTATTGCATAAGCCATTACGTTCATAGAAATGTTAAAAGAGAACCTGAGGTTGCAACTTTTAGGGCAACCACCCTGAATTTTTCTTGGGTTATACATTTAATTGGTCGGCAAAAAATTGCATTGGCAAAATTCGCAAAAAAATGCCCCGGCCCCCTGTTAGTCAATATTAAAATTATCGTTAATTACTGTTTTACTCAAAAATGCTAAAAGAAACTAAAGAAACAATAGGCTTTGTTGTCATCATTTTTGTCGCTAATTGCATTTCAATTGAGGGGCGGGACCCTGGGCCCTACTTTGGCTATGTCTGTATGCAGCAAACAAGATCCGAGCTTCGGAAAATGATAATATACTGGAAGATACAGATGTTGCAATTGCATCATGCATTCGCTTATATCTTTGTAAGATGAAAAATTTACTGCGTTTTACTTTTTTGCTTTCAGATTTGAATTAAGCTCACAGCAGAAAATGGCAAAAGCAGTGGTAGGATGAAAATGATTGCTTGATGCCCAATTATTGTTTATTATGTTTTGCTTGATTGTACAGTATTTGCTTTTTGGTTTGTCTTTTACTGTTTATGTGTTGCATATTTGTATCCTATCACCGGACATCATCGTCAAACGCTAGCTATTGGATTATTCGCAAACTTTTCATTGCGATAAGTGTATTCGTGTTTAGAGAAACCCGTACCTGCTTAGGAGTTTCCAGCAATCCAAATCCTACGGATTTTTTTCAAAATTTTTCCACTAAATTTCCGGCTTATTCGATACCACTGGACAGAGATAATCATCAAAAGTGTCTTATACAAAAACGCAACAACTTGACCAGGGTGCTGGTTCAACTCAGATCAAGCGGATCCGGATTTTGGTATGCATGATATCTTACCCAATTTTTTATTTTTTTAAATAAATTTTACATTAATTTGTTAGGGTAACTTTCTTGTTAACAATAGTGTTTGACTAGTTATTTTGCTCCACTTTGGAACGCTCTGCAATGGAATTATTTGGTGGTTTCTCTGGATAAAGTTAGAACTTGCAGCTACCAAAGGTTGAAATCAGGCGCGCAATCGGGATTTTACTAAAAGAAGTGGACTTGAACCAAATGTTCAATTTAAATGCGTCGATTGGGCGGCGTATTGGGAAAACTGATGTAATTCATGCGTATTATAGACAGGGTTTGACGTCAAAGCTCCCTGCCGAAGGACATGTTGGTTTATGGATGAAGCCCCATGCCGCTGGACATTTGTAATTTTTGGAAAAAATAGCTATTTCAACGTCATTTGAGTGGATTTTCGCACTTGTTTTAGAGCCATTTGACTGAACTAAATTGGTAAGTGTTAGAAGCTAATAATAGAATTAAATTGCGCAGCAACTTCAGCTCCCCTTCACTTACATGTCGAGTTCAAATCACGTTTAAACGCTTGTATCTTTGGAACAAACTTTCCATGTAACTTGGTTAAGGGAAGTTGAATCCCCGTTAGCACCTCCCCCCTAGTTGAGCCACTGAGTAAAATTGTCTTAATTTCGAAAATATTAGAGCTTGAGACTTGAAATTTGTAGCTGGAGTCTATCTTTATTCAGATTTTGGCTGCAGTCGATCCTGCGATTCAAATTTCCAAACAAAAAAGAACTGAAAACTGCTCGTAAGTTCAGACACTTAGTAGCTCCAAAACAAAAAGCGGGAAAATTTTTGATTCTGATCTTAACCACTTTGGAATGTAGTTTCAGCTACCACGTACAAAATGTTTGAATTCTGGCATTGTTTTCTTCCTTTCTCCAACTTTTTTTTCCTTTGTATATCAATTATTTGTTTGAGCTTCGTGTTTTTAAATTTTTTTGCAGTCGTTCAAAGTATCTAAGTGTTGACATTTTTTTTGCTTTTTTTGAACTGCAGGTTTTGTTCTATGGTGTCATGTGTCGAGTAAATTTTTGTTTAAATAGTGATGTCAGGGGTCGGCAACCTTTTGCACTTATTGAGCCATATTAACCGATATTAGATAAAATAACAATCCCTGGGTGCCTCAAAAGTATTTTCACAATATAAGAAAAACAACACTTCGCGTTTTTTTTTTGGTGTAAAAAAAACAAAACTGTCAGTTCAAAGCATCTGCAGGCACATGAGGGCTGTAAGCTATCATTTTCACACAATGATTGTAAGCTGTCATCTGAGAGACATGTGCGATATCTGTTTTTAATGTACTGTAGTTCATGTTTGGGAAAAGTTGCCCACATAAGTATGTGGATCGAAAGATCGACATGTTTTCAGGTATACATACTTTTTCATGTTCGAATAAGTTTAGAGAAGAGCATTTCATGTTTTAAAAAGCAATTTGGTCGATTTTGAAATGTTTTCAATTTTACTCTAATTGTGACCCTGAGAAAGATCGGCCTTCTGACGGGTTAACTCCACAAGGTAAAACATGAACTAAAACAGCAAAATCAGGCGCTCAATCAAAATTTTGCTGAGAGAGAGTTGAACTAACAGTTAGAATATCTTTGTTCGAAAAATATCTCATTTGACCGTTGTGCTGAGTAAATCGATGCAACTCAAGCATATCATAAACGGGAAGTTGGGGGCGGAGCCCTAAGCCGCTGGGAAATTTTTGTGATTTCTCAGCAAAAAAAATAGCTTTAATTTAGCGCCATTTAGATGACATTTCGCACGATTGTAGAGTCATTTGAAAGCGCCGAATTGCTAAACTTGAAAATCATATAAAAGAATAATTGTCCAGCCCCTTCAGTCTCCCTTTACTAACAGGTCAAGACCGAAACATCTTTAAGCGCTTGTATTTGTAGGTAAATGTTCTGAGTGACTTTGCTAAGGGGGAGGGGGATTTGACCCCCCTTAGCGCCTCCGGTTGCGCTATGCCACTGAGCAGCAGAATGAATAAATTACTAACTTAATTAAGTGCTCGTTACAGCAGCAATTAAATTTTAACAGGTTTACTCTTGAAAGTAAACTTTTCTTCATTTTGTGATAGTCACAAATAGCCACGACATAAGAACTAAAGAGCCGCAGGTTGCCGACCCCTAAGTTATGTCAAGTTAATGAAATTTGAGCTTTATCTGTTTTGCTTTGATTTATTTTGCCACAGCAATCACTTGCTATAGATCGGACAATACACACAATAATACAAGTTGCCAGAGGTGGGCAGTGCCGAGTACAAAAGTACCGCGGTACTGTACGGCGGTACTTTTTTAGTGCCGATACCGGTACCGACGGTACTCTTTCAAAAATGCTATCGAAGTACCGGTACCGCGGTACTTTTTTAAAACAATATTCGGTATTTTTGGTCCTTTGTTATTATTCATAGTTTGAAATTCAAATTATCTCTCTCTCTTTGGAGTGGAGCTAATAAATTTTTCTATTTATAACGCTACGGTTTGCTCCAAAGAATGGTTCAAAGTGTGCTTGCCAATAATGAGTACAGTGTAATTGCAAAATCTCTTCATCCGTAGTTCAGTATTATCTGTGATGACGATCGAAGACAAAAATAATGAAGCCTCTTTGTGTATAAAAGAATGCAGCTAACGGTCAAAACCAAACTAGCATATTGTTTACAAGAGAAGTTGGAAGCGCATGATACTTCTGATAAGAGCAGCGATATGAATTATAAAAGAAAGTGAACATTTGGACGAACTTTTTGATTTTTTATACAAAGCAAGCCATAACACTTGCCGAGACAGTGTTCAATAGCCTAACGACAAATTAGTTTATCTACTGTCTAGCTTTCAAAATGATGCGCTGAAGAATCTTTTTACTTGATATAGATATAACACTGCACTGTCTTCAAGTGCAGCGATCCAACAAGCATTCTCTGTGGGAAAAGTCATAACCCTATCGGATATTTGACCAACGGCATTTTACACCTGAGGCAAAAATGCTTACCCGGTCTTCCACTTAAACCAAAAGTCATGGGAACGTTAAATTTGGCTTGCGGGTTGGTGTTCACTGAAATTTTTTAGAAAAATAGGTTCTGAGTTCACGACGTCATTACTCTTTATAGTGATCTTACGGCCATATTTTCGAAAAATGACGTCATTTTGTGATGACGTCACATGCAGTTTAAATTTTATGCATTAGTTTTTTTTTGATAATGAACCATAAAATACCTAAGTCAAGTTGGTTACGTCATAAAAATGTCTTATGATGCCATTTCAGATAAATATTCGCCAAAAAATAATCAGATTTTGGAAAGTGAATTCGGAAAACCTCAAAATTGGAAACGTTTCCGTTACCTCAGCAACTTGAAATTTTTATTTGTAATAAAATTTGTAGTAAAGTCAAGTTGATTTGAAAAATAAATCTTTTTTTTTGAGGCATTTATCACGAAAAAATCGAGAAGGCAGCAAAAATACACCCGTGTAAAATAAGGTAAAATCCAAAAAAGCTGCGTTAAGTGATGAATTGACGATCTGATTTTTCTCAAAGTAAATGGTTAATGCTCGTAATCTTGGTTTTTCGTGATTTTTTTTCACTAAACATTACAATTTTTTTAAAACAAGCATTGTTCAAGCACTCTAAGACAATTAAGTTGAATCACCAAAAACTACCGGTACCGATACCGCGGTACTTTTCAAAAATAGTACCGTTATCGACGATACTTTTTTCAAGCAAGTACCGGTACCGCGGTACTTTCAGAAAGTACTGTGCCCACCTCTGCACGTAGTTCAAACCACAGCATCTGTAAGTGATATTATTAATCAGAGTGAATCGAAAAATATATAAATACAGAATGCTGGATAGACGATAAAGTAAATCCTATTGTTAACTTGGATATTATTCTCAATATCCTCCAGACAATTTATTGGCAAAAGATAAATACGACTGGACGGAAATTCGGTTGTATTTTCTTCTGGAAATAAACATCTTCAGCAGGTCTAGCTAATAACTGAATAAAGCAGTAATTTGTCTGCTTGTGTAAAATTGAGACCCTCATAGGCTTGTATTTAGAGGCTTCTAATGTTCTTCTTTTTTGTCTCTTTATTATAATGATGGTTTTTGCTTGTATATACAGATATCGTTTCTGCTTGCATGTGGCTTTATTGTAGTATCGTTTATACAGAAAAAGTAATCATAATAACAAATTTGTAATAAAGATAATATTCTAATCAATGAGCTTGAGAGAATTTATAGATTGCAGCTCAGAGAGTCAGCCATGTAAGCATACAATAACAAACGAGGCTTTCCGAATAAACTTGCCAGAATACTGTAGAAGTGAAAAGACATGTTACCAAAACAAGCGCGCCCGAAAACAATCAGTTTCATTAAGGATTCCGGCAAGCATGACTTAGAACTTCATCCAATCCCCGTTCAATTTTTGTGCTAAAGGTGACTGCTTGATTAGAAGATCACGCTATGATCCATTTTCTGGTTCGAACAAGTAGCTTCGGGAAATGTTTTGAAATCTTTTTTCTAATTTTTTGCAGCAATGAAATACAGTAAAATGATTTGCCTTCCTTTTCTCAGACTCGGAGACGGGTTCAGCCTATTCTTTACACGCAATTTAGTGATTACAGTAAACACTTTAATTTTTTTTTTGTTTTCAACTCTCCCCACCAAAAAAAAAAAGAAATGCTGCAAGCAAGGTTGACTGCGGACGTGGGCGGATACGTTTTCTGTTAGGCAGGGCCGGATTTACTTTGCTCAAGGCCCGTGGCACTCTTCACTCCGGAAAGATGAAACCTCCAAAGACGAAAGGTCTGCAAAATTATGGCAACATTATCCTTCCAAGTAAAAGTGAAGACAAAAAAACGTTGTTGCTAGGTTTTCGTTGCAATTACCATTCAAGCGCGGGGTCCCTGGTACTGTGCCTTTGTGCCATATGGTAAATTTGGCCCTGTCAGGGTAAACAATAGGTAATTAACAGTAAACAGTTTTTCACTTGGGGGAAAGTTAGATATCACATGAATTGTTGAGCGATCGACGTTGCTTTTCAAAGCACATTGCATCAAATTAAACACTAGGCTATCTTTCAGAGTCGGTCATTCGTTTGCTTTGGGTTATATTTGAGGTCAAATAAATCCCATGATATAGTCAACAATTGTAAAAGTTACTCATTGACCAAAAGTTGTTTATAAAGTAATATACTGACACATTTAACAATGGAAATGATTGATTGATAAAAGCAACTCAGAAATTCACCAGTAACTACAAACATTGAACGTTATGTTGTGTTTCGCTTGGCAAAAATGTGACGCAATCATAATCTGTCAGCTGTGAGCAGCAGTTAGATTTACACCTCAAACAAGAATCAGAGCTAAGAAGCTTTACCAACACATCTAATAATGAGGCGCAGCAGTAACAACAATTTTTGAGCTCTATGACCAGAGGTCTATTTATAATAACAAGAGAAATTATAACATTATTTTAAAAAACGTCGCTTTGATTGAACAGTCCTAAACTTTTTGCTGAATGATGAATATCCTTTCCATTCTAAAAATATGGAATATAATTGCGCTGAAGAAAATACGTTTGAGATTGATCTATAAGGTTGCTATTTAACTTTCTTGATTTGGAAAGCTAAGCAAAGCCTAATTCTCAGCAAAAGGCAAATAGACTGAAATAAACGGCATAGGTTTTTGCTGCAATTTTGTGAAGGCGTTCTTTGCAGCAGCTATATTGCTGCAATCAAAACCTTGCGGCAATATTGCGATCCACAATTACTGCTAAAATTTGCCATAAATTGCAGTTCGAAATTCCTGTGTTATAATCAGAGGTGAAGTCCTCGAGGACTTCCTTGGCCTCGAGGACCTCCAGGACACATTTCGAAGTCCTTGGCATTGGCCTCGAAGCCTACAAGTCCTCAAAAATGTCCTATCCTCGGCTAGAGGACAGCATTATTTTTTGACTGATTGAAGCGGAAAATAACCAAACAAAAGACAACACTTCTTGTTTGTCAATTCGTTTCCTCTCCTCATTTGAAAAAGATTACAATACGATACCGAATTAATGAATTAAGCCAAGTCACACTGGAGCGTTCTTTAAAAGGCATTGTGGGAAAGTTCTAATCGGAGAATGAGGGGGCAAAAAGCACTGAAGAAAATAGTTGTTTTTATTTTAGCTAATAGTTCCGGTGCAAGCAGTAGAAACTTTAAAGTGCTAAACCATCCAGAATCATTACAAGCAATCCGGGGGTCCAAAACACAACCAATTTTGAGTTGTTTGAAAATAAAGCTAGGAGCTCGTTCATCGGGTTTACACATTTTATTCAAAAATATATCGGAGAAAGCTGTTTAAATATATCGGAGAACGCTGTTTTGAATACAATTTTGAGTTGCTAATGCAATAACATGACCGAGCCTATTCTGCAATTGAATTCAGAAGAAAGTATGTGCATGATATTGAAATGTAATACACTATTACCAGGGAAGGCATATTGGTATTATACTGCAATAAATATGTTAGTATAGCTCGATATAACTAACAAAACGTATTTTGAGAACGCAAACTTGTTCTGAAAATACGCGAGCGCGAAGAATTTGTTTTTGGACAAGAAATATCAACTTTAATCACTGGCAAAGCGGTCTGGTTGGCAAAACCACATCCACTGAACAATTTGTGTGTAGGAAAATCGTCGCCAAGAATCCCCTAAAACAAACTATTGAAACACAAAAAACGCTGCATGAAGGATTATCAAGAAATTAAGGGTGAAGTTAAATATACTTATAATTATTCGAATACCTGGAGTACTTAATGAACTTTTTACACCACGTCATTAAGATGATGAGGCGAAGCTCCCGCAAAAAATTTGAGCATTTTTAGAAAAACTTAATAGCATATTATTTTTCTGTTTCTAAGTTGTGGACCCTTTAAAGGGGGTCCCGGGGTAAATGTCTTCCATGCCTTTCTCCTTAATACGACCCTGCCGGGATTTTCGTTTTTTTTTGTATTTAAATACCTTATGTTAAATTTTACAAAGTATTTTGGCGGCAGAAACTTTCGCGAATATTCATTGATAGGCATTATGAGAAAAAGACATCACATACACTAAAATGTAAAGATAAGATTGGTCTAAAATTAGAGTTTAGAAATTACGGCAAAACTAAAAGTTTTTCTAACTTAACATTTACGGTATTTTTTTTCAAATTGCTTTAAAAATCTAAACGTGTAATCTTCTTCAAAGTCACCAAAATTGCTATTTTTTGCAAAAAAAATCACTAAAATTATTCAGTGTGGGCGTGAGGATTTTTCCCTCGCCCCCGAACCACGTATTTTTTCAATGCTAAAAACTTGAGCTTACATACCCGGTACGGCATCTCAATTCATTTAAAAACATAAATTCACAGCATTTTGCAATATTTTTGGACAATTCAGTAGTTTTAAAAAATTCCGTAAAAAGAAATGGTTTAACCCAAAGGTGCACAACCTGCAGCCGTAAAATTATACTTCAAAATGCACGCTGTGGCGGCCGTGCATTGATTAAAATAATTTGTTAACTGTTAAGAAATAACTTGGGAATAGTTATGATTTGTTAACTGTTCAGTGAATTAAGACGATAATATGCCAGTGCTGTTTATTCACCAATACGCAACTATTTACCGCTTACAGTTGGCCTAGCCCAATCCTTTCCAGAAAGTACCTATTCGATAGTTGCGTAACTTTTCAACGTTACGGTTATTTTAATTAGTTTATTCCAGAAACTTCATCTTCGCTATTTAATAATTTATTTAATGATTAACTCCGCTAGTTCAATGCCGTGCACAAATTTCTAACTGTGATGCCACAATAATATGATTTTTACGTACGAGTTATTTTTTCTTAGATTTTTCATGATTGTTCCTTTCCGCTTACCGGTATAAATAACGTGGATATTCTTGACTTAGAGAAAAGAAGTGAGATTGTTTTGTCGTGAAACTGCTGTTAAATTGCGTTAGAAATGATTATCTATTACGCCGCTTAAAATTCAGTTAATGCTATAATTCTATAGAGTATATTGAATTTGATAAACTTGAACATTGTGGTGTCAGAGGACATGCATATAGCTTGCTTAAATCTTACTTGTCCAACAGAATGTAGTACACTATCAACTATGATCAAAGTTCAAGCATGATACCAATCACTGCAGGAATACCGCAAAATAGCGTTCTCGGACCGTTTCTTTTCTTAGTGTATATTAATAATCTCTTTAATGCTTGTGAGATGTGACTCAAAAGTAATACTGTATGCTGATGATTCTGCATTGTTATGTGCGGATAAAACTTACGAGGGTTCTAAATTCAGTAATGAGTCTGAAATACATAAGGTAGAAAAATCAATAGTAACAAACTTACTATTAATTACTTTAAAACTAACTGTGCTTTGTTTTCTAAACAAGTTAAACATATTTCTAGCGAAAATTTCTGCATCAGAACTCGTAACGGAATAATTTCTGAATCAAATGTTGTTAAATACCGAGGTGTGTCTATCGACAATAGACTCTCATGGGATATGCCCACCCAAAGAGTAGTAAAAAAACTTACTGTCTGTCAGCAGCATGGCCGAGCGGAACTGCGCGCTGATTATTGCGTAAGCAATACTGCGACCCGAGTTCGATTACGGCTGCAGGCCGCCTGCTTCGACACATACGCGGGTGACTGGAGATTCGAAGAGCGCCAGCTCACTTCCCCATCACCCTCATCTCTCCGTTCTTAATTCATTGGTTGAGTTGTAAATTCTCAGTTGATTTGATTTGATACTATTGACAGAGGTATTATTACCAAATTACGCTATTATGCCCGAATTTCTACATAGAAATGTGTATATTTCAGTTTTGTTTATTCGCACCTGCAATATGGTGTTTCCACATGGGGAAATTCCGTAGCTAAGTACCTTAACAAAATTCAGGTTCAACAAAATTACAATGTCAAAATTATCTCTTAAGCTCCTTAATGCAAAACTAAGCTTCTTCCTCTCTACAATATATAAAAGTGTTAAAATTAAATGATATATTTAGATTAGAAGTCTTAAAGCTGATGTGCAAATTTCAAACCAATTCCTTACCCAAATATTTTACCGATTTCTTTGAAATACCTTCTAATGTTCATTCATACTTTACCAGATACACCTGTTGTGATAGTAACTTCTTAACGCGTTTCAAAAGCACCATCTTACAACGTTTAATCCGCTATGTTGGACCGAAACTGTGGAATGAATTATCATCTGACTTGAAAAAATACGCTAAAAAAATATTCGTTTATTTACAAACATGTAAAAGAATATCTCTGTGTTAATCAGCACTGAGCATAATTGAAGTGTTTGTTTTTTCCTTAATGGCTTTTTTGCCTGTATGATAAAATCGTATCTTTAGTATACTATCGTGTAAGTATAACGTTTTTTGTATGTGTAAATTTTTTGATAAAATTGCAATCTGATGAGAGGCTGCAGAATCGACGACCGTGTCAATTCTATTAGAACTGGACTAAGGTCATTTCGCAGCCTCTCACAAGAAGGACATAACTGCCATTTAAGTTGTATTTTATATTTTGTTGTATGTGCTTTAATTTCTAAAATGATGACCTCTTTCTAAACAAAAAATAAACGTAACGCTCTCTCGCTTGAAGGTAAGTCGTCTTGACCTCTGCTCTTTAGCTAGCCAGCAATCAGTACAATACTTAGTTCACCTTATTCCTGTATGGCTATGGGTATCAAAATAACACCAATAAAATATATTTAGCAGTTGTTTTTGGATATTTTTTTCGAAATTAAAATTTAACATGTTTCTTTTGCATCTAGCATTTTCTGGAATATATTTTTACCTTTTTTGTTCGGATCAAGCATTTTTGAGATTTATCATTGAATAAAATCTCCAAATCAAATCTTTCATTGTACTCGCTGTAATACGCCGAAGCGTGCAACGCGTTGACGGGCCTCATCTCCACGTTATTGTGCCCGGGCAACACAGCTCCTTTCGAAGAAATGTCGCAGCAGTGACGAGCCGTTGGCAACGCTGTGTTCGATTTGATCGGTCCGAGATTTGAACCTCTGTTCTACCGGTCCAATGACAAACGCGTCACCACTCGACCAAAAAACTTTAAAATTTGACTTTTTTATAATGTTCAACATATGTAGTTAAATTTGTGAGGCTTGAAACGTGAATTTGTAAAAAGATGACCTAAACTAGTAACGGCCGTTAGTGCATTTATAAAATGTTTTGCGGCTGGCAGTAGCAAAAAGGTTGTGCACCCCTGGTTTAACCAAACAATATGGTTTGCGTTTAGAAAACTACTAGAAAAGTAGGGATCCATAATCAGTGGACGTCTGCATCGCGGCCCTAGCTGATGAAATTAAGGCCTTAAAATTGATTATTTCTACGTTTACCATTTAGCTATATTATACCATTCACGGGTTATGGTCTTGTTTCATTATCACAATACAGCTACTAAACGTAATCAACATCAGCTGCTAACGTGTAAAACTTTGAAATAATATTCATTACTATTTTTAAAAAACTACTATTTTCGAAATACCAAAGCGTAACAAAATACAATATCGTAAACACTTTCGCGTTTAAAAATTATGGAAAATATGCTGACCACAATTCAGAAAAATTGTTTCCTAGGTCCTTGGCCAAGATGAAATAGGTTCTTGATATGAAATAATAATATGATAATATAATAATAATTATAATAATAATATCATAATAATATAATAATATAATAATTGATATGATAATCCTAAATATGAAGTAATAGGTCCTTGGCCTCGGACATTCCTGCCTTTGGCCTTGAGATGGTTTGTCCTCGAAAAGTCGGTTCTTGGCCTTGGCATCAGATTTTTTTGAGTTTTTGGCCGTGGCCTGGAACGTTGTGTCCTCGACTCCACCTCTGGTTATAGTAGAGAATGCAACCTCTTTTCTTTGAAATTTTCTGGACGCTGTGAGACAAAATACATAGCGATTGCTGTTTTATTACTTTTGACGTAAGCACGTTTGAGGATATAGCTAGTTTAAGGGAATCATGCAATGGTACGAAAGATTAGTAAAACTCTGCGATTAGCTGATTTTTTTTGGACCCAAATTGCTTGATTTTTTGCGACAGAGAGCAAATGAATCCCCAAATGTTGTTTGTTTTTGAACGGCTTAAAATAGAGAGCAAAATGTTTTAATGCTAATAAATATTTAAGAGATAAACATATCGGGGGCCACACTTTGGGAAACTCTCCAAATATGCTCACAGCAATTGATTATTAAATGGCTTAAGCTGGTGTAGAAGGCTTTTTTAGTATTATGAGTCTCTATGTGGTCGATAAAATATATATTTTGCCACTGTTTAAAATTTCAAACCCTTCTGGGTGGCCCAGCAGAAAATATTTTAATTACTTTCTAAATGGGAAAACGAAAAGTTTTTTTTTTTTTTAATTTCGTTAGTCAGTAAGTGTCGGTCGTTCAGGCTTGCTTCTCAACAAGCTCTCATCTAGTTTGTAATAAAAGTCAGTTCTAAGTTTGAAATTCGGAATTTCATGTTTAATAGTTTTTAATGTAATTTACGTTCGCTTTTGAAAAAGGCTAAATTTTTAAAATTTCTAAAAAAAATTTTAAACTTACATTTGGAATTAACTTCGATACCTGAAGATGACAAATTAAATTACGTTTCTAGGCGATGATTTTAAACTTTTAAACTCGTTTCAAAGTAAACATTCAGATCTGGTTAATAACATTCCACATTCTACTGCAGAACAAAATTACCTACCAAGATAAATATGGATTAAATTTTCAAGTACATTATTCAGACATACTTCAAAGTTTATAATAGTTTTTGTTTCAGTGTCAAATTCCTATAGGGTAATTTAAGATGCAAGTCTTACCAGTAGCCCAAATAAAATTTACTCAAAACTCTATAGGAATTTGCTTCAGAGATGAAAGTCTTCCTGATGTGAACACATTATGTGAAACACTAGCCATGATGCCTAAAAGAGATTTGAAATTGAAAGTAGCTGATATTCCAAAAATACGTGTTGTGAAGATAAATGGAAATTATAACAGGTGGGTATATATTTTAGATTAAAGCCATTATTCAATAGCAATCATTTTTCAGACGTTTTGGTATTTTCTTATACTATCATCAGTGAACCATGACGCCACAAATCGCATTAAAAATCTATAGAACATGGCAAAAAACATGCCAAAAAAAAACACGTCAAACAAGAAAAACGCCACAAAGTTTATATGCTATACCGTTCATATCTGACAAAACCATCACGCGTAAACCAAAATCTTTAACAGTGTTATCTTCTACTGGTGTATACATTTTAGATCTTTGATGTTCAAGTTTCAAAATGTAGACCCCACCGTCTAGGGTAGGCGGATGGGCCCAATGAGCATGCTGGTGGTATCTTAACTCAAACTTTGCAAAGGTTACTTCGCTACCTTCTCGTTAAGTAAACTTGATAAATACGAGGTATAAATAAAACGAAAATTACATGTGAAAATTTTAAAACAAGTATTAAAATCAAGGAGAGTTTTTAAAGTGGCATTCAAGTTAAGTTTTTTTCGCTTGACCAAAATTTTGGAAGTAGCTTCAAATGTATTTTCGCATAATTTGAACTTTCTACGTCTTCTTGTTTTCAAGACATTTGTGATTAAAATTAACAATTTTTCTTTTACCTTAGTGTTGCCATATTTCGTTATTATTGTTACTAAAGATTAACTTTTGAATAAATTTTGATAACTGAAAATCAACTTTAGAATTTACCCTTTTGATTCTTTACTTTGTCTTGGTAACAACTCTGCTGCAAAACATTTAATGAAAATATTGGAAACATGCAGTAGCAATGACGTACCTAGCCAGGGGGGATTTGCCCCCCAAATTTTTATTTTGACCCCCAACTAATTTTAGTTGAACGTTATTTTTAACAAAATTGCATGAACATATGCATGTTCAGTATACTTAAATGAATTACTTTGCCCCACCCAAAAATTTACTTTACCCCTCCCCCCAAATGATTTCACTTAAACTTGACGCTACAAAATACCCTGAGTCAGTCAATGGCGTGTAAAATCAGCTTTTAACTCCGTGAAAACCTTTTTTTGTCTGCAGGAAAATTGGGAGCAAAATATCAGCTCTTCATTTTGTGAAGACCTTTTTTTTTTCGGGGGATAACTGCGAAGCCATTGCCTCCCCCACCCAAATTTTCGCTTGCCCCAAAAAAATCCGCTCTGGCTACGTGCCTGAAGGCTAACTTTTTGAAACTTTGTTTTCAAATGCCAATCCTGGAAAAATTTTTAAGGGGAAAAAGCTTTTTTTAAGGGAAACCTGATCTGTTGTATTTTGCAAACGAAAGGTTATGGAAAGCCCAAATCAAGTAAATTTAGTCTTCAGACCTGTCAAAATTTTTGAGAGAAAATCGAGCAAAACTTTTTTCGACTTGAATGCTCTTTTAAACTGTCGTCGCCTCTTGGTATCTAAGAATATATTTGAGTTGAAACAAATCAAATGTTTGTAGTAATTTAGAAAGACATCAAAAAAAAATTTGGCTCATGGCTGCTGCTAGGTTGGTTGATTTTAATATTTATGCTTGGCAATTTTAGCCGTGATAATCGCCGTCTTTACGTCTTTCGAGTTTTGAATGTTCTTGGATTACTTGACAAAATTGAAGTGGTAATGTGGAGTGATATGGGCTTGGTAGATCGAGATCTTACTGACGGATGCCATGTGACGGTTAGAAACAAAAAGGATAACAACGAAAGATGGATTATATCTAGAGTTTATCGCCATTGCAATTGTGCAGAAGAACTGAACAAAAGAACATTACCAGGTATCTTTCACTCCAAAATAAAGATCAAAATCATTGCAAGGTATTTCAAAACTTGCATTTACTGTAGCGTATTAATTGATGTTAAAAAACACGTGATACCTGAAATATCTATGTTCATTGAAATCAAACGCGCTTTGCGGTATTTATTCCAATAAAATGCTGGCTTATTTAATTACTTTCACCTTCAAAACTGTAGGGTATAAACACCACACTAAGTTACTGCGTTGTGTTTACTAACTCTTTCCTCAATAGCTATTTTAGTTGTTTGAGCAGAAACTAACCCAAAAATGTCTAACTAAATAAAAAAAATTATAGCAGTTTGTAAACTAAATTATAAAATTTTGTTCCTGTTCCAGACTCCCACGTTTGCTTTTCATAACAACCTCAGTACTGCCGTCAGCCGATAACCTCAGGGTTGGTAGGCTAGACCTATTATATACCTACTTTATAGGTTCAGATAGAATTCCATCAGCTTAGCTTCTCAGTTGCCCATACTTGTCAATGTCGTCGGTGCCACATCTAAAATCTGCCGAGAAATGCCTCCAATTTAGTTGAAGATCTTTTTGGCCCTCACCTATTTATTGGCGGAAACTTTCCTTAAAATTTAGCAAAAACGTAATCATATTGTTTGGCCATGAAAAGTATTTTGGATGAAAGTTGCCTAAAAAGGGTATTAAGGACGTTTTTATTTAAACAATTTTACTGTGAAACCATGGTGAAACAACTCTGGCAATTTAAAAAAAAACTTTTACACCAATTTGATTTTCTTCGGTCAAGTAAATATAAGATAATTGCAATACTTTTTCCCTTAGACAAGAGAGAAAGGCTTTCTGAACAATATCAAACCGCACGGAAGTGCGTCAAAACCTTTCCATATTATGACAGACTGCAGCTGCAGCTGTCGAAGCAGTGGCTTGTTAGGTACCTGCTGATCACCATAGGAAATATACATGAGAAATGTTAACTAAAATGCTTTGCATTGAAGTTTGCAATTGTATAATAAGTGAAAAACTAGCTGGCCTTTTGGCCTTCAAGTTAAACTAATTGTGCAATAATTGCGTAAAACTGGCTCACTAAACACTGGAATCTTAGTCAAAGATCGAGTCAACTACGATGCTTTAGTTTTCAACATGCAATGATTTCTGCGGATAGACTACCTATGGTAAGCAATAACCACAATAAGATATAGGCTACTTCTCTTAAAGCACACAAAGATTACCTTGAATCTGAATACTTTGATAGCTCTAGGCGGCCAAAACGCTTTAGGCAAACATCTAGCCTTAATGAATTCTAACAGCAGTGGTTGCACTAATTCATTTACCTATACCTTCATGCTTCAGCACTCACCTAGTTCTAAGAAGTCCGGTACTTAGCAAGACTTGAAACACCAGAAATGTGCAAAACTGATTAATTGCGCAATCTACGTGAAACAAGATTGTCGAAATTTGGATTCTAAGATGAAAACATGAACTTTTTTTTCTTAGACTTTCTTAACCTGATGAGTTGCACGAATTGCAATAGGGTCATGTCAGTAAACTTATTTTAAAGATTTTTTCCTCCGTTTTTCAAAACTAGGGTAATAGTAGGTAATGGGTGATTCTAGACAATTGCGGATTGCGGCGGCGGCGGCGGAATTTCCAATCGGCGCCGGATTCACAAAATGCGGCAGAGTCCCCTATTGCGGCGGAAATTTCGTTGCAGTGGACTGAATCCCTAACGGAAGAATGCGGCAAAAACCCTAACCCTAAAGTCTAAAACTAGTAAGGCTTACCTAAGAACCGAGCCACCGAAGGTGGTGAGTCTAGAGTTTGCCGAACCACCGAAGGAAGTGAGTCTTAAGCTAAAAAATACTTACCTAAGAACCGAACCACCAAAGGCGGTGAGTCTAACGTTTGCCAAACCACCGAAGGTGGTGAGAATAAAGTTAAATATTTTGGTAAGGCTTACCTGGGAACCGAACCACCGAAGGTGGTCAGTCTAAAGTTTACCTAAGAACCTAAGTCTAAAGTTTACCTAAGAACCGAACCACCGAAGATGGTCAGTCTAAAGTTTAAAAATTTGACTAGGTTTGTCTGAGAACCGAGCCACCGAAGGTGGTGAGTCTAGAGTTTGCCGAACCACCGAAGGTAGTGAGTCTTAAGCTAAAAAAATACTTACCTAAGAACCGAACCACCAAAGGTGGTGAGTCTAAAATTAGTAAGACTTACCTAAGAACCGAAGAGAGTGAGTCTAAAGTTTGAAATACCTGGGAACCGAACCACCGAAGGTGGTGAGTCTAAAGTTTACCTAGAAACCGAACCACCGAAGATGGTGAATCTAAAATTTGTAAGGCTTACCTAAGAACCGAACCACCAAAGGTGGTGAGTCCAAAGTTTGAAATTAGTAAGACTTACCTAAGAACCGAAGGTAATGAGTCTAAAGTTTGAAATACCTGGGAACCGAAATACCGAAGGTGGTAAGTCTAAAGTTTGTCTGGGAACCAAACCGCCGAAGGTAGTGAGTCTATAGTTTGAACAATAGTCGTTAGTTTAAACAATAGTGCAGCGTTAAAACAATAGTCAGCCGTCAAACACGATGGCTGCCAACATGCTTGCCGCAAGTGAAAGTAAGCAAAATAAGTTTGAAAATACGTCAAAACCAAATAAGTTAATAAACAATTAGGCTTGAATTTTGAATTAGTTATTCTTTGAAATTATGTTGGAAATATTTTTGTTTCGAATTTTGGTGTAGATTAGCCCACAGAATTTTTAGATCAAAATCATGTACAATATTGTACGTTTCGTGTCTCAAAGTTGGTTAAGCAGCAAAATCTAACGTAAGTAAGATCGATTTATTTTTGGCAAAATAACTGCAATTTTTCAGCCACTTGCGCTCTAAATCATTACAGAAACGTATTAAACAAGGATTTTAAGTTATAGTCCCGCTAATTGAATATTAAATTTGAATTTTATTGGAAATAACCTAGGTTTGGAAATAACCTAGGAAAAAAAAGGTATAACAAACAGCAAATAAATAACAAATTTAATACATGTTTGATAATTTAATTTCTATTCGACTCTACTGTGCATAAAAAGAGAAAACCAAAACAAGTTTCTATCAAAAAAAGTTGATATCAAAGAAACTTGGTTGGCCGAGCCCGCCCCAAACGGCTGCAATGAATACATACAGTGTGTACGTTTTGACCAGGTGAGTCACAAACCGTAATTGTACAACCAAGTCAGTCACAAGACGTACAATTGTACACCCCCCTAATTTGCATATTTATAAAAGAAAATAAAAAATTAAATATTTTTTGAGTTAGGTGGCATATAAGAACCTATTGGACGAAAAATAAAATTTTTACATAGAGAACTACTATGTTGTGTCCGAAGGGGTTAGAAAATCTTTTCAACTGTTTTCACTCGCCAAATCAAAATTTGCTAACGCTGTTTTGCTTGCATGACGTAAAATAATTCAATTTGGTTAATTTCCGATCACCTTGGTTTCACAAGGACTAGCAAGTTTGTTAGCTGCGATACATACTCGAGTGTTTTAACGCTCTATAGTCATTCTATCAAAATGAACGTATGTACCTGTTGTCAGAAAACCTTTGCTCGAAATAGTGATATACTACAGCACAAAAGAGAAGTACATGAACGATTTTGAAATTAGAGTGCGAAAAATGTAACAGAAAATTTAAATGAAAACCAGCCCTGACCGATATAACACACCTGTCGCTGTTACCACCAGCGTCATGTTCAATTTCACTCTACCTAGAAGAAAAATAAACATTTATGCAAAACCCCATCAAAAAAATTGCGAGTATGCAAACTCAAACGAACACGCAGTACACGTTCAATGCCCGAGGTAAGCGGTTCAATCCCCAGCAGCACAACAACCTCCAAAACCTCAACTGACCAAGATTAAAATACTTTAAGACAAAGCATTCTAATAATTTAGAATATTTTCTTCTAAATGTTGCTAAAATTTAAGGCCTAAGAAAAAAAAAGTGTTTGCTTAAAATTGTTAAAGATTACCGTTTTCAAGAAAAACTTTCAATTCAAAACAAACAAAGCGAAAGAATTTAACATTTGTTAACAAAAAAGACTTGCATTAAAGCATGTAAAGCAATAAAAAAAATTAAGATGTTTAACAATTTTAACGATATTTAAACTAAAGAAACTTCTTTCAAGACAAAGGAATCACACGATTTTAAGATAGTTTGGACAAAATTATTTTTAACATACGCAAGAAAATTAATCAAAGTTACGATTTTGTAGAATCTTTTTGTTTGAAGTAGAAAAAAATAGCCGCTTTTTACGTTAAAACTGTTAATCAAGTCTTAAAAACCTGAATTGGAAAAATAACGACAAAAATTAACTTTTAAAATTTTGCATATTTGTGTGTCTAAGGACCAAAATACCCGTTTTACTTGGAAACTTACAGAAGGATCTAAAGGTTTGGTTTTTATCTTTTTGGGGTTCCGCTTTGTTGTAACACGTTATCACGTAAAAATCAAATTGGAATGACTCGTTTTTCAGGTAAAAACATACGACTGGCTCTGTAATGACCGTACTTTTCTAAGTTTAAACGTTTGAGTTATGATTTCGCATCGCATAATTCGCAACAAAAAAACATTTTCACATTTCTTTGCATTTTGAGCTGGATTTAGGGTAGGCGATACTGCTGTCGGACGTTCGATTTGTTGTGTCGCAACCATAGTCGGGCAATTCCCAACTTTCCTAAGTCGAAGCTACGACTATGCAATTTGAGATTTTACAAAATCAAAAATCTTTTGCCACTTTGATTTGAATACTTTTCGAAACGTTCAAGATTTGCTTTTTCAACGCTCGGAGGCGGGGCAAAGTCGGTTCAACAAAACGTGAAACATTGCGTATGGTGTGTTTACTTGCAATGTTAAGAGAAACTTCCCAAGCGGTCGCCGACACCTTGTGCAACATTGCAAATATACAAATTTAAAAAAAAGTTTTGTTATTCGCAAGGCACGTAAGTTTGAAGCAGCTAACCTTCTTCACCGTTCATATACAGCATTTAGAAAGAAATATTAATCAGTCATTCTTGTGATTTAAGTAACTAATCGCTGCAGGACAAAAACCTAAGAATCTGCACACATTTCCATGTCGGTTACACTTTTTTAAATAACCAGTAAATTTTGAATTGAAATTTGCTGTAATTAAATTTTCACGAATTTTCGGCCTCAATTATTCTTAAATTATTATTGGAAAATACATCGACAAAATTTTAATCTTGCTTGGTAAAAAGTTGCGTTGTGTAAAAGTTTTGTCAATAGCTAAAGCTGTGAAAGCAAAACAGTACAGTCCCAAGATTTCAAAATTTGGTTAATTTGTTGTGATATACAGTACTGTACAATAAAAATTGACTTGTTGGTTTTTGAATTTGGACATATAGTGTTCTTAGTTATTTTATTCGTGCCGAAGCTGGCATTCTGTTTTTAATTAAAAAAAATTAGTTTCACGTTATTATGAAACTATTTTTGTGAAGAAGTTAACTTAGGCAATTGTATTGCGGTATATTGCAACTATTTGCAGAAGTTTGAGTAGCAAAACTTCATTCATTCAAACTTGAAGAAAATTGCACAAAACGTTTTAGTGGTTCTTAAATATCCAGAAAAATGAAGAAAAAAACCTTTTGTTGACTTTTGAAAAAGAATTTTAAATCACATACAATTTGACAAACTTTGACCTAACCAAAATTTTGACTTTATTTTGACCTACTAAAATCTGTCTAAACTGGCTCAAGAGCACCCGAAACCAATGCTGGTATACATATCATGATATAATAAAGCCCGAAAAAAATGTTGTCTTTATTGAAATTGGGGGGACAATGACCCCGGGGCCCATGGACTTTATGGGGCCCATGAGGGGGCCTATGGGCTTCAGGGAGGCCCATCATGGGGATGTTGGTTTCAGAGTAATCAGCATGTGAAGCCTAAAGACCTTTTTTTTTTCTTTGGAGATCACTTTAATTCGACAGAAAAAACCATTAGAATTTCGGTGAAGAACTTTTTTTATTTATTTATTTTTGAAGATCACATCATATTTCGGACCAAACTGCGGCATTTTCTCCATCTGTTTTGGACTTCACAAAACCGGAAATCCGTCGTATTTGAGCTGGCCCCGGGCCCACTTTCGGCCCCCGGCGCCACTGTCTGCGGGCCTTAGTAATAGCAAACGTTTTGGCGCAAAAACACAGTCACATCACATAAAAAGTTCTAAAGATTTAAACAAAGTTGAAGTTTAGTCTCCCGATGCAATTCAGTTGGCAGGCGTTAGAATTGTTAGCGATAGACAGTTAACAGACTGAGTAAGAATTGTTGGCGATAGGCAGTCATCTTATTTAATAAGATTTATTTAGATTTTGTGTAGGACCCGCGGGCAGTCTTTAAAAGTACGGAAACCGAGTACCGGAAAAGTGATTTGGTACTTTTGTTACAGAGTACCGAGTATCGATACTGAATTACAGTACTTTTGAAGCACCGGTGACAAAACTTTGGTTAATTGCTCCTTTGCAAACTTTAGTCTACGTTGTCAAAACAAAATAAATTATTGATAAATTGTGATGCAATAATAATGATTATGCAGTATTAATTGTATTGATGTTTCAATAAAGTTTTTATTTAGTTTTGCACTGATAGTTTGTTTTTAGGCCTCTTTCACACTGGCGATAGCTGTCGCGCATCTTAACTTTTTAAAAGCGCACGACAGAAAAATTAGCTTTTCACAAGCGACGGCTTATCTGGCGACTTATCGAGAAACTTTTTTTTTTTTCGGAACTTTTGCACGAAAGACCCAGTACAGCTATATAACTATTCCGTAGGTTCACACTTTAAATATTTAATCACCAACCCATTATAAGCCTTGATTGACTACCGTGCTGGTGACTCATAGTAAAGGCCATCGTTAGACAAATTGGACAATGAAGTGAACCAACTGTATACTAATCAGTATAGCCAAGATGGAGGTGGAAGAAGCTTTGGCGATTTATTGGCTGCCGATACAGAAATGCAAAGAAGAAAAGAAGCGAAATCGTATGTATTGGATCCATCCAATACTAACAGATCGGAGTAAAAAAAGACTGTTTGTCACCCTATATGCCGATCTGCGAGCAAATCCTGATAATTTTTCTTGTTTGCTCGAATGAGTATATCTTCTTTTCATGAACTTATGCGAAATCAATCCCATTTATGCCAAACTTATGCCAATTTGTCAAATCCCAAATTCCCGGTGTAATTTGAAACTCGTTAATAAATCTTTGAATATCAATTTCTATGTCATCACCATTCATGATTATTAATTACTAGGGTAGAAATACGGTAACTTTAAAAAAAAGACTCTGTATGGCCTAGTCTCTTTACGATAAGTTTAGCGTTATTTGTGTTGATAATCTCCATCAGGGGCGGATTTGAGGGGATGCATGCCCCCCACAAGCCTAAACGTAACGTACATATGAATAATATTAAACTTATTTGAAATAGACCAAAACCAGCAATCAGCTATTTGCGGGTAATATCATCTCGTTGAACTGTGAAGACTTTTTTTTTGGAGATCACTTCAAAATCTGGAGAAAACAATGTCAGCATCATTAATCATAAACATCCAAAATTTTGAGATTATAGTAAATACACAACTTGTGCTTATAAATTTTGTCATCCCGCCAACCAAAATTTTCTGGATCCGCCACTAATCTCCATTCGATCATTACGATCAGCTGAAACAGTACCGGTACTGTCCACTTACTAGACCACTATAATTGACACTTGGTTTGACTAGACCACTATAGTTCAATCCTTGGTTTGATCGCTGATGTTATTTCTGGTGTTGTAAATATATACGCTAGTCTTACAGTTTCAGTAGGTACAAACGAAAAGTCAACAAATCCAATTGTCTCTGCAGATGACTCAAAATATTTGATTGGCTATGCAAATCACTTATAATGCACTTTGTTGGGCATGAAGTGACTTAATTTCTAGGCCAATACGTTATTTCAGTTTAGGCTCTAGAATTCTGCTGCCTAAAAGCTGTTGTGTCGCGCAGTTTGCGCGACATGCGTGAAAAGCTCCATTTCCGTGCGCGTTATGATGGTGTCGCGCGACTAAAAGGTCGCCCATGAGTCGCCCACCTGTCGTCGTGCAAGGGCGACGAAAATTCGTCGCCGGGCGGCATTAGCGCGACAGCGACACTGCGTAAAAAGCTTCATTTAAACCAATGCAAACACATTGTCGCGCGACAAATGTCGCCTGCTTAAAAGGGGCATTATAGCACCTAAAACGCAAGAATCATTTTGGGCCAGATTGAAAAAGATACTGATCGAGATCGTTTAAATTGAAGAAATGAGAACTACTTGAGGAAACAAAGAAGTGCCCCAAGCGTTACCGATCAGTGGTCGAGTGGATAGAGCGTCTGCTACTGAAACGGTAGACTCGGGTTCGATTCCCGGTCGGTTCATACCAAAGACTATAAAAATTAGTATTCACAGCTTCCCTGCTTGACGTTCAGCAATAAAAGGGACAGTGTGAAGCCTCCGCCGTGTGTGGTAGACAGGTGAACAGGTGGCAGCTTGACTCGAAGACCGAAAGGTCCTTTCGCTGTCTCCTGGCCAAAGCAACTTGGTGAATAAATGTAATTACAATTACAATTACAACTAGTGTTCCGCTATTTCCTTTTTGCGTAAAAATAGATTTATTACGTTTGACTCCGTACCGTAGGCGACCCTGCGTTTCAAAATTTTGTGACATCAAAAAAAGATGAGTTAGCAAAAGTTTTTGCAGAATATCGAGCATCATGTTTCTTATTCTGCAAGAAATTTTGCAAACTTATCCTTTTTTGATGTAACAAAATTTCAAATCGAAAGATTGCCAATGGTATGAACTACGGAATCAAACGGATTAAATCCATTTTCTCGGATAAAGGAAGGATGGTGTAGGGTTTGGGCGCTTTTATTACCTCAAGTAGCTATTATTTCTTCAATAAAACTGATTTCGATCAGTTTCTCTTTCCAAACTTTTGTCTATCTTAAGCCTGAATTTGGTTTGACCCAAAAAGCCCGGCCAGACTTACAACTATGGCCCTTGCTTTGATTGTATAATGTGATACTGCGCTGTACAATGTAATTGTGCCCACCACAAAGCTATGCATGAGACTCTTATACAGTGCTGTATAGTATTGCTCTACAGTTAAGGCAAGGGCGAGTAGCCTATCAGTTTGGATTAGATTGCTGACTTTATCAACATGAAATTGCTGTTTCAGATTGGTGGGATGAAGTGCACAGGTGCCATAAAAATTTGGTTGCGCAACAACAAAGACAGCAGAAAACTGCCAAAAATTCAAGTCAAACCAGCAGTTACAGTAATAGAGAACGTTCAACCAAAATTTGTGAGTAAATGTGAAGCATGTTTAATGTTGCTGGTTTGTGAACATACCCTAACTGAAGAAATTGCTACAGTATTTGACAATATCAAGAAAATCGGTCTTTTTTCTAAAAAATGACTCTTACAAATAATACATTATATTTGCCGTATAATGTACATTTGCTGTATGATGTAGATTATGGACTTATGGTGAAGTCTGTGATGAGCTGGATTCTTTAAATCCCTTTTTTGTGTCATTTAGCTTACTTAGAAAAACTTCTTCATGAGTTCTGGCGGCGGTTTTGATTCATTTCAACAACTTTTACCTATTTTTTATGTTAATTTTCTGGTAGGCATTAGGTTTCCTATTGAAAAAGAAAATAACTGAAAGATAGAAAAAGCAGTTGAAAACCAGAACCAACATCAAAGCTGAAAAATAGAGTTGTGAAAAAGATAGTTTTGTTGAACGAGGCTGGCCGCAAATTGAACCCCAGTTTTCCCTTCTTTTTCGATAGCAAAGGTATCTTATTTTTTCAAAGAGTTACACTGCCTCTAAATCTATTCAAAAGCATCACTTCAAGACTAATTAGAAATTACTTGCCATAGCGCGACGGCAAGTTACCGATCGGTGGTCAAATGGATAGAGCTATTGAAAGGCAAACTCTGGTTCGATTCCAGGTCGGTCGAACCGAAAACTAGAAAAATTAGTAGTCACAGCTTTCCTGCCTGACGTTCAGCTTTAAAAGAGCTTGCGTGAAGCTTACACCGTTTTGGTAGAAAGAGGGATAGATACGAGCTTGTCTCGAAGTCCGAAATGACTTTTAGCTGTCTCCTGGCTAAGGCAACTTGGTAAACAGAGATGTTATTTCAACTGCTGCAGTAGTTGGCGTCTTGATTCCAAAGTTAAGGACTCGATCTTTTCCCCAGTCCAAATTTGCTAGCTTAATTGCATTATTTTTTCACAACTGTGTGGTAGCACTTCACTAACATAATCTGCTTTCCATTTGGCCTGTGCTTCATCAGCATCTGAATTCGCACATAGCCTATCCTGGCAGCCGACCCGAACCTTTAAACTACTCACAAGGGCAATTTCTGCTCTTGCCATAGTACTCTCTTCTAGTTACTGTACATTACATTCTTTATGTTTTGCAAATGACTGGCCAGTTAGTCGAGCAGTAACAGTTTCGTCTCCGGGACGAAAGGTCTTAGATTCAAACCTCGGATCGGAAAATATAGAAAACAGTTTTATCATCGGCTTGCCATTATACTGGTAGCAATTTGCTGCGACATTTCTTCAAAAGAAGCTGGGTTGCCCAGACGCAATGACATGGAGATGGGCCCGCCAACTCGTTACACTCTTCACCGTATTATATACTGCACAGCGATTATAATGAAAGATTCGATGTTTCACAAATAATTGCTGTTTGTTATACAGTTGATACACCCTCCCGACGTAGAAATGAAACAAGACCAAACCCTGCAAGCTTCAACTTAGGAGTGCCAACACCTCCACCATCCTCACAATCTCCGCCAATAGCACCTAGGCCTGAGTTCGAAATACGTCGCCGAAGTTGGACACGTGACCGTGACTTTGATGCTTCTGCTAATGCAAGAGATAATGATAAGAAACCAAAGTTGTCTCTAGTAGCTTTATTCAAGCAGATATTTAGCTCAACGTCATTTTTAGTCTGTTTAAGTATAAGCCTATTTTTTGGCTTGAGATTATATTTCTCCGCTAATTCGCATAGTTCTAACAAATTTCGAGAAACCACATTCCAGAATATTCCTAGAACTGGCAGTTTTATTCGCCAATTATCGAGTTTTTTCTATTCTAAACGTGATTTCAATGACTTCATAACAAAAGAAACACTTTTTTGGTAAAATAATGTTTTCAGGGATTTGTTTTTAGTTTTCTCGAAATGAAAAAACTTGAAAGTGATAATTTCTGTTACGGTACTTTTTTGTCGACCCTATCTCATTTCAAAAACTTGAAAATTACCGTACTCAAATAGTAAAATAAAATTAATGAAGTGCAACTACGTTTCGGCAGGCCAAGCTACCCAGCATTCTTCGCATTAACGTTTGCATATACCGTGTAAAATAGGGTAAATTAATAATTAATAATTCTCATTACTAGTTATCTAACTTGGAAATTATCTCAATATAAGACAAAGAGTCAAAACTGGAGTGAACATTTTGCTGAGCGTTTAAAGACGTTACGTTATCGTCGGCAGTTATAGTTCATGATAATCAAGGCTACACCTACGTGGCATGTTGGTAGCGTGGCCTAGTGCAGAAAGGCGTCGTTTTTACGACGAACCTGATCCTGTAATCTGGGTTCAACCTGCACTCTGGTCAGGTTATTGCGTCTTTGGATAAGACGGTTTACGATGATTATCTCTGCGCGTTGGCTTTGAACAAGCAGCAAATTCAGTGGACAAAGAAATCAAGACGAACATTGGATCACGGAAACTCCTAAGCTGGAGCGGATTCCACCTAGCACGAAGTGAACATTGTAATGAAGAGTGTGCGGATCGTCCACTATTTAGTGACTGACGTTGTCCCGACAGGAAGATACATACGCACTACAGCAACTCCAACAACAAAAACAACTTATCACAAGCAAAAGCATAGGAAAAAGGCAAAGCGGCGGCGTTATTGAATCGACGCTCGCAGCTATCTCGTCTCAGATCAGATACAAGTTTAGCAACAGCTTTGAAAGAATGACGTCATTTTTAAAACCTTTGAGAATTACTGTGTATTGAAATCCTCTAGAGTAAATACTTTACGCTTTACTCGATGAAGGACTTCGACTGGGAGATCAAAAGCCTTGACAAATTGCAAGTAACATCAAGTGCATGAATAGATCATTTCATAAAAACACGAGGCTCGTTTTTGCTCAAAATTTAAGAACAAATTAGAAAAAGTGCGTGGAGATCAGTGATACTAGCTGTAAAAATTTAAAAAATATTATCAATCTAATTTATGTCGTAGAGTTATGTTAACCTCCGGCAAATTTAGAAGTAAGTTCAAATTATCTGATTTATCCAGTGCAAACTCTTGCTGAGTAAAGTTAAACAAAGCTCTAAACTTTTGTTTATGACTAGAATTCTTTGAGAAGGTATGATCACTGATCAGTAATATCAGACAAAATGCAGCAAAGTAATCACTCAGGGTATCTCTGTTAACGGGGTAGGATGAGAATTTTATATGATTCGTGAGAATATTATGATCAATTATAGTTGCAAAGCAATCAGCCACACACTACACACGTTGAAATAGTTATTACAGGATGCAACTTAATATTTTCTAAATTATTCAAGTATGTTGAAGAAGAAGCAGTTCAATTATTTTAATTAATGTCAAGGTTAAAATCACTTAAGATACAACAATTTTTATATGAATGCTTGAATTCAAGCTGTTTCTCTTCTAGAGTTTCAATGAAAGCAATAAAATTAATTTTGGATGTCTGTAAATTACCCAAATCGTATCTGGATTTGCAACGCTAAGCTATAGAGCTTTATAATCAGCAAAATTAAAAGTTGCTTTGGTCAGGACTGCACCGAAAGTAAAGTATATATAGCAACACCTCTAGCGTTACGTGAACAATGTGAGGAATATTTTTAATTCAAAGGTTAGAAAAAATTGACAAAACTTTTACACGGATTTCAGTTAAGTATATTGTATCTGGAAATCTTTTAAGCTAAGTAAATAGTTCAATCAATTTATCAAAATGTTTTTGTAAAGACTTTATATTAATTAGTATGGTAGATAAAAACAGATTTTAAATTTTGAGCAACTATGCCGGAGTTCGTATAGACCGGCAGCCCAGAAGGTTTATTTACGTTAAAGACAGCGGAAGGTTTGATGCGCCTAAAATACACGACTTTACTCAACTTTTAAGAAAACGTTTTACTGGCAAGCCAAAAGTTCGGCTAAGACCCCCAAATCCACAATTTATTGGGGGTCAAAATGGCCTTTATTTACCCAAAGGACGGCATGGATAAAAATTGCTTAAAATCGTTCTCTGGGGTCCACTGAACACTGAAATGGCAAAGACAATAACTTTAGGTTTGGCTAACCCCTTGACAGTAACGAATTTAGGGGGGAGGGCACAAAAATGACCTTTATTTACCCCAAAGACGGCATGGATAAAAATTGCTTAAAAACGTCCGTTGAAGTCCACTGAACACTAAAATGGCGAAGACAATAGCTTTTGGTTCGGATAACCCCTTGACAGTAACGAATTTAAGAGGAGGGGGGGCTTTATGACCTTTATTTACCTGGAAGACGGCAAGGGTAAAAACTGCTTAAAAACATTTCTTCGATGATGTACAAAGTAAAACCAGAGCAAAATACAACTAAAAAGTCACAGTAAAAAGTTAAAAGCGCAACAGTCTGTCTGTCTTAAGGACTCTTCAGGTGCTATTGTAATCTTACTCGAAAAGAATTGCAGTAACACCTGATGAGTCCTTAGAACGAAACAGACTATTGTGCTTTTAACCTTTTACTGTAATTTTTATAGTTGAATCATTTATTACGTCAACGTGATCACGTCACAAAACATTGTAATTACTTCATTTAAGTTAAATTTGAGCCAAAATTTTCCATATATTTATAAAGTGGCTACAAAAAACTTCAAATTTGGAACAATTGATCTTACCCTAGCAATTTCGAACTATTGAGGGTTGCTTGTAAATAAATTTTATTCAAAAGTTGATTCAGTTAGATGTGAAACGAAAAGGCTTTTTCAATATTTTATCAATTCAAAATTATTTTATCGTTGGCGAGGATGAATTTGAATTGCTCAAATATTTTAGGGCCCAACAAAACTGTAAAAACGATTAAACCACTCTCAAACGTTGATTACGTACTTTAATTTTAAAGTAGTCAAAAGAAGTAACGTATTAATGTTAAGTTTAGAAAGTTTTTACAAGAAATCGTTTCACTTAAAAGTAGATCATGAAACTATATAGGCTTTGTTATTTAAAGTGATAAATAGAAAATTATTCCGTAAATTTTAAGGGCCATATCACACCACAAAAACTGCATTAAAATAAAATACAGACTCAAAGCTACCCATAGAATTTCAAAAAAATCTAAATTCTTAAACACTGTGATAAAATAATAAATCTACGTATTACGAATATTCAAAATGCTCTTTCAGTTAGTTAGTCTTTCGTTAAGTGCTTAGAGTCTTACGTTCTCTAAGTCTTTCTTTAATGCCAATTATGCGACTTTTATCAACTACATTAATTGTAGAGTTTATCGTAATGAGTGCACCGCAGCCAAAATTTTGATAAAAACTTTTCTGCTTGCAAATGATTTCAGAACAGGTAATCGCATAAACTTTGGTTGATGGGATTACCCTCCTTTTTCTGGGAATGAAAGCATTATAACGAAATGTCACATTATAAAACTCATAGCGCTTTTAAAAAAGGACTGAAGCAAATTTACTGGGGCTATCTAAACTTATAGCAAACGTATTAGATTAGAATATTGTTGACAACATCCTGCTTGACCCAGCCATGCCAAAGATATTCTACTTTAAACATGATGTAGGGCATCTCCAATCATTATTTTTATTGGCAGCCTTAGCTGACGATGACAGCATTTGCGACGCAATCTCAGTTCTATCTCAAGGCGACGCCGCAATATGACTAAACCACAAAGGTCTTTCAACTTATATCGGCCTCTATGGGATAGGCTACTGCATTGAAACGTCAGGGTTACCAATGAAATTTTGATTAGGAAGGTTTCTACGTAGGGCTTGAAGTAAAATATCTCTGAAACGGCTGGGTCAAGATCAAATGAACGATGGACTCAATTACGCCAAATCTAATACGATTACCCTAACTTTTGATATCACATTGATTTTGCCATCAGTCCTCTTTGAACATAAAAAGGCGCACGATAGCGTCTAAACTGGGGGCAGACGCAAAAACGTTGCTAATGAATAAAATTGAAGGAATTTTCGCAATCGCGCACATTGAAAATATGTTTAAACTTTGAGGCCATTATTCATATGATGTACTGTACAAAAAACTAAGGCTTGTTGGATTCACTTTGCAGCAAGATCATATTATTCAGGCATTCATAACACGAATTTCGTTTAAAACCACGTTCTACACGTCCAATATTTTAAAATTCTTGATTATTTTCAGTTTAAACTTTTCAATAGACACTATTAGGCACTAATAACGTTTAGTTTTGGTGTTATGAGGTCACCAAGGACAATGAGGTGGTCTCGGTTAAACATATCGACGAAATTACATTAATTAATGACGTTAATAATGACAGCAACTTAATTTTCAATATTTGGTATGCCTATATGTAAGCATTAGTCGTACCATTAAGGCTCATTCTACATTAGGCGTAAAATCGTGAGGTTAAGAGTGTGTTCTTAGTTGATTTTTACCGACTGTTGCCTGTTTGAAATGATCTAAAATGTGCTTTTTCGCTTTCGATTTTACACCCAGCGTGAACCGGGACTAGCAGTTTAATTGGTTCTTGAAAGGCAATACAAGGCGTTTTACCACAAGTGCAAATTGGTTTGGAACATACCATAATTATAGACTACTGTATAATCCAACATTTGAAGATAAAGTTTATGTTTTTGCATTGACAAATGTCTGATAAAAGGGCATGTAGGACATAGGTCACATTTGGCTCTTCTGGTGTTTTAAGACAAGAATCTTCCAAAAGTTGTTTTGGTGCCTTACTCTTCTAACCTCTCCATTTGATTGATTGATTGAATTTTATTTTAGGACGGATTGATCGATATTTTTGGTCTTGCTACAGCAACGAAGCACCTTTTGTTGAACTAAAACAACCTCACAGTTTCTTGCTTTTCTTTTTGTAGTAGAATAGAGCATTTATTTGGAAATGGTTTGAAATCTCGTTCTCCCCCTTTCCTCACCCACATTCCTTTATTCAATCATTGCTTTTTGGCAATGAATACTACGTTCGCTAGGTGCTCTTTGGAAATTAGGTGTGCTAGATTGTCCTAAGCTTACTTTGCCAGTGTCCACAAAACTGGGCCCGATTGACGACTTTACCTCCAAATTCTGTAGTCATTTCTATCTCTATAATGGTTTTGTCACATTTTCAAACACCCAGCATAATCTATTACATAAGCTCGTCCTAACTTTTAGTATAGCGTATAACGTTTGTCTTGCCTTATACCAGCATAACCCCGATGTGATAGAAATATTTTACGGCAGAGGTCAATAACCCATTTGTGTCATCGGCCAGTTTCAAATAGAAAAAAATTTTCTAGAGCTGTGTTCCGGACGCACCCTTTGGCTGTGTACAAGTTCTTTAATTAATTGTTATTATTTCAATGCCTTACTGTGACGTAACAACTACACTTGACGCAGTATGTGTTTAGCAATAGCCGTTAGGCAGTTGACGGCAGACTAGCGTCAAGTAGACCCAGGAACAAATAAGTTGTTCTTTGCTCGGAAATGCTTAAATAGGAAGGCTCAAAAAGGCCCAATAATACTCGAATTGTTACTGAACATCAGTCGAGGATAACTCTGTTGCTCAAACGTAGTGAAACAATAATTTGTGTACATCTTGGTGGATTTTCAAGTTTAGCCTATATGAGTGTGGTGACGACAATTAGTGAAGGTTAACATCGTGTTTGGATTATCAATAGCGAAAGGATTTCCTTATAAATTTTCGAGTGAATCTAGACTATCGTTGTAGAAGTTTAATAGGTCTGCTGCTTCGACGCCAAAAACCCGGTCGACAACTCAACATACGTTCGCCAGCATTCGCGACGGACCATAATAAGAAGAACAACTTAAAGTCCCGAACTAAAAAGACTGCTCCGACTTCTGTCGTAGCCTAATTGTCAGCTTGAACTATTTTCCGCGACAGTAGGCTAACGTAACCGAGTCGAATTTTTTCTTTTGGACAATTATCAGACAGTTTTAGGTTTAGTTTTTTTTGTGAATTTAGTTTGTAAAAATTACAGTGTTTGTGTGCTAGGCCTACGTGCTAATTCCGGTATGCTAGAGAACTCTGAGGAAATGAGTGACGCCCGGACTCTTCGGTTTGAAAGGCGTGAGCTTCAAGCACGAATAGATTGTTTTGTTACCTCCGTTTTCTCGCCTGACACGAGCGATAAAAATGAACCTTCTCAGTCAGCATACGACACTTTAAAAAGCAATTTAATCACATTAAATAATAATGCTTCACACGTTTTGCAAGAAGGAGATGAGCTTAGGGATTTTTGTGACGAATTAAAAAAGTTAGGTCAGTCACTTGATGATGCGTATCGTTGCTGGTGCGACAATACTGTCACCTCCCCACCAACTGCAACTCTCAATCGAGAAAAATCACATGACATCGAACCACACGACTCGGTAAGCAATGTAGGCTCAGGTTTCAGCCACACTAGCTTAACTCCGTCCCAATTGGCTCACAAACAAATTGATCTAGACCTCGAACGCCAAAGGCTTGAAGCAGAATTTGAAGCGCAACAGGCTCGAGCCGAGGCTCAGCTAAAACTAAAGCTTAGCTTAGCGGAACTACAAGCTAAGGAGAAACGTTTAGCACTTTCTAATCCTGGCTCGGTTGTGAGTAGACGCTCATTGCCCGTAAAGGTACTAGGTCAAAATCTGTCAGTTCCTCGCCACCCACAAAGCCATGCAGGAATTTTGCAGACACAAATGGGTGAGCAAAAGGATGCGACATTCTCTATTTAGACCATCATATGCCTTCTTCCAGTCATCAATTGACAAACACAAGTAGGGAAATTCTCACTACAGAACCACCACGCACAGCTATAGGTCACCTTGATACCAGCCATTGCCCACACCAACCCATCACTTCTCTTACTCAACATGCACAGATTGCACACACATTGCACGCACAGGAAAACGTTTCTGATGCACATTGCAATGAGAATGCAGTACGCCATACACCTCAGACACCACCTGGGGATCTTAGTCACAACGAGGCTCATGCTGAGCCGAATCCACTTTTGACAAATCACACACAACACCACAGTTTGGCTCGTACACAACCACTCAAAACACAGGAGCTTGCTGTGGATCACAATAACGTGTACCGTGAATCACAACCCGCACATGACTTTGCACTGCACCACAGGGGAATTTACGCACAGAACAATCAGTCTGATGCAATTAAGAAGTCTGATGCACCCCATAATGATCACCGGTATACACCTTCATCTAACAACACTCAGACACATTTCCACGACAAAAACCCTCACATCAGTCCTCAGGAGTACCAACTTCTGCTTGAAGAGGCTCGTGAAATTCGGTTTACCGGAAAAAAGTTGCCTTTCATTTTTTACTACAATCAAATCATTGAACTTTTGGATCGTTGCCCTGATCGAAATCGCAAGATGGACCTCTTGCGTGCCTCATGCCAAGAGGAGGCTCGAGAAGCTGTCGCAACCCTTGTACCCCCTGTACCGGGATGGGGTGTTGACAAGCAAATTCAGAGAGCATTAGAGGGGCTTCGACTGCGTTATGGTTGCAACAGCTTTCTGTCTGAACCGCTAGTAAAGCGAGTTCGCTCGGGTCCGAAACTTCACAGGATTGATCTTTCTGTGTTGGAAACCCTAATATCAGATCTAAATGATTGTGAATTGTATGCGAGAGCACATAAACAGATTGATTCACTAGACAGCTCTTTCATAATTGATATCGGTGAACGTCTCCCAAACTTCTTCAAAAATCGGTATGCCGACTATCTACAAGATCGATACCACAGTTTGGACAAGCCTACATTTGACTCTTTCAAGTCCTTTTTGAATCGCGAGCTGGAACGAATCAACTCAACATTCGCTCAACGGTTCTTAGGGCTAGCACAGGACCGTTCAGACAAGTCACATGCACCAGCTAAGCTCAGAGTGCGTCAGGCAAGCCTTAATGTGAAAACAGAACCCAACAATTACAGACCTTCACCAGTGACACAACACTCTCAGTCTCATACACGACAACCCCCTGTGTGTTTTATTTGCTCTACCCCGAGTAAAACGAACCGACATTTGCTTAATGAATGCAACACATATAGGAACATGACATTGCAACAACGCTATGAAAATATCAAAACGGCCGGTCACTGCATTAATTGCTTGCAACAACATGACTTGAAAGATTGCATACACAATTGTAAATGCAGACATTGTGGCAAACACTACCAACACAAACACACAACTTCTCTTCATGCTCTGTACACACCTGTATTTCCCCCAGAAAGTGCGGGTAGCCATGGGGCCGCCACATCTTTCCATCTTCCTGCCGGGAGACCTCGTGGGGTCGCCAGCTTTTCAAATCATCAACCTGAAAAGAGTCGAGGGGCTGCTGGTCCGTCTTTCCTGGTGCAATCGGCCGATGCTCTGAGCCAAAATGATGCAAGGGATGTCCCAGTCAAGAAGCAGGTACTAGGCTTACATACCAGAAAGGCGGGTGTACTTACGCGCATTTCGGCTATAAGGGTCATAAATCCTCAGACAGGAAATAGCTTGAATGTGTATGCTCAACATGACTCGGGCTCCGAAGTAACGATTGTGTCTGACTCACTTGTGAATAAACTTGGTTTGAAAAGTGAAGGAAGCTCTCGGATAATTCTGCACACAGTGACTGAAAGAAAAGAATCCGACTTTCACTATGTTTCCTTTGATGTAGAGCTCTACACAATGGCGACCATTTTAACATTCAACAAGCTTGGGTCATGAATAATTGGTCTGATGACAGTTACACATTACCGCATGACTATGATCTTTCCGAGTATTCTCAGTTTGATAATGTAGAATTTGAGGTGTTACCAGATCGGAAGTGTGTTGATATACTTCTTGGGCTTGACAATTCCCATGTTATGACAGCCCTAAAAGAACGCACAGGACGCCATGGAGAATCCCATGCTATCAAAACTCCAATTGGGTGGGTGGCATCGGGAGGATCAGGCAAGACTTATTCTTATCATTCAATGCGAGTATCAGTCAACACGAACTGTGAATCGAACGAAGAGAAGATTCTTGAACTGCAGCAAGTAATTCGGGATATGACACTTGAAAATGACGAGACCCAGTTATCAAGAAGTGATCGAGAGGCTCAGCAAATTGTGGAAGGCTCCAACACTACGGTTGTAGATGGAAGATATCAAATGCCTGTCCCGTTTAAAGAGAATGTAAAAGACTTGCCCTACAACTTTCCTTTAGCAGCAAAACGGTTATCTTTTCTTCGACGCCGAATGCTGCTCCATCCGGAGTATGGGCAAGTGTTGACCGAGGCTATAACTGAGCTCAGGCAAAACGAGTTCATAAAACCTGCCGATAGAGAGTCCAGCAATCAAATAAACTATCTGCCATACTTTCTGACCACTCAATCCAAACCCAGAGTTGTATATGATGGCTCTGCTACTTATGAAGGTCGCTCCATCAACAGTTGCATTCACTCGGGACCAGACCTTCTCAATTCACTCGCAAATGTTTTGGCTAAGTTTAGAATGGGCCAATATGCTTTAATGGCAGATATAACAAAATGCTTTTTCCAGATATCACTCCCTCAACACCAACAGGATCTTTTCCGAATTCTCTGGTACAAAGATGATGACATAAGCAAGGGGGAATTACAGCCATATAAGTTTATGAGGCATGTGTGGGGAATCGTCAGCTCACCATACATAGCATGTGCAGCAATCCGCAAAACGGCTGAAGAGAACCCCACGAATGCGTCTTCTTATACCACCGACACGATACGAAATTGTATGTACATGGACGATTTGCTTTTTAGCACTGATACGCTGGATAAAGCCCGACTAGTGGCATCAGAATCTGTCAGACTGCTTGCCAGTAGAGGCTTCAAACTGGTTAAATGGACAGCCTGCCGAAAGGCCGTACCTGTCATTGCTGAAATGGAGGAGGCAGTTTTGGCGCCCTCAATCAGGACCTTGGACTTAAAAACTGAGGAGCCACTTCCTGATCTTAAAGCGATGGGGTGCACATGGAATGCAGAAGAAGACACTCTGAAGGTTCACTTCTCTGTTTCCAAGCCTCAACACTATACAAGACGTGGCTTGTTAAGTCAACTAGCCAGCAATTATGACCCTTTGGGTTATTGCGCTCCCTTATTTTTGAAAGGGCGTCTCATCTTACAGCAGTTGGCTATAGAGGGAAAATCATGGGATGAACCAATTACACAAACTCATGTTAAAGCGTGGAATCGTTGGCAAACCACTCTAGAAGAGTGGAAAGATCTTACTATACCTAGATGGTATTTTGCGACCTCATCTTTTTCTGATGAAGGCATTAACGCAGAATATGAACTTCATGCCTTTTCTGACGCTTCCAATGAAGCTTATGGATGTGTCGTTTACTTGCGGAAGCAAACACAAACTGAAGTCGGCACCTCATTTGTGTTTGGGAAGAGCCGTGTTGTTTTAAAACACCAGCAGAGTTGGCCAATCGCCAAAAAAGAATTGTTTGCTGCCGTCATATCTGTAGACCTGATGTCTCAAGCTCAGAAAGCACTTCAACTGCCCCATTGCCAGAAGTTTTTCTGGTGCGATTCAAAAGTTGTGATGCAGTGGATCTCGAACCCAGATCTTCGCCTAGACAAATTTACATCTCGACGAATTGATTGCATTCTACTATATTCCCAATCAGAGGAATGGCACTTTTGCCCAACGTTACAAAACCCAGCTGACGTGGCTACACGCCCAATTGCCCGATCTGCTTCTGGTCGAATTCAGCTATGGTTGCATGGACCATCGTCTCTAAACCAGCCTGGCCAGTGCATGGCGATGCCTCATGTCGCTGTGCATCAGGTACACGTGTCTTCAGATAGGTCAGTAAGAGGGACACTTTTGGATGTCATTAAAGCTGCACCCAGTTGGTACATACTCAAAAAGAGAACAGCTTATTTAATGGCTTTTGCACAATACGTCAAACAAAAGGCGGACAAACAGCCCATTCAAAAGCCGACAATTGACGCAAAGTGTCTGAGCACCGCCTTGCTTCAGTTGACTCAATGTGTTCAAAACGAATGTTTTGGCAGTGTGTTTAAAAGCCTGTCAGAAAACTTTCCTGATTCTTTAGAAAAAATCATCAAGCAGCTGACTTCTCAGCATGCTTTATCTGAAGCTGAACAAAAAAATCTTGCTGACTTGCGATCTTTGCGATGCCTCAGGCCATACGTTTCAGCCGACGGCATACTTCGCATTGAAGGAAGACTTGAAAAAGCCGCACTTCCTACTGACGAAAAATTTCCAATTGTTCTGCCATCTAGACATCCCTTTACTCGCTTACTTGTGCTTCATTGCCATGAAAGATGCGCTCATGGGGGTACCCAATACACGTTAATGCTCACAAGAAGACAGTTTTGGATCATCAAAGGAATATCTGCCGTGAGGCACTACACGAGCAAATGCAATGCCTGCATCATCAGCAGAGCACATCCCATACGGCAACTTATGGCAGATCTCCCTGGTTGCAGAATGGCTATCAACAAAAAACCATTTGCTCACACGGGATGTGACTATTTTGGACCCATCTTTTACAAAGAAGCGAGAAGTGAAAGAAAAGCTTGGGGTCTACTTTTCACATGTTTAACTGTCCGGGCAATTCATGTAGAGATTGTGACGTCTCTGGACCTGAATAGCTTCATTTTGGCTTTCTCCCGCTTCATTGACCTCAGAGGCCCAGTTTCAAGCCTGTACTCGGACAATGGGACAACCTTCAAAGCTGCAGCAAATGTGTTGCCAGAACTTCTGCAATCTTCCGGACTTCAGTCTTTTTTCAGACATCAGGGTTTGACCTGGGAGTTCATACCTCCTTACAGTCCTTCCCAAGGCGGAGCCTGGGAATCACTCATTAAGGTGTTTAAACGAACGCTCACAAACACAGTTAACTTGATACATCGCAAACCCACACTTGTGGAGCTTCAGACGTACACTTCGAACGCTACGCGTTTGGTAAACGATAGGCCTCTCACTGCACAAAGTGATGACCCACTTGACTACAACGCAATCTCACCGTCATCACTCCTCACACCATCGCTTGATCCAGTCTTGCCGATTGGTCAAGTGCACGATAGGGATCACTTACGCCGTGACTACAGATACAATTGCTCGCTGGCTCAACAATTTTGGGAGCGTTGGGTTAAGTTCTATCTTCCACAGTTACAACGTCGTAAGAAGTGGTTCAAACTCACACCTAACCTTCGAGTCGGCCAGATGGTATTGGTTGGGGGACCCGCAGAAGTTAACAAACGAGGTAATTATCGCCTTGGACGTGTTGCTCGCGTACATCCGCAGTGGCGTAGAGGTAGAGCGATTGTACGCAGAGCTGTTATCACGGTTCCTGTTTTTGATGAGACAACCGGAAAGCACCAAGTTACTGAAATAGAGAGAGATCTTTCTAAGATCGCTCCTCTCGAATTTTGTGAATAATGTTTTGTGTTTATGTTTACATTTTTGCGTAAGTCACCACACTTGAATTGCTGATTTATTTTTGTTTTTTGTTATGCTGTAAATAGTGCTCGTGCATTACTTGACACCGCTGTGCTTTTCACTCATACCCGCGCTCAAGCTGCGTCCTTTAGACTGTTGTGACATTATGAGCCGGAAGATACCCTCCTCCTCATAATGGGGGCCGCTTATGTTCCGGACGCACCCTTTGGCTGTGTACAAGTTCTTTAATTAATTGTTATTATTTCAATGCCTTACTGTGACGTAACAACTACACTTGACGCAGTATGTGTTTAGCAATAGCCGTTAGGCAGTTGACGGCAGACTAGCGTCAAGTAGACCCAGGAACAAATAAGTTGTTCTTTGCTCGGAAATGCTTAAATAGGAAGGCTCAAAAAGGCCCAATAATACTCGAATTGTTACTGAACATCAGTCGAGGATAACTCTGTTGCTCAAACGTAGTGAAACAATAATTTGTGTACATCTTGGTGGATTTTCAAGTTTAGCCTATATGAGTGTGGTGACGACAATTAGTGAAGGTTAACATCGTGTTTGGATTATCAATAGCGAAAGGATTTCCTTATAAATTTTCGAGTGAATCTAGACTATCGTTGTAGAAGTTTAATAGGTCTGCTGCTTCGACACCAAAAACCCGGTCGACAACTCAACATACGTTCGCCAGCATTCGCGACGGACCAAGCTGATGTCCTCAACAAGATACAGTATGGTGCCATTCACCCAATTTACAAGAATCTGTAGCTCAATTTAAAGAACCGGTTACAGATGTAGTTCCAGCAAAATTTGACTAGCCTCATAGGATTTACAGAATTACGATCATCTATCTTGACTTAAAACAGTGAAACAGGATTTTTTCTAAAAAAAGCCTTTTTTTCCTTTGTGTTTGACAAGTCAATGCTTGTTTGTATTTTTTAAAGCAAACTTGATCCTTTTTTTATAACTTTTACATACTCCAGGTTGCAGATCATTGTAAAATAATTCTCAGAATAGAGATTCGCGACCCGGAAGCAAATTCCTCTAGGACGTGTTTACTAATAATTGCTGATGTATGAAAAATTTGTCAAATAAATATGCATGATAGTTGCGAGTTGTGATACAGTACTATCTGACACTTTTTCGCCGTTGTGTGCCAACCTATCTCTCCTGTTAGTAGACCTCTGTTTTCGGATTAGAACTGTTGCATTAGTAATGTAATCCATGACGTTAATCGATATTTTCAAGGATACCCAAGTTGAACTTACGAGTTGACTAGTGACTACTTAAGCAAACATCACACTGTTTGCGCAAATAATGATTATTAAATATTTTCAAATATCACTGTTTCTTTAAAAGAACTGCAAATTTATGATGTTTGAATTTATTTGAGCTGATAAATCTAAGATTTGTCATCATTAAAATTCTCTGCCCTGAACGATTTGTGTAATGTTTAATCGCAATGGTAAACTAGCTAGCGAGCATTTTGTATGCTGATAATAGGTAAATTTATCACATGTTTTTGAAATTCTAGATTTTTTAAAAATACTATACTCGTATATTAGTTGCTTCGAGACTGTGATACAAATTTAACGCAGCTTTGGTGGTGTGATATAAGACGTAGAAAATTACTTAATTTTTTTTTTTTTTTGATTTTCCGTAGCACGATTAACTGTACAGGACCGGTGCGTCTTGAAATTACTGCAATTGTAATTACATTTTATTCACCAAGTTGCCTTGGCCAGGAGACAGCAAAAGGAACTTTCGGTCTTCGAGTCAAGCTGCCACCTGCCCCACCTGTCTAACACACACGGTGAAATTTTCACACTTTCCCTTTCAAAGCTGAACGTCAAGCAACGAAGCTGTGAATACCAATTTTTATAGTTTTTGGTTTGCCCCGACCGGAAATCGAACCCGTTACCGTTTCGGTAACAGACGCGCTATCCACTCAAACACTGATCGCCTCAATGACGTAATCCATACTGCTAAACAGTTTCGTGAGCATGAGATTGAGCAATCTTGGAAGTTGCACTATTTTTGTGAAAACGAGATAACTGCTCTCATGTAACGTCACTAAAATATGACGTCATTTTTGCCAAAATCGACCATCACGTTACTTAATGATGGATGACGTCATCAACTTAAAATGAATATTTTCAAAAACAATACTGTAAAAGCCATAATTAGTGCTGCAATGACTTTTGGAGTAAGAGTAAGAAATCAGTTGGAGGATACCAAAGTTCATTGCCACTGTTTTTGTTTTCAGTGGACTCCTAAGAAATGTTATTGAGCAGTTTTTACCCTCCCTTACCGTCTTCCAGGTAAATAAAGACAATTTTTTGAGCTCCCCTCAAAATTTGTTTCTGTCAGGGAGATAGCCGAACCGAAAGTAACTGTTTTAACCATTTATGTGTTCAGTGGACTCCATGAAATGTCTTTAAGCAGGTTTTACCCTTGCCGTCTTCCAGGTAAATAAAGGTCATAAAGCCCCCCCTCTTAAATTCGTTACTGTCAAGGGGTTAGCCGAACCTAAAGTTACTGTCTTCGCCATTTCAGTGTTCAGTAGAACCCAGAGTGTTACGGATTCGATTTGTCTACCGTCTGCTTCGAGAATTGGGAACACGCTGTTCTTGTTTGAAATTTCGTCCTTTATTTGTTGGTGTAGGCTATAGGTAAGCGGAAGCGAAAAAGGGAAGCGGTTTCTGAGAAATAATAAACATTTAGACATTCAAAAACATATGAAATATTTTACGGAATAAATTAAAGCTTAAATTCGAAACAAAAACCAAGCAAATTGGATTTAATGCCTCAACGAAAACAAAATATGACCTTCAGCACACAAGTCGTTTATCTCATTAACTTACTCAAATTTAGAATCTATTTTTACAATTAACAAACAATTTAACAAAATAATACATGGTACTTACTGATGAATTTTTCAATGCAGACGGAGAATTCCAAATGCGATCAAATCAAATGTTGCATACTCAAACTGAAGCCTGGCCGATGTCAAACTCGCTGCAGTTAATGCTCACAAAAAGGGGGAATGTTGCAAAAATAATAATAATCTTTGTTAGGAATGAGTCAGCGAACTATCTGAATAGAAACCAAGGCAATTGGTACTCGGAATAAATCTAATGGAAGATCAGCTGTCTTTAATACGAGCTGTAAAGGCATCGATATCTCAAATTTTAAACTGTAGTTCTTCGCTGACTCAATCTTTAAATTTAGTAACAAAAAATCACCTCAGCTTACTGCAGACGATCAACTGAATAGTTATTATTATTGTGAATAGTGATGCTTTATAACAGCGGTGGTTTATCAGCACCATAACAAAATTGACTAAAAAACACAAATAGATATATGAAATGCTGTGGATTTAAAAAATGTGGTTGAAATTTAAAAAAAAAAAAAGAAGCCAGTACTTCTGAAGCGACAGCAGGCGCCTGGTATCACCATAGAAGCGCTCAAAAAATAACCTTACAGAAACGCAAATAAAATTATTAGCATTTCATATAACAGCACAGATCTACCAGAGTAATTCACTATAAAATACGAAACATTTTTACTATAGGAAGTTGGTAAACAAAATGAGTTTGTTAAGCACACATCGTTAGAGAAAAGGTACTTTTAAAAATGCTTTTAGGACCAACTATAACTCTTCATGTATTATTGTATGCTAACAAATTACGATATATTGAACAAAGTATATTGAACAAATAAGAAACACAATCAGAGATGGGTAGCGTTGGAGAAAAATCAAGCACAAAAAGAGAATGAAAACGTTTTATAATAATGTGCAATAGGTCCTGCTTGGCTTTGCCCCACCCTAGCCAACTCATACTTAGAAAGAATAAATGAGCTCTTTGAGTATTTTTAAGTGATTACATGCACACATTTCATTGTTACACAAAATGGTAGTAATAAGATTAAACGATAGCCAGTAACATTTTAAATGAACCAATTGGAGGAGCAAATATATTGAATAAGATGGTAATACACCAACTTGTTTGATAATATAGATTTCAAATCAAAGTTAAGGCCTAATTTTTCCACAGCACTTTTCAGAATATTACGATCAGCTGAATAATTTGGGCAACCAAACAGAAAATGTGGGACAGTTTCCGGAACTTTGCATTTGGAACATAAACCAGTGTTTTGGCAATTTATTCTAAACAGATGCTGATTTAAGCAGCAATGAGCAGTTTGAAGTCTGAGAATTTCTTTTGATTGAAAGGAAGGTACATTTTGGACATTTGGGAATAAAAATTTGTATTGGCCACCGGCGGGAATAGCGATGTAATGACGATTCCACTTCTCGTGCATGTGATCCCGAATGAATGATTTGACTTCTGAATAAGATAATTTGGTTTCGACTCGCTTAATTTGAACGTCATTTGATGAGCATTGTACGACAGATCTGAAAACATGTTTGGTTAAGTTATCAGCAATTTCGTTTCCAGAAATCCCGGAATGACTAGGAACCCAGAGAAAAGTAACTTTCAAATTAGAATTAGTTAGATAGTGATTCAAGAACAAAATTATATTTAAAATATAATGCTTACCCCACTTCTTCGAATTTAGAGCCTGTAAAACAGAATAACAATCGGTTACAAATGAGGCTTTTCCAGGGTCTATTTATGGATAGAATAGCATAAAGCTTGGCAGAGGAAGCAGATCCAAGGCTATTAATCACTTTTGATCTTTTTGTATTTGTTTGCGGTGCAAAGAAAGCAGAACTGGCGCCATGCTGACTATTAGAACCGTCAGTAAATAAAAGAGTGAAATCCGCATAATCAGTATTAATTACATATGAAAAACAAGACCTAATTAAATTAGTATCATCATTTTTCCTGCAAAGAAAAAATATGTTTAGATCAATAACCGGTTTGTCAATCAGATAAATAAATATGTTGGGCAAGACGATAGTATTTAAATTCATATTAGGTTTATCAAAAAAACTTTTGTTCTCATATTAAAAGAACAGAAACCAGCATTATCTGGAAACCTCTCTTGCCAACTGTCCTGGACGACAGATGAGCTAGGGTGATTGGCAAATGCTCTCAGGTAAGCTCTGAAATTCAAACATAGTTCTTCAAATTTTAGTTTTAACGGCATCTCGTTGCAGTGAACTTGCAAGCAATTTATAGGAGTGCTACGCATTGCTCCAGCACATATCCTCAAGCACTCAGTTTGACTTTTCTCAATTTGTTTTAAAGTTGAATCGGAAGAGTTAAAGTAGATCTCCATTCCGTATTCGATTATTGGACAAATTAATGCCCTGCAAATGCATAAAAGAGGGTCTTTTGACTCTTCCCGATTTGTTCCTTTTAACATCCGAAGCAAATTAATGCGTTCAAGACATTTGTTATGCACGTAACTAACATGTGCATTATACAAACCAATTTCCTGAAAAATAGTGCTCAAGTATTTAAATTGATGTTTATCTTCAACTGTTTGATTGTTTAGGATCAAAGAAACTTGTTTGTTCTTGCACTTCTTTGTAAATAGAAGCGCTACAGATTTGTTAATTGACATCTTAAAACCATTGATATTGCACCATGCATTAATTTTGTTGAGTGAAGATTGAGCTAGTTTGTTCAAAACTTTAATATCAGTATCAGTTATCCAAAAACGCACGTCATCTGCAAGAAGTGCAACTTTAGAATTTGAGCAGGTCGGTAAGTCGTTAATCATGACAGCAAACAACAAAGGCCTTAGCACACTTCCTTGTGGAATACCATTGTGTAAGTGCTTAACCTGTGAATGAGCTGAAGAGATTCGTTATTAATAAGATATCTTTATAAACTAAATCGTATGCTTTTTCGATATCAAGAAAAACAGCTAAAACCGATCTTTGGTTGGCCAGTGCCTTATGCACTGTGTCGTGTAGACGCAAAAGATGATCGAGAGGCCTTCTGCGTTCACGAAAGGCTGACTGATATTGGTTAAGCAAATTATTCCTTTCCAGATACCATCTAAGTCTTACCGTAACCATTCTTTCCATCAGTTTGCATAAATGACTGGTAAGAGATATTGGTCTGTAAGAGCTTGGTAAATTAGTAGGTTTGTTGGGCTTGTGCAATGGAACAATCATGGAATGGAGCCAGCACATCGGTAATTCACCTGTAAACCAAATTTTGTTGGAGAGAAGCAAAATCGTCTGTAAACAATGCTCGGGCATGTGCTTGAGCATTTCTGTGCTAATGTTATCAGCACCAACCGCAGTATTGCTGGAAGTTTTTAAAGAATCCTTTAGTTCTGTCATGCAAAAAGGAGCGTTAAACTCCTTGTATTGGTATTCCTGTAACGATAATTTGTGAGCTAGTTGAAAGGAAAAATTACTTGAGTTATTTTTAAATTCATTCGAATAATTGTCATTGCTGCTAACAGCATGAAATTGGTTAGCAAGCATTTTCGCTTTGTGCTGATCATTGGTGCCTGTCACACCATTTTGGTGTAACGTAGGAATGTGCGAATCGGTTTGTTGCCTGTTAAACCTTTTCAATGTTGATCAAACTTGACCCAGTTTAGTGTTTGAGGAAATCGAAGAGCAGTAATTCTGCCTAGACAATTTTTTTAGCTTCGTTTAAAGTTAACTTAGCTTTGGCTCGAACACGTTTTAAAATTACGATGTCTAGAGGGTCGCGAGTTTGTTTCATTCGATTAAAAGTATGTTTTTTGTTATTAATCGCAATTTCACAAGCTTTGCTCCACCACGGAACCGTCATCTTATTAAATGGCTTTGTTGTGGGAACGGTTCTCTTAGCTATGTCCATGATAGTGGAAGTAAGATTGTTGTGAAAATCATGAACTTCAGCCAAAATTAAACTATGATTAATATCAAAATCGCATAGATGGTAAAATGCATCCCAGTTTGCCCGCTTAAAGGCCCACCGAGGCAAATGTTGTGAAGAACGTGAAACGTTAATATTGATTTTAGAGTCAATGACACAGTGATCGCTTCCCATAAAAATATTGGTCACCTCCAAGCTGCATTTGTGGGAAATGCTTGGAGAAGTAATAGTGAGATCAATTAGAGAGCATTTTAATCCTGCGTTAAAAACCATACGAGTTGTTTTGGAAGTATTTTGTAATGAATAGTCATTTTCTTCGATAAAGGCTAACAAAGTGATACCATTTTGATTTGGGGTACCAGAGTCCCATATCTTGTGGTGGGCGTTAAAACCACCACAGATAATAACATTAGGAAATTTGGTAATGAAAGACAGACACGTTTTGTCTACTGAATTAGATGGAGGATTGTACACATTGAAAATTGCCACGTACCTTACTTTGATCTGCATAATTTCTATACTGTTACTGCTCTCTGGTAGTCTAATTTCTGAAAAAGAAATAGTGTTTTTAACGCAAAAGCAAATACCTCCTCCTTTTTTTCCATTACTTCGATCTTTTCTTATCACTTGTTAGCCTGTTAAAGAAAAAAATGTTTGTTTGTTTAGGTAGGTCTTCTGCAAACATAAAATATCTGGTAAATTAGCAAAAGTGGATAATTAACTTTGTAGATTTAAAATTTTGCTACGAATAGATCTGCAATTCCACTGTAAAATATGGATCGCCATTAGGTCAAGGATTTTAGCTGCTTAACGTCAATGGGAATTCCCATTTGTTTTCTTGCAGAGTCAGAAATAATTTGATAGATACCAATTTCTTAGTTAGTTTTTGTTTCAAAAAAGCTACGAAATATATCGGATTACTAAACATAAAGTTAGTTGCAGAATCAATCTGCAAAGCATCGCAGCTATTTTCATTAAGTTCAACGCAGGTTTAAGTGACATCATTTTCGGCAGGGTGTTTTTCGACCTGTTGCAAGTAAGGCCTTGCGTTGATGGGGCTAGCCCCATTTGATGCTGGTAGAGGACGAAATTCTGTAAGGTTAGAAAGTGATTAAGACTGTCTAGCATCCGTGTTTCTTGGGCTGTTGGTAGCGCGGTTGTATTTCCTACATGTCTCAGCATACGTTAATTTTTTTTCGGTTTGATGTTTAAGTACTTGAGCTTCTCGTAAATACTTGGGGCAGATTTTACTTGCAGCACTGTGGTTGCCATTGCAATTAGCACACGTCATTGCAATTACATTTGTGATACTGCAAGAAGATGTGTTGTGTTCCTTGCCACATTTTGCACACCATTCTTTGCCTCTACAGTTTTCTGCAATGTGCCCGAAACGATTGCATTTACAACAACGCAATGTAATCGGGATGTACTGTTTAACATTAAATTTTAAATATCCCAATTGAACCTGCAGGGGCAAGTCGGGACAATCAAAATGCGACAAAACTGTTTTAGTGTCAGTCATTTTGCCTTCCGCGTCTTTGAATTTAAATCCCTTGATATTATTCACCTGGAACTGTTTTAGACATTCCAGCAAATCATCATTCGTGATCTCAAGAGGTACATTATAAATAACCCCTCTTGCACCACGAGGTTTGGTTGTAGATGCAATTGTTGGGATGGAATTACCTGCAGAATCAGATAAATAGTCCAGATTTAACAGTGTCTTAACCTGATTACTAGTCTTGCAAATTATCAACAAATTGCCGTTTCGAATTGGCTTGCAAGATTCATATTGCCCAAAAGCTTTTCCTAAGCACCTATCGATTGTAATAGGGTTATAAGAGGCAAGAGGTCTACCTCCTTTGTCTCCTAAATTTGCTTGCAAAATAACAGGCCGTAGCTGGTTAGTAGCTGCCTTTTTTTTGGAATTCGAAAGATCGTCACTGGAGCTGCTCGGGTATTACTTGTGCTTTTGCGATTTACGTTCCAAACCCTTTTTGTTCGTGACAACCGAAAAACCTGCAGCGTCAATGTACTCATTTTCAGATGCACTAGACAGTCAGTCAGTCAGTGTCAGTTTATTTATGTACCAGTACACGCAAAGAAAAATCCACATTTTGAATATACAGTTGCATGTGAATAGAGTACGGTACATAGGGAGACCACGAAAGAGCGAAGCGCTCACCGAGTCATGGCCACCCTATTTCACACATTTTTGCTTTTATGAAGTAATGCGCAGCGTTTCGTTGTAAGTTCTCAAGGAAGATGACAGACATAGTATCAATGCCCTATTCCTTCACAGTTCTTTTAACATTCATTGGAGTAAAACACTTGGACAATCTCATTTTCTTGCTATAGCCAATACAGTATGAATAGATTTGGGCTTCAAACAAATATTTAAAGTATAATATTCACTTTCCTCGCCATGCACTACTTTACATCAATCCTTACAATTATGACTGTATTTTTTTTGAAAGAACAAATTTTGCAAAAGAAACAAGCATCGCTTCTGCTAACCCACCCCTCCCCCCAAATGCAAGTAACTTGCAATATTAAAATGTGCTGTTGTGTATGATTTGGATTTTCACGCAATCGCAAACAAAGGGATTAGTTGTCGCAATATATCAAAAATTAGAAAAAAATTCATGCCTAATTCTACTTGTACTTTAAGATTAGATCGGCTTTAACTGCTTCTTGAAATTTAGGAAAAGAAAGACCTTTCCAATTCGGTTGCAAACTATTCCAAATTTGGGCACCACTAAATTGCAGTGCTTTTTTGGCAGCATTGGAGTTTATAGCATGTAAATAAAAGTTGTTGTAACTAGCGCATCTTGTGTTGTACTTATGTACTGTTTTAGTGGATGTGAAATATTGATTGGATAGATTTGGAAGTTTATTGTTTATTACAGCGGCATGCTGCCAAAGCCGTAGCGGGACAGCAACCAAGATTAGGTGTTGCGTAAGGTTGCACTATTACTCACGCTAATATAGTTTAATATTATTATGACGTAAAAGGTACCGGTACCTACACTAACGTATATTGATTTTTTTTTGTTTTTTACTTACCAACCTTTCAACGTTACTGAGAACGCTCAAGACCTCAGCTTGCAAACTTTAAAATTTGCACTCAATTAAGTCAACGCGAAAATTAGTAACATACGTCATATAAAAAGAAACAAGAACATCTTCACGGCAACCGGATTTAACAGATTTCAACATTCGCAACGATTCAACGGATTAAATACTCGCCTTGAGGAACGAGTCGTGGCTTCCAAATGCAAATTAACGAAAATAATGAAACTGGGTTTGAAACTCACACCAAGTAAATAAATAAATAAAACAACAAAACGGCGCTACACAGAGAACGATTTTAAGCAATTTTTATCCATGCCGTCCTTTGGGTAAATAAAGGCCATTTTGACCCCCAATAAATTGTGGATTTGGGGGTCTTAGCCGAACTTTTGGCTTGCCAGTAAAACGTTTTCTTAAAAGTTGATTAAAGACGTGTATTTTAACCGCATCAAACCTTCCGCCGTCTTTAAGGTAAATAATTAAACCTTCTGAGCTGCCGGTCTAGTATTGTATTTAAACTATTCGGTGTTTATGGCTATAGTTTGATTTATTAGGTTGCCCAAATCATTGCCAAATAAACAAGTGTTCAAAGTTCATTTGACCCTGATTCAAAAAATCACAAGCATAATTACAGGTCAGGGTGAAAAAAAAGGAAAAACTGATTATTTAGTAGAAAAAACGGTCTTAAACTACATTCTTTTGAGCTTTTTTTCTAACTTGTGAATACCCAATCTAAGTTGCCGAAAAGGAAAAATAAAGTTACCACATGTTAAAAAAGAATTGAGCGCAGAAAAGCATTTTGCAAAAATACACTGCAGCAATAAAAATAAAGCTTGGCAATATTTAACACGGAGTGAGACAAAATGGATCAAAATGGTATGAATACACAACAGGACCAAAAAAGTAGGATCAATTTATGACTCAGTTGACGAGTTGTTTTATAATGGTCACATACTTGTAGCCTTTACATCATCGATGTTGGCAATATTCACCATTTTGTATAGAGTATGCCCACGTTGTATGGATATCCTTGAGTAGATTAACCTTTTTTTTTTCAGCTTTAGCAGCTCTCTTAAAGAAAGCAAGTAATTTTTTCTTTTCGTAATTTTTTTTTTTTTTTTGAAAAATGCTCAGTTATAAACGCTTTCTTATCTTTGCTTTTCTTAGGATGATTATAGGTATTCAATTGACATGATTGTTTCGAAAGCCAGTGTTTGTCTTCCGCAATGTAAAGCTTTTTAATAATTTGGTCTGTTGACTTTGCTTTTATTCCTGTAGATAGGTCTTTGTGGTAGCCTGTGAATGTCAACCAAATTAACAAAGCAAACGAGCCGAAAAGTTTGACGTCCTTCGGGGTCGACTCCTGGGAAATCAGAACGACTTCCACTGGCTGTAAGGTGGCCAGATCAACCACCAACCCTGCAGCCACAAAGCAGCTCGAGTCATAATATGCACAGAGCTGGACAGCGCTGTTTCGAGCTTTTAGCTCTCGTCGGTAGCCCTCAGCTTCTCTAATCAACGGTATTCCCTAGCTGGACAAAACTCTTGGCCGAACTGTACATACCTTAATGGCTTACACAGTGGCAGAGGGTTTCTAGGAAATAAACGATTTTTCATTCGAGGTACTTTAAAAAACAAGGAACATTTTTGATTAGAGAAGCTGAGGGCTGCCGATGAGAGCTAAAAACTCGAAACAGCGCTGTCCAGCTCTGTGCATATTATGACTCGAGCTGCTTTGCGGCTGCAGGGTTGGTGGTTGATCTGGCCACCTTACAGCCAGTGGAAGTCGTTCTGATTTCCCAGGAGTCGACCACGAAGGACGTCAAACTTTTCGGTCACGATTTCCGTGGTCACACAGAGGGGAACCCTTGTAGTAGGGATAGCCTATGGCTGTCCTTACTACACGGGTCCAGCGATTTTTCACTTGTTTTTTAGAGTACCACAAGTGAAAAATCGTTTATTCCCTAGAAACCCTCGGCCACTGTGCAAGCCATTATGGTTTGTCCAGTTCGGCCAAGAGTCTTGTCCAGCTGGGGAATACCTTAGACTAGAGAAGCTGAGGGCTGCCGATGAGAGCTAAAAGCTCAAAACAGTGCTGTCCAGCTCTGTGCCAAGCTAACGAGTTCAAAATGAGCAGACTTTTAAAAGGCAATAAACTCAAAATGTAAATTATTTGCAAATAGCATATACCTAATGGACTTCCGCAACTTCTGGGTCGCTTCGATTAGCAAACTTTTGAATAACTGACATGTGTTCAAGGTATCAGTATTATGATGACTTTGTGCGGCTAAAGAAACAGCGAGTTGCGTATACAGATAGATAGCAAAAATACCCTTTATACTGTAGCGGCCCTGGATATAGCTAAGGAGGCGCGAGATAGTTGTTGCTATGGTCCTACTGAACATGTTTCAAAATAAAGCGCTAGGTAAGAACTTTGCAACTGACCGTGGTTATTTCCTGTAGTACTCATATTTGTGCCTACCTCTGCCAGTATAAACATATCTTGATTAGCATTTAGCAACGAAGTTATTTTACTGTTTGCAGATGTATAACATGAAGCTATTACAAGTGATAGGCTTATTACAAATTATACTATATTTTTGGTGATTAGTCGAGTGCTTTTATAGTTTAAAGGCAGTCAATCATCCAGCCAATTCCAGTGGTTTACAATAGCTAAAATTGAACTATAATTTTTGATATTTTTTGTTTTAATTTTGGGACTGCGGTTGCAAAGATATTCAACGCATACAAAAAGATGTCCCCCCGAAAAAAAGCTTTTGGAAACTCTGAGTTTTTTTCTTCCCGCCAAAACCACAGTAGGCCTAATGGTTTAGAGAACTGTGGTAGGCCTAATAGTTTAGAGATAGTTTATTTCCGAATAGTTTAGGCCTAACTATCTCTAAACTATTAGGCCTAATAGTTTAGAGATAGTTAGGCCTAATAGTTTGATAAGATTACAGTAGGCCTAATAGTTTAGAGAGCTGTGGTTTTGGCGGGAAGATCAAAACTCAGTGTTTCCCAAAACGTTTTTCGGGGGGACATCTTTTTGTATTTGCTGAATATCTTTGCAACCGCAGCCCCAAAATTAAAACAAAAAATATCAAAAATTATAGTTCAATTTTAGCTATTGTAAACCACCGGAATTGGCTAGATGATTCACCGCCTTTAAACCAAAGAATTGCTACAAAAAGCATTATTTTTAAGGCATTTCGATAAATTTGAGCTACTTAATGACGTACTAAAAGTTTACAAAAATCTAACCATGCAAACAGTAGCGTAGCCAGGGGGGGAGCGGGGGGGCTCGAGCCCTCCCCCCATTGGCTTGTAAAGTATGCAAAATCGCACGTTTTTGGTGCTTTTGAGGCCGATTTTTTGTGAAAAATTGAAAATAGCCCCCCCCCCCCCATTGGAAAACAGCCCCCCTCAAACGTTTGAATTTCCGATTTCGGCCGAAAAATCAGTCTCAATTTCGGTGAAGACCTTTTTTTTTGGAGATCACCTGATTTTGGGCGGAAAAAACCTTTGAATTTCTGAGCTTTCCGAGAAATTTTGTCGCAATTTTCGGACAAACCGTGTGAAACTGATTAAAGAACAATAAAACTTCGGGTCAAGGTTGTTTGCACTTTTCTCACTCTTTCAAAAAAGCCCCCCCCCCCCCCCCCTTTTCCAAATCCTGGCTACGCGCCTGCATGCAAACGGTGTTTTTTCGATGACAACGTTATATCCTACATTCGGCTGGATTAATACCTCAAAAAAGCGAATAATATAGCATCAAAACGTCTGCTTTTGTATTCGGTAGAGATTAATATTGTGGTTTATTAACATATTCATTCCTATGATCAAGTTACTTATGACATCAAATTTTAATCACGACGTCAATGACAATTTTATTGAAACAAAAGATCAATTTCATTAACTTAAAAAAATTTCGATAAAATGCAGAACTTGTAAAACCCAAAACGTCTCAGCGATCAATACGGCATTATTATATTAGGCCTAGATCTATTTTTGATGGTGACGAAATAATGACAAAATTTAATTAAGATGCTCAAAATGTTTTGACAGTTCTGAACTTAATGTAAGATACTCTGCTTGATGTCATTGTGACATTTGACTTACGTGCCTCTGTTTTCCTCACAATTTTTTCGATTTCCATTATGTGGTCAAAATTTAGAAAAAGGTATTAATGCTCAGCTTATTTTGTCCATATGTTAACTCATACTTAATATTGTAAGTACTAGCACTAAATCTTAACATGATTCAAACTTCATATACATCAAGGCCAATGACGAGATTGGTGGCATCATTTAAGCGAAAAAAAAAAAATTTGACTGAAAAACGAGCAAAGTTAAATATAACCTAAAATTTTTACGGAACAGCGAATCAATTTTTTTTGCGTGGTGGACAAACTTTAATTCATAAATTCCGCTCCTTTTTTTGTATTTATTGAAGCTTAAAATTTATTGCATTAATCTGAACTTGCTTGATCAACTTAAACTAGCTATTATACTTAACAAGGTCAATTAAAGTAGATTTTTCAGCCAGCCAAAAAGGAAAATAATATAAAAAACAAAATTATGAACATAAAGTAGTGTTTTTAACTGAATTTTTAAACGAGTTGAGCAAACCTTTGGCAGGTATCCCTGACCTTTTGGCAGAAAATAAGGTAAAGCTTTAAGGCAAAAAAACACTTTGGTGACTTTTTAAAACAACCATCTGTAAATCCAGTTTGATGATGGTGGGAAAAATGTTGGACACCTCAAATAATTTGACAAAAGTAAAGAGCTTTTATAAAACTAAACCTGATTTCTGGCAAATACAGTATATTGTAATATAGATCTAAATCACTCCATTCAAAAGTTTCGATGTTGTAATTAGTTGCAAATTTGGTTTCAGCAGAACTTAATGTTTTTGATGAAACTTAACTGAACGTATTAAGAACAATGTACTGAGAAAATTAATAATAAGCTATAGACAGTATACAGAGTCTTATAGGCACAATCAAACCTATGATTAACAGCCTAAGACATACTGTTTCGGACTCGACAATCGTCTTTTATTCCATTTGAAAGAAATTTTCCATTCTATTTAAAAAAAAACTTTATGTCTCAAGTCTGCTATGTAACTTCTGAATTTTCAAAGCACATACGAGTAAAGGAAAATTTATTCGTATGGGCGTTGGCTGGCATTGTATAATATAGCAATTTGCTTTACTGGCTAGTATGCTAATTTTGGCTTTTGCGGTTCAAAATTTTTGGTAGGCATTTACACGGTTATGTACGCCTGATGATAACAACCAAGCTTGAAATATGCATATAGCTTACTATTGTGATAAATTGATAATGTGATGTCATATATGGTGTCCATGCTTCGTGATGCTAGCGCAATGCGGTTGGGCTTAGTGAAGTGCCAGTGTGATACTAGTCGAGAATTCTCTTTCTGGTGACCTTGTTGTCAGACTTAGATCAGAGTAATCTGAGAAGAGGGTACGGTGGCAAGTGCAGAAATTGCCCTCGTGTGTGGTTTGAAGGTTAGGGTGGGATGCCAGGAAAGGCTATGTGTGAATTCAGACGCTAATGAAACACTAGCCTAATGGGAAAGCAGATATGTGAGGTAAGTGCTACCTCACAGTCGTGAAAAGAACTTTATGTTTCAAGTCTGCTATGTAACTTCTGAATTTTCGAAGCACATTCAAAACTTTTGTAACATTGTGATTACTTAATAATTTTTTGGAAAAAAAAATTGTATCATGATCTGGTTAATTTGCGATTCTTCGCCTTTCTACGCTCATGTTCATACCTGTAGTCCTAGCTTTGCTGATGAGGAATAAAAGACGATTGTCGATTCCGAAACAGTATGTCTTAGGCTGTTAATCATAGGTTTGATTGTGCCTATAAGACTCTGTACACTGTCTATAGCTTATTATTAATTTTCTCAGTACATTGTTCTTAATAAATTGTCATTGTTGAGTCACTGTACATTAGGGTTATGAATTTTTCAACTTTTGGAATGAAATTAAATTCCTGGGGTTGTAATCAATGAACTTTTATATATTAAGTATTTCTAAACTAATTTTTCAATCTGAAACGAAAAAAAGCTGTCGCACCTAATGCGTTGAAATGTTCCAGATTTTTGGCATATTTTAACACGTCAATCATGCTGTTTTAAGCAAATTTACTGCTAGATTTTTAAAGAGTTTTATAATTACAAGACGAATCTTAGCCAGAAGGGTTGAGGCTGGGCTAAAGCCGTCTTAGAAAAGCTAAAACTGTATGGTTGCACTTGCCAGATATACAGCCAAAATAAGCTCGTTCGAAGGGCGTTTCGTTTGCCCCTAGATTTTGTCTCGCTAGCTGCGAGTAAACTCTTTTTTTCGTTTGGTGTTGACTAGCTTTTCGACTGTAATGCGTGAGCCTCACCTGATAATATGGGTTCTGTCTACGGCCCTGGTTAGTATAATAGAACAACGAACCACAACCAAGCTCTAAAAAATAGTGGAGACTGATAATATTTCCAATGAAGTTGAGGTGAAATTTCTGTGCCAACAAAATCTTTTCTTGCAACTGTAATAAAAAACAAAACATAAAATGTTCAAAAAATCAACTTTTAGGTAAGCTTGCTGGACGTATAATATACGCATAAATAGGCAAAAGTTTATTAGTGATATTGCTCTTTCAGCATTATATTTAGTAGAAAGTGATAAAACGGTGAAGTAAAGCTGTATTTGCGTACAAGATCCCCAAAATACGGCTGAATGTTGGTTGTTGCAATCTTTTCGTTTGATTTTTGGGACGAGTACATATTTATTAAGTTAGTAAGGCACAACTACATATCAAATTTGTTATTTGCATGAGCGCTGTAAAAAATTACGCAATTGCTGATAAAAAACCTGAAAGCTGTGGTAGATTGAAGCCCCAATTAAAGGCACAAACTTTGAAAGATGACGGTAAACAGAAGAAAACTCCGCGATAAGAGTGCATTGAAAATGTGAAAAAATTGTACAGAATGCCTACGGAAAAGCAAATCGTTGGTAGATATTGGAGTCTTGGGTTTATTTTTCACTCAGACTTTTAGGTCAAATGTCCAATTTTGTGAATTTTTTGTTATTTCAAAAATCTTGAGGTTGTTTTTGCGATTGCAAGATGGGAATTATCGGGATTGTATTTAAAAATAAGAAGTTTTTCTTTTTTTTTTGTCATTGAGACCAAAATGGTTAATTTTTTGCGGTAATTTACTAAAAATTTAAGTCAATGACTGATACTGTTTAACAACCGAAAAACAAACAAACTTAATTTGGATTTTTTAACAACATGAAATAATACGGCAAAAAGAAAATCCAAAAATTCTGAAAAATTACTAATGGTACTTACAATGATCTAACCTGAGACAAAGCTCGAAGCAGTCAAACATATTGTATTAGCTCATAGCTAAATAGTCGTTAAAAGGGCTTTTGTTGGTAGATGCAGTTTGGTGGATGTAGTCTGAAAAATTTTTGCTTGCAAGTGTTTTAATTTTTCGAACCTTGCCAAAGGTTAAATTGTTGCCAGAATGCGACAGTCTTAACACCATAAAAAAACTTTTTAAGCAAAAGTGAAATTTTCCAGCTCAAAACAAGTCAGTACAAAATCATTCACTGTAAACCGTAATTGCGTAAGCAGAAGCTATGGGGCGCCGTTTGTGTACCCTAATTTGTGCAGTCTTTTTGCATATTTAATTAAATAGTCATTTTAAATAAATGTACAAAACTAAATATACAAAAAAAACATGTGCAAAAATAAATATGCAAAAATTTGTAATTATTTTTTACACCATAATTTGTGCAACATTTTTTTGCAAATTTAATTAAATAGTCATTTTAATCAAATATACAAAAATATATGCCGAAGAATAAATCGTTGCAAAAATAAATAAACAAAAAAATGTTACACAAAAATTTTTTGCGCAAAAACTTCTAACACAAAAATTTTTGTTGCAAAAATAAATCCACAAAAATTTTTTTGGATTTATTTTTGCTATATCATTTTATGCATCAAAATTTTTTGCATTACAATTGTTGGTGTCACAAATATTTGTAGATTTATTTTGATAGCAAAGAAACAACACTCGCCGAAATAAATGTGCAAAATTTTGTGAAGCAAAAAAAGGTTAATGCAAAATTTCTTGTTGCAAAAAAAACGTGTGCAAAAATAAATCGTCAAAAATATTTGACTATTTAGTTCGTGTCCTTAATGATCAAGGGTTGAAATTATGCGGGTGGGAAGGTACCAGCTAGGTATAAAACTGGAACATCAGGACGAAAGCTTTAAGCTGTATGGCAGCTATAGTACGGTGCTAGCCTGCTTATAAGACCTCTCGTTGGGCTAGGAAATGATGGTTCATTCACTTGTACCTTCCCGCCCGCATAATTTCAACCCCTGATCATTATGGACACGAACTAAATAGTCAAATATTTTTGACGATTTATTTTTGCACACGTTTTTTTTGCAACAAGAAATTTTGCATTAACCTTTTTTTGCTTCACAAAATTTTGCACATTTATTTCGGCGAGTGTTGTTTCTTTGCTATCAAAATAAATCTACAAATATTTGTGACACCAACAATTGTAATGCAAAAAATTTTGATGCATAAAATGATGTTGCAAAAATAAATCCAAAAAAATTTTTGTGGATTTATTTTTGCCACAACAATTTTTGTGTCAGAAATTTTTGCGCAAAAAAATTTTTGTGTAACAGTTTTTCGTCTATTTATTTTTGAAACGGTTTATTCTTCGGCATATATTTTTGTATATTTGATTAAAATGACTATTTATTTAAATACGCAAAAAAACATTGCACAAATTAGGGTACACAAACGGCGCTCCATAAGAAGTTTGATATAGCTATCAGTATTACTAAACGAAGTAAAAATTGGTATTCTAACCATTAACCAAGCTCTTCTTTTACTAGCTCTAACTCTTCAGAGCATGCCCAAAACACTGACATTAGTCTCATTGGATTGATGTTCCATCAGAAGCAGAGATAGTACGATAAAACATGGTAGCCAAAAGAGAAATCAGTATCATGGAACAAATCTTTAAAAATCGTCTAAGATTACAAATATGTAGGGATATATACTTTTTGAAGTTACCACAAACTGGCTACTTCTCTTCACTAACAAGCTTAATTCGTATGAATGGGAGTGTCACTAACTTACTGATTCAGTTATAGATGCTGTACGCGGCTATTTTTGTTCTGTTTTAATGGGTAATTTAAATATGATTTTTCAGTAAATCATAAGATTTTTTCGGAGCATAGGTGCGCGAGGTTTTTGAAATGTTAACCAAAAAGAAAGTGATTTTCGTCATTAACATGCAGAAGTTCATCACTTCCAACATCAGGCATTTGCAGACAAAAAAAAATCATAACCCTACTGTACATACTACTGCGAGTCACTGGTTCTACTTTAGAGCCGTCTTAACCCTGTTGGAGACGTAGCCATTTTAGGCGAGCTACGACGAGAGCAGAGGTTTTTAATAGCGTTTCATTTCTAAAGTTTGTTAGCCTAGTTTACCTCTAGTCTGAATTTTGGAACTAGTTTTGAGCCTTTCAGCCTGCTGGAGACGTTGCCATTTTAGGCGATCTATAGGGAGAGTAGAGTTAGCTAGCCTATCGTTCTTCTGAGAGATGTAAGGTAAGATTTGTGCTTTAGTCGGTAAAGATTTGATTTATAGCAATAGTTTCATTCGGTAAGGATTCAATTAATACAGTAGCTTTAGTTTAATTGGGTAAAGACTCTTCAGTTCAGATTTACTTACTTTGTTAGCTAGTCTATCTCTCTTCTGAGGGATGTGAGGTAAGATTTGTACTTTAGTCGGTAAAGATTTGATTTATAGCAATTGTTTCATTCGGTAAAGATTTAATCAATGGCTTTAGCTTCATTGGGTAAAGATTTTTCAGTTCAGATTTACTTATTTTGGCTAAAATTGATTGAATGATGAGTAAAGATTTATGTATTGTAATCCTTATCGGTAAAGATTTATTTATTCATTGATAAATTCTACCGTGTGCTGCAAAAAGGAAAAATGGGAAAATTCTTGTTTCGAGAAAATCAAGTTTTTGTGCGCCATTGTTAGCTTAATGTGACGCATATGTAAATTTTTTCGCAAATTTTTCATTGTTTTTCAACAATAGAAAAAAAATTATTGAAAAAGCGTTTTTATTTTGCAGCACTTAAAGCTACAAAATGTGAAGTTGTTTTCTTTTTACATTTTAACGTCAATATCGCTGAAAGTATTAAACATACAAAGCTCAAATTTTCAAATTCGGTTGAAATGAAACTGAAATTTAACACCACAAAAAAAAAATTAAAGGAAAATGCTTTTAAATGCTTTTTTGCAAAATACTACACGTTTGCGTTTTAGCTGTCTCTTTTGACTTTTGCCATATTAAATTAAAAATTAATCAATTAAGTTTCAAGGAAAGAGCAACCATTTCAAACTAAAAACGTACTTCCAGTTGTTTTTGTTTTTCTGAAAGTGCATTTTTTTTTGTTTTTTGCAGAGTACAACAAAATAAGATGTTTTTCGGAGGCATGCATGCAAAATTTTTGACAGAAAGTGAAAACAAATAACCTTTTAAATTACAAAAAGTTGCGCTGTAATTTCGAGGCTTTGGGCGTTTTTTATTTTTAGCATCCCAAGTCCAATAGATAAGATTTAACCAACTAAGGAGAGTTCGAGCTGATTGACGCGATGTTTAAGTGGCCGATTTTTTCTTTCAAAATTTTTCTAGCGACTAATTCGTTTGGTGTTTTCTAATTGTGATAAGTTTGCATTCTATCATGATATTTCTTTTTTTAAATCTCGATGCATCCTAAAAATTCTCGAACCTTGTAAGGGGTTTGTGAAGGGGATTGTTCTGCCACCCACTTAAACTATTGTTAATAAAGTGGCATTTGTAAAAAGAAGCCATATAATAAAACGTGACATCGCAAGAGATACTTCGTGGATTTTGACGAACTTTGCGGCAGTATCCAACTTTTACTGAGCTTTATTATTTTTTAAAATAGTGACGCAATTGCGTTAAGCAAATTATGGTCGCTGAAAGTCACATAAAAAGCTTAAATGCACCCTTTTCGATTTTTGTTTCAAAATCTTTAACAGCTTTGTGGTTATTCGCTTTTTAAAATCTCTAAAAGTTATCAAAATAATTAAGCAACCTCAATCAAAAAGCGCAAAATACAACGCCAAACTCACTTTTTACAACCTTAACAGTTTTTAATTTATCATGAAATAATATAGAGTAGTCATCAAAATTCCAGCAACTTCTGATGAAAACTTTATTACATGAACGAAATTCATTACTTATCACTGGCAGAGATGAGCGACAATTTATGCGGCCATTTTTTCATTAGAATTACATTCTGTAGTAGAGCAACCAGCATCTTGGAACTTGCGTATTAAGTCGATTATTTAGTACTAAAACTCTCCTAATTAAAAAACCTCGAGGCGCCAGAAGAATTTTTTTCACCGTAATATATGACAGTATATTAAAAAACTCTGCAATCTGTAGCTCAAATCTGTTAAAGCCAGTGAGCTCAAGTACTTCATTCACTACCTTAAATGCATAGGTGGGCACAAGTCCGTTAATCGTTAATCCGTTAATAACAAAGCTAACTTTTTCATTAACTCGTTAATCCGTTAAAAAGTTTTTTCATGTTAACGGACTAAATTAACTTCCGTTAAGTTCTGTTAATGGACTAAAGTAACTTCCGTCAAGTACTATGAATTTCCGTTAAGGTTTTTATCGTTAATATCTTGCACCATTTATTTATCGTACCGGTACAAACCAGTTTACACTACAAACACTTGTTGCGTATATTAGCGCGAGTTTTATAGAATTAAGAGAGCGAAGAAAAGGGCTGTTTTTTGTGGCAAATAATAACCTGCAGCCTCATAAGTCTAATTATCGCTCTTCACAGTTTCCAAAGATTTTCCGATCGCAGCTTCGTTAGTGCATGTGAAGTTATTTTTATTTTGAAATTAGGTTAGACTGTAAAATGTAATTTCCAAAACACAAAAAAACCACCGTGGCAGTAAATATTTCCTTACAATCAGCTCAACAGCATCAATATCTGTTCTAGAAGCGAGTGAATAAAAAGAAATGTAAATTACACGCAAAATGTTAACGAATTAACGGACTATATTAACTTCCGTTAATTAAAGCTGAAAATAACGGATTAACGTTAACGGAGGTGTGAAGTTTGTTAACGGACTAGTGGTTAACGAAGCTAACGTTTTGCATTAACTTGCCCACCTATGCTTAAATGTTAGAAGTTCATCTGGGAGAAAATCTCTCATCTTAAAATCCCCAAGTTTGTTGGTATCGACTCATTATGACTATTTTAACCATCTAGCTTACGGCAGTTAAAAATCTTATACTTTCGGGTGGGTCTATTTAAAGATCTTTCAACCTAATATTCCCAAGTTTTGTCAAAATTTATCTTTCTTGTACAGTATATTAGCCTACGATACTTTAATTTGCCCAGCTGAAATCACCCCTAACGTAGCACAGCATCAAATTTTGACTCTTTTCATATTTGTTTTATACTAAGCTATCTTAGAAATTTATTTGTTTACCACAAGTAGGTAAAAATTAAAAAAATTTAAGAGACTCCTCCTAAACAAGGCAACCCAAAAACTTTGTCGGGTTTCATCTTTTTATACTGATTTTATCTTAGAAATTTAGCTTGTTTAAATTGAGTGATTATTTTTTTTCAATCTTGGAGGCATTGTTGGCAGGAAACCTACTAACATGGATTCACTAAACATTTTCATGTATATCTAACTCACTATATATTTCTAAAATTTTATCTTTTTGGCTCAAGGGTTTAAAATGTCTTAAGTTTAGAAGGAGGACATTTTGAGAATCACCATTAACGTGGTATTGACAAATTTTCTCATGTTTTACATTTTTATTATTTACCTATCCTAAACGTTTCGTCTGTCTAGCTTGGGAGTTTAAAAATTTTTGAATATTGTAGAACCCGTGTAAAAGGGATTATTCTCATCGTGGCACAACCCCAAATTTTGAAAATTTTTCCTTTCGTTTATAATTATTTTCTTGTCCTGAAAATTCATCGTCTGTTGATATTTATTGGTTAAAATTTTTGAATTTTGGAGGACTCGCTTGAGAGCAACCCCCTATCGCGGCAAACTCAGGTTTTGCCTTGTTTTACGTGATTTCAATTTCCACGTATTTTGAGAATTTAAACCATTTACAGCTTGAACGGTTCAAAAGTTTAAATTTTTTGAACGCCCGTTTGAGGAGAATCCTCCAGCATTTTGCTACCGATTTCAGGTGGTCTCCAGTTCTTTGTGATATCTATTCTACTATCGATCGAAGTTTGATCTCTCTGAGTTTCCGGTTTTAAAGTAAGATGAAGAAAAGAAATAACAAAAACGAAAGAAATAAAGTAAAAAGAAAAAAAGGGAAAAAAAGGAAAGTAGTCCAAATGAACACAAACAAAAGAAAGGTGGCCAATAGTGTGTTCAAAAAACACAAATCATTTTTCATCAATATCAGTACTTATCGAGATTAGCATTCGTTTTTTTCCGAATTTGAGTCTCTAAAATTGCGGTCACATAACGGCGCAACGTATTTTTAAAGTGTACCCTTTCTTTGAGAACCTTGATTAAAAATTTCTCAGGTTGGCATTGTACACAGAACAGCTCTTCTGCGCACCTAGCGGTGTGTAGTCTAAATAAGTTAAGGACCGATACTTTACTAATAAGATAGCTAGTCGTGCGTCCTCCTGAATCTGGTAGTGTAGAGACCGGAATCCAAGGATCTGAGAGCGACGGGAGCGCAAGATAGGACTGTACACCAGACAGCAGCCACCTAAACGAATCCAGACCACTAACGAAACCTCCAGCTCAAACTCCAAACAGCCAGAAATACCGGTAAAACTATAATTCACAATCACAATACTACAGTACAGGACAGGACTCACACGAAAGAATAAAAACAGCAACAGCAGTTCTGAACTACGGCTAGAAGGTAAAAGCAAAAACCGACTAGCACTACGGTACTTAATAAAACTGTAAAATCAGCCATCTTACTACACCAGTACAGGGGTTAGCCAACCTTCACTACTCTGCAAACAAACCCTATATCGTACAGTAAACTTATTCGTAACCTGTTGCTTCACTCGTTTACATTATCTTATTATCTTATTTATATAAAAGGAACAGGTCCCCAGTCTAAAACACACCAAAATATCACATAAAATCTAGCTGCAGCTTAGCCAGCCAACTCCTCAAAAGTTTCGTTTCAAATCAACATCTATGCGCATCAGTGATTTTAGTGGTGCGCTAGAGAGAATAAAAAAATTAAATTATTGTTTTGTACAGGCATTGCTGCCCGAACCCTATAACTCTAATGCAATTCTTTGAAGAGAAAGAATTAAAGAACGCAGGGCCAATTGAACTTCAGACATGTCAGACGCTGAGATGGCGCTTTAACCACTATACTTTCCGGGTTCAGTGGTTTTTGGATTACTAGCAAAGTAAAAATTTTTGGACCCAAAAATTGTCGTTTCACGCGGTTTGTAGTTGCGTGAATCACGATCACATGACCTTACATCCCCCAAATTGGCATTTATGTCGCTTTAGTTATTCCCAATATGTCCGATACTCAATTTTCCAGGTTTGACCGTTATAAGCAAATTAATAAATTTTGATGTTCATTGATTAAAATGGCCAAGTAAAAACAAATGTCCAAAGCACGCAAAGTTCCAACTAAATTTACATTTCGTTTCGCAACCAAGATTTTGATAAGGAATGGCTTAACCAAAACTTAAAATATTTTGTTTCAAACATGCATTAGTTTATAGGTGGAGAAGCTGCGCAAACTGGAGCAACTTTAAGCATACAAAAGTCTGGGGCAATTTTTATATTTTTTCGGCAAAAATAGCCATTTTAAAGCTAGTTGGATCACATTTGCACGTTTTTGAGGCCATTTAAAAGCACTAAATTGGTAAAATTTTGAAGTCATTTTAAAGAATCAAACTGCTTAGTCTCTTCAGCCCCCCTTACTATTAGGCCAAGTCCAAAAACACGCATAGAGGCATTTTGTATTTGGGGGCCAAGTTTTATAAGTGACTTGGCTTAGGGGTTGAAGTCCCATTAGCCACCCGCCAGTTGCACATTGGTTACATCAAGTACATACAGTATGTCTACTACAAAAATCTAAGATATAAAGCGTGATAGATAAATTTGCAGCTACTTCAACCCAACCACTGTTGTTTACACTTTGACAGGGAGGTATACTTAGCATGTGGGTCAATATATTTTACTTTTTTCATGTAACTTAGAATAGAAAAGCATGACAAAGTTATGTAAGGAAGTTGTAACATAAAAAGCACTGCAAACTCATCGTCACATAAAATTTATCTGAGCTTTAGCAAGAAGCTTCAAATGGACCTCACGGTCTTCCAGTCAAGAGGGCTTTTGGATTTGACCTGTATTAGAGAGTGAGGACCAAAAGAAGTGTCTGGGCTTAATTCTTTCTAATAGCCTCCTAATCTTAGCCATTAAATTATTTCAAATAGCTTTAAAAACGTGCAAAATGGGACCTAAACGGCTTTTAAAAGCTGTGAATTATCCAGCCAATTCCGGTGGTTTACAATAGCTAAAATTGAACTATAATTTTTGATATTTTTTGTTTTAATTTTGGGGCTGCGGTTGCAAAAATATTCAGCAAATACAAAAAGATGTCCCCCGAAAAAAGTATTAGGAAACTCTGAGTTTTTTTCTTCCCGCCAAAACCACAGTTCTCTAAACTATTAGGCCTACTGTAATCTTATTAAACTATTAGGCCTAACTATCTCTAAACTATTAGACCTAATAGTTTAGAGATAGTTAGGCCTAAACTATTCAGAAATAAACTATCTCTAAACTATTAGGCCTACCACAGTTCTCTAAACCATTAGGCCTACTGTGGTTTTGGCGGGAAGATCAAAACTCAGAGTTTCCAAAAGCTTTTTTTCTGGGGGACATCTTTTTGTATGTGTTGAATATCTTTGCAACCGCAGTCCCAAAATTAAAACAAAAAATATCAAAAATTATAGTTCAATTTTAGCTATTGTAAACCACTGGAATTGGCTGGATGATTCACCGTCTTTAAATGACTACGTATTTTTTTTTTTTGAAAAATCACACTAAAAGCCTAACTACAAAAAACAAAAATAATTAATCCAGTGTAGCATTGCCAGAAGGGGGCGGGGAGGAGCTATAGCCCCCCATTGGTCTGTCGACCTAAATGCGCTAAAAAAATATCACGTTTTTTGCACTCCCAAGGCAATCATTTTGGTGATACGAACTCTAAAGTTTATTTAAAGCCGCTTTCGAAGCATTTACTAAGGGAAGATAATATTTGTCAAAAGCAAAGGTTACAAATCAGTAAAAACTTTTAAAAATGGCAAAAAATAAGCAATCAGATTTGATCCCTCCCACAAAATGCTTAACGTATCCCGTTTACGTAGCCAGTTTAATCATGTGTTTACATTGCTGACTGGTATGCCAAGACGTTTTAAAAGCAATACTTATTACCTTAATAGGCCTAAAATTAAATTATCTTTGCCAAAAAAAATTGCAAAATTTTCCGAGTGTTAAGCGCTTTGCTTCCAGACCCTCGAGATAGCCGCCCCCCGATTGAATATTTCTGGCTATGCGTCTGCATTAATCTATGATTAATGCAAATTTGTGCTCTCTGTATCGATTTAAACCAAACATCTTGGTAAATTTAAATACATATTTACAGTAAAAGTTCATGAATTCCAGTTTACGTGATCGACTTTCCTCTGTCAAAGTTTGAATATTTATAACCTTTGGGTAAAATTAGTTTGCATTCCTAATCATTTTTTCTCTGATACGGCTATGAGTAAGCTCTTTATTGATTTGTATTATTTTGTCAAAAGTTCATTTCTCAAAATCGAAACAGTAAACGATGATATCTCACATATACGTTTGATACATTTGACACCAACTGATACGAACCGCAACTGGAAGTGCAAGTTCTGGCCGGAAACGAAGGTCATAAAGAAGCTTCAAATTATATTCCTTTCGAATGCAAAGTTTTTTGCGGTTATTGTAAATATCTTTTTGGGTCAAAAGCGCAGTTAATGTTAAGGAATTGAAAAAAGCACGTTTTCGCTGGGTTCCGTTCCACTACCATCGTACTAATTGCTAATAAACATTTAAGTTCTTTTTTTGAGCTAAACTGAAAAATAAACCGCCGAATTTGCAAATGTAGGGCTAAACTTTGCATTTGCCAACGCACACCCGCTTTTCTTGTTCAGTCAGTTTGAATAATGGTTGAAATATAATTTTTAAGTTTTCGATTGAAGAATTTCAATTGTTTTGTCAACAATTCCTCGCACACGTTTCCTTTTTGCAGCACATTTTTGCAAAAAACAAGCAAAAAAGTTCAAGCGCGAATATCTCAAAAACTACACCAGCTAGAAAGCTAATTTTTTTGCAAAAGACGGAGAAGGAAAAAGTCTTCAAGAAAATAAGATAAAAAAAAAATTGTAAAATTTTCGTTGTTTCCTTTTTGCAGCACACGGTAGAATTGGTAAAGATGCATATTTTGAAAAGTTTTTATCACTGGTGATAATTATCCTTTTGGCCTTGTTAGTCTTACTGATGAGCTCTGAGATTGGGCGAAACAGCTGTCTAAGGCATACTATTGGAAATTATTTTGAAATGAACTATTAGAATTATCTCTTGTAACATTGTGATTACCAAATAATTTTTTGGAAAAAAAAATTGTATCATGATCTGGTTAATTTGCGATTCTTTGCCTTTCTCAGCTCATGTTCATACCTGTAGTCCTAGCTTTGCTGACGAGGAATAAAAGACGATTGTCGATTCCGAAACAGTATGTCTTAGGCTGTTAATCATTGGTTTGATTGTGCCTATAAGACTCTGTACGCTGTCTATAGCTTACTATTGATTGAACTTGAAATACGAAATAAAATGTTGAATTATTGAGCCATATAACTTAACGTTCTTCCTACATTGAATGTATTTATGCAATAATTTACTACGAAAAAACAAACTTTCAAAGGTTCGAAATTGCCTGTACCCAAACCGGAGAACAAGATTTATCCAAATAATAAAGTTAGTAAGAAATTTTGTAGAGCAAACATTTTTTAAGGCATTAAAAAGAGATATTTCTAAGCGATTTGTAAAAAAGATTTTTTAAGGCTTAAATATTTCGTAGTCTTTTTTTACCGATAATATTCTTCAAAACCTGGACTACCATGCCATCAAATTTTATGTTTGACTTCAGGCACGTAGCCAGTGGGGGGAGGGGGACTGAAAATTTTACTTTGCCCCACCCAAACAAATTTCACTTAACCGTTTGTATCTTAAGATGAAGAGAAAAAATGGTGTAGAAATCACTTATAGTCAGTTGCATTTATAGGCACTGAAAACTCGAAATTGTAGCTCAAATCAATGTCGGAAATCATCAATACAGTGCTTTCACAATTGTTTGCACCATACTACGTTTTACCGGCATTTCATATTATTATCCGTCCAATGGATCAGAATTTGCACAGTATATTTAAAGTTTTTCGAAAGGTTTATTGTAGTAACGTCACAAAGTTATTCTATTCCGGAATCCGGCGCAGTGCTTTTAAAATGAGACAATAGTACAATACTTATTGCTATTAGACAGTACGAACAGCAGCGTATAGTCTTATCAGTCGTCTGCATGATTTAGTAGATGTCACTGACGTTTACTAATGTTACTAATGCGCATGTTTCGATTGCTTTTTCAAGGATCAAGATTAGAGTTTAAATTTGGGTGTGGGTTAGATTTGGGATTAGTTTTAGGTAACGCTTTCAGTTTGGGTTTGGTTTGAGTCATAATTTATAAAAAATTAGATAGAATTTGCCGGTGAAATAGAGCTTTTTTGTTGTGATCATTGACCTGTGCAATACAGTGTGACCAGAGCTGCAAACTCAATCAGTTTTTGTTCGAGTTCAGCCCATTTTAGCACGTCTGAGAAGTTCGAATTCAGAAATTTTTTTGAGTTTAAGTTCGTCACACGATCGAGTTTTTTCGAGATAAAGAGTTTGCAGCTTTGAGCGCGACTATGCTAAACTTTAAAATGGTATTATTTGGCTTTGCTCAGAATACTATTTATGCTATAATAGTTGTGATAACCAAAAACCTGTATGCCATCTAAAAGTTTTCATGTTGTATCGTCATTTTCAACATATATTAATTCATGCTGCGTATGTGTGACCTAACACAATCCGGTTAAAGTTTTCATTGCGACAACAAACAAATATGAAGCTTCGGCAAACTGCATGAACAAAACAAAAGTGATTGGTTTCAAAACCACACAATCGCAAAGGTTGGCGAAAAAATATTGCCTCCACCCCAAGTTTCGCGCTTCCACCACAAAAATATTTCGGTCCGGCTACTTGCCTATTTGACTCAAATATTCAAAAGAAATGCAGAGAATAATTTCTATTGACAGTCGATTTAAAATGCTCCAATTACACCTACATTATCTTTGCTGCAGATATTATTACATCACAGTCTACTACAGTTGTGTTTCTATTATGTCACTCTGGTGTTGCTGGTCAGCAAATCTAAAAATTAACCTAAAACATTAAAATAAAGAAAAATTACTGTCTAGAGCGAAAATTTGATTTTAAAATTGATGTATTTTGCAGGCTCAAATGTTTGTAGACTTTTGTAGTATGTTATTTAGTAAAGTTAATACTATCGAAATCAGTCAAGAAGCCTTTTGTCGCAATTTTTTAGGGGTATAAGGCTTATTTTCTTATAAAGGCGCTAGACTAAATGTGGTCTATCTGAACCAGTCGATCAACTAGGCCTTGCTAAGACGGGGCTTAAACCAAAAGAAATCATTTCAGCAGGCTGTTGAGCAAACTGGTGAAATTCATATGTGTTACCGAGGAGGTCTGGGGATTTGGGGGCAAAATCCCTAGATGCAGCGCGATTTTTGTGATTCTTCGAAAAAAAGAGCCGTTTTAATCTCGTTCGGATGAAATTTTGACCGTTTTTATAACCATTTGATAAAATTAAGTTGCTACAATTTGGAAACCAATTGAAAAATTATGTTGTTTACTCCCTTTAGCCCCCCTTAACTTACAAATCAAGTTCAAAACACGTTTAAACGCTTGGATTTTTTAGTTAAATTTTCTAAGTGATTTAGCTGAGAGTGGGATTGAAGACACCTTTGCCCTTCTTTGGTTGAGAGATTGTGAAATGATTAACATAAAACAAATATCAGTTATGTAGCTGGTGCTAGCTAAATATGTGATGACATTATAGGGTAAGGTAGCTTTATTATTTTCAAATCCATGCATCACATTGAGATAGCTTTCAGAAGTGTGATCTTTTTGGATATGTATACAGTATTGTAAATTCAGTTTTCAAGATGCCGCAACGTAGGCGGTCGCGACGAATCCGTGTTTCTCCTGCCGATGTAAAGTTTACTCAAGACTCGATAGCAATGTCTTTTAAAGATAAAGACCGACCGGATGTAAACTCAACTTGCGTAAAAATTGCAATAGAAGAGCTGGCGGTATCTTCCATTCCTGCGATACGGGTAGTAAATATCAGAGGTGTTTATAACAGGTACGAAAACCTTTTTATGTTGTGTCTGCGTTTTTCGAAAATAGGTTGAAAGGTGTGATGTTATAATGTAGAATGAAGTCGTTTATCAGATATATTGATTTTGCTTGATAAAACATTCTTCGATTATTTGTCACCAGAAACATCGCTATTGGTTTGGGAAAGGGGCGCTGAGGGCCGTGCTCCCCAATCGACTATTACTTGGAATAGCGCGTAAAAAAAATTTAATTAGCCAAAATTACATTCAAATTTTTTGCAGTTGGCAGTTGGGGGTGGGGGGATCACGGAAGCTAATGAAAGCGTACACTTCTGACAACAACAACACTACTGACGAGAAACAACACTACTGACAAGAACATGACCTTCGACCTTCTTTTCAAGCCAATATACGGTAGTGCGAAAAAATTTTTGCATCTTCCCTGGTTGGTCAGCCTAATTTCCTCAAAAATCTCCTGCTTTGCGTTAAAGATTCTTTACGGGGGCCGTGAGAAATAATCCCTACTTAAGACAGCCCTTATGGGTGATGCTTGACAAGTTGGTTTTTATTTCTATCCTAATTTTAGCCTCGATAATCGTCGTCTTTACGTGTTTCGAGTCTTAAATGTTCTTGGATTGCTTGACGAAATTGAAGTAGAAATATGGAATGAAATGGGATCTGTAGAACGAAATCTTACTGACGGATGCCATGTAAAGGTTAGAAACAAAAAGAATGACAACGGAAGATGGATTAATCCCAAAACTTATCGCCATTGCAATTGTGCAAAAGAACTAAACCGAAGTGAATTGCCAGGTACATTTCATTGAAAACCACGCACATTTGCAAGGCCGTGTAAATAATTTATAAACTGTAGCTAAAGCACGCGGTATCTAGAATAATTTGATTTATGAATTTTATTCGATTCCAATCCTATCTATAGATGCATCAGTTGTTGCAAAGAACCTGCTTGATCTTATTTACAACTTTAGCCATGTTTACTTTGAAGTACGACTAATTAATCCAACATTGCTAGCTTATTGACTTAATTGACTCCACTTTCAAAAAATAAATGAACTCGTGAACACCGCAATGCTATCGCGTTTATTGATAATAAGCTATGTAGACAGTATCTAGAGCTGTGAGGCCCAATAATAAAACTATGATTAACAGCCTAACTATAAGCTCAACTGTTTTAGAATGAACTTTTGTCTTCCGTTAAAAGACAGTATGTCTTAGGATGTTAATCAAACTTTGATTGTGCCTGCAAGACTGTGAATACTGTCTACTAATGTCTATTACTAATTATCATTAATTTCTCGGTACGTTGTTTTGAAATTATAACGTTTATGTCCACGTTCTTGTCAACAAGACAACTTGCAGGAAAACAATAATAATAAAAACTTAGTAATTACAACAAACAAAGCTATGGTATTAAAGTTTGTGCAATGTTTGTTATTTTCGATCTTCATTTATTTGTTGTGGTAAAGTCTGTTAATTGTTTAGATTGGTGGAATGAAGTGTACAAGTGTCATAAAAGTTTGGTTTTGCAACGAAAAAAACAGCAGAGAACTGTTAGAAATTTAAGTCATAATCATTACAATAAAGAACATTCAAAAGGAAATTGTAAGCATATTATATTTTGAGCATTTAATATAGCTAGCTTTGTGAATAAAATTGAAATTGCAACGGCATTGTGAACAAATCTTGAGGATATTTGATGTACTGATTTTGTGAACATCTTAAAATTGCAACATCAATCTGCCATCACCATATTTGAAAAATACTTTAATTTTTTAAACTGTAGCTGCTCAGGTCCAAAGCTAAACAATTATAACCATTTCCAGAATCTTTTGACATTTTTTCCTACTCGTCCAAAGTCTTTCAGCAAATTTTGGACCAAACAATGTTTAGGTTGGGTTTATTCTCTATCATAAAAAGACTTGAGCAAAATTTATTCAAATTGTTGTTAGAGTAAATTTTACGTAAGTTTGTAACGAGTTAGCGGGACCGTTCTCCGTGTCATTGAAGTTGTTGGTTTCTTAGCTTCTTACTAAGAGATGTTGAAGGCGAATTTATTTTCTCGCACTTTTACCTATTTTTATGTTCATCATGTGGGGGCAGTTTTGGTATTTTAAAAATGATAAGGACCAAAAAATTTGGTAAAAAGTATGCTATGGAAAACCAAACACAGGGATAAAAAAGTGGTCATGTAAAAGTGCATTCGTGTTCGGTGAAGCCGGTTGAGAATTGAAGCCCAGGTTTCCAATTTTTAAGTAATAGCGTTTTATCCTCGCAATCGACGTTCCGTGACTCTGTTTTTCTCAATGTCAAAGTGCAGTCACTTTCTGCAGACAATATCTTCGCAAAGATTATTTAAAATTGTCGTGTGGGTGGTGAAATGGTAAGTGGCAATTTCAATTACCAGACAGGCTTGGCCAGCCCAGGAAACAAAAAAGAGTCTGCATAGTCTTCAAATCAAGCTGCCACTTATCTACCACACACGGTAAAAGTTTCGCACTGTTCTTTTTAATGAAGAACGTCAAGCAGGGAAGCTGTGAATACCAATTATTTTTATATTCTTTGGTTTGACTTGATTGCGAATCGAACCCTTGTCGTCGATTGGTTTCATTAGCTAATGCATTGTCAACTCGACCCCTGATCAATCTAAAATGATGTCACTGAAAACAAGGTATCGTTTCTTACTTCCGGCCCGAAGATTGAGGACACGAATCCATCTACTGTCACAAATAAGTTGCTGAATACTTAATATGTTTTCTAAAATTAAAATATTTTTTATTGCGCAGTTGAGATGCCCCGGCAATCCACACATTATGTAGCGAGACCAAATCCTCCAATCTTCAGAGAGCCGACTCCTTCGACCTCATCAGCAAAACCATGGTCAGATGTCGATCCATACTGGGCAGTACGTTATCGTCCCTTTACTGCTGCTTCTGCTGCTGGTGATGATGATAAGAAACCAAAGTTGTTTCTTGTACCTTTGCTAAAGAAATTATTCAGTTCAAAGTCATTTTTAATCTGTTTAGGTATAAGCCTATATATTGGTTTCAAATTGTATTATTCTGGTAATTCGCGCAATTCTAACAAATATCAAGAACAAATAATATTGAATACCTCAAGAAGCAAAAGTATTATTAGCAAACTAAAGAATTTTATACCTTCCAAACGTGAATTTATCAACTTCATAATAAAATAAACGCTAAGCTTGTTTGACATTGCTATTAACCGTCTCACACACGTTTTTCGTTCGTTTTGGTGATTCGCGAACTACTCAAACGACGATGAAAAAAACTTTCTTTTGGTGAAGGGATGCCCACAGTTTGTTCGTTTTTTGGTATTTTTCGAATGATCGATAAAAACCTTTTTGCAAAGTTGATTAGTGGTACAGAATTTAAGAATTGATGTGATTAAAATCTTTCGAACTTGAGAATTGCTTGTTTCGAAGACATGAACATTTTAATCAAAACAAAAATCTTTTAATAGTAATAATTTCTGTAATCGGTATTCAGTTACACACTGTAACTTTGTTGACACTAGCTAATATAAAATTGCTAAGCTGTTAAAATAAAATCGATAAAATGTTCCGATACGTTTTAATGGTTCAAACTTAACTTTTTTGCATGAGGTTTTTGCAATGGTGTCCATAAAAAAAATCAACACGATTTCGTTGTGAAGATATTACAGTAGGTTGGTATGAAGACTCTTATAAGGTAATAATATTCCTGATACAAGCTTTTGTTATGTAGTATCTAACATTGGTGACGAAATGACGAAGAAAATTTTCATCACCATCATTGCAAAACTTCCTAATTATAAAAAGGTGGATTGCTTGCTTTTGTTCAGGGCAGTAAAACTGATTACCCAACTTGCACTGTGAGCATACCAAACCTGGAAGTATAACGCAGTTGTAATTAATTGCAATTGTTCACTAAGTTTCATTGCACTGGGAACAGCGAATGCTCCCTCCTGTCTAACACACATGGCGGAGGCTAAATCCAGTCGACCACTGATCAATTGAACAAATCTACTTCGAGTTTTTTTAGTTAATTATTTTCTCTATTGTTTGAATATTCAGAAGAGCGTGAGCTGGCTTATATTTAACCGATCAGTAGTAGGAAAGTATATAGAGCGTCTGCTACTGAAACGGTAAACCTGGGTTCGATTTCCGATTGGGTCAAACCAAAAAGTATAAAAATTGTTATTCACAGCTTCCCTGCTTGACGGTGTGAAGTCTCTCCCTTGTGTGGTCGACAGATAGGCTGGTGACAGCTTGACTCGATTACCGAAAGGTTTCTTTGCTGTCTCCTAGACAAAGCAGCTTGGTGATTTGGTAAATAATATGTAATTACATTTTTTTTTGGTGTTGGAATGAAATGCTTATATTTTCATAAAATGTATTTTTCCTGTTTATTCTGAAGTATATCTTAACTCTTTCAATTATCGAATACTTATGTATTACCGATCAGTGGTCGAGTATGTAGAGGGTCTAATACTGAAGTGGTAAACTCGGTTTCGATTCCCGGTCGGGTAAAACCAAACGCTAATAGAAATTGGTATTTACAGCTTTCCTTTCCTGCTTGACGTTCAACAATAAGGAACAGAGTGAAGCTTTCACAGAGTGTGGTAGACACGTAGGCAGATGGGAGCTTAACTCGAAGACCTAAAGTTCCCTTCGTTGTTTACTGGCCAAGGCATCTTGGTTAATAAAATGTAATAACAATTACAATTATGTAGCAGTTCACCGTATTTTACATGTGATGTACAGTATATTGTATAGTTGTTACGCATTGGGTGGTTTAATAATTGTTTTTGACATTGTAATCGTGGCGTAGCTGTTTGTTTTTTAATAAAATTGTCTGGGCTATAAAGTTTTCATAATTATATAATTACAGGTACCTGTCAGAGATGGGCTGGTTAGTTGTTTACTAAAAGTAATACAATTACTTGGAAAAATAAATAAATTCTAAGTTTAAAAACCGTATCAGCTCGGCAGACTAGATCCAAAAGCACAGCTAATATATTTCACCTTATTCAAAAAAGGTGAAATGCATTAATTTGCTCCGCTTTTAGATCTAGAGGTGAAATATATTTGCAGCGCTTTGAGATCTAGTATGCCAGGCTGACACGGTTTTTAAAGTCAGAATTTATCTATTTTGTGTCTATACCGTAATTGTCTGATGGTTTTGTCGAAGTTTTGAGCGTTAATCCGTTTTAACTCTCAAAAATTTTCTTGGGAAAAGCAGTAATCAGGTTACAGTACAGTACTATTAGTGAAGAGAAACTAATTGAAGGTGATACGTTATAGTGCTCACAATAAAACAGCAAGAAGCTAAATTTTTGTTCGTTAATTTGCGGTTTTCGTAAGCGTATATTGTTATTTATTTAGGGGTCGTGTTCCCACAAGTATCCAAAGTCAGCAAAAAATTATGTTTCAACTCTCAAGTTTGCAAATGAATATAAGCTGAAGGTGTCACAAGTTATATTGATAATCAGATTGACTTTGACAATGCGTGAACCAACAAAAGTCATTGTGGATGATTAACACAAAACAAATATTAATTGCATTGATGGTGCTAGCTAAAATCGAGAGTATTTTCAGAAGATTAAAGCTACCCTAAAAAAATCCTTGCAGCAAATTGAAAAAAGTTGATAAATGACTGGCCGCGAATTGATAAAAGCTTCGGAAAGCTTGCTGGATAAGTAAACTCAATTTGAGATGTGGTTCAGCATGAACGAATAGTATTCCATGTTTCTCCAGCTGATTTGAGATTTACTCAAGATTCGATTGAAATGTCTTTTCAAAACAATAATCTACCGGATTTGAACACAACTTGCGAGAAAATAGCAAAAAAAGTGTTTTCTGAACATAAAATTCCAACGATACGAGTAGTGAATGTGAATGGTATTTAGTACAGGTAAGAAGAGTTTTTTTTACCTCGCCGTAGGCTTATTATGGATTCTTTTTAGTTTTAGCTTACAACACGTGTGATGTGTAAAAAGCTGTTGTGCAATACATTGGCATTGCTTGCTGAACAATCTCTTGGACGTTTGTCATCAGCAAGCAGTTGTCAATTTTAAATTTGATTGGCATTCAAGTTTGACGTTGTCTAGAAATCCCTGAGTTTGTCCATCTATATTTTCTTTCAAGAGTTAGCGGTAGTGTGCAGTATTGTATATGGGTCAGAAATAGCTCAACAAAGTAAAAATGAAGACAAATTGTTGGTAAATAAATCATTGGGGTAAGATGCCACTGGTCTATATTACACATTAGGGCGGGTTAATTTTATTGAACTTTTTGAAATTGAAATGACGAATACGAAACAGTTATATAACCTCGCTAAAAACTTACCAAAACCTCGTTTTTGTTTGAAAATTTTAATGTTTTGCTGAACAAATCGATAAATGAAAATTCACATTTTTATCAATATTTCACCGATTTTTCGTATTATTGTATAGACCATTACGCTTTTTCAAAAGACGTTTAGCTACAAAAATTATGTTTTTTTAGAATGAAATAATTATATTCTAACACAAAAAACTCGAATACATAGGTAATTTTTCAATAATTGTGCGTACGTTTGATATAAAGATGTCAACATTTTTGCGTATTTTCGTGAGTTTTGGCTGTTCTTCAATAACTTTTTCTTTCCAAGAGTTTTGATCAGTGTTCAAGAAATTTTTACACCATGAAAAAGTGTAAATATAATCTAGTTTTTTCAATAGTATCTAACCCTACACCATTAGCACGGCCTCACTCCCCAGCAATGTTTCCTCTAATTTTTTGTAGTCTGTGTGCGCAAATATTTTGGTGTGTGCGCACTTTTTTGCTAATGACTAGTATTTGTGCTACAACCCATTTGCAGCAATATGTCTGTGCAACAATATGTCTGTGCGCAGTCTCTCCTTAGCCTGTACGCACACAGCTTACAGGGAACACTACTCCCCAGACATCTAATTGTACTAAACTATAAGAAATAGCCCAAGCTTTATCTCCCACCTTCTAATTAAAAAAAAAGATTGTCATGCTTAAATGGTTTCTTCAAAATGTACATCTACACTGGACACAAAGCATTGCATTATTGGTGCTGTTGCAAAGTTATGCACATTTGCTTCACGCATTACTTTTAAGGCAATACTCATAGGAGATTCTCTAGACTTATTTTGTTGTAAGCAATTTTAGTAATTTTTTCATCGACCAAATATGATTGACTGCATTGCAAATTCATCCACATAATTATGCTATGGTTGACTTTTTTCTTTTGGTTGAGGGGTTGAGATACGACCATCTCAGATGTTAAGTCAATCTTTTGATGGTGTTTCCATTCATTGGCATCAGCTTACTTGCTATTTTTAAGGTCAATGTATTGGACAATCGTGAAGCATATAGTCTGGAGTACGATGTTTAGCACCATATTAATTTACAAGCCGTTAGGAGTGGTTGTTAGCTGCCATTTCTGCATCAAGGATCCAAGCCGTCTTATGCTAGCATGGAGACGATTGTCTGGCTGAGCGTGTAACATCCAAATCACATGTTTACCCAACCGGTTTGACTGCTTTCATCGCGGCTACTGTAGTGCTAGAGCTAGAAATAGAGTTTCGCTTCGAAACGTCTTAGGGGTTGGTGTGAAGGTTTGAGTGTTTCGAGGTTTTCTAACATAATTGTAAATGAAATACATCTTTTTTCACCAAAATGCGAAGGGACCTTTCGGTCTTCTGAGTCAATCTGCCACCAGTTTACGACACTCGGTAGAGGCTTCACACTGTCCTTTAATTGCTGAACGTAAAGCATGAAATCCGTAAAAACCAATTTTCAGATTGTTTGGCTTAACCTGACCGGAAGGTGTAGTACCGGATCTACCATTTCAGTACTAGATCCTCTATCCACTTGATTAAGGGAAATCCTGTCAAGTAAATCAGTTGCCTAAAAGTTACTCGGCCCAAGCTGGTTGCGTCAAAAAAGTCGCATAGCGGCAACATCGTTGGCAGAGGTGGAGTCGAGGACACAAGGCTCGAGGCCAAGGCCAAGGACACAAAAAAATTTCGAGGCCAAGGACAGACCTTCTCGAGGCCAAGGCCAATGACCAAAGACACAGACGCAAGCATTCTCCAAAAAAAAAAGGTCTTCAAAATTTTTTTTCAGGCGATCTCAAAAAAAAGGTCTTCAAAATTTTTTTTCAGGCAATCTCTACTTGAGGAAACCGAAAAAAAGGTCTTTGCAGATTTTCCGCAAGGTTTCTGGCGTTTTCCAACAAAATTTCAACGGTTCAAAAATAGTGCTGTCCTCGAGTCGAGGACAAGGCAATTTTCGAGGACTTGAGGCTTCGAGGCCAAGGCCAAGGACTTCAAAATGTGTCCTCGAGGACTCCACCTCTGATTGTTGGTATCAAATCAATATCGAAAACGAGTGAAGTCTTGAAATGTTTATGGTCTGTTTTTGTCATGCGAATAGATCCATGTTGAATCATTGGCTTTGTAAGCCAGAAGGGCCCGCGTTTTAGTAACTTTACGCCTTTGGCGTCCCTTCACCTTGAGTCTGTAGCTGTAAATCATAGAGCCAGGCTTTGTAACCACCGGGTCTTCCTCTTTCGTATTGTCGCTTCGTGTCATTTGTTGATCAGCCAGTGCTCTGTATCGGGGTCTAAATAAACTATAGTCTCTCTATTCCTTGGGGTGGTTTGTACTTGGGAAGGTATGGAAGGAATGGTTAGCAGTTTGAGTCTCCCAGCATTTACTTATTGCAGTTACCCTTCGGCCAGTGAGGTAGTAAAGCTTTGCCGCAAAGCTCACCAAGAAGGATCCAAACAGGACTGGATGGTATTCCAAAAATATTTGGATTTTGGACAAAATCAAACAGATTATGTCGAATTTTGCATTTCAAAGCATACAATTTAAAAAGCAAGAGTCTAAAAAATCCAAAATTGACTGCGAAATGCATTTGATGTCTTCCAAGTCACCTAGAAATCAAAGTAAAGAATCTGTGGATTAAAGCCTCATAATTAATTTATGCTCAGCTATGTTTGCTTTGCCTGCAAAGAAACAATGCTGTCAAGCAGGCTGTATTGCTGAAGAAAGCAGTTAAATATTTGATGTTGAGAAGAGAGCAGAGTAACCTACTGTAAATAATGTGAGAGTAAGTAGAATACAGTGTAGGCGATGCGTTTGTTCATGCAAGAAATGTTTGAGCATCATACTGTCTTTAAAAGAATTTATTTAAGGATTAACCTGCTGCAGTTTATGACCTTCTTATATACTGGCATTGGATTGAAAGATATTTAAAGCTGCTAAATTGAAATTATCAAAGCTCAAAAGTTGGCCGTGAGCTTATGGAAAAAATAAATCTTAGCAAGACCTTGAAGAAGATCAGAATTGGTGACTTGAAAATGATAACTAGTTACTGGCAATAAGAATGGCGTGTTCCAATTAAATAGCACCAATAATATTTGTGTTGTCTCAATCGGAACGTAAATGTACGTTTCGATGCATCTGACTGGGAGTCTAACTCCTAAATAATATTTAAGCAAAATTGGCTAGCAGCAGTAAAGGCAACACTTAAAAGGAAGTAGATCAGTAGGTTTAGAGATAATAAAAACAGCAAAACAACAATTTGCTTGTGCATTGTTAGTGATCTTCCCAACTTCTAAAAAAGCCTGCATAGTGCAAAGAAGTATGTGATTTAAAGTGTTTTGATGTAAAAAATACGACGCATAAATAAGTTTTCAACTTTAAAAATGATATAATCAGTACTTAAATTGTAGGGGGGACGCGGGGAGACGCGTCCGTCCCCCCATCGATATTTAGCGTCCCCCCCATCGAGATTTAGGTGTCCCCCAGTGACGACCGGTGGCAAAAATTTTTGGGTATTCAATTACAAATTTTTTGCGTCGTTTATTTTCGTACATAAAGTAATTGCGCATCCGGTCTGCGCATATAGAATTATGTCCATACATTGCTGGCATTTGATATTTATACAGTGTTTGTATTGTACTATTTAAAAATAAAAATTGAAAGACAACGTTTGACTGGGGTAGTAGCAAAAACACGTTTGGGAGTAAAAAGTTTTGGCTCGAATTGAGGCAGCGTAGCTGAAGTTAAATTTTCTCGTCTCGCTCCAGCTATTGAACGAAATGAGTATAATGGAGGTATAGAAAAATGAAAAAAATAAACTATGATTTCTACACTCAGTTCAAGCAATTGATTAAAACTTTTAACACGCCTTTACCTCATCCAATGATTAGTTGCCTATAAAAAGCAAAGAAATAGTACTAGCTGAAACAGCTTTGGCCGTTTGATTAGCAATGCAAACAAAACCATTTACTACAAAGAGCAGAGCACGAAAATCGACAAAGTTTCAAAATTACTGCAGATGCAAGAAAGTCATTTAAAAGTAAATTCCATTCGCTTTTCCGCTGAAGCAAATTCTGTCATGACTAAATTCTGAAAAGATTTGGTTTCCATGACTTTTGTCAGTAATTGTGACTCGATGGATATAAGGTCTAAATCTGAAAGTCTGTCTTGTTCCATTTTATTTTGAGAAAATGATTTGATGCGTTTTAAGAAAGAAAACGATCTTTTAACGGGTTTGGGTCTACCTGCAGCAGCGATTGCTTTTTTTTGTTCAAAAGTTTTTTGAGTGAAGGAACATCCCAATAAACTATCCACAACATTCGTTGCGTTATATTGCCGTTGTAATATACTTTGACGAATTTTAAGTTTTCCTCGTAATAGGTTTTTTTTCCTAAAAACCTTGCAAGTCTTTTACTGTCAATTGTTTGATACGGAGAAAGTATTATAATGTTTCAGGGTAGTTAATTTAATTGACAGGTCTGTAACGGTCGACCACGCAACCACAGGCGCCGGCAGCTGAAGGCAAGGTAATCACGCTCGCTTTTTGAAAACCTAGGATGACGTCAATCGTGACGTTTCTTCACTTGACCAAATTTGATTGGTTAATACAGAGGCGGGGCGTTACATGGTTTGATTTTGCAACGCCATTTCGGGTTTTCACAACTTCGCTTTGATACCTTCCAGCACAGTCAAGCTACAGCAACTGCATATCAACCGTTTAGCGCCACAGTACCGAAAACTTAAATAATTGACCGCATGCCACTAGGTTTCGCCAATTGCTACGCAGAATACGCTATGCTTGTGGCAAACTAGCCATGAAAACAAAAATAACTAAATTATAAAGTATTATTTAAAAGGTGTATTACTTTGAATAATTACAGATGAGACGATTTTGTGGGTATTCAAAGAAGATCCTGATGCCCCTCACCGATCGTCATTAGTGTCCCCCCATCGAGATTTAAGCGCTGACTGATCAGACGAAAAAGACCTAATTTTTCACCTAAATTTGACAAAAAAACACTTCAATTTCCAGCGAAGACCTTTTTTTTGGTCTTCACCCAGTAGCGTAGCCAGGGGGAGCGGAGGGAGTCTATAGCCCCCCCCCCACCCATTGGCCTGTCAACCAAAATGCAGAATAAGAAAAATATCACGTTTTAGCTCTTCTGAGACTGTTTTTTTGCGCTGGAATGGACTAAAAAGTGATTTAAAACATTTTTTAAAAGATATATGCAGGGGGGACGTATAATACAGCTAATTAAACATATAACATATAATTAACCAATATAAACATATACGGCTAATTTGTCAAAATAAAAGTCACAAATCAATAAAAATTTTTGAAAATGCCCAAAACTAAGCAATCACATTTGATCGCTAGCGTAAAAAGGCCAAACATAGATTTCATCAACAAATATATTATAAACTCAGAAATAAGGGGGAGGGGGGCTATTCAGTATTAGTTCCTTACCAGTCACTTCTCATAAATATCTTTCCATAAGCCCCCCCAAACTTACTTTTGCTCTATAAAATATGACGAAATAGATTACTCCGTTTGAGTTTTATTGAATAATAGAATTTTATGATTTACCACCATGTAAACAAGAAAACTACAATGTTATCATAAGCCACCTCTACATAGACCATTAATGCAATTAGTTTAATCATGTTTGCACTGCCAGTTTCTATGGCACGTTTTAAAAATATTTTGTTTTATTAAAATAGCCCTAAAATTAAGTTATATTTGCGAAAAAAAGCAAAATTTTCGAGCGCTGGGGGCTAAGCCCCCAGACCCCCACTATATCTCCCCATTGCGAATTTCTGGTTACGCGAGTAGTCTTCACCTAATTTTTGGCAAAAACACACTCTTCAATTTCCGGCGAAGACCTTTTTGGCGATGAAATTACGTAATCTCGACTAAATAACTTTCGCAAGCCAAATGCGTTTGGTCAAGGCTGCAAAAGCGTCCCCCCATGCAAAATTTTACAATTTAAGTACTGGATATAATGACACATTTTTGTTTACTCTGATATGCATCACAAACTCTAAAGCAGTTTAATACCAGTTTTAACTGTATTTGAATTCGATTTCTTCTAATAAAACCACATATTTTGCAATTTTTGGTACTTCTTAGATTTGCAAGCTAAACGACTATTTAAAGTAAAATAAAACACACAATCTCTCTTACTACAGGCATACACACGTTTTTAGACCCCGTCATTTCAAAAATAATCGAAACAAAAAATTTGTCCCTAAAATTGCCCCGCCCTGTTACACATGGTGTAAAATCGTTTTTGTCGATCTTTTGTTTTTGCCATACTTAGGTTGCCAGGCAGAGCGGTACAGGTCCGATTTCCTGTTAGTAATCAAAGTAACTAAAGAAATACTTACGATTTTTCCCCGATTAAGTTCTTAATTAATGTATTACATATAAATACTATCGATTGCAATGTTTTCAACCTTGACAATCGCCGCCTCTACGTATTTCGTGTTTTGCATATCCTTGGTCTACTTAATGTGATTGTGGTAAAATTGAGGGACGGATATGACTTGGAAAACCGTGGTGATCGACGTGTGCTAAACGGATGCCATGTAAAACTGAAAAGCAAAATCTATAACGGAAGATGGATTCGTGCTGAAACATATCGCCATTGTGATTGCCAGGAAGCACAAAACAGCAGACTACCAGGTACAGATAGCCGAAACAGGACTGCTAACTCGAACTCAAAAAAACTCGATTTTTTGTTGAACTTGAACCCGAAAAGTCAATTTTAATGAATTTAAACTCAAACTTGAACTCGAATAAAACTCTTCAAAATCAGAAAAAAGAAGTTTAAAGCGTAGAAAATTGTCAGAAGAAATATTTTTTGTTTATCATGCACTTTAAGTTGAGATTGTTGTTTACTTGTTTATGCTGTGGGGACATGGAAAACCAGAATATATACAAAAAGAGAGCGATTAGATTATAAAGCAGACTTAGTATTTTTGTTAGCCTGAACCCGAACTCAAACAACTTGATATATTTGCCAAACTTGAGCTCGAAAAAATTAAATCAGATATTGTAATTTTAATTACATTTTATTTACCAAGTTGCCTTGGCCATGAGACAGCGAAGCGGTCTTCGAGTCAAGCTGCCACCTAGTCACCTGTCTACCACTCAAGGCGGTGGTTTCACACAGTCCCTTTAATTGCTGACCGTCAATCAGGAAAGCTGTGAATATCAATTTCTATAATAGTCTTTGGTTTGACGCGACCAGGAATCGGACCCGAGTCTATCGATTCAGCAGCAGACGGTCTATTCACTCGAACACTGATCATCTTGAACTCGTACTTGCTGAAAGAGGCTAAACCCAACCTTGAACTCGAATAAAAATTGATAGAGTTGGCAGCCCCGAGACAAATCTAATCACGGTTTTAACAGCAGCGTTTTACTCGAAGTGATCGTAATACGACTTCATGGAGTCCGTGTCCACCATTTGTCAGTATCAACCAGAAATGAAACGACTCGAGTTATCTTCGTTTCGTTCAGAAATAATTCGTACTCGATTAGACTCATTCAAGAAGAGACTCGTTCCTGACCTGCTATACACTGTTATGTCCGTATACCGAAAAAGAGAGTCAGTATCAACCACTTAATCGATATGGTCACTGTGGAATCGTTATGACAATCTTAAAAGCGGATAATTTTGTTGTTGTACCGTAATCACATCTTTATTCATTAAGTTGGCTTGGCCAGGAGATAGCGAAGGGATCTTTTCGGTCTTTGAGTCAAGCAGCTGTCATCTGTCTACCTATTACGTTGGAGCCTTAACACAGTCCTTTTTTATTGTTGGACGTCAAACAAAAGAGATGGGAATATCAGTTTTTTATTGCCTTCGCGTGACCTGACCAGGAATCGAAACCGAGTCTTCTGTTCAATATCAGACTCTCTACCCACTTGACGATTTTATTCATATAGGTCTTTGTAGATCAGCACTATTTTGCTATAGGGTACAGTAAAATGAATTCTTTTTTTTTAGAAAATTAAATGCGATTGTTTGAAATCTAACAAGCTACGAGATATTTGCTTTAATTTTAAAATGAAGAGATTTATTATTAAACTTACATACTGTGTTTTATTGTAAAGAGTGGAATGCGCTTAACCTAAAATGCTGTGTAATAAGTCTAGATCATTTTTAGGAAGGTAACAAAACGTGTTATAAGCCTGTAATCTACATGCCATTTATTGGACAAAAAAAAACATACCGGTAAAGGTCTCAAATTTAGTTGAGGCAACAAAAACAAATCTAAAATTAATCGGACTAAAAGCGGCAGGAAAATATTTTTGAATATTACTATAATTGATTACTGTAAACGCTTGGTAGAAAAAAAACGTGCTAAGAAAAATAGCAAACTTGGAAAGATATGTAAAAAAATAAATAGTCTGATCTTTACCTTCATTGAAGAAGATAAAACAAAGGCTTAAGTCAAAAGGATGTAGAGGCAAGTTACTTCTGATTTATAGAAGGCAATTCATATGATAAAAAAAAAATTTCTTTCAAATTTTCGCTACGCCAAAACAATTTAAGCTCTCATAGTGACGTAACTACAGAATTAATAAAAAAAACCAAGGGGGCAAGCCTCACCCAAAATTTGCTGCATTTTTCTGTAAATTCTAAAAGTGAAGTTAAAAGTCTGAAAATATTTTCCTTCTTTTTGTTAAATTTAGGTGGAAACCAAAAAAAGGTCATCTTCACCTAAATTTAGTTGCTTTTTTCCGTTGACTTTGGAGAGGAGTTTTTTTACTTTTACATTTTGCTGTTTTCGAGAAATTTGTTGCAGCTAGAGAGCCTATTTTACAGAATTTCGGGCCCCTCATCTGAGGTCTAGAAGGAAAAATGCCCCTGCTCCCTTTTTCTTCAATTACGCCAGTAATGATAAGACCGCCCAAAGCCCGTTTACTAGGCGTAAAAACGTGAGCGTACGGGAGTATCCTTTGTTATTTTAACCAACTGGTAGCTTGTACTCTGGTAAGATGGTATACGCATGGCGTAAACCTAAAAAATTCGTTTTTAAGGTAAACTAAGAGTAAGCTCGTAGGAGCTTGATTTTTTGTCCAGTGCAGTTGACCGGGCCTTAAAACTTCTTTTCAGTTTCCAAGATATGACTGAAATTTATGTTTCTGTAGAATGGTGGAGTGAAAAATACCGATGCCATAAAAGTTTCATGCAGCCAACTATTTCGCAAAATCAGAGAAATAATAGAAGCGAACAAGAACCAACAAGATGGAGTAAGTGCAACTATTTGACTAATAAAGGGGTTTCATCTGTATTTTAAGTTTAGTTTTCTTTTTTTTTTTGGCTTTTTGCTCCCTTTCTTCCGAAAAAAGAAACAAATTAACAAGCGGTATAGGTGAAAAGAATTTGTTAGTGGTCGAAGATAAGATATTCTCCGAAAAAGCTGTGCGCTGGAATCAGGCTATGATAAGATATTTGCAAAAACAAAAACTAATTTTTGCAATAAATTGCTTTAAAAAAACTTTTTTTTGTTTGGAGAGGGTTAAAAATCGGCCTGTTGGTTGAGCCCTAACGTGTTCGTCTCTGGAGCGGGAGGTACAGGTTCAAATCTCGGGCCGATCAAATTGGACACAGAGTTGCCAACGGCTCGCCATTGCTGCGGCATTTCTTTGAAAGGAGCTGTGTTATCCGGGCGTAATGATGCGGAGATGGGCTCGCAAACTCGTTACACGCTTCGGCGTAATACAGCGAGTATAAAAAAAAACTTGATTTCATTTTTGGAGTGCGCTAAAATAATGAAAAGACTAAAAAATGCTTGCTTTTAATTGCAGACAAAACAATACAAAAAAGAAATACTTTCGCATTAGTGCTCGATATAGCCTACATGTATATTTGCGCATAGATACGTGTAAACTGCAAAAACTACGAACACCACCAGTCATTTTTCAAAATGGTTTTGCACTCAATTGTAAATATTTAGGCAATTTTTATGATGAAACCAGATCTAATAAGCAGTCTAATACTCTAAACGTTTGTGATAATAGCTATGCATCTGCGCATTTGGCAGCGATAGCTCAGTCAATCAATCAATTAATCAATCAAAGCTAGTGTATTTGCAATTTACCAAATGCGCAAAAAAAAAACAAAAAAAAAAAACAAACAAGTTAAACTTCTGTTTCACAAAGAAAGGGAACAATTAGTAAAATGAAGCAGGAAGCTGCGAAAGGAAGGCTCGGCCATTGAGTCAAGCAGCCTCCTATTTTATTCAAAAATAGTGACGTTTGGCGTAGGTTACTAATTTTGATGACGTGCGCCATACGTCACCACGTTCGAATAAAATAGGAGGCTGCTTGACTCGATGAACAAGCAGTCCCTTTGCAGCTTCCAGTTTCAATTTACCAATTGCTCCCTTAATTTGTGCAATAAAACTTTAATTTATGCTTTTTTGCTTGCGCATTTGGTAAATTGCTAATACACTATTAATTGATTGATTGATTGACTGAGCTATCGCCGCCAAATGCGCAGGTGCATAGCTATCATTTGGCATTTGATAAATTGTCACTTGATAAATGATCGATTCAGTCATCAAAAGGTTTCTGGTTACCGGTTCAATTCGTGAACTGGCAATGTATAAAGTATTTTTGTGTTTTTTTCGAGACACTTTACGCTTATCTCCCAATGGGCAAGAGATCTATATACTCGTTTTCTTGGACCAGCCTGGAGACTCACTTGCAAACAGAATTCCCGAAAAAGGGTGCTTTGTGTTGGTGTGGTTAGACAGGTGTGTAGTGCCTGATTGACACGCATGAACAAACTTGCACTACAGTATTTACAAGACTTGGAAAATAGTGCTTCAGCAGTTCACATCAGTTGCCAAAACTATTGAGTTTCGCAATATACAGTGAGGATAGCCTATGCATGAAAATACGAGTATAGTAAAGATCTTTCTCGGAATACTCATAATAGCTTAATCACGGCTATGAAACAGGTCATACCAAGTTTTTTCAATTTATTGTGTCGGTTAAAATTGATATCACAAAAACTTACGGCCATTATGATTTACAGATAGTACTGCTTTTCGTCGTCTGGAAACCACAAGATTTGTTCCCAAAAGAAACCGTCCCGGTTTAGGCAGTTTTAACACTGGGACAACCCATGGTGGTAAACGCGTACAAGCACAGCATGTTGATCAGAAAAGCGAGAAAAGTCATGGATATTTTTTGAATTTTGTTTTTAATTTTTGCATTTTCATTCTTTTTGGATTACTCTTCAAATGCCTTTCGTGAAATATGATCCGCAAAAAAGCGACCACACAATCTTTTTCTTCTTTCTCATTGCCTGGTTTTCCATAAGGTTTGTAGGGCAGCAGCTCGAGATTAAGCTGCCACACTTTAATCTTCCATTACCTTCATTATTTCGTTTCAGTGAAGTCCCAGCAATTCCATCCAAGCTCCTAATGTAATTGGTTTATCTACTGATAGATCGTCTAGGATTTTGAGTATAAGTTTTAAATTTTTCGGGTTTTAAATCATTATAGCTTTTACTTTGTGACGTGTTAACGTTCTATGCCCTGCTATCGTTCTATGCCCTGCTATTGCGCACTTTTTGATTCAATGAAGTCAAGCTCTTTCATTGTCATTCATGTTGAGTTGTAGGCTGTATTAGTGTTTACGTAGATTACCACGCAAACTTGTTTAGAATAAGATTGAGTGGTTTAACAAAAGAACAATGAGTGCTGTCTTTGAAAGAAAGTGAAACTCCAGACATAAATTCGCAGTGTTAGTTAAACATATAAGGGAATAACCAGCACAAAGAAAAGAGAACCATTCCGAAGATTCCGCTGCGTAAGATCAAACAGCATTTATCATCCTCGATTTTATGAGCACACAGAATCAGTCAAACGTAAAGGAGCAAAGATTTTATTTGAAATATATTTCGCCCAAAAGCATCATCAGTTCTAAAGTAAGCAAAAAATTTTTGATTTTTGAGGTATTGCAGGCTAAAAGCATAAAATTCAAAATAATCTCTGGTAAACTAGTTCTCCTCCCCTGACAAAAACCGTTACGCTGTCACAAGTCGCATCTATAAACGCTAAAACCTACGTAAAACTGACAAAAAAAAAACGACAAAATTTGGAGTATCTAAAAGAAAAAGGGCAAAAATAAAATTTTGGCGGACTCGTTTGAGGGTACCCCCATTTTGGTCCCCCAAACTTTGAAATATTCTATCTTTCCTTTATTTTTGCCTATCCTGAAAATTTCATTCATTTAGCTTGAGTGATTAAAAATTTTGAATTTTGGCACATCATTTTTAAAGGGAACTTACCATTTTGGTGCCCTCAAATTTTACTGTGTTGTTATATCAATCTATCTTAAAATTTTCATTTGTCTAGCTTAACTGTTGAAAAAGTTCAAATTTTGCAGGCACCCCCAAATTTTGTTATATTCTTATCTTTTTGTTGTCTTATTCTATTCTGAAAATTTCGTGTGTCTAGCTTAAGTACATTAAAAAGTTTTAATTTTGGGGATCTCATTTGCGGGGGTCGAGAAACCCCCAAGTTTTTTTTAGGTTTAGTTTAGTTTTAATATTTACCCATTCTGAAAAATTGATCCATCCAACTCTAACGGTTTAAGAGTTTATGATTTTAGAGGCCCGTTTGAGGGAGATCTCTACAACGTGGCGCCCCAATTTCTGGTGACACCTAATCTTCCTTGATATCTACCAACGCTCAAAGTTTGATTACACTGTGTTTAGCGGTTTTTAAGCAGATAACTCAGAAACCAAAAGAAAAAAGAACAAAAAAATATAAAAAAAGAAAGTAGTAACCAAGTTGGGGTAAATGAACATAATCAAAAGAAAAATGGTTGATAATGTGTTCAAAAATCACAGACTATTTTTCTTTAATAGCGGTACTTACTGAGATATACCGGTTCAACTTTTCCACTTTTTGCCGATTTTCGGCCTGTAAAATTCCGGTTTCGTGACCGAGCGCCCCCAAACCCGACTCGCATAAAAGCCTCATTTAGCACCCATACTTTGCATACATTTCTGCTTTGCACGTCGAATGGTTTTTGAGTATAAGCGAAGTAATAAATTTTCGACCTCAAAATCGCTGTTTTTTCCTGTATTTTGGGTCTTAATTCACGATCACGTGACCTAGATTCCCCAAAATTGACCCAGATGACGCTTTTATTAATTCATGCGTTAGGTTTAAAATTCAATTTTCTGGATATAACCTGTTAAAATGGCCGAATAAAGACATAAGTTCTACGCGCGCGCGTGCGAAGTTTAAATAATAAACATAAAAAAACCTTGATAAACCTAGGTAGAATGTACTGTTTAAAACAAATCGAAAGTTTTCTAACAAGGCAACAACATCATAAATCAAATCCAGAGACCTATTTTGTTGTAGATACTACTCTATATTGCGCAAATGTGAAATAAATATAGAAGCTAATTGCATTATGAACGAAGTGTAAAATGGGAAAATTTGAATCACCATGTAAAACCAAATCATAGAATAGAAACTCAAAATAAAACGACAAAAACTAGTCTTATTTTGGCTAAGCAGTTCTATTACGAATAATTTGTGCTTAAAGAAGACTAATTCACTTATTTTCAAGAATGTCTAAACGTTTAAAATTCCTAGGTTTTTACAAAATTAAAAAATAAAAAGTCCTTAGAAAAACTGTTCACTTAACAGTTTTATAACGCATCGAAATTGTACACGATTACGTCACAGCTAGTCTTTCTTCACTCTCTGGTGTGATAAATTGACAAAAATAAAAGGGCGCCATGGCTGCAGCCCTAGTAGCGTTTTTGGCTTGTAGGGAAAATTAATATAAAAATGTGTTTATTGGAACGACTGACGCTCACGTCGCGTGTTTGTTTGTATTTACTCGGCCATTTTCAAATTAATGATTGCGAAGTTTCAGACTTTTGCTTATAACTCGAGAACGGTTTGGCCTAGCTACATAAAATTTTCACAGCAGTTTGAGATTAATGAGCTATATGTTTGTACCAAATTTCGAGGCAATAAATTACGTAACTTTGGTTTTACGACCCGAAAGCCGCCCCAACGGTGTGGCGTAAAAAGCGGTCCCATTCAAAAACAGCTTAAATACGGCAAAAAATATTTCACATGGCAATATGTCTTAAGATACCCTTTCATCCTTACCTACCTGTTGCTGCAGTTTGGTAAAACTCGGCTAAAGTTAAGCGCGTCTCTCCCAGTCAGCTTTCGTCTATTTCGAACAGTTCAAACTGTTTACAAAACACACAGAAGATTGAGCTGAGATGGTAGAAAGTTGGGGAGTCTTGCGGCAAAGACGCAGACGTAGACGACGGTTATCTAACATAAATAATACAAAAGTTCTAAGACTACGCAATAATAAATCAAAGTTATCGCTACAAAGCATTAAGAGATCATTACGTTAAGATTAATGCAAGAGATAAACGGAACTGAACAATATTGCGAATACAACAAAGCATTCTTCAAACTGTATACCTATCCAAATTGCAGGTAAAAGACCGGCAAAGAAAGAATGCGGGTTTATAAATAACTTTAAAGTTATGACGTCATTAAAATAATCCTTGATGTAAATTAAATTTGAGCTTCTACGGTAACACAATCTACTTTTGGCAGCGATGAGCTTTTTGTCTTTTTTTTCCTTTTTTTGTCTTTTTTTTCCCTGTTTTTCTTTCTAAATCTTGTACGCTCTTCTTCTCCTAAACCACAAAACATCGAAATCTAATTTTTGCGTAAAGTTGTTGAGCTGCAAACGCAATTTGGTTTACCAATATTTTTTTTAGTCGCTCTCGGGAATCCTCCCGAAATGGGGCCCCAAAAATTCAATTTTTTAAACGGCTTAACCTATGGTGCCAGTGTTTTTTAATATTATTAGATATTTTACAGAGAAATACTTTGGCATAATTTGAAGTTACTACGCCCCTGGGGTCCCCAAAATGGAACCTCCAAACATCAATTTTTTGAACGGCTTAACCTAGGGTGCCAGTTTTTTTTGATATCGGTAGATATTTAACTAACAAATAGTTTCACGTAGTTTGGGGACACTACCTCCCCCCCCCCCCGTAAACCTTCCAAACGGACCCCCCCGAACATGAATTTTTTGAACGGCTTAATTTGGGACGCCATTTTTTTTTTTTTTTTTGGTATCAGTAGATATTCAACAGACAGATATTTTGACATAGTGTCAGGTACCATTCCTCGGAGAACCCCCAAAAATCAATGTTTTGAACAGTTTAACCTAGGGTGCAGATTTTTTTATATCAGTAGAGTTTTAACAGACAAATCTTTTGACATAATTTGGGGGTACCACCCCCTTGGCACTTCCCCAAATAGACCCCCAAAAAATCAAGTTTTTGAACGGCTAAGCTAGGGTGCCAGTTTTTTTTGATATCACTAGATATTTAAGAGACAAAAAAATTAATTTTTTTAACGGCTTAACCTAGAGTAGCAGTGTTTTGATATCAGTAGATATTAAGCAGACAAATATTTTGATATACAGTACTTTGAGGTTATCACCATTCCAGAAACCTCCCAAATGGACCCCCCAAAATGTCATTTTTTGAACAACTTAAGCTAGAGTGGTAATTCTTTTTGCTCTCAGCAATATTTAAAAGAGACAATGCTTTGACATAATATGGGCGTGCTATTCCCCCCTCCTGGCAACTTTCGCAAACAGATCCCCCAAAGTCAATTTTTCGAACGGATCAAGTTAGGAAGCTAATTTTTTTGCTTTTACTTGATATTTGGAAGGAAAATATTCTGACATAAATAGCGGTACCTCTGCTCTTTAAGAACTCCCCTCCAAATGAACTCTTAAAAAGTCAACTTTTTTAACGGCTAAAGCTAGGAAGTTAACTGTTTTTAATGTTAATATATGTTAAAAAAAACTTTTTGACATAGTTGTTTAGGAGTACCACTCCCTCGGGAAAACACCAAATTGGACCACACCTAAATCAGTTTTTTAAATCACTTATTAGAAAGGTAATTGTTTTTGATATCAGTAGATCTTTGGAAAATAAATATTTTGACATGGTTTAGAGGTGACAACTCTCCCCGGGAACCTCCAATTACACAGACTCCCTAAATCTGTACTTTTAATTTAAGATAAAACAGTTTTTTAGTAGATATTTGAAAGACAAAGAATCAAAAATACAAATAGCTGTCTGTTCGAGATAGAAGTTTAGAATTGTTGTTATTAAGATAAAAAAAAGATCTGGGACCAATACAGTGAAGAGTGTCTTAAGTAAAGAAATAATGTCGTTATATACTAGACATTAACAATAAATTTGTTTGCATTTCCAATTTATAACTTTGGCAAAGGAAAGTTTTATTTTGCCGAATAATAGCAATAAACAGCAAGATAAAGTCATTCTAATGATTTATTTGCAATCAATAATACAAACGCTTTTGCCTTTCATCAGGCCACTTCAGGTGCTAGTTAAATTATAGCCATATTAACTTCAAACTAACTGAAAAGAATGAAATACAAAATCAAGCGATAGCAAGGCTTCGAGTAACCACGTGTTAAAACAATAAAGATCAGCAATCGCATTTAACAGGTTAACAGCTCATCTTCAAATGGAAAATAAAGCTATTCGTGGGGAAAAACCAGAACATTAATTGACGGAAGTTACTATCATTTGTAGACATTTAACAGAAAGGACAAACCATGAGCTCATAATTGTTTGTTTAAACTAGGTCGATGTTTTTTCATTGATAAAGCTTCATCAATTTTAGCCTAAAATTTGATTTATATTGTTTCAGAACCTTGAAAGAATTTAAGTCATGTCGCACATTAGAACAAACAGTACGCGAAGTATATGTTTCTTAATCGCACTATTTTCATGGTGACTAGCCATTTTCAAGTGTTCTCATACTCTGGTACTCAAATGTCAAGTTGATTTACCAACGTAAGTTTAGTTCAAATCACACGAACATGTAAATTTGTAAACGACATTTGAGCCGAGCAAGAGAGGAGTGCGAGACTTTAGCTGAAACTTGTCCCCGTTTGAATTAGAGATTTATATGCTCAATCAATCAATCAATCATATTTTATTTTGTCACAAAATTAAAACAGTAATTCTCGAGAGGATCGGTTATTATTTTTATACGTGTGGACTAGGAGGGCTGCGAAGTGACCTGCCGGTCTTCGAGTCAAGCAGCCACCTAACTTTTGTTGGTCAATAGTTATGGCTTAATAACTATTAGCTCGTGCTTTAAGTTCAAAATTATGTATAAATAAACGGGATGGATTTTTTACAAAAATTACTTATCAGATTGCATGCTGTCTAGTGAAAAATTGGAAAAAAAAACAAAAAAAAACAATACTTTTATTTGCAGAAATCAAATCACTTGTGAGATTAGGTATTTTTTGTTGATTCTTTTGAAAGCTGAAAAATTACATTTGTTATCTTTAATTTCGTTAGGTATATCGTTCCATACTTTAACTCCTCTATACTTAATGGATCTTTGTAATCTGTTAGTACGGAATCTAGGAATGTAGAGTTGATTTTTCATTTGTGAAGTTCTCGTACTTCTTTTATGAATTGCATGGACATAATCAAAATAGTTATCGAATTGTACAGGAAGTTGCTTGTGAATGAATTTATACATAAATTTAGCTGTTTCTTGACTTAATAAGTTGTTTAAACTAAGTATATTATTTTCTTTATATAGGGGTTGCGCGCTCTGTAACCTAGATGATACTCCAGAAAGTAATTTAATTGCTCTATTTTGCAGAGATTTTAGTGGAGTTAGGTAAGAAGGAAATGTGGCTCCCCACACTATAATGCCATAAGTAAGATGTGAATGAATGAAGGCGAAGTAAATTTGTTTTAGTATTCGTAAAGGAATAAAGTGCCTTATCTTCGTCATAATGCCAACGGCACGAGAAACAATTGTTCGTAGTTGTTTGATATGATCTCCAAAAAGGAGCTGATTATCGACATTTATACCCAAGTATTTTATGCTTTTCTCTACTTTTAGAATAGATGAGTCAAGTGTGATGAAGGCATTCGGTGATGATTTGTTTAGGTATGGCGAAACAATAAGCAAGTGGGATTTGGTCGGATTTATTGTTAATTGATTGGTTATGGCCCATCTGGATACATTGGCTAGGTCTTGATTTATGTTTTTTTCTAACTTGGCTACTGATGAGTGACTAAGAATTAAACATGTGTCATCTGCAAATAATCTAGGGAGACTATTAGTGGCATTAGGAAGATCGTTTATATAAAGTAGAAAAAAAAGTGGTCCTAGTGTGGAACCTTGAGGCACTCCTAACCCGATATGCTGTTGTGAGGAGTTAATATCACCTAGACAAACATATTGTTTTCGATTCGAGAAATAGGAACCAATCAGCTTATTAACTTTTCCTCTAAAACCATAGTGATGGAGTTTAATTAACAGTCTTTCGTGACAAACCGTATCGAAAGCTTTAGTTAAATCAAGTGTTACCAGCCCAGTGAAATTTTTAATGTTAATATTATGGTAGGCAGTTGTGATAATGTCTAAAATTGCATGTTGTGTTGAGTGGTGAGGGCGAAATCCGTATTGTGTTGGGATTAAAATCGATTTTTTATCTAGAAATTTGTAAAAACGATTAAAAAGTAATTTTTCGTATATTTTAGAAAAGGGGGATAACAATGATATAGGGCGATAGTTATTGATAAGTTGTTTGTCTCCAGACTTGTAAATAGGAATTACTTTAGCAATTTTAAGAATATTTGGAAACATCCCTAAATCAAATGATGCATTAATTACTTTAACCAGAAAAGGTGCTATAATTCTATCTACTAATTTAATAAAAATGACTGGAATGTTATCATGCCCGACCGATTTTTTCAAAGGTAATAAATTAATTATGCTAATTAGTTCTCTTTCATCAACTGGTTCAAGAAATATTGAAGAGGAAACTCTGTTAGTTAAGTATCGAGTTACACTTTGGCTGCTGTTGTTTTCCATTTTTTCGGCCAGACGTTTGCCAATGGTACAAAAAAAATTGTTGAAATGTTCAGCCATTGTCAATTGATTGTCACAGATTTTGTCATTTATTTTTATATTCTTGGGAGGAGAATTTATGTCAGCTGTTTTATTGTGGAGAAGTGAATTGATGGTTTTCCACATTTTACGACTATTATTTTGGTTGTCGTCGAATTCTTTATAAAAGTACATTTTTTTAGAAAGGCGTTTGACTTTGGTTAATTTGTTGGAGTAAGTTTTGAAAAGCAGTTTTTGAGCATCATTTCCATTCAAAAAATTGTTTTTGTACATTTTTTGTTTATTTTTAATAGAGATTAGAAGCCCTTTCGTTAACCAAGGCTTTTTAAATAATTTATCTTTTTTGCGTGATGCTCTTTTTATGGGAGCGTGTTTGTCAACCACACATTTGAATGATGAAATGAATTGTTCCAATACGCTATTAACATTGTTTTCGCTAGTTAAAGGCACTAATGCGGATTCATTTTGTAAAATGGTTTTTATGTCTTCTTGAAATGGTGGTAGACTAAAAACTTTGTAATCTCGGTAAAACCCACGTTGGTCAACTTTTTTGTGTTTTGGTGCGTTGGTATGGATAAGACAAAATATAGGAAAGTGGTCTGTTATATCGCTTTGGTAGATACCTGATGAGATTGTTCGAGTTGTTATGTTGGTGAATATATGGTCAATTAATGTTTTCGAGGTTGCAGTGACCCGAGTTGGTTTAGTGATAACTGGAAATAATCCAAATCCTAACAGAGTATCGAGATAATGCCAAGCCTCGGTTTGGCATTTTTCAGGGTCCAAATTAATGTTAAAATCGCCCACAAGAGTGATATCATAAGGTTGTTTTAAATATGAGTCAAGAATTGTACTCAATTTATCTGTGAAGAGAGCAATATTATTTTTCGGATGTCGATAGATTACTCCTACTATTGCGAGGTGCTTGCTAGTTAAATTCGATAGCTTGATGAATAAACTTTCACAACCAGAAGTATCAATGGAATTGATTCCTAGAATCTCATATTCAAGAGAGTCAGATATATAGAGTCCCACTCCCCCAGCATTAGTGGGTGAAGCTGCGTGAATAAAGTTATAATTGGGAAGGGAAATATCTAAGAAAGGCTGGTGTTTTATTTTGGTTTCCGAGAGACCAATTAAATGCGGTTTTATGGGTAGTTGGTCTAGAAATTCACATAAATTATCGTGGTTTTTTTGAAGTGATCGGATATTAAGGTGCAACAAAAATAGATTTTTCGAGGAATTAAACATATTGTTTTGGGAGTTTAAATCATGATATTTACACGGAGAAATATTATCAGGCACAAGTGACATGATATCTGCAAAACTATTAGGTGTATGCAAAAAAAGAGATGAATCAGTGGCATCTTGACCCGACGAAAAATACTGTAGCAGGTCATTTGCATCGCAGCCCACGATGCTTTTGGACTTCGCCATAAAAATCAAATACCGTTGCACTGTTTAGTTACAAACGTCACCATGCAAAGGAGAATAGATAAATTGATTACAACATAAGCAGCATTACATTCTGAAACAAGAGTTTAAAGAATTGCCATATTCAATGAAGAATTCCACATCCCGACATCGACCGCAAGAGCCTCCTCCCTACCGCCAACAATTGCTCATGTAACGCCTGGTGATTAATGTGCTGTTTTTTCCCCACGAATTTCTTTATTTTCCATTAGTAGATGAACTGTTGATCTATCAAATGCTCTTGATGATCTTTATTGTGTTACGCCCGGTGACTCGAAACCTTGATATCGCTTGATTTTGTATTTCATCCTTTCCAGTTAGTCTGAAGTTAACACGTCTATAATTTAATATAACCACAAGCTTATCGGGCACATACGAAATCAGTCGTAAATTATATACTACTATATTTTATTCCTAAAATCGATTTGACCCCAAAGAGGCATCATCATTTAAATCTAAAAACAATCAGCGTATACTTTAAAACCAAAATTATTAAACCTGAACAGACTATTACAGCAGTCAAATTGAAAATAAAATATAATAGGCTCCAATAAACAGTAATATTAAAAAGAATATAATATGATATTAAAGATTTACTATATACGGTATTATATTTTCTTTAATTTCACTGTTTATTGTAGTCCATTATATTTTATTTTCAATTTGATTGCTTTAATAGTCTGTTTAGGTTTTATGATTTTGGTTTTAAAGTACACGCTAATTGTTTTGAGACTTAACTGATGATGCCCCGCTGGGATGAAACCGATTATAGTTGATAAAATTTAGTGATGTGTAATTTACGACTGATTTCGTATGTGCCCGATATGCTTGCGGCTATATTATTTTACTGACCCCTAAATGCAAAGTCGTCGGAGTTACCTTTTTCCTCTCCTGCTGGTGATTTTTAACCAAAACATGGCCTCAAACAATCGCTATAATTTAACTAATATCTGCAGAGGCCTGATGAAAAGCGAAAACGTTTGTATTTTTGATTGTATATTAATCATTAGAATGGAGTTAGCCTTTAGCCTTGCTGTTGATGCTATTATTTCGAATTTACGCTTAAGCTAAGACTACACAATTGTTGTACTGATGGTGGAAGCTTAACAAACGAATTGTAGTTAATCAGTTAAGATGTTGGTTTGGTGCGGTAGTTTGATATGATAGGATATTTACTATGCTATTGAGATTTTTCTGTTTGTTTAATCTACAATATTACCGACAGAAACATGTTTAACTACGTGTATTTGATCTATCCATGGATATTGAGTAATGGATAGGCCTATAATCATACTCGATCATAAACTTCTGAGCAGAACAGGGCTTCACACTAAACAGAGACAGACGGCAATTTAGTGAAAAAAGTCGCCCATGTGTAAAAACACACTACTAAGCCAAATACACTTTAAAAAAATTCTCTGATTGAAGATGAAAGACGCAACAAAATTGCATTGAAACGGCGAGATTTTTTTTCTGCAAACGTATTCAAGAATTTCGACTTTTTTTTTGCCGGTCGTTTTTTTTTTGAGATTTTTTTTTCTGCAAACTTATTCAGGAATTTCAAATTCTTCTTTGCAGTCAAAGCAATCACAAACCGTTTAAGACTCACCCTACGCTAGGCGTAATATCGTAAGCATATGCCGTATACTTTACTTAAGTTGCCACTTCAGACTTTCCAAAATTTTAGTAGTGATAAGCAAAAGATGCGGTTGACGTATACGATTTTATATCTCGTAAAGACCGGGTGTTGAACGGAATAGTCCGGAGTTTTCTTAAAACTTGAAGCTTTTGTAGCAAGTTAAAACGCAATTTAACTGGTAATAAAATAATTTTAATAAGCTGGTTTAGCAGCTGCAATGGGCTACTTAACTGCAGTTGTAAATGTAGAATCTTGTATTTTTACATTACTTGCAACTATAGTTTCTTTGCAGCAAACTAAACAGTTTGCTTTTTATTGAGGATTTATGAAAAACTATAGAATATGCTTTAATCAGTGACATAATCAGGAGAGAATGAAACGGCTAAAGCTCCCTTGTTAGCTTCATCTAGGAAAAATTATTAAAAACAACAAAAATCTGCGAAGTGACTTGGCGATTGGAACACGCGCGATTAAATAAACAAAGATTAAGGGACGTCACTCGTTTTCGGAAATTTTTATTTTGATTATTACACTTATAGGTTTGGATTAGGGCTTAGGCTATAGGCTTTGGGTTAGGGATAGGATTAAACTTAAGGTTAGGGCTTACGGTTAGTTTTTTTAGGCTTTATTTCAAAATGTCTGCGCGAATGGAACATTCATCAAGGTCTCTTCCAAAAAACTGTCGAAACAGTAAAATTTAAAAAGTTCAAAATCTCTAAATTCGGACCGGACCCATTTTAGGGAAACCTTTCTAACGAGGGTTTGTTAAATTTTGTCATAATTCATCTCTCTTTCGTATTCCACCTATCCTGAAAATTTTCATTTGTTGAACTCAAACAGCAAAAATGTCAAATCTAAAGAGGCCGTTTGAGAAGGAACTCACGCTTATGGTAACCCCGACTTCAAGCGCGCACTAAATTTTAGCGTTTATCTATAACTGAACAAATTTCGAACTCTCTAAATTTAATGCTCTGAGACTAGATAGAATCATATATTAAAAGAAATAAGAAAGAAAAAAGGCACAAAAAAAACAGACTGCCCAAATTGAAACTAGCGGGCATCGCTATACATAAGGAAGGTGGTCATTAGTGCGTTTAGCAGCCGCAAACCTTTTTTTATTAATTTTGGTACTAACCGAGATATACCAGTAGAAGTTGCCCGTTTTTTTCCCGGTTTTCGGCCTGCAAAAATGCCATCATGTGACCGCGTGCCCCAAAAATTGTATTTCGAAACGCTTTTGTCTATTTCCATATCACAGTATGTCCAAATTCAAATTTCTACTTTCACAGGTATGTCAAGAATCGCCGAGTAAAAACAAAGGTCCTACGAACGAGCACGTGTATCGTGAAGTTCCGCTTAAAAATTCATAATTTGGTTTTGAATAAAGATGCTTCGACAAACAGAACCATAGTGTTTTGCCAAAACATTCAACGTGCCACAATTGCTGAAAATTATGCAAATAAAATATGTAATGTAGTTGTACTCTAGGCAATAGGCATTGCAAATAAGAAATTTCTGAGTTAATCGGTAGGTGTAATTTAGGGGCGAGCTTTGAGAAATCACTCAGGTACTACTCAAAACACTAACTTTTATATTGCTACGTTTCACTAATTACAGTATAATCAACGAGCTTCATTAGAGCATTGCTATCAGTAATGACAGCAAATTGCCATCACCTACTGATAGCAACAAACAGAAAAACGATCCCACACATTGCATTACTAAAAAAATTCAAAACAAGGCTCTGAAAAAGTTTATTGTTACGATAGGCTGCGTCATACAGATAAATGTAAAAGTGCATACAAAAATGAAGAAAAGCGGTTCGCATACAAATAATTTTTCTAAATTAGCATCGCAGCAAAATACGGCAAAAACCAAAAAAAATTTTACCACAGGAAATTAAGCAATTTTCTATAAACATCGTTATTCTGTTGAGCACTTGAAGATTTTCATTGATATTAAGCCTCAAGTGCTCAACAGAAACAATGGGTTGGCATCCCCTGCTGTTTATAGAAAGTTGCTTAATTCCCAATGCTAAATCTTTTCTGTTTTACTCTTTTTTCGTGTTAGTTTTACCGTATTTTGCTGTGATGCTAATTTGGAAAAATTATTGTAATACAAACCGCTTTTCTTCATTTTTGTACGAATCCTTATTTTTATCTGCATGACGCAATCTATCGTAACGATAAACTTTTTCTGAGCCTTGTTTTGAATATTTCTTCGCTGGTTATTCTACTATTGCAATGTGTGGAATCGTTTTGCTGTTTTTTGCTATCAGTATTTGATGGCGATTTGCTATCATTACTGATAGCGATGCTCTGCAGTACCTAAATTTTAAAATTTTGCGTGGGGGGACGCTTTTGCAGCCTTGACCAAACGCATTTTGCAAGCGTAAGTACTTTGGTGAAAATTATGTAATTCCTTCCCCAAAATTGAATGAAGACCAAAAAACGGTTTTCACCGCAATTTGGGACTATATTCGGCCGGAATTAGTAAGATTTATTTGTGCTGGCAGGCTCTTTTTTGTCTGATCATCCAGCGCTCGAATCTCGATGGGGGGACGCTAAATCTCGATAGGGGGACGCTAACTCTCGATGGGGGGACGCGTCTCCCCGCGCCCCCCCCCCCTACAATTTAAGTACTGATGCTCTGGTAGTTTGATGAAGCTTGTTGATCATAATTTCAAACACATTAGCAGAAAAGTTAGTCTTTTAAGTAGCACCTGAGGAAGTTCAGAAATTTCTTATCAAATAAAATATGCGGATGGTGTAGTGTTTAGTTGCGAGTCAGTTTTGGCAAGCATGTGCTTATGAAACAGTATTTTTATTTATTTAATATTCATACATGGTTTGAATTTTTTTGTACTTTATACGCTATAAACACGCAGAACTTCTGTTTAGTTGCTCATGAACGCATGTATGAACAGAATACGTACTGTTGTTACGCTTCATTTATGCTCCCATATAACATAAAGTAAAAAAGTTTTTGATATGGTTTATGCGTAGGTCGTTTATTTCTTAGTAGTAGTTTGTTTAACAAGCAAACCCTTCCCTATCGCTTATGAAAGTAAGGTACAGATTTTCAACAAAACAAAGCACTCAGAAAATTCTGACAGCGGTTTGACTGAAGTTTTTGGATAAAATCATTTTGTTGGATAATTCAGTTTTCAAGATGATGCATCGTCGGCGGCGATTACGGATTTCTCCTGCTGATGTAAAATTTACGCAAGAATCTATTGCAATGTCTTTTCAAGATGAAGATCGACCTGACTTAAATTCAACTTGTGAAAAAATAGCAAAGAAAGAGTTGGAAGTATCTTCCATTCGAACTATACGGGTAGTGAATATCAATGGTATTTATAACAGGTAGCTGTTATTTTTAATCGCGTTATGCGTTCACATTTGACGATACTTTTTTGTGTCATTAAAATTTGCGAGGTAGGGCAGCATGTTTAGTGTCAGTATTCGCAAAAGCATGTGGAATAAGAACAAGCTACAGCACAATGTAGCAAAATATACGCAATGAAGCAATCTTGCGTTATCAGCTATTGTTATTGTTAATATTAGTCAGTATGCTTGTTTAGTAAATCAGTTAATGTTTTTGTGGTGGTTACTATGCCCGGCTCTTTTTCTGTTAGATGAGAGCATGGTGCACCAGAAAAGCTATCCCACAAAATCCCAGTTGGACTGAAGAGCCTGAGGAGAAAAATGGCCATTTCGGCACCACTCCAATAGTGGGCATGTAAATAAAGTAATATAGCTACAAGCTTATCGGGCAGATACGAAATCAGTCGTAAATTATACACGACTATGTTATATTCACTAAAGTCGATTTCACCCCAGCGGGGCATCATCAGTAAAGTCTTATCCGAATAGTGGTCACCCACCTCCATACCGTTGATAACTTCTGATAGGTACCTATTGGTGGTCGACAGATACGACCCGCTTCTGGGAGGCACGGTTTCACTATGCTGTTCCAAATCAATCACGGACTGCGTATTCATTGCAGTCGTTACTCGTTAGACATCTTGGCAAAAATTTATGAATTATGCTTGTTATACTTTTATTGTGGCTTGATCAGATCGGTTGTCAACTAAACTCATCGTTCTTTTCAAAGTTACTCTGGCGCTGCTTTTTCTTAGGAGCAATAAATAATTCATAATCTTTTCATCTGTGCTTGTTATTCTGTGGTAATAAAAACAAAACAAACTTGAACTTACTTTAAATGATTGGATTATAATATAACATGTATTTTTAGCCTTGACAATCGCCGCCTTTACGTGTTTCGTGTTATGAATATTCTTGGTATGCTTGACGAAATTGTGGTGGAATTGTGGGACCCAATTGACTTGCGAGTCCGTGGTGATCAACGAATAGAGAATGGATGCCACGTGAAAGTGAGAAGTCGGCCGGATAACAATAAAAGATGGATTCGAGTAATGACGTATCGTCATTGTAATTGCTTTCAAGCTCAGCGGAGTCGATTACCAGGTACGGAGAATGACATAGTTTATATCAAATTTGGTTGATTCAGTGCTACCTTCGAGAGTAGGCTCTGCCTATCTAGTTATTTTGGCAGAGTAGGATTGGGTAGGCTCTTGGCTTCTAAACGTTGCAATTTCTGTCAGTTCTCACTAAACCAGCCATGGCTACTGACCGAAATTTGACCAAAAATTGCACTAAATCTTTGTGAAGATCTTTTTTTTTGGTCTTTGTTTGAAAATTCGAACCAAAAACTATTCCAAATCTTGGTGAAAGCCCGTTTTTTGGTCTTCACCTTAATTCCGTCCACAATGAAGACTTTTCTTGCTGTTTTCACCAATATTTCGGTCGGATATTGTTCCAGAGCCTATACTCAGTACGATAGTACCCACCTCGTTGTCTAGGACGGCAGCACTGAGTAGATTTACCAAGATAATATGTTTTGATCCAAAGACTTGATCAAGTTATTTCGATACGATGCTGCAACAGCGTGAAGTTTTGACAATACTAACCACTTGCGTAGTTACAGCAAGACCGATTCAGGTAAAAACAAAACAACAAACGGTTGACGAAACGTCAAACAACTAACGATATTTGGCAGCATTTTTATGCCAGAAACTTCGAAAATCAAAGATATTGTTTTTAAATAAAAAGCTACAACTGACGAATCAATATGAGGTCTTACAATTTGTGTAATAGAGTTAAGGGGCAACATTGACATTTAGTGATAATTACTGTTGTCAACACTGATAATTATCGTTTGTGTCGTTTTAAAGCAATGCTGATTACTGGCACAATATTGTACTTCTGTAGCGTAGCAGTAATCAGTCATGCGTTATACAAGATGGCTCAGACAGCAACAGCACCACAATGATTGAAGTTTATTTAGCGTTTAAAATCGGGATCACACAATCAGGTTTTTTGCACATTTTTCTGGCATCAATCGTGTGAAATGTCGCGCAAGTTCATGAATCACTATTGCGGGCACCTGTCGTTAATTATATTGCACAGTCCATGTGGGAATGAAAATCAGTTTCTAGAAAGCTTTGCTGAGTTCTTGCCGGGAAATAGAACCGAAATCTATTTTGCCAGCAAGTTTACCAAAAGTCATCGTTTTGAACGAAGAAAACTGCGCTTTTAGCCATGCCTTTGAAAATATTGAGCCGTAGAATTTAAAAAAATGCCGCCGATGTCAACACAGAAAACGATTCGTCACAATTATCAAGCAAAACTATTAAACGAAATTTTATCTCATTTGTTTTACTTGACAATGACGTATCTTAACATTGTGCCTGCCAGAGTTGTAAACGGGCCGACTAGTTCAGGCCCGAAACCGGCCCGAACCCGAAAATTAATTTGAAGGCCAAATCATGCCCGAAAAAAACCGAAAGTTAAGTTAAGTCTAAAAAATTTTGCAATGTTGATGAGTAATTTTGATCATATTTTTGTGCACCTAAGACAAAAAGTGTGTCTCAGGCCCGAATCACGCCCAAAGTTTTTGTCAACTTTAGGCCCGACCTCGGCCCGAACCCGACCCGAAAAGCCCGGCCTGTCTTGCAACTCGGGTGCCTGCTGTTTTCTCATATTTCTTCTAAGACCTAATTGTGTTGCCCACTGTTGGTTTTTTGCTTCCGCATATCATTTGCCTAATTCTTCCTACTTCGAACTTGTGCTTGGTCTTTTTCAAATTTGTTCTAAAAAGTTATTCACCCGAACTGAAGTATAGTCATCAACATGCCGTCGCGGTCAACTCATAATATTGAATTTTTAATTAGCGATATTGAAGAAAAGCAGTACTTGTGGTTTTTTTAACCATGCTATTAAAAATTTCTTTCTGATCTAGCTTTCGCTAGTGCCAATTTTATGCAATTCGTGATACGTTTTTGATGATTTTAATATATTTTTGGTTGAAATTTGACATGTCCACTGGCAATTGGCAAAAGAGCCTGTTGCATTTTTAAGCAGTTAAGATAAATTTCAGTAGATCATTTCCAGCTATTTCTCGCTGATTTTGTAAGAAACCAAACAAAAACGCTCTTATTCTTGTTTTGGAATAATAAACGTCCAATTTACACTGACATCCAATTATTGAACCCTCTACATCCGCAATTACAGGAAAGAACATACCAGGTGTAATATTACTTGATCAATCATGCAATATTATGCAAATTTTATTGGTGATAGATAACATAGCATGAAAAAAGCTACCCTGTACGGCAGAGCTGGGCAAGTCCGCAAGTTAGTCCGCAAGTCCGCAAATCCGCAATTGCGGACTAACGAAAAAAGTTGCGGACTTGCGGACTTTGGCAGTTTAAATTGCGGACTTGCAGTTGCGGACTATTTTTAATTTTAGTCCGCAATTCCGCAAGTTTTATACAAATATTGAAATTTCTTACTATTTTCGTAAAATATTCATGTTTTACCCAGTCAAACATGAGAAATCAATTTAATTTTTTCGAGTTCAAGTTCGGCAAAAATATCAAGTTTTTCGAGTTCAGGCTGACATAAATACTAAGTCTGCTTTTTGACTTAATCGCTTTTTTTTTGTTGGCATGCTGTTTGGTAACGTGAGAAACGAATACATGCCGCGTTTTCATCTTTTGTGCAAATAGTTGGTTGATTTTTTAGAACATTTTAGAACCCCCTTTTGTGCTTGTTTTAAGAATCGTCTAGAACTGTCTTTTTGGTAATTTTAACTGTATTGTCTTTAGACCTTTAATCTCATAATCTTTAAGTCTGCAACTAACTAGTGCTCAAATTAGATAGTCTTCGACAGTACGAGTGATATGGTGTTTCAAATTTTCCTAGTTTAGTGTATCAAGTTAGCTATGTAGTAAGTTGGTTGCTGATGGTTCTATTTTTATAGTGCGACCTCAAAGCAGTTTTTTAATAGCATAGTCTAGTAAAGTCTAGCACAGTGTTTGTATAATCAATAGCGTAAATTTTGGTCTAGTTAATTTTAGTTAATTGATATTGATTTGGCTAGCTGATAACTGACTTCTTGTTTTGCCGTGCTCCTTTGGATGAATCAAATTTTTGGTGTTCTGTGAGGAATAGCATTGTTATATTTATATCCAAAGTGTGGTATGACTGCAGAAATATGAAGGATACGGCGCTCGGCGAGACAGGCTGTTACAAAAGGTTCTAACCTGATTCAAATTGGAGTCAACACTGTTTTCTCGAGTTCGGCAAAACAACCGACTTTTTTTGGGTTTAAGATCGAATTTGCAGCCCTGGTTCAAAATATGGCTATGTTGTTTTTTACCGTGAGTTCACAAAATTAGCCACTGGGTATTATTTTTTGTACTGGTAGCCAGTGCCGTCGCTACGGTGGGGCCAGGGGCGCCGTCCCCCCTAACGACTGCTTGTGCTCCCCATTTTTGATTCATTCAGAATGCTTTTTTGGAGCATCGCGTAACGACAAGACAACAGGCAATAATGGAAAAAGGAATAATAATTTTCAAACATGATTCTCGTTTGAAATTTTCTCGATTGCTTGCAAAATTGCTGGCCACCAACTGCTGTACATAAATGTGACCCAATAATCCGTCTTATTAACACGCCTTACGGATGTGTCGCGGAATAGGAATGTATGCTTACAGAAGCGTTACCGGTATTTTGTTAGTGATTATGACCCGAAACAATACGTGAAAACATTTATTTAAAAGACCAGCTGTTTTTTTTAGAGCACACTCAAGATTTATTTTAGTTCGCAGTCAGTGGCACAATTAGGGGGAAGGGGTTAAGGGGTCATCATCCCCTATAACCAAGTCATTTAGAAAATATAACCAAAAAAAGAATAAGCGTTTAAACGTGTTTTGGACTTGACCTAATGTACATGGGGGCTCAAGAGGCTTGACAATTTAAATCGTTCAATGACTTCTGAATTTTAGAAATTTACTGTAATTATTGAAATAGTTTTAAAACGTGCGAAATCTGATTCAAATGGCGTTAAAATCGCTATTTTTGCCACAAAATCGCAAAAATCACCCAGCAGCTAAGCCCTCTCTGTAACACGCTTGAGTAGCAACGGTTTGTTCAGCACGGGACCTAAATTAGACAATTTTCGTGCAAAACACATTTACTTTTGATTCAAGTCCCCTCTCTCTTAACAAACCCTGGTTGCGCTTCTGGTCGCATTCACTCCTGTAGACATAATTTTCAAGCGATTATACCGGCCGCATGCGAAACGAGCTAATAAACGCTGCAGGGCTTATAGGTATCTTTTTTCAAAAATGAATACAAAATTGTAGCTTTAAAATATCAGTTTTTATGTGCAAAAGTTCAGTCCATTTTATAGTGCCCCCCCCCCAATTTTCGCCTAGAGCCCTCTCACTTCGTTTGGTCTGGCGACGGCACTGCTGGTAGCGTGTGCTTATCTCATTCCTAGAGTATTTATTGAAACTATGGACTAAAAATTTAGTAATACGATTAGAGATATGAATTTTTTTTTGCCTTCTACTGCCTTTGCCTTTTCCTGCCTCGAAAAAAAATTGTTTTCTTAGAATGTATTGTTGCAAGTGGAAATGCGGATTGTGCTTTGCTATTTGATGGCTTCTCACTGTAATCCAATGGCTTTTAAACTCCAAATCCCTAGCTTCATTGCCACATTTTTGAGGGTTCGTCGGTGGGTTGTACATTATGCTTTCACGCAGTTTAGGCTTCTACTGTATAAGCAGAAGCGCAACTAGGAGGGCTGGGGGCTAAAAACCCTTAGCCAAGTCACTTAAAAACTTTAACCAAAATTACAAGCGTTTGAATCTATTTTGAGTTGGACCTGAAAGAAAGAGGGGCTGGGCTATTCTTAAGTTTGCCATCCGAAAAAGCAGCTCAATAACAAGTCATGCTGCGGTACATTTACTACAATCAACGATTGTGAGTAATTTCTTTTATTGCGTGGAATGTATTCACCATACGTTCGCTATACTCCCCACATGTCACTACTTTTGACTTATTTTTGCCAATCAACTCTGAGCAGTTCACTTCGGGACGTGGTTGATTGCAAAGCTCTTTCACTCGGTTCATAAAAAGTTGCGGACTTCAAATATTACGAAGTTGCGGACTTGCGGTTGCGGACTTCAAGAATTAGGAAGTTGCGGACTTGCGGTTGCGGACTTCAAGAATTAGGAAGTTGCGGACTTGCGGTTGCGGATTCAAGAATCCTGAAAAGTCGTTGCGGACTTGCGGTTGCGGACTAAGCTTTTAAACGTCCAATTGCGGACTTGCGGTTGCGGATTAAAAAAATTGAAATTCGGTTGCGGATTTGCGGACTGCGGACTAAAAAAAAAACTTGTGGTGCCCAGCACTGCTGTACGGAGTGTACGCTAAAGAGTTCCACATAAGCAAAGTCAGTTTGACGTTTTCCATTTTACTTATTTCATTTCATTGCTGGTCGAAAATAAAAGTCATAGTCTGAGCATGCAATTTGCGGCAGAACTCAATAACTATTTATCACTATAGCTGCAGCTTTTTGATTTTGTGAACGTGCTCGTATCATTTTGGCAAACGAGAAATAACAAGGAATTGACAAAGCGCGTAATATTACTATCGCCGCGGCAAATTTCAAAGAAATTCCTTAACAGCTGCGTAAACGCTTTTACAGCGAAAAAAATACATGTCATAACTTCGGCAATTTCTTTGCGGAAAAAACAAACGCTTCCGTCCGGCAAAAACTTCTTCAAGAAAATAGCGTCTAGATGGGATAGCTCTCCAAAATCGTTAATGCAAACAAATTGTACAGAAAACTTGATCGTGCGATCCCGGCCTAAAGTAAGAAATCTTAAAATTTTGCATGCTGCTCTTCTTCTTTAACTCTATGGGATTACATAATAATCGAAGGGGATAAATGATACGATTGGCGTCTTTATTTTTGAAAGTTATTTTTATCAGAATGGTGGAATGAACTATATCAATGTCATAGAAGCTTAGTTTCTTTACAATTTCGACGAATTTCTTCGAGAAAACCTAGCCGTAAGTAAAACTAAACTTACTTGCAGTCGCCTTATTTTTCTCCATTTTTGTTTTATGAGGGGAAGGGCAAAAGAAGCTCCCAAAAAGACTTGGCTCAGTTGTGAACTGCATTTTAAATATGTTGCTCTTCCTTAGTTTTTTTTTTTTTTATTCACACAAAAGAATTAAAAAAACAAAATGCTTTGCTATAACTTTGGAAGGCGTATACAATCTTGTTTTATATACAACTACTATCTAAGAACCAGTAAATTATGGGTTGAGGATTTTTAGCCTTATTTATTCGTAATTTGTTCTTGACTTCTTTAGAAGAGATTAAAGTAACAAATTCATTCTTTCTTGGGCTAAAAGTTGTCTTTTAATGTAGCTCGTAACTACAGTAAGACAAAATTAGTGATAGCATTAGGGAAAAAGCCGAGAAAACTTTGCTGATTACTTACAAATGCGCTTTTATAATCTGTATTCTTATTTATTTTTCTTTCTGAGGCTTGCATTGTTCTTAATTTGTTTTGAAATTCTAAGCAAAAATTAGCCTCGTTTTCTTTTAAAATTGTTCACATAAAAAAAGTGTAGCTCTATTTGAGAATGGAATATGAGTGTGGTTTGAAGCAGCAGAAAAACTTGCTCTTGACAACCTCTCCAATTATTTTTAGTTAATAGAGCGTCTGTAACAGATGTGGTAGACTTGGGTTTGATTACCGGTCGGGTCAAACCAAAAACTAAAAAATTGGTAATCACAGCTTTCTTGCTCTACGTTCAGCATTAAAAGGGACACTGTGAAATCTCCTCTGTGTGCGGTAGACTGGTGGGCAGGTGGCAGCTTGACTCGAGAAGACCGAAAAGTTCCTTCGCTGTCTCCTGGCTTATGCAACTTGGTGAATAAAATGTAATTACAATTTTATAATTCTTAGTACAAAGCAAAACTGATAAGCAAACGGTTTCCTCTGAATAAAAACTTTTTATTTTTGAAGGGTGAAATACAGTGTGTATTTTGCTACTGCCGGTGGATATAAACACGTTAAATTATGTATTACAGACGGTGTTACATATCCACGCCGTTTTGAAACAGTACAAAGTGTTCCTAAACGTCACAATGTTCGTGTGGTTAGATCCTCAACTCCCTCAACTCACTCTGATGGGAGTTCAAACAACCAGACTGAAGATGTTTTTGTTGTAGTGTTTTTTTTTATGTTAAGCATATTTTTCTGTTTATTATTTTTTGCTTTACTACAAAAATTAGGTTTGATTAAACATTAGTTTGCATAAGCAGTGAACAAATGAACAATATACACTTTTGTGGAGAAATATTGACACTGTCAAACTATGATTCCAAATTTGCCTTTAGCGTGTTGTGTAACAATAACTTGTTCATAAAAGTTTGTTGTAGCAAAGTTTTGCTAACGCAGTTATGTTATTGCGATTGTTTTGGCTATTATTAATTTTTTAGCGGAACCTTGACCCATGTTATCATGATTTTTATTTCTTATAATTGTGCTTTTTTTTTTACACTTAATGGATGCAATGTGCTCCAAGAGATCGCTATTGTATTTTTCTTTAAATTTTTTTAATCTGTCCTAAGTCACTGGAGGATTTATTTGGTTCTCCGGTATATATTTGCGTGGGCTATACAAAAAAAACTTTAGACTTCGATTCTTACCATATAACTGAACTAAATTTGTGTACTTTGGTATGAAGAAAATCTGAAGTTTGCTTAGAGGTACTGGTTAATGAACTTCAAGTTTAGATGGTTGGTCAAAGTCCAAATAGCCCAGTAATGAGTGAACAGCTAAATTTCTGTCACCCTTTGTTTACAGTACTTTGGAATAAACATTGAACAGTTCCACTTGTTTTTATCATTTATGGCATACTATTTAATATTTACTGAAATGCAATTTGTTTTAACAGCATGTTTTTTTCAGCGTTTTTCTCCCAATTACTTTTGGTTTTGAAAAAAAAATTGAGCTCATTGCTGTGCTATCATTTTTATTATTGTTTTTATCTGGTTCTTAAAGTTGAGAAAGATTCAGTTTTATTCCAATTCTTCAAGACTGCTGTGCTGGCGATGGAACAAGTTATTTTTAGCAAATGTATACAGCGAAAGGAAGCAACGGGGCCCGTCAGCAATTTAGAAAAAAATGCAAGTTTGTCATGCTAGACCCTGTGCGTAAAACTGTGCGCGTACGAGGGTATCTTTAGTTTTTTTCAAACAGAAATTCTGTCCGTCCTGCGGAAATAAAACTAAGGATATGCGCTCGTATGCTTACATTTTATGCTTATGTGTGGATGGGGCCTAACGCATGTAACACTTTTTTAAAACAGCAGTCATAGCTTTGCTGACAGCCGCTTCATTCCGGCAAAATAAAGCATGATATTTTTAATTAATAAATCAATATGAAATTAGTAAAATGAAACAATCGCCTGCAAATCTTGCTTAATTGTTATTTATCTCATTTTCAAACTTCGAATTAATAATCTCTTATGCAAAATTTCTCCAAAAACTGTTGGGGTTTAAACTGCGCTACTGGTTGATCGGTAAAGCGTTCGTTTCTGAAATGGAAGGTCTGAGGTTCAAATCTCTGTCTGGTCAAATCAAACACATTATTGGTGACGACGGTTCGCCTTCGCTGCCGTGTTTTAGCGAAAGGGTTTGCCCTGGATCAAGGACGCGGAGAGGAGCTCCGTCAACGCGTTAAACATTTCATCGTAATGCAGCTAGTATAATGAAAGATCTGATTTGTTTTTCGCTTGATTTGAAGCGTTATTTGAATTATAAGTATTAATAAAATGCTCAAAAGTGGCAGCTTTTACAAATCTTTATGAGTAGGCTTACGTGATTTTGTTTTTAACTGTTTTATATGCTGGTGAAAATTTATTGCTCTGTGAACTTGCAGGCGTATTGTATGAGTAATAGGTTTGTAGTTGATGTAAATTGAAAACTCGGCAATAAAAAAGTGAGTATTATGAAAGAATTGATTTGACAATAAAAAAAAACAAAACTGTAGTACACCAAAACAAGCACACTAAAATTACAAACGTGGATCGACGTATTGAGGCAGTTGTTTTAACACTAAATTTTTGCGATGAAGATAGTTTTATACAGTATACTTACACATAGCCAATGTCAGTCATAACTCATAAGTTATAGTAATTTGTTGCTTTTCTCCTTTGTCTTAGAAATTAAATTAGAACAAAAAGGCTTGTGGTGGAGGAGCCAATATTAAATATTATAAGTTATTTTTTGTGTAGTTGTCAGCGGTATCCGGTTATTGGCACATATCTCTCCATGTTATGGGTGGTATTGGATAATGAACAGATACCGCAAAACAAATAGAATTTAAATCATGTGTCTTTGTTCTCGCTTTGCTTTGTTTCACGCTGCATGTATGCCGCTGATTTGCCTTATCATGATTATTATTCTTCTACTGTGTTTGTTGAGCATAATAAAAAATACTGAGACCCAAGCGTACGAACTCACTTCATTGGTACTCCGTGTGAGTCTAGACGCAAAACAAAAGCTTTAAATAAAGCTTATTGGGTTTTTAGAAAAAAAAAGTTTTAAGTGCAGCCATTAACCCTATTTGTACCGGGGGGGGGGCAAATTTGCCCCCCTTCTTAGTTATTTTATTATTGCTCCTAAACTAAAAAAAAGTTTTGCTTTGATGCATCCTGACTTTGAATCAAATTTAATAACACACATTTTCAGAAACTGTGGGGTCAGTGGGACAACCGAAAGTGACGTCATTTTTGCTTTTGTTAGAGGCACCCAACGAATTTTATGCAATTTTGAGCACAATGCATGCTTATCAGTGCGCTTATTCTATTCATTGTACTGCGTATTCATTATTAATGCTAATCTTTAGTTGGAACAAAATGTTTTATTTACAGATAAATTCATTACATCATCATTACGTCATTGATGACGCCATAATTCAAAAACATTGCTTTTTCTGCTGTTTCTCGAAATAAATTGCATTTGCTTAAAAAAATATTCACTTTCATCAGCTGTTGAATGATATAATGAAAATTTTACTGCAGTATTCCAAAATTTTTTGAATTATGCAATATTTCAATTACAAAAAATTACAAATAATAATAAACACAATGTATTAAAGGCGACATCAACATGCATGATGACGTCATCATGTATGTGACGTCATCATCTGCGGTGGATTTATCAGAGATGACTTTAAATTAACAAAATTCCTATCTGAAAATAATATTTCGCAACATTTAGACAAATTTGCATGCTGTTATAAGGATTTACTGGTTTTGATGACGTCATCATTGTTTCCGTGACGTCAGAATCTCAAAATTTATATTTTTAAAAATTTTACAAAAAATAGCTGCAACTTACAAAAAATCTTACTTCTATCACTTACCAATCGGTTTTTAGATAGGGGGGAAATTTGCTCCCTCCCCCCCGGGACAAATAGGGTGTAAAAATAGCTCGGTATATATAGGGTTAAGCTGATAACTGCTCAAGAAAACATCAAAAGTCTTCGAAATTCATTCGAAAAAGAAGCAATTCTTTGAGGAGAAATTGGGGTCTGCTCAAAAGTAGTGTTCAGGAACTGATCGAGAACGTAATACGAAAAGTGTTGGGGAACTCTACGAGCAGTGTTCGAGACGAGTTTGGAGAATTATTCGAGATCAGAACGAGAAGTGTTAGAGAACTATTTGACAAATGCCAGGACATTTTTCGACAAAAGCGGTATATAAAAAAAAGTTCCAGAGTATTTGAAAAAGAAACAAACGAGTGCGATGTAGAAAGGCGAATTTCATCGGAAAAGACGGTACTATATTATTGATTCATTTTTCTATACGTATCCTTTTCCAGATAACTTTAAAAACCAACCTTACCTAAAAACATTTTACATCGTTCAAATTGTCATTCATTGACTTAATCATTTTTGCATATTTACGTGTAAATTTTGTACTTTTTAAACTCATTCACCAGGTAATGCGCAAATTACCAAAATATCTTACAATTTGAGAAAACATACCACCAAAGGTGAAATCTTCCAGGACGTCCTTGGCCTCAAGGACACATTTTGAAGTCCTTGGCCTCGAAGCTTCAAGTCCTTGACCTTGGCCTCGAAGCCTACAAGTCCTCGAAAATGCCCCTCCCTCGGTCGAGAACAGCACTATTTTTTGATTTGTTAAAAATGGGCTAAGTTCATGACCTTTTTTTGCTTCGCCTGAAATTTCGCGCAGAATTTACGATTTTTTGCGCGAAGATCTTTTTTTTTTTGAGAATACTTGCGCGTTGTGTCCTTGGTCCTTGGCCTTGGTCTCGAGCATTGCTGTCCTTGGCTTCGAGAGAGTCTGTCCTCGAAAAGTCAGTGCTTGTGCTTATCCTCGCATTTTTTTTGTGTTCTGGCCTTGGCCTCAAGCCTTGTGTCCTCGACTCTACCTCTGCTTACCACCAAAAAAAAACTTTCAAATTCAAAACCCATAACCACCTCAACTCCAGGCTCCTCTAACGTACAAAACACAGTAATCCCTCATCAAACTCCCACTTTTAATCACCCACTGACACCTCGCAAAACATCCAGGTTTTGCCCCATATTTCAACATCTTCATCGGTGTATCCACCCAATCTTCCCACTACTACCTTTTCTCTAGCACACCCCGATCCCGCTGTAGCACTCACAAGTTGTCCATAAAACTTACGCACCACCGTTTCGACTGTAGATATAATTTGTTAGCCTTAGAAAACGAATGTTTGCGACATCTTTCCGTTGAATCTTATGTACTGAATACTTCAATTTGAAGCGAATTCATTACTTTCTTAAGTCGCTCCCCACTCAATTCCATCATTACCAGTGCCGAACAAAATTTTTCAAGAGTTGAAACTTAAGCACGAAACGTGCTTTTACCAAAAACCTCTACCCAAGTAAATTAGGAACTAACATTTCCCAACACTCACTATGCTTTTAGAAAACTTCCCCAGTCAAACCTCCTCTTGCTTAACCTGCAAACCACACCTTTTATTCACTCAGCCAATATTTTTCTTCCAATGCGCATATTAGCGTCAAACTTGATAAAAATAAGTGAAGATTCGAAGCTGTCATTGACCTACCAACAGTGTCCCAGCAAAAGCAGAAAAAGTCATTGATTTGCTTTGTGTCTCAAAGTACTATTTCATTGATATATGTTCATTTGTTCGATAATTAATTTTCTTAAATGTTTCCCCACGTTGTTCGCTGTTGGCGCTCTGCCCCATTTTTCGTTTCGCAGACTGATGTGTACGCTGGACAGCCTCGGGAGGCTTTGTCATCCATCAATCCAGCATTCTGGGGGAGAAGGTATGTGGTGGCGGAGCAAATATTTAGTATATTTCCTTGTGTATTATTGTGTGCGGTATCCAGTTGTTGTCACGTATCAGATATCGTTATGGATGGTATTGCATAATGCACGGATATCGCGAGACAAAAAGAATTTAAACAATGCGTCTTTGTTCTCGCTTTGCTTTGTTTCATTCGCTGCGTGTATGCCGCCGCTTTGCTTTATTATGATTATTATTACATTTGTTGTACATAATAAAAGAATAATGAGACTCAAGCGTACGAATTCACTTCAGGTTGTTATAACGTGTCAGAAAGCGTCATCAGCAATTATCGCGGTAGCAAGATAACATTACAAAGTCGTTCAAGTTAAAACAATTAATATTATGTCAGATTAATTTATGCGTCTTTTTTTCTACGTTGGCGCTATATAATTTGGACGAATTTGCACTTGTTTAAGAGTTGTCTAATTTCCAAGTTTTCTAGTTGACGTTTCCAAGTAAATGTACTTTTTGTTTGCAACAGCGTGACCAGGATGCGAATTGAACCAACTCCATACAATCACAATCGCCGTAAAAACGATGCCGTTACCCTCTCGGCCACGCTGCAGACAATTTACAACGTTTAACTTTTTCAGAATAGGTGTTTTTTTTGTTTTTTTTCTTCAGAAAATAAAACAGAAAACGCAACTCGTTGAGAATGGCAGTTACACGAATCGTAGTGGAAGACATACTGATACTGTATTCTGGCTGGAACGCTTCTCGTAGTAGAAGACTCGTCGCGCAGTGTAAAGGCGAGTAATCCAGAATAAAGTTTACTAAGAACTTAATAACCTGATCGTATTTATTTTCCTTTAGCGCTCAGTTTCGTACCTAAAATATCCACTGTAATTACCATGAGAAAACTATTTTCAGCAGTCAAGTTATTTTGATTTTCAGTCAAGTTGATATGCCCTCTGAAAAACAAAAAATGAAAATATCACAAGTGACATTAAAAACCAGAATGACTTTGATAATATGGCACACGCAAACTGGCAAATGTCATTGTTAAATGATTAACGTAAAACAAATATTAATTGAATTGATGGTGCTAGCTAAATATGCATAAATGTTTCAAGTTAAGCGAGTTGCATGGTATTTTTAATAGAAACAAGCCCCTATAAAGAAAACATGCTTGTAGCAAACTGACATTAGTTGCGCAAAATTGTTGTGATTAAGTTCAAGATGGCGCGACGTATCTGAGAGCGATTTCGCGTTTCTCCTGTTGATATTAAATTTACTCAAGAGACAATTGCAATGTCTTTTCAAGATGAAGATCTACCCGATCTGAACTCAACTTGCGAGAAAATGATGGCAAAAAGAGAGTTATATGCTTACTCAATTCGAATGATACGAGTAGATGAAAAATTATTTAGGGCTAACGTCCTGTGCACTTTTTTTTTTTTTCTAAGAACAATCTTATAACACCAGGCTCATTTTTGCTCAAAATTTACGAACAAGTTAAGAACAATGCTAGGCTCCATATTTGTAAGTAGTGAGCAGACTTTTCCTGGCTTTTTTTTATTCCGTTGTTGATTTGTGTAAAAGTTATCATGAGCTACAGCAAAGGGCAACTTCTAATCAAGTAAAAATTAATTTGTGTCTCATTATTCTCTAGCAAAGTTAAAAACAAATGAAGCTAAAACGTGTGAAAATTTAAGAACAAACAATCTCTTAACTCAAAATTTACTCGTTCTTACATTATACAAGGTAAGTAATTGGCCAATGTTTTGAGCAAAAAAATTAATCCTAGGAGCAGAGCACAACCAGGAGGGCTGAGGGGGCGTCAATCCCTTCCCCCCCTTAGCCTAGTCACCTAGAAAATTTAACCCACAATACAAGCGTTTTAAAGTGTTTTGGACTTCACCTGCATAGAGGCGGAATGAAGAGGCTGAGTAATTTAATTCTTGCAAATGACTATCGATTTTTGCAATTTAGTTTCTTCAAATGGCTTTAAAAACAAGCGAATGGCGTAAAAATGGCTCTTTTTTTCAAAAAATCTCAACAATCGCCAGCGCTAAAAAGTACGTTCAGTTGTGCACATTTCCTTGTAGATATAAAAACATATTTGCAAGCCAGAAGCGGCGAAGACAAAATCAATACAAAATTTAGGTGTTATAAGTATTAAAATCATGTGGAATAAAAATTACGTAGAATCAAAATGGGTAAAAGTAAATATTTCAATCGATAGGAAATAATTAGCAAGAGAATATTTTATTGGAAAGACCTCACAAATATGTGAAAAATAGCCTATGAGGTTGTTTAAAATTAATTTCCTCATCTTACATATTAAATTCAATTAATGTTTTACAAATTAGTTCAACGGTGCAGAAAAAAAACTAAACCGTCAATTCGAAGATTGCATGCTTTTTTTTGTAACAACCATTAAATTTTAAGGTGAGCCTGGCTGTTCTTAAATTTTTACTACATATCAGCTTCATTTGTTCTTAACTTTGTTGAAGAATACTGTAATCTTACCCAAATTATTTTTGTTAAGTTAAAAGTTGTATTTTGTTTTTGTTACAGCTCATGATCACTGTAAGACAATTCAACAACGACAATACAAAAAAGGCGTGAAAACTCACTTGATTACATGCAAATACTTTGTACTAGCCCTTGTTCTTAAATATTTTTTTCATGCTGACCCTGCTGGCATTGCTCTTAATTTGTTCTTAAATTTTGAGCAAAAATGAGCATCGTATTCTTAAATTTTTGAGCAATACCAAAGACAATACAGAAAAGGCATAAAAAACTCTTCTGATTGCTTACAAAGTACATTGTGCTAACCAGTGTCCTTAATTATCTTTTCATGCTGAGCCTGGCATTGTTCTTAATTTGTTCTTAATTTTTGAGGAAAATGAGCTTCGTGTTAAAAAATTGTTTCAAAAAAAGGAGTACTGTATTTCAAACTTGGTTGATATCTTTATGTTGATTATGGGACAATGTTATCCTCGAATTCCTACGATTGTATAATTCCATTTTTAGCCTTGACAATCTTCGCCTTTACGTATTTCGTGTTATGAATATTCTTGGTATGCTTGATGACATTATAGTGGAATTGTGGGACCCAATTGACTTGCGAGTCCGTGGTGATCAACGAATAGTAAATGGATGTCACGTGAAAGTGAGAAGTCGGCCAGATAATTGTACTGAACGGTGGATTCGGGTTAGGACATATCGTCATTGTGATTGCGATCAAGATCGATGGAGAAGGTTACCAGGTAAATAAGACCAACCAGCATCTTAATACATTCACTTTAGTTCATCACGGCTTTGGTGTACATCTAGTATTATATGGACCTACGTTGACTTTCCATTTTTTTTTAAAGAAAGGGAAAACAATTGCGCTCTACAATAGTAAAAACATTGAAAAGTTGCCAGCAGTTCGTTCCTGAGTTCATGTATCCTCAAACTAAAGAGTATAGGCCTGTTGAATGTTTTTTGTTTTGTTGTGTAATGTTTCAGGTTTTCTGCTGTTTTGAAATTCCAAGCTTGCAACTTCTGTTGCGATTCGATAAGGCTAACTCATCACTCAGAAGATTTGTAAAGTATAGTTTTGCAATGACTCGGATCGCATTAGCATGATTCAGATCCATCTCACACCTTGTTCAAAGTTTGCCTTCTTGCATAGGGCACTCATTAGGACTTTATAAAGGCTCGGTGTTGTTCGACAAGCAGCAACTTTACATGGAAAGAAGTCAAGGAGTATTCTAATAAACATCAATCTGAAAGCTGAGAAAATGTTTAACTTCTCCGCGAATGCGGATTCGTTTAAAGGATAGCGCCTCGTTGCTTTCTCGTAATCGGAAGATTTACTTCTACCCAATCAATTAATTTCAGGAAAATTTATCTCGGTCACCAGAACCAAAGACTAAGAAACCGGAAAATATGAAAAGATTTCGAAATTCGCTGTAGATGATGGGCTTTGACTTTTTATTCCATTATTGGTTTTGTTTTTTTACATTAGAATGGTGGAATGAACAATATGGTTGTCACACAAGCTTTGTTCCAATGATAATTCATCTAAACTTAATAAGCAGAAGAGCGCAGCAGCAGCAGTCAGAAAGTTTGCGTAAGTGAAATCAAAGTTTCCAGTATTGTAAACTTTTGTATTTCTTTTTCACTCTTTTGGTTCTAGTATGGCACAACAGTTCATTTTTGTTATACAGCAGTCTTACTCAACACAAGATTCGACAAAAATAAAACTTTTGCTTTCGGGAAACCATAAAGAGTCTATAGACAGACCGGTACCGTCGCTACGGGGAGGCCTTGCCCCCCAAAAGACTGCTAGGGCTCCCCTCCCTATTTTGGTTTACTCAAAAAGTTTTTTTTAGTACATCACGTTACGACAAGCCAACAGACAATGATGCAATAAGGGATAATGACGTTCAATTTAAACTCTAAAACATAATTCTCGTTTCACAATTTTTCTTGACCAGAAGACCAGCTGTTTTTGCTTTATTTAGGTCGCAGTTATTGCAGCAGATAAATTTTTGAAGAGCGTTACTTCGCGTTGTGTAAACGCACCTTAATCGAGTAGCCTACAGCACAGAAAATAAGGTGTAAAAAACTAACAAGTTATGTGCTCAATTTCAAATCAAATGCTATATTATCCCAAAATAAAGAGTTTATATAAAGGTCTTTAAATCGCGAGGTTACGAAGTTTTTTCTTTTTTGTTTGCAAAACAATTACAACGATGAAAAAGAATACAACAACACAACGATACAGGTTTTAGAACACACAAAAAATTTCATAAACCTAACAAGGCTTTTAAATAAAGCGTGGTCGTTGCTACCAGGTTAACTACAAAACTATAGTTGGATCAACTTCCAATTACTGTAGACTCTGAGTGCCCATGCCTTTTGAGGAACAGGCCTCAATGACTTCGAGCTTGCCGCACAGTCAGCGCCGGCCTATACTAAAAAATGGTATCTAAGTAAGATTTGATGCAAAAACTAGATGAAATTTACGTAAAGACCAAAAAAAGGTCTTCAACGTAATTCGACATTATTTTTGCAATAATTTTAGGTGATCACCGAATGAAACATAAGAAAATTTTTTTGGTTTCTTGCAAAATTTCATTGTTTTGCAAGTTCAACTCGAAACCACTCGCTGCCAGCAAAATGCTCTTATGCACAATGCAGCCGTAAAACAGTGTTTGTGCAACCCTACTGCAAACCTCATTGTTATAAAATAAAGAGTGACCAGCAACTAGCCAAGCCTTTTCAAGAGAGGCATGCGAATAGGCTCTTTAGTAGTTACAGCCCTTATTAATATTTATTTAGTGCATAGTCACGACATTTAATTGGCTGCGATTCAGTATTGATGAGGAGTTTAATAATGGATGGTTTTGTGTACCGCAAAAGTTTGAGCTTGGTGGAAACTTATCACAGGTTTAAATGTCGCAAGTGGGACACTACCGTTTAAGTTTTATCGGCCATATGAGTGCAATATCTCATTTTTGGTTAAATTTTTATTGCTGCAAAAATAAACAAAAAAATACTGTCAAAATCTCTTTCGCTGGGAATTAATCAGAGGTAATCTGCGAAGGCGTAAAACTATAGAGAAGTACCAATAGTGGAACTGGGTCTGGTTTGCAGAGACAGAACTTACGTTTTTTTTGTTGTAAAGGTAGAAATTATTTAGTAAAGGCAAAAATTTATTAGTCACCTGTGTGGCTGAAAGGGTAAAGGCGTTATTTATACGGTGATATTATTATAGCATGGTTTTGGCATCCTGGTCACGGTTTTGCGTTTTCGGATAAGGCGCTTTACGATGATTGTCTCTGCTTGGGGACTTTAAAAAAAGCGGCAAATGCAATGGACGAGAATTCAAAGAAATCTACAGAAAAATTAAATCACTGCTGGAGACACCTAAGCAGGTGCGGATTTCTCTAAACACGCACCATTGCTGCAATGAATAGTGTGCAGATCATGAGATCATTGAATAGTTAGCGTCTGACGATGTCTGGTAATAGTGGGAAAAAAACGTGCATCTTCCGCAATATCAACAAAACCGTGAGGTTTATCTTTTTTACAAAAAATATTGGCTGATTGCGCCATGAAACACGTTAGGCTACTGTACAAGTGTGTAATGTATTTTACTATTGCTGGTTGATTAAACACGCATGTTTTTCTTTTTCACAGATGATGCTAAACTGCGTCTAGAAGGAGCAGTAAGATATGTTCCTGAATGTCGCGATTTAAGTGCAAGTAAATTCACCACTTCAACAACCTACTCTGGTGGAAGTTCTAATCAACATGCTGATCTGACGAATTTCCAAAATTTGATATCTCACTCTAAAAGTTTTTGCAGAATGTTACATTACTTAATGAGCTTTTTAATCATAGCTTGCTTTTTTTTATTTAGTTTGTATCAATGCCAAGTCACATCGACAAAAACTTAAATGTAAGCCCCCTCAATTCCCCCAAAAAATAAAAATGATTGCTTTCCGACAAAAAAGTATTTTGGTTGTCGTAAAATATGTCTAAAATTGAGATGAACAGTAGACCATAAAAAGGCTTTCTGATCTAAAGCCAAAATTTCTCCGAAATGTTTTTATTTTTCTTGACAAAAATAAATAAAAAAATAATAAAACTTTGCGTGGACTTTCAAAAAGTAAGACAAATTTGGATCCCAAACAATCCCCAACATTTCTAATAACACTACATTCATAAAAAACTCACAAAAATGTCAAGTTGTTTTTTTTCAGGCTCTGGTTCGGGCTGAAAATTGACAAAATATGGGGCTTAATAAGGCTTGACAGACGTATACTTGTTTGTGTTTTAACTTTTAACCTTTTACGTGCTACAAAAGCGTAATTAAAGTAACTTTGCAACCCTTGAATGACAACTTCGTTTAAGTATTATGCGATATGATTACAGAATTATCATTATTACTGCGTCACAACTGAGCAGCTGTAACTACTTTTGTTTTATTGAGCAGCTGTAAGTACCGCATATATACTCGTTTTACCGCCCGATCTTCATTAAGGGCCCGTTTGAATAGCCACCCATGTAAACAGAACATAAAATTAAATAAGGGCCCGTGCTTGAATACCCGCCCGATGTAAAAGCTGATTTTTCAGTGGTAGAGAACAACAGAAAATAAAAAGCAGCTAAGAAGCGCTTGTGTCACAACGCTGTTCACTATGGGTTCATATATGAGGGAATTACTTTTAAGACGTGAATAATTTGCGTTTGACATAAATAAATTGACATGGAAAAAGGATAAATGTCGTTAAACATTTGTCTTCAACAATAATTTTTGTGCATAATTTTATTTTGAAAATAGCAAGCGCCCGTGCTTGATTAAGGGCCCGGTAGTGAGTTGAAGTCCAAATCATGCCGAAAAAACCCAGAAGTTAAGTTAGATTTGAAAAATTTAGCAATGTTGCCAAATTATTTTGATTATGTTTTTGTGCACCTAAGACAAAAAGTACGTCTCAGGACCGAATTAAGCCCGAAATTTTTGTCAACTTTAGGTCCGAACCCGACCCGAAAAGCCCGGTCCAACTTACAACTCTGGGCTGACAAAACAGCCCGAACCCGAAAAGTGATTTAAAGTCAAAACCAATCCCGAAAAAGCCAAAAATTAAGTTGGATCTAAAAAAGGATACGGTTATGGCTCGTATATGATTAAAATATTGAAATAAAACTATTCATTGCTGATTAATCGTGACGCAATGTAAACAGTAAATAGTGTAACAATGATTGCAAGATGCTGAAACGATGTCGTCATTCTGTGCAATATAGTTATTTTTATTTAATTGTGATGTTTTGACGTTTTGATATTAAAAATAAAAGTTATTTTAATTACGCTTTCATAGCAACAAAAAAACGAAAACACAAGGCAATGAATATATCAACCCCGAATAAAGCCCGACATTTTGTCAATCTTAAGGCCGAATCCTACCCGAAAAGCGCGGCCGGGCTTACAACTATAAGTTAAACGCATAAGGAAAAGTAATGTTTATAAAAGTTTTGAAATACGTGTCTTCAAGTACAGAGTCGCCAAGAGGAGGGGCTGGGGAGTACAATGACCGCGGGGTTTATGGACTTTATGGGGCCCATGAGGGGGCCCTCGGGCTTCAAGGGGGGCTTTTTGGAGATAATTTTTTTGGAAATTTTGGAGATTACCTAAATTCGACCGGAAAAACCATTAGAATTTCGGTGAAGACTTTTTTTTTGGGGGGGGATCACATCATATTTCGGACCAAACTGCAGAATTTTCTCCGTCTGTTTTGGACTTCACAAAACCGGAAATCCGTCATATTTGAGCTGGCCCAGGGCCCACGTTCGGCTCTCGGCGCCCCTGCTTCAGTCGCTCGCCAGTAACGCCCGTCAAATCTTAAATCGAACTTCCTACGTCAGTGACATCAATCAAAAGCAGTTTTTCTTGTTCGTGCCCAACTGAGACATTCAATAGATGAGGCATAAATTTTGAATAAGTACAAAGATGACTTCGAAGTGAACTTCTGTTGAGCTAACAAGCTCAGTTTTGATAATGCGTTCAGTTGCACTTTTTCTTCGTACTTGAATTTACCGCCAAAGTGGACTTTTAAGGGCCCAAATGTTTTTGTATAATTTGCAGCTTATTCTTCAAAAATGGTCACGAGTCGCCACTGCATTGTACTGTAGCTATACTACATTTGCTACGACTTACGAGTAAAAAGACCTACTATAGGAGTACATTATATAGGCCTACTGTATGGTAATGTATGTTATAGTAAAAACACTGCAACGAACGCAGGAATCAAATTTTTTACTCCGCTTAATGACATTACAACCGAAAGTTAATGGGACCCAGCCGGCAGGAGCTATGTGCAATTGTGCAGTTTTTGTATTTTTAAAATGACCATGCTCAACGCTTTAAACGAAACTTTGAAATTACAATAAAATAATTGTATTACTAAATTTAGTCTTTAGCCCACTTTTTATGAATTGAATTAACCCCTTTAGGACCAATGTTCCTCTAGAGGAACAATGTATATATAGGCTTAAAAGACCTCTCAAAAATTTGGTATCTAACAAAGTTTGTTGTAGTACCCTGATTTGAACTCTAATAAACGCACCTATTGAATGTTGTGTGCTCAGCTCTTTTACTTCCGTTTAAAATATCCACCGGAAGATAGTCACTTTGCGTAATCAAAAACTTTCTTTATTTGCGAAAAAATACTGACTCATCAAAAAAATATGAAAATCTTTTACTTACATTGTTTATAAGTAAAAGTCCTTAAAAATGCACTAGTTTATCGGTTTGAGCAAAATTTTGACTTTCAAGCAATATCATTTATGTTTACTTGGTCTAAAGCATTGTGGTTAGCTAATTTGATCGGAAAAAAAGCTTTTAATGTTTTTAGCTTCAAAGAAAGCACTTTATGACGCCGAAAACATTCTAATTACATTTTACAGCACGAACGCGAACACAATTAATATGTTCATGATATATCACTCATAATAATCAAGGAAGCACATAGTATGCAAGCGAACGCCACATTCTTGACATATTTTACAGTGTTCTTTTTGCATTGTGCACAGCGCCCTTGACGGTGGGCCACCGAAACAGCAAGGCATAACGCGTGGTTTGTGACGTCACGAACAGAAGTCCGATGGATTGTCCTACTTTTCAGCGCGGTTTGTTTTGTTCGCTGACTAAAGTGCGAAATCGCCTGGATTTGCATTGATTTGTAGCACGCAGTTTGAAGAGTAGCAGTTTAGCAGAGTGTTTTTTATGGAGCGCCGTTTGTGTACCCTAATTTGTGCAAAGTTTTTTTGCATATTTAATTAAATAGTCATTTTAATTAAATATACAAAAATAAATATACAAAAAAAACTAGTGCAAAAATAAATATGCAAAATTTTTTGTGCGGACTTTTTTTGACTATTTATTTGTGCAATAAGAAAACACTGCGCAGAATATACCGTTGCAAAACTAAATAGTCAAAAAAACTGCGCGCAAATTAAACTGCAGCAAAAATAAATCGTCAAAAAAACTGCGCACAAAATAAAGCGTTGCAAAAATGCGCTGCAGACATTTTTGTATATTTGTTAATGGAGCGTGGCAAAGTGCTCTTAACTGCTCTTTGATGCGCTTCTTTAATGATCTCTCTGAGCAGTCGAGAGCGCTTTGCCACGCTTCATTAACAAATATACAAAAATGTCTGCTACGCATTTTTGCAACGCTTTATTTTGTGCGCAGTTTTTTTGACGATTTATTTTTGCAACAGTTTATTTTGCGCGCAGTTTTTTTGACTATTTAGTTTTGCAACGGTATATTCTGCGCAGTGTTTTCTTATTGCAAAAATAAATAGTCAAAAAAAGTCCGCACAAAAAAATTTTGCATATTTATTTTTGCACTAGTTTTTTTGTTTATTTATTTTTGTATATTTAATTAAAATGACTATTTAATTAAATATGCAAAAAAACTTTGCACAAATTAGGGTACACAAACGGCGCCCCATAGTTTTTACTCACTTATAGTATTAAGGGAAATACTGCATGTTGCTAACGTTTACCGTGTTTGGCAATGTGGTTTAGTGGTTGGTATGTCGAGAAATTACCTGCTATTGCCAGCAACTAACTTGATTAGTACCTGTGTATAAATTGTTTGCAGTGTAAGCCGTTTCATTTTAGTATGAATCCTTAGCAACGACTAAAAATACAATATATTTGGCAGCGTGCAATAGTTTTAAGAATAATTGGAATCACACTGAAATGATTAGAGTTAGCAGAACTGCCGAAAATTGTGAAACCATGATTATGTAAAAATTTCCAAACAATTCGATCACGTTCATTACTGTGTTGTGCGAAATCGCTGGCAACAAGAACGCCTACCATCTTTGCCTGCATCAGCATGCATGCAAAATGTTGAATGTATGAGTTAAGACAAGAATACAGTAGTTAGCAAATGCTGCTGAATAAGTTTTGTGCAGATGTAATACTGCCTTTGTCTTCAGTTAACTCCTATTGTTGCTACAGGACAGAACTTTAATTTATGCAGTTAAAATCTCTCATCCTACTTTCACTATGAATTTACCTTTCGTAGTGATGCCTAGTGTATTCGGAAGTGCCGAAACCAAGTAGGGGATATATCCACCCAATAATTTGACTATGGTCTGCGTCTGCATCCTCCCCAATAACTTCACTGTGGCATGCATCTTAGCGCCTTTGGACTTATACTTTTGTTTTCACTTTATTTCGGATTTCGGGGACAAAAACTCTTTTAATTTTCGGTGAAGACCTTTTTTTTGGTCTTCGCTTGATTTGCTTACGTCAAAAAAATAGTGGTCGAGCTTCATCCCCAAATCTTGAAAATAGGGCAAAATTGGGGTAAAATTGCAAATTATCCTCCCCAATGCTCAACAATAATCGACACCACAGAGTGTATAAGTTAATTATGGGCTAATTTTCAACTTCAAATTGGTTAATTTTCAAACTGCTGGTGGAAAGCTGACAAAAGAAACTTTTGGTGCTTTGTTATACCACACAATGGTCTTCAAGAAATATTTGACTATTGCATTTACGAACTCTAAGCAAAATATGTTATACTCGGGCAAATTCTAAACCGATTAATTAGAATCCGGTTTGGACTGTACAGACAGCTTGCTGGTGAAAAATTGCTGTTAAGGAAGACATTAGCTCTGCTAACGACACCATTTCCGTGATTGCTTATATTGGCAGTTATTGTTGTTATAACATCGAGAAATTAAGTTGCTATAGGATGTTAACTTCGCACAAGTGTCCATCCAGCTATGAGGACGAAACCAGCTTCAATCATTCTTTGATCAGAGCCATAGATGGAAAATAATAATCTTCTATATCCTAATGCTGACATTATGCACATAAGACTCATTAGCGATATTGTAATCCAAAAGATTGTAAATGCTTTGAGGAATTTCTCCGGTTAAATTCACAACGTGCTCTTTCCTGAAATTCATTTTAGCCGCACTGGATGATGACGTGAAGTGCTGTTGCTCAATTTTTTTGCTCTTTGTTCATCCAATCATGAGTCAATTCAATTAATTAAAATTGAGTCTACTTGGGTAAACATATTATTAAACAATCATTGCTTTACAAAAACCGATGTATTAGGGGCCGCAAAGTTGGCAAAAAGAAGAAAATTGGCAACTCTTCAATAGCTTATTTACTCTATAATACCTTACAATCGTTCGGTATTAATTATTGCGCGGTACAGTAATGTTTTTTCTTTTATTTAATAGTTTTTTCTCTCATTCGATTTTATGTTTAATAATAGCTGCCATCAACCTCTGTCAATGCTTTGTGCTGAAAATCTAGTAGCTAAATTGGAAATGGCATGAGTGTATTAACTGTAGTATTGTACAAAATATTGTCTAATCTGTTTTTGTTTTCTGGCAAAAGTTTCCGGAAATGAAGGTGTAATTTTGTTTTGATGTTGCAATCAGCTATACGTTTTAATTATTTAAAAAAAAGAAAATAGAACCGTCTGGGACCATTTTCAACATTAATTTTAAGTTAAAATAATAACTTTGCACTGAAGGTTTGTCGCTGCGATCAAGGTTTGTGCTGTTAAATACTTGGTTTATTGTTACGATGTCTAATTTTGCAAATCACAATATTATATTACTCTATTTCTACTGTAACCTGTATTTGGTATAAAAGTAGTATTTGTTGTTACACAATAATTCTTTGATTGGTGATATTCGTACTCTTATCCAGGGCCTACGAGAGGGGGGCAGGGGGGACAATGACCCCGGGGCTCATGGAGTTTAGGGAGCCAATGGAGTTTAGGGGGCCCATCAGCTCGAGAGGGGGCCCATCCAAATGACATTGTAAAGTGAAAGGCCCATCGAAGTTGCATGTAAAGAGGTTTATTTCATTTGAAGATCACTGGATTTCGGCCGGAAAAACCGTTAAAATTTTGCAGAAGACCTTTTTTTTGGAGATTACTGGATTTCGGCCGGAAAAACCGTAAAAATTTCGGAGAAGACTTTTTTTTTTTTGGAGATCACATCATTTTTCGGACCAAACAGCAGCATTTTCTCCGTCTATTTTGTACTATACAAAACCACAATTCCGTCACATTTGAGCTGGCCCCGGACCCACGTTCGGCTCTCGGCGCCCCTACTCTTATCTGTAGTACTAGTTGAAGTATGATTAATTTATACAACTGCACAAATCATTACCTGTTTTACTGTGCTAAGATCAAAAACAGAATGAATGTTAATTTATTTTAATTCTTCAATGTTACAACAATATGGTGTATCATTACATGCACCTATATTTTTTTGTCATGTATCGTGTTCACAACATTCTTAATTACAGCACAGTACTAAATTTAAAGTGTTGACTAATGCAGTTTTTCACAGCAGCCACCAACCGCTAGAAAGCAAAAAGTTTCGCGAGACGGACTACTCGCTATGACGTCATCGCCTCTTTCAAAACAACGCGAAGAGCCTTGTTGTTTCGGTGGCCACGCCTTGACTCCCTGCATTGACAGGGTAATGCTGGCCAAAACTGTTGTTCATGAATCATGAACCGTCTGCCACTAGGGCCTGAAGACGCAGGTATTCTACTGTTTTTTAACAAACCAGCTACAACTGATCGCATGAAATCAAGAAGATCCAAACGTGGTGAAATTTGCACCGCTACGTGCAGCCTCCTTGCAGCCACAGTTATCATCTGTACACAGTTCAAAAACAGTGGCCAGTACCATTTCTTCCTTGAATTGTTGGCCGGGATTGGCTTATAAATCTGTCTAGCAGATCGACGCCTCCCATGTCTTGATTGTACAAGTAGAAGCAAAAACGTAGAACACCATTGATCCTCTTCCTCTTTTGCTGGCTGTAGCGTTTCACCATTTTGGTGGGCTCAATGTTGCAGAAGTTTGAGCCAATGTAAACGACCTTTTTGTCCTTCCACTGTACTATGGACACACATTCGTTTGAGCGGTAGTCAAAGAATCTACGTTTTTCTTTTTCAACAGATTTTGCGGGTCTTAGGGGACACTTCGTGGTGCGGTTTTTGCGTATAGTCCCAAAAGCTTTGAAACCATTTTCGAGTAAATCTTGCCGTAACAAGTACGATGTAAAAAGATTGTCGAAATAAACACGATGACAGGCAGGTTTTTCCACAATCGAAAGAAGATCAGACACAACTTGAGGACTAAGGGGCTTGCTGCTGCCTTTGTTTTACCTGCTCAAGTGTATGTTCCAAACTTGTAAGGGTAGCTATCACTTGAAGCTAGAACCCAGCTTTCGTATCCAAATCTTATCGGCTTGCCCCGAATAAACATCTTTGCGGAGTGCCTGCCAAAATATGGCACCATTGTTTGTAAATACAGTAGATATGCATCTTTTTCAAACAATCCAAACTGTTGTAGCGAAGCATTTACTTGATCCTGTAAAGGTCGAATTTTCGCAAGTTTATCACCGGCAGTAAAACTATCATTATCAGCATAATGAATAAACTTCTTTATATCTTCAAACCTTTTTCTTGACATTAACCTTGATATCAGCGGGATAGCAACATTGTCGTCTTTACTCCAATACAAGCACTGACGTAGTCAGAACCTGTCAAAAAAGTGATGCCGATAAATGTATCAATTTCGTGCCGCTGAAGGTAAAATAACTCATTCTGCTGAGATGCATATCGTTTTGTTTCAGTAGCAATTAGATCACGAATTTCGTCATTGAACAATAATCAAAATAATGCTATAGGTTCAAGCAAGGCAAGATGTGGATGGCTGTAAGCTAAATACGTAAAGTTTTCGTCAAGTATTTCTTTCAAATTTTTTTTCTCCAATTTACTGCAGCAGGTTTCACCTTCTTCCGTCTTTTTTATGGTGGCTGCGGTGTTTTTCCTTCAATCTGAATAGCTCGTGAATCGGAAACAACTTCATTTTCTTTATCAATATGCTTATTATGTATTTCTAACGATTCTGCAACATCATTCGGAAGTAAATCATTTTTATGATTTACGTCTTCATCTTCTTCTTCTACATCAGTAGCATAAAAAATCACCTTGCCCTGGTAGTAAAATTACAATGTCTTCCTCATCACTTTCGGGTGAGTTTGCAACTTCTTCAACTGCCTGCTGTAGAGTTAGATAACGTCTATGCAAGTGATTATGGGCCATAACGTAATAAGCGTAAGCTGCAATAACTCGTTGCAAATTCACGTCAAATTACAGACATTCACATCAGTAATATAATTTTTGATGGAATAAGTTTACTAAAATTTCTCTGATAAAGCCGGAGATCTGAATAAAAGTGCCTATTACTACTTTTAAAATTTTTTTTAAGAAATTGTTTTTAGTAACGCTTTGGTTGTATTTTAATCAAACCTGGAACAGAAACCACAGTTTTATTTACACAGGCATTCCAGTGTTTGTACAATAATCGATCGACGTCCATTGTCTATTAGCGTTTCCTGCTTTTGAAGTAAACAATACCGCATGACAAACGCCCGCCGCACTAGTTACATCCAGCTGCGCTTCTGTAGTAGACCATTGTTCCTCTAGACTAGAAGAACAACGCGTAACTAGGCAACCATAATTATGCGGGAGGCAAAAATTTTTTGCACTGATTTGTTAAGTGGATCAAAGGAAACAAAATATCAAAGAATCAGATGAAAGGCACTCGTGTCAAATTACACACAAAAAACAATACCAGTTGCGTCAGGAAAAAATTATTAAGAACAAACAAAAAAATTAAAAGAGTATAATTTAAGAAGTTCAAAATCTCTCATTTTGGATCTGAACCATTTTAGGGAAACCTCTCTAACGAGGCAACCTCAAATTTTTGCATAATTTTTCTCTTTTATACTCCTACTATAGCCTGAAATTTTCGTCTGTTTTACTCAAACAGCCAAAATGTGAAGTTTTGGGAGGTCGTTTGAGGAGGAACTACCGTCAGGGCCTCAGAGAAAATTTTCCAGGAGGTACGAAGGTCGATACCGGGGCCCAAAATCTTATTGGGCCCCCCCAAGCGTTATTGGGGCTCATGCCGTTAAATCATTTTTTTGTCGGATGGGTGTAGGTCTTGATTTAAAGTGAGGGGATAACGATATTCGCATACAGTTAGAATCTATGAAAAACACAACTACGCATGAAAATGGTTTAAATCCAGCTAGGGGGTTTGGGGGAGCGCTGTGAGATCCCCCAGTGGGGTCCGGGGCGGAGCCCCGGAAGCTTTAGCACTTTTGATGTTTCTCGAGGATAAAATGCACCATTTGATCAACATCCCAGCGCCAGACTTGCTTAAATTGACGAGCAGAAAACGTGATATACATAAAAGAAAGTATGTGAAGGGGGGGTGATGACATTGACACAATATTATACAATTTAATGACCTTAATACTGCAAATCCAAAAATTTCACTGATAAAAGTTTTAAAAAGTCACCTGCAATCATAGACTTCACAAACCCAAATACCTACTAAACTCATACAGCTAGAGTGAGTTACTTAATGATAGTAGTATAGTATGTCAACTTTGACTCTGCTCTCTGATTTTGAAATGCTTTTGGATCTCTGGAAATGTGGGCCCTCGTACATTGTTATACCGTAGAATTAAGGCTCTCAAGTCAGAGAAATGTAACCAAAGGTTAATTTCGTGCAAGTGTATGGCTCTTGATACAATTTCCTCTTTTTTTAATCAAATCGGCCACTAATGGATGCTCTAAATGCTGTGTAGCAAAAATAGCGACCAATTACCAGTACTGAATAGGCTGACTGATATTTTTGCTGTAGGCAAGTTTGATTACGGTGTTTTGGTGCGATACCAAAACTTAATGCGGAAACCTGAACTCTTCCGGGCCCCTTGAGCTCGGGGCCTCCTAGACCTGGGTACGATGTACCCCCTGAACCCCCCTCTCGCAGGCCCTGACCACCGCCTATGGCATCCCCAATTTCCAGCGGGCCCTAAGTTTTAGCAATATCTGTAACTGAGCTAAAATTGATCTCTCTGAGTTTAACGGTCTAAGACTAAAGAGAATCAGATATAAAAAAAAACAAAGAAAAAAAGGCAAAAAACAAAATATACTGCCCGAATTGAAACAAACAAGAATCGCTTATATAATAAAGGTGGCCAATAGTGCGTGTAAAAGCTGCAAACCTTTTTTTTTATCGATTTCGATACTTACCCAGATATACCAGTTGAAGTTGGTCAAGTTTTCCAGGTTTTCGGTCGTTATAAATGCCATCATGTGACCGCATCCCCCTAGTGTATTTCGTAACGCTTTTGTCTATCTCCATTTTATGTCCAAATTCAGTTTTGTACATTCACAGGTGTGTCAAGAATTATCGAGTAAAATCAAAGGTCCTACGAACTAGCACGTGTTTCGTGAAGTTCCACCTAGAAATTCATGATTTGATAGATAAAAATACTTTGACGAACCGGCCAGTTGGTCAAGCGGTAACGCGTTCTTCTTTAAAGCGGGAGGTCTGAGGTTCAAATTTTGTGCCGGTCGAATCGGACACAGTGTTTCAGACGGCTGGCCGCCACTGCGACATTTTTTCGAAAAGAGCTGTATTACCCGGGCGCACTGACGTGGAGATGGGCCCCGCAAACTCGTTTCAAGTTTCGGCGCAATACAGCGAGTATAATAAAAGACTTGAATTGACAAACAAGACCGCAGTGTTGCCAAAATGTTCAACGTGTTGTAATTTCTGAAAAGTATGCAAATAAAATATGTTGAAGGTTGAGCGTTTGGTTGCAAGTCAGTTTTGGCAAGCATATGCTTATTGAGAAGCTTTTTTTTGCGTTTATAAATATTTGAATTTTTGGCATGTTCGTACGCTATTAACACGCAGAATTTTTGGTTAGCTGCGCATGAATGCATGTATATGAACGGAATATCTGCTGTTGTTACGCTTTATTCATGCTCCCTCATAAAATAAAGTGAAAAAGAATTTTTGATACGATTTATGCGTAGGTCGTTTATTTCGTAGTAGTAGTTTGTTTAACTAACAAAGCCCTCCTTATAAGCTTAGTTTTTAAAAGAAGCTACAAATTTTTCAAGAAAACAAAGCACTCTGAAAATTCTGGCAGCGAATTGACTGAAGTTTTTGAATAGTATTATTTTGTGGGATAAGTAAATTCAGTTTTCAAGATGATGCATCGTCGGCGGCGATTGCGGATATCTCCTGCTGATGTAAAATTTACTCAAGAATCTATTGCAATGTCATTTCAAGATGATGATCGACCTGACTTAAATTCAACTTGTGAAAAAATAGCAAAGAAAGAGCTGGAAGTATCTTCCATTCGAACCATACGGGTAGTGAATATCAATGGTATTTATAACAGGTAGCTGTTATTTTTAATCTCGTTATGCGTTCACATTTGACGATACTTTTTTGTGTCATTAAAATTTGCGAGGTAGGGCAGCATGTTTAATGTCAGTATTCGCAAAAGCATGTGGAATAAGAACAAGCTACAGCACAATGTAGCAAATACGCATTGAAGCAATCTTCCGTCATCAGCTATTGTTATTGTTAGTATTAGTATCAGTATGTTTAGTAAATCAGTTATTGCTATTGTGGTGGTTACTACCTGGCTCTTTCCGTAGGATGAGAGCATAGTGCACCAGAAATGTTATCCCACAAAACCTTAACTGGACTGGAGAACCCAGGGAAGAAAAGTGACCATTTCCTCATCTTTCAAAGAGTGGGCACTCCATCTCTATATAAGTTGGTCCCTCCTGATTGGTACCTAATGTTCGTCGCCTTATGCGACTTGCTGCTGGGGGGACGGTATCACTATTCTGTTCCAAATGAAGCACGGACTGTGTATTCATTACAATCGTGACTGGTCAGCCATCTTGGCAAAAATATTGGCAAAAACGTTGGCAAAAATAGCCATCTTGACAAAAATATGAAGCAAGTTATACTACTTCTACATTGTGGCTTAATCAGAATGGTTTTAGACTAAAATCATGGTTCTTTTCACAGTCACTGTGGCACTACTTTTTCTTAAAAGCAATAAATAATTTATATTCTTTTCATCTGTACTTGTTATTCTATGGTAACAACAACAAAACAAAGCAAACTTAGTTTTGGTGATTTGAATATTGTTTAATATATGTGTTTTCAGCCTTGACAATCGCCGCCTTTACGTGTTTCGTGTTATGAATATTCTTGGTATGCTTGATGAAATTGTGGTGGAATTGTGGGACCCAATTGACTTGCGAGTCCGAGGTGATCAACGAATAGAGAATGGATGCCACGTGAAAGTGAGAAGTCGGCCGGATAACAATGAAAGATGGATTCGAGTAATGACGTATCGCCATTGTAATTGCTTTCAAGCTCAACGGAGACAATTACCAGGTGCGGGTACTCAGATAATTGTGATATAATATCTACTAAGATAGTATGTTTTGATCAAGCTATTACGCTACGATACTGTAAGCGCTTCAAGTTTTGACGATATTAACCGCTTGCGTGGTTACAGCAAGAACGATCTAAGTAAGAAAAACAAAACGGTTTCAAAATGAAAGTCAAAAAACTAACTGTCTTGGGCGGAATTCTTATGCCAGAAACTTTAAAAATCAGAGATATTGTTTCCAAATTAAGAAACAACAACTGGCATTGTGGCAAATCACTATGAGGTCTTAAACTTAAACCAAATATTTTATTATACTCGCTGTAATACAGTAACCGAAGCATGTAAGAAGTTGGCAGGGCCCATTTCCGCGTTATTCGCTCAGGTAACACAGCTCCTTTCAAATAAATGCATCGGTGGCGAGCCGTTCGCAACAGTGTGTCCAATTTGACCGGCCCGGGATTTGAACCTCAGACCTCCCGCTCTAGAGACGAACTTGTTACCGTTCGACCTACTGGTCCCTTAAAATTAGTGCAATAGAATTACAATAATGTGTTAAGCGCAACATTGATAATCACCGCTTGTGTCATTGTACCGCAACGCTGACTATTGCCACACAATTTACTTGTTGTTGCAGTAATAAGCAGCGCGTTACGATGGCACAAACGACAATTGTCAGTGTTCAATTGTGCAACAGTAGTCATCGATGCGTAACGCTGGAGCAGACTGAACTTGATATCAATGTTGTCCATTGTGAAAACGAGAATGTTGCGATTGTCTAAAGCATCACTAGGTTTGAAATATAGTGTTTAAAGTTAGATTGCAACTGTTATTTAACTTTGTGTGATAAGATAATCGAAAGAGATAAGTGATAAGCTTGGCTTTTCTTTTTATTTTTCAACACAACTTTTTGCATCAGAATGGTGGAATGAACAATATCGATGTCATAGAAGCTTAGTTTCCTTACAATTTCAACACACTTTTGCGAGAAATTTAAGCTGTAAGTAAAACCAAACTAGCTTGCAATTATCCTTTTTTTTTGGAAGGAGAACAAAAAAACTTAAAATATTTGCTTTAGTTGTAAACTACATGCATTTTATGTTAATCTACGTTACTTTTTTTTTATTCCCAAAAAAATTCAAAAAGAAGCGCTTAACTTCAAGATTAAAGGGTCGTATGGCTGTGTTTGTTTTGCAAATATTTGTAATTAAATGCCTCTTTTTATTGCTGAGCGTTAAACAGAAAAGCTCTGAATACTAATTTCTCTATAGTTTAATCAGAACGGGAATCAAACCATAGTATACCGTTATAGCTCCAGACGCCCTATCCACTCGACCACTGATCAATTAAGTACATGGAATGTAGGTCCAGTCGGAAAAACAGAAAAAATTTGTTTTTAATAGCTCTCCCTTTTTTCTGGTACCCGTATATAGGCCTAATTTTTTGTAGAATATCAAATTAATATTAACAAATGCTGTGTTCTTTACAAAAGCATTTATTTATGAGCAGTGAAGACCAAGGACAGCAGTACCGTAAGGTACGCTCAGAATTTGCGTACTACGTACCTCGCACCTTGAACTGTACCGTACCAGCGTACCGTACTTCAGTTCAATATTTTGAAGCGTACCGTACCTTGGTACCGTACTGTGCCAGTGAACCTTAACTTCAGTTCAATTTATTAAGCGTACCGTACTTTGGTACGGTACGTTTTTTTTTGCGCACCATAACTTCAATCAAATCTAGTTAAACAACGATCTATTAATGACCAGAAGTGGAGTCCAGGACACGACCTTGGAGGCCAAGGGCCCAAAAAAATCCGAGGCTATGGCAAAGGACCGACTTCTCGAAGACAAGCCCTCTCGAGGCCAAGAACAGGAATGCTCAAGGCCAAGGCTAAGGACTAAGAACACAAGTCGCAAGTATTCTCCGAACACACTAAAAAAGGTCCCTCAAATTTTTTTTCAAGCGACCTACAAAAAAACAAAACAAAAGAAACAGGTCTTCGCGTGAGGTGATGCCAATTTTCCGCGAAAAATCAGGCGTTCTCCAGAAAAAAAGGTTTTCCCATATTTTCTGCGAGGTTTCAGCCGATTTCCTAGGTAAAGTGAAAAAAGAAGGTCATGGCCATGGTCCTTTCTTAATGAAGCAAAGAAAGAGCTGTCCTCAAGCCGAGGGTAGTAGGTTTTCGAGGACTTGTAGGCTTCGAGGCCAATGCCAAGAACTTGACCTTCGAGGCCAAAGCCAAGGCCTTAAAAATGTGTTCTCGAGGACTCCACATCTAATGACATATGCAACTTATGTTGACCTGTTTTTGTTTATATCTGATTCGTATTATACGTTAATAAGCATTGGTTTTAGAGATACTTGAACTTTATAAAATGTTGAACTTAAAAAACTGCTCTGCTCTATATGCTTATACTTCATTCAAGGCCGTCAAAATCTCATAGAACAAAAAACAATGCAACATCTAGAGGTGATTCTTGATGCTTCAGGAACAGTTTAGTGCTAAAAAAATGACAATTTGTGTGATAAAATTCAGTTTTATTAAAAACAAAGACATCGAATAGGCTACTACCTCAACGAGATTAACATTTTCTTGTATTTTTGTACAGCAAAGATATCTGCATTTGTTTAGTTGGTCTAATTGATTTTAATGCATCGGAATTTTGTTTACGTGTCGCCATTCACTAGGCCTTATTGCAGCGTTTCTCAAACCATGGGGAGAGGCCAAAATGTGGGTCGCCAACGTTTTGTGAATGAGGCGCTGACACAAGTAGAGCCCTAAGTACTTTGGTTGTCTTTTAATTCACAGTTAGATATTGATTTTCTAATTTTTGTCTTTTTTTTTTCAAGAATTAATAATTGGTTACACCTGAGACTTCTGAAAAAAGTGTCTGCATGGAACTTTCACTACGCAAGTAATCCCTTCTCCAAGTTCATATTTATGTGAGATGGGATTTTCTGCTCTGGCATTTATGAAAGACAAATGTAGAAACCGTCTGGATGCAGAGCATCTAATACGGTTAGCGTTGAGTAACGTTGAGCCACCAATTCAACATCTAGTTGAAGCGAAATGGCGATAAATGTAGTGTTATAAAAGTTCTGCTCTTTGTGTTCTGTTTTTTTTTTTTGTAATTATTGAGTAGGGTCGCTGCTGTTCTTTAAGGTAGGGATTTTTAACGATTTTTGGTCGCAGAAGAAAATGGTTGGGAAACACTGCGTTATTGTAATGCAATTTATTTGTACTTTTCTCCTCAATAATACAAAAAACCTGCGCAATGTGCGATAAGACTGGGATTTTTAAACCACTGCGTATTCAGCTAAAGTGTCGCAGTTGTTTCCGTTTAAATTTTTATTTAATATCTGAAATGCCACGATAGTCGTAGGCTCTTAGCATCTATAGGCAAAAGTAATAACATCTCAATTGGCCATACTTGTGGCTGTTGACTTGTGACATCATAATACAATTGTGGCGACAAATTAAAAGGATAAAATGATTATTTGAGATAAGGCTAGACTATGTACACACCGGGCACCGTCGCACAAATCTTCATTGACGGCCGCACGTTGCACATAAAACGTTTAGAAGGCAAATTCAAACAGCGTACCAACGTATCGTATCATTACAAAAAAGGCGTACCGTACCAACTTACCATACCCATACCATATCAAAAAAGGCGTACCGTACTTCTTAGCAAAAGTTGAGACGTACCGTGCTTACGTACCGTACCGTAGTGCCATCCGTGGTGAAGACAAAGTACAGTACCGGAAAATTATTATGCAGGGATGGCCCACTTAAAAGTAGCCCAGAAAATTAGATCGATGTCAACTTGGAGCACTTTCAGCATCTTCTATAACATCTCAGATGCATCGATTTCAACTGGGGAGCACTTCCAGAATTTTTTGTAACACTACAGATTATTTAAACAATGCTACAGTTAATTTAAACAATGAAAGAATGTTCCTGTTCTCTACAACATATTCCGGGCTACTTTAAAATGGGCCACCCTGTAGATTTTTTTTGAACAATTTTGTTGTAAATCTCATACTTATTTGATTGTTTTAAAGTTATGAACCAAAGAACTGATGAAATGATGGTTGGTTGCAAAGATGATGCAGTGTTACACGATTGCAATTCTATGAATCGCGATAAAAAGCATAGGCGTAGCCAGGGGGGGAGGCCCAGGGGGCCCGGGCCCTTCCCAATTAAAATACCACCAATGATAAAAATTACGACGACGTATAGGCTAGCGCTGTTTAGTTGCAGTTTTTTTTTCAGCAATTACGCACATAACAGTAATTTACAATAACATTAATGACGATGAGGGAGCCTGGGGCCCCTAACTAACAACCAGGGGGCCCCAAACTAACGACTATGGGGCCCAAACCAACAACTAGGGGGCCCCGGGGCCCCTAACTGATAACCAGGGTGCCCAGGGGCCCCTAACTGACAACCAGGGGGCTCTAGAGCCCCTAAGTAAAAACCAGTGAGCCCCAGGGCCCCTAACTATTAACCAGGGGGCCCGAAGCCCCTAACCGACAACCAGGTGGCCATGGGACCCTTAAATAACAACAAGGGGGCCCCTAACTAACACCATGGGCCCCGGGGCCCCTAACTGACAACCAGGGGTCCCTGGGGTCCCTAACTGACTACCAGGGGGCCCCAGGGCTCCTCACAGACAACCAGGGGGCCCTGGGGCCCCTAACTGGCAACTAGGAGGCCCCTAACTAACAACCAAGCGGCCCGGGGCCTCTAACCAACAACCAGGGGATCCCTAAATGACAACCAGGGGCCCCAGGGACCCTAACCAACAACAAGAGGGCCCCTAACTGACAACCACGGGCCCCGGGAACCTTAACTGACAACCAGGGGGCCCCAGGGTATCTAACTGACAACCAGGGGGCCCCGGATCCCCTAACTGACAACCAGGGGGCCCCGGGGACGTGATTGACAACCAGGGGGTCCCTAACTGACAACCATGTGGCCCCGTGGCCCTTAACTGATAACCAGGGGACCCCGAGGCAGCCTCTAACTGACAACCAAAAGCCCTAGAGCCCCTGACTGACGACTAAGGGTCGCGGGCCAGGAGCCCCTTAATTCAAATTTTTAATAATTTATGTGCAAAACCTATAAGAAATTTAAGAGTTTTTCCTAAAAGTTGCAACCCCAGGCCTTCGTTAAACGTTATTATGAACTTAATGCTTTCACGCAGACGGTAAAGCAAACCCCCCAATTGTAATACCAATGATAAATATAACGAGAGCATAGCCAATACGTTGTCCTTGTCCGGAATTGCAGTTTCTTTAATTTAGGATTTACGCGTACAAAAGTAAGTAATAATAATGACGACCACGTGTCCACGTCATAATAATGTCATGCAATTCTTGTACGTTTCAAAAAACTGTCAAGTGACTTGACTCGAGTCATCCACGTTTTGGAAAAAAAGTTATTTTAATTTTGCTTTAAACGTTTTTTTTATGAAAGAACTTAAGGGCGCGAACTTATCTCAAAATCATAGGCAAAGCAGGGGGGTGGCACAGGGGGCCAGGGGCCCCTCAATCGAAATGCCACCAATGACACAAATTTGACAAAAAAAGTATTGTTTCTTCATTTTCAGTTTCTTTCTTTTAGTTTCTTCATTTTCAGTTTCTGTTTCTTCATTTTCAGTTTTCAAAAAAATTCAACAGTAATTAACAATAAATAATATTGACGACTTGGGGGCCCGCCGCACCTCCTTTTATTTCAATTTTTTCCAACCAATTTAAACGTATAACCAGGGTGAAATCAAATTTTTTCTCCTAATAGTTACTACCTCAGGCCCTCATCTAAACTTTTTTTGGACGTAATGCAATAACCAGGGCCGGATTTGCCATATGGCACTGTGCCAGATGCCCGCACTCAGATAGTAGGATTTTTTTGGTCTTCACTTATATTTGGCAGGAAGATGATGCAAAAATCCCCTAAGTGCCAGAGGCACCGCGCAATGTAAATCCGGCCCGGGAATAACAGATTTAGTAAGCGCAACCATCTATTGGATCATTTTTCAATAACGATTCATTTCCACTTCGCCAGTTTTTAGGCACAAAATACTTTTAAAAAAATAGCTAGGAAAATGCTCATTGAACAAATTATTGAATTTGAATTGAGGGGTCCTAGGTCCCCTGGCCGTACATGTACTCCTATAACTGGTTAACTTCATGAAAGGAAATTCTTTAAGTGGATTATTATTTACTGCTAAAATATTGCAGAAGGCAATGTACCTTACTTCCCCCTCCATGGACCAAATCACTTACAATTAAGATTTTACACCATAATGCAAGATTTTAAACGTATTGTGAAGTTTAATTGCAAGTAAAATAAGGATTGAACAATCAAAATTTTTTGATTGGCTTTCAATGTTAAAAATCTAGTTCTTTCAAATGCCTGTGAACACCAGCGAAATGTGATCCAACGGGATTAAAATAGCTTTTTTTCCAAAAACTTACAAAAATCGCCCAGCGGCAGGGGGCTTTGCCCCCAGACCCCAATAGCCACCGGCGGCTAGGGGCTCCGTCCCCAGATCCCCGTCTGTGTTACGTTTGAGTACACTAGCTTTCTGAACACGTCTTCTAAGTTAGACATTTTCGCTTTTTAACTGTTAGTTTTCGCTCTCTCCCTTTAGCGAAATCCTGGTTAAGTGACAACAGACCACTACTTCAGATCTTCCATTCTACGATATCTTTGCCCTACAAAAAGGTCCTTTTTTGAAAATTTCTAATGACGTCATTGCATGTGATTTGTGGTTTGGCCCCCCCCCCAATCAAAAATCCTGGCTACGCCAATTAAACGAGTTATGATGACGTCATAATTAGCCAAGACATAGTGTCAATAAATAAAGTACCATTGAACCACGACTATGATAAAAAAGAGTTATAATTTTATATCCTCAGCAAACATTTTCAACTAACAGTAGCTTCTTTTAGTATTTGTTAGGGAACTGAAAAGTCTGCTGGAAATAAAGAAGGATAATTTTGATCAGAGCTAAGAAATAAAAGTTATTAAGCGAAGTTACACAGATGGGAAAAAGGAAAGATTTGAGCCACAGAAAGAAAAGACAAATTAGTGCTTTACTTGAGATTAGGGGTCTTAAGCAAAAAGATATAGCAAAAATATTAAATGTATCTACTCAAACTGTCAGTTCTGTGAATAAAAACTTGGATTTTGGAAAAAACTTAGGTTCTTCAAAAAAAGGAAATTGTGAAAGGAAGATAAAAACAACACCCCGCCTGATTGCAAAATCAAGGCAATGATATTGAAGAATAGGAGAGCCTCTTGCATGAAACTCTCTATAGATTTGGCAAAGCAGGGTTATGTTGTGAGTGGAAGAACGGAAGCTACGGCTGACTGAGAAGATAAAGTAGGCAAGATATCAATGGGCTGTTTAGCATGAAACTTGGACGTCGGAGGATTGGTCAAAGGTAATAGGAGTTACTCTACATTCTTAGCAGCCTACTCACTTTTATATGATTAAAGTTTGATATAATAGGTACAATTTATTCTATATTTTCTAAACCATACCACTTTCAGATAAGTTAATGTATGTTCTAGCTAAATTTTGTCATGGATACAAAAAAACTTCGGTTCAATAAGTTTACAAAAACTGCCTTGACATCTTAAACCTCAAACATGTAAAACTAAGAAGCTGAACTTAAAATAAACCTTGAATCTAAATACTAATTTAATATGTTTCTGGTTATTTTTTCGGACGAATTGACTATTGCAGTACTTGATGACAGGATGCAGACAGTTCGTTTGAAGGTCTGGAGAAGTTTTTTTGCCAGAGTGTTTAAAGAAGACTGTTAAATTCCCATCCAAAATTATGGTATGGAGAACCATATCTGTTCATGGAACTATAGAAGATTACACATTGTACAAGGACCATTAACGAATTGAAGTATGTAAATATGCTAGAGAGGCGTCTATTGAAGCAAGATAGTGAGTGGTTTCCTGACAAAAACTTCATTTTTCAGCAAGGTGATGGTGCTCCATGCTATACCGGAAAAATGTCAATGAAATATTTTTAAACAAAAAAAATTAAAGCGCTGAAATGGCCAGGCAATTCTCCAAATATGAATTCGATAAAAAACTTGTGGGAAGTTTTGAAAAATGAAATCCATTCACAGCCAATCACAACAAAAAATGAGTTGTAATTAAGGCGTGGTTTCATTGCGAAAAAATCACAAAACTCTGCAAAAAATTGATAGAACGTATGCCAAACAGGATAAAAGCTTAGAAAGATTCCAAGCGTGGACAAACAAAATATTGCAAAACTATTTCAATGCGTATTTATTTTATTTTAACGAGTTTTTGAAGCGTTTTTTACTTTGACCCGATTATGTTATTGTTACAAAAATAAAAAAACACATTTTCATCAAAAAAATTTTAAAAAGTCATGTAATCGATTTTAATTGATGCGTTTAATTGTCAAAATAACTTTCAGAAACCTAAAGTTTTATCAAAAAGTAATTTATAAACAGAGAGTGTCAGCTAAAACCGTCAGCTAAGCATGTTAAACTACACTTTTCAAATGTAATGATTTCACTGTATTGCCGAACTATGACGTCATAATACTTTGCTGTATCGGGTCGTCAAGTTTCGATGGTGCAATGATGCACCATCTTTGCAATCAACCATCAGTTTTTTAGTTCATAACTATCAAAACACTCAAGTAACTAAAAAAATTGCAGCAAAATTATTCAAAAAATAAAAAATCCATAATAATTTTTTCAGTACTGTATATAGTCTGTTTTCGATCGTTGATATAAACACTTTTAATTATGTTTTACAGATGGTGTTGCATATCCATGTCGTTTCGAAGCAGCACGATGTGGTCCTGAACGGCACAATGTTCGTGTGGGTAGATCCTGTACTTCGTCTACCTACTCCGATTGGAGTTCTAGCTACCAAGCTGATCAGGGTTTTTTTGTTAAATTTCTTTTCGTATTATTTATTTGTTTTTTAGCTCTTTTTGCTTCTTTACAAAAATAGTTTACTTGATTTAAAATTGGTTTGAATGAGAATTTAATAAATGAACAATATAAATTTTTGTAGAGAAATACTTGAGCCCGTTTCACATTGGCGACAGCTGATTGTACGACCAAATTCGTCGTACGACTAGCTGGGGCAAGATTCAATGTGATGGGGCCAAAATTTGTGTCGTACCACCAAACGTCTGACCACGACCGAGTGTGAAAAGCGCCATTCTAATCAATGCAATCACATGGTCTGACTTCTACTGTCTCACCAAATTTTCGCCAGTATGAAACGTACCTAACTTTTTGTAAAACAATCACGGAGATTAGACTGTCAAACTATGATTCCACATTTGCTTTAGGTATGCTATGTTAACAATAAATTGTTCTTTAAAGGCTATATTCTTCGAGCAAATTTTTGTTGATGAAATTATATTGTTTCGGCTATTATAAATATTTTTATGCAATTTTATTCAGAGATGTCGTAATTATTTTTAAAGTGGGTTTGCCCAAAAGTTGTGACCAGTTTTTCATTTTTTCGCATACAGTGCAAAACGTGCAGCCACGTGCACAACCGAGATTTTGCTCAGAGTAGCTAAAAGCCAAAACAACTAAAAACGTAAAATTTGGAAGCCAATTTGAACAAATAAGTTTCCGGCCCCTTCGTCCCTCCCCAAATCAACTCTAAAACACGTTTAAACGCTTGCGTTTTCAGCTAAAATTGTTTACTTAACTTGGCTAAGAAAGGGCTGAAGCTACCTTAGTCCTCCATCTCTGCTTGCGCCACAGCGCGTAGCTATACCCTTCACGCGCTTTTTATTGTTTTAGCACCAGCTATTGCAAAACATACCGTCAACTGGGGTAACAATGACATTGCGGACAATTCCGATAACAATTATCATAAGCAAAAAAAATAGAAGTTTAATTGACTGGGAAAGTTGTGAAGCATGTGGAAATGGTTTTATAGGTGGTGCATACAACAAAAAGGAGCAATTGCTGCAGATGATTACTGGGACTGTCTTGACCGTATGAACTTTTTTGGAAATCGCAATGACATGCAATCGCATGATACTGATATTGATAGCCAGCGCTTCAATTATTCTTCGTAGTGTTATTCTTATTTCGTTTTCTGTACTTGCTTGTGATTTTACTTTTTATCGTACTATTAAAGGTGCTTTGTATGGTGTCTATGTAGTGATATTCTTAATGGTGTTTTTTTTTCGTTAGCTCTGCTGCATACTGCTTCTTGATCTCTTCAACTATGCCTTTGTAATATACGATACATTAGCCTGTATGCTGAAAAGTTTTTCTGTGTTTGCTAGTATCATTTTTATGGTGTAGGAAGGTTCTCAATTGTCTTATGAACACTTGTCTATAAGCATGGCTACTTTGTTACCACACGACGTTTGAAAAAAAAGAACTTTTATTCCAGCTCACGTAATTGCAAGAAAAGATGCATACACTACGGAAACATGCGCATCTTTTCTTGTCATTATGTGAGATGTACTAAAGTTCTTTTTTTAAAAACGTCTTGTGGTATCATAGTATAGCCTCTGTGCAAAACTAAAAATTACAAACTATGGCTCTGCAACCATGTATGATATTTACCCAGGGGCGTCGCCAGCTTTGCGAGATCGGGGGGGGGGGGGGCAAAATTTAAATCAGGGGGGCAAAGCTTTTTCCTTATTCCTGAATTGAATTGGTTTGAGGCGAAGTTTCTGTGAAAATCAGGTGATCTCCAAAAAAATAAATAAATAAATTGAAAAAAAAAAGTCTTCACCGAAATCGGAAGGCTTTTTCTGGCCAAAATCACAAATTCAAACGTTTTTTTTGGCCAAAACCAGCAACTTTTTCCTCCCTACAAAATTCCGTGGGGGGGGGCAAGAAATAAATCGGGGGGGGGGGAGGCAAGAACGAAAATCGGAGGGGCATTGCCCCCCTGCCTCCCCGCTGGCGACGCGCCAGTATTTACCCCAAGATAAGGAAAACTATGATAATTTTTTCGCGTTTTAAAAAATGGGTATAAAAAAGAATTCATTGTGTAGTTAAGAGTACCATTGGTATATATTCACATAACCAAGAAAATTGAATCTGTACGCTTAGAAAATTTAACAACTATGCTGAAAACTTTACCAAGTTACCCCGGTTGACGGTGCTTTGTCACTTAAGATTGCTGTAAACAGGGAAACAATAATGCATTTTGGTCAAATAAAATGCGCGCTCATAGGCATCATTTTAAACCGTAAATCATCATCGAAAAATCTGTAACATAAGAATTATCAATAATTAATCATTATAGCAACAAATTTAATGCCAGTAAATTTAATATGTTGTTAAGTAAACATACTGCCAAGTGTAAAAGCACAATATATATGACCACGGCATTTCGCCTGATAATTTTGCAATTGGCACAACTAGCCAAGAAAAATAATCAAAAGCATTAAAACGGTGAAGTATGTAAAAAAATAGTATTCTATAGACCAATGCACCGCAACCGGTGTACCGCGACACACTGGTGTGTCGCGAAAGTATATCCGGTGTGCCGCAGAGCATTTGTAATTTTTCTAGCAAACTAACAAAAATGTTTTTTATCTTTTTGCCAATCTGAAGTTAAAAAAAAAAGGTCTCCAGTTTGGAAAACCACCAGTTTGTACGATTTTTGAGATGATCTCCATAAAAAAGAAGTTCTTCAAGGTTTTTCTGCGGGTTTTTCACGAATTTCTCATTGATTTACAAGAATAAATCCACACTGTTTTTTTCATTTTTTGTTTTTTCACTATCAGTATTAGAGGTGATGTGCTGCCGAATTTAGCAAGTTTTGAAAGTGTGCCGCAAGCAAGGATGGCAGCGTGGTACGGTACGCCTCAATTTTTGCTACAGTAAGAGGTACGGTTCACTGGCACGGTATGCCGTTTTTGTAAAGGTAGGAGTACGGTACGTTTGTACGGTACGCTTCAAAAGTTGAACTGAAGTATGGTACGCTGGTGTGGTACGGTTCAAGGTGCGAGGTACCTAGTACGCAAATTCTGAACCTACCGTACCTCACTGCCATCCTAGGCCGCAAGTTAAAAAAAGGTTGCGGAGCACTGCTATAGAATATAGCATTTTTATGCAAAAAAAATCACATTTTTATCAAAAAGTGTCTTTTCACTATTCGAGGTTCTTTTACGCTTTACCACAAATGACTTTCCAAAGTATACAGTTGATTCTGCGATCATTAAGATGCGTTTACACCGGACGCGAAGCGAAGGTTGCCAACCTTTGCGAGTGTTTGTTTACGTCGCGTGCTCAAAATAGGCCTAACACTCACCAACAATTTGTCTAAGTGAAGTTACGCAATCAACCGCTCGCGAAGTTTGCAACCGGTTGAAACCTTTTGCAAGTTATCGATGACATTATGCTGTGATTGCTTCGTGTTGCTTCGCTTCCAGTGCAAACGCACCTTTAGTGTGATTGTAAATTCATCGCGTGATTGTACAGTAAAATAACTAAATGAAAACAATGAATACCGGTATCAGTTTTAGCAGCAAAAACAAAGCAAATTTAAAACACTTCAATCATATTGCTACAAAAAAGCGTGCTGGGTAAAATGATAAAATCAACTTTTACCTAAGAAAATAACATAAACTTCATATAGTTGCTAAAATGGCAGCTATTTTAAATCGAAAACAAAGGCATTGTATTTCTTACTCGAGCATCACAATCGGGAATGTAATAGACCCAGTGGAAGGCTCATTACCAGAAATTACGCTACAAATAAAATAATGTATTTCAAATAATTGTCTTAAAAGTCAATGCAGCATAAAGTATAGGGCCCACGCCCTCTACCCACTCAGTTAAAATTATTGAGAGTCTGCACTATCGTTTGGTTTTGCCATCTATGGGATTAAGTTGCAAGTACATTTATTCAGTGGTATTATTCTAGAATAAACGCATAAATTAGGACCCCCATGGACCCTGTCTAAAAAAAGTGGGGGGGCTGGGCCCCCAGACCCCTCGGTTCCGCCACCTATGCCTTACCGGGGCCTAATGAATGTAACATTAACTCTTTTTAACAGCTGACACAGACTCCGCCAAACCGCTCTTGCGTTCCGGAAAAACAAAGCATAATATTTTCAATCCAAACTCAGTTTGAGGTTGGTAAAAAATAAAATAGTTTCCTATAACTTAAGCCCGATCTACACTGGGCGTAAAATTATGAACTTGCGAGTCTATATTTAATTTGTTTAACCACCTGGCAGTTTGTACGTTGGTAAGGTGGCACATCAGGCGCACCAAAATTCTGTTTAAAATAAACGAAAAACACGAGCGTGCGCTTACGATTTTACGCATAATGTAGAATCGCCCGCCGACTATAAAAAGCTGGTTTCTCAAACCCTCAGATCAATAATCTTAAATTGTTAACTGCATTTCTGCAAACACTCGTAGGGTTTGAACCGTGCAGTTGGTCGGGCGGTAACACATTCGTTTCTAAAACAGAAGGTTGAAGGCCGAATCTCGGTTCGATAAAATCACACTCATGTTGAGTAAGGCTCGCTTACGCTGTGACATTTCTTCGCTAAGAGGTGCTGTGTTGCCTGGTGACGCGAAGACAAACAGCACTTGATAGATTTCAATTCAGGCTTGATTTGAAGCATTTTTGTATCATGCTCAAAAACAGCTGCAACTTTTACAAGTTTTCATAAGTAGGCCTGAATGACTGCGCTTTTTACTGTTTACGCTGATGAAAATGTGCTGTTCTGTGTAGGCCAGGCCCGGCTCCAGAATAACGTGACTGGGGGGGCAGAAATAAATTTTGGGGGAGCACGAAAAGTTTTTATTTATGTGAATTCGAAGGGGGCAAGGGGGCACGAGAAGTTTATTCGAGTGCGGATCAAACGAAAAAGGTGAAGACCAAAAAAAAACAGGTCTTCAGTACAAATATATCCACAAATTCTGGTTGTCGTCTCAAAATTCTTGCGATTTTTCACGAATATTTAAGTAAAGACCGAAAAAAAAGGTTTTCGTCCCTAAAGTTTTATGAAATTCGGTGTGAGTCCACAAAAATTACCAAAAGACAGTTCTTGCTCGCGAATTCTAGGGCGGTAACCACCAATTTGGGAGTCTTAGGCCTAGATTTGCACTCCAGCAGCCCCGAGCCTGTTAATTTCTTCGGGGCACAGTTCTCGCTTGGGGGGCACAAGCAGTCATTTGGGGGGGCACGGCCCCGGAATGCCCCCCCGTGGCGCCGGGCCTGGTGTGGGCGTAATGTAGTTCAGTGGCGTCGCTAAAGATGATTACACCCGGGGCGGAATTTCGTGATGTCGCCCTTTATCTTGTATAGTAGGCTGAAAAAGACTATATTTTAAGCATACCGGTACCACTTCATTGCTGTAGATAGCGGGTTGTTATTTGACTGGCTAATCTGTTAAAAAGTTTTTTTAGGTTAACGGACTAAATTAACTTCCGTTAAGTTTTGTTAACTTCCGTTATGGTTTTTATTGTTGATATCTTGCACCATTTATTTATCGTATCGGTGCAAACCAGTTTGCACTGGTAACACTTGTTGCGTATTAGCACAAGTTTTATAGAAGAAAAAGCGAAGGAGTTCTTTTATGTGGCAAATAATATGCTGCAACCTCAGGGCCGCAACTAGGGTGGGGGAAAAGAGGGGCGGCACCCCCCTAAAGAAAAATTTCGCCCCCCTAAAATATCCAGCATGCCCACCCAAAGTCCCCTTTCCGTTGTGGCTGTTGCGACAAAGCAACTTTTTTTTTGGAGAGCAACAGAAAACTAGGAAATAAGTGGAACAATTTGGCGAGATGACTTTTTTTTTTTTGAAATCAACAGAAAACTCGGAGAAAATAGACCAATTTGGCATGGGCGCTCGCTGGGGGGCACTTGCCCCGACCTGAAAATTAAGATGTCAAGTATTTTTTATGCTTAGATTTGAAAAATGAAGTCTAAATACATCTATCTAAACTAAGAAAACAACACTTTGTGGAGCTTTTTAATCATTTTTGCCTTGGTGCAGAGGGTGGGGGCAGAAGGAACAGGATTGCCATTTTATGTAAATTATCATACAGCATTTTCTTAAAAACTAGCGCAAGCAACACTCTAGAATTAAGCATTAAATTGTTTGATTAAACAATTAATGTTAAACGTTTCACCATCTGTCATTGCAGTAGCGTAGCCAGAAGATGTGGGGGATAGAGCCACTCTCCTATAGTCCTATCGGACTATCGACCAAAATGCAGAATAAGGAAAACACCACGTTTTTAGCACTTCTCAGACAGTCTTTTGCACTGAACGGACTCAAAATGGTTTAAAGCATCACTTGAAACATATTCAGGCGGGGTGGAGGGGCTAATTTGTCAAAAATAAAACTCACAAATCACTGAAAAGTTTGAAAATGGCCAAAAATAAGCAATCAAATTTGATCGCCAATATAAAAACGCTGAACGTTGGCTTCATAAGCAAATATCCTGTAAACTCAGGAATGGAGGGGTAGGGGATATACAGTATCAGTTATTTACCAATCACTTCTCTCACATCTCTTTTCATTAGTCTACCCCAATTATTTTTCTACATAAATCCTAGACGAAATAGATTATTCCACTCAGAGGTGGGCACAAGTAACATTATATCAAAAGCGCAGCGCAACAAAGCGGAATGATGTTTTCAACCTGTAAAAGCACAGCGCAAAATATGCGATTTAATTTTTTTAATTTCTGAAGCGCAGCGCAATTTCCGCAATGAACTTTTTGATTTCGTTCAAGCGCAACGCAATTCCGCAATTGCGGAACCGTGTTTTCGTACCAAGTAAAAGCGCAATCTAAATTCCGTAATTGAAATTTCACAACACAATGCAAATACCGCAGATTTTGCAATCTTAGACCGAAAAAAAAATATCAAATAATTTGCTAAAGAAGGCCGACGTTTATCAATATTACGATCGAAATGGAACAAAATTACGTTCAATGTATAGAATTGCGCTATAAACCAAAAAAATTTTGAAAGTGCAGCGCAATTAAAGGGCAACAAATTCTAAAGACTTTAATCCGCAACGTAACTTCCGCAATGTTTCAAAATAAAAAATTAAAGCGCAACTTTCGCAATTGAAGAGGTTGCGGAAGTTGCGCTTTGCGCTTCTAATTGCGCTGTGCCCACCTCTAGATTATTCCGTGTGAGTTTTATTGAACTATACACGATTTTATGATTTACCAGCATCTAAATACGAGAACTAAAATTTTACCATTAGCAACCTACCATTTGGCCCCTCTTTGCAATAAGTTTAATCATGTTTGCACTGACAATTTCTGTGCCACGTTTTAAAAGCATTATTTTTTTATCAAAATAGTCCAAAAATTAGTATTTTTTTGCAAAAAAAATGCAAAACTTTTGAGCGTTGGTGGCTCCGCTTCCAGACCCCATTGTGAATTTTTGGCTACGCGCCCGTGTCATTGAGCTCTTATCAATAACAGCGTTTGAAATTTCAAATCTACGCTGCGCTTATATAAACACTAAAATAATAATTACTCCGCCATTAAATTAATTTTGCTCAGAAACCGAAATCAAAACCAAACTTGTAATCAATAGCGTAGTCAAGAGGGCTGTCTCCTCTTGCATTGACCTGTAGAGCAAAGTACACGATAAGGAAAATACCACAACTTTTGCCCTTCAGAGGCAGTTTTTTGCAGTGATATGGTCTCTAAAGTGGTTCAAAGCCACTTTCGAAACATTTATTATCATTATTATTTTTTGGGTGGGGTAGGCCTAGTAACTTATTTGTCAAAAATACCGCTTACAAATTAATGGATAAAAACTTCAAAACATGGCTAAAACTAAGTAGTCAAAATTGATTGCTTTATACAAAATGCTTATCGTAAGCTTCTAAAAAAAAGTATAGGGGGGGCTATACAGCATTCAATTTTTTTAATTACCACAATTTTTGGAGTTGACCTGTGAGTAAAGTAGGGGTTGAAGGGGTGAGCAATTTAATTCTTTTAAATGGCTTTCAAATTGTATTTATTTAGTTTTGTTTAATGGCTCTAAAAAGATGCGACATATAATTCGAAAAACGTTAAACTGGCTATTTTTTTTCTGAAATATCACAAAAAGGGTCCATCAGTTAGGGTTTAGCCCCCAGACGCCGGTTCGTGATATGCGTAAGTTGCACCTGTTTGCTATATTGAAGGGATTTTTGAAGCAAATTTGAGGCATTTTCGAAGCAAAAACTCTCAATTTTTAGGTAAATCAAGCCCCATCATCCCCCTTAGCAAAAATGAGTTTGCAGTCAGTGGAGCACCCGAGGAAGATAAGGAAGCTTAGCCTCCCCTTCTCCTTATCCAAGTCACTTGGAAAACTTGACTCATATAATTATGCGAGCGTTTAAACGTGGTTTGAATTTTATCTGGAAATAAGCAGGACTGAAAGGGCTGGGCAATTTAAGAGTTTCAAGTAGATCTCAATCTTAGCAACTTTAGTCTTTCCAATGGCCTAAAAAACGTTCAAAATGTGATCCAAATGATGGTGAAATGGTTATTTTTTTCAAGAAATTGCGAAAATAGCCCAGCGACTGGGGGCTTTGCCCCTAGACCACGCTGAATAATACACTTGAATTGCATCAGTTTTCAGTTTGTTCAACATGCCGCCCAATTGCAACATTTTTTGAGCAGGATTATTTTAACTTTTGGTTTCAAGCTCCTTACCGAAATCCTGGTTGCAGCTGTAAGGCTTTATTTGATCCGGTAGATAATGGATACGTCGCTTGCCCCCCCACCCTGAAAAAATTTCTCCGGGCGCCTTTGCAATTTGGTGCGATGACTTTTTTCATTTTTTTTTAACAGAAAACTCGGAGAAAAGTAGACCAAACCAAAAAGTTTGGGCCCCTTGAATGAAATTTTGTTCCCCTGACAACAACGTTCTAGTTACGGCACTGTGCAGCCTCATAAAATTTTTTAATTGATGCTGTTCGTAATTTCCAAAGATTTTCCGATCGCAGCTTCGTTAGTGCATTTGAACTTATTTTCATCTTGTAATAATATTAGACTGTAAAATGTAACTTCCAAACAGGGCATTGTATGAAATGGAATGGAAGACGTTTTTTCCATATTCCATACTGGCAATTTTCTTCCATTCCATTTCCATTCCATCCTAAAAATCTTCCATTCCATATTCCATTCCATACTAAAATTTGCTTCCATATTCCATTTTATACTTACATACCAAGGTAAGTTTAGACCGGAAGCTACGCGTAATTTGTATTGTACTTTTGCAACGTTTAACATACCTTTGCAAGTAGTTGCTCGCGAAGGTAATTAAGCAGCACGGTGCGATTCATCTCATCCCACATTTGAAGCACTATCGCAATGAGCTACGAAAAAAATTCACTTAGCATAAAAATATTAACCACTTAATCAACAGACAATAGGTTGATGGTTATACTGGGTTTAATGATTGCAAGTTTGTAATCACACAAACTATGAAATTTGGCGTAGCCAAACTGCCAAAAACATTCTACAAAAATACCGAAAAAAAATTTAAACACAAAAAAACAACAACAAAGAATTAAGCTCATTCCAAGATAGAAACGTAAATACAAATTTTTGTTACAATGGAAGAAAAAGTTTTGTCTCTTGGCAAGTTCAATGCCATTGCTAGGGGGGCCAGGGGGGCCTTACCCTCCATCTTGGTTTACTAAAATACGTTTTTTTGAAACATCATGTAACGACAAGAAAACCGAAAATGATGCAGAAAGTAATAATAACATTCAATCCTATCTACTTAATTAGAGTTACCTACATTAGCAGTATATTAAAGTTTTTAAATACCGAATGCTTAGTGGTTCAAGTTTCAAACACCAAATTTTACATCCAAAGTTTACACTTCTGAACCTAATCACTAATAGGTCATTAAGTACCAATTACGCTAGTCATATCAATTTCAAAACCTTGAGCGTTTGCATCGCATTCAATTCAAAGTATTCGAAGACCAAAGTCAGTGTTTCTCAAACTATGAGTCGGGATGCACAATGGTGCCGCTAAGCATTAACGGATTTAGTGGCGGAACTACAAGGGCAAAGGGGGCTTCAGCCTCCTCCACAGCCAAGTCACTCAAAAAATTTAACCCTAAAATGCTCGCGTTTTAACGTTTTCTGAATTGACTTGTGGGTAAAGTAAGGGATGTAATGGGCTAAACAATTCAACTTTTCTACTGGCTTCTAAAAACGTGCGAAATATGATTCGAATGGCGTTGAAATAGTTATTTTTTTATCGAAAACTAAAAAATTGCCCATTGACGGGGTTTTTATCGCCAGACCTCCGTTTATACGAGATAATTGAGTTGCAGCACTTTACTCAGCTCGCCACCCAATCAAGGAATTTTTCAAACAAAGAACTTTAACTTCCTAACCCCATCCTCAACCAAATCTTGGTTGCACGCCTGTTTATGGGCGTGTCGTAGAGTAGAAATGTAGACCAACAAAATCGTTTATTTCGTTTCTTAAAATACCAGCTGATTTTGTTTTTTTGGAGCGCACTCAAGGTTGTTTAGTTTAGGTCGCAGTCACGGCTGCAGATAAACTTTTGAAGTAATTATGGGCTGGAAACGAAAGCAACTAAGAAACGCTACCGGATTTACATATCTCTTTTTTAGACGTGATTACAGAATTTTGAAATTGCGCATAATTTGCAGGGGTACAAAATCAGTTTTAATATGCAAAAGTTCAGTCTATTTTCGTGCCCCTCACTTCGTTTGCTCTGGCAACAGCACTAGAAAAATTGTCATTCTCAAAACAAAACTTTAGCCGGTCAGCATCAAAGCAACTGCAAATTGCAATGAACATATTGCATGATCTGATGATGCAATGCCTACACTGTTTGCGCATTGTTCATGACCGAATTACCCTATAACCGGTAATTTGTGACAGATGATTAGCTCCTAAACGCTTCCTAAAATCTTCAGTTATCACTATCCGTATATATTTTTCTGTAATGCCGTGAGCGAAATCTAGTATGAAATTGATATAGAAGTATGGAAGATTGTCTTCCATTCCATTCTTGAAATCTATCATTCCATTCCATTTTGGCATCTTCCATAATCCGTACCAAAATTTCTGTTCCATTCCATTCCATGCCCTGGTTCCAAATCACAAAAAAAAGATCATAGCACTAAATTTTTCCTTACAATCAGCTCAACAGCGTCATTACGTGTTCTAGAAATGAGTGAATAAAAAGAAATGTAAATTACACGCAAAATATTAACAAATTATGACATAAGACCTAAGATATAACATTTAAGATATGACATTAAGACCTACTTAAAAACAAGCAATGCGATATCTGTTAATGTATAAAACTGAATTTGGATATAATATGGAAACCGATAAAAGTGCTACGATATATAACTTTTGGGGCTTGCGGTCACATGATGGCATTTTTACAGGCCGAAAACTGTAAAAGAACTAGCCAACTTCAGCTGGTATATCTCGGTAAATAAAAAAAGGTTTGCGGCTTTTAAACACACTAATGACTATACCTTTCTTATGTAGCGATGCTCGCGTATTTCAATTCGGGCAGTATATTTTGTTTTGTTTTTTGACTTTTTTTCTTTCTTATTTTTTTTTCGTACATAATTCTATCTAGTCTTAGACGATTAAATTTAGAGAGTTCGAATTTTGTTCAGTTATGGATAAACGCCAGAATTTAGCGCCCGCTTGATATTAGAGATGCCATAAGCGGAAGTTCCTCCTCAAATGAAACGGCCTCTTTAAATTTGACATTTTGGCTGTTTGAGCCAAACAAATGAAATTTTCAGGATAGGCGGAGTACAAAAGTTAGATGAATTACGACAAAATTTGAAGAAGTCTCGTTGGAGAGATTTCCCTAAAATGGGTCCGATCCGAAACGGGAGATTTTGAACTTCTCAAATTTTACTGTTTTAGTCTTTTGGTTTGTTCTTTAATAATTTGTCCTTGATGAAACTGATATTGTTTTCTCTGTTAATTTTGACGCGAGTGGAGACAAAATAAATTTCTGTTATCTGTTGTTCTTAATTCAAATTTAAAAAGTAGGTTAAAGGCTAAATTTAATACAAGTAATCATTGGATAGGTTGAAAATTCATCAAGAATAAATAATGGGATCAGCCACAAAATGGGGATCACAAACATCAATTCCGTCAAAAAGACCTAGATGGCAGTAATCTGCTCAGTCTCTGGAGTTAAAATTGGAGAAACAACCAAACAAAAAGCAAGAAACTCCACCAAAAATCAGTGAAAACCAAGGATCACTATTAAACTATCATAATTAGAAGATTCGCACAGGCTAGAAAAAATTTGATTGATAGCACTGGCCAAGTTTGTGCACTGCACTTACCAAAACATGGCACAACTTATTGAAGCCTTCAAAAGGTTTATGAGTCCCTTTTTCAACATTATTGTACTGTCGCAACCGGGTGCTGAAGCGACGCATGAACCACTATGTACATATCTTGAATCTATCACTCTGGCGCTGGGTAGGAGTGCAAAGCATTTTCCAAATTTACAACTTACGAGGTGTGTTTGAAAAGCAACGGGACTGGATCTATAAATGTTTTGTTTTATTTGACAAGTAAATTTTACAACATGTCGCCTTCAAAGTAATCTCCTTGGGCTGGAATGCACTTTTCCAATCTCCTCTGCCACGCTCCCACGCACTCCTGAAAAGATTCCTCCGGGATCGATTGGAGCTCTCTCGTCACGTCTGTTCTAATGGCTTCTGAATCTTGAAAACGAGTCCCTTTGATGACTTCCCTGAGTTTGGGAAGCCAAAAGAAGTCACAAGGGGCCAGATCTGGAGAGTAGGGTGGTTGCTTCAGTACAGCAAGCTTATTTATGGCAAGAAACTCCCGAATTCCCAAGACATTATAAGATGGAGAATTGTCGTGATGAAGCAGCCATGACCTCGTTTCCCACAATTCTTTTTTTTCTCCCTCACTGAGCGCATCAGACGTCGGAAGATGTTTTTGTAGACGCGCTGATTAATAGTTTGGCCTAGTGGCAAGAATTCTGCGTGGACAATTCCATGGACATCAAAAAAGCGATCAGCATCACCTAGGTTTTGGATTGAACACTCTCACCTTTTTGGGTCTTGGTGACAATGTGCTCTTCCATTCACGGCTCTGCCGTTTGGTGAGTGGATCGTACTCGAAGATCCATGACTCATTGCCAGTAACAACTCTTTTCAGCAAGTTGGGTTCAGTTTTGAGTTGCTCCAAAATTTCTAGACACACTTGCACACACCGCTTCTTTTGTCCTTCATTCAGCAACCTTGGTACCATTTTTGCACAGATCTTGCGTAATGATCCTCCATACCCTCTCATTATTCCTACCCAGATCATCTGCTTTTATTCTAACAGTAAGACGGCGATCGCTCCGCTCCTTTTGTCTCACACGCTCAACATTTTCATCTGTTCTGCTTGTGGATGGCCTCCCACTCCTGTGATCATAATTATTCCACCTCATCTCTTCCCTCTTTGAACATCCTGTGGCACTCAAAAAGACGAGTTCTTGACATCGTGTCGTCACCATAGACTTCTTGAAGCAACTTTAGTGCTTCAGTTGGAGTTTTTCCGCGACGGACAAAAAAATTTAGGTTGATTCGTACTTCGATGCTTATCCTTTGCATCAAAGAAGAAAAAAGCCAAAATTCTTAATTTTATCAAATTTTCACAAAACGGTCACAAAGAAAGTGCGTTGACGGAAAAACGTACAAAAAAGAATGTAGTTATCACAGAATGCTGAAATTTGGTTTTCGAACCCATAAAACATTGCAACATCATAGAAAGCAATGCTTTTTTTTCTCTGCGATAAAAGTTGTTCGTGCAGCGTGCACAGTCCCGTTACTTTTCAAACACACCTCGTATAGCGCTAGTACTGCACTACTTTGAAATGGCAATTGACAAACACAAAGAAATCGAGTTCAAACATGATAAGCGAAACAAAAAACGTCAAAAAACACTGATTCAATGTGTATTTGCTTTGGCTTTGTGACGTCATGGCGAGTTGGTCGCCCTCCAATCCATTCAAAAGTTGGGCATGCTGTTGGAGCAGCTTTGTATAAGCGATTTAATGCTCAGTAAATGTCGTTTAAACGAGGAACTGCACAAAACTCTGCTCATATCAGGCATTTGCCTATTAACATGAAGCAACAACTTTGTACACCTCCCTGTGACGTCACAGCAGCGCTGGGAAAAGGTACATTCCATTTTCTGAAACTACAGCTTGTAGCGCAAGTAATGCACTAGGTTTGGAATGCACATTTAAAAAAAATTACACTTTAAATCACACTTTCTTGGTTCGTTTTCAATATCAAATCACACTCTTTTTATTCGTTGCAACTATAAGCTGGTTGCCATCTTTCCAGTAACCAATCAACAAAACAACACCTACTATCCCATTCTACCAGTCCATACCATAACCGTGGCAAAAACACAAGGACAAACCATTCCACACGTTACAACTTGGTTTGGTAGACCAAAACTGCCAACTGCAACTGCCTATGTCACGTAACGCGTTGCTTCCTTTTCATGCATGTCATTTCTATAGCTACCCATGGCGAGTCATTTCGCTCAAAATTAACAACAGCATTTCCTTCTCAATCCTACTTCTTCTCCTAACAGGTGCACTTGGATTGCATTTCAGTGAAAGGCCCTGCATTTCAATGCATTGCAGTGAAAGGCTCTGTTAAATCAAAAAGCCTAACGATGCCGTATTGCTACCTCCTTGAGTGACAATGGAAAGCAACAACTTTACCACTTTTTCACTCTTTGCCGAATTTCTTCTCGGTGTCCTTCTTCTTTTTGCTTTGTGTCAGTAAACTTAACCTTTAGGTCGCTTGACCTCGCATTTGTCTACAAACTCGTTTTCCCGAATCAAATTTTTGCCTAAATTCGTTTGCGTACATAAAGGCCAAATTTTGCCCTTCTACATTTGTAGGCAAAAAAACAAAACCAATCCGTCGCCGCGCGTCTGCGATGTGTGGGTGTTGTGGGTTCGGTCACCTCTGACGTTTGAAGCTACGCTTGCTAGTCCCACAATTTTTTCACTGCGGTAATATTTTCTTGAAAAGAAAACAGAGTGGAAGTATCATAACATCTCTCAAACAAAGTGCAATATTGTATGATTTTTGAATAATCATGATGCTATAATGCTTGTTTTAATTATTGCATAAGTACTGTTTGATGCAAGAATTATTCTAATGTGATACTGCATAACCGCATAATTCTTGCAGTGTATTTTTTTATTTTTATTTTTCTGTCCTAAAAATTTCCCAGCAAACATGCAAGATCGGGCCAATGTTGGCCATCAGTTGGCAGGGTTGGCAAAACGTCGGCAAATTTGCCAACGCTTTGCCAATGTTGCCAATGTTTTGCCAACATCTTTGCAAACGCCGTAATTATTGTAGTAGTAAGTTTCCTCGAATTTTTTCACGATTGTGTAATGATTCTGGGCCATTTTCTTTTAGTTATAGCTTTCCAATTTGCCAAAAATACTTTTTTTTTTATTACGATTCAGCCAACGTTGGTAGAATATTGGCTCAACATCGGTTGCCAACATCGGCATTATGCATTTCAGCCAATACAGGGCCAACGTAGGATGCCAGCCCCAGGCCAACATTGGTGGATAAAATTTTTCTGAACTACCGACAATTTTTTGTAATTAATTAAGTTGTTCATTCCAAAAGTGCTGAACAGGGATCAGAATTAGCTGAATTATAAACAAGGCCTAGACGTTTTTATGTCGAAAATCCATGTTTATTTTTGTGATTTTTCAGGAGCAAGCACTTGAAAAAACTTTGTTATGGTGAGGCCAAACCTTACTTAAAACTTATGTCTTACTTTTTTGCAAAGTAATCTGCAACACTAATCAGTAATTTTTATATATTTTAGTCTATTTTCTTTGTAAAACAAAAGATGTTTGAGCTAAACCCTTCACAAATTTCAAAAACGAAAAAACAAAATTACTGAAGCTTACAGTATATGGCCACAGTACTGTGATATGGCATTAATGCTTGTGTGGATAGTATCAGGCAAAAATTTACAGGTTTAAGCAATTGTTAAGAGTTACCGGTGGTTTAAGTTTAGGATTGGAGGTAATGGTTCTAACAGTTTGTGTTGCAGTGCTGGGGTTAGTTTTACCATGCCATGATTCAGTGATGAGTGATGTAGCATTGTCTTGTAAAAATGGATTCTAGACTAGCCTACTGGACTAAGTTACAGTAGGCTTCCGCTATTTATTACCGGTACTAGGCCTATATTTGGAAGGTTTTATTTCTCCGGAAATTTTTATCTAGCCTACTTTTTTATTATTTCTGACTCAAATCTAATCCAAACACTAATGCCTAATCTAAAACTATCCCCAAATCGATCCCAACCAATAAGCTGATAAGGGTAATTTCGGACATGAAACAAAGCAAAATTGCAGTTATTACTGGTAGGCTACAGCCCACTTATTTAATTGTTGATTATTGTTTCGATAATTAGCCCTATTTCATTAGGCATGTTTAAACTAGGAGGAACTTTTTTCCCAGACCTATCTTGGGGTAAATTGTGCCCCAGAAGTTTGTGCAACTGTATTATGAAATAGGCCTACATATGTCACGCACCGTAGAAAAAGGCTGTGTCTAGAGCACCAGTCCAGTTTTCAACATGAAATTGCTGCTGCACCGATCGTTTGTGTTTGCACTTCAAGTTACTATCTCTCAAGCTGGCATTGCTGCCCAAACCGGGAACCCTACCTGTAACTCTTAAGTCTAATGCAAAATTTTGAAGAAAAAGAAATAAAAATAACACAGCATGATTGTGTTCAATCGCGAGACGAGCCTAGCGCGTTCAGCACAAATGGAACTCAAACGTTGAGTTTAACCAGCGAGTGCCTTACCACTACACCACCGAGGCTACCAGTACGCAGTTCAGAGTTGATGCGTCAAAGTGCTGTATTTAAGTTGAATTAATGAGAAAAAAACAATATAACTGACTGCTGGTGCAGCAGCGTTTTTGTATCAAGAACTGGACCAGTGCAGCAGACACTACCATAGAAAAAATTTAAACTTGTACGGTAACTTGTACTTATATCAAATTTCAGTGGCGGTAGCTATTTTGTCTCAAGAGGCAAAATACCGATAGTATTTTCCTTTCTTTTGGTTAGGATTAAGAGTTGGGGTTAGCATTACGGCTAGGTTAAGGTCTGAGGCAGTGAGGTTAGGGTTACAGTTCAGGGTTAGGGCTACTGAGCTATGTAGGAGCTGGAGGCAAAATAGCTATAGGACTATTTTGTCTCCAAATGTCGAAATAACGCCAATGTCAATCATAGTCTTTTGCCATGCATGTATGATTTGGTATCATGATAGGTGGCCAAATCAAAGAAAATTATGGCTTAGCGTACTGGTACCTCAAAGAAACAAAAATTTCTGCCGCAAGCAAAAACAAAAGAACTGGATTTGTGCAAATTGTTTAGGCATGACTGAATTTCAATCATCATGCAAAATTGGCAAAAAGATTAGGTCTAAAGACAAAAAGGAACAACTCAGAGTAGGCTTACGTTTCATAACTAGACCTGCGGAATAGTATCCTTGGTAAAAATAGGGCTGCTTATTTTGATTTTGTTAACGTACTATATTTGTATATGCGGCATCATACAGTTCTACAGTGTACTACTAAAATATTTTTTGAATTTTCAGTATTTTTTTGAACAGTTAAATAAAAAGTTTTCAAGTTATGTAAATATTTTTATTTCATTGAACTTCATAAAACCAGTCAAAATTAAGAAGGGACCTTCCTACAGAAAAAATAGATTTTTCCCAGCAATAATCTGTAGTTGGTAATTTTCTGGAAATAATTAGTTTCGTTTATCACGTGTTCAAACTTCAATTTTGGAAATCATCGCACATAATATTTCAAACCTCATCATTCTACAAAAAGCATCGCATTGGTTGTGCAGTATAAGCCAGATCGCTAATGGTAATTTTTTTCGCTTTAGTAATATTGTAACTTTAATGCAGGTTTATTTGCCAAGTTGCCATTGACCAGGAGACTGTTAAGTAACCTTGCGTTCTTCCAGTTAGTAAATATAGGTAGAGGCTGCTATTACGTTATGTAAGAAATAAGAATAAGAAAATTGCTATTTTAGCTCTAAACCTAACCCAAACTCTAACCCGAACATTGGTCTTAATCTAAACTCAAAATCTAACCCAAACCATATCGATAATTTAAAAAACAAAAAAGAGTAAATGAGCGCTCACTTTTTGCTCTTGTATTTTCTTCATGGGCATTATGTTACATAACACCAGCCACTTCCATCAAGGTAAAGGTAACAAAAAGCCACCATTTATCTCAAAACAGTTTGCACAAAATATGAGCTCAATTGAATAAGTCAAAAATTTCCCTAGCTGTTAAAGTTAAGAAAAAAAGTGAGAACATTTTTTAATTTTTCAACAAAGGGTTAAACACTTGGCATGTCAATAACACACAGTAAAATGCTTTTTAGTAAAAAGAATTGCAAAGAAACATGAGATTTATATTTTTGCTTTAGGTTTAAGAATAATTTGAGAATAATGCCAGCTTCAGCATGAAAAAAATAATATTAATAACACGTGCTAGTACAACGCATTTGGACTTAATCAGCAGAGTTTGCTGGGCCTTTTTGGTATTGCCATTTTTGATTTGTTTAACCGCAATCATGATTAAAGTTTGTTTAATTTACTGGTTCTTATAAAAAAACAAAAAGTGTATAGCTTAAACCATGTGTTTTTGTTTAAAATCCTTCTTTGTTCAATTCTGTACTATACAAAACGATTTTGGACAACTTTTAAATTCCTGCAACCCAGTTATAGGTATCGCATTTTTTTGCAAACTTAAAGTAAAAAATTGAGTGGTTTGGATTTTGAAATATCAGATGCATGCATTTCATACGACACGCTAAATTTATAGTCAGAATCCCAAGATAACAATTAGAAATGATCTTTATGTTTGTATAGACAATGTTTTATCATTCAAAATTATCTTAACGAACTTATTGTAGTTTACAACTACTGCACTGATCATTAGTCGAGTGGATAGAGCATTTGCTACTGAAACTGTAGACTTGGGTTTAATTCTTCGTCAGAACAAAACAAAGACTATAAAGATTCAGTATTTACAGTGTTCTTGTTTGAAGTTCAGTTAAAAAAAGATCAGTGTGAAGCCTGTACTTTGTGTAGACAGATGGGCGAGTGGCAGCTTGACTCGAAGATCAAAATGTCCCTTTGCTGTCTCTTAGCTAAAGCAACTTGGTAACTAAAAATGTAATTACAGTTACCGGTACTTTATTGTTTCCAGATCAACTAGATAAAAATCCCGAAGCTGGAATCCCTCAAAACTTTACAAAAGTTGTTTTTTTTGCAAAAACTCGTAATAATCGGATGCAGAAAAACTCTATCTCTAAAAGTTTTAAAAGTAAAATGATGAATAAAATAAAAAAAGGTCTGTATCTGCTCTAAAGTCAAATTATCCTCAAAAATCTTTGTTTTTCTTTAAAAAAAACAAAACAAATGCTTCGCATGGGCTTCAATAATATTCTGGTTTCCAAATAATTTCAAAGACACTAAATTTGAGTTAACGTGAAGAATAAGATTTTACAGTAGTTTACATACAGCAAAGATTTGGGATTTGGAGTATAATACTTCAAGTTTAATTCAATTGAAATTGTCTTAAACTTGATTTAGCTCACTGGTACATTGCTGATTAGCTTAACCAATTGCAGGCTGAGTTTTTTGAACTATGAGTACATATTGTCAATAATTGAAAAATTCTTTCAGATGCTGTTCAGTCGGGTACCGGTAGCCCCTTAGCAGACATTCTGAAAATGAAATGCTCAGAGCTAATGTAGTCTTAATCCACCAAAGAAAAAAAATTGAGATAAGATACTTCATCTACAAATATGAATATTATTTGTTTGGAGTATAATGGAAGATAATGTGCTTTTTCGGTTAGCCCACTGGTATGGCTGTTTAAAATATAAAGACTGTAAGTTTTTCACGAAATTTTTTTATCCCAAAAAGGTCTAACCCACAGTCCTGTTGTTACGTCATAGCATTAGCCTAGTATTGTCATTGAGCAATATTGGGAGTGGTTAGTGTTATGTTATGGTTGTTATGTAAGTCCCATAAAGAGAATGAAAGAGCACAGAGTGAGCGCTCATTCATCCTTATTTAAAGTTATGGAGGATTTGGGTTAGATTTTGAGTGTAGGTTAGGATTAACATTAGGGTTGGGATTAGGGCTAGAATAGCAATTTTCTTATTCAGTATTTTGCGTAGCATAACACTAAAAACTTCTGCCAACAATATTCGATTTGAATGTATCAATCAAAAATTACAAACAGCTCAAAACACCACAATTAATTTATTATAAATAAAAATTACCAGTTTTCTACATCCATATGTGTACCGTAAAGTCCTACATCCTTGGTATAGGGGTAACTTTGATAAAAAAATCAGAAAAGTATTTTGATCACTGATATATGTTGGCTAAAGTTGCATAATAGATGGTAGGTATGTACAATATTCTTCATGTACTCAAGGGACTTGGGCATTTCTTTATATACCGTAAATGAATAACAATTTTTATAGGGGGTAAAAAGGCACATTTAAGAAAGTTGCCTGCTAAGCCTCAGTGTTCCAAAAATGAGCTGCAGTAAAAGTGCCAAAATAACTTGTAAACAATATGTATGTGTATCAACTTAGTTGTTATCTGAATAAAATTGAAAAACATTTTTTTTGGGTTAAAGTATGGTAAATTTTTTATTGAGGGGTCAAGTGTTCAACTAAAAGAAAAAATTTTGGTACTCATAAAGTCACCTTTCAGAGATGTCAGGGAAATTATTTAGCTTCTATATAGTAAGTATTTTAGCTATGAAACCAGTAGTTAGTTGGAGATTGTGCTTCTTATGGCTTCTCAAAATTTTGTTGCCTATTCTGAAAGTCCGCTTAATGCAGCTTTTTTGCAACTATTTGTCAAAACGCATTTTTATTGCTAAATAATTATAATAACTGTATTGCTTTTTTTTATAAGCACAACTAACTTTTTCATTACCAAATGAATGATTACAAATTTTTACTGTTCTGTTAAAGTCGCCTTGAAGCTTTAAAGCCTGCGAAATAATCATAAATTGCCATTGTTTTTTGTTTCCAGTACCTAGTTTTCTTATTTCTTAAAAACTGTGTCCACTATTAAACTGTGCAATCTTTAGAGTTTGCTGCAGTGTTTTTGTATGTAGTTCACAGCCACCTTGATCAGATAATATGAAGTGACGGCATAGAAATGAATCACTATAGCTGGCCCCTATGTTTTGAATGTATTTTGCCAGTTACTATTTATCAAATTTTTTTCTTTTTTTGGAAACACTTTTGTAAGTACCAAAGTTAAGTATTAGTAACCTTATCTTCATACCAGTGGCCTGCAATAGACTTTTTAAGCAGAAAATCTAGTGTGTACCAAAGTAAAGCATTTTTTGCAAAAACTTTGGTTCAGGAAAAGTGTTTTAAAAAATTAGGCCTTATGACCTGGCACTGTTTTTTGAACTGGGACTCTATGCCATCTGTACTGGATCTCAGTCTAGTCCAAAACATCAACCGAAAATCAAAGTTTTAAAACTTTACCAATAAAGGGTTTTATGACAGATGTTTAAACAAATAAAAATCAAATCTTTCATTATACTCAGTGTGTTACGCTAAACCGTGTAACAAGCTGGCAAGGCCTTCTCCGCGTCAAGTCGCAGAGCAAAGAGAATGCAGAAATTATTCTGGCAAATTGTATTTGTGTAAATTGGCACAGTGCAAAAATTATATGGATTTAAGGATGGCACGAAAATTTGCGCTTTGTAATTAAACTTTCCAACCTGTCGTAAAATGATTAATTTTTGGCATGTTTGCAAAGTGGCTACCCAACTGTACCATCTTTTTTACAACAAGCTTATAAAAAAGTAATGCAACCAATGGTGACATGATGTTCTGTCAGTATAGCGCTGTGGAAAAGACAAGAAACCAAATCTGAATGCACTTTATTTTCAAGAAGTGACTTTACCTGTATAGTGTAAGCTAAAAAAACAATCCTTTGCAAGAAAGAAGAGATTTTCCAGAATCTTTTGATGAAAAATCGATATGGTCAAAGGCAGCTAATCATCATAAAAAGTGGCGATTTATAAACAAAAATAATTTGGCTCTGTGTAAAGGTTAGATTTTTGTCTTCAAAAGAATAAAATGCATGTCTGCAAACTGCAAAGTGGCTACCTGGCTGTAGTTTTTTTCTATGTTATTTTCTACCCAACTGTACCATCTTTTTTACAACAAGCTTATAAAAAAGTAATGCAACCAATGGTGACATGATGTTCTGTCAGTATAGCGCTGTGGAAAAGACAAGAAACCAAATCTGAATGCACTTTATTTTCAAGAAGTGACTTTGCCTGTATAGTGTAAGCTAAAAAAACAATCCTTTGCAAGAAAGAAGAGATTTTCCAGAATCTTTTGATGAAAAATCGATATGGTTAAAGGCAGCTAATCATCGTAAAAAGTGGCGATTTATAAACAAAAATAATTTGGCTCTGTGTAAAGGTTAGATTTTTGTCTTCAAAAGAATAAAATGCATGTCTGCAAACTGCAAAGTGGCTACCTGGCTGTAGTTTTTTTCTATGTTATTGCTGTTAAATACATTTACTGTGCTTGCCATATGCCATGTGGGTTGCGCCAGAGAAGTCTAATGCACAAAATTAAAATTTTTCACCAATTTGGCATAGACAATGCAAAAATATTTTGGGCACAGCACAAAACCTCCTCTACAACTTAAAAGGGAATCACTTTGGGCCAAAATGTTAGAATAAGCCTCTAACGCATTCTCACCAAATTTGAACTTTCTATTATGCCTTCTCGTTTTCAAAATAATGTGGTTCAAAATTAGCAATTTTCCCCTTAGTTCAGTGTTGCCATTTTGTCAGTATTGTGAAGGAAAATTAACTTTTGGAAAACTGGCTTACAGTTATTGAAAAGCAGCTCATTTTTCAACTATGGCGCAAAACATTTATTGAGAATCAGGAACATGTGGTAACTTTTAAACTTTTTTTTCTAATCAGCAACTATGGCAAAATGTCAAAGGGAAAAAGCCTTGTTAAGGGGGAATTAAATTTGTTATATCTCAGGAATAGAAGGTTGTAAAAATCTTAAATTGAATAAAGTTAGTCTTCAGATTTGTCAAAATTTGCTGGGAGAAAATCAAGCAAAAAAATTTTCGATTTCATTGCCCTTTTAAATTAGAGCACGGATGGTGGGAAACTTTCTAATTTGCATACGCATTTTCTAGAAATGAAGACCTCTAACTGAAGAAATAAAAATCTCCAGATATTTACCTTTTTTTAGTAACTGTCTTAACGTAATGTACATTAATGATATAGTCTTTAAGTAGCTGTTGCAATCTATTGATGGTCAGTCACCATTAGTGATAATATGCTCCTACTTCATCTGATCTGAACAATGAAGAAACTGGATGTAATGAACTTGAAGATAAATTTTGTTGTTGACGAAGCTCTCTGTTCAGTGTTCAAGTTCTAAGGTATAGTTAAACGTGTTTCTTTTTGATGAAGTTTTTATTTAAATCTGATCAATTAATTGTTTAATTTAAAACACATGTAAACATTTGATTAAAAGTAAAACTGTAGCAGCTAACAAGTTGAAATGCATGGCTATGGAAAGATCTTAGAAAAAGCATATTTTATTTCGGATCGTGACGATTATGCATCGCCAGGACTTTTAGGCCCCAGAAATTTTACGTGCAAGACCAAAAACATGTTTTCGAATTCAAAATAAAATTAAAAAAATTTTTTTCTGATGTTTTTAAATAAGATTTGAAGTCCTGGAACCTAATAGTCCCGGCGCATAATCGTCCTGCGTCTAAACACCGTGCACTTAAAATTCGTTGACCGATTTTAAGAGTATCAACAATAGGGTACTTTTTTATTTGTGGCAAACCTACATCAGAAATCAGGTAATCAAATTATACAAATATGCATCTGGCCTTTGAACTGACTCAGAAAATTGTGCTTCATACTTTTGTCATTGTTTTTCTTGCGCATCGTAAAAGTAAAAATCAGCAAGAAATGCTGGCCATATGCTAAGAAATCAAACTGATATGCAGTAAAAGGTCATTTAGATTGAAAAAAAATTTCTTGGTTTTCTCTCAAAAAACTTTAACAGATCTGAAAACCAACTTCACCAAATTTAAGTTACTACTACCTTCCGATTCCAAGATATGATAATTTAGATTTTCACTGAAAAGGCTTTTTCCCTTTAGAAATTTTTCAAATAAATGAAGGCCAACTTTTCAAAAGTTAATCTTCTGCCACAAAACGGCAGCACTAAAAAAAGAAGAAAACGGCAAAACGGCAGCACTAAAAAAAGAAGAAAACTGTTGACTTTAAACTGCAATATGTTGAAAATTGAAAGATGTTAAAAGTTCAATTTTGCTATGAATGTATATTTTAGGCTTTTCCCAACATTTTGGTCAACAATGAAAAACTTGACTTGGATGCCCCAAGCTGGGAGAAACTGCGGTTATGTGGTAGATGTAAAACAGTAATCAATCAATTTTTGCCCTGGCAGCTGAGGATTTTTTTTTAACACTGTACCTTATTTTGATAAATTTTACAAAAGTCATACGCTATAATTCTTTTTACCCAAATGATAAAAAATTACCAGGTAACTTTTATTTCAGATGAGTGAGAAAAGATTACAAACACAGCACTTTGCAAATTGTCTAAAGAAACTGGAAGGACCGCCATGGTGGTCGTGAGCATTGTGCAGATATGAAACGGATAGCTTTGCAAACTCAATAAAGGTAATAAGCAAACGAAGTATCTTGGCATCGTTAGTTTAAAATTCTATTAGGGTTAACTTATCCTATCTTTCTCAGATATTTTCAAAGTTCAAAACTTTTTAAAAAACTTTCTGAAATAATTCAGCTGCTACACAGCTGACGCCAATTACTTTGTCTCGGCATTTCGGCTTCTATTACAATTCAGACCGAAAAAGTTAGAACTTGGTAAACAATAAAAACTGGTGTTTAGTAGCGTTGTTATTTACTACGACAAATGCTGCCTTTAATAGTGCTTAAGTTTTTGTAGATCCTAAATTTTTTTTGGTTCTAGAAGTACACTATTTCTGGAACAGACTGGGACAAAAAAGATGGTGTCACATCTAAATGAAATAACACTAATTTTAAAAATTTATTTCAGTTAGTCTTATTGTTCTCCATTTAATTTGACTTAAACTAACTAAGGCTAAGTTAATATGTATTGCATGTTGGTTATGGGCACAGTTTCAAGCGATTTGACAAAACAGTTTTGGAAGAACCATAGTCTTTTTCAAGCTTTAAATCAATTGGGTTCACTTATTAATTCTAGCAATTTTTAGACCTGGAGCTATCCACTGCCAGATTTCATAATAAGTTTAAAATAACTTTTTTCCAACTTCTTGAAAATTAAATCCTATGTCAAAAGCCATGCCTGCAACTAGCTCCGTTTATGCTGTCGATTTCCAAAGCCAAAAGGTAGTTTTAAGTCAGTTTTCTGTGATAAACACAGCTTCAGTGTAATTGTGCTCCGAATTGATAATTTTTCCATCAATGTGATTTATTCTGTGTACAAAAATCGGAAGCAAATGCCTTAAGCACGGTCTACACTGCGTAAAATCGTGATCAAACAAGCGTATTTATTTTCAACAGAAAACTTTACGTCCGTCGTATCATCTTATCAACGTTCAAGGTGCCAGTTGGTTAAAATAAAGTAGCAAAAAGCTCATACACTCCTGATTTCACGGACAGTGTAGACCGGGACTAAAGCTTGTTTAAAATTTACGCTCTTTAGACAATACCTTTCAGTAGAATCAGTTAAGAAATTCTTAAACGAAGCTTTTTGAACTATTTAGTTACATTTTCGAACCTAGTGTGAATTTGATTATATTTAGGTTCGACTTCATTACAAAGACGACCTGTCAGGGCAAAGAATTCAGTAATCAGCGATCGTGACCTGATAGAATGAACCCTCTGCTCAGTCTACAGGTAGTTTCATCTTTTCTCAATAATCCAGTGTCGGCACAATGTAGTTACTGTGTCGCCCGATCTTAATTTCGCTTAATATTAGTCCATAGTTGTAAGCATTGATCCAAGATATTTAGCTTTGATTAAGTGAAGTCTGCATAGGTTTATTAAAAGGCAAACACTAGCGACTTCCGGACGTCAAAAACACAAAACTTACGCGCAAAGTTATTTTTCTTGCTCATTGCTATCTTATTGGTTTAGTTCCTTCATATTAACCAGACACTCTGCGTCTGTCTAACCATAACTGAACTGCAACATCTTGACGTCCTTCGTGGTCGACTCCTGGGAAGCCATGTCAACTTCCACAGGCAGTTAGGTGGCCAGAACAACCACCAACCCTGCAGCTCCAATGATATTTCACATTGTAGCTCAAGTCAATTAAGCACAGAAGGACGTCAAGATGTTGCAGTTTTGATTTCCGTGGTCACGCAGAGGGGAGTCCTTGTAGTAAGGATAGCCTATGGCTGTCCTTACTACAAGGATCCAGCGATTTTTCACTTGTTTCTAAAGTACCACAAGTGAAAAATCGTTTATTCCCTACTAACCATCTGCCTCTCTGCAAGCCATTAAGGTTTGCCAGTTAGGCCAAGATGTTTGTTCAGCTGGGAATACCTTTGCAAAGATAGCTGAGGGCTGCCGATGAGAGCTAAAAGCTCGAAACAGCGCTGTCCAGCTCTGTGCATAGCTGAACTATTGCAGAGCCTTTTTTTGGGTTTCTTTTTTCTAGTCTATTGTTAGACTGGGCCACTGTAAAGTGTTTTTCCCAAGGACACAACGACGCATTGCCAGTGTGGGAATCGAACACCGGTTGAGTAACGCTTCATGTTGTCTTATAAAGCAAAGGTTGGCAACCTACGGCCCGCGGGCCAGACCAGCCCGCCAAGCAATTTCATTCGGCCCGCGATCTTTTTCTTATGATTGAAATTCATCTGCAACCCCGCCGAAGTGCTGTTTTCTTTGGTCACTGCCATTGAATCGGGTGCAAAATGCCTAATTTTCAGTCGAAGACCTTCTTTTTTCTTTGGTCATCGCCATTAAATCGGCTGTAAAATGCCTAATGTCCAAGCGAAGACTTTTGTTTTGGTCCGCTGAAACCTTGCTGGGTCTGGATGTGGCCCTTGGGACGAAAAGGTTGCCTACCCCTGTTATATAGTCTCATTGCTCTTATTCAAATTCAATTACGCTTTGTCGTTTTACTCTATATGGCGTTAACTACAAGCTTGTAAGTAAACTGTCAAATGTACAAAAGGTTAAATTTTTTCGCGCGGGATGTCGGAAACCAAAAACACTCTTGGAGAGGCGTTTCACCAGTTTTTCCAGAGACTGTTTATATACACCATTTTCATGAATTACATTCTCATTATAGAAAGACTGGAGAACATTTATTCACAGTTACGTAAGTTATGTCATTCGCTTTAACTGAATTATTTTTTGTTGTTGCAGTTTCTATAACTTCCTAATCCGTCCTATCTTCAACAAACCCATGGTCTGAATCTTGAACGGCAGTCACGACCAACATTTCCAAAGGAACCTGTGTTTTTTCAGTTTGCGAAATTTTACGTCTTTTGCTTTTTCTTGCGTTATTTACCATCTTCAGTTTTTTTGCCTTGCAATAAAACTTTATTTATACGACGCAAGATGGATGAAGTTAGACAATCGCACCAATGCCATTGTAACAATATGTGCCAGTACTGGATTCTTGCAGGCATTACCAGCTAGTGGGATGCAGTTTCACAACATATAGGGCCACGCAGCTTCCGATGTTGGCTAGCTGCAGTTTCACGACTCTGGGCCATCGTTGGCAACATTATTCCGCCACAGTTGGCGCGACGCAGGTTCCAATGTAGGCTAGCTGCAGTTTGACGACTTTGCCAACGTTGGCAACAGTATTCCGCCTGCAGTTTGACGACTTTGCCAACGTTGGCAACATTATTCCGCCATTGTTGGCGCGACGCAGGATCCGATGTTCGCTGCAGTTTGCAGTCCGATATTGGCTAACTGCAGTTCCGATGTTGGTTAGCTGCAGTTTGCCAACTCCGGGCCGACGTTGGAAACATTATTCCACCATTGTTGGCTGACGCAGGTTCCGATGTCGGCCCGCTGCAGAATGCCAATGTTGGCTGAACGCTGGACTTTGGTGCAAAACCGCATCGCCCCAACATTGGCTGCAGCGGTGGGGCCGAGGTTAACAAATGTTGGCAACTGCATCTTGCCAACATCGGCCCGACAATGCAATGTTTGCTGGGTTACGTTGCAATCAAAATTTGAAGCAAACCACATACACAAACATGTTATTGCAAAAAATATCTTCAAATGTGGAAGCTTATATGTGTAACTCGGGTAAAATTATGGGTTTCGTTCTAAAAGTTGCTATCTCAGGCCCTCATCTAACCTTTTTATGAACGTAATGCAATAACCAGGAGCGGATTTACCTTATGGCACAGTGCCAGAAGCCCGTCTCTAATGATGGCAAAACTTTTTATTTGGTCTTCACCTATATTTGGAAAGAAGGTTTGGCAAAAAATTCTAAAGTACCAGAGGCTCCACGCATTGTAAATCCGGCTCGGTCAATAACATGGTTAGTAGGGTAACTATCTACTGAACTATTTTTCAATAACAATTCATATCCACCTTGCCCGTATTCACGTGACGATATACTTTTAAATAAAAATCTTTCAGGGAAAATACTCGTTGAACAAACTGTTGAATTTAAATTGAGGGGTTCTGGGCCCCAGACCGTACTTGTACTTGTACAACTGGTTATTTTCATCACAAAACAAAAATCTCTAAGGAATATCGTAGCGTGGATTAGTTTATTATTTACCTTTAAAATATTGCAGGAGGCAATGTAACTTACTTCCCCCTACCTTGGCCAAATCACTTACAAAATTTAACTCTAAAATGCAAGATTTTAAACGTGTTTTGAACTTAAATTCTAAGGAAAAGGACATTAAACATTTTAATATTTTGAATTGGCTTTCAAATGTTAAAAATCTAGTTTTTTCAAATGACTTGAACTTGTGCGAAACGTGATCCAATGGCATTTAAATAACTTGCTTTTCCAAAAAGTCACCCAGCTTCTGGGGGCTTCGCCCCCAGACCGCAAAACCTCCGGTAATTTGAGGTTCCGCCTCAGACCCCTGTCTGTGATACATTTGAGTTTCTTTGGTTTACTCAACATGTCTACCTAATTAAACATTATCACTTTTTAACTTTAGTAAACCAAACAACGACTTCTGATCTTCCATTTTACGATATTTTTTCCACAAAAATTACTCTTTCGAAAAAGTTCTGATGACGTCATTGCATATAATTTGTGATTCCTCCCCCTTCAATAAAAAGTTCTGGCTACGCCTATGGATTGGACTTTTCGTTTTCGTCCAATCCGAATTTCTGACAAGCTCATGCGCAGATCCTTGCGAATGACAAACCACTAAATAAAATAAATGATTTACTGTACGTATATGATGTCTTTGAAACGAGGATAACAAAGCTGTTTTATTATGTCGACTTATTTGGAAAAAAATTGCCAAAAAATTTTAGGATCAACCAAATGTAAGCAAAAATTACGTCATCAAGTGGTGAAAGCGAAAACGCTAAGGGTCGAAGCGGAAGCGATTTAAAAATGGCCGCTTCCACATCCCTGTTTATAACCGTTAATTACAGTGTATATCTTCGAACAAATTAGTTAAGTTGCATTCACACGGGCGACTTTTAGCTGCGAGAAGCGGCATTTTGCCTTTTTTCTCTCTTAAAACGAAAAAGGAAGAAACAAGAGCGATAATTGAAAAAGAAAAAATGCAAAATGCCGATTGAGTGCAGCTTTGCTAACTTTTGCGAAGGTACATACAGTGATTAATGTGTTAAAAGTAACCCCATTTGACAGTACCTGCACCACGGTGGAGCAGACCATATGCAAGTTGCGAAACGGCCAATAATTGTCCACCTTATGTAAGTTAATTATTGTACAATATTTGTCATGCACTCTATGACAGCCTACGCAATTTGTGGAGTAACCTTGTAATGAAAAAGTGATCTATTGCATTTGTGATGGAGGCTACGTTGTACATCTTCACGTGACGTTGTTGCACAATGGCTTTGTTTTTGCCATGTGTTTACGATTTGCATCGTTTTTTATAACTATTCTTGTCGAGCGTTAATCCAATAATGCTTGATTACTGCTTCATTCTTCCCAAATCTTAGTTGGTATTTGCAGTAATCATAGGTTGGCACAAGTCTGTTAATCGTTTATTCGTTAATAACGAAGCTAACTTTTTCATTAACTCGGTAATTCGTTAAAAAAAATTTTTATGTTAACGGACTAAATTAACTTCCGTTAAGTTCTGTTAACTTCCGTTAAGGTTTTATCGTAAATATCTTGCACCAATCATTCATCGTACCGGTACAAACCAGTTTGTACTGGTAGCACTTGCTGCGTAATAGCACGAGTTTTACAGAAGAAAAAGCGAAGAAAGGAGCTCTTTTTTGTGGCAAATATTAAGCGGCAGCTCCATAGGTCTTTGAATTATCGCTGTTCGCAAATTTCCAAAGATTTTCCGATCGCAGCTTTGTTAATCCATTTGAACTTATCTTTATCTTGAAATTATTTTACAGTAGACTGTAAAATGTAACTTCCAAAACACAAAAAGACCACCTCAGCAATAAATTTTTCTTTACAATCAGCTCAACAGCGTCAATACGTGTTCTAGAAGTGAGTAAATCAAAAGAAATGTAAATTACCCGTAAAATATTAACGATTTAACGGACTTATTAACTTCCGTTAATTAAAGCTGAAAATAACGGATTAACGTTAACGGAGGTGTGAAGTTTGTTAACGGACTAGTGGTTAACGAAGCTAACGTTTTGCATTAACTTGCCCACCTATGGCATTAATACGTTTCAACAGCTGTTGTTGAATAATTGTGTTTATAAATCATGAAGCTAGTTTTTGTGTTCTGGTTAAGATATACTGAGAACTGGCTTCATCAAAAAATTGTCAAGTTGTATATAATAGGATGCTATATAAACAGCAGCCCTGAATAATTTGTTCATGCTGCAATACTTGTCAGTTGTTATGGAAGCAATGTTTAAATACATTGTTGCATAATTATTCTATGCTTTGTCTATTGTGTAGCGACCAAACGAGCCGCAGAATGTGCGCTGCATTCAACGCAACATGGTGAAAAGCCAGCCCATCTCGTATATAAGCAGGGGCGCCGAGAGCCGAAATTTCAACGAAATTTTAAGGTCATCTACGAAATTTCAACGGTTTTTCTGGCCGAAATCAAGTGATCTCCAAAAAAAAAAGGTCTTCTCCAAAATTTCGTCGCTTTATCCGGCCGAAATCAAGCTGTTCGCATGCGACTTCGATGGGCCTTTCATTTCACATTGTCATTTGGATCGGACCCTCTCGAGCTCATGGGCCCCCTAAAATCCATGGCCCCGGGGTCATCGTCCCTCCCTGCCCTCCCCTCTCGGAGGCCCTGTATATAAACCATGAAGTGATATCGTTTCACTGGCAAGCGGGAGTTACAATGCACGTATTTATTATTTGGGTGCTGCTATAATTCATTTATACGGCCATTATCTGCCATTGGCGTTTGGGTTACTAATATCGAGATATTAAATCAGAGTTGCGCAATTAAAATTTATTTTCTGCATTGTGTGTTATCCAATTCCACTTGACATATAGTTTAGGTCGCAAATGCCCAAAACTTAACCCAAACTTAATTTGGAAATGTTTTTTGTGTTAGCCCATTACATTTTGGGTATTTTCTACCCAAGAGTGCATGTTTGGGCAAAAATTGCCCAAAACCAGAAATTGGGGTTCTCAACCGCAATACCCAACTGGCTACCCAAACTTCTATATTAGGTTGTGATAGCTCATTACATTTTGGGTATTTTCTACCAAAGGGGATATATGTTTTGGCTAAAATTGCTCAATACCAGAAATATGGGTTTTCAACCGCTATACCCAACTGGCTACCAATTTTTTTGAGGGTAAACTGTACCCATCTATTTTTACAGTGTTTTTTTTATATGGGGCTACACTGTAAATTGTAAAGGTGGAAACCGAAAGGTGTAAATGATTATGAATGAAAAAATCTGCAGAAATCCCACGCTTAATGGGGTATTTTGGAAATTTCAGTTTTAGGTTGGAAACTTTTTGTGAACAAAAGAGAAAAAATGCCAAGTTCCACCTTCTAAAATGGGATCACGTTGCTCAGAGACATGAGATACTTTAAGTCACAAGATGGAGCCAAAAGGTCGTCAGTGTGACAAAATATAGGCTAGTGTAAAGTAAGATGACAATTTCAAGAAAAATATTTCCAAGTGAAGTAGACGTCAATTACTTTTTGCCCACCGTATAATAGTAAAGTAAAAGGGAACAAAAGGTTATAGTTGAAAGTAATGTGATCGCTTTTGGCGATGGTTCTGAGTTTTAAAAGATATATGCAACATCAAAGCTTATTCAGAAGTTAAGCATGCAGTAATTTAATTAATCATTCAATCACTAATGTTGCTATTCCATAATAAATGCTATAAAATGTATAACTAAATAGGTTAACGATAAACATATATTTTTATTGCTATCTAATAAAAATAAAATATTTTCGACAATGGCTTGCCAATTGCGGCAAAAAAATGTATCCCGTTTACACACCAGTAATGCACTTCGATAATTATTCAGAAAATTTTCATTGGCATGTCGACTAAAATGCAGAGTAAGAAAAACACTACGTTTTTAGCACTTCAGAAACTGTATTTTTGCACTGGAATGGACTAAAAAGTGATTTAAAGCATCGCTTGAAAGATAAATTTTGGGTAATTAGTTTGTCAAAAATAAAACTCATAAATCAATAAAAACTTTGGAAAATGGCCAAAAATTAGCAATCAAATCTGATCGGTAGAGTAAAAATGCTAGACATAAGTTTCATCAACAAACGTATTATAAACCCAGAAATAGGGAGGGGGTTATTCAGTATTAGTTAATTACCAATCACTTGTCTCAAATTTTGTTTCACTAGTCCCTCCCCTCCCCAATTATTATTTTTCTCTATAAAATATAGAAGAAATAGATATACTCTGTGTGAGTTTTCTTGAACTATAAGATTTTATAATTAACCAGCATATAAACAAGAGAGCTAAAGTTTTACCATTAGCCAACTCCAACATAGCTCATTTATGCAAACAGTTTAATCAGGTTTGCACTACCAATTTCTATGCCACGTTTTAAAAGCATTATTTTGTATCAAAATAGCCCCAAAGTTAAGTTATTTCTGCAAAAAAAAAATGCAAAATTTTTAAGCACTGGGGCAAAGCCCCCACACTTCCGTGCCTCCGGCGGCTGGAGGCTTTGCCCCCAGGCCCCCACACCCCCAAAACAGCCCCCCCCCCCATTGCGAATTTCTGGCTACGCGCCTGGGTAACTTAATACCTTGACATCGCTTGATTATAAGATAGGGTAAGATATTCGCTCATCTATGAACTGGGCGAGCCATACCAACTCACTTTTATTTTTAAATATTCTGCTTTTTTCCTAAACTACTAAAATATACCTTTGTTTAGGTTTTGATTCAAAGGTTTATACTGAACGCTTAATTGACAGAAATTATCAAAATTGCTTCTTATAACACACTTATTGCACGAAGCCGTTTTCAAGCATTTTTAGCGATACACAGTAAGGTGTTGCAGCCGCCCCATAAAAATGAAAATTTTGTCGTGGCAACTTCTACCTTAGCTCAAGTTGGAGGCTTCGCACAAAAACCCTTGTGGTCAAGTTTCGTAAAAATTTGTCAATGTTTAGGGGTCGCACAGTGACATCAAAATTTTGGCAATTTCAAAAAAAAAGTTTTTTGGGGGGCGGCATTCTATTTGTGAGCGAGCTAGTGTCAATAGCTTATGTTTTCAAGCGGTTTGGCGACTTACTCGGCGGTAGCTGGAGGAAGCGTCAAAGCTTTTTCTCGGCCAAACTGCCTTAACATTAAGTCTAAGGTACCCCTGAAAAGAGAAGATATATGTCAGCTTATCGAAAAAAATGGTTTTTCACTTAAAAAAGTAGTTGGGATAGCCGAGCTTAAAGGTTCTTCAATGGGCATTACTTGCCAGACAAGAAAAAATGTTTTGGAATTATATGAAAAGTTAAGAATGCATGAGAAAATTGGTATTACAAGACTCTACGAAAGTGACAAAATCTATGTAGCATTAGGTTGGGTTCCTATACCTTTCCCAAATTTACTTACTCAGAAACGAATCGAAAAAGATTACGGAAAAGTTCTGAAGATTTTGCACAAGAAAGACAAAAATGGCTTGCTAACTGGAACTAGAATTATTACAATGAATACTTTAGATCTAGAAAAAATCCAATACCGAGTTATCTATTAGTAGAAGGCTATGAGTTTCTAGCCACATACAATGGTTGCCACTTGCAGATACTGCGGACAGCCAAATCACAAACAACTGGATTGTCCACAACGTCTGCAAGACTACCCAGAACCAGAAGAGACTTCTGCCGGATGTCGAAAAGTTATCCAGCATCCTTCAACGCATTCTCAAGTCAAAGAATCTAGAGTAAAAGAATCACTGGTGAATCCAAAAACCCCCCAAGGCGAAGAATTGCAAACTAATGACACTTATGATGACAATAATGATATCGGTATCCTTAATGCAAGAAAAAGAGAACGAGAAGAAAATTCACCGGAGTTACCGAAAAGTAAGATAATTAATTTGTCCGAAAAAAAATACTTAAAACGCAGAGTGCCCTGCATGCAATTCTACTGTGCATTTTTCAAAGAAAAAATCTAAGACTATCTTTTGTTGGGCTTGCTCAGCTTCGTTTTGTTTGACAACAACTTGTTGCATAAACGAGTTTTTTTGATGCCAAAAGATACTTTGCTTGGCAGCTGTCCAGCGTGCAATAAAAACATGCGAAAACTACCTTGCTGTAATAAGTACTGCGTAGAAACACTGACAGAGCAAAACAAAAATCTTCGACGCTATGTCCTTGCAATACTATTAACCCTATCCCAAAATCTTCTATGAGCAAAGCTTGCATGAACAACACGTGTGACTATAAAACTATTCATTGTGCATGTGAAAAAATTGTGTGTGAGCGGATAACACCAGATAACAAATTTAAATGTATTTGCTACTACGAGTACGAATGGGATATAGACATTGGAGTAAAAATTTAGTTTATAATTAAGTTTTCTTTGAATTATTGGATTGCTATTGTTCAATTTGTTTCTGTCTTGTGCTGTTTCATGGCGTGTAAACTGGCAATGTAGCAGGGTTGAACAATACTAGTAAACGGAAAAAAGGGTTTAACTACTTAAAGCAAAAACAATATCATCTAATTTTTTTGCAAGAAACGCATTCCACTTCTGGTATAGAAAAGTCATGGGGATACGATTGGCATGGTGAAATATTCTGGTCGCATGGTTACTCGAAAAGTAGGGGAGTGGCGATTTGTATTTCGGGTAAAACCGGCTACAAAATTGTTAATACTTTATGTGATATCAATGGCAGGTATATTGCAATTCATGCATCCGTTAACGACATTGATCCAACTCTTGTAAGCATGTATGGGCCTAATAAAGATGATCCTGACTTCTATGACAAATTTTTTGAGAATCTCAACAGTTTTGCTAAATGTGAAATCATAATTTTTGGAGATCTAAATTTGATATTTGATAATACTATGCATAAAAAGAGAGGGCCTCCACAAGCCAATGTTAAATGTAGAGAAACTGTGATGAATAACATAACACAATTAGCTTTAAAAGATGTTTTTCGAATCAAAAATCCAAAATTGGAAAAATTTACGCGAATTCAACATCGGCCATTAACTGCTACTAGAATCGACCATATTCTAATTGCTCATGTGTTGCTTAACAACACATCTGCTTGCGATATTCTGCCAGGCATTCTTTCGGACCATAGTCTGGTATGGGTTGAAATTTCTATTGCGGCAACGCCAAGGGGAAAAGGATATTGGAAATTTAACAACAATCTTTTAGCTAACATTGATTTTGTGAAACAACTTAAACAATGTATTGTCGACTACCAAAAGATTGATGACAATGGTGAAGTAAATCCGCATGTAGTGTTGGAAACCCTTAAATGTGTTATTCGAGGAGAATCGATTAAGTTTTTGGCAAGCCTTAAAAAAAGAAAAATTTAAAACAAAGTGATTTGGAGATAAAAATTGAGCAAATAGAAAAAAAAGCTCCTGAATGCAGCAATAGAAAAAGAACGAGAAGTTCTTTTCAGAGAACTTGCTGAACAAAAAGAAGAGCTTGATCAAATAGTTGCGGATAGAATAGCGGGTGCGATGGTTCGAAGCAGGGCATTGTGGGCGGAAGCTGGTGAAAAAAATACCAGATATTTTCTGCGGTTAGAAAATCGACATGCGGTAAAAAAAAGCTATTTCTCGCCTGGTTAACAATCAAAATCAAACAATAACCGACCAAAAAGAAATACTGAAAGAGATAAGTGACTTTTACAGAAATCTATACATGCAACCACTCAAAAAGTTCGATAAGCAAGCTATGATTGACGAGCTAAAAAAAATAGATCCGCCATTAGTTGACGGGGCGCAAAAAACAAATTGTGATAGAGCGATCTCGGAAAACGAATGCTTAATTGTTCTTCGAAGTTTTTCAAAAAACAAATCCCCCGGGCTTGATGGTTTGACTCCAGAATTTTATCTTTGTTTTTGGGATGAAATTAAAAGGGTTTATGAGGGCACTTAACTTTTCGAGGAAGGAAGGAGTTTTTACCAATTCACAGAGACATGGAATAAACACAGTTTTACCTAAACACAATAAAGACCACTTAAAAATAACCAATTATTGTGCGATAACTCTGCTAAACGTAGATTACAAAATCATTTCAAAGGTTATTAATACTCGGATGCAAAAAACCTTGTCCCAATTTATACATCCTGACCAAAATGGGTTTCAAAAAAACAGAAATATTAGTAATAATATTTGGCTAACTTTTGATGTAATTGATTATGTGAACCATCGAAATATTCCTGGGGCTATCTTATCGCTTGACATTCAGAAAGCATTTGATTCAATTGATTGGCTCTTTTTGAAAGGCATGCTTGAACGATACCAGTTTGGTGTGAATTTGATTAAATGGGTTAAAATTTTATATACCAGACCCGAATGTTTTGCGATTAACAATGGTTATATCAGCGATATCATTAAAGTGGAAAGAGGAGTACGCCAGGGCGATCCGTTATCACCCACTCTTTTTGTATTTGCGATTGAATGGCTTGCAGAATCTTTAAGGCAAGGGTCATACCAGGGAATAAAGGTGAAGGATAAGGAAATAAAGTATTATTATTTGTAGATGACACTTTGGTTTTCTTAGAGGGTAAGAAAAATGATTTTGATATAGTTTTTGACATTTTGCTCAAGTTTGGCGAACTATCTGGCTGCAAAATTAATGGGTCAAAATCCAAAGCCTTTTTATAGGTAATCTTAGGGATTCTTCAAATAAGTATCGGGAAAACAAAGGTCTAACTTGAGCAGTAGATACTGTTACTTATTTGGCATCACAATCCCGGTGGGTAAAGAGAAAAAGAATATTTTTGCGTTAAATTTTGCTAATACGGTCAATAAAATAAGGTCGATACTAAACGTTTGGAGTTCTAGAAGCTTGTCTCTGCTGGGTAAAATAACAATCATTAAAAGCTTGGTAGTTCCGATTCTAATCTACAAGGTTAGCCTTGTGCCGTGTGAAATACGAAAGAAATTTATCCAAGAAGTCAATAAAACGACATTTCAGTTCATTTGGGGGTCAAAATGGGAACGAGTAGCCAGAAGCAAATTATGCAATGATATCAAAAATGGTGGAGCCAATATGATTGATATAGAAGCTTACATAATTGCTTTGCGATTGAATTGGATGATAAAATTTTTGGATGACGCTTATAAATCGTCGTGGAAAGAAATTGAACGCACTTTTTTTCCCTGGTCGATGTGACCTTGGCGCTACGTTCTAACATGGGAGTATTCACTAAAAAAATGCAAGAATATGTTCCATTACGAAATATGCAGGTTTCTATCGCAGCCTTGCAAAAATTCATGAAAACTTATTAAGGCGAAGAATGGCGTAACGAAAAAATAATTTGGCTAAACAGTAAAATAAAATTGAACACGAGCATACTGTCTATCATGAAAAAATTTGCAGAAGCCGGAATAATTGAGTATGAGCACCTACTTAGCCCTGAAAAACAATATTTAAGTTATGATGACCTAACGCTGAAATTTGGACTTCCTCAAACTAGTCAAGGTTTTTGTGCTTGTATCAAATTAGTTGCGAAACTTCCATAACAATGGGACAAGGATGAAATTTGAACCAAAGTGCCAAATTCGCTTGAACAACTTCATAATGTACGAAATGTTTTTGATCAGCTCTCAAACGTCAAAGCTATTTACCGTTATCTAGTAGAAAAGATTACAAAATTACCATTTGAACAGCAAGCCAAATGGTTCTCAGAACTGAAAGACCAAAACTTACAATGGAATTCCGTGTATCGATCGGTATACAACAGTACGATTGAAACTAAACTTAGATCTTTTCAAATCAAACTCAATTTAAGGGCTATTTGTAACGAATGTAGCGCTACATGGGTTTTGTATATCGGATACAAACAAATGCAGTTTTTGTAAAATAGAACCAGAAACCCTGCTGCATTTGTTTTTTGAATGTAGAATTATCCAGGTTATTTGGAACGATGTAATGGATTGGATATTTTCAAAACTAAGAACACCATTAGCTTTATGGCCGAGTGAAATTTTGTTTGGAGTAGAAGGAGAAAACAATCAGGCCAAACTGATTAATTGTGGATTGTTGTGTATTAGTTTTTATTGTTACAAATCTAGAATTTTAGGAAATTTATCTACTACAAATGAAGCATTACTTCATATTCGAACGGTGTGTCTATCTGAAAAAAAATTGGCAGTAAAAAATCAGAAATGATATAAATACTATGGAAAATGGGGTAGTCTATGATATCAACAGATATATTGTTTGGAAACATGCTCTTGAATATTATGTTTGTTACGTCTGTTATTTGTCTGCGCTACGTATGCGTAATTGTGTATGCCTTGTTTTTTGTTTCTTCTTTTTGTTTTGTGTGATGTAGATTGTTTAATAATAAATCTATAAAAAAAAATATGTTTTTTTTCATTTTGAATGTTTTTGGATTATAAGTCGAACCTATAATCTCTTGATCACGCCTACTGTTTTTGGGAGTTGTTGTTTAGTACAGCCAAACAGAGAACTTTTTAAATCAAAGTTATCAAAAGTTGCATTATAGACCTACTGCCACAAGCATAATTAATACCAACTTATTGCATATTTTTCTACTTTAATAATTAATTTCACATCAGGCCCTGATTTTAATCTAAAAAGTGCTCATTATTGTTATCTACCCAATGTCAGTCTTTTTTTTATTTTAGACAGCTGTGTTAACTAAAAAGCATCTTATTAATATGCTGTTTTAATTTTCGTTTCTTTTCTTTAACAGCCAAAATTTTTCCCATATTCGCAATACTGGTTTTTTAATCAGACATCGTGCAATGCAAAAATGTTTTTCTTCATTTTTCAATCATGTTAAGGCGTTGGTTTGATGACCAAGATTTCATTGTTGTGTTCAATTTTTTTTTCAATGTTTGAGAAATCTTGGAAATATGGCAAAGATCTTTTTGCATGCTTTGTCGATCTCGAAAAAGTATAATATAATTGCCTTTCTATCTTTGAAGGGTTCTGAAGAGAATGGCGTTGATGGTCAGTTGTTACATGCAATTAAGGCATTCTATGGTGCCGACTGGAATTTCGTGGTTGAGTAAATGGCAGGCAATCAAAGCTTTCCATATAGGCATGAACACCTGCAAGAATGCAATTTGTTTTTTCTCTTCTTCATTATTTACATAAATTGGATCGACAAATGCAACCAAGCTGATGAGTTTGCCACCGTAGGAAATTGAAAAATCAGTTGCCTGCTATGTGCTGATGATTTGATTCTGCTTCTACAGAATCTGGTTTTCAGTGCACATTACCTAGGTTTGCAACTGCTTATGACACAGCAGGAATAACAATAAGCACGGTCAAAACTGATATGCTTCATGTTTCAAGAAACGCTAATCAGCGCTTGTTGCAACTGAATGGAGCGACACCGAAACAAGTATATAAGTTCAAGTATCTTGGGGTTGCATTTACGAGTGACGGAAGGCAAAGCAAAAAACAGGGTCTCCCAGTTGGCAAGGCAATTGCAATAATGAAAGCTTTACACTATTCAGTAGTAATGAGACGATTCAGTAGTTGTGAGATAAAAATTGTCAAAAATGAAGCAAAGCTCTCAATTTTCGCAACAGTCTTTGTTCCTTCTTACCTACTGTATCTCTGTATGGTCATGAAAATTCGGTAATAAATGAAAGGGTGCGATTGCAAGTGCAAGCGTCAAAAATGAGGTTTCTGCAAACGAGTTACATCATTGACAAGGTGCACATCTCTTAAGATTCGAAAATCTCGAGAGCCACTACTTCTTCAAATTAAAAAATCTCAGCTTAGATGGTTTGGCCATGTAAGCAGAATGCATCAGGAAAAATTTCCAAACAAGCTTTACTTGCCAAAGCAAATGAAAAAAAAACAGTTGGACGATCTAAAACTACTGCAGACGAATCAGTGTTACATTGAGGATTTTGGGTGAAATTGTTTGGGACTTCACCCAAGCGAAATGATGGGGGTGATGGAAAACTGTGAAGTGTGGTAGCTTAAACTCGAGCTGCTGCCCCCGCAACCCTCACAGGAAATAGGGCAATTAAGAGAGAGAAAATTTTCCTTGAAGTTTCCAATGGTTTTGTTTGCTTTTCTACTGTTTATTCTGTTAAAGTTGCATATGCACAAATTTTTCTTTTCTTCTACCAGCTTCTTTACTTCCTCAATTATTTTTAATTGACGAATTGTAGGAATTCCAGCTTCGTGGTGGAAAAACATGTGCTTTTGATAGTATTGTCATCATAAGCCTAAAAATAGTTCCTGGCTGCCAACTGCGAGAATTTACAGATCTAATAATGGTATAGTGCTAGAAGATTTACTAATATTCATGTTTAATAGAGCTTACTCTAAATAGGTTTCACTAAACTCCGTAGTTTACACAGCAAAACGTAACTAATATGGTATTAGTAAGCTGCTGCTGTAACTATAGTTAAGACAGTTGTTTAATAGACTTCAATTACTAGGCCTAAAGCATAGTCTGCATCGTCATTCTTTAACAAAATAACAATGTAGGCTATGTTTCACTCTGTTTTACACAGCTAGCCAAAATAGATACTGTAGGTCTAAGTCAAAATAGATTTTTTGTTGTAGTTTCCTCGCACATAAATGTGATCAATTTTGACCACTATTAATTCTGAAAAAAGCAAACTAAAAACATAAATGTAAACAGTTTTAGAAGTTGTATTGAAGTTTTTTTGAATGTATAAGATCAAAAGTGAATGTTCAATTTTGCAATGACTCATTAGTAACAAAAATTTCATATAGCACCAGCTAGCGGCACAAAATAAAACGAATACCAAATCCAGGGTAAAAAAGGTCTCTCTGCGACCCCTAAACCTCAATTTTTTTCCTCAAACTTTGTATTCTTGATTTTTTTTAGCAACCTCCTATTTTGAAGAAGGTAGAAAAAAATCGGAAGAGGTCGGGGCAACTGCAACACCCTAATACACAGTACAAATTAACGTTAACTTTCAGGCACAAGTTTGATCGAGGTAAAAGCCAAAGATTACGTTACTTTACAAAAAAAAACTAAAAAGATGTCTCAGTGCTTTGAGTGAGGTCCCGTCTGATACCTCATTAGTAACACCAGTATGTAACTTTAAAAGTTTCAGAAATGTTTGGCTAGAGCTATTGCTTTTATACCATATTATTTTATTCCATTCCGTATTTCATAAAATTTGATGCAATTCAATATCATGTAAACAGTTTTTTTAACAAGTATCTGATTTTTTGGAATGTTTAAAAACTCGAGAAACCATAATACCACACAGCCGATTTTACGTGGACTTCGATTTTACTTACTTAGAGAATTTTTGTTAGTTATTGCAAGCCAGTTTTATTACTCTTAATATTATTGCACTTGCAGCAAAGTTAATGCAGTATCGAGTAAAAACATAAATATATAATGCTTGAAAAAAATTTACTAACGTTTGAAGCCAGCAATAAAATTTTGTGCTGCTCTTCATGCGAACTAAAAGAAAAAACGAAGAGATTGTTCAGCATGTCGCAAACTTTTTGTATTCAAATGTTTGATGACGACCTTCAGGTCTGGGTAAACCTTGACGATTTGGATGTTCTTCCCTTAAAAGCCAAACTAAAGGTTATTGTTTAAGGTAAGTGGTTGCCAGAGCTGTACAATATGCATGCTTTCAAACGATATCGTTAACCGTTCTACTTTTTTTTATTTTATTCGAACCAGCAAAATTTTACGCTGGCTAGCGGTTCCTAAATATTTACTAATTTTTGGTCTCAAAAGTTTGTTTTTTTTGTAAGCCTGCAGCCTGCATATTGCATATGGATGAAACTTTTGCACCAAGTGATGCCACTTAATTTTTGTGCGCACCGTCTGCTGTTGACAAAAAAGTTTGATTTTTCTGTGTGCTACTCTTTGTTTTGTCATAAAACTGCAAGGAAAAACAAACATTTTGGACTTCACTTGTCTCAAATCCAATCTAAATCTGGGCACAGCATGCAAGTAAAATTAACAAACTTTGTTATTTTGAAACCTATAAACTTTGAATTTTGTTTTTACCTATTGCAAGATGATTTTTTCTCACCTGAGACTAACCTTGTTTTTCCCCTTATTTGTAGTTTGCAAAATTTACTGCTGTGCAAGCCATTAAGGTTCGTTCAGTTTGGCCGAGAGTTGGCTGGGGAATACCTTTGATTTAATTATGCTGGAAAATAGTTGTTACAATGGTCGCTAAAAATAGAAATTGAAGAATAGAGTGCCATACTGCAGTTGAGAGTTGCTGTGGTTTACATGATCCAGTACAAAAAAGTCAGTTTTGCAGGATTTACTGTGTGTTCGTTGTCATAAAGCAAAAGGAAAAGTAAAAGCATATCATTTTGAAACTAGCTATTAGTTACCCTGTTCGATCCAATACTTTCTAGTATGCAATCACGCTTCCATTAAAGCAAATACATTATGAAGTATCAGAGAATTCAGTTGCTGCCCATCTGTGTTTATTGTATACCATGTTACACAGAAATTAGTCGATGCATAGCACTACAGCACAGGGTACAATTAACTGCAGACAATTTTTATTCAAATTTGAAAATGATTTTTGATTATGCATTAATTCATATTCTTAAACCTTTTGATTTTTTACCTCTAGCTACACCTTCAACGCATACGATATTGGCATCTTCTTACAATTTTGCCACAAGCAAGTTGTAGAACCTTCAAGCAACACTATTTTGCCATTACACAAGATGATTATAAAATTTTTTGATTGCTACGAGGTGAGTTACCGGAGTGGCCAATCAATGTAGCAGAAGAACTCAACAAATACACTCCGGAATCGATTCCACTACCTTCAAGACTTCGCAAACAAATTGGTCGAATATTTCTTCAATCATCTCTACGCATGCACTGCAAGTATATTCAAAATTTCTATAACAGTAAGAAAATCACCAAGGCTATTTCTTTGTCTGTGCCGTTATTTTTGCTAAGCCTGTTTGTTATTTTTGCTAAATTTTGTTGTTCTGGACTGTCAAATACGAAAATTTTGCCGAAACCTATTTTACTATTTTAGCATGGAAATATTTTTGATGATCATTTTTACGTAAAGAAGCCAGATAAAAAATCGAAATCTTTATATTTCAAGTCGTTTTGTAACGATCATGAAAAGAAACTCAATATTTGCTTGCAGTTGGTTTTCTAAATATGCCAATTGCCGAGCTATGTGCTGTCCCTTGGCATGTTTGGCGCTCACGATCGGTATTTCACTCAAATCGTTTTTCATAATTGGTTTTGTTCAATTCATCAAACGGTTTAATAAAAGCTGGTTTGTTATAAAAGGATAATTGTTATTATGGTGGTAGATGATTGGGACAAAAATTAACGTAATTTACTCTGAGCCTAATCTGATTGATGCGTTCTACCTAGGGTTTCTACAACTCTTTGGGGAAGCAATACTTATGATCTATCATTAACCCATTTCAAAGGTATATTACGTGTGTTTTCACATCACTCTATTGGCTGATATGTATGCTTGTTTAGATATTTGCACCAACGGATTACAAATGTGTGTGCATGCAAGTGGTCAGAAAATACCCGTATTTAGCGGATAAAGACAGAAAAATTCTATAGTAAGTATAAATGGGTGCAAGTCGTATGCACTAGCAACGTACACTTGAAGTTAATCCCGCAAATTTTCAATATTCTTTGTGTTAAACCGTTAACCTTTTCCAATTGAAATGAACTGCTATGATGTGATATCGTATGTTCAGAAGATTCATCCTTAAATTACAAAATAATTATAGCAATTTGCTTGGTTATTTGTTTAATTTTTTTCCTTAAAGTTTGGTTCTTTCGCAGCCACAATAAATCCACGTTGGTGCATACGACTGATAATAGAATGCCAAATTGCTGATAACATACGGTTTGCCAAACGTCAGTGTGATATTGTATATATTTAAAAATAGCTAAAGTCCAGCAGTAAGCTTGTTGCAAAAACAAAGTTTCACTTTAAACAAGTTTAATTTTGAAGAAAATTTCTAAGAGGAGTGTGGATAAGCAGCTGAAAACAATGTTAAACCTAAATCACGTTAATATTGGTTTAGATGATGCTCAGCGATACTGGTCCAAGAGCAGATAAAAAAAATTCCAAATTTTTCACTGCCATAGGCTACCTATAAATTTCCAAAAAATTTTGTTTCTTTAGTTTACGTCTTCAAATTACTCATTCCGTGATGGAAAGGTAATCGATACCTGTGTTTGCGATTTTCTTTCTAAGCTAAACGGATTTGAGTTTTTTGAAAAATGCTTATGGCAGTATACTGTATATACCTGCGATATACGGTAGTTTTTTGATGTGCTACTATCAGCATGGGTGTTTTGATCCGAACATTCCTCGTTGTGTGTTCTGTACGTAATAATTAACATGACTTCTTTTTGCTAGCAAAAGAAACTCCTCATTCCGCCTTTAAAGAAGGCAAAAAAAAAAAACAACAAAAAACGGCATGGAGAATAGTCAACGACGAGTGTTGCTTGTTCATTAATAATAAAAAAGCGCAATAAATAACATGTTCCTAATACGAAATGCCTTGTTTATAAAACGATTAAAAACCTTTTCAATAACAAGACAGCTTGTTTAAAAAATGGTTAATTTTGTTGCCATAAACGATTAGCAATATTGACTTTTTAACCCAACGGACTTTATTGGGGTTAAAACACTGTAGCGCTAACAATAAATGTCAATGGCAAGTAGGACACTCGTCGTCAAAACTTGCGTTTTTTTTTTTTCATACTGAACTACTAAGTGCCTAAATCAAGGTAGTTGCATCATAAAAATATTTTCTAACGCCATTTAAGTTAAATACCCTGCGCCAAAAATGCTCAGATTTCGGATAGTAACTTCGGCAAACCTTAAAATTCGAAAACTTCCCGGTACTTTAACAACCTCAAATTTTCAGGTGTGTTTTGTGAATACGCTTAACTCAAAGTCAAGTGTAGCCTACTCAAAGTAAAAATCTCATTTCTGAAGGAATTTATCACGAAAATCCGAGAGGGGAGCATTTTTGCCTTGATATAAAGTTACAGTAATACTTAACTTAATATTTGATTTACTTAGAGGAAACTAAGGTTGTTACTTCAACAAAAAATGTTTAATAGAAAATCACAAAATTAACGATTTTAAATAGCAACTTAACATTATACGAGTATGTTACTGATTGGACATTTTCTTATGCTGAAAAGTTGTCGTATCAGTGCTTACACCTACAGCAACTTACATTTTTAAATATATAGCAATATGGCTTTACAGAGACAGTAATTTGAGACGTCGATTTCCTAAGCAGCATGGTGTCGCAAAAAAACCAACAATTTGCTGACATAGGCTTATCGCATGCTGTGTTAGTTTCTTTATGACTAAATGCGTCGTAAGTTCATGCCCTGGATAGTATCCGGACTCCCCGCTAGGAACCCTTTATGAGCAAATGTGGCTGTAACTATTCAACTTTTAAATGGCAACTTGATAAGCGTTAGGTAATTCTCCATTGGTTCACGCAAAACTTTGTCTTCTTTAAAATAAAATGGAGCAAGACTGCTTTTTTTTTGAATAAATTATGACGGTATGAAAACTTTCGACCGTCTAAGAAAGTTAAATTTTATTGGTTAAAACAGTACTTTTATTGGGCAGAAATCGATTTGGCAAAAAACATTCTCTTCTTCTTCTTCTTTCTTCATTGCCCGCTTTTCCGTGAGGGTTGCGGAGGCAGTAGCTCAAGATTGAGCCGCCACACCTCACGGTCTTCCATCACCTCCTTCATTTCGCTTGGGCGAAGTCCCAAGCGATTCCATCCAAGATCCTCAATGTAATCGGTCCATCTAGTTCTAGGTCGTCCGACTGGTCTTCTCCCACTTGTTTTGGCATGTAAAGCTTGTTTGGGGAGTCTTTCCTGAGGCATTCTGCTTACATGGTCAAACCATCTAAGCTGAGATCTTTCAATTCGGAGAAGTAACGGCTCGATGTTAAGAGATTTTTCGAATTTCAGAGCTACGCACCTTGTTAAACAGTGTAACTCCTTCGATTCTTCGTAAAAACCTCATTTCGGACGCTTGCACTTGTGATCGCATTCTTTCGGTCATTACCCAAGATTCATGACCATAAGTGAGAATGGGGACAAAAACTGCTTTGAAAATTGAAAGTTTTGCCTTTTTCGACAATTCTCGTTTCATGACAACCGAGTAGTGCAATACTCGCATTACTGCACTAGCCTTGCCTATTCGGGTAGTACCAATAATGAGGTAGCAACCTGTTATTGCAAACTGAGGATGCTTTTACGAAATCGATTTTTGCTCATAAGATGTAGTTTTTGACCTACAGATTTTAACTGTCCAAGTGCATGTCGTTCGGTTTTTATTTATTTTACTGTAAAGTACCACCCGCGGTAGAATCACCAGCCTGGTTAGTAAGCAGTAAGTCCTTGAAAACTTGCAGCAATCCTCACTCTATAGCATCAACAATTACATTACTTAACGTGCTATTTTTTAGAAAGAAGAAAAGCATTGCTGTTTATGCTAATATGCTTCAAAGAAATAGAGGCGGAGTTTGTGATTAATTGCAAAGTACGCTTGACTAACTACGTAGCTACGTGTAAAATCAAATCAAAACTTACAAAAGAATTTGTTTGTATCACTCACACTGTGTTGTAGACAGCAGCATCATGTTAAAGGTTGTACTCGTGTTTTATTTTATTTCAGAGAAGTTATAGTATGATGTTCTACCATGTTTACTTTTTCAAGAATGTAAAATCCGCCACAGTTAGTAGCTGTTGGAGCTGTATGCGAGTAAATGCTGTGTTATGTCAATATTTTTGCCCCTTCAGATTTTCTAAAAGGTGGGCATAGGCTCCAAAATCTTAGAACTAAGCATCGAATTTTTCAACACTTTCAGATTTAAAAATGAGTTGGTATACAGTATAAGCTACATGGTTCATCTTTAAATTGTTGGGAGTGAGGGGCTGGCTCTGATAGTAAACCACAAACTTTTAAAAACATTTCTTTGCAAATGCTGGTTCATCGAACAATAAATTTTTGTCTGATATTTCACAAAAAATTGCACCTCATTAAGTTTTTAGGCTATCGTATGATCATGAATGGCCAGAGTGATGCAGAAGAGGTGTCTATTCATCGCTCGCTGTTGATATATTTTTGCTTTGCTATTCGCACGAGGCCCTGCTGCGCGCTCCGGTATTCTAATTCATGCAATAGCATCTTACAGCCAACTTAATTTGTTGTAATATTATGTTGGTATGATTAAATACTGTTGTATTCTACTTGCATTCAATAATCACTGTTGTAATTTGTGATAATGATTTACATTTTAGAAGATCATGCTGTTTCATTGATTTTTAGTTTAAAATGATTATTGGCGTTGCATTGCTCGGCCAAAGAATTTGAATGATGGTTTGATCATAATTGTATTGATACACCTCTACAAATGCTTAATAAACAATAATTTTGGATACCCAAAAAAAAAATTTAATTAAGTATCAAGACACTGTTACTCATTAATTTATTGCAATTTTCATGAAACGTTTTCAGCGCCTATCACTAATTGTGTTTTATCAGGATTTAAAGATAATATCAAATATTTTATGATAGTGTTACACTAATTCACGATAGGATAACCAATCATTAAATTACTTACGCACAGAAACCAAAATCAAAAGCATGCTCTTCTTTCCATTTTAAAGATGATTAGTTCAGCTACAACAGTTACAAAAAGCTACGAAAAAAATGAAACCAGCAGTGAATCGGAAACCCTCATCAATTAAATTTTCTAGATTTCCTCAGGTTTTAAAAGTATAGGACAGATGGTGAACTGGTTAGTTTAATAAACACAAAAGCCAATTTAGTAAACACCTAATGGAAATACTTGTTTTTTAGCATAAGTATGTTTAGTTTTAGTTTTAAGCTTTCATTAATTTTGGCTTCGTAGGCCGAGTTACACATCTACAAATGATTGTAAATAAGGAATCTAATTTTGAAATTAAAATTATTACTACACGAATCGAAATCGAAAATGTGTTTTCTAAAATCAAATTTTTTGAATTTTGAAGCGCTTGGATGCTCTTTTTACCTAATACAGAAAAATTATTTCGCGGCTGATAAGATGAGTGATAATGACGTTTTTATTTCGTGTTTATCGAAATAAACAGTGCACTGTCTTACGTCGCTTCAAAAACTGAAAACGTAGAACAAATAATGATGAGGTTTTCCGACTCACTGGTTTTAACTTTCGCAACCATGGACTTAAAAAATTATCTTTAAAGTGGAAAGAATAACACAGTAAATGCTTGAAAACAGGAAGACCCGCCATCACAAAAAGGAAAGTCAACAAGGTTGCTCTTGGTGTGGTAGCACTACTGCCCATGATAGAAACAAATGCCCAGCTAACAAGAGTAAGTGCCATAAATGCGGTAAATTAGGCCATTTCAAAAAAGTTTACCGCAGTCGCGGAGTAAAAGCCGTTGAACTTAATAACAGTGACTATGTTCCCAGTTCCTCTCAACAGAGTAGCTATTTTTTGGGCACTGTATCAAGCAATTTTAATAGCACCAAGCTGTTGATCGACGTTTTAGTCAATGGGGTCAAGGTTAAATTCAGAGTCGACACCGGGGCAGACGTCACGGTAATACCAAATGACGTCTTCAAGTTGTTTACAAATGCATAACTTTTGCCATCGCCACAAATTTTGACTGGCCCGGAGAGTAACTGTTTAAATGTTTCCGGAAAATTCAACGCCAAATTAAAAACGGAAGATTACTGTGCTGATCAAGACATTTATGTTGTGAAAGAACTCACCCAATCTTTGTTAGGTTGGCCAGCATTCTGTGCATAACATGTTTTTGCTAATATAAATCCGATTTTTGAAAGTACGGAATCTGTGAAATCCTTATTTCCAGAGGTGTTTTTGGGTTTGGGAAAATTAGGTGAACCCTACACTATTAAACTAAAACCAAAAACAAAGTATTTTTGTTTGGGAACGCCGCGGAGAATTCCCTTACCACTCGAAAAAGCTGTCAAGCTAGAACTCAAAAGTATGGAAAAACAAGGCGTAATTTCTAAAGTAAATGAGCCAACTGATTGGTGTAGTGGCATGGTGGTGGTGCCGAAATCCGATGGAAAAGTGAGAATTTGTGTAAACTTTACGAAACTCAATGAAAATGTGTGTCGTGAATTACATATGCTACCCACTGTAGACGAAACTTTGTCAAAATTGTCAGGAGCGAAGGTGTTTTCGAAACTGGACGCCAACTCTGGTTTCTGGCAAATTCATTTGGCAAAGGAGTCGAAACATTTAACAACTTTTATTACACCAGTGGGCAGGTTTTGCTTTAATCGACTACCATTTGGGATTTGTTCAGCGCCCGAACATTTTCAACGTCGCATGTCATGTATTCTTGAAAATCTTTCTGGTGTTTTGTGTAATATGGATGATGTAATTGTGTTTGGAGAAACTCAAAAACAACATGACGAACGTTTAGTTGAAGTCTTGCGCAAACTTGCTCAGGCAGGTGTTACACTAAACAAGAAATGTGAATTTTCAAAATCGAGTTTGAAATATTTGGGACACATGGTTTCTTCGGAAGGGATAAAAGCTGACCCAGACAAAATTTCTGCCATTAAGAACATGAGTGCTCCTACAGTTGTGAGTGGTGTTAGGAGACTTTTAGGCATGGTTAATCAACTTGCAAAATTCCTTCCAAATCTAGCTGATATGACTAGCTCACTCCGAGAACTGTTAGTGAAGAAAAACTCATTTTGTTGAAGTGAAGTGCAACAACAAGCGTTTGTTAAAATCCAAGACTGTCTGACTACTTTACCTGTGTTATCACATTACAATCCTAATTATAAAACTGTTGTAGCTAGCAATTCTTCGTCTTATGGATTAGGAGCTGTATTGATGCAAATGATTGATGGAAAATTGAAACCGATTTGTTATGCGTCGAGATCACTCACAGCGACCGAGCAAAGATATGCTCAGATTGAAAAAGAAGCCTTAGGTATCACTTGGGCATGTGAGCGATTTCGCAATTATTTGATTGGACTGTCTTTTGTTGTTCAAACCGACCATACGCCCCTAATTACATTGTTTGGAAATAAAAACTTAGATGAACTTTCTCCGCGAATTCAAAGGTTTTGCATGAGATTAATGTGGTTTAGTTATAAAGTTGTGTATGTTTCAGGAAAGTTGCTTTTCACTGCAGATGCTCTTTCCAGACCACCTGTTTGCTGTGTTGATATTTTTAACTGTGATTTGTGTTTTGAAGTTGAAAATCATGTTGACAATGTTGTAGCTTATTTACCTGCTTCAAACAATATGCTTGCAAAAATTCGTAATGAGCTTTTATCAGATCCAGTTTGTTCGTTTGTGATTAAATATTGTGAAAATGAATGGCCTTCGCAATCCTGTATAGGTCATGATTTGCAGCCTTTTTACTTAGTGCGAAATGATCTTTCATATCAACGGGGGTCTTTTGTTAAAAAGTGACCGTATTGTTATTCCAATGTCTTGAATAACATTCATGATGGACATCAGGGCATAAGTAAATGTCGTGCCAGAGCTCGAACTATCTGGTGGCCGTATTTGAGTCGTGATATTGAATCTTTTGTGAAGTCGTGTAGTTTGTGTGCTAAATATCGTGCTAATCCTATTGAACCGTTATTGCAAACTGTTTTACCAGATTGACCTTCGCAAAAAGTTGCGTGCGATTTGTTTCATTTTAAAAATAGTGTGTATTTACTGGTTATTGATTATTTTTCACGTTGGGTTAAATTTGCATTGCTCGATCGAAAAACAACCTCTGATGCTGTAATACCGCATTTAAAATTTATGTTTGCTAAATTTGGTATTCCTGAAGAATTTGTATCAGGTGGTGGTCCTCAGTTTTCTTCGTTTACTTTTCGTAATTTTGCTAAGTGCTAAGGTTTTCGCCACACGTTTAGCAGTCCTAGTTATCCTCAAAGCAATGGTGAAGCCGAACGAGCTGTTCAGACCGTCAAAAGTTTATTGAAAAAGTCTGACGATCCTTATCTTGCTTTGCTAGCGTATTGTACTTCTCCACTTAAATCTGGTTATAGTCCTGCTGAATTGCTTATGGGTAGATCGTTGCGTGGTACTATCCCCAAATTTGCCTGCTACACTTGAACCTAAATGGTCATTTCTGCATGACTTTCGAAAGAAGGAGAAACAGATTAAATCCCGTGAAAAGTTGAATTTTGATGAGCGCCATAATGTTCGTAATTTGCCGTCTTTGAAAAATGACTCGTGTGTTTATATTGATGATGGTTATTATGAGGATTTACGAGGTCACATAGTTGGGCCTTCTGAACAACCACGATCCTATGTTGTTGATATTTCTGGCCGTAGCCCTGTTGTGCGTAATCGAAAATTTTTGAAACCGTGTATTGAAAATGAAGGTGAACAATCAACAGAAAATCTTAAGCCTGACAATTGTAATGTTTGTAAAATGACTGATAATGACAATGGTGTTTCTAATCGCAATGTCAATCGTTCGAGCAGAATTTCAAAACCACCTGACCGTTTGCAATATGGTAAGTTTTGATGCAACTCTGTTATTGTTTCTCGACCTCCTTCATAACTTCAAGGGGGGATGTAGTATTAGGTGTTGTAGTTTTGCATAACCGCTAATGCGTAATGACGTAATGTGATTTATTGCACAACGTATCTGATCGCTGCTCTTTTCGTCATTTTAATAGAACCACGCTGGAGCAAACAGTCATCTTGTGTTATTTGATTTAACACGACAGGTTTCTTTGCTTTGCGTAAGTAATTTATTATTGTTAATTAGTGAGACAAAATCATAAAATATTTGATGGTATATTTAGATCCATATGAGGCACAATGATAAACGCTGAAAACATTTAATAACTACAGTTGCCAATGATGAATAAGAAATATGCCTATATCCCTATGGTGTTGCTATTGGCGCCTGCCAGCTTCGCTAACAGCAAAGATACAGATATAAAAACGAAATAATTAATATCATGTTGATTGTCGAAGTCAATTGTTCTTGCAAATTTTTGCCAAAATACTTGTTTGCGCTAATCAATCGCATTACTGCGTACTTTTTGCTTTGTTATGGTTTTCGCATTGCGCTGCTTATTTTTCGTTTTTTCTCAGATTATTGTTGAACGAATCCTTGATTCAGAGTGCTGAATTTTCTATTGCTTGTGTCTTAAATAAAGCGTATGCTTCAAATGTACATGTTGCTTCTCTCATGTATTGATAAGTTTTGTTAGTATATGCATTTTAATTTCACGTAAAGTGCCGCATCAGTAAAGGACGAGCCATTGTGCAAAATTTCGATCTAAAAAAAATTCGTAGTGATTGAGAAAAACTGACAATCTTCGCAGCAGTTATTTTATCAATAAAGTGTAAAAACTCAACATATCAGAATAGACGTAACGCAAATGTGAGATGACAGAACGTCTGTATAATTGGAATGACAAAACCTAAGCAAATCAAAAGATGGAAAATTAAACCACCTTTGAAGATGTTTTTTGCAACTTTTAGGACGGAAAATTCTCTCTTATCAAAGGTGGGATAATACACCATAACAAATGGAACATTTTCCACCCTAACAAACTAGAGGTGTAAAAAAAAGACCACCTCTTTAGTTGCTTACTTTCACAACTTTACGATTTACAGTGTAGGGGATACCCTACTGCTCTGCTTAGTGCATTAAATGATTTTTGCTAAACCAATCAAGCAAAATTGATCAAAACAAAGAAACATAAAACAATCGAAATTTCTTGAACCTACAGAAATGTTTTTAGAAATCATTTGCAGATAATATGCGCAAACAAATAGCACTAATTTATTGTACAGCAAATTACATCGACACAAAAAATGTTACAATTAACAACATATTTCTCTGCTTTTCTGAAAGTTTAACTTCAAATTCAAGGAAACACGCGGGCGCACAAACAGACTAAACGCATATGTTTAATATCTAAAACAAAAAACTTCCCGCCTAATCAAAAAAAAACAAAAACAGTGGTGATAAAATTGTTAGAGTACGTATGCATTCAAAATTTATGCAGATTGCACCCTGGTGGACCGGCGCAAGGAGCACAGAATATTTTTAAAAATAGATTAAAGGTGTGCTTTGTTTTTCACAATTTTACGCACATTGTAGGCCGACCTAAATTAGCATGGAACATGGCGAATTAAAATCGAAAAACGCCAAACTCGAAAAATAATTTTGTCGGATGAAAGTCCCAAGCTCACAGAAATGAAGGCAAAAATATAGGCTAAAAAATGCAGCAAAATAAGAATAGAACAATTAAACGCCAACTCTAATTCAAAACTAAATGATATTCTGACAACGTAATATTACATTTCTGTTAGTCATGCTACATCACAATCCACATAAGTATTACCCAGCAGCACAATGTGTGGTTAAAGTATTTTCTCCAGCAACCAAAGACAATCAAGTCTGAAATTCAATCTACTCGCGATATGACACGCATCAGCTCTCATTATATGACACTATTGTAATAAACAAACAAAGCAAAAGCAAATTTCAATTTCTTCAAAGCAATAAAAAATTTCAATGCATTGTAGTAGTAACGACTACCAAAATGCCAAATCAAATTTTTGATTCTAATCGCTATATTACAGCGAAAAGTGTAACAAGTTTGCGGGGTCCAACTCCGTGTTACTGCGCGCGGGCAACACAGCTACTGCACTTTCGAAGAAATGTGGCAGGCGTGGCGAGCCGTTGGCAATACTGTGTCTGAATTGACCGGCCAGAGATTTGAAACTCCAGAGGCAAACGCGTTACCTCTTGACCAACTGGCTGGTATTATTGAAATGTGCCTTTTAATATTTTATTTACACACTTTGAGTAAACCATGCTTTTCAATGCGATCTGCAAAAAATTGCTTCAATTCTTTCACAACTTAAGCAAAAACTCTCTTAAACCGAAGCGCAAAATATAACATAAAGTGGCCAAAATGATGCAAAACTAACGAATTCCTGAGCAAAGAAAAAAACCAAAAATATCCAAAACGATTGTACAAGCAAAATCAAAATAAGGTTTTAAACTTAAATAGGTGTTTAGGTTTTGGAAATCTATAGGTTGTAACGATATCGGGATTTTAATACTGTTCACTGAAATCGTAGAATGAAAACCTTAGGACTGTAAAAAGCTATTTACGGGTTGGTACCTTTGCGCGATGATCGTGAATTGATAATCTCTTAAAAATTATCGGACGCAGTAGCGTAAATTTGCTTTTTGCTTAGCGACAAACACTCATGAGGAAATGCAAACAAGTAAACAATGAAATGCTAGGGAAGTTTACTGAGTTGATAATGTAAAATTTCAAAATTTTTGAAATTCGTTTTTTGCCAACGTAAGTTAATATAGAATTCCAAAACTTCGATCACGCTAATTTGCTAACATTTTGAAAAAACGCTCAAACATCCAGCAATCATTCAAATTTGATAATTATAACAATCAAATACCAACAATCACCGTAATACGTAAAAACAAAAATTTTTCGTGCCGAAGACACAACAAAAAAATTATATCATCTTTAAAAAAACCTTACAGTTTACACTTCATCAACAGTGTTTCAGCTTAAAAAGTTTTTAATCGAAATATTATTTATTAAATTTTAAAAGTGACGGCAAAATGTCTACGCTTTTAAACCCAAAACCAAATTAAAAAATAAATTCAACACAAATGTTTTCAAATCATAACCAACTATACGCTTCTGCTATTAGCACGTTTCAACAAATTTTTTGTATCATGCAGTTTGTTTTGCATTTCACGCTACAGCACAATTACACACCACACACATTCTTCAGTTTTTGATAAGTGTGACGACATAAATTGATCAACTTATCTAAAAGTGGGGAGAAAAGTAGCGGGTTTAAAGCGCTGTTGATTGGGATCAGCAAAAGAGCGCTGATCTGATAGGCGGTGTCGGAGAATTCAACTCCAAGTCTCACGAAGGCCATGATGCAAATGGGAATCCAACTACAAAAATCGGTTGCAATGATGAGAGCAATGCGTTTCTGCATTGTGGCGGCTTGGTTGGTGGGCCGGTTGGTTCTCAAATTTGCAGAAGATGAAGTGGAATGTTTGTAAATAATGAAATAAGAAACAGCAATAAAAACAAAGCTTAGGAAGTTGAGTATAAATATTGCAATTGTGAATTCCCAAAAACTTTCGCCATAAGCAACATAAAACCTGCGAATGCACCAACTGGTTTCACCATAATACCCAAACAGTTTCACAGACGCATCATTTGGAAAACTTCCTGCTACAAACGTCTCAACTGACTGAAATTTATTGCCAGTAAGTTTAATGGTTCTGTTGCTTAATGCTGAAAGCCTACAAGCAAATTCCTCTAGGTTAGTGATATACCACGTGCCATTTTGGAATGGACTTGAATACGAGAAGCTATGAAAAAAGTATTGAGATGTTTGGGGTAAAATTGGAGCAATGCCGAGAAAGAAAGAAAACAGCCAGGCTGCGATGATGCAAATCATCCAAGGACGTGAGGAAGCATTAAGAGATTCTACTACCTGGGTGACGTTCTTCATTCTAAAACCTGTTAAAATAACCATAAGAAAGCAAGATGCTTCACTTGAAATAATCACCAGACTTCCGATAACCGAGCACTTTAAACTCGACCTCCATTCAAGATCCACCTCACCGTAGAATCCAGAGAATGCTAAATCATGAAAAGCAATTGTGATTAAATAGATTCCCATTATGAAATCGGCGATTGATATGTTGAGTATGATGAAACATTGGAAGTTGATACCGTCGAGAGTTTTCTTTGTTTTAAGCAAAGAAATTGTTTTGATGATGGCATAACAATTACCCACCATGATCAAAATCCCCATTATCCATATTGTAGACTTTACGCCCAGGTTTGCCAACATTTTGGTGTTGGAATTAAAAATACCAGAAATACTTGTATCTGTAAAGCAATATGTTGTTTCATCGGAGCTATCATCGCAGTCTGACACTCCGTCACAAACGTTTAGAACGTCAATGCTAACTTTGCCTGTGGCATTGCATTTGAAACGTTTCGGGCAAAACATTTCATCGAATCCTCGAGAACAGTCAGACCTGTAGATGTATTGCCAAGCTGGGTCTTCAACTCCGTCACAATAACGATCGCCCATAGGAAAGTAGGAGTGGCAAGAGTCGTAGCAAAATAACGGTGGGTTTGAACATTGGCATTCGTCACTAAAGTCTCTACACTCTGGTCTACCATCACAAGGTACTGCTAAAATAGAATCATTGAACTTTGTTCTACATTCGACAAAACCACTCTTAGATGCTTCAGTGATAACAAAGTCATTATCTTTTGTAAAACTGTGCCACAATTTTTGTTTTTCATTATCAAAACACTGAAAATCATTGCCTTCAAACTTACTCTCGCACATTTCAGTATCAAAATACGCGTCACACAGACATTCATCTGACATATCATAGCAATCGCCGACGCCGTCGCATACTTGTTGATCTAATATTAGTAAGCGGTTATCGAAACATTTAAACAATTGTTTTACAGGACAAATATCGGCATTGTTATCGCAATGCGCAATATCATCGTACAAATTGTTTTGAGGCAAAACACATTTATCGCATTTGAAACCAGGTTGGTTTGTGAACTCATCACTGCCGTCAAAGCAATCTACAAAACCGTCACAAAATTGCGAAAGAAAAATTGTCCGATTATCCGAGCATTGAAAAACTCCCCGGCAAAGATCCTGATCACAGTTTGAAGTACAAAGCACATGGGACTTATAACAATCATCATCAACACACGTAGGGAAATCATTGTGGTAACAAGTAGAATTATCGCATCCGGGAAACCCGATAACATTGCATTCTGATACATTGTGTAATCTGTGTATATTAATTCTAGTTTTATTTCTGAATAATATCTTTCCTTCAGGACAGCGAAGGAACCCATCCACAAGTTCATTTTTGCTTTTACATCCATCCACTGTAGCGCATGTTCCCATTGGAATGCAGTCGCATGCAAACTCGTCCTCCTCGCACTCGCAACCGATTTCATCAGATGCATCGGTGCAGTCAACTCTTCGATTACACCTCCCTGCAAGTTTATGCAGTCGTTGAAATGAATAATTTAATTATCAAATGTTTAATTATTCGTTATCATTAGTTTCCAACCCTATTCTAATCGCTTGTAAATTTTGTTCACTTTGGTAAAATATTGATTAATTTCGAATGTCGAAATAGGAGTTTTATATATATTGTATTATTTCAGAAGTTTAGTTTCTTGATAACGCCAAAGTAGCAAACAAACAACAAAACATCATGAGGTTAGAGCCCGCCACATACAGGTGAAACAACACAACCACTTTCGTATACAAAATTCAATAAGTGTTAATCAGTTTTTTATAGTTTTGAAGTTCCATTTTTACCCCAAAATTTGCAAATTCAAACAAAAATAAATAAATAAATAAACACAACTAGACTTGGAGATTTTGAGTCACTGCAACTTGTTGTTCCCCAACGGCTCCCAAAATATGATATTTTTTACTGACTAAACTTCACTGGTGAAACATTTAATTTATCAAAATAATTCATAATCATACTGGTCTTTTCTCCTTTATCAAAAGCTATTTTGAATCGGTTGCAATTAAAATTTAATCTGTAAATAACTGAATATTCAAGTTAAATAATACAATTTTAGAAAGATGAACCATAATAGATATTTGGAATGACGTTGTGTAGTTTTCCTCAAACGTGTCTCAAAAAATTCAAAATTTTAACTACTTTAACTAAACAAATAATAAATATTTCAGAAAAAGCAGATATCAAAGAAAAGTAAAACAAAACAAAATTGAGAAATTTGTTCTATAATATGTGTGAAATAATCTTCCGCTTTGCTTTTGAAATTGTTTTCAATTTAAATTTTCGGCAAAGTACTTGATTTAGTCAGCCATATTGCAGCAACAGACAAAAATTATGAAGCAAACCTTGCAAAATTTTAAAGAAAAAATAATAACATTTTTTGCCTTCTGAAATATGAAAATTATCAAAAAACATTTTTGTTAAAACTTATCGCGATCAATTCCAAATTGCTCCAAATTAACATAACAAATAGGTTAATTAGTATCTAAAGATTGTTTTATTTTACAAAACTTGTTGCCAATGCAAGTATTAACAACAGCTTTGAGGCTAATAACTTAAAAGCTGAATGGAAATCATAACAATTCTATACCGATTAATAGTTTCCGCAGTTACCGAAGTATTCAAAGCTACAGTGTTTAACTTTCTTGCTGAACTTTATTGGTATTGAAATTACAGTAATCTACATTGTAATGTCAATTGTAATGTTTATTGAATGATAAGATAGTATTATGTATCGAATCATGAGGTTTCGTGTCATGGCAGTATACTGTAGCTGTGACTTTTTTGCGGAGGCGGTTTCAGTTTTCTTTATTTCTTCGCATTGAGTAACGTTGCATAGATATGCATGGACCAAATGATGTTTACAATAGTGTGTAGATTATGTTGTATTGGTCCTATGATAGTTCATAGTTTTAACGGTTATCTTAAATCTTGGTTCGTCACCTAAACTTTTAAAGGACGGTTATGATTTTAAAACCATACACTTTATGCAATGTAATCAATAAAGAGCTAAACTATAATTGCTTATTATTGAACATCTTCAAATGTTATGTAACTTAAACACTGTATTTTTCTGCATTAGGATTTAATTGATTTATGGTTAATTTAACAAAAAAAATCAATAGTAGGCAGAGTGAAATATTGAAAGTGCAAAGCGTTACGTCTGCAACCTCCGCTATGTTGCGTGGCTTCGCAAACTTGTTACACACTTCGGCATAATACAGAGAGAGTATTTTCTGCTATAATAACGAAAAATTTAGTTGATAATTTTAAAACTTTTTGCAATCTGAAAAGCAAAAATCCTAAGCAAACCATTAAAAAATGCACATCGTAATCAATTTACTGGATACTATGACTAAATAATAAATATTCTAGAAAAAACTTGTCGCTCTTGTTTAGTTGTTTATTTATTTTAAAGTTAACATCTTAACTTACTCTTTGTTTTCGATTAAAGTTTCAAGCCTTTATTACAAAAATAAAGGCTTTTTGCAAACTTACCGTAAGTGAAGAAGATGTAAAGCTTTTTGCATTACTTATCCTACATCTAAGAATAACTTTTCTTCACACAAAATCAATTTCGGAAAAAATTATGCAAAAAACACCATTTTAATCTTAATAATAATTCTAATTATCAACCTTGCCCTCATCAACGCTGTATTTTTTTCAAACTTTCTTACATTTGACCAACGTCACTTAAAGTAAAAAAAGAACTTTGATCATTTTTCCGAAGAAAAATTCCAAAAAAATCAAATTCGTTTTTATCACAATACTTGTAAACTCGGAAATCTTTTTTCTCTCAAAAACAACAAGCCACTCTACACCGGAGTAACGTTGTTCATAAGTTAAATTGCTGATGCGGTGGAAGCTATATTGGCCAAACAAAACGGAATTTAACATCCAAATTAAAAGAACACCATCCTGGCAACAAAATTGGAACACAAACAGACGTAACCAAGAAAATACTAGAAAATCTATCACACGCAATTAATTTTAATAAACCAGAAATTCTTACAACAGCAAACCATTCCTGAGAACTGTAAAAAAAGAAACTCTACTCATCCAAAAGCAACTACCCTCAATCAATGTAGGCGAATCATCCACACCACTGTTTGTTTTCAATAATTGATTTTACAGTATATATGCGTGTATTGTGTTTTTTCCTCAATATTTTGATATTTTGTTTTAAAATGTAAGACGCTAATTTCTCCTCTTTTTTTGTTCTAGTATGTTATAAAATAATATGTGTGGTGTGATTAATACATCCACCTGTAAAATTATAAACGATGTACCTGTAAAATTATAAACTAATGTTTAAATTCAAAGAAATGCAGCAAAATACTTTTGTTCTGTTAGCCAAATTCATGCTTTGCCTTGATTGTCAAGTTTTACCATTGTTTGATGCACCTGAGTTCGATAAGTTTTGCGGGAAACTTTAATTCGTTTTTTCGCACAGTAAATTTTGTTATTGGGCTGTATTATTCAAAAAATTTTCAACTTTTTACTCACTAGCATTGTTCAAATTTGAGCAAGGCTGGGGCTTAATGGGAACAGGATGGGTGGTAATACAAAAACATCACGCTTTAGTAAACATTAAGGCACCCAGATTTTCGACTTTTTTCTATTTTTTTGTGTTTTGTGACTTTTCTGTGCAGTTTTTTGAGCTGATTCCAAAAATGTGTTCAAAAATATGATCCGACCAACTTCCAAAAAGATATGGCATGTTTGATCCACCATTTTCTTCAAAATTTGCTTAAAATTCTGAATAGCGTGTTTAGTTCTTAAGCTATAACACTGAAACCAATTTTATTTGAAAGAACATTTAATTCTGTGCACTTCAAAAAGAAAGTTGTTTGAATTGACATAATAAGTTCGGAAGTATGAAGTATGGATGGATTGCACGTGACGTCATCGCGCTGCTAGCCAAACCGCTGGACGTCAAAATCGTAGATTGACGCTAAGTAAATGCGTCCAAAAACACTGACAGTGAAGATATAGAGCGTATTTTCAGGCTATAAAAGAGTTGATTCTTTGTAACATTAAAGTTAAATGCTAGGCAAAAGCCTGTAAAAACTGAAAAAGATTTTGATTAGTAAGAACTCGCTTTTGTTCGCTTTTTTTTAGTGACGTAAATCCGGCTTGCTGTTAAGTAAATCGTTAGAATCATGTAATATGTATGGTGGTAGCTAGTTTTGGTAATCAAATTCGTGGCTTACTATTGACGGCGCTATAATGGAACAGTTGTACCTCCTTTATTTGTGACAAAATTAGCGCATTTTTAAACTTTTGTAATTTCATGAGTCTATTTTGCAGGATCTTGGTGATTTTTTGCATTTCGTGTTGTCGTTAGCAGCTTACCGCTATGATCATTGCTTGCTCGGAGTTAAAATGCATTAGCAGTTGTTTTCATTGAATTATTTCGTAGATATATCATTTAAATTTTAAACTAATGATTTAACTGGCCAAGTGTAACTTTGATCGAGGCTTAATTAGCATTTTTTTTGGCTTGAGCTAGTGATGTTAAATATTATTTATAAATAGTGCTTAAACTAAACAGTAATTGGCCATGTGTTACTGCTGTGACGTAGAATTTTAAGTATTTTAGGATATGGCCAAATTTACGATTTAAACCAAAGCTAAAAACTGGTCAAAGTGGACAATAGCAGGCAATGGACGATGAGAATTTACAAAAATCGTAACTTTTCAGGTCCGTTGAGCTATGTAAGCTGCTTAAATCGCTCCTGGTAATTACCAATTAAGGCCAGGCTATCTACAAAAGTGTTACTTAACAATCAAATTCTTTAAATATGCCCACTGGAGGAATTATACGTTGATTTACGGTAACGTCCAATGCTTTTCAATGACAGTTTGACGTCCAATCGTTTTGGCGGGAAAAAGCTATGACGTAGCTGCAATCCATCAATTTTGTAAATGATTTTTTGTTACGCTTGAGTGATTTTTTAAAGCAAAGTTGCTTATTACAGCTTTAAAAGCACTGCCATTGGCTTAATTTGAGTCAATATAATCAAAAAGCTCCGACTTTGCACAAATGGTGAGTCAGAAAATCTGTTGACATAGTTTTCAAATCACGTTATGCATGAGTGATTTTTAGGTGTTTCACAATGAAATAATTTCTAAATAATGCTACACATGAGTGATTTTAACTGCATATTTTGCAGGAGTATCGAAAACATCACAAATTCTATTTACAACGTTAAGTAAAAACAATTTGGTGTCAATTGAAAAATATGTCACCAGTAGAATCATACATTTTTGAATTGCAGCAGCATTTTTGAAAATTGTCGCGAATTTTTTGAAAAGAAAAATGAAATATTAAGCTATTGCATCAATGCAAAGCGTGAAGAATGTAGGTAGTATTTACGACACCTTTTGTAGTTAAAGTCATGCTGCTGTAGTTAGGGCCATAAATACAGTACAACATGTCATAATTACAATTGGTGCAATTTTTTATAGCTGTAGTTGTTATGGAAAAAGCTAACTAAAAATACGCACAGTCAATAGTAATCTTCACAAGCATCTTGATAACATTGCTTTATTGGCTTAAAAATAAATTTTTCAATTTTGACTTCATGCATAGTAGCCTGTCATCTTGTTCAGTTTGTCGTAATGATACTTGTGAAATCACCGCAAACTTAATTGTGGCTTCTGCAGCATTGTTTACCATTTAAATAGTTCAAGCTATGTTGGTAAGTTCAAAATGAATAGTATTTCCTCGTGTTTCACTTACAAGCCAGCTAAAAAAGTTTTAGAAAGCTTAAAAAAGAGTCAAGACTTATTGATTAAAAGGCTTGAAAGTTTGGACTATAAAATCATTATAAATTTTCAATTTCTCTTTTTTTCCAACCTTAAATTTACGTCGAAGATTTTCTATTATGCTAAGCACAAGTGAACACTGAAAATTTTTCAGAATGCTAGATTGATATTGGTCGTTGGAGAGAAGGTTTTTGCTGTATATTTTGGAAGAGTGATTGTTGGATAAGACAAATTTTAAGTTTGTACTTTCCAAGAAATAACATGATATTTTAGGTTTAACATTAGTCATATTATAAATTAGTCATTTCACTGATTTTTTTTCTGTTTCAGTGCCAACATTTTTTGCTGTTAAAAGATTTAAACAATTGAGTTATGAAAGAATCTGCTTTTTTATAGCTTTTTGCCTAAATAAATTAATCGCTCATTTCTGACGAGTGTTACAGTATACATTTTTCTTTTTATTCAAGCAAAAATTAGCGATAAAAGTTAAGCTGCTTTAGCCACTACTATGAGAAAAAACGCTCCAATTAAGTCTAATTAATATCTAAAACACAAGAGAAATACCATGAAAGCTCACATTTTTTACCTTTGTAATAAAAAAAATGAGCTTCGCATTATTATAAAATCATTTTTATAAAGAAGTTAACCCATCAGGCAATTGTATTGCGACATATTGCAACTATTTGCAGAAGTTTGTGTGGCAAAACTTCATTCAAACATGTATAAAATTGCTCATAACATTTCTTTGGGTATTGATTCTGAAAATTTCAGAAAAATACAGAAAAAAAATCTGTTGTTTGCTTTTAAAAAAGAATTATTGATTACATACAATTTTGACTAATTTTGACCTATAAAATCTACCTAAACTGGCTCTAGAGCACCCAAAACCAATGTTGGTATACGTTGGATGATATAATAAAGCTCTAAAAAAATTTTGACTTTATTGACTTTTGCGGCCCTATTCATAATATTAACGTTATTTTACTATAAACCATGTTTCTTTACATAAGCTTGAAAGGGCGATTATGATTGTGTGACTAAACACTACGGAGTGTAATCAATGAAGAGCATCTTCAAAATTGCTAATTCTTGAACATCTTTAAATGTTGAATAATTTAAACACTGCAACTTTCTCCATTAGAATTTAATTGATTTATGGTTGATTTAATGACAAAAATCAAAAGTAGGCAAATTGAAATATTGAAAAGAGCAAAGCTCAACTTCTGCAACCTCTGCTATATTGCATGATTGCGTTACGCTTTTCACTTTCAATTTTGTGAGTTTGTGAAAGTTGAGTTGTGGACTAATATCTTTAAAGTTTATTGGGGATTAATTACGCAGAGCTTTCAATTTTTTTTCAGTTATAGCGCCATTCAATTTTTTTTTAACTTAATTTTTCTTTTATTTCCAACAAAATGAATGTTAGCCAAAAACTCCCTGTTTATTCGTGTTTTAAAATAATCGTTATTGTATGACGAGAGTTAAAATGCTCTTTGACTTTAAAGCCAAACCCCAATTCGCACTTGCGGAAATTGTTTGAGTGACTAAAAACCAAAATTACACATCTTGCGTCGCGTTTTTGATATTAGTAAGTGCTATTAGTAAGACTAAGAAATAAAGTAAGGTTTTTGTAGCTATTTGTAACAACTACAGTTTAATTCGCAGCTTGTAAGGCAGAAAAAATAATTGCAGCTTGCTCTGGGTTGCCGTTACGGGATCTAAAATTTTGAGTATACATAAATAAAGTTAATTCTTTGGTTGTGTTCGCGAGTTAAACATTAGTTTGGTTTAGTTTATTTATTCACGAAATGCAACAATTTAATATAATAAATGACGCAAAGATAAATAATGGATTTCAACCTTGATGCGCTTCGCCACACTTCCCATGAGAAGTCCAAGCAGGTGACTTAAAAACAACTCTAAAATTAAAGGTGAATCACGGGAACTGCGACTGAAAAGCAATAATTGAAAACATGTATCAGCACAAATAAAAGCAAAGGCAAACAAAAAACAAGGCAAAACAAAGAAAAAACAATCAAAAAAACACAAGGAAGTAGCAAAGCTAATAATATTACTGTCAAACTTTTTACACGGTGTTTTATACATTTTTCCATATTTGAAAATCGTTTATAATCTTAAATAGTTTGAGCTGTAGTGCTTTTCTACGTACTGTAGTATCACAGTGCATTGGCATAGTGTCTCAGCATTTGCAATTGTATCACACTCCCAGTTTCAGTGACAGTGTTAAAGTTTATTGTTTTTGCTGATAGAGTGTGTTGTTAGTTTTTAATAGTAACTGAAAGCAGTATACGCAGTCTAGATCGATTTTATATTAAATCGCCTCTGCAGCGGTAGGTCTGAGGTTCAATTCTCGGGCCGTTTAATTAGGACACTGCGCATAGGCGTAGTCAGGGGGGGCCCAGGGGGCCCGGTCTTCCCCCAATCAAAATACCACGGACGACAAAAAGTTATGACAACACAGCCTAGCGATGTTTAGTTGCAGTTTTTTTTCAGTAATTACGCACATAACAGTAATTAACAATAATATTAATGACAACAAGTGAGTCCTGGGGCCCCCAACTAACAACCAGGGGGCCCTTACTAACAATTAGGGAGCCCCAGGGCCCCTAACTAACAACCAAGGAACTCTCAACCAACAACCAGGGGGCCCCTTAACTGACAACCAGGGGGCCCAGACTCCTAACCGACAACCAGGGGGCCCCAGCGTCCCTAACCAACAACCAGGGGCCCCCGGAGTGACTAACTGACGACTAGGGGACCCGGGGCCCCGAATTAACAACCAAGGGGCCCCTAACCAACAATCAGGGGCCCCGGAGTCCCTAACTGACGACCAGGGGACCCGGGGCCCCTAACTCACAACCAGGGAGCCCCAGGGCCCCTAACTAACAACCAGGAGACCCCTAATTAACAATCAGGGGGCCAGGGGCCCCCTAACCGACAATGAGGAGCCCCAGGGCCCTCCTAACTGACAACCAGGGGCCCCTAACCAACAACCAGGGGGTTCTGGAGTCCCTAACTGACGACCAGGGGGCCCCGGGGCCCCTAATTCACGACCAGGGAGTCACAGGGCTTCTAATTAACAACCAGGGGGCCTGGGCTCCTAACGGACAAGCAAGGGGCTATGGGGCATCTAACTGGCAACCAGGGAGCCCAAGGGCCCCTGACTGACGACCAAGGTTCCCGGGCCAGGGGCCCCTTAATGCAAATTTTTAACAATTTATATGCAAAACCTGTGAGAAATCTAAGAGCTTTGACCTAAAAGTTGCCACCCCAGGCCCTCGTTTAACGTTATTATGAACTTAATTATTTACTGTACTGCTAAAGTATTGCAGGAGGCAATGTTCGTTACTTCCCCCTATAGATCAAATCACTTACAATTAAAATTTTACACCATAATGCAAGATTCTAAGCGTGTTTTCGGATTTAATTGCAAAAAGAGGATTGAACAACTAAATTTTTTCGATTGGCTTTCAATGTTAAAAATCTAGTTCTTTGAAATGGCTCTGAACTCGTGAAAAATGTGATCCAATGGGATTTAAATAGCTTTTTTTTCCAAAAACTTACAAAAATCGCCCAGCGGCTGGGGGCTCAGCCCCCAGACCCCCGTCTCTGATACGTTTGAGTTCACTAGCTTACTCAACACGTCTTCCAAGTTAGACTTTTACACTTTTCAACAATTAGTTTTCACCCTCTCCCTTTACCAAAATCCTGGCTAAGTGCCATCAGGCTACGGCTTCAGATCTTCCATTCTACGATATCTTTGCCCCACAAAAAATCACTTTTTCGAAAATTTCTGATGACGTCATTGCATGTAATTTGTGGTTTGGGCCCTTCCAATTAAAAATCCTGGCTACGCCTATGACACTGCGTAATCAACGGCTTGCACCGCTGCGACATTTCTTCGAAAAAGGAGCCGTATTGCCCGCAAGCGCAATGACGCGGAGTTGGGATTAGCAAACTTGTTACAACTTTGGCATAACACAGAGAGTATTATACTCTCTGCTATATAACGAAAGATTTTATTGATATTTCTGAACTTTTTGCTGTTTGAAAAAAGAAAATTCTAAACAAACCATATTCAAATGCTCATCGTAATCAATTGACGGAATCCTACGACTAAATAATAAAATATTTTAGACAAAACGCGTCGTTGTAGTTTAGTTGTTTATTTATTTTAAATCTAGCATTTTAACTGACTCTTTATTGGTTTGCCCAAGATGTATGTTTGGAACTTCATTTAGTCAACAAATTGATGCTTTATTCAATATTTTTGCTATTGCAAGTATTAACAATGTTAGAGCTAATAGTTTATAGATTGTAATATCGTGTACTTGGATGTAGTACAGTATCAGCCAATGGTAAAACTAAATCTTTTTAAAAAAATAATTTCGGCTGTGTAGTCATCTTCAGTTAAGCCGCTTATACACTTTGGCGACTTTGACTACGACTCCCATGCAAATTGATCATTTTTCAGTTTTTTGAGTCTCCGCGCAAACTAAGCGCATTTGCATTTAAAGTTTCAGAGCATTTGAAGTAAGTCTCAGCGCATTCACTGTGGAATCGCCAACGAGCAAAAATTTTTCTTACTTTTTAAAAAATTTTCAATTCGCAATGCAGTCTTTGTGGAGTCGCACTCGAGTCTCAGTGAGTTTGCAGTGAATTCACCATCAAATTGATGGAAATTGCATTGCGAACCCACTGAGACTGCAGAGAGACTTTGGCGAATACACGAAGACTGCGCTGTAAATCATATTATTAAGTTTGAATGAATACCGGGCAGTTGTTTGAGCGGTAACGTGTTTGTCTCTGAAGCGGGAAATCTAAGGTCCAAGTTTTGGGCCGGTGAAATTGAACACAGTGTTGCCAACGGCTCGCCACCGCTGCGACATTTCTTTAGAAGGAGCTGTGTTGCCCAGGCGCAATGACGCGGAGATGGGCCCCGCCAACTCGGTACACGCTTCGGCGTATTACACCGAGTATAATGAAAAATATATGTGGTAGAAATTTGACTGAAATTACGTAGTGAATTATTTTGTAATAAATTCTTACAATGAAACAATGAATGGTGGAAAGGTAATGAAAAATTAATTGAGGAGCGTGGTAAATGAACTTCGTGAATAATTTAATCAAAAACAACACTGCCAAAATACTGTAGAACATATTTATTGAGACGTTTCGGTTAATTTCTTCAAACCATTGTCAATCTAGAAGATAAAAATAAAATCACAGCTGACTCTTAAGGGAAAATCCCTGACTCAACCTGTAAAAAGCTGGATTTTTTGATTACAAGACATGTGCTATTATTATACACAATGTCTGGACAGGTGCGCGGAAAACACGTGTTTATTAAAGCGTGATGTTTTTTTATTACCATTCCATCCTATTCCCTCTAAGCTTTAGCCCTGCTCAAATTTAAACGGTACTATAGCACAGGTACTAGTGAGTAAAAAATCTAAAGAGTTTTGATTAATACAACCCAATTACAAAACTTACCGTAAGTAAAGAAGAATATTAAAGTTTTTTTGCATAACTTGTCCTTCATAAAAGAATAACTTTCCTTCATACAAAATTAAATTTGAAAATTTTTAAACAATAAACACAAATTTAATCTTAATAGCTATTCTAATTATCAACTTTGACCTTATCAACGCTGTATTTTTTTCAAGCTTTCTTACATTGAATCAACGTCACTTCAAGTAAAAAAAGAACTTTGATCATTTTTCCAAAAAAAATTACAAAAAAAAAATCAAATTCGTTGTTATTCGCAATACTTTTAAACTCGGAAATCTTTTTTCTTACAAAAATAAACAAACCACTTTAAGCCGGAGTAACGTTGCTTATAAATTAAATTGCTTTTGCGGTAGAAGCTATATTGGCCAAATAAAACGGAATTTAACATCAAGATCAAAAGAACACCATCCTGGCAACAAAAGTAAAACACAAAGAGATGTAACCAAGCATCTGCTAGAAAATCCATCACACGCAATCAATTTTAATGAACCAGAAATTCTTACCGCAGCAAATTATATCAGGGAATTGTTAATAAAAGAAACTCTACTTACCCAACAGCAACTACCCTCAACCAATGTTGACGAATCATCCACACCACTGCTTGTTTTTAATAACTGATTTTATCTATGTATGCTTTGCTGTTCTTTTTTTCACAATATTTTAATATTTCGTATTAAAATGTGTGACGTTAATCTCTCTTTTTTTTTTTTTGTTTGTTATGTGATAAAATAATACGTATGATATGATTAGTGCATACCTTTAAAATTACTAACTGCTGTTTAGCCTAGCAACGAGATGCAGCAAAATAATTTTGTTCTGCAGTCCAATTTTATGATTTGCCTTGATTCTCAAGTTCCACGATTGTTTATTGCAGTTTAGTTCGATTAGTTATACGGAAAAAATCAGTTCGTCTTTACTTACGGTAAGTATTGTAATTGGACTATATTAATCAAAACTTTTTAGATTTTTTACACACTAGTACCGTTTAAATTTGAACTTTATTTAGATTTTTATACTTTAACTTTATTTAGATTTTTTACTCACTAGTACCACCGTTCAAATTTGAACAGGGCTAGAGATTAATGAGAATAGGATGGAGTGGTAATAAAAAAAACCTCGTACGTTAACTTTAGCAAATTTGCTCCTCTCTTAGTTATTTTAATTTAGCTCCTAAACTAAAAAAAGTTTTGCTTTGATGCACCCTGACTTTGAATCAAATTTAATAACACACATTTTCAGAAAGCTTGGGGTCAGCTGGATAATCGGAAGTGACGTCATTTTTGCCTTTGTCAGAAGCACCCAAGGTGTTTTATACGGTTTTGAGCCCAATGCATGCTTATCAATGCTCTTATTCTATTATTCTACTGCGTCTTCATTATCGATGATTATCTTTAGCTAGAATAAAATATTTTGTTTACTAATAAATGTATTGCATCATCACAACGTAATTGATGACATCACAATTCAAAATATTTCTTTTTCTGCAGTTTTTCGAAATAAATTGCGTTTGCATAAAAAAATGTTTATTGTTACCAGCTGTTAAATGATATAATGAAAATAGTATTGCGGTATTCTAAAATTTTGTAAATGATACTATATATTTCAGTTACGAAAAATCACGAATAATAATTAACGCAATATATTGAAGATGGCGTCATCATGCATCTGACGTCATCATCTGCGGTGACTTTATCAGAGATGTATTTGTAATACCAAAAGTCCAAACTGAAAATAATGTTTAGCAGCATTTGGAAAAAAACGTGCATGCTGTGATAAGGATTTACTGGTTTTGATGAAGTCATTATCGTTTTCGTGACGTCACAACTTCAAAATATTTTATTTAAAAAATTTAAAAAAAAATAGCTTCAATAAGCAAAAATCTTGCGTCTATCACTAACCAAACAATTTTTAGACAGGGGGGCAAATTTGCCCCTCCAGCCTGGTGCAAATAGAGTGTAAAAATAGCCCTGTACATATAGAGTTAATAAACATACGTGTTTTCCGCGTACCTGTTCAGACATTGTGAATAGTACATGTCTTGTGATCACACAATCCAACTTTTTGCATGTTGAGTCTGGAAATTTTCCTTAAGAGTTAGCGGTAATTTTATTTTTATGTTGTCGATTGACAGTGGTTTAAATAAATTAACCGAAACGTCTCAATAAATTTATTCTACAGTATTTTGGCAGTAGTGTTTTTGATTACAAATAAATTGTACGAATGTCAGCTATTAGGCAAAGGTAGGGCCTAAACCTAAAAAACTTTTGCCTAAATTAAACGAAGCTATTGAAGTATGGCCAAAAATAACCGAAGTGAAATCGATAAAACATAAAATCGGCAAACCTTTAACAAAACGTTATTACTGAGCTGGAAAGCATGAAAATTTTGAAGGCAATTATTAGTTGGTGTTCAATATTTTTTATTATTTTGAAACTTTTGGTAGTTTTAATAATTTTGGAATTTAGTTTTAAATTAGCTTTCAAAGGGGTATTGAACGTTAATTTAACTCATTTACTGTATCATGTCATGTTGCCACAGCTGGTTTTTTTCCGTAAAGTCAAAATCTTTCCCATTAAAGCTATTTAACGTCAAACAATGAAAAAAACTGGACAAAAACGTTTGCAATCAATTATTTTTCACATGTTTAGTGTCAAAACTTAAGAATTCAACTTCAGTACTTCTTTATATTTAAAAGGATTGATGGTGTTGACAACGAAATGCTGCCTATCTCCGCATTACTACAGGGCTATGTTTGGATCACACATACTGTAGTGAGGCTGAAAATTGATTTTCTTACAGTCGCAGTTAGTAAATAGACAATATAGTGCTGGTGATATGCTGGATAGTTGGTTGCTGGTAAACGTCAATTATTAATGAGTGATTGCTTGAGTTTTTGTAGTGCTGGTTTGACTTTCGCATTGTTTTAATCAAATGTAGATTGTAACTGCTGACGGTCTCAAGATGTGCTTGCAGATGAATGAATAAATGCCGTTGAGAAGATTTATAATACTTACTTATTAAAATTATAGTTTCAGTAGAGATGTTACTTTCAGTAACCATTTTGCAACCCAACCACTCAGTAGCCTAGCCAGGGGGGGGGCGTATTTGGCCTATAAAGTATGCAAGTAAAGCCTGTAAAATAGGCATTGGCCTGTAAAGTATGCAAAATAGCACGTTTTTGGTGCTTTTGAGGCCAATTTTTGGTGAAAAAATAAACAGCCCCCCCCTAAAGGAAATTGGGTGCCGAAGTTGGGAAGTGGATGTCGTGACTCGGCCTGAAAAAGCGTTTGAATTCTCGATTTTGGCCGAAAAATTCGTCTCAATTTCGATGAAGACCTTTTTTTTGGAGACCACCTGTTTTTGGGCTAAAAAAGCGTTTGAATTTCCGAGTTTTCCGAGAAATTCCGTCAAGAACAATGACAATTCGGGTCAAGGTTGTTTGCAGTTTTCTCACTCTTTCAAAAAAGCCCTCCCCCCTTTTTCAAATCCTGGCTACGCGCCTGAAACCACTCCATTGATCATATTTCTAGGCCAGGCGTGCAAACAAGATTCTTTTAAGGTGGGGGAGGGGAGGGCTTGAGGTACAGTAAATTTACTTTGACAAAAAATGTATCAATAATTGGGTAACGTGCAGAGAAAATTGGTGCAACTCACGCATATTATGTATTGGGATCTGGGGGAGAAGCACCCAGCCGCTGGACGATTTTTGTGATGTTTAAAATAATAAAATAGCCATTTTAGCGTCATTCAGATAATTTTCGTATCGTTTTGGAGCCATTTGAAAGAACTAATTTGCTCAGATTTGAAAACCAGTTCAAGAATTAAATTGCTCAGCAGCTCCTACTACCCACAGGCTAAGTATAAAATATACTTAAACGCTTGCAATTTTGAGTTAAACTTTCTTAATGACTTGGCTCGGGCAGGCTAAAGTAACCTCCCTGATTGCGCCACTGTACTAGGCTACTACAAGCTAGGCTAATTTTACATTTTAATTGAACTTTATTTAGGACGATTTTTTTTATTGCCTCTCTTTTACGCTATACAGTAGTTACAGTACGTTACTGTAGCGAGATAGTAATTAGAAAGATAGCGACAAAAAAAATTATAAAGACAATAATAAATGATAACGAAGACATTGTAATTTTAAGGTTATTTACCATTTTATTGGTTTTGTGATTTTGAAATGAAATTGTCTAGTTGTTTTGTGGTACAGAGCTTAAAAATTGCTTTGTTGAAAAAGTTCATGTCTTCGAAGCAGCTGTTCATCTGACACTTGTCAACAAGAATGGTTAAAATGGAGAGCTCAGAAAAAGGAGCGGGTATTTATAGGAAAAAACCGAGCCTAGCCTTGATTGATTGGAAAAAAGACCGATAGGAAAGCGTCATTAGTGCACAATCTTTCACCACCACACGAATTATTTTTGTCTGCAAAGGGCAGGAATAAAAGTTTTAAGAAAAGTGTCTTCAAAAGCAGATAGATGGAAAAGAGAGTGTGCTTAGACAAATACAGAAAATTTACTTCAAGTCCAATGGCTGAATCGGAACCAAGAGACGACTGGGTACGAAGCTGGGTTGAAGACTTGCACCGCGAGCAGGAAGTACACGTTTCTGGAAAGAAGAGCAAAAGCAGATAGATTTGGAAACGGGCTGTTAAATTCTGTCCTGTGCTAATGACCCTCTCTACTTTTTTTTTTCCAGTCAATAACGGCTCGGCTTTTTCCTATTAATAGGCGCTTCTTTTCTTGCACTCTCCAATTGTGACAATTCTTTTTGACAAGTGTCGACAAAAACCTGCTTCGAAGACATAAACATTTTAATCAAAGCATTAAAAGATTACTTAAATTGCGTTCGCACTGGCGTTGAATGTTTGCTGCCTGTTATGCTGAAATTGACACCATTTAATTATGTATTTTGGCGGGCTCCTTAAAATTATCAGACCAGCTATGCACTCCGCCCCTCTCTGTTTTCCTGCATCTTAATGGATCTGAGATGGAGCGAGTAGAAATACGCACATTCCTACTCCGGATTTAACACCGTTACCATTTAACCCTATTTTACACGGAGGGGAACAAATCTCCCCTCTTGTTTTTTTCCGCAAAAAATCCCTTAAGAAAGACAATTTTTTCTTCAAATTAATTTCACTTAAAGATTCAAATTTATTCACAAACAACTTCTGAAAATTTAAAGTTGCTAAGTTAAGTAATGTTGCACAGAGCTGGACAGCGCTGTTTCGAGCTTTTAGCTCTCATCGGCAGCCCTTAGCTTCTCTAACAAAGTTATTCCCCAGGACGTCAAACTTGTCGGTTAAGTAATGTTTTTACAATTTTTAGATGCGCCGAAGTCATTTTCCAAAATCTGCGTATTTTTGGTTGATATCTAACTTAAATGAAATAATTAGACATTTTTGTGATGAGAGCATTTTGACATATCAAAGTCGTTCCATGTGGGCATCGGACTCCGACAAAGGAGCGTTCTGCCACCGTTCATTTTCATTGTTGACATGAATTGGATCGACAAATGCAGCCAAGCTGATGAGTGTGCTGCAATTAAAAATTGCAAAATCAGTGTTTTCTGCTATTCGCTAATGATTTGCTTCTGCTTTCTTCCACAGGCTCTGGCCTTCAGCGCGCATTGAATAGCTTTGCAGATGCATGTACAACGCCGGAATGAAGAAAATAAGCAGCGCAAAAACTGAGGATTTTATCGTTCAAGAAACCTTGACTAGTGCGTGCTTTAAGTAAATGGAGCGACACTAAAGCAGGTAGAGAAGTTCAAGTATCTTGGAGCTGCATTTACGAGTGATGGAAAGCAAGACGATGAATTGGATTCCCGAATAGGCATGGCTAGTGCAGTAATGCGAGCTTTGCACTATTCGGTTGTCATGAAATGAGAATTGTCGAAAAAGGCAAAGCTCTCCATTTTCAAAATGGTTTTCGTTCCCATTCTCACCTATGGTTGTGAATCTTGAAAAATGACCGAAAAAGTGCGATCACAAATGCAGGCGTCCAAAATGAGTTTCTTACGAAGAAGAATCGAAGGAGTTACACTATAAATAAGGTGCGTAGCTCTGTGATTCGAAAATCTCTGAACATCGAGCCGTTACTTTTCCGAATTGAAAGAGCTCAGCTGAAATGGTTTGGCCGTATAAGCCGAATGCCGCAGGAAAGACTATCCAAACAAGCTTTACTTGCCGAAGCAAAAAGCAAAAGACCAGTCGGAGGAACTAGAACAACATGAACCAGTTAGATAAAGGATCTTGACTTGAATCGCTTAAAATTCAGACAAGCAAAAGAACGGATGTAATGGAAGGCCATGAAATGTAGCGGCTTAATCCCGAGAAGCTGTACTCCTGGCCCTAACCCTCCCGGAAAAGTGGACAATGAAGAAAAAAGAAGACCATTTTGACTTAAGCATTTTGTAATTCAGTATCACTAAATAAAGTAGATGTTTATTTTATTTTTCCGCAAATTTTATTTTATTTTATCAAACTAGATGTTTTACTTTCCGGAAAAATAATACGGTCTTCTGCCCATTCTTCTTTTCAGCTTTCTTACATTGGTATGAGCTGACCTAGGTGTCTCCACTACCGTAATCAGTTGCCACTTAGCAGATAGATCTTTCCAAACATCAGTTATTTACTATAATCAAGTAGGCCTATGTATTATGTTGTGGATAATTCTAGATTGCTTAAAATGCTTAAATTAACCACAAACTGTCTGTTTGTTTTGAATAAAATCTGTTTTTGTGATCAAACGTTTAATTTATTAAAGAAACGCTAAATGAAATACTCTGCCAACCAGAGTTGTAAAGGGGCCAACTAGTTCAGGCTCAAACCCGGCCCGAACCCGAAAACTAATTTATAGCTCAAACAATGCTCGAAAAAAAAAAGTGAAGTTAGGTCTGAAAAAATTTATCAATATTGCCAAGTTATTTTGATTATATTTTTGCGCACTTAGGGCAAAAAGCACGTCTCAAGCCCGAATTAGGCCCGAAATTTTTGTCAACTTTAGGCCCAAATCCAACCCGAACCCAACTCGAAAAGCCCGACCCGACTTACAACTCTGCTGCCAACAATCGCAGTTTCTAGCGAAACGAAAAATTCTACATCTCACATGACGCCAAGCGAGCACTCACTACAAGCACGAGTTCAAATCCGCTATGCAGAATTATTAATTTGAAAATGATGCAGAATATTACATAGTCAAATGTCATGGTGCCCAAACCTTAAGCAATTCCACAACAAATTTATAAATTTGTTTGAAAGATTAACTTAAAAAAAGATCGAGTACTGTAGTGCAATTCGGCTTTAAGAGTGACCAATTCAGTTATTGTTATAAGCCCACCAAACGTTAACTTAATTTACAGTATATCCAGCGATCAAAATTATAATCTTGCAGTAACTAAATAAATTATCAGTGGCTACAATTTGCGAATTATAATTTGATGTCTGTAGCTAGCAACCTACTACATTGTATTTTTAGTCATTAACTTCTTGGATTTGCTGCATCAAAAAAAAATCGGATTCATTATAAAGTACAGTATTTCAATAATAATTACAGAATAACTACCGCTTTATTACAATGACGCTTTATGACCTAATGGCACATTAAGTCTTATCGCAACATTGAAATCATATTATGGAGCGCCGTTTGTGTACCCTAATATGTGCAGTGTTTTTTTGTATATTTAATTAAACAGTCATTTTAATTAAATTTACAAAAATAAATATGCAAAAAAAACTAGTGCAAAAATAAAAATGCAAAAATTATTTGTGCGGACTTTTTTTGACTATTTATTTTTGCGATAAGAAAAAACTGCGCAGAATAAATTGTTGCAACAGTAAATAGTTAAAAAAACTGCGCGCAAAATAAACTGTTGCAAAAATAAATCGTCAAAAAAACTGCGCACAAAATAAAGCGTTGCAAAAATGCGCTGCAGACTTTTTTGTATATTTGTTAGTGGAGCGTGGCTAAGCGCTCTCGGCTGCTCTTTGATGCGCTATCGGCTGTTCTTTAGTGCGCTCTATGAGCAGCCGAGAGCGCTTTGCCACGCTCCACTAACAAATATACAAAAAAGTCTGCAGCGCATTTTTGCAACGCTTTATTTTGTGCGCAGTTTTTTTGACGATTTATTTTTGCAACAGTTTATTTTGCGCGCAGTTTTTTTAGCTATTTACTGTTGCAACAATTTATTCTGCGCAGTTTTTTCTTATCGCAAACATAAATAGTCAAAAAAAGTCCGCACAAATAATTTTTGCATTTTTATTTTTGCACTAGTTTTTTTTGCATATTTATTTTTGTATATTTAATTAAAATGACTATTTAATTAAATATGCAAAAAAACACTGCACAAATTAGGGTACACAAACGGCGCCCCATATCATATACTGTACAGTACGTTGTCGCACAGTTCTCCTTGTCCACGTTTTGTAGACATCCCATATAAACGTGGTTTATGGCTGCTAATTGCTATACTGTATCCGTAAGTTGCACGGAAGTAAACACATTGAGATACAAATAAACTCATCCTAATTATTCGCGTGAAATGTTTGTTTCGATACTACAGTAAATGTTTTTCTAATACTAATCCTTACTAAATGTTTGAATTGAGCTGTTATAAGTATTTCTTGTAATATTGTGATTACTAAATATTTTTGAAAAAAAAAAAGTGTTATGGTCTGGTTAATTTGCGATTCCTTGCCTTTCTACGCTCACAAGCATATCTGTAATCCTAGCCATACTGACGAGGAATAAAAGACGAATGTCGACTCCGAAACAGTTTATAACAGTATGAAATTTTAGTAATTTTCTGGCATTTTCAAGCAAAGTTGCAACAATTCTAAGACTATAAAATGCTGTTGCGCACAGCTCAAGCAACTAAGATTTTTTTGGCTCAGGTTCAAAAAAAAATTCTAGCTTTTTGCTTTCACAATTTCACGATGCTGCCAAAACAGCAAAAATGCGTTTAGTCAAGTGAATTGTAATTGTAATTACATTTTATTCACCAAGTTTCCTTGGCTAGAAGACAGCAAAGGGACCTTTCGGTCCTCAAGTCGAGCTGCCACGTACGTGCCTACCTGTCTACTGCGCACGTCCGAGGCTTTACACTGACCCCTTTGATTGTTGAACGTCAAGCAAGGAAGCTGTGAATACCAATTTTTATAATCTTTGGTTTGACCCGACCGAGAATCTAACCCGATTTTACCGCTTCTGTAGTAGACGCTCTATATTCACTCGATCACTGATCGGTTTTATCGATCATTGACGATCATCGACCACTTGATAATCAAGTAAACAGAGCATTGGGAATAAAACAGTTTTACGAGCATGGTCGCCATAATTGACATCATTGCTCTCAAAATTTAAGAACAAATTAAGAGCAAATGAAGCTAATTCTTGGCAAAAAAATTAAGAGTAGCTCGCCTCAATTTAAAATTACTTTATTTCAAAAAAAAAGTGTAATGTTTTATATGGTGCTCTAGCAATTTTACGCCTGACTAAGCCCTACTTGCACCCACCCTAGGACCCTACTTGGCTACTGTTCGGCCTCGGCTCAAAGCAGCTCCGTACTTTTCCACATAATACGTCATTATAACCATTACAAATCATTACAAATGAACGATCATTCTAACGTGTTACAGTACATGATAGAAAACTGGTTGTATTTCGATTGCGAGGATCAGCCTTTTTTCAACCTTTTTTTCGTATTAGCAAAAGCACACCACCAGCAGAATGAAACTCTGTAGTTCAAGTTAGCTCTCTTTTAAATGCCTAATATTGTATAAGCCAAAATCCCATGTCCACAAAACGCGGGCAGTATAGTGCGTAAACGCATATGCCAGAATTGTAAGTCGGACCGAGCTTTTCGGGTTGGTTTCGGGCCGATTTCGGGCTAAAAATTGGCTAAATGTCGGACTTTACTCGGGCTTGATATACGCACTTGAATTGAAGGACTTAAAGCCATTGCTGTAGTTTACCCCACATAGCGGTCTTTTTGGATGAAAAGGAGCTAAAGTAAGTTACAGTCATTTTCGATTTTAAAAATCCTGAAACACCTTGTACAATCAAGAGAACCCGTTTATTATTAGCTTTGATATTGTCCATCAGATGCAAAAATTCAATTAAAAAAAAATACCAACGAATATTACTCGCGGTATTAATAAGTTATTAGTGTTGGGCAAAATTGAAGTTTGATCACAATGATGGCATAAACATTCTCTGTATTGTTGCATGGCGAATGCGTTGATGTACAACAGTTTTTGGAAACAAGCAACATACCTGACACACAATGCCGCAAGCAGTAATGTTGAAAACGATTGACCAGAACAACGAAAACTATAACTTTACCAATAACTAAAGAAAGCTTAATGGATCTTGAAATAATGTTGCTTTGCGTGAGGAATTAGTCGCTTGCAATTTTTTTTGGGGAGGGAATTGACTTAGTTAGTCCTACGTTTCGTTGTGCTCGGAGACAAAAATGTAACTTTCACAAACTGACAATCTATTTTTCAGAAGTGGAGTCCTCGAGGACACATTTTGAAGTTCTCGGCCTTGGCCTCGAAGCCTACAAGTCCTCAAAATTATCCTGTCCTCAGCTAAAGTAAAGTATTAATTTTTGAGTGGAAGAAAACGAAAATAATCAAACAAAAAATGATCTAAACTTCTAGCCTGTCAATTCGTTTTCTTTCCTTGTTTGAAATACAATGTGATAGCCAAGTCAGTGTAAACCATATTTTAAATGGCATAGCATAAAAGCTTTAATCGGGAAATGAGGGGGGAAAAGGAAGAGTAGAATTGTTTTTTTTATTTATGTTATTACTTCCGGTACGAGTGGTGCAAACAGTAAAGCACAAAAACCTCATCCAGGGCCACAATAAGGGATTCTGGGGTTTGGGCACAAGCATTTTTGAGTTGCTAGTGCTAAAAAATCACCGTGCCTATAAGTGTGGGTTCAGAAGAAAGTATGTGTGTACAATGAAATAATGGAATACAGTTACCAGAGACAGCTTATTATTCCGGTTGCAGTCAATACGCGATGGAACTTTGGCTATCATCAGTAGCAATCTTTTTGCAAAATATTGAAGATGGATCTGAAGGCTCTTGAGGATGTTTGCAGTTGATCAACCGAGTTTTCCTGGGTACTATTAACGTCGCATGAATGGCGGCAACTTCAAGAATAGCTGGATATTTTGGAACCTTTTGTCGAAGCCGCTGCTAATACCCAGGGTATGTCCTATCCAAACTTACTATTGGTATTACAATTATCAATCACTTTAGGTCTTAGTTTCAATTTGAAAGTTTACACGCCTATTATAAAATTTGATCTAGCCAAAATATGCGTAGAAAGGTAGTAATTTTATTATTTTATTATGACAAGCTTTTTGCGTGAAAAAGGGCGGCAGCATGTTCTTGACGCAGTTGCTTATTGGCAGAGGTGGACACTTGCGCCGCAACAATTGCGACGCAAGCTTGCGGCGCAACTATTTCACTTGCGATAGGGCTTGCGCCGCAATGATTTTAAAACGGTTGCGCTGATGCTTGCGCCGCAAGTATTTTAGCAACTTTGAGAGCAATCGCGCAAGCGCAAGTCAAATGTGATTATGAATGATTGTTTTTCAATCTAATGTGATTAAAGTTAGCAAAAAAAACATTGACGAGGTACATAGGCGCAGCCAGGACTTTTGATTGGAGGGGTAGGCCAAACCGCAAATCACACGCAATGACGTCATCAATTTTTTTCAAAAAGAGGGACTTTTTACAGGACAAAGATACCGTAGAATGGAGAATCAGAAGCCGGGGCCAGGGTTGACATGTAACCTGGGTTTTGCTAATGAAAAAGGACTTGAACCTAAAGTTAACAAAGCTTTCAAAATTGTCTAAGTTAGGAGACGTGGTGAGAAAGCTAGTTTAGTCCAAACGTATCATAGGCGGGGGTTTGGGAGCCGCCGTTGGGCGACTTTTTGGATACTTTTTTGGAAAAAATAGCTGTTTTCATGCCATTTGGAACACATTTCGCACGTTTTTAGAGCCATTTAAAATAACTAAATTTTTACGAAATTGAAAGCCAATTGAAACAATCAAATTGGTCAGTCTTTCCTTTATTTAAGATCAAGTCCAAAACATGTTTGAAATCTTGAATTTGGGGCTTAAATTTTGTAAGTGACTTGGCCAAGCTTGGGAAAGCAAAGTACATTGCCTCCTGCAATATTTTTAGCAGTAATTAATCAATTGAATATTTACCTTAGAAAATTTTTGTTTTGTCATAAATACGGGTTAAACATTTAAATCGGATGGCAAAAATTTGATTTGAGGGGGCCCAGGCCACCTACCTGGTCGTTAATATTAGTCTGTTATACATAAAAATACTTATAGATACTGAAAAAAACATACCGCCTTGTTGTTATTATTTTTATCATTGGTGGCATTTCAAATGGGGGGGGGGCGGTTTTGACCCCTCCCTGGCTACGCAAATGACGAGTTAAATTCATAAATGCTTCGTCATGGGAAACTCCATTCGTCTACTGCCTGCAATACTTCTACTGGATTTACAGCAGGTGTCATCTTTCGTAGAAACATTTCTTTCCAAAATATTTTTTGCCGATTTTTCAAAAAAACATTTCAAATTGAGTAAGTTAAAAAATGGTTGTAAAATCAAATTTTAAACAGAAAAATTGTTTTTGTTATTGTATTTTTAGAAATACGCTAGTCATTTTTAAACAATCGTAAACTTGCTTTGGGCATTAACCTCGTTACTCGAGACAGTCCTTTTTTATCGTAATTCAAAAACAAAAAACAACAAAAACTATTGACTACAACTTTTTTGCTGGTCCGGAAAAACTTCAAAGATATTGCAAACAGGAATGACAGCATTGGTAAAGCCCTTATAAGTAATACTTAGATGGTTCAATTTCTTTAAACAAAAACAGGATGATTTTTTAGCGTGCTCCATTTGTCAGAGAGTGATGCTAATTGCTCCAAAGGCACAAAATATGTATCGAAGCTTGTAAAAGATTTCCTTGAAGATTAAAAAAAAATTAAAAAATTTAAAAAAAAGAGCCATTAAAAAAAAACATTGACCCCGAAGTCATTTGCTCACCACCACATGCAGACTTTATAAGTGGAATTTTTTAACAACGGGTTCCTTGAGTGCGAGTGTTGAGAGCATTTTTTTGTTAGGTATAAAGATGTTCTTCGCCCAAAGAGGTTAGTTGAGCAATGCGTATTTTCAAACGCTTGTATTTTTTCAAGAGAATCAATAGTTTTATATTACTAATTTCGTAGCGTGCATAATTTGTTTCGAATATTAGTTTCGTACCGTAAACTAGTGAGGTTTGAGCAGTGAGTCAATTAGAATTATACATTTCAAAACGTCACACTTGCGCTTGAGGCGCAATTATTTTTTTGGGCTCGAGGAAACGCTTGCGGCGCAAAATTTATGACTTGCGCTGCCCACCTCTGCTTATTGGCGACAAAGCTCTGCAACATATCCCGCTCTTGGACTCTAAGCTAAACGTGAACTTTGTGTGCCAGCCACAAGCGCTTCCGTGAAAAGGTTATTTAGCCAATGGATAATAGTACGCCGTCACAGGTCAAGCGCTTCTCTTTTAAGAGTACAAATTATAACTCTCCTTAGGTGCAACGAGCATATTTTTGGGTGCCCGAGTGAATTTAGTGCACGTTTTGTTATGTAGCTGTAAATAATTTTTTGTTCTGTTTGATAAGTTCTTCAGTTTATTTTTTTCAGGGTTTCTATTCAAGCAAAAAACATCGGCATAGAAAAAATAACTTCTATTAGAAAAAGTTAAAATGCCTTGTTTAGATTAAAAAGATTTTGGTACTCGTTTCAAACCTTAAGTACTCATACTTGTGCCTTTTCGATGGCCACGTACTCAAACTCGAAGTTGCAATACAGTGATCCCTCGCTATATCGCGCTTTACCTACCGTGGCTTAATTCGCTGTTTTGCGGAATTGTTTACAGTGCTTTTTTTTTTAAGTGATTTCTGATTGGCTTAGGGGCGTTGCTGTTGTCTAGAAGTTCATTACAATAAAAAAATATTGTTTTACAACACCTTTTTTTAAACTATTATAGTTATTTGTAAGAAAACGTTAATATTTCTATTTCTTAAACACATTTTGGGGCTGAAAAGAGGTTTTACTTTTTGTTTCATTCTGCAATGCAGTATTGCATTGTAAAATAACAGTAAAAATAAAACTGACAACTTTGTGGATTTCACCTATCGCGGGTTATTTTTGGAAGGTATCCCCCGCGATAAACGATGGTTCACTGCACTCGACTCCACTCCTGTTTGAGCATAAATTTAAGCAAAAAATTATTTTTGTATACGCGTAGTTTGAGGATACCACCCCAAAGCTATCCCCAAAATGAACTTTCTAAAATTAATTTTTTAACAACTAAAGTTAAAAAACTGATTTATTGATAATCTAGCTATTAAAAATTCAAATACTTTATCAATTTGGGAGCCACTCTGAAAAAATGAAACCCCCGAAATTGATTTTCATCACCGCTTTACCTCAAGAGCCTATTGCTTTAAATACCATTAGCAGAGGCTACCATAAGCCTAATTACTTTAAATACCATAAGCCCAAATCCAAATCACCAGACTTAAGTGATTTTGATGTATCAGTAAGAGGAATTGCTATTAAAAAATGCTGTACAGCAAAATATCTTGGAGTAATTTTAGATGAAAATCTCAATTGGAAAGCTCATGTAAAATATTTACAGAAAAAGCTATCTTCTGCAGTTGGAATAATTGCTAAACTACGCCATTATTTAAACCACAAAAATCTTTTAAGTATATACTATGCATTCTTTTATTCACATATACTATATGGTATACTTGGTTGGGGCTCTGCTACTAAAACCACATTAACGCCTATTCAATTACTTCAAAATAAAGTACTAAGAATAATGAACAAATCCACATGGAATGACCGTATTAACAATAACTTATTGTATCAAAAGTACAGTGTTTCAAAAATTACCGAATTGTACCAATTTGAATTAGGAAAATTTATGTATCTATATCATGTGAAAGCTCTTGAACCTGAAATATTCACAACCTATTTTTTACCACTTCATCAAGCTCATAGTTACAGCACAAGAAGTGCTTCAAATAAAAATTACTTCTTAGATAATATTAGAACTAATGATGGTAAATCTTCCATTCAATTTAACGGAGTTCAACTCTGGAATCAAATCCCCTTATCACTAAAATCATACTCTTTTTATCGCTTTAAAAAAGAATATAAAAAATCATTATTAGAAAAATACAAGTAAAGTAATTAAAAACTGCATAAACTAAAATTTTTTTTATTGCTTAGTAAGTTGCAACCCGACAACGTACTTGGTTTTCTAGAGACTGAGTCTTTCATTGTTCATTTGCTGTACATGCAGATACATATTGCCCTGTATGCATTCAATAATGTCAAAATCATAAAAAAACACCACCTCGTTTATCGTAACCATAGTCATATTTACGTTATGGTATTATGAAGGATATGTTCATTTAAAACTTTGAATTGTGAAGATCTGATATTGCATGTTTGCCGGAGAGGAAAGTGGGCATCTGTTAAGCGAAAAGATAAAATAGTCCTTCTGAGTCATGAAAGCACATATGTGCAAGTAATGTGTATGTATTCTGTATATATGTACATAGATTTTTTACTGCGTGAATGAGCCTATGTTTCTTTTTTCAGTACATGTCAATTTACCATTTGCCAATTATTGATACCTTGATACTGACTTTGAAAAATATTGGTAGGTTGATAAACACTTTATCATTCCAAAATTATACTTCATATATTCTTGTGAACATTAGATTCCATACCTGTAATTTTAATTTAATTAGCTTGCAAATTGATGTAACAGTCTTAAATTCTGACAAGCGCAGAACTATGTGGTTGAATGGCAGTCTTCTAATGGTAGCATATTAAATGAGAGTGGATGCAGATGACGCGGTGAGGCTTTACTCTTTCACTGCATCCACGGTGTGCATTTATTATGGTATATGGTAACACCTAATTTGTCTTAATTGCTCTTTTGCGAATGACGAGTGTACCATTTTATGATTCTACTTGCATACTAAAAAATAAAACTACTTGACTTGAGGTGGGCAGCGCAAGTCATAAAAATTGCGCCGCAAGCGCACGCGCAACTACTCTGAAATCTTGCGCTGCCAGCGTTTCCGCAAGCTCAAAAAATAATTGCGCCGAAAGCGCAAACGCTAGTGCAAGTGTGACATTTTGAAAATTATATCATTCTAATTGACTTACTGCTCAAACTGCGCTTGGGCTACAGTACGAAACCAATATTCAAAACAAATATTGCACTCCACCAAATTAGTACGGTAAATAAAGGATTATTGATTTCCTTTAAAAACACCAGGATTTGAAAATGTGCTTCGCTTAATCTCTTTCGGCGAAGAACGTCTTTATACCTAACAAAAAATACTCTCAACACCCGCACTCAAAGAAACCGGGGTGTTAAAAAATTACACTAATAAATTTATCATGGTGGTAAGCAATCGTCTTCAGAGTTCGGAATCATTGTTTTTTTGTGATGGCTTGTCAAGGAAATTCTTTACAAGCCTCGATACATATTTTGTGCTTCTGGAGCAATTAGCATCACTCTCTAACGAATGGAGAACATCAAAAAAAACATTTAGTTTTTGTTTAAAGAAATTGAGCCATCTAAGATTTACTTATAAGAGCTAATACCAATGCTATCACTCCTGTTTGCCATATCTTTCAAGTTTTTTCCAAACTAGCGAAAAAGTTGTTGTCAATAGTTTTTTTCGTTTCTTGTTTTTGAATTACAGTAAAAAAGTCGGACTGTTGCGAGTTACGCGTTTTATGCCTACAGCAAGAATAACATTTTTTAGAAACGAGTAGCGTATTTTTTTAAAAGCAATTACAAAAACAATTTTTCTGTTTAAAATTTGACTTTACAACCAAATTACTCGATTGCAAGTTGTTTTTTTTTGAAAAATCGAAAAAAACGTTTTAGAGAAAAACGCTTCAGCAAAAGAAGACCTCTGCTGTAAATCCAATAAAGTTTTGCAAGCGGTAGACGAATAAAATAAATATCCCATGACAAGGGTTGTTTGAACCTACCTCGTCATTGTCGTAGTTAAGGAAGGGGGGCAAAGGACCCCCTCCCAATTGAAATGCCACCAATGATAAAAATAATAGCAACAAAGTCTTGTGCTTTTTCAGTTTGTTTTAGCATTTTTGTGTATAAACAGTAGACGAGTACAGTAGATTAATATCGATATTGACGACCAGGTGGCCTGGGCCCCTTCAAAACGAATTTTTGCCATCCAATTAAACTGTATAACCCGGGAGAAATTTAGGGTTTTTGTCCTAAAAGTTGCAACCTTAGGCCCTCATCTAATCATATTGCGATAAAATGACTACTTAGTAACCATCTGTTGCACCAATTTCAAAAAGCAATCCACCTCCACTTTGCCGGTTTTTACGCGACAAAATATTTTTGAAAAAAGAATTAACTAGGGAAAATTCTTATTGAGCAAAATATTGAATTTGAATTGAGGGGGCCTGGGCCCCTTGTCCAACATGTACTCCTAAACCTGATTATTTTTATGACAAAACAAAAATCTCTAAAGCAAATACTCGGCCGATTATTTTCTGTTAAAAATATTGCAGGAGGCAATGTACCTTGATTTTCCCACCTGGGCCAAGTCTCTTACAAAATTTAACCCCCAAATTCAAGATTTAAACGTATTTTGGACTTGATCTGTAAGTAAAGGAAAGACTCACCAGTTTGATTTTTTCAATTGGCTTAAAAATCTTAAAAATTTAGTTATTTCAAAAGGCTTTGAAAACGGGAGAAATATGATCCAAATTGTATTAAAATAGGTATTTCCCTCCAAAAAATTACAAGAAATTGCCCAGCGGCCGGCCCCCAGGCCACCGATTGTGATACGTTTTGGCTAAACTAGTTTGCTCACCACGTCTCCCAACTTAGACAATTTTGAAAACTTTTTAACTTTTGGTTTGAGTCCTTTTTCTTTAGCAAAACCCAGGTTACATGCCAACCCAGACCCATACTTCTGATCTTCCATTTCAGAATATATTTGTATCAGAAAAAGTCCCTCTTTCCGAAACTTTTTGATGACGCCATTGCGTGTGATTTGCCGTTTGGCCTTCGCCCCAAATCAAAAACCTTGGCTACGCTTATGTACCTCGTCAATGTTTTTTTCTTAACTTTAATCACATTTTACTGAAAAGCAATTATTCTTAATTGTATTCGAATTGCGCTTGCGCGATTGCGCTCAAAGTTGCTAAAATACTTGCGGCGCAAGCGTCAGCGCAACCGTAATTTAAGAGACTAAAATTTAAGAGACAAATATTTGAGGGGCCATCTCTTGGAGACAAGTGCCTCCCAGCAATTGCTATTTAGGTTAACTAAGTTGCTGAAATGCTACTTATTAAGATCAGTCTCTATCAGATGGATGAATATATTTTGATACTGTTTGGAATTCTACCACGTGGAGGCTTAAAAAGAAAAATTGATTTTTTATTTAAGATAAAAAAAATACTGATGATGGACTCAGCAAAGTTCGACATGTTTAAAAACTTTACTATTTTAAATAAGACTACACTGTTTTTAATCAAATTATTGGTTATTTTCATTCACAAGTTACGACCTTAATTGTTTCATTACCACGATACCGTTACCAAACGTAATCAACATTGCTGCTAACGCGTAAAATTTCAAATAAACATTCATTATTTTCAGAAACTACTATTTTCGAATTATCATCAAAAATTTAACGAAATGCAGCATTTCAAATAATTTCGCACTTGAAAATAATAGAAAATTGGCCGACCAAAATTTTTAGAAAAATTGTGTTCTTGGTCCTGGGCTTTGGCCTCAACCATTTCTGTCCATGGTCTCCAGAGGGTCTGCATTCAAAAAGTCGGCCCTTGGCCTCGTACATTTTTTGAATCCCAAGCTTGGGCCTCGATTATTGGATCCTCTACTCCACCTCAGCTATTTTTTTTATAAATTGCTACTTTTTTATGATGGTTAGATGCCTTTAACTAGATCGATATTTTATCAAAAGATTCTAGGTGGTCCCTTTTATCCTGTAAAAGACTATTTTTTGAGCTACTATAATGTCATCTTTTGCAATAAACAGCATTCAGATTCGATTTCTCAAGTCTTTTTCGCAAATCTTTGCACTGGAGGCAACGCGTCGCCATTGGTTGCAATATTTTTCATTTGGTCGTTGTGAAAAGTCAAGTGTTTTTTGCCAGTTTTTTGGCATAAACAAATTCGGAGAAAAAATTAGTCTTCAAAGTTTAAAAAAGCTTAATTGGAAAGGTAAAAATGATAAAGCTTAGACCAATATGCTCCAAACAACTAATATCCACATTTGTAGATTAAGCGTATTAGCTCGAGTTTTTTTTACTTTGGTGGGTTAGACTACATTAATTCCAAGCCCTTTCGGGTCGGGTTCGGGCTTAACATTGGCAAAATGTCGGAATTAGTTCTGGCTTGATGTACGTACTTGTTTTTGCCTTTTAGATGCTATGAAAGCACAATTCAAATAACTTAGCAACACTGAACGCGACTTCGCTTAAACATCAATGCGATTATTATTATTACGTCACAATTTATATAAATAAATCTTACACGTTTTTAAGTCTAAAGCAATTTAAAAGATAATGTTAGAGAAGTATCATTTACACCTGAAAAAAAATGTTTCCTGCGTACTTCCGGCCCAAATTTTTGTTGTTGTGAGTCACAAAGAATTGCGATTAAAACGACTGACTCTCGCGTCTAGTGTTTCTTTTGTTTTTACTTGGGCATTTTGCAGCCAGTGAGTTCGAAACTTTAGATTTTTGCTCACTCAAGAACGATTAGATCGATTTACTAAAAATTTAAACAGCAGATAAGGTCTTTTCTGCGGCAAAATTTGAAACAATGCGTTACTTTGATAGAGTCTCAAAACCGTCTAGGAAATTAGCGATAAAAATGGTGTCTTTCAAAAACGGCCATGTACTGCAAAAATGTTTTACATTGTTATGTATATTTTAAGATAGCCTTTTATCCCTACCAACCTACTTTTCGCAGAGATAAATTATTTTTCTTTTTTCTTCCTTTATTATATTTATTTTTTCTTTCTAAATCTTGTACGCGTTTCTTCTCCTGAACGGCAAAACACCACATTTTAATATTTGTGTCATTAAAGTTCTCCATCAACAAACGCAGTCATGCGTTCTGAAATGCTTTGCTCCCATTCCTTTGGGAACCTTCCCCGAAATGAACTCCCGAAAAATCAATTTCGAACTACTTTGACTAGAGAGGTAATTTTTTTGATTTTAATAGGAATTTAAGCAAAAATATTTTTATATACGCGTAATTTGAAAATGCTAACTCAAAGCTATACCCCAAAACAAACTTTCTAAAAACAATTTATCATCGACTAAAGTCAAAAAGCTGATTCATTGATAATACTAGGTATTTAAAATTCAAATACTTTATCATATTTGGTAGTGCCACTCTGAAAAAATAAAATCCCCGAAATTGATTTTCATTACCGCTTTACTTCGAGAGCCTATTTGCTTTTAATGCCACTAGATATTTAGCTATAAAAAGACAAATACTTCAGATGCCGCCTCTTGGAGACAAGTGCCCTCCAACGATTAATATTTAGATGGTCTAAGTTGCTAAAATGCTACTTATTAGGATCAGTCACTTTGTGGTTGATGAATATATTTTAATACTGTTTGGAATTTTACCACTTGGGGGCTTAAGAAGAAAAATTGTCTTCTCATAAGCTTGTATCTAATTAAAACTATGATTACGTTTTATTCGCCAATTTGCTTTGGCCAGAAGACAGCCAAGGAACTTGCGGTCGTCAAGTCAAGCTGCCATCTGTCTACCACAAACGGTTGAGGCTTCACACTATCCCTTTGATTTTTGAACCTCAAGCATAAAAGCTGTAAATTCCAATATTATAGTTTTTGTTTTGATCTGACCAGGAACTGAACTCGAGTCTACCGTTTAAGTAGCTGACACTTTATATTTTTGACCACTGATTGTGTGATACGATTTTATTTGCATCACAAATATAAAGTTATTGGTTGACATTGCAAGAGTGATTTTAAACAACTGATTTAATTTGTAATTCCTGGCAAAAAAATTTACAGTTTCTTTATTTGTCTTAAACTTTCGATAACATTAAACCTTATTGTTTTGCTTTATGCTCACGAAAAAACGTCTATTGTGCAAAATTGACTCCAATATCGATGCCGGTTTATTTGAGAACCTATTTTTTGTTAAAACGAAAGAGTTCTGCTATAGAAGCGCGTGTAATTTCAAAGGTTGTTTAGTTTATTTTTTTGTTTCCTTCCAACATCGAGCTCATAAAGAATGACGTCATTCAGCTGCAATATCACTACGACAAGTTTACTTACACGAATCAGGATAACATGTGTATCGATCCCATCCATCACCATCCCACTCGCAAGTGAACTTTCTTTCAGCATTGCAATCGCATCGGTTGGGCCAATATGACGGACAGCTCGTGCAATTTGCTTCATCATTCGGTGTCAGCCACGGGCATTCTATCCATCCATTGCAGTACCACCACTCTCCGCAACTACTCACGCTGAATAAAACATTAATTACTTGCGAGGCGCAAGGAGCTTTTTGTGCTTTGACAATTCAACGTCTTAATTGATGAATATTGACAAAGCAAAGCTATCAGCAAAATAAAGGAGATAAAACATTCAGCTAGGATAACCTGCAAAAACTAAAACAACGTTTGAAGTATATTTTTGTCTAATTTCAACTTTTTACTATGTATTTATTGTTTTCGATTTACTCCAATTAAAAGTTTAAAAAATCTTTCCTGCAGTTTTGCCAGATAAATGTAAGTTTGTTTTTACATTATGACAGCTAACTTTCACAAGCATTTTAAAAGCATGTTCTTGCAACGCTTCAGCAGTGGTCAGCGTTACAAAAACTAAATAGTAAAGTTAGATAGGAGCTGAATTTGAGTAAAATGAAATGAGTACGTGTATTTATTGGAATCACTGCAAAGGAGTTAGTTTTAATTTTGAAATGAAATATTTTGGAAACGATAGGCCACATCGAACGCTAGGCCACATCGAACGCCTGTCCTGCATTGAAAAATTGCCGCGACTTCAAAACCAGTGTAAGTCTTTGGTTGTTATGGGCATGAGTTCGAGTACTATCCGCAGTCATTTTTTTCTGACAACCAAATGAATCTTTCCTTAAATATTTTTTTAAACTTTAATCACAGTTGTTAAAAAAAAATTATTCTTAATCGTTTTTGAATTGCTCTTTATCGGTTGCCCTCAAAATTGCTAAAATACTTGCAGCGCAAGCCTCAGCGCAACCATTTAAAAATAGTTGCGGCGCAAGCGCTATCGCAAGTGCAATAGTTGCGGCTCTCCACCTCTGCTTGCAATTGACAAACACACTACTTAAAGCAATTCTACTTCAGAAACTTTTCAAACTTTATATTTTTGCCTCTACAGTATTTTTTATGCTATACGACTATAGGTGTACTACTATACAGTACGCGTCGCTGCAATGAGTGCGAAAGAGCAGTTACTTTTTGCTTTGGGCTAATAGCCTAAAACTTGAAATTCTAAACTTTTTTCTTAAAGTAATGCGCAATGCACAATGACAAACGAAGTTTGATTTTTAAATCAAAATCACATTCAAACTCGAATATCGTCCAATTTTTCGAAGTAGCCAGCGCATAACAACTCAAGTAGCATCTATTATAATGTTGTACATTTTTTTACGTGGTTGTTTATTTATTTATGAATGATACAGTACCTACTTCTGTATGTTACAGGCCTACAAATTTTGGATGCTAAAAGCGCAATGCTAAATAATTTGAAAAACTGGTTTTAAAGGACTTAGCCGGAACCTAGAAACCTAGAAATAGTTTATGGAAATGGAATCATAGAACTTTAAATTTCATCGAGGAAAACCAGCTTTATTAGTTCTCAGTGGCAAAACCAGCTCTGTATGTCACTCTTTCAGTGCGCTTCAAGAAATTTTGCAAAAGGCCAACCTTTTTGTAGTCGCGAGCCAAAAACAAATCAAGAAAGGTCTTTATTGGCCGAAATAAATTTTCGCTAACAACTTGGTCCTTAAAAAGAGTGGTTTTTGGCATTTTAATATTATGACAATTTGACTTAATTTATCTCTTTTGCTATAGATAAAAACTCTGCTGCTATTAATAAAAACCAACAAAGAGTACCTACCACTAATCTTGTGTGTGATAAACAGGGACAAATATGCTGATACTGACGCATAGCACTGGCTGGGGACTGAAACCTAAGCAGCCGCAAACCATTAAAAATTTGAAACTATTGGTATGTAGATTTTGTTTTAAAAAAATTTGAATTTTTTTAACCAAAGCTAGTCGCATCTAGTTAGAAAAATTTTGTGGCACACTTGCTACCTCTGGCGGTACACAGTTTAAAAACTCTTGTGATATACGCTGTAAATTACGTTATTACACCGCAGTATCTATCCAATGCTGCTGCTTGTTGAATTATTCTTTTATGTCGGTATTTATTGAAATTGGTGGTTTATAATACAGATATCTATTGCAATTATACTCAAGCTATATTTGGTGTATGTTGATTTTGTATACTGGTACCTGTAAACTGTAATTCATAATGCTGTAGTTGTTGGTTAATTATTTGATTAGTAGATTTTTAGTATGTTATTGAGCAAAGCAAATACTATTGAAATCAGTCCAGAAATCTTTTGTTGAAGTCTTTTAGGGATAAGCGAGTTTTTTTTATAAATGCACTCAACTAGAGCTATATTGTAATGAAAAATAACAAAATAAAGCATTTAGTTGTGATGTTTTGACGTTTGCTGGCCAGAGCTTTTATTATTTATTGTTTGCGTGCTATCTGGCCTAAAGGCTACCAGCTCGGAAGCCTAAGGAAGAGTCACCAGAACGGCAAGTACTTAAAAACAAGCAATGCGAAAAAGTTGTCTTCCCGCAGGAATCGAACCTGCAATGAAAATCGGTAATCCAAAAGCTGCAGGTTCGATTCCTGCGGGAAGACAACTTTTTCGTATTACTTGTTTTTAAGTAGTTGCCGTTCTGGAGGCTCTTCCTTAGGCTTCCGCGCAGGTAGCTTTTAGGCCAGATAGCACGCAAACAATAAATAAAAAATAAAGCATTCTGACTTTTTTTTATTATCTAGCATTTTTAAAATTTTTAAGTTGAAACAATTCGGATTAAACAACGATTTTAACCTCAAATATTAGTTCTGTTATTTTTGTTTAAGATTGTTTAACGGTTATCGCTTACGTTTCCTCATCTTTCCCCCAGCAATCTGTTCTTCCATCACCAACGTTGTCACGTGGTAAACAGTAGAATTGAGCGAAACAACCCGCCTGACCACGTTCGCAAAAACTGCATTGAAACTGATCGTCGGAACAAACGCAATCTATTTCGTCCGACATGTCGCTACAGTCGGGTGTTCCATCGCAGACATCCGCAAATTTGATGCATTGCGATTCGTTTGTAAGATGTGTGAAGGTGATGATGCTTCTGCGGCAGTCGCAATTGAAGCCGCTAAGACAACTACCATAATAATGGCACCTCTCTAAACATATCATTGAATGAGTTGAAAACCAGTGCGATGATCGAATCGCTTTGAGGCGATCCTGCACAACATGAATCGGGTCCAATTTTCGGGTTCCAGCTGTGTTCGGGGCGGAAGTTGGTAGAATAGTTATGAAATCAATCCGGTCTCATGTAGGAAAAAATACTTTTTCTTTGGGCCTCTGAGTTTTTATTAATTTTTAATTTTTTGAGGGGTACTGACAAAAATTGTCAATTAACTAAAACAAGCTTGATCATGCAAACTTTAGCCTTTGAAACTGTTATCTTTAACCGCTTTTATAGACCAAAATATGTTGCCAAAATTACCGAAAAAGGCCTTTTTTTAATTTGCTCCTGAGTTTTTGTTTAAATTATCTTTTCTATGCCTGTACTGCAGGAGATAATTTTGTTAAAAACTGATGAACAAAAACCTTAAAATGATTGATAAAGATTATTTTTTAGTTGCCTTAAAATTTAGGTAATTAATGAATTAGTTCAAAAATTTCAGATAATCACTTTTTTTTTAATTTTATTAAAGTGCAAGTTTGCATGAGTTTTATCTAATTTTATCTAAGTGCAAGTTTCTGCCGTCACGTAAGTTTTCAAGTTTTTAAAGATACTGAAAATCTTTTTTAATAGATTTAGGAGGTTTTGATAATCTGTTTCCATCAATATTCATTTGCTTTTTGCCATCTGGTTGACTTAAAACCCGGTCAGGAAAAGACTTAGTAACAAATTTATTTGAACAAAGGATTCTTTTTTTTAACTTTGGCATTTGGAAGGACTATGCTTAAGAATTACATGCTCAAACTTTGCGCGGTAAAATTTCCAATAAAATTGGTAAGCTTTTTTACTAGCTCCCTAAATGAAAAAAATAAATGGATAATTGCCTTACGATTTATTGTGAAAATAATTCACAACAAACGAAAGTATATTTTCTGCTTAAAATTAATAATAGATACCGTGTTTGTTATTTCGGCTTGGTTCAGCTATCTCATTCGGAAAGACCCACTGCAACAGCTTGATATGTAAACAGAATATAGCGGAGCAACCGTTCCTATTACCAGGACTTAAATTTTTTTTTTATCATGGACTATTTAAAAGTGTAATATCATTTTAGCTTGACCGGGTATTAAAAGTTTCTTCAATTTTTGTTTCGGTAAAACCTTGTGCAAGCAATATAAAAACAGCCAGTCATAGAACATGAATTTCTGCATCAAATATTAATTACTTGAAAAGAATTCACTTTTACAAAAATAATAAATATTTGTAGTTTAATCGTTTGCGTGCTTTCTGGCCTAAAGTTTATAATTAAATGAATTAAAGCACTAAAATCTATAATTTTGTATTGATGGATTGCAGCTACGTCATAGCTTTTTCCCGCCAAAACGATTGGACGTCAAAATGCCATTACAAAGCATTGGACGTTACCGTAAACCAACGTATAATTTCTTCAGTGGGCATATTTAATGAATTTGATAGTAAAGCATCACATTTGTAGATAGCCTGGCTTTAATTGGTAATTACCAGGAGCGATTTTGGCTGCTTACAAAGCTCAGCGGATCTGAAAAGTTACGCTTTTTGTAAATTCTCATCGTCCATTGCCTGCTATTGTCCACTTTGACCTGTTTTTAGCTTTGGTTCAAATCGTAAATTATTCGGCCATATCTTAAAATACTTAAAATTCTATGTCACAGCAGTAACACATGGCCGATTAATATTTAGTTTGAGCAGTAATGAGCACTATTTATAAATAATATTTAACATGACTAGCTCAAGTCTAAATAAATACAAATTAGGACTCGCTCAAAATTACACCGTTACACTGAGGCCAGTTAAATCATTAGTTTAAAGTTTAAATGAGATATCTACGAAATAATTCAATGAAAACAACTGCTAATGTATTTTAACTCCTAGCAAACTCCTAAATGTATTTTAACTCCTAGCAAACTCCTATATTTTAACTCCTTTTTACCAAACAATTATGCAACACTTTTACATTTGAAGGGTCCAGGTGCAAAACGATCAAACTACCAAAATCAAGTTTTCCAGAAAATCAAGAAAAAAAGTTTAGAACTTCATCACCCAAATTTTAGAGTTATAATTGTTGCGAAAAATGTATTTTCAAGAGCTAGGATGATTAGACAATGCAAATTCGCAGTTTCAATAAATTACAAAAATAGCCTCTTTATCAAAATTATAAAAAATAAACACAAATCTGGAATTTGATCGTTTTATCGAGCAAAGTGGAGTATGATCGTTATTGTTTGTAAGCTATTATGTTACTGAGGCATATGCCGGTAGCCAAAAGAGACTTGATCTGCAAGTAGTACAATACTAAGTTCTTTTTGCGTCACAGCTAATTCAACTTCATCAATTACTAACATCTTCACAAACTTTGAAAAAACCGCAGATTTGTTCAATATTAATGTTGTAAACAACGCATCAAAAATAAAACATTATCACTGTAACACGCATTCACAAAATCATACCGACACTCAATTCAGCCATCCGTATAATGAATAAGAAAACTCGAACCATGCGTCAGTCACTGTGCACAATACGGTACACGGGTTCAACTCTCACCCTACCCTACACAGTTCCACACACTATAAAGCTTTATATTGGTTTGGTCCTGTACTTAAATGGTAAAAATTTGCATGGGGGTACACTTTTGCGGCCTTGACTAAACCTAAGTGAAGATTACGTAATTCTGTCAACGAAATTGAATAAAGACCAAAAAAGAAAAAAGTCTTCGCCGAGAGTCTTGGTGCTTTTTCGCCAGAAATTAGGTGAAGACCGAAAAAAAAAAAGAAGGTCTTCGCCGTAATCTTAAGTGTTTTTTCTTCTGAATCACTATAATAAAGCGAGATTTGATGCTATATTCGACCTGATTTTGCAGGTCTTTTTCCTCTGATCATCCAGCGCTCAAATTTCGATGGAGGAAAACCTAAATCTCGATGGGGGGGACGCTCAATCTCGATGGGAATACACTTCCCCGTCCCCCCTAAAATTTAAGTACTGGTTTGGTCGACTGACAATCAACCATTCTCAATATAATTTTAATCTATGTAAATAACCAAGATGCAAAAATATTGAGAGCAAAAGATCACTCAGTTTTATCGTCTGGTAATTTTAATGCAAGTGAGATCTAATACTCTCCACAATTATGATAGCCTACGGACTCACAGCACCCCAGTGAAAAAAATTGCCCGTGATTATAAACTAACCTACAGCTGTAGCAATTTTAATGGTAATTATTGTTGTTAATACACATTACTGTTTTTAAACAGCCTTGGCCTACTAAATCTAGCAATTTAATTTAAACACGGAGCAGCGCCTACATAACAATCGGGAAAAGTAAAATTTCACACTTCATTGATTTTGCTAAACATTGATCGCTTTTTCACGAAAAAGTGAGGTTTGATCGTTTTATCGCTACATACGCATTTTTCAATGCCGTTTTTTGAGCAATATAGATCATTCTTCCGCTGGAACAATATTTCATATGAAACTACAGAAAAAACTGCATCAATTTGTGCAAAAAAACACAAATCGCAAAAAATGGAGTTTGATCATTATGCACCTGTACCCTTCATTTTTTGCTGTTGATTTTACTGCAGCTAATTTTTAGATAAAGCAAACATTTTGGACAACTTTAAACCATAAATAGGTTACCAAAACACCAATTGGTTTTGGTAATACTGTACACACAACACAGCCACAGAACAAAAAAAAAAAATTGCTGACAAACTGCCGGACAACTTTTCCAATTTCTGGTTTGTTTAACTTTAGCTAATAATTTTAATCGAAACCCATTTTAGTTTGCCCGCCAAATTTGTCTGCCAAGTTTAGTACCAGCACTCAAATACTGCATCGATAATATTTATTGTTTAATCTTCTTGAGGTGGCTAATTCTTATCCCAATTAAACTTGTTTAGCGTCTGCGACCTGCGCTAGCAACACACATTTTATGACAAATCGTTGCGTTTTAAATAAATTTTTCGAAAGCGTTCGGCAAAGTTGTAATAGTCACAAAATTGCCAAGTTTGAAAACTCACAAAAATTTGTCAGCAATAACTTTCTAGTCTTTCCGCCGTGAAATAATAAATCGAAATATTGTGAAAGCACAAAACTTGCACAAAAAAAGAGGCCAGCTGAGTCTTTTGAGATGGCTTAGATGAGAAAGTATATAGTCTGACACTTTCTGATAACAGAATTCAACAAGAAAACTAATGTCTATTATTTCAATATAAAAAGCTTACTTACCTACATCCAATTGAAACTTCCAATGCTTCGATCGATCTGAAATCAAACATGACAAAAAATATAATATTGTTCAACAACAGTCACTCAAAAATGCGCAACGACCATTAACGAGAATGCACATAAATAAACTTCAAAAAAAACAACTAAAGTTTCCGTAATGAGTTGGAAATCAATGTATTGCAGCAAATTGCAACCGCAGAATTTGCTTATACACTGAGTTGAACTGAATTACTATTTCAAGATAACTTGCATGAGCATATTTTAAAAAACAGAATTTAGAGCTGCGATGCTCCAAAAATTGCAAGGTATGGTTTCATCCAGCAATGTCGACAAGTTCAAAATTTTATCCGGCAAAAAATTATTGCATCATTTGCCTTCAATAAAAAAAGTCTTCTATGCACTTACCCATTTCGCTGAAACAATATTGATTGATTTTGAAGGTTGCAAACAGATCAACACAAATCATTTCATTCTTTTGTGTATTATTTTACGTTTACTTTGCAGTTGCAACAACGGCAAATAGGAAGCTATATACTTTTTTACTGAGATTGAACTGACGCATATCCATTCAAGATTTGTGGATTTAGAACGGCTCGCATCTCTATTCATTTTGTATTTTTTTATGTTGTAGCAAGACAGAAAAATACTGAGCCTACCGTAGCAAAAAAGTTGGTAGGCCAAGATTATCGATCCTATCCTTGATGGCTTCACTGCCAGAACTGGTTTTAAGAAACAGATAAGAGCGAAATAAAAACAGCCGGGTTTCCGGTCCAAATCAGTTGAAGGCCAAAAAATAACGAAACAATGGCATTTTCCGTTTTGAGAACTTAAGCCAATCATGAATTTCTTTAAAAGCAAAAAAATTTTCCTCTCTATTCTTTATGTTTTCCCCTTCTAAAAGAGTAGAGTAGCAAAAAATACAGATCGCTAATGGTGTGTAACGGTGTCATAACGTATTAGTAGAGTGGCGCTAGCGTAAAAAACCGGTAAAAACATTTGCAAAGCACCGTTTGATGACGTATACTTAAGTAATAAGCAGCAAAACTGTCAGTGAGATCAATGTGATCAGTGGTTATGTTATTAGCTGGTTTGTTAATTATTGTACTGTGGGTGCTTTTTGCGTGTTACATCAAGATATTTTAAACTTTGAGGTGGTTGGACAACAAATATCGGTCAGTTGGTCAAGCGATATCACTTTGTCTCGAGCGGGAGGTCTAATGTTCAACTCTCATGCCGGTCAAAACGGGCACAGAGTTGCCAATGGCTTGTCACCGCTGCAACATTTCTTCAAAAGAAGCTATGTTCAGCCCGGTAGTTATACCCCCTAAAATGGGCCCTGCAAACTCATTCCACGCTTTGACGTAATATAGCCAAAAAAATCTTAAGGAAGATTTAATGTGACTCAAAATTATTTTATCTATTTGGAGAGCAATTATTTCAACAAGCAGTCCAATTAATGTAAAAATTTTCATTTAAAAAATGTTAACTATAATATCGCGAAAATTTTTTTATGCCTACTGGAATTTGTAGTCATAATTTTTTAGCAAACTGCACATTAATTTTTTCAGTTTCATTCGTTTTCTTTGCTGTATTGCTCCTAAAGCTCGGAATGTGACACGAGCTGGCCAAATCCATTCATACGTCATTTCACCTGGACAACACAACTTTTTACGCATAAATGTTGAAGTGGTGGCAAGCCGTTACTGATTCTGTGTCCAATTTGACCAGCCATAGAATTAAATCTCCGACTTCTCAAAAAAATGCCGCGGGTAGATCGAATGACAGGCCCGTTAAATTTTGCAGGGAATCCTTTTGTCGTTGTTGTAAAAAATAGATTTAACAGGTGAAGATGATAATTATATTAATGAAAATCTGCAGACAATGAGAGGAAAGCGTTACTTGAATCATTTCGTTTTGATTTAGCCCTTGTCGGTCCAATAAATTTTTCCCAAATTTCCTCATCAGGTCCAATTTTTTGTTTTTGCACTTTATGGTAGATTTTTATGTGCAAAAACCGATTTTAATACTTTTGGTTGCAAATTTTCAAAAACACCTTAAAATTTTCAAAAATTTATTTTGTGTAGGTCGAAAATCATTTCCTGGATGATCAAAACATTTGTTTTTTTTTAAAGCAAAAAAGAAAATTTATTTGCAGCACAAAGCAACATCAAACCAAACATTACCAAGTTGTCATATTGCACTCAAAATTTTTCAAGAAATATATTTGTGAAGCCCTAAATAATCCTTAGTCCTAAGTCATCCCAAGAATGAATTTTGAGCATACAAACAAAAACAACCCACGATGCAAGTTCGGCAGGCAGTTTTTGAGTCAAACGAACAGTTATCAATGCAAATGCACTCAGGTAATATTCAATCTAACAAGCAACCGAAATACTGAGAAGCAGTCTGCAATGTAAAAATCTACCACACATTTCACTTACAGTTTATCAGAGTGTGAGATTGTTTGAAACACTCTCCTGGATAATTGCATGACTTTGGGGTTTGCAAAGATGAAAAGTGTAGGCCCGGCACCATGGGGGCATTTTGGGTCCGTACCCTCCCAAATTACTGTTTGTGCCCGTCCTCCCCCTCCGAGCAAGAATTGTGCTCGCCAAGCGAAGATTGAGCTCCAAAATAAAGTAGCTGGCCCGGAGACACTTGAGCGCATTTCGATAACTGTGCCCCCCAAAAAATAATGTTGTGCCCTCTCTAGCGTATGTAAACTTTCATTCTAGGACAAAAATACGATTAAACGTTATGGCAAAGCCTTAGATTTTGCAAAGAAGACATCTTTTTTGGTCTTCATCAATGAATCTGTGGGCACGAAACAGACATCCATACCACAAGATTCTGTCGCAATTTAGGTTGAAGACTTTTTTTTCTTTGGTTTTCAACCCTGAATCTGTGGGCAAGAACCGAGATTTGCACCACGGGATCTCGTCTTGCCCCGCACAGGCAAAGACCGTGCCCCAAGCAAACCGTGTTTGTGCCCCCCCCCAAGTCACGCTACTCTGGCGCCAGGCCTGGTAAAGTGTAGGCTATACTGGAAGCAAGCTATTGTCATATAGTGAATGTAGTTCATTCTACTGTTTATTTATGGCTATACGACCACCAATAAACATGTTTCAACTATTTGTCATTCCTAGAATAAGTTTGGACTTGGCAAAGCCGAAAAATACTAATATCATCCCAAGAATGATTAAGGACCATTTTACATAAAATTATTTTTCATCTCCGGGCTGTACTTGGACCGCAAAGGGTTAGGTTTGTTAAAACTTTGAACCTCACGTAATTGTGCCGAAAAGACGCGCAATTTAAACCAAACAAAAAAAAATAATTCAGGCGGTTTCGATACCATACGAGTTTCTGTTAAAAAAAATCGTATTCTGTTAAAAAAAATATCACAGTATTGAAGCGGGAATTGTTACGGTACTGTACTTAGCGAAAACTTCGTACGGTATAGGATCGGCAAAAAAAAAAAATTAAAATAAAAAAAACAAAAAATAGGACAATGCTATAATTTCTCAAAGTTTTCAAAAACTAGAAAAGCAGCCATTCTCAAGTTTGATCCAAATTATAAAACAAAAATTTGAAGCAGTTTTTTCAAAATTGTGAAAAACATTTAGAATAGGAAGCCATATAAAACTCCGTTCCAAAATGTAAACGAATATTGCATTATCATATGGTCAAAAAAAGATGACAAAGTCGTTCGTAACACTTGGATGCAAGTACGTTTCGGTTTAAATGTTTTAGGCTTTCTTGCTGTAGACAACATGTTTGGTTTGAAATGAAAGAGATAAAACTGTAGTTTAGGCCTATTGACTAAAACAGAATGAAAAATTAGAAAATTTCTGAGTGCAATTTCAAACTAAAGATTAAGCTGCAGTTCAAGCCTGAGAAAACATCGAAAACGAGAAAAATGTCAGTGAATTTTCAAAAAAATATGGAAATTGGCATTGACTGCGAATCACATGATCGTAAGCGTACGACAAACTGGATGCGCCTATCAGCAGTAAAAAAAAAAACGGCATCTATTAGCAAACAACGCTCTGCTACAGCTGAAGAAAACGGGACCGTATTAAGGAGGTGAATATTTCAAATAGGAAATGTAAAAAACGAATTGTAACAACTAAAGAAAACAATTAATGTTGAAAAACAATAAAGGATTGTTTTGAAGAAGAATACTCTGGAACACATAAATCCCACTGTCAAAAGTCTTCACAATTGCATATCAGCCGGCGATCAAAAAATAAAATGATCACAAATCTTGACATTAGTTGTTTTAACATATTTCAATCTGCGACTCTTTTTGCATCCATGTGTATTTAATGACTCCCTTCAAAAGTACTTTCCTTGCAAAAATAACGCATTTTTATTACGTTATACAAAAAGTATTAAAACTTACTATAAAAAAATTGCGTATATGATTACTTTACTTATCAATTGCAGTTGCATTGAGCCTATGTTGACTACCCACCAGGAATTATTTGAGGGAAAGACTGAATGAAAACTCCAAAAGTTTTTAGTGCATTAAAGATATCCAGCAGTTGTTGTTTTAAGTAACCGGGGCTTGTCAAAAACTTTTCAGGCTAGATCCTGGGGCAAATTTCACATCCACTAAACTGCATATGTGATTTTACCGCAAAAATAGCTGCTTTTAGTTTCATTTCAAAGAAATTTCAAACAAATTTTAAGCCATTTTAACAGTTACAGAAGCCCTGAATCCCTTCAGCTTTACACAGTTTAATATACAAGCTCAAAACAAGTTTAAAAGTTAGCGCATTTGGGTTAAATTTTCCTAGAATCATAGCTACAAAAGGGCTGTTGTACCTTTCACTTAAATTTTTTTAGTTCTGTTTGGTCGCGACACTGGTTGTGCTAATTGTCTTCTTTAAGTGCATCAAACTTGATTGGTACAATCAACATTGCTAATAATGTTTCCCCAAAGTGAAGTAACGCTCTTACTTTAAAATGTAGTTTTTCATCGTGTAACATAATTTTCGGTAGCTCTTGTTTTTGCCTGTTTTTAGTTCGTTCTATGCAGTTCCAGCAATACTTGTATGAATATTTTAGCTCAGATTAGCAGTCGGTTTCATCAGATTTTTAGTTGTACAGTGTTTTTTTCAAGTAAATCTGACTTCTTAACACTTAAATCTTGAAAAAATTATGACACTGACAGCGACCAAGATAAAGATGCCCTACCGAATCTGCCGAATCAGCTGCCGAATCAACTCCCTTCTGGATCAAATTTCATTACGAAAGAATGGATAGCTAACAATCCAGCATGGGCGAAAGTAGGAAAACAAAAACAAAACAATCTTCACAAATGAGGAATCAGCACAACCAGTGACTGCCCAAGCGCGATTTACAAACAATGGAGCACATGCCTAATGCAATGAGCATCAACTTGCATCACACTGCTCCGATCACGAACAAAAAGAAGCAAACCCCTCAGCGTCTGATGGTTGAAGTTTTGGGGTGACAAGATATGATGATGAGTGTTCGTGTTGATTTAATTGTTTGTTTTTTTAGACAGCTGTTGATTACTAGTTTGGGTCAAAATCGATTTTATCGCTAAAAAATAAAAATAAATTTTGAATGATTTTATTGAAGTTGATTTTATAGCTTTTTTGAAATGAATTAACTCAATGACGCTAGAGCTGAGCTACCGCTTCATTTTTATCATCGTTTTTATCTCGTTCTTAAAGTTGAGGGAGAATCAGTTTTTATCCATTCTTCAAGTTCCGTAAAAAAATGCACATTTCTTGTAATAGTTATCTGACTGCCCGTAGAGATCCACATGAGAATCGAACGCAGACTGAAGAGGCACCAGATGACGATCTTTGAATGCAGTTTAAAGAAGGTAAAGCAATCAGCGCTTTCACACAATCAATCAAATATAAGATAAAATTAACTGCAGTACCGTTTATCAAAAATCTGGAAATCTAGTCAAATATAATGCTAAAATTGGTTTCGTTGACATTATTTGAAATTTTAATTTGATATAATTGATTTAGCATATTTTTGATTGTTTTTGTAAAAAAACCCCAATTGTTCCACTTTTGTTTGTAATAGAGCTACAATTACATTATTTTAATACATAAGGATTACTTAGAGCACAATGAAAGATAAAAAAGATAGATTTTGCCAAGAAATATTATTTTGCTTCATCAACGCAACAAATTGATGAATATTTTGAGAAAAACTTACACAATGTAAAATATGGAATTTTATTCGTATTTTGAGAGAGGTTTAGACAAGGGTCATAATCAAGAGATTCCCAAACCGAAAGTGAACAGTGCTCTTGTTCAGAAACCCAATAACTGAATTTGAATTTTACTTTTAAATATTTAATTTTTTGTCTGTCAGAATGTTTTGTGATTTCTAGAAAAGCAACAAATGGCCCTATAGGGTCTCGATCCCAGGTTGAAAACCACTGTCTAAAATGCTTAAGGATCAGAGTTTCACGATGGAATCCAAACATTTGGGCAAAACCATGACCGATATTCAACCTAAGATGTGCAAAAGTTTATGTTCGCAAATGTTACCAAGTTTACATTAGAAACTGCTTACAACAGACAAAACAGCAGGGTCAATTATGTGCGCCAGAAGGGCAGCTACTGCCACTCGCCTTTATTGCCAATCTTCTCTATTCTCAAAAAAAAGTAATGATTTGACGGGCGTCTTGGAACGGGAACATTGACATCTACTTCTCAGCGACATAAACCGTAACCTAAGGCTAATTTCGAGTGCTACTACAAATTACTGAACGAAGCGCATGCATATACTAGTTGTTACCACAAAAATGACTAAGTTGTTTTGAAGCACAGTTGTTTTTTAGAAAGGCATATTAGTTTACCATTTCACAAAAGCCACACCAGTCTCAATTACCTTGATAATTTTACTCCGAATGTCATCAGAAAGATAAACGTGGTTCTTACTTCCCAAACTACAATTCCATAAATTACTGCAAGTAATTCGCTTTTTAAAATACTTTCCAGGAAAAGAAAATAACTGCATTTTAAAAAGAGCTACTAGCAGTCTCAAGCAAGTGGACAGAAATACCTCAGAGTAAAATTCAAAAAAGCATTTTTGTCCAGGACAAAAAAAAGCATTTTTTTTGCAAAGCAAAGAATTCAAAAAAGCATTTTTGTCCATTTGAGAGCGGTTTGTATTGATTCGTATTTAAATTAATCACGTTTCCAGTTAAACATTTTATTTAAGCTATTTTCGGAACGGCGTTTGGTTTTTTGCCACAAATATCAAAAGCGTTTGTGTTAATAAATGACGAGTATTTTTATATTATTTAGCGTCGAAATTTCTGTGGTTGTGAATTGCATCGAATGATTTGGTTTTATGACTTGGAAAATTTGGAAATTCAAAATGATATCATGTTTTCGCCACGCGATAATGGAGGAAAGGAACGTTTGTATAAACAATTTAAATTTGTCATAACTCTGCGTGTTGTTAATTACTTTTTTAATTTTTTAATGTCAGTTTCATGTTGTATGGTATTTAGACATTTACTGTTAGCGTTTCTTTCAGATTTTCTCAATTAAAAAAAAACATAATAAATGATTTACCGGTACCACGAATATACTAACACAAAAATAGACTCCTAAAAGAAATCCTCCCAATAAATTCCGTAAAAATCAATCTTCAAACCTAGTTCTCCAATCAAAAATTACTACGGTATACAAAAAACTTAATTTGAAAAATGCTCATAAAACATTTGTTATCAATAAGAATATGACCGTATTATTGTAAAGCATCTAAACTTCCCTTCAAAGACAAAAGTTCGCATTCCAATACACAGTGAATGTAAAGGAACAAGCTATTTTCAAACATTTGTTTAAAATTTGATGGACATTTTTCATTAAAGTCAGCTTCAGTGACTAATATTTGTAGGAGAAGTTGTTCGTGGGACGTAACTTTTAAAAAACACCTTTTTTCTGGGTAGCGAGGTCAACTTCGAAATGGTTGATTCTTTGCGATAGCATCCAGCAAAAGGTGTTTTGGAAGTGTCATTTCTTAAAGGCGGTAAATCATCCAGCCAATTCCGGTGGTTTACTATAGCTAAAATTGAACTATAACTTTTGATATTTTTTGTTTTAAATTTGGGACTGCAGTTGCAAAGATATTTAACAAATACAAAAAGATATCAATAGTTTAGAGAACTGTGGTTTTGGCGGGAAGAACAAAACTCAGAGTTTCCAAAAACTTTTTATGGGGGATACCTTTTTGTATTTGTTGAATATCTTTGCAAACGCAGCCCCAAAATTAAAACAAAAAATATCAAAAATTATAGTTCAATTTTAGCTATTGTAAACCACCGGAATTGGCTGGATAATTTACCGCCTTTAAGAGTAGCTTATAATTGGGAAGTTGCTTAATTTACAGACTGACATAACGTCCCTTATTTGGAGAACCAAGTGCAATTAGACTGGGTTAAGACATAAGGCAAAGACAGATAAGGCAAACACATGCAATTGGACGAGTATACGGAAAATAAGTGTCATTATCGCTAAAAAAATAAATGGGTATATTTCAGTGTTGCAATTTGGAAATTTTGTTTGTCCCTTTTGTAACGTAAACAGTTTTCTTTAGTACAAAACCCTAAGAAAAATGGATTATTATATGTAGTAAAACCTCTGCCGCTGCGCAAGTCATTAAAGTTTGCCTAGTTGGCCGAATGGTGGCCGGTAAATACTCTTGGTCTACATGTGATGAAGATGCTGAAGAGAAGTAGCTCAAAACAGCGTTGCCCAGGTCTTTGCAAAAAATTAATTGCCAAAAATTATACTGCAGGGACAAAAATATTTCAAGCTGTTTATTGTTCGAATTCATAAAAATGAAAAACAAAAAAAGCGAAAAATCGTTAGCAATAATTTTGGACCTAGCTTAATTTTACGGCCAAAAGAGGTGCTGTCCTTTGAAAAAAATAACCCTTGTTTATTGTACAAAGTGTACTGTAAAAAAGGAAAAAAATAAATGAGCAACTAAAAAAAGTTTGGAGACTTGCAGTAATGAAATAAAGAAGAGAAAATTTGATTTAAAAGTAGAACGTTTTTTCGTTTACTGATTATGTCACAAAATTTAGCATTTTGAACAACAAAAACAACTATAAATATGGCCCGGCATCATCATACTTTCCTCCATACCAAATATTTGCAAAGCTAAAAGACGACGGGTGCATCGTGCAGCAGTAGGTTTATTATGTTCTCAAATAAAGCAAATTTTTAAAAATACTAAGTTAATAAGATTTTCACCTTAATTAGAGCAAAACTAGACGATAGGTTTTGTCTCAAGTATTACGTTATTAAAATTTATTTCCAATAAAATGTAAAATAAATCTTACATTGATAACCACCCCATCCAAACATGCAAGTGAAGATATTACCATTCCAGGATGTCAAAGTCTCTCCTTCTTGGCTCCACTCGCACTGAATAGGAACTAAAAATGATATGAAATGCTTTAGTTATATGGTATGTACAGACAGTACAATGTAATTTATTGGATTCCTCATTTGAAGCAACTTGTTTTTTAAATATATTTAAAACCTTTCTAAGTCTGACGACTCCCGAGTAAAAACGGTTTTCAAAGTTTTGTTTCTACTATTAACGGCTAAGCGCTTCCCAAAGTATACTTCTAAGACTTCTTTCCTGATGGCAAACGACATCTCAGCATAAAGTAAAGTTTACTGTAGAATGAAAACTCAAATGTCTATAGTACTAGCTGTGTTACACCGAAGTGTGTAACGAATTTGCGGGGTTCATTTTTGCGTCATATTGCTCCTAAGAGCAACACTTTAGGAGAAATGTGGCAGCGATGGCAAGCCGTTGGCACAACTACATCTGATTTGATCGACCCGAAATTTCAACTTCAAACCTCCCGTTTTAAAAGTAGCAATTACAAATTTACTAGCAGCGTACCTTCGATTCTTGTTGTTTGTGTAGCTGGTAATGTTGTATCTATACTAGTTATCGGTCGAGTTGCACTCTCCAGAGAAGCAGTTGGTGTTGTAGATGTAGCGGTGGAATCTAAGATGTAATCAGCAGGGCAAGCGAAAGCACATAAAACAAAGTATAGAAAAGTTAATTTTTTACGTGAGTGGCACAGCAAGTTTATTACGTACTCAAAAACTGATAATCTGCACAAATTTTCAAAAATGTATTTTTGAACTTTTGTAAATTCCGACACTTTTATTGTTTGTAGACCCTTCCTTTAAATCTCATTATCAAACCTCGTGAAGTTGCTTTCAAAGTTGTTGGTTGAAATGGGAAAACTGTAGTTTTCGTAAAATCTGCAGATGTATTTGCGGTTGAAGTCGCAGCGGCAAACCCTGAAACAAATAGTAGCTTGTTAAACTGTACATTAGTATTCAATACACAATTCATTAACGTTCCCCAAATATCGTTTTCATTTTCTCTCATCAAATCAACAACACCTACACTCCTGCAGTTATTTCACTGATATCTTGCAGTTTGTGGGGTGCCATTGTAACGACAAAAACTACCACGAGTTTTACTGCTTCATAATTTCACGTTTAGCTTTCCAAACAAAACCTTAGCATTACGGTACAGAACAGCTCAAAAAGAATTTTTCAATTTCACTAGCAATGTGTACCTTCAATTCTCGTTGTTTGTGTAGCTGCTGATCTTGTAGCTGCAGCAGTTACAGGTCGAGCCACACTCTCCACAGCAGTTTGTGTGGCAGGTGTAGCGGTGAAATCTAAGGCGAGATCAGAGTTACTAATGACGACTACAGGAGAAAAACGATCAAGCTAACAAAATTCAGTTTTCTTATGTGATTGGAAAAACGTATACCGTTCAATAAAACCCTAAATTTTTCAGTGAAATAATAACAAGTAAACGTTTTTATTGTTTTTTGGGTTACGTTACACCATTTTTCTGCTGTGTAAAATAGAAAATGAAATAAATGTGCTAATTTTTGTAGAAAATCATTGCAAAAATTTGCTGTATAACAAATGCAGTTTGATCCTCGTTCTTAGAAAGAACCAAAAATATGTTTGTATCTGCATTACAAGCTACAGTACTGTACGCGTATTGTCGTCTTTCATGCAATACTTTTCATAAACAAGAAAAATGGTTATAAAAACAGTTCTTTAAATGGCTCTTAAAGCAGAAAACAAAATGTGATCCAAATGGCTTTTAAAATGATTATTTTTTTCAAAAGTTTACAAAAATAGTCCGACGGCTAAGGGCTTCGCCCTTTATGCCTACGGAAAATCAAAGCTCTGCCTCAGCCTTCGTTTGTGGTACGCTGATTGTATACTGGTATGCTCAACACGCAATTAAATAAGCCATTTCCAAACAAAAAACTTTAAAGGGATGAAGTCATCAGCCAAATCCGGTAGTTTACAATAGCTAAAATTAAAATACAGTTTTTGAAATTTTTTGTTCTCATTTTCAGGCTGCAATTGCAAAGATATTTAACAAATACAAAGAGAAGTATACCTAAAAAGTTTTTTTTAAATCCTGAGTTTGTTGTTTCAAGACAAAATGCCAGAAAATGGAGGATATTTATCAAAAATGGTTAGGTCACGTGATATTACTGGAGGGGTGTTTATCCTTTATTTTCTCAATCTTTTTCTTTGGAAATTTAGGTTAAGATAATAGATTCTTGGTTTCCAAAAACTTTTTAAGGATGATGCCTTTTTGTATTTGTTGAATATCTTTGCAACCGCAACCCCAAAATGAGAACAAGAAATTCCAAAAATTTTATTTCGATTTAGCTATTGTAGACTATCGGAATTGGTTGGATGCTTCACCTCATTTAACTTTGGGTTGAAACCACCCTCTCCTTCCCCTTCTCTTATCAAAATCTTGGTTGCAATTCACAAGGGAACTTGTTTTTAAATAGTTGCGAACAAATTGCACAAGCACTTCAAATATCATGATTCGTGTTTTAATGCGCTGCCTGCATATTTTGCAATAAAAGTTTCGTTATCGCTATCAGTGCAGAAGAAATATTGTTACTTTAATGTTACATTAATATTTAGTTGCAAAATTTACGCAGTTTAGGGTTAAAACCTTAGGTTAATTCTGTTCTGTAAAATCCTAGCTCACTGTAATTACGTGATGTAGCTCTACGAACTTTAAAACTGTTTTTGTTTATCCCCACAAAATGTCAAAATTGCCACACTTTTTATGCCCGTTTCTCTGCCGTTTCTGAGATGCAGAAAAATGGAAACTTTGCACTAGAGTGGTGGAATGTCGAAGAATTTTCCCAAAAGTTGAAGAAAAGACGATGCTGCGTTCGCAAAGCCCAAACAGTAAAATACACCTGGTGTAAGATTATATTAAATTTTGGCGCGTAACCAAACATCTGGAACGAGTACCGTTTTGTGGGTCTGCGGGTAAAGCTCCCGGTCGCCTGAATTTGAGGAGTACGGAGACAACGCCCCACCCGTCTATTGAAGGTGGTCAGGGGGCGGAGACCTCAGCTCTTAAAGATTTTGCGACTATTTTTTGCAAAATAACTTAAAACTCTGTGCTTTTTAAACGTGTCATAGAAATTAGGATTGCCTGCAAAAACATGATTAAACTGGCTGTGTAAAGAAGCTATGTGGCCACTGGCAAACTTAATTGTAAAGTTTCAGTCCTTTTGGCTTTTATTACAAACCGGTAATCCATGAAATCCTAAAGATTGAAAAAACTTACAAGTATTGATCTAATTCGTCTGAATTTTATAGAGAAAAATATTATGGCGGAAAAGCTAATAGAACGGTTTTTGAGAAAAGTGATTAGTAATCAACTAAATTAAGCACTGGAAATAGAACTTCTCTTAAACCCCTTTTTTTTGTTGAAGCTTATATGTTAAGCATTTTGCATCAAATGAATAAATTTTATTGCCTACTTTCAGCCTTTTTCAAATGTTTTACTGACTTTTAAACTCTAGTTTTGACAAATGATAATTCTCTCTCTGCCATTTAAATTAATGTTCAAAAGTAGCTTTAAACCACTTTAAAGTACATGTCTCTGCAAAATACAGCGTCAGAAATGCGAAAAACGTGTTTTTTTGTGGGACACTTTGGTTGACAGATGAATGAAAAAAGGGCAATTGCCTAAAGTTTGATAACATTAAACTAAACTTGATTTAATTTTTGAACCATCAAAAATGGGACCCCCACCAAACTTGAGCCAAAAGAAACTGCACTATATAAATCCGGCACTGGCCTAATCAATTGACTATCAACCACATTTAATCGTTGAATTTAAACAATTTAATTTCAAACAAACTATTCTACTGTCACGTTTAATTAAGGTCACATAATTGATATCGCGCTGTTAGAGTTCTACAGTTTTCCAAATGCTTGGGAAACATACTGTGGTTCAATAACATTTAACTAGTATTTGTACTTACTTTGGTTAGCTGAAACATAAGAGTAAAAAGTTGCAAATGTGAGAAACAACATCAATTTCATTTTGTTTAATAAATATTAAGAAACTCAATGAATCTGGAATGAAATAAAACAAGGTTAAAGCCGGCAACAAAGAAAACCATAAACCAAACGTTTGAAAACGAAAACGCCCAAACTCCAACAGATACTTTGAAAATAATAATTCAAAACCTATGTTAAGTTCTAATCTTTGTCGTTGGAAATTTTGCAGAAGTCAGCCAAAATGACGCAGTGGCGATAAGCAGTTGAGCATTTAACTATGTCAGCATGCTCGGGCGCAGGGGTGAGGAATGGAACCCATTTTCGCAAGGGTAGAGGTTCGATTTCCTGCCGTTGCAAATTCCGCAAGTGCGTGTAAATACTTTTGTTTCAAAGTTATCTTGTGTTACTCATGACTTTATGAGTTATGTTATTTATATTGTGTTATAAATTATGTTAATCTATGTCTTGTGTTACTTATCAATTTATGGTTGTTATTTTCAAAAAATTTTTTCGATTAAACATAATTATGCTACGTTGGCAGGGTGGTCTATCGCCTGTCCTGTGAAATATTCATGCGCGTTTTTTCATTTGCTTTTTTAGGGGTTAAGATTAGGGTTTAAGTTAGGGTTTTGGTTAGGGTTAGTGTTCGATTTGGGGATAGTTTTAGAGTAAGCATTTAAGTTTGGGTTAGATTTGAGACAGAAATAATAAAAAAGTAGATAAAAATTATCTGTGAAATAAATAAACTGTTTATATTTTTTTTTTATATTTACAAACCTTGAAAACAGCTTTTATAAGCTTAAAATTTATTTTCAGTTTTGTCGAACACAGAAAAGCTGCTTTAAAATTGAATCGAGCTGCTTTTGTTTGGTATTTCTCAAGTTTTAGCGCTCGAATGAAAGAGATGAGATAGGACACGGCTTTTTATTCTGTTTCTCGACCTCAAAAACTACATACGAAAAAAGGAGCTAAAAACGACAAACAGTAAGTCCACACAAACACAAGAAAGTTGTTGAATACGCAATTTCCGCACAAATAACTCCATCAAAAACTAATCACCGACGGCAGAGCTAATCGAACTGTCAACCTATGGTACCAAAATTTAACATCTTAAAGCTATTGCAGCTACAATACAGATTTCTTTTGCAGGATTTATGGGTGAGCAATCCTAAAGTCAGTTGAAATATTCCAATCGGATATTCGTAAAAAGTCTGTAATGTTGCACAGCCTAATGTTTAAAGACGATAATGTCTCAAACCCGCAAGGGTGATCACGTTTTTAACATATTCCATGAAATTTTAGAAATATTTTGGATTAATTTTGTTTTAACAATACCTTCAAGATGGCTGAAGGTTGGTGTTACAGCCAACCCGGAAAAAAAAACTTTGAAAATGGACTTTTATTATAACTTGAAAAATTCCAAATTGTGTAGACTAGTAGTACTCACCATGCTTTGAAGATACTTGCTTTAGTATCCTCTCCAACCATGAACCAAATCCATTACTTCACGTGGCGACGCAAGTGCAAATCCCGAACAAAAATATTGGCCTTCCTTTTTCTGAAAAAAGAGTTCCTTTCAACAATTAGTTTGTTGTTTTATGATAAAAGAGTCTTTGATGCTGCTTCTTTTGCGGCGGCCGCAGGGTAAATGCTTTCAATGTGTTCCACTAATACGGCCTCAACCCACGTACTGATAATCGCAATGGCTCACGAATTTGTGGACGACCAAACTTGTGGCGTGGCGGCACATTTTTTCTTGTGGATTGAAAGTCGAACCACTGTGCGAAAAAAATGAGGAGTAGATCAAACGGTAGATTTTAGGAATCTGTTTGTTGAGCTGTTTGTGATATTCTAATCATTTGTTGGTGCTTCAAGTAGCCAAAAAAAGCTCCTCAAGATATAAAACATGGAGTTCAATTTTTTCAAGTTTATTGGAACAACCTTAGCATTCTTATTTACTAAAACTCCATTTAATTTGGTTTTGCATTTGGAAGGTCGTACGAAGCCAAGGAATTTATTTTCTTGCGAATGCAATTTTTTGTGCCAACGAAAATTAAACGTAAGTTAAGTTGTAGTATTTCTCAATTTTAACATGAAAGAAAGGAAAGAGTTTTTCTGCTATCTTAAATTTCAAAACTGAGAGCGAGCAAGAAAAACACAAGTGAGCTATATTTTTGAACTTTACAAAAACTTTGGAATTTTTGGCAGCCAATTTACTCAATATTTTTTGATACAGTTGTGCTTAAAAAGGTACTGCTCGAGATCAGTTTTATTGCAGTAATGAAAATTACTCGAGGTAATACAACAATGCCTCAAACCTTGTTCCAGATTACCCTTATCATCGAGCATAAATTTAAACTGTTTCACTCCGTAACCAAGGCAACTCTGCGTTTTAAAGTATCATAATATCAGAAAAAGCTGACTTTGCAAAATTTCTTGGAGAATATCTAACATAGCCTTTCTTATTCCGCAAAAAATTTGCATATTGGCAATGCGATGTCCGATTAGCAGACATCGCGTTCCTTATTTTGCAAGACATTTTTCAAAGTCATCCTTTTCTGATTTCACAAAAGTTTGAAACGCAGCGTTCAAAATTTCTTGCAGGACAAGAAACAAAAGTTTGAAACTCAGAGTTGCCAATCGTTCGGAGTCAAACGGATTGAATCTATTTTCGCGGATAACGAAAATAATGGATACGGTTTGGGGCACCCCGTTGTTACCTAAAGAAGTTTTTATTTTTTCAATAAAATCGATTTCCAACAGTATCTGTTTAATTTTGAGCGCTAACTTAAAAAATAATCCACAAAGGGAACTTTATTGCTAGTATTTTTTGTCTCATCACTTCCTAGCTTCTTTTTGTCGTAAAATTTTTTTGTTTGGTCTGGAAAAAACAAAAATGCTTTGTCTAAAAATTGTGGATAGACAAACACTGGCAGGCATCTGTTTTCTTTCACTATTTCTTGATCGTTTGAGTCGTTCTTCAATCAATTAGATTGGAAAACAAATGTTTGTGAGCCAGTGATGAGTGTCGCCATCCAGGTTCGAAGTCACCTCTTTGGAAAGCAAGCGCTTTCTTGAGGTCCTACTTGTGAATACGAGGAGGTGTCGTAAAGCTTTAATTATCACCTGGAAGTTATTAAGCTACATCAGTAGTTTATACTGAGCCAAAACGTGTACGTTTGGGGGATGGGGGATTGGGGGTTTGGGGGATGGGAAGTTTGGGGGATTGTAGGTTTGGGGGATTGGTGCTTTGGGGGATTGCGTCCCCCAAACGTGATGTTATCTAAACGTAGTTGGTCTTGCCTGAGTATCGAACCACTGCAGGTGCCTGGCTTCAAGTGTAAACACCCTTAGTGTCTTACCTGAGAATCGAACCACCGCAGGTGGATTGCTTGGTTTCAAATCTAAAGTAGTAGCTGGTTAAAAGTGAATAACTCAAGGTCTATTCTTAACTCTAAGTTTAGTGTATTTGTAAGAATGGAAACTTAGTGTTGACCTGAAGAGTAACTGAGTATTAAACCACCGCAGGTGGTTTGCCTGGGAATTGTTTCAAGTCTAAAGACTCTTAGTGTCTTGCTCGAGTGCCGAACCACCGCAGGTGGTTTGTCAAATCACCGCAGGTGCCTGGCTTCAAAGTAGCTGGTTAAAAACGAATAACCCGGTAGTTTCTAAAAAGATTATCTAAATGCTATGAAGTCTATTTTGTACGTTTAAGCTCTGTGTAACTTGAAACGTTTCCTGTAGTTGAATTTCCACTGCCGTGTCGAAATCGTGACAGCTGTTAATCTATCTAAGGTTTTTAGCTGTGAATCACTACCTTTTTGTTAATTTTTTTCGAATATGGAGCGAGCATGGCGCAATACAACTTGTTTAATCCGATGATGTCAGGGTTGGTTTGTTACTTTTTTTTTTCGAATATGGAGCGAGCATGGCGCAATAGAACTTGTGTTTTAAATTCCAACCCAAATAGTAATTACCAACGCAATAGTAGGACTCGCCTGAAAGTCGAATGCAAGTAATCTTCAAAGCTACTTGTAGTTTAACGTTTTTTCTAAGTTCGAATCAAAATATCCTTAACATTTCATCTTGCCTAAGATTCAAACCCAGAGCTAAATCTCTTTTGCTTAAAACCCAAGTGTCTTTTTTTACCTTGTCCAAGATTCGAAATTCTCAAAAAGATCTACCTCACACTTTTCCGCTTTAACTCGGTTGGTATTTTAAGTTATCTGATGGTATGCAATCTACGAAAACTGTCTTTTGTTATTTTCCCAAAGACGATACCCAAACCTAGGCGCAAATTTTTCACACAGTTGCTTGAAAAGAGCTTAGTGATCTTTGGCTAGTTTCAAAGTATGTTACAAACATAGGTTATTCTTGAAAATCTCACCAAAACTCACATGCATTTTCATCTTTGACGTACCTGAGTTTGAACCACTGCAAGGTGTTTTTTCAAAGGAAAATCTAAGGTTCAATAATTCAACGAATGTCTTGTGCAAGAGTCGAACCCAGATATTAAATTATCAACGAGATTAGAGCGTGGTTCACCTGAAACTCAGTTTTCCGAAAAAAAAAAAAATTTATAGATTACTGGTATTTCAATTTAGGGTTTGACCCGAGTACCAACGAAGTCGCTTTATTTTGGAAATTTTAAAGTTTTATAAACTGCATAGCTTTTATTATATTTAAGACTTCTTTTCAGCAAAAAGTTTATATTGCGTCTGTCTGGAAGGTATAGCTCGCAAGCGAAATATAAAACACCAGGGACGTTACGTGTTTCCTTGACACTTGTATAACGTAAAATTAAATCTACTCGAGCGAGATTGAAAGTTTAAATCGCAGCAGAATAACTTGAATTTTACCGGTGTTATTGTACCTTGAAGTGTTGGATTTCACCTCAAAGAAGTAAAGTTGTATTTGACCAAAGTCACCTCATTACATTCGTCCAGCATTTCATCCCAAAATCTATCGAGAATAAAAACTTCCATAATCGCGGACGTGTTCAGTTTTACAGGGTTTAATGCATTGCAGATACCTTCAATTTTCACCCCGAACCGTAAATCTTTTTTTACCCAAGATTTAAAACCTGCATCACACTAAGCGTTTTTTTATTCGCACTCTTAACTAGTATGTAAATTCACCTGCAGTCACACATTTTTCATATTCTATCATCATGGGTGATTGCTGTGACTCCGTTGCACTACCCGTTAGTTCTACTACCTCAAGCAAAAATCCGAAGTTTCAATGTTTATTCCCCAAAACCAGGCATCTGAAAAAGTACGCTGACCGATTGGAAACTTTTACCGAATCGATCAATTGGCCAGGTGCACGAATTAAAGCGACCTGTCGTGAATTTGCTGACGCTGGTTTTTATTACCTCGGTGATCGAGATAGAGTCAAGTGTTTTTACTGCAACGGTGGTTTAAAAAATTGGGAACCGACTGATGACCCTTTTCAGGAACACGCAAAATGGTATCCGTTGTGTGAATACATTTTAAAAAAGAGAGGAGTTGAATTTGTCAAAAACGAAGTTAAAAAATACCGTGATTTGAAACGTCCGATTATAACAAATCCCGCTTCAGTTCAACTCGTTGGTGATTTGATGAAATATCTGAAACCTCAACCAGAACTTCAGACTTCTCCGGCTTTTACTAATTCCAGAAAATTGAAAATGTGGCAATCAATAAACAATGAAATGGATCATGGAGAAAATGTGAGAATTCTGAAAACGCTAGGATTTGGGGAGGCGAAAATCAGACGCATTTTAACTCAAAGATATGAAGAACACGACAATAATTTTTATAACTTTGAAGATTTTCTTCAAGCGTTGTTGGATGCCCCTGAAGATCAACAAATGACTCTGGCAGAAGCAAGAAAAATTGTGGAAGAAGAAGGAAAATGTAAAAGATGCAAGAAAGAAGAAAGAGATGTGGTCTTTAAACCGTGTAAACATTTGGGTGTTTGTTTTCGATGTAGCGAATTTCTCACTCGATGTAACATCTGTGACGTAAAAATCGATAAAAAAGTGAGAGTCTATCGATCATAAATTACACCATCAATACTCAAACACGTTAACTGTCATGACCTATTCGTTCTAAGTTCACTATGATGTTTTAATTGTGAAATTCAGAAAAAAAGCAGAAATTCAACAGGAGGTGGTAGTAGACAGCTATTAGCTATGTTTCAAAATGGAAAACCTAACCTCGACGTTGTTTTTTGTATCTTCTCAACAACTACAAATCGCTGGTTATTAAAATGATGAAACTTGACATCTAACTCCCCAAGGTCACAAGCAACTTTTGTGACTGTTTATCCGCTGTGCGAAACCGACGAACAACAACTGGCGTGGCAAAGCGAATGAAACGCTGAAAAAAACGCTACCGAAAATCTAACCGTTTTTTATTCAAAGTTGTGTTTTGTTTGCAGTGTTTTTATTGTAATAAATCAACATTGGTATATTTTTGTGTTGAACAAGACGAAAAGGCGAGTTTTTTATTATTTCCATTCACTCGACGAATCCCAAATTTGCGACATAAGTCTATTTTCAAGCGTGCATAATTATAGGTAACTTGCTTCTCACACGTCTGGATTTCAAATAGAGGTTTTTTCGGTAATTATTAAAAACAACACCTTAAGAAAGTACTTCATGCTTTTAATAAAACTATCATTTCAAACAAACAAACAAAAAAATTGCAAAACTCGGAATCATTTTTCATAAAACTATTTTATGAATACAAGAAAATCATTAAAAATTTACAATGTTGGGTACACTTTTAAGGTGCAGACAGTATTCAAAACAAATAAGCACAACAATGTTGAATATTTTGATCAAATCATCCTGATACAAACAAGAAAATTAAAATTAATTAACTTTCAGGCAAGAGTTTCGATTACTTACGTTACAATTTTCACTCAAGGCAAAGAAATTACCAGGAAGGAAGAGATTTTCGTAAACTTATTCCTTTGAAAACAATATTACGTTATAAAAAAAAAAACAAAAAAAACAAGATTTTAGATATCGAGCGATATTCATTTCAAGGTAAAATTATTGTTTTAAACAAAGAAATCGTAAGACCTCAACTATTTTTCACAAAAAAGTATCTCTGTATAAACAAGATTATTTGAAACTTGTAAGGTTTTAAGTAAGTTTTCGATGTTTAGATAGAATTTTTATTCAAGGCAAAAAAATTGTGAGGATTTTGTACTTTTGACCTGCTTTTTCTGCGAAATCAAGCCAATGGTTAAAAATTTTACAATATTGGGTAAGTTTTTTAAGGCAAAGCAATTTTCAAGATGAAGAAACGTAAGACTGTTTTTAAATTCCTTTAGGTAAACAAAAAATACTCCAAAAAAAGTTAAAATTTTAAGTAAGTAGCCGATGTTTGAGATAAAATTACTTTCCAAGTCCAAGAAATTGTAAGACCTTGAATGTTTTTTGATCAAACTATTCCTATGTAAACAAGGAACTTAAAAAATTTGAGATTTTAGACAAACGCTTATGTTTTTTACGCTGCCGTTTTCGCTCAAGACAGAGAAATTGTTAGGTTTTAAGATAGTTTATTGAATTGATCCCTATAAATCAATATAACGCGACTACAAAGCCAAAATTTTAGAGAAATATTAATTAAAAGTTATCGAATGATATTCATTATTAGGGTGGAATTATTGTTTTAAACAAAGAAAGCGTAACACTTCAATTATTTTTTTAGCTAAACTAACCCTAAACAAGACTAATCAAAAAACTGGTAAGATTTTATTCAATACAAAGAAATTGTATGACTTTGAGATATCTTGAAACAAAATTAACTCTGTGCAAACAAGAAAATCGCTAAAATATTTTAATTAGGAAATTTTTGATTCAAAGTACAAAAAACTACGTTTCAAGTAAATTTATAACCGAGATCACGAAAAGAGGTTTAATTTTGAACGATTTTCCAGAATAATTATAAAAAATAAGGTTTTCAAACAAGAATTTTAATTCAAGCTAAATAAATGTTGAAGATAATTTACAAAATTATCCCCATATTCAAAAAAAAAATTTTAGGTTAATTTTCGCTTTCTAAATAAAACTCAAGAAAATGCAAGTCTTTCAACGTCTTTGACCAAACAGTTCTCATGAAAACAAAAATACGGTTAAAATTTTTTCTATGTTAGGTAAGTTTTTTAAGTAAAAGTAATAATCAAGATAAAGAAACCCAAGATCTCGATCAAAGTATTGCAACACAAAGAAAAAAGTTAATAACTAGTTCAAGTTTTGGGTGAGTTTTTCGATTTATTTACGTTCCAAGTTCCATTCAAGTCAACTAATTCGTAAGGTTTTAAGATATTTTGACGAACTTACCCCAATAAAACAAGACCAAGTAATAAAAAAACACAAGTTCTTAGAAAAATTTTGATTAAAAGATGTCAAATAATATTCGTTTTAAGGTTGAATTGTCGTTTTAATCAAAGAAATTGTACGATTTTGCGATATTTCTGCAAAAACATCTTGATACGAACAAGGAAATTGCTAAAATTGGCGTAAATTTTATAACTCGAGACGATAAGACAAGATTTAATGTCGAATGACACCAAAAAAATAGCGAAAGATCTTGTTTTAACTCAAGATAGAGTGTAGTTGAATAAAATTTTACGGTATTTTTGTAAAAAAATCAGCGAAAAACTAAAAAAATTGTTAAAAAGTTTAAGATGCTAGGTAAACGTTTTAATTTCAAAGTACAAAAAAGATCGTTTTTACTTAAACTTTCAATTTAAAAAGACGAAATGTAAGATTTTTTACAAAACTATTGCTTCGACAACAAAAAAATTGAGGTTTATTGACTAAAATTGATACACATTCCCTATTTTGGTTAAATTTTATGGCATTTTAGTAAAAAAATCAGTGTAAAACCAAAAAATTGTTAAAAAGTTTAAGATGTTAGGTAAACGTTTTAGTTTCAAAGTAGAAAAAAAGATTATTTTTACTGAAATTTTGAATTTAAAATGACAAAGCGTAATATTTTTTACGAAATTATTGCTACGAGAACAAAAAAGTCGAAGTTTATTGACTAAAATTAATAAACATTCCCTATTTTGGTTAAATTTTATGGCATTTTAGTAAAAAAATTAGTGTAAAACTAAAAAATTGTTAAAAAGTTTCAAATGTTAGGTAAACTTTTTTGTGTCAGAATAAAAAAAGATTATTTTTGCTAAAATTTTCAATTTAAATGATGAAACGTAAAATTTGTAGAAAATTATCGCTACGAAAACCAAAAAGTTAGACTTTTTTGATTAAAAATAATGAACATTATCGTTTTTAGTTAAGTGATTTGCTAGACATTTTAATGGTTTAGAATATTTTCTACCAAATGTTGGTAAAAATATAAGAGCCTAAGAAAATTGCTTGGTTAAAAAATTGTTAAAAATCACCGTTTCCAAGGAAAAAATTCAATTTGAAACAAACAAAGCAAAACAATTTAATGTGTTTTTACAACAAGACTTGCATCAAACCACGAAAATCGATAAAAGATTAATATGTTAAACAAGTTTAATGATGTTTATGGTAAAAACTTCATTTAAGACAAAGGAATCACACAATTTTAAGATATTTTTGATAAAATTATCCTTCACAAATGCAAGAAAGTTAATCAAAGGTTGCGATTTATTAGAATGTTTTTGTTTAAAGTAGAAAAAATAGCCGCTTTTTACGTTAAAATTGTTAATCAAGTCTCAGAAACTTGAATTAAAACAATAACAACAATAATTAACGCTTCAGATTTTGCATATTTGTGTGTCTAACGTCTAAAATACCGATACTTTGAAACTTACAGAAGGATCTACATGTTGCTTTTTAATATCTTTGAACTTCGACTTTGTTTAACAACGCAAAAAATCAAATTGGAACAACTCGTTTTTCAGGTTCGTATTAACCAGGCACTCGTCTGCACCTATCTAATCAAACCAACACAGAGCACCTTTTTGGGAGTTTTATTTCCAAGTATTTTATCAGGCTGGTCCACCACAACAGGTATTGACTACTTGATCCAAATGGTAAATAAGCGTAAAGAGACTTTCCCAGGGACACAACGATGCATTATTACTGGTTAGAGAATCGAACACAGTCAGCAGCCTTTCCCAACGCTCAACCACCGCCTATCGCCACCGCTCTTTTCAGGTCAAAACATATTATAACTGTAGTTTTCTAAGTTTTAAATGCTTGAGATCTAAAATTTGGCAACGTATAATTCGCAATAAAAATCCATTCTCGCATTTCTTCGCATTTTGAGTCGTGTTTATACAATATTGCTGTCGGACGTGTAATTTTTTGTGTCGCAACCATAGTCGCGTAATGTTTTTTCCCAAGTCGAAGCTATATGACTGTACTTTTCGAGGCTTTTATGAATTCTTTTACCGCTTTGATTTGTAAGTTTTTTCTTCGAAACATTAGTTTTTAGAATAAGATTTGTTGTTTGTCTTGCAGATATCAGAATCTAAAGTCTAATATACATTGTTCATAGGATTTCAAAAAATTTGATGCTGTACAACTAAATGTTCAAAACAATTTGTAAACGCTATGTGATAAAGTTTTCTTTAGACCCGAACGTCTAATCGAACAGCTTTCAAAACGCCCAAGATTTTTTAACGTTTAAGATTACATCAAGTACCAAGAAATTACAGATTTTGTTTACTTTTTCCAAAGTACTGAAAAAATGTTATGATCGAAAAAAAAAAAAGTTATGATGAAAAAATGTCATTTTGAGACATTTTTAATTGAGTCATGATCAAAAACGTCCGGGACAAGGTCGTAAGTCGTGTATAAAATTAATTTCAATAATTTTAATTTAAACAATTTATTAATTTTAACAATTTTCAATTCAAAAAAATTAATTTCAATAATTTTAAGTTAAACAATTTTAATTTATTAATTTTATACACGACTTACGACCTTGTCCCGGACGTTTTTGATCATGACTCAATCAAAAATGTCTCAAAATGACATTTTTTTCATCATAACTTTTTTTTTTTTCGATCATAACGTTTTTTCAGTACTTTGGAAAAAGTAAACAAAATCTGTAATTTCTTGGTACTTGATGTAATCTTAAACGTTAAAAAATCTTGGGCGTTTTGAAAGCTGTTCGATTAGACGTTCGGGTCTAAAGAAAACTTTATCACATAGCGTTTACAAATTGTTTTGAACATTTAGTTGTACAGCATCAAATTTTTTGAAATCCTATGAACAATGTATATTAGACTTTAGATTCTGATATCTGCAAGACAAACAACAAATCTTATTCTAAAAACTAATGTTTCGAAGAAAAAACTTACAAATCAAAGCGGTAAAAGAATTCATAAAAGCCTCGAAAAGTACAGTCATATAGCTTCGACTTGGGAAAAAACATTACGCGACTATGGTTGCGACACAAAAAATTACACGTCCGACAGCAATATTGTATAAACACGACTCAAAATGCGAAGAAATGCGAGAATGGATTTTTATTGCGAATTATACGTTGCCAAATTTTAGATCTCAAGCATTTAAAACTTAGAAAACTACAGTTATAATATGTTTTGACCTGAAAAGAGCGGTGGCGATAGGCGGTGGTTGAGCGTTGGGAAAGGCTGCTGACTGTGTTCGATTCTCTAACCAGTAATAATGCATCGTTGTGTCCCTGGGAAAGTCTCTTTACGCTTATTTACCATTTGGATCAAGTAGTCAATACCTGTTGTGGTGGACCAGCCTGATAAAATACTTGGAAATAAAACTCCCAAAAAGGTGCTCTGTGTTGGTTTGATTAGATAGGTGCAGACGAGTGCCTGGTTAATACGAACCTGAAAAACGAGTTGTTCCAATTTGATTTTTTGCGTTGTTAAACAAAGTCGAAGTTCAAAGATATTAAAAAGCAACATGTAGATCCTTCTGTAAGTTTCAAAGTATCGGTATTTTAGACGTTAGACACACAAATATGCAAAATCTGAAGCGTTAATTATTGTTGTTATTGTTTTAATTCAAGTTTCTGAGACTTGATTAACAATTTTAACGTAAAAAGCGGCTATTTTTTCTACTTTAAACAAAAACATTCTAATAAATCGCAACCTTTGATTAACTTTCTTGCATTTGTGAAGGATAATTTTATCAAAAATATCTTAAAATCGTGTGATTCCTTTGTCTTAAATGAAGTTTTTACCATAAACATCATTAAACTTGTTTAACATATTAATCTTTTATCGATTTCCACGTTTTAAAGTAAGTCTTTTTGTAAAAACACATTAAATTCTTTCGGTTTATTTGTTTTGAATTGCATGTTTTCCTTAAAAAACGGTAATTTTTAACAATTTGTACCCAAGCAATTTCCTCAGACCTTAAATTTGATAGAAAATGTTCCAAAATATTAAAATGTCTAGTAAATCGCTTAGTTAAAAAAGATAATGTTTATTATTTTTAATCAAAAAGTCTAAACTTCTTTGTTTTCGTAGCTATAGTTTTGCAAAAAAACACTCAAAATCTTGCATTTCTTCATTTTAAATGGAAAACTTCTTAATTAAAAATAATATTTTTTCTACCTTGAAACAAAAAAACGTTTACCTAACATTTCAAATTTTTTAATAATTTTTTAGTTTTACACTGATTTTTTACTAAAATGCCATAAAATTTAACCAAAATAGATAATGTTTATTAATTTTAGTCAATTTGTTTGTTGTCGTAGCGATAATTTTGTAAAAAAAGTTACGTTTTGTCATTTTAAATCAAAAGTTTCAGTAAAAATAATCTGTTTTGTACTTTGAAACTAAAACGTTTACCTAATATTTTACATTTTTTTTTGGTTTTACACTGATTTTTTTACTAAAATGCCATAAAATTTAACCAAAATAGATAATGTTTATTAATCTTGGTCAATTTGTTTGTTGTCGTAGCGATAATTTTGTAAAAAAGTTACGTTTTGTCATTTTAAATCGAAAGTTTCAGTAAAAATAATCTGTTTTGTACTACAAAACAAAAACGTTTACCTAACATCTTAAATTTTTTAACAATTTTTTAGTTTTACACTGATTTTTTTACTAAAATGCCATAAAATTTAACCGAAATAGATAATGTTTATTAATTTTAGTTAATAAACCTCGACGTTTTTGTGGTCGTAGCGATAATTTTGTAAAAAAAGTTACGTTTCGTCATTTTAAATTAAAAATGTCAATAAAAATAATCTTTTTTGTACTACAAAACTAAAACGTTTACCTAACATCTTAAATTTTTTAACAATTTTTTAGTTTTACACTGATTTTTTTAGTAAAATACCGTAAAATTTTATTCAACTACACTCTATCTTGAATTAAAACAAGACCTTTTGCTAATTTTTTGGTGTCATTTGATATTACACCTTGTCTTAAAGTCTCAAATTTACGTTAGTTTTTGCGATTTTCTTGTTTGCGTCAAAATGTTTTTTTTGCAGAAATCAAAATCTTACAATTTCTTTGATTAAAACAATAATTCAACCTTAAAACGAAAATTATTTGAAAACTTTTAATCAAAAATTTTCTAAAAAAAGTGTGTTTTTTATTACTTGATCTAGTTTTATTGGGGTAAATTCATTAAAATATCTTACACCGTTGCGATTTATTTGCCTTTAGTGAAAATTTTAACGTACATAAACCCAAAGATTCACCTAAAACCTGAACTTTTCAATAATTTTTTTCTTTGTGTGCCGATAATTTGATCGAAATCTTGGATTTCTTCATGATGGTTATTACTTTTTACCTAAAATAGTAAAATTTTTAACTGTTTTCATGTTTTTATGAGAAATGTTTGATCATAGACATTCAAATACTTGCATTTTCTTTGATTTGAATAAGAGTTTTAATCAAAAAAACAAAAATTTGCCTAAAATTAAGACATTTTGATGATCGCGATTACGGGTGGAACAGACTGTACGGGTCTTAAACCTTTAATTTTTGACGAGTACTATGTTATGATATTCACTCTGAGCTACGCTGTCAAAGACTTTTTTTGGAATCGGTTGAATTCAAACTCCATTCATCATATATTTTATTGGAATATTTAACATGGTGATAATTTTGTAAAACATTTCAAAAATTTACCTTGAAGTCTTATTTGAAACCAATATTTTTTATACTTATTACGGAGAATCGTTCAAAATTAAACCTTTTTTCATAATCTCGGTTATAAATTTATCTGAAACATGTACTTTGAATCAAATATTTTCTAAATTTCTAAATATTGTAACGATTTTCCTTCTTTTTGGTAATTTCTTTAAAAGATATTTCAACGTTATACAATTTGTTTGTATTAAACAACATTTTGCGAGTTTTTTGAGTAATCGTGTTTACATGGAGGTTGTGAAAAAAGTAATTCTAAAAAATGAATATGATTCAATTAATTAATAATTCTCTAAAATTTTGTTTTTTATCAATTAATATTGTTTTTTTATGGGAACAAATTCAATAAAAATTCTCTTCAGTCCTTGTAATTTCTCTGTCGTGAGCAAAAACTGTAACGTAACAATGAAAAGTGATGGTCTAAAATCTTAAATTTTTATAAGTTTCTTGTTTACATAAGAATAGTTTGATCAAAAAAGACATTCAAAGTTCAATTTCTTTGACTTGAATCAAAATTTTATCTAAAAAAACCGAAAACTCACTTAAAATCTTACAAGTTTGAAATATTCTTACAGTTTTGTGTAAATAGTTGAAGTATTACAATTTTTTAACGATGATTTTTGCTGTATTATTTGCGGTAAGGCAACGGCAATAGCTCAGTGGTAGAGCGTCGGACTAGTGATCGAAAGGTTGCTGACCCCTGGCTCGAACTGATAATGCGCTGTTGTGTCCTTGGGAAAAACACTTTACGCTAATTTCTCATTGTGACCAGGTAGTCTACCCGTTGCGGTGGCCCAGCCTGATCTTGCGATAAGAACTCAAGAAGCGGTGCTCTACGTTGGTTTGGTTAGCCAGATGCAGTGCCTGGTTCATACAAACAAATGAAAAATTTGATAAGTTTTAACTAAAAATTCTTATTTTTTTAAAATGTACAACAAAAACTAATCCAAAAAACTCGTTTGATACTTTAACTTTTTATAAACTTTGTCTTGATGTCAGAGTGATTTGATCAAAATATTGAAAATCGTCTCTTTATTCTGAATACCGCTTTTATCATTGGTTAAACTTGGTTGAATTTGGACTGCGTCGTTTTCACGGTGACTAAAATTGCATGATGTTTGTTGAACTCCCACTTTTTGCGTTTTAAGTGGACACAAAATGGACACAAAGATGAACCTTACTGACGTCAAAGATATGACGTCATATCCTCAACAAGGTCAGAAATCAAAAGCTTGTGACCAAACCGTTTCTCAATACTTTATTAGTATTCAAATTGTCTTGATTTGTTGAAGCTAAAACAAACAAGGTTTAGAAGTTTACCTCTCATCACTAGATAGTGCTCTTGATTGATTTTTTTTCTATATTTTGACTTGGAATGTTACTTCAGACAAAAGCGTGAGGTGAAATGTATTTATTACGTAGTGCTTTGGACTCATCTGCTTTCTTTCTGGTCTGTAGTGTGTTTTGGATTTTGAGTTTATCTTTCTATTTTAAGTTCATTGTTTATTATTCGAATTATGCAAAAACAGGCAAGGTCAAGATTTTATCCCTCACCGCTACGTAGTGCTCTTGATTCATTTTCTATTTATGTTGTGATCTCATCATTTCAAACGTTAGTTCAAACTTAATAGTTGAGTATTTTTATCAATTAAGTAATGCCTTTAAGTCGTCCTCTCTTTAGTCTATATCGTGGTTTTACATTTTATGTGTACGACATATTGTTTCAAAACCATGCGTATAACATATTGTTTCAAAGCCGTGCATAATATTGATAACTCCGACCATATTACCTTGACTTGATGCGTGTTATAACGTTATTCGTTTTGCTGCTTCTATTTGAGTAAAAATGTTGTTTGTTTTTTATTGAATTGGTTACAATTGTACTGTGCTGATTGAATTATTGCTCATTTTATTAAAATTGTATCTTGGTGCAAATAAAATGAAACAAATAAAAATAAAATTAAGAACCAATCCGAATTTAAATTAAGTACCACAAATTAAAAAAATTAGTTAACTTGACCATAAACTTTTTATTTCTTACATCAGTGTCTGAGTTCTCCAACATAAATGTTCTTTGAAGAACAAAAATTCTTTAAAATCGAAATATTACAAGTCTCTCATCAAAATAACTAGAATATGATTCAAATGGTTGAGGTTGAACGAAGCACGTACTGTCAGACTTGCACCAGATTGTAGTGCTCGCAATTCGATTTCAATTTTTTGCTGTGATACGACGTGTCAGTTCAAACTTAAATTTCAGGTGTTTTTATGAAATTGAACATGACGCTGGTGGTAACAGCGGCGGGTGCGTTATATCGGTAAGGGGCTCTTTTAAATTCTCTGTTACGTTTTTCGCACTCTAATTTCAAAACCGTTCATATACTTCTCTTTTGTGATGTAGTATAGCACCATTCGAGTAAAGGTTTTCCGACAATAGGTACATACGTTCACTTTGATAGAATGACTATAGCGTTAAAGCTCTCGAGTATGTATCGCAGCGAACAAACTAGCTTGTGACACCAAGGCGATCAGAAATTAAACAAATTGGATTATGTTACGTCATGCAGGCAAACCACACAAAAGCCAAACATAATACCGCCTTTCCATATTGACTCACATAATATTCTAACAGTCGTTGTTGCAATATTTTAATGCAAAAGTCAAGGATACTATTGACCAACTTGTATTCAAGTTCGCCATTTTCTTGTTGAAACATAATACCGTAGTTATTCAAACTCCAGAATTAATATACAACCATATTTCAGACATATTTCTACGTTATCGACTAAATGTCTTTAAAATTTAGTTTTGTTTTCATAATCTTTAATTTTTTTAGATTAAAACTATCGAATTATTGGAACCATGCAAACTTCAAAGCGATTTTGCGACAGCTAACCACCCGTCCAAAGAACGGTCCACGACCTTTAAACTATAATCCAAATCTTAAACTTTAGACTTTAACTAACCACCTTCGGTATTTCGATTCCCAGGGAAGCCTTACAAATTTTAGGCTTTAACTAACCGCCCGCAGTAGTTTAAACTTTAGACTCACTGCCTGCGGTGGTTCGGTTTCCAGAAAGTCTTACCAATTTTACACTTTAGACTCACTATCTTCGGTGGTTTGGTTCCCAGATTTGTATTTTAAGCTTAAGACTCACCACCTTCGGTGGTTTGGTTCCCAGCGATTCGCAGGCAAGTGTTTTAAAATTTAAGGTTTTTGCCGCATTCTTCCACTAGAGATTCAGTCCATGACCTGAGGTTGATAGATCTATTTTAGAGCGCTCGTTGAAAACTTTTGAAAAAATTCGCTTTTGAATTAACAGGAATTTCCACAAAGAGGGGATTCCCCGAAAGCTCGCGTACGATCAGACACAGTTAGCGATTTCAATTAAAGTCTTAATTCTAATGTCATTAGTGTAAGCGGATGAAAAAAGTTTTTAAAGGTGAATTCACAACAGACCAGATGACTCATACCTTCACACTTTAACCTCAAATTTAAAGCTTTTAGACTCACCACCTTCGGTGGTTTGGTTTTTAGGTAAGTTTTACTAAGTTTAGACTCACCACCTTCGGTGGTTCGGTTCTCAGGCAAGTAGTTTTTAAACTTGGTTCGGTAAACTTTAGACTCACCACCTTCAGTGGTTCGGTACTTGGGTAAGCCTTACTAATTTTAGACTCACCACCTTCGGTGCTTCGGTTCCCAGGCTAGTATTTTAAACTTTGGACTCACCACCTTCGGTGGTTCGGTTTCCGGGCAAATTTTAGACTCACCACCTTAGGTGGTTCGGTTCTTAGGTAAGTCTTACTTGTTTTAAACCCGCCTTCGGTGGTTCGGTTCTTAGATAAGTATTTTTTAAGCTTAAGACTCACCACCTTCGGTGGTTCGGTTCTCAGGCAAACCTAGTCAAATTTTTAAGCTTTAGACTTACCACCTTCGGTGGTTCGATTCCCAGGTAAGCCTCACAAATTTTAGACTTACCACCTTCGGTGGTTCGGTACTTAACTAAACCTTGCTAATTTTAGACTCACTAAACTTGAATGGCTTTAACCACATTAGTTCGATTCGAAAACAAACCAAATCTCTAAACGCTAGTAAAGTTGAAAGGGTTCAAGCGCATTAGTTTGACTCCAAGACAACATACGTCAAAGGACTGACCCTTGCATCATTGGGGTTAAACGAGTACAAGTTCTATTGCGCCATGCTCGCTCCATATTCGAAGATTAAAAAAATTAACAAAAGGTAGTGATTCACAGCTAAACCTTAGATAGGTTAACAGCTGTTACGATTTCGACACAGCTACAGCACGACAGGAAACGTTTCAAGTTACACGAAGGTTAAACACACAAAATAAACTTCATAACATTAACTAGATAATCTTTTTTAGAAACTACCGGGTTATTCGCTTTTAACTGGCTACTTTGAAGCCAGGCAAACCACCTGCGGTGGTTCGGTACTCAAGCAAGACACTAAGGGTCTTTAGACTTGAAGCCAGGCAAACCACCTGCGGTGATTTGATACGCAGGTAGGACATTAAAGGTCTTTAAACTTGAAGCCAGGCAAACCACCTGCGGTGGTTTGATACTCAGTCAAGACATTCTTCAGGTCAACACTAAGTTTCGGGTTCGATTCTTACAACTAACTACACTAAACTTAGAGTTAAAGCTAAGAATAGGGTTAGATCTTGGGTTAAGTTTATTCACTTTTAACCAGTTACTACTTTGGACTTGAAGCCAGGCAAACCACCTGCGGTGGTTCGGAACTCAAGCAAGACACTAAGAGTCTTTACACTTGAAGCCAGGCACCTGCAGTGGTTCGGTACTCAGGCAAGACCAACTACGTTTAGATAACATCACGTTTGGGGGACGCAATCCCCCAAAGCACCAATCCCCCAAACCTCCAATCCCCCAAACTTCCCATCCCCCAAACTTCCCATCCCCCAAACCCCCAATCCCCCATCCCCCAAACGTACACGTTTTGGCTCAGTATAAACTACTTACATCGACAAAATTTTGTCAGTGTAATCATTGGTCCTTATGTGCATGATGGTGCAAAAACATTCTTCTAACTTTGAGAACGAAGAACTGCACATATTTAAAGTTGTCAGCACACTGGGTCCTGAGATTGCTGACTCCTGTTCAAATCGAAAATCGGCACGATTTGTCAAGGTAGACGATTATTGAATCATTTGAATCAGTCAGAGAATTGTTCAGGTCGTTTGGTAACTATGGACGAAAATTGAATCTTTCCGAGCGCTTGCAATGGAAGCACACCACATTCACTCCTCATGACGTTATTTAAGAGGTAGAACGTTGCTTTTCAACATAATTTGAGGACTTCTGAAACTGCGGCCTGGGGAAGGTCAAAAAGTGATAGGAGAAAATGAGTAATTCTGGAGGGTGCATACTATTCAGCAAAATCATAAGGGTCCCACATAAAATTTAAGTTTTAAATCTTTTTTATTTGATGGTGATGATTAAAACTTTACAATATCCACTCGTACAATTAAAAACTCAAGTTGTAGTTACTAAACAAGTAGGTTGTAGCAAACGCGTTATGAGTATTTATTCAACATGCAGCCTGGGGAAGGTCAAAAAGCAGTACGAGAATACGTCTGACTCTGGATGGTACTGTTCAACGAAGTCATAAGAATCACAGATACAATGTAAAATTTAAGTTTTTGACCTACTTACTTCATAATGATAATAAAAACTTTACGATTCCCCCTCGTATACTTGCGAGCAAGCTCTGACAACCCATCTTTCATTTTGGCATTATTTTGCTTGCAATTTTAGATTCTAGAATCTGTGTTAATTGCAAAATTTGTTTTACGTTGAAGTTAAAAAACACCCTAAATCATGACAATCAAAATTGCAGCAAAAAAGTCTTGCTTGTTTACATAATAGCAATCAATTTTGTTGCACGCAGTGACGTAAATGGAACTTTAAATTGCTGCGCTTGTTTTCTGCCCAAATTTGATTTTAATCTTGTCTGTTTGGCGCTGTAACAATTACCGGAAAGAAAATAATGCTACAGCACTTGGTTCGATTCACCAAACAGTGTTTCGTTAATTGCTGAATTCCTAAATTGAGATCTGCTACGACTTGCCAACCAGAACCGTTTCTGCACTGCAGCGATGCGGAGTTTTATAACCAAATTCAGTATCGGGTATGAAAGCTGCGCCAAACTCCTCCAATCCCTCTCTCCTTGGACTAGCTGCACGCTTGATTTAAATTATATTTTTATGCAGTTTATTATTACAATCAAAGAACAAAAATACACAAAACGGAGTAGTGTTTAAATTCGATATAAAAACCAATTCAGGGCTTTTCTTCCACGTATTATGACTGTTCCCTCACAGTCAATGCGGAAATCCATTGGAAAGGGGATTGCAAAGGCAATTTACCCAAGTTAAACATCTTAAACAATGTTTGCACGACATGGCACTGCTTACTTCAATCCTTGCTAGCTAAAACTGAGCTCTCGGGCTCCAAGTACGATTAACTAGTTTCAAGCAATGATAGCACGTGGTAGATCGCCTTTGTTTAGCATCCAAAAACCCGAAAATGAAAAAGAAAAGTAACCTGCTGGCATCTAAAGTCGTCTGAAAACACAAGCAATGCAAAAGACCTTCTAACACAAGGTAACGACTCTTAAAAGACGGCCTTAACCCTATTCGAACCCGGCAAAAAATTTCGATAATTGGCCCAGGGGGTATCGATTCGCCACAACACATTCAAGCGTTAATAACTCCAGAATTACAAAACATAAAAAATCCTTTTTTGCTCCACGAGAAGCTCAATTTTTTGACAAAAAGTCTAAACTTTTTGTCATTATATTTGCAACCTTGACCTTAATTTCGACATAAATCGAGGACTATCAGAAGCTATCGGTTCGCTTTTCATCTGCATAATGTTAATAAGCGTTTAATTGCCGTGACGCAGCACCGCAGCTGAAGTTTTATTCAGTAACTCAGAGATAATTACGGACTAAATTAAAAGATTATTTCCTTCGAGCTAAAATATTTAAATTATTAGTTTGTGGAGCAAATTAATTGCAAGCTGAATATTTGTTACTGGTTATAGGTCCTTTTGCTAAACTCTACAAAATATGGTATTTTTTGTACAAAATTTATAAAAGAACAAGAATCAAACCACTATTTTTTCTCATTCATATTTTACAGTGCTGTTCATATTTCAGAGACACCCCTGCGAAAATTGGCATGTTTGATGTTTGCCGCCAGTTTTTTGCTACCCATGTTGGTTAAAGGTGGGAAAGTTATATATCAATGTAAAGGGTATCTCTTCAGCATATCATGAGGAATACATTTTTGAAAAAAAAAGTTAAATTGAGCGGATGTTACCGCTTGAAACGCCACCTAGTGCTAGTTTTACAAAATTAACTTCTACCATGAATAACAATATTACAAATTATTTTCTCATTCAAACTGGCATTTTTAAAAAATAGTGTCGCTACTCATGCCCAATGTTATAATGTGTGGTCACACCACGATCACGCCACCGTTGTGCTATTGTGACGTCATAAACATAGCAGTTTCTCCGGACCCTGTTAGAAGAGGATCATCTTCATTTTCTTCAGACATCATGGGGTTTAAAGCAATATGTGCAGAGAAAAGAGGGATAATAATTTATCTCCACAAGCAAGGAAAGTCTATTAAGTTTATTGCAAAGGAATGTGGATTATCTCGAACAGGTGTAAGAGGTGTGTTGAAACGCTGGAAGGAGACAGGAGAGTCGAAATGCAAACCTCGGCCAGGGAGAACTCGTAAGTCCACCACAAGAACGGACAGAACTCTCGTCAGGCTTTCATTGTCAAACAGGAAGTTGACATCCAGCGAACTATCCAGGGACCTAAGGGAAAGCACTGGTACAAAATTATCTGCTCCAACAGTAAGAAGAAGGCTTTTAGAAAATGGTCTTAGAGGTTGCAAGGCTATATGTAAGCCGTTGCTCTCAGATAAACAAAGAAAGCGCCGTTTGGAGTGGGCTCGCTCTCATGTCCACTGGCCTGTGGAAAAATGGCATAGGGTATTGTTTAGTGACGAGTCCACTTTTACGGTAAATAATCATGCTGGGAACAACTATGTGAGGAGACGGCCCAAAGAGCAATATCGCCCATATTGCATCTCTCCAACCATCAAACATCCACAGTCCATCATGGTGTGGGGATGCATGGCTGCAAATGGTGTCGGGAGGCTTGAGGTAGTGTCTGGTATGATGAATGGCACAAAATATATTGATGTGCTAGAAAAAAAAATGTTACCAAGTGCCCGCTCGTTATTTTCCGACAATCAGTGGATCTTTCAAGATGATAATGCGCCATGCCATCGTGCTAAGAAGGTCCAGAAGTGGTATGAATCCCATCAGGTGGAGAGAATGGAATGACCGGCCCAATCACCAGACTTGAATCCAATTGAAAATTTGTGGTACAGGATAAGTTGCATTATTTCCAAAAACAAACCCAAAACAAAGAGGGAGCTAATTGAACAAGTTATTGCAGCTTGGTTTAGAGTAATTTCTCCTGAAGAATTGACAAAACTTGTAGATTCACTCCCCCGAAGATGCAAGATGGTGATTGAAAATAAAGGATGGCCAACAAAATATTAAAGATACTTGTGTGTTTTGTATTCCGCAACATAAACGGCCTTTTTCAAGGCCACCCACGTTTGAAAAAGAGTTACTAAAGTGATATCTCATATCGCTAATGTTTTCAGTAAGGCTACAAACATTCATTCTGAATCGTAATTGGATAGATAGTAATAAGGTCCACGATGTGTATAAGGGTTGCGATGTGGCAACCCTGCATTAAACTTTGCAGAAAGTGAGTTTTACAAACAACTAGAGTTTTTTTGCATAAATCTTACCCTTTGGGGCGTTAGGACGTAAAAGTATTTAATTAATAGCATTTTTTTGGCTTAAAGACCCAATAATTTCAAGACCCTACTAAATTCACGGAAAATTGATGTATTTGTGACGTCACAATGACCGAACGAAAGCGACATAGTAGCATGATCCCAAATTATAACATTGGGCATGAGTAGCGACACTATTTTTTAAAAATGCCAGTTTGAATGAGAAAATAATTTGTAATATTGTTATTCATGGTAGAAGTTAATTTTGTAAAACTAGCACTAGGTGGCGTTTCAAGCGGTAACATCCGCCCAATTTAACTTTTTTTTTCAAAAATGTATTCCTCATGATATGCTGAAGAGATACCCTTTACATTGATATATAACTTTCCCACCTTTAACCAACATAGGTAGCAAAAAACTGGCGGCAAACATCAAACATACCAATTATCACAGGGTTGTCTCTGAAATATGAACAGCACTGTACGTGTAAATGTTTATGACATAGCTGCAACAAACGTCAATAAAATTGGTTGAATTTTGATGTAAATTTTAATATGCTGAAGATTCGTAGTCTAATATAATATAGTAAGAGTTTTTTATTGGAAAACTCGAACTATGGGTTTCATTGTCAGTCTGGTAGATCTGGCAATGCAAAAATTGCATTTGTTGCTGCTCTTGCAAAACCTAATCAAAAGTGCAGCATAGAATTCAGTATATAACAACACTGTTTATCTTATCAATCTTATCATTTTTGTCTTTACTCGAGTGAATAAAGTGTGTGCTACCGATACAGTAGATTTGGGTTCGATTACCGGTCTAGTCAAACCAAAATCAGTACAAACTTGATTAAGTTTGTATTCACATCCAGCTTCCAGGCCAGACATTAATAATAAAATAAACCGTGTGGTGCTTTCACCGTGTGTGGTAGTCAGGTGGGCAAACAACAGCGTTTTCTCGAAAAATGAACAATTTTTTCGCTGTCTGAAGACAACTTGGTAAATAGAAATGCAATTACTTCGAACTTACGAAATAAACTTTCAAAATTTGTCGGGCGGAGTGTAGCGAACGTTAACTTTTTCAAACTACGTTTTGCACAATTTTCCACGGACTTTTGAATTATAAGAAAAAAAGAAATTGGTCTAACTTGATACTCAGATGCTTGATTCATTTTTTAGAATAATAGTTTGGATAATTTGGAGTACTGTAATAGGTTTTGGCGTCGGATTAGTTTTTTTTTTTTTTTTGCTTACTTTGCAAAAGATTATGTTGTCTAATATTGGAGAGTATTTTTTTCTCAAAAATTCAAAAATTCTGCAGTTTTTATGAAGTTTATATGAGAAACCATGAATTAATTTGGTCATTGCTCGTCATTAGATTTTCCAACACCTTAAATAAAGATCAAAAATTGATAGAGCGAACTGTAAAAAACGGCAGCAGCGTCGTTCATTTTTTTTTTCGCAAAACTTGGTCCTAAATACAGTATGATTCCTGTTTTCGCTTGAATTAGGTGTTTCGCATTCGCTCTGCATCGTGTTGGACCATCATACAAATTAAACATCAATAACTTTTAGCGCAGATGATGAAGCAAAATAATAATAATCTTCCGAAAGTTTTTAAACATAAAAAATCTCCATACTGATTACGGAGAAAAATAGTCAACATTGATTTACGGTATTATTTGTTGCAATTTGGTTATCAAAGTCTACAATACTCTACAATAAATAGATTAATTGTGAAAAGCATACAGCAATGAGATATAATTAGACACAGGCCTGCATAAAAAAATACATTGGGTTCTTTCAATATTAGCCAAATAAAGAAAACGAAATACTAACATAAAACAACAAATAACATTTAGTCTTTCAAAAAATATTTACTTACAATTTTTATTCTTTGCACAGCGCAATTTCATTTACAAAAATGTGCTGCAATTGTTTTGATGTCCATGCAGCAATTATCAAATGCGCAGTCATGCGTGTACTGGCAATTTGCTTTTGCATTTTGCCTTCAAGGTTGCCACTAACACGACGATATTTTAAAATTTTTCAAAAGGTCTAGATCAATTTTTTTGTAATTGTGATTTTATGACAATATCCTCAGTTTTTTATTTCAGCTATAACAGAATAAACAACATGAGCAAAAAATAGCATACCGGGGTAACTTCAAAAACATTAAAAAGTTACTATTTGTAAAATTGGGCACCTTGCAGCAGCTTTTGGCATTGTGGTCCGATTTGCAAAATATGATTGCAGCAGACAGGCTTTCCACATCTTTGGCATCGATTTTTAGAAGCTGGTATATTGGCTTTGGTAGCCAGGACCATAAGCATTTGACACGCAAACATAGCACCTTTTCCTGGTTTCGGATTTTGATGAATAGAGTGAACGGAAAGTTAAAAGTTGGCTTTGTAATTACAACATTGTAATTGCAATTAATGGTTGTACTGATCGAAATACCATTCTTTTTATCACTATTCATTTGTATCCTTTTATTCTTTTTATCACTATTCATTCGTACCCTTTCATTCGTTTTATCATTATTCATTCGTATCCTTCTATTCTTTTTATCACTGTTCATTCGTATTCTTTTTATCACTATTCATTCGTACCCTTTCATTCTTTTTATCATTATTCATTCGTATCCTTGTATTCTTTTTATCACTGTTCATTCGTATTCTTTTTATCACGATTCATTCGTACCCTTTCATTCTTTTTATCATTATTCATTCGTATCCTTGTATTCTTTTTATCACTATTCATTCGTATCATTCCACAAAGACTGTCTAATTCTCAAACGTAACAATTTTATCTTGATAATTTTTTAGATTTTATTTTAGAGATGGCTTTATAAAAATTGTTGCAAACTTTGGTAATACTGGACAGAGTTGGAGTCCTCAAGGACGTCCTTGGGCTCGAGGACGTCCTCGAGGACACATTTTGAAGTTCTTGGCCTTGGCCTCGAAGTCACAAGTTCTCGAAAATTGGCCTGTCTTAGGCTCGAGGACAGCATTTTTTTTTGAATTGTTACAATTTTGTGGAGCGCCGGAAAAATTTTTTGGAAGAAGTTTTATTCTGGAAATCGCCTGAAAAAATTTTTTGAAGACCTTTCGGAAAACACTTGTGCCTGTGTCTCCTTGGCGTTGGCCTCGAGAGGGTCTGTCCTTGGCCTTGACCCCGGATTTTTTTTTGTTTCCTTGGCCTCGAGCATTGTGTTCTCGACTCCACCTCTGTCACTGAAATTAGTGCTAAATAAGTTCAGAAAAACAGTAAAAAAAGAATAGTATAATTCCAAGGGTAGAAATTTATCTGCCGGTTCTCAACTTTGATCAAAATCATCAAAGCTATTCTACTCCTATTGTCCTTGCATTCAGATCCAGCAATATTGTTTGTATGCGATAATGCTGTTAGGTAGCTGCAATAAATTAGAAACATTAAAAATTTGCCAACGACCTCAGTGAATTTAGATATCTTAGTTATTTATGATCACAAAAAATCCAGTATAAATTCATCTACTAAATGGTTAGCTAATCAGATGGTTACTTGCAAAGTCTATTAGTTTGAGAATCTGCTTTCCGTTTTTATATTTTGTATCTATAAACCTAATTTTTGTTGATTTTGAATGTACACTCATGAAAGCGAAAATTGAAAAATAATGCAACAACACAAAGTTTTTAAATTTAGCATGCCACGATTGCCACCTATCATCAGAGAAAACTAATGAAAAATCAATGTAAACTCAGTATTATCTGCAATAGTACGCCAAGCTGTGGGCCTGTAGCATTTAATAAGAAATTAGTATATGCAGTAACAAGTATAATATACCGTATAGCGCATTTTACAATGTGCATACCCAATATTTGTTTAGTTTGATGTCAGTTTAAAAAAATTTGAGAATATTTTACACTAGCAATTGGTTATTGCTTGAAAAAGTATTTTTTACGCAAAGCTTTTAGCAAAAATAATCTTGAATACCAAAAAAGGTAAAAATTGAAAATAATGATTCCGAAACAAGTCAAAAACTCTCTATTTTTTGCAATGTGATTGAATATTCCAAAGACATTTGAAATGTTGCAATTTAGTGAAAGCAAAGCGGATGCCAATGCACAGTGAAAATATCAGTGTGCTGCTACGCCACGCGCAAAGACACTCGAGCAAAATTCTCTGTTGAATGTTATCACTTGAACTTCATGAAAAACCTGAGGCAGTCAAAATTATGCACAAGGTTTTTTGAAAAATGAACTGAGGATCTTTTAACTGATTCTGCAACTTAGCAGAAACTAAAAATTCATTTACAATTTGCGTTTTTTTTTGTTTTTTTTAGTCACCAAAAACAAATTTCAAACATAAAGACTACCGAAACTCATGCTGCATAAAGCTTAATAACTTATGGACATTTTTGACTACTGTATATCAGCAACGAGAAAAAAGAAATATTTCCAAAAAACAACAGGATTAGCGCTTGTGTTGGCCTCTAATGCTTTTATCAACAAATACGTTTATATTACTAAATCGCCATTTTTATTAGTTGGCGACATGCTAAAAATGAAGCGTAGTTTGAAATTTGGTAAAATTATACAAAATTGTGTTAGAAATTCAGCTGTGAGCTTTTGAAATTGTAATGAAAATTATAATGCCTCAGGCAAAATAGTAAATGAAATCAATTGTCACAACTCTTTTTGAACATCGATCGCAACAAAAGCCGTTCAAAAGATCATTGGATTTACGTTGACAATGTTTACAAAAAACCGTGAAATTATTAATTACGACAGAACAATTGGGACTAACAAGATTACATTGATTGTCGAAAATTTTGCCAGAAACGCAGAGTCGACCTTGAGAAACGTTTAGTAACTCCGAATCCAGTTGTTATACGACAATGGTTTTACAAATGAAAGTTGAAGCAGTAAATTTTAGGAAAAGTCAAGAAATTTGATTATTGTGGCTTGACTGCTTCATAATAAAATTTCAAAATAAATGAAGGGGGGAGCTAATCAATCTGCCCCTGCTGGGCCGAATAGGGTTAATAGATGCGCTAATTAACAACTTATTTCTAACAAAGAATGATAATTACCCAGCAATTTGACTTGAGCGCCAATTAGACACTGACAAATAACTCCTATATAAAGTTACAAGGTTGCAAAAACCCAATTAATCAAACACAAATGTTCAAACAAAAATTTAAATTGGGTTTTCAGTCACGAGTTGAAATGCAGGGCAGATTATTTTGTTATGATTTTAACACTACTGCTACAAGTTTTCAGTTCGTATGAATTCCAGCCTGTTGTTACTTATAGTTTCTGTAGTGCATTGTTACATTCTTACTTTTTGTTAGACCTACCAAGGAAGCAGTAGGCGATTCTATAAGAATGTGAAGGGAGGGGTTACGTGATTCTGCCGCTAACACGATCCGCACAACTTAATGAACTTTCGTGTTAATGTGTATTGGTTGATTTCGAATTCGAGAAGCAAAGAAGCGCAAAATTACACTTGCCAAATTACAATGCACTTGCAAATTACACTAGCAAATTACTCGCGCAATACTTGCAATACTTGCAGATTACACTTGCAGTAAAATCAATTTAACAAAACTACTGAAAAATACAAATTTAGAACGGTGAAAACCTCACTACAAATTCGGCCAAATTGCAGAATAAATTATCACTGAATCTTAAACGCACAAATTATTAACTTTCAGAAGTTATAGCCTCCGTAGATATGCCCAATTCTAGAACGTGTTCCAGTATTTATACGCTTACGTCATTACTACGAATTTTCACCCAAGAAAAAGAAAAGCAGTGTCGCTTCATCGTAAACAACTTTATGAATCAGCCGACAAGTCAAGTCAAATTTATTTCACCATACGCTTAAAAGTACGCAAGCTGGAAACAGCGAAAAGACCATGCGGTCATCTAGGTCAAACTGCACCTTTCAGCAATACTTAACAGTTACAGGCATTAAATTAAGCTCGTCATTGACTAACAAGAAAGAACTCTACATAACACTTACAAAACACCACGAACAGTGTTGCCAGTTTTACACTAAATATTGGGAAAAAAGAAACTGATTCGTGCTTGGGAACTGATTTGGGAAAAAAAATTTTTTTTTGAATTATATTGTATAATTTTTATAAAAATTATTACATTGGATAACATTGGATAAAAAAAAAAAAATTATTACATTGGTTACGGTTGAAAGCCCAACTTGCTTAGTGTTAAGGAAAGTGAGTTTGTTTTGGATTGACAGCAATAAAAACCGAGTAATAATCACTTTCAAAAGAACAACACGTCTATTAATTTTGTTAAGTCTTAAAATGTTATTTGCAAAAGCGTTTCAAGATTTTAATTTACTTCTTAAAATCCCTGCTAAAAGGAGAAAAGAAAAAAGCGCACTAAAAGGAAAAAGCGAAAAAAGAAAAACGGGAATATTCTGTGGGACGTCACCCGTTAACGCGTGAGTGCTAGAAAAACTCATTAATTTGACTAAATCATGGCCGACACGGCTGTTTGCCATCACCGCAAACATACGATAACAAATACTTCAAAAGCAAAAACAAGGCAAAATCAACTGATAAGAGAAAGTGAGCGTACCACTTTTGCTTCCTTGTTTCCTCACGTTGGACCTATCCGTGTGTGTTTGTTTCTGTACAAAATTACAAAATTGAGTTTGTTTTTGTAACAGGTGACACTGCCGCAACGTCAAAACGGGTAAATGACAAAAACTTGAAGTTCAAAAGAGATGGAAAACGCTTGATTTGTGCGTAATATTAGGATCAATCGGTAACGCAAGAATGGTATCACAAATACTGAAAATGAGCCGAGAGGTTTTATTGAATTGAACTTCTAACCAATTACTGCAAAAGGAGAGAGGTTTTGAATTATTTTGCAATCCGCTTGGAGATGTAGCTTGTTCTTGTATTCAAAATTTTCGAATTTCCACTATTCATATTTTTAGTGCGTGATGTTTGTTTACTTCTTTAAAATGCTAGATTTTCGTTGTTGCAAAAAGTCGAACCGGCAACCTGTAGATAGAAACTTAAAATATGGCGACACGGTACGCTTCTGCATGGAAAAATCCATGTCGCTATATGCAGTATACAGCACTGTAATATATGCATGCTCACGTGGCCTTGTGGTTTGTTCAATGACGACCTTCATCGTGTGTGATGAACCAATCCGGCTCAAATACTCGGCATTGGCCATAATTTTTTTGATATTTTTGGTGTGCTGAAACATTAAAGAACCGTATCAGTTTACCTGAGAACACAAAAATCTTTAGTAAAAACTTTGAAACCTCTAAATGTTCAGCACTCAACCAGCTCCTTCATCAGTAAATTATAAACGTGAGGCTATTTTTTTGAAAATATATTTTTGGTGTTTTGATATTGATCAGAGATTGTGGATTTGCAAAATGATTTCAAATGAAATCAGCTTCAAGGTTTCCGCAGATCAACTCGTCAGCGGGGGCCAGGCTTTCACGGCAAAACTTTTGACATCACACAGCTGCTCTAATATTGTACTATTGAATAAACTTTATCAAGCCACATATAGGGACAAACATTATTGTCAAACATTCGCTAGGTCAAGATTTTTGTTGTTTACTAAGCTATTGGAAAAAGTTTAAAACACATTCTGATTAAATGTGAGCTTACTATTTCTTGCCGTTTTGAAGATAATACAGTTCCAAATTAACATCTTACTTTTTTAGTGTTGCCATTTTATTTTTCAGATGTGTGACGTTCGATTATGTTCAGAAAGTTGGACGTATTTTCACAGCAAATCTGCTGAACCTCAATCGAGACTTTGATCGAGCGGTAGCGCGTTCGTCTTTGGAGCGAAAGACCTGAGGTTGAAATCTCAGGCTGGTCAAATCAGACACAGTAAGTTGCCAATAGCTCGACACTGCTGCGACTTTTTTCAAAAGGAGCTGTGTTGCTCGGCGCAATGACGAGGATATTGGCCCTGCCAACTTGATACACGCTTCGGTGTAATACATCGGGAATAATGAAAGATTTGATTTGACTATTTATATTGTTTCCACAATAATCCTGACACAATTACATTAATTTGATCTGGGTTAAGAATATTTGATTGTTTTATGAAATTTAGTTTTAAGTAGTGACTAGTAATCTGGGCAAAACTTTTGTAGCCGACTTAAAACATTTTTCACAAGTTCAAAACAAACTTTTGAAAAATCGCAAAAGTTTTTGAAACAAAGTGTTTTTCGAATGAAGCAAATGTGAAGAAACACTATTAATACTGGTGCTGAAAAGCGTTTGTTTTGAAAGTTTGTTTTTTTTATCTGATGACGTAAGACCTCAAAAGGTTGTACTGCAGTTTCATCGCACAAACATGACGTCACAGGTTCTTCATCTGTTTTTTTGTTTAATCTGGCCATGTCTGACACACTGTCAGCTACCGCTCGCTGAAAAAATGCATTCTGACTATTTTTTGTAACTGAATAGGTAAAAACGACAACAAATAAAAATAAAAAACAAAATAAAGAAGACAAAATGAATCAATATTTGACCAAAATGAAACAAACTGTGTAGCAAATTTTAACCTCTTTTCAAACGCATGAGCAATGCACATTTACAACAATGAGCGAGAGTGCATGTGCAACTGCTTGTCTCCGTAAAAGGAGAAAGTGACTTTTAACAAACTAACTTCATATCGTACTGTAATGCTATAAGTGAAGATGGAATGAAACATAAAATAGGAGATTGCAAATACCAAGAAGGCAATAAATAAGTTTAGCTGAGTGCTGGCTTTTGGACACTGACTATTTGGCCAATTGACTATTAGGCCAATTTTTTAAGTTTTAAGTTTTACTCCAAGAAGAAGAAAAATGCCTACCAGCTGTAGCTAACTCTTTAACCGTAAGTCATTGGAACATTAAAATTGACATGCAGATTGGTGTTTACCATAACATTGCAGAAAAATCGATTTTCTGGTTATGGAAATGAAAAAGTTAATGAAAAAGTTAGCTTCGTTATTAACCGATTTACGATTAACGGACTTATGCTCACCTATGGTTTCAAGCTGTGACTAATAAGCTGTGACCATTGACATGCACATCCAGAGGAATATTTAGAGTAGGCATTGTGCCATGCTCCCCTTTGAGCCACGGCACAAAGCCAAAAAGTGCGAAATATACGTTAAAGTCGCGTAATCAGATTATAATAGGGCATGCATGTGGAAGAGGCTTACGCTACCAGGCATTTTAGCGTCATTTTAATCAGCTTGAGAGTAGAAGTGAAGCAGATTTGAGATTCTTTAGTACATGCTAAAATCTTGCCGCTTTGAAAAACTTTTTTCAACTTAAATTTACCACAAGAAAGACATTGCTATTATTTCTTGACATCTAACAAGCCATGGGTCCATGGCATGTTTTAACGTACTGTAGCATTTCTACAAACAGCCAGGGGCACATTACATTTCGAATCTTTTCTATCCAACGTCATAACAGTTTAGCGTTTGCTGCTCGGCAAATTGCAAATAATCTGTCACCAATAGCTAAAAAACTTTAAGTTCTTTTCTTGGCCATACGCTTAATATCATTTGAAAAAACGCCTCATAATTTAGTTTGTGCCCTCCAACAGGGGTGGCAGTACGGTACGTTCAGAATTTGCGTACTACGTACCTTGCACCTTGAACCGTACCGTACTAGCGTACCGTACTTTTTAGCAAAAATTGAGGCGTACCGCGCCGTAGTTACATACCGTACCGTACCGCATCCTTGCTTTTAACTACTCGCTACTTTAACTGTCTTTGAAATCACTAGCTCATAAATCAGCGATCTCAATTCATACATTTAGCGTCGGTTTCAGCTGCTTTTTGCCTCTGTATACAAAAAGTCGGCGCAATGTGCGAAAAGTCTGGGATTTTTAATTCAAAGAGCGTACCAACGTACCGTACCCGTACCATTACAAAAAAAGCGTACCGTACCAGCGCACCGTACTTCTTCGCAAAAATTGAGGCGTACCGTACCGCACCAACGTACCGTACCGTACTGCCATCCTTGACCTCCAGTTCTTTTTATGCTTATTTTGTGCACGTTTTGCGCTGCTCAGAACAGGTTTTCCAGCCGAAATTTAATCTAAATAGGTCTAATATTGAGTTAATTTTTGCAAAAAGCTCAAGAAATTTTTTTCGTTTTTTTTCTGAGACCCCGTCCAGAATCACAAATTTTAACTCCTCTCCCATTCCCCCCTTCCTTTTGAAAACTTTTCATTAGATGCATTGAACAGTAAACAAAAACCTTCTGTTAAAAAAACGGTAGACCGGGCGTTCAGAAACCGGTCGACAGGCCGGTCAACAGGCGTAGATTTTGAAAATTAGCGGTCGGGTCGAGAAAATCCTGACCGCTTCCATCTCTGGAATTTTTTACTTCATAATGATAATAAAAACTTTACGATTCCCTCTTGTACGTGCTAGCAAGCACTGACAACCCATCTTTCATCGTGGCATTAATTATGAATGAAATTTTATATCCTAGAGTCTGTGTTAATTGCAGTAGTTATATTTTATATTGGAGTTAAAAAAAAACACCCTAAATTTTGACGATCGAAGTTGCAACAAACAAATATTGCTTATTTACACAATAGCAATCACTTTTGTTGCACATAATCACGTAAATCGAACTTTAAAGTGCTGCGCTTGTTTTCTGCCCAAATTTGATTTTAATCTTTTATGTTTGGTGCTGTAACAATTACCGGAAAGAAAATAATGCTACTCGTTTCGATTTGCCGAACAGTTTTTTGTTAATTGCTGTATTCTTAAATTGAGATCTGCTACGACTTGCCAACCAGAACCGTTTTGTGTTTTCTGCCCGGCAGCGATGCAGAGGTTTATAACCAAATTCAATATCGGGTATGAGAGCTGCGCCAAACTCCTCCAATCCCTCTCTCCTTGGACTAGCTGCACGCTTGATTTAAATTATATTTTTATGCAGTTTATTATTACAATCAAAGAACAAAAATACACAAAACGGAGTAGTGTTTAAATTCGATATAAAGACCAATTCAGGGCTTTTCTTCCACGTTACATGACTGTTCCCTCACAGTCAATGCGGAAATTCATTGGAAAGGGGATTGCAATACGCAATTCACCCAAGTTAAACAGCTTAAACACTTTTTGCACGACATGGCACTGTTCACTTCAATCCTTGCTAGCTAAAACTGAGCTCTCGGGCTCCAAGTACAATTAAATAGTTCCAAGTAGTCATAGTACATGGCAGATCGCCTTTGTTTAGCATCCAAAAAATCGAAAAAAAAGAGAAAAGTAGGCTGCTGACATCTAAAGTCGTCTCAAAACACAAGCAATGCAAAAGACCTTCTAACACAAGGTAACGACTCTCAAAAGACGGCCTTAATAGATGCGGTCATTAACAACTTATTTTTAACAAAAAGTAATAAAGCTGACACAAATCCCTAAGTCATGGGAGCATCGAAATTGACATGCAGATTGGTGTTTACCATAACGTTGCAGAAAAATCGATTTTCTTGATATGGTAATATATTGTTGTCATTTCATGGCTGATTTTTGGCTTAAATGAAGCTATTTTTTTAGCATGACGCCAATTGCAGTTCAAATTTGGCACATAGACTTATTTTCTGAATATGAATAATAATTAAGAACATGCCTAGGTCTAAGCGGTTACGTAACAGAAAACGTTTGAAGGCCTTAATTAAGTGAAATATGAATTAGATTTTTGTCAAAATTTGATGACTCTTAGCTTTAGGGATAAATTACAAAAAGAACAAAAAAGAGACATCTTTGCCTTGCCCTCCAAGAGAAATTTGATTAAAGCCATTTTCTAAAGATTTACACCAAACCAAGAAGCATTGTTGAGTTACCGAAGTTTCAAAGTTAGTGAAGATTAGATGAATGATTTCATCGACATCAGCAAATTCTAAAGCACGACTTTTTTGTTGATTCAAACATATAAGTCAACGATACGGAAATATCCCACCACCAAGCAAACAATCATGAAGACAACAAAAATAAAATTAAAAAATAACAATAAAAAAAGCAGATGAAAAAAAAGCAAAACAACTTTCTAGTTTATGCAATGTTCAGAACAGCGTTGTTTAGGTTAAAACCACTTGAAGTAATTGTAGTTACATTTTATTCACCAAGTTGGCTTTTGTCAGAAGACAGCGAAGGGACTTTTCGGTCTTTGAGTCAAGCTGCCACCTGTCCATCTGTTTACCACGCACTGTAAAGGGCTTCACACTGTCCCTTTAATTTCTAAACGCTAAGTATGGAAGCTGTAAATACCAATTTTTATGGTCGTTGGTTTGACCCGACCTGGAATCGAACCCGAGTGTACCGTTTTAGCAGCAGACGTCCTATCCACTCGATCACTGACGTGAAAACTTTAAAAATTATCAAAAATAACCAAGCTAAAACACTATTTATGCTATTTATTGCTTTTCGAATTTTTGAAGAAGAGCTAAAAGCAATTCGAAAGTTGAAACAGAAATGCATGCAACGTGTCATCTGAACTGGCACGTTAAAAATGATCAAAAATAAGTTTCTTTTGCTGTTTGTACGTAGCTTTCAGCTTGTTTAAACAAGTCGATCTAAAAACAAACCGAAATCGAAACGAAAATGATGCAGGTTGTCAAAACACCACAAAGGTCTTTGATTGGTTTAAAAATATTTCAATACAGCTTCAAAAAAAATGCCCAAATATGGTTTCGAAATCGCTAACGTGAGTCTAAAAAATAAACTTTGAAAGCAAATTTGTGATAAAAAGTGGAAGCATTGCAAAACCGATGCCAAAATGAACTTAAAATTAAGCCCAAGAAGAAAACAGAGAATCAGCCGCCAGCAAATGATACTCAGCAACCTAACACTATACCACAAAACAAGTAAATGGTGAAAAATTTAAACAAATTTTGTTGATACAAATTTTAAAAAAGCTTTAAAAATGGTTTTTGGAAGTAAATCAAACGGTGATCAAATAATAAAAGAAAGAAAGAAAGAAAAACGCAGCCTTCCACACTTTTCGACAACGTGAAAAATGCCACCCACAAAAAATAGACTTAGTTTTTCCTACGTGATTCCGTTTCGAAAGTCACAAGAGCCGCCAGTACTTAAGTACCCACTACATTGGTGCTCCTGGCAGGGGGCACCCAAATAGAGTCCGAAACGAAATCTATTTGTGGTCGACGTAAAAATTTATTTCGGACCGCGTGGAGAATGCGAGTTTGGCCCTCTAGCAAATATTGCCAGTTATCGTGATCAAAAAAAGATACTGGTGCGTAGATCTCACCGCAGAATTTGCGTTTTCATCTAATAATAGTCCGAAACTGGGAAGCATATTTTTTCGGTCTTCAAAATTTTTACCTTGCAAATTGCCAATGTTCGGCCAAAAAAATTGTTCTGATTGATGACTGGGCCCCGCGAACTCCTAACACGAGAAAGCAACGGTGGCACAAGCCTTTGAACGCATCCTCATAGGAGTTGCTTATTTTGCAAGCTCTGCGGTTCACGTTTGACTTCTTCCCACGTAAATTTGTTGCTTGTTCGAAGGCATCCACTGCAGATAACATTGGCCAACAAAAAAAATTAGCATTTAAAGTAAGAACGGTTATAGGGTAACTTGGGGCCGCTGAATTCGAAAACGTCATTAGATTTTGCAAACAGGCTCCTTTTTTCGAGATACCAACTAAGTTATATGTTTTGATAATGTAAAATTTTCTTGCGTAATCTTCATTGCATTTAAAGAATTTTAATGAATTTAGGAAATTTTATTGAACCCAATTGGTTTGTTAGGACCCTTTATTAGTACAAAAACAAAATGAACCAAAATCATACTTAACAAAAAGCAAACTAATTGAGAAAAGGTACCACTATAATAGAAATTTATTATTGGATTTAATGGCAAAAACAAACCGATAATGCATACCAAGCGGTCATTTTAATGCTTAAAAATTACTTAGGACCTAAATTACGCAGAGCAAAAAAGAACAACAATTGCCCAAAGTTGACACAATACTCTAGCGACGGCATCATACTAGTTTTGCAAGTTTACTACAACCATCGCACAGTTAGAAACAGGTCTACGCAAGAAAAATAAATCAAGTTATAGGGACTTATTTTGCTCTATTACGCCAAAGCATGTTATGAGATAAAGCGTGTTACGAGATTGCGGGGCCCAGTCATCAATCAGAACAATTTTTTTGGCCGAACATTGGCAATTTGCAAGGTAAAAATTTGAAGACCGAAAAAATATGCTTCCCAGTTTCGGACTATTATTAGATGAAAACGCAAATTCTGCGGTGAGATCTACGCACCAGTATCTTTTTTTGATCACGATAACTGGCAATATTTGCTAGAGGGCCAAACTCGCATTCTCCACGCGAAATAAATTTTTACGTCGACCACAAATACATTTTGTTTCAAACTCAATTTGGGCGCCCCCTTCCATGAACATAATGCGGAGGTACTCAACTACTGGCGGCTCTTGTGACTTTCGAAACGGAATCACGTAGGAAAAACTAAGTCTATTTTTGGTGGGTGGCATTTTTCACGTTGTCGAAAAGTGTGGAAGGCTGCGTTTTTCTTTCTTTCTTTTTTTTATTATTTGATCACCGTTTGATTTACTTCCAAAAACCATTTTTAAAGCTTTTTTAAAATTTGTATCAACAAAATTTGTTTAAATTTTTCACCATTTACTTGCTTTGTGGTATAGTGTTAGGTTGCTGAGTATCATTTGCTGGCGGCTGATTCTCTGTTTTCTTCTTGGGCTTAATTTTAAGTTCATTTTGGCATCGGTTTTGCAATGCTTCCACTTTTTATCACAAATTTGCTTTCAAAGTTTATTTTTTAGACTCACGTTAGCGATTTCGAAACCATATTTGGGCATTTTTTTTGAAGCTGTATTGAAATATTTTTTAACCAATCAAAGACCTTTGTGGTGTTTTGACAACCTGCATCATTTTCGTTTCGATTTCGGTTTGTTTTTAGATCGACTTGTTTAAACAAGCTGAAAGCTACGTACAAACAGCAAAAGAAACTTATTTTTGATCATTTTTAACGTGCCAGTTCAGATGACACGTTGCATGCATTTCTGTTTCAACTTTCGAATTGCTTTTAGCTCTTCTTCAAAAATTCGAAAAGCAATAAATAGCATAAATAGTGTTTTAGCTTGGTTATTTTTGATAATTTTTAAAGTTTTCACGTCAGTGATCGAGTGGATAGGACGTCTGCTGCTAAAACGGTACACTCGGGTTCGATTCCAGGTCGGGTCAAACCAACGACCATAAAAATTGGTATTTACAGCTTCCATACTTAGCGTTTAGAAATTAAAGGGACAGTGTGAAGCCCTTTACAGTGCGTGGTAAACAGATGGACAGGTGGCAGCTTGACTCAAAGACCGAAAAGTCCCTTCGCTGTCTTCTGACAAAAGCCAACTTGGTGAATAAAATGTAACTACAATTACTTCAAGTGGTTTTAACCTAAACAACGCTGTTCTGAACATTGCATAAACTAGAAAGTTGTTTTGCTTTTTTTTCATCTGCTTTTTTTATTGTTATTTTTTAATTTTATTTTTGTTGTCTTCATGATTGTTTGCTTGGTGGTGGGATATTTCCGTATCGTTGACTTATATGTTTGAATCAACAAAAAAGTCGTGCTTTAGAATTTGCTGATGTCGATGAAATCATTCATCTAATCTTCACTAACTTTGAAACTTCGGTAACTCAACAATGCTTCTTGGTTTGGTGTAAATCTTTAGAAAATGGCTTTAATCAAATTTCTCTTGGAGGGCAAGGCAAAGATGTCTCTTTTTTGTTCTTTTTGTAATTTATCCCTAAAGCTAAGAGTCATCAAATTTTGACAAAAATCTAATTCATATTTCACTTAATTAAGGCCTTCAAACGTTTTCTGTTACGTAACCGCTTAGACCTAGGCATGTTCTTAATTATTATTCATATTCAGAAAATAAGTCTATGTGCCAAATTTGAACTGCAATTGGCGTCATGCTAAAAAAATAGCTTCATTTAAGCCAAAAATCAGCCATGAAATGACAACAATATATTACCATATCAAGAAAATCGATTTTTCTGCAACGTTATGGTAAACACCAATCTGCATGTCAATTTCGATGCTCCCATGACTTAGGGATTTGTGTCAGCTTTATTACTTTTTGTTAAAAATAAGTTGTTAATGACCGCATCTATTAAGGCCGTCTTTTGAGAGTCGTTACCTTGTGTTAGAAGGTCTTTTGCATTGCTTGTGTTTTGAGACGACTTTAGATGTCAGCAGCCTACTTTTCTCTTTTTTTTCGATTTTTTGGATGCTAAACAAAGGCGATCTGCCATGTACTATGACTACTTGGAACTATTTAATTGTACTTGGAGCCCGAGAGCTCAGTTTTAGCTAGCAAGGATTGAAGTGAACAGTGCCATGTCGTGCAAAAAGTGTTTAAGCTGTTTAACTTGGGTGAATTGCGTATTGCAATCCCCTTTCCAATGAATTTCCGCATTGACTGTGAGGGAACAGTCATGTAACGTGGAAGAAAAGCCCTGAATTGGTCTTTATATCGAATTTAAACACTACTCCGTTTTGTGTATTTTTGTTCTTTGATTGTAATAATAAACTGCATAAAAATATAATTTAAATCAAGCGTGCAGCTAGTCCAAGGAGAGAGGGATTGGAGGAGTTTGGCGCAGCTCTCATACCCGATATTGAATTTGGTTATAAACCTCTGCATCGCTGCCGGGCAGAAAACACAAAACGGTTCTGGTTGGCAAGTCGTAGCAGATCTCAATTTAAGAATACAGCAATTAACAAAAAACTGTTCGGCAAATCGAAACGAGTAGCATTATTTTCTTTCCGGTAATTGTTACAGCACCAAACATAAAAGATTAAAATCAAATTTGGGCAGAAAACAAGCGCAGCACTTTAAAGTTCGATTTACGTGATTATGTGCAACAAAAGTGATTGCTATTGTGTAAATAAGCAATATTTGTTTGTTGCAACTTCGATCGTCAAAATTTAGGGTGTTTTTTTTTAACTCCAATATAAAATATAACTACTGCAATTAACACAGACTCTAGGATATAAAATTTCATTCATAATTAATGCCACGATGAAAGATGGGTTGTCAGTGCTTGCTAGCACGTACAAGAGGGAATCGTAAAGTTTTTATTATCATTATGAAGTAAAAAATTCCAGAGATGGAAGCGGTCAGGATTTTCTCGACCCGACCGCTAATTTTCAAAATCTACGCCTGTTGACCGGCCTGTCGACCGGTTTCTGAACGCCCGGTCTACCGTTTTTTTAACAGAAGGTTTTTGTTTACTGTTCAATGCATCTAATGAAAAGTTTTCAAAAGGAAGGGGGGAATGGGAGAGGAGTTAAAATTTGTGATTCTGGACGGGGTCTCAGAAAAAAAACGAAAAAAATTTCTTGAGCTTTTTGCAAAAATTAACTCAATATTAGACCTATTTAGATTAAATTTCGGCTGGAAAACCTGTTCTGAGCAGCGCAAAACGTGCACAAAATAAGCATAAAAAGAACTGGAGGGCACAAACTAAATTATGAGGCGTTTTTTCTAATTATATTATGCTATAGCCAAGAAAAGAACTTAGAATTTTTAGCTATTGATGACAGATTATTTGCAATTTGCCGAGCAGCAAACGCTAAACTGTTATGACATTGGATAGAAAAGATTCGAAATGTAATGTGCCCCTGGCTGTTTGTAGAAATGCTACTGTACTTTAAAACGAGGCATGGGCCCATGGCTTGTTAGGTATAAAGAAATAATAGCAATGTCTTTCTTGCCCAGTGAAGAGTGTGGTAAATTTAAGTTGAAAAAAGCTTTTCAAAGCGGCAAGATTTTAGCATGTACTAAAGAATCTCAAATCTGCTTCACTTCTACTCTCAAGCTGATTAAAATGACGCTAAAATGCCTGGTAGCGTAAGCCTCTTCCACATGCATGCCCTATTATAATCTGATTTCGCGACTTTAACGTATATTTTGCACTTTTTCACTTTGTGCCGTGGCTCAAAGGGGGGCATGGCACACGGCCTGCCCTAAATATTCCTCTAAATATGCTTGTCAATGGTCACAGCATATTAGTCACAGCTTGAAACCATAGGTGAGCATAAGTCCGTTAATCGTAAATCCGTTAATAACGAAGCTAACTTTTTCATTACCTCTTTTATCCGCTAAAAAGTTTTTTCATGTTGACGGATTAAATTAACTTTCTGTAAGTTTTATTAACTTCCGTTGACGTTTTTATCATTAATTTGCACCATTCATTTATCCTACCTGTACAAACCAATTTGCATTGGTAACACTTGTTGCGTATTAGCACGACTTTTATAAAAGCCAAGAAAGGAGCTTTTTTTTGTGGCAAATAATAAGCTGCAGCCTCATAGATCTATTAATTATCGTTGTTCACAATTTCCAAGGATTTTTCGAACGCAGCTTTGTTAATGCATTTGAACTTATTTTTATCTTAAAATTAGATTAGACTGTAAAATGTAACTTCCAAAACGCAAATTAAAAGACCACCATAGCAATAAATATTTGCTTACAATCTACTCAAAAGCGTCAATACGTGTTCTACAAGTAAGTGAGTAATAAGTAATGTAAATTACACGCAAAATGTTAACGAATTAATGGACTTTATTAAATTCCGTCAATTGAAGCTGAAAATAACGGATTAACGTTAACGGAGGTGTGAAGTTTGTTAACGGACTAGTGGTTAACGAAACTAACGTTTTGCATTAACATGCCCACCTATGCTTGAAACCATTCAACAAATGCTTTCAAAAAGTGTGGTTTGTTCATACTGTTTTTTTTATAAAAAGTTTTATTCATTGTAAAATATATACGTAAAATCTGTTGGTGCTTAGATGTCTTTTACTTGCAAGAAAGGAGAATTTAACCGGTGTTTCAACTGGCTTGACCGGCCGGTCGAAGAATCTCGCGCCGACCGGTAACCCGACCTGTGCCTGTAGTCCCGACTGGTTTCCATCTCCGAAAAGGCCAAAAACTTAAATTTTATCTGTGATCCTTATGACTTCGCTGAACAGTACCATCCAGAGTCAGACATATTCCCTTACTGCTTTTTTGCGTTCTCCATCCCGCACCCAGCAAACATTGTATCGTCTGGCCAATGTTGGATAAATACTCGTAAAAGTTTTGTAAGTAGTTACTTGTTTAGTAACTGTAACTTAAGTTTTTTTTACATATACGATCGAGTGGATATGTAAAGTTTTAATCATCACCATCAAATAAAAAAGGTTCAAAACTTAGATTTTATGTGGGACCCTTATGATTTCGCTGAATAGTATGCACCCTCCAGAATTACTCATTTTCTCCTATCGCTTTTTGACCTTCTCCTGGCCGCAGTTTCAGAAGTCCTCAAATTACCTTAAAAAACAACGTTTTACCTCTTGAATAACGTCTTGAGGGGTGAATGTGGTGTGCTTCCATTGCAAGCGCTTGGAAAAGTTCAATTTTTGTCCATAGTTACCAGCGGAGTTGTAAACGGGCCGACTAGTTCAGGCCCGAACCCGAAAATATAAACCCGAACCCGGCCCGAACCCGAAAACTAATTTGAAGCCCAAATCCAAAAAACCCGAAAGTCAAGTTAGGTCTGAAAAATTTAGCAATGTTGCCAAGTTATTTTGATTATATTTTTGTTCATCTAAAACAAAAAGCACGTCTCAGGCCCGATTTAAGCCCGAAATTTTTGTCAACTTCAGACCCGAACCCGACCCGAACAGCCTGGCCCGACTTACAACTCTGGTTACCAGACGACCTGAACAATTCTCTTACTGATTCAAATGACTCAACAATCGACTTACTCGACAAATCGTGCCGATTTTCGATTTGAACAGGAGACAGCAATCCCAGGATCCAGTGCTGACCCACTATAGCGTAGCCAGGGGCTGCAGCCCCCCATTGGTCTGTCAACCAAAATGTACAATAAAACAAATATCACGTTTAGAGCTCTTCTGAGACGGTTTTTTTTGCGCAAGAATGGTCCCAAAAGTGATTTAAAGCATCTTTTGAAACATATATTCAGGGGGGTTATAATTTGTATAAAATAAAAGTCACAAATCAATAAAACTTTAGAAAATGCTCAAAGATAAGCAATTAGATTTGATCGCTAGTGTAAAAACGACAAACATACAGCAGGCTTTATCAACAAATACAGGGTGGGCTTAAAGTAGGCGTACAACAATCACAATCTTTCCAGCGGCAACCATAAGCCTACTTTTCGCCCACCATGTATACTATAAACTGAGGGATAAGAGGGGGGAGGGCGTTATTCAGTATTAGGTAATTATCAATCACTTGTCTCAAATATCTTTCCTTTAGTACCTTCCCAATCAATTATTTTTCTCTATAAATTATAGATGAAATAAATTACTCCGTCCGAGTTACATTGAAAAATAGGATTTTATGATTCACCAGCTTGTAAACAAGAGAACTACAGTGTTATCATTAGCCACCTCCCACATAAGCCCATTACTCCAAACAGTTGAATCAAGTTGCGCTGCCAATTTCTATGCCACGTTTTAAAAGCATTATCTTTTATTAAAGTAGCCCTAAAATTAAGTTATTTTTGCAAAAAATGCAAAATTTTTGAGCCTGGGGGCTCCGCCCCCTGACCTCTGTGTTTCCGGCGGCTGGGGGCTTTGCCCCCAGACCCCCAAAACTGCCCCCCATTGCGAATTTCTGGCTACGCACCTCTGCTGACCGCTTAAATATGTGCAGTTTTTTGTTAACAAAGCCAGGAAAAAATTTTATGCACCATCTTCCACACACGGAGCAATGATTACAATGGCAAAATTTCTTCGATGTAGCTTAATAACTTCCAAGTGATAATTAAAACTTTACGATACCCAGTGCTGTCGCCAGAACAAACAAAGTGAGGGGGCACTAGTCAAAAGTGGGGGTCTTTAAAATAGACTGAACTTTTGGTCATAAAAACTGATATTTTACGACTACAAATTTTGCGCTATTTTAACAAATTTTGTACTCATGTCTAAAAAAAGGACCTACTCTATCATACCGGCAGCGTTTGTAAGCTCGTTTTGTATCCGGCCCATAATCGCTTAAAAATCTGTCTGCAGCAGTGAATGCGACCAGAAGCGCAACCAGGAGAGGAAGCTAAGAGGGAGGGGGCTTGAACCAAAAATAAAAAAATTTTTGCACCAAAATTGCTTGATTTAAGTCCCGTGCTGAACAAACTGACACAACTCCAGCGTATCACAGAGGGAGCCTGGGGGGGGGGGTAGAACCTCCAGCCGCTGGTAATTTTGCGACTTTTTTTGATTTTGCAACATTTGCGACAAAACTAGCAATTTTAACGCCATTTTAATCACATTTTGAAGCCATATGAATAACTACAGTAAATTGCAAAAATTCAGAAGTTATTGAAAGAATTGAATTACCTGGCCCCTTCGGTTCTCCTTATTCTTAAGGTTGTAGAAAGATAAGTTGTTTATTGTAAAATAAAACTTGAATGAAATAACGTACTGAGTTCGCGTGCTAACAAAACAAGATGAGCTTTTTTTGGAAGCTGAAAACAACAGTAAACGAACTTGACCCAAATTTTCATCAGTCTAATCACCTTGAGGCGGTTTTTCGGTCAAAATCAGGTGATCTTATCGCTAATTGACTTAGTTTACTTTAAAGAACTCAAAACTAGAACTGAATACTGTGCTTCTTATCCATCACCTATGACCACAACTAAGGAAAAACCAACTGAGATCTATTAACTGAAAACCAAGTATTTTAGTTGCAGATCAAATGAAAATTAAACTTTGCACTAAACGTTCAAAAATAAAGGAAACGGAGATTGAGTTCGTAATCACCGCAAGTCCCGCGGCAAGCAAGACGTGCCGCGCGCATCACATATCACCAACCCGAGCGCTTGCAGAGACCACGAGTTCGAAACTCAACACAAGAATTGTAAACAAAACGAAAATGAAGCACAGGATAGCCACACATCCCCCTCGACAAAAAAAAATTGTCTTTATAGCACAGACAAGGTTCCGTTGCAACTATTCAACATTCTCTCAAAAAGGAGGAATGTCAAATCTATTGAGAGAAAAAAAACTACGCATAAAACAATGCATATGCCGGCTTCAAAATCAAAAAGGTATGAAAAACTGATCCGACATCAACCAGAAAAAATAATCTGGCGGACCAAAATAAAAATCCAGCAAAAATGTTTAAGAGCATAGCCGACCAGTAGGTATACGTATTTTTGAAAATCATGCCTTTTTAAAAGATTCAACTTCAATCTATCATGCAGAAGAAAGTGTAAGCGTTCAGAATATCACACCACTCGTGCTACTTCGCAAGTGTGCACCCTTGCGAAAACAATCGAAAAGTATAACACTTAGCGGACGTCTAAATTTATCAAGTTACAACAGTGCGGTACCGGTACCTAACAATATTACACGCCGCAGTTATTATGCAGTAATTCACAATTCACAAATCAGTCTTTTGGTTGGCCTCAGTAATCGTCCGCTGGAAGAATGGGGAAACCAAGGTTGTGCTTCCGGATTCAACGGTGAAGAAACTACTTTGTTGGAATCGGCCGAAGTATCTATCGTCGACATCTCATTTGACTCCTGACTAGCACGAAGGTCGTCACCATCAGCGCTGTCACTGCTTTGTCGTTCCACAAACCTCTTCAACCGATCAATCGACACGGCTTCGGGTACCTGACGGCTGTTTAAAATAACATAATACTTGCTATGTTTTTCGATTACCTTATATGGGCCAGAGTAGCGCATAGCTAATGGTGGTTTGTATCCATCGTTTCGTACCAAAACTCTGTCCGCGTCGATTAGGCCTTGATCCACGTACGCTTGCTTACTCGCTTGATCTCTAGTTTGAGTCGGTTCCAATGAGTTAAAATGTTCCTGTAATTTGGAAACAAAGTGCAGTGGGTTATTCGGTGCGGTGTACATCACTGGCTGAAATTCGTAAGGTAAACGCAGTTGCTGCCCGAATAGCATTTCGTTAGCGCTACATCCTAAATCCTGTTTCACAGAATTTCGCATTGCTAAGAGTGTTATGGGTAAATTATTGTACCAATCGTGTGGATTTTCACACATGCGAAGTGAGTCTTTTAATTGTCGATGGACTCTTTCCACTAAACCTTGCGTTGTAGGTTTATAAGCACTTCCCAGCAAATGTTGTATGCCCAGCATCTTTAAGAGAGCTTGGAATTTTTGAGATAGGAAATAACTACCATGGTCTGACTGTAAGTACACTGGAACACCCATAAACGCTACCCAGCCTTGAAGAAAACCTGAACACACGGAGTCCGCTGTCGCATCCTTCAATGGAATAGCTTGTACATATCTCGTAAAACGATCCACGATGGTCAGTAGATATTGATAGCCTTCAGACATCGGCAATTTCCCTACAAGATCTATACACACGTGTTGAAATCTCTGTAAAGGTAAGTCAAACTTTTGCATAGGTGTCCAGTTATGCTTCCAAACTTTCCCTTTTTGACATTCAGGGCACGACTTCGACCAGCTCGAAATTTGTTTTCTCATTCCCGGCCATATTACTCGAGTTTGCATCATTTTAACTGTAGTTTCTGTGCCACTGTGGGCGAGTTTATGAAAACTATTAAAAACTTTTAAACGGTATTTTTGAGGAATAAGCGGCCTGGTATGGTTGGTGGAAGTATCACACAACAAAAGATCGTCACTACCTGGCACTTTAAAGTCTTCGATAACCAATGAGTTGTCGTCCTGCTGATGAAAAAGTCTCATGATTTCTTCATCTTTCCTCTGCTCTTTTGCCATGTCGCTGTAATTCAAATCGTTTTTCTGCAAAAACATCAAGTTATTGATTTCAATTCGAGATAAAGCATCAGCTGCTTGGTTTTCTTTGAAAAATCACATCATTTGTGTACTCGCTAATAAAAGCTAGTTGTCGAGCTCGCCTTCCAATCAGTTGTTCCCTGGAAGAATGGAACATGTTGACTAGTGCCTTATTGTCACATTGTATTTGGCATTCCTGTTGTTCAAGATAATGACTAAACTTACGAACAGCATCAAAAATAGCAAAAAGTTCTCTATCCAGAATTGTTTGACGCTTTTGCACATCTGTCAGTTTCCTGGAATGAAAAGCTAAAGGTTGCAACTTACCCTCGCTTACTTGCAAAAGAGCTGCCCCTGTCGACAGATCTGACGCATCTGCTTGTAAGATAAGTTTCGAACCCGCAACTGGGTAAGCCAGTAAGGTTGCTTGACATACCAACTTCTTAACATTTTCGAAAGCCATTTCGCTTTCTTTGTCCCACGGTACTTTTCGAATTCCCTTAAACCTTTTGGACAGAAATTGTGTTAAAGGAGCCAAAGCTTCCGCAAGGTTTTTCAAACAGCTATGATAGTAATTGACCAACCCTACAAAGGCACGTAGCTGCTTAATTGTGACTGGCTTTGGATAATCAGAAATTGCCTGCACCTTTTTGGGTAGAGGAGCGACGCCCTCTGATGTAATTTCGTGTCCGAGAAAAGACAATTTGTGTTGACCTAAGTGTGTTTTCTATGGATTGATTGTTAGACCATATTTTTGCAAACGTGAAAACACCTGGTGCAAATGTTGTTCGTGTTCTTTTGAACTGCAAGAGAACACAATAATGTCATCAATATAAGCGGCTGCAAAGTCGCTTAAAGGACGTAAAATGAAATCCATTAATCTCATAAAAGCAGAAGTAGCATTGCAAAGGCCCATAGGTAAGACTTTAAATTGGAAAAGCCCAATGGGGGTTATAGTGGCAGTGTATTTTCGAGAATTTTCGGCAAGATTTATCTGCCAATAACCACGTTTCAGATCAATTTTGCTGAAAATCGTTGCACCTTCTAGTCTATCAAAAATAGATTCAATCCTTGGAAGGGGGTATCGATCCTTGACCGTAATGCGATTTAAATTTTTAAAATCCGTTACAATTCGATATTTAGTGTCACTTCCTGGAGCTTTAGGCACGAGGTAAATGGGACTAGCGAACTCACTATCGCTTACCTCGATTACATCTTCGTCCAATAATTTCTCGATTTCTTTTTCAAGCCATCGAAGTTTCTCGGCCGACATTGGTCTGCAACGAGCATGACATTGATAACCGTCAACCTGTATCTGATGTTCGATCGGTACTCTCTCGGCGATGCTTCTGTTGCGTGGCTTAGTTAAATCTGGATACTCCTTCAAAATATGAGTAAATTTGCAATCGGCAACAAAAAGCACAGGCGGTTTTTCCACTGCTAAATTTTTGTTAGTTAAATGAATTTTTTCCTTAGTCTTTGCGTTTATTAAAATGTGGTTGTGCAGATCGACCAAAAGGTTGTTTTGTTCCAAAAAATCAGCGCCAATTAAGTTGAAACTAATCTCAGCAGAAAGAAATGTCCACTTGATTGAGCAATTCTTACTAAGCTTTAAATTCATAGTTCTCTCACCGTGCGTCGAAATCTTCGATGCGTTTGCTGCAATCAGGAATTGCTCGCTCGGATAATTTGCGATTTCAAAAGAATTGCTTTTCACAATGCTATAGTCACTACCTGTATCGATAGTAAAAAATTCATTCGATGCTTGATCCTTTAAACACAAAATGTGGCTCGAGCTTTTCCCCAGAGCGGCCTCTAGTGGTCTGGGGACGCGTTCAAGTTTTTTGAAACAACTTTGTACCAGTTGCAAGGGGGTTGACACTTATGTGCATTTGTGCCAAACGTATAGTGATAATAGCATAAATTCTTAGATGAAGATTCATAATTTTTACCGGCTACGCTCCTGTCAATCCAATTACGTCCACTGGGGTTTCTTCTGGCATAGGTCTTGTTTTTAGAGTAGTTTGTTCATCTATTGGGTACGCTGTACTGGATAGGTTGGGATCTACCATCAGCATGTTGATTTGTACCAGAAAATTCACCTAATTTTTCTTCAAGCTGAGAAATTTGTTTTTTAAGTAGTGCATTTTCACGTTGCGCTTCTAGAAACGAGTTTTTACTGCTTACCGCGTTAACAATGGGCTCAGCAGGGTTTTGAAACAAAAACGGATGCAATGCCTGAGTGTTGTTAACAAAACCTGCTACTCCGTCTGCTTCTCGCACTAGCTGTGGCAAGGGTTCAGTAAAACGAGCAGATAGCTGTAACTGTGTACAAAATACGGTAGTCGAGATATACACAACGGTTTAAGGGCTTCGTCTGTCATGGAATTGCTTGGAAAAATTGTTCGTAACTCTGCCAAAATCTCACTTGGCTTTTTAGTCATTTGGGGCGGACAAGAAAACAGCTTAGTTACTTTGTGCTGAACAGAATCACCGAAGTGATTTAAAAGCCGTGTTTTGATTTGCTCGTACGTAGTGTCGTTATCATCAATTAAATCTTGTACTTACAGCTAAAAGCGCTTTTTGGGTTAATCTTGACAAAAGCAAACTAGATTTTCGTGAATTAGATTCAATTTGGTATTCATCAAATTTACGCTCCAATAAATTAAACCATACCTGCGGTTGCTCTTCCCAAAATTCTTGGCATAATTTGTTTCTCATTGGAATTCCGTGTTCACCTTGTCTCAACTCTGGTTGTCTTAATTCTTGTTGTTTCGGTCGAGGCATGTTCTTGAAAACGGGGTCACCACTATCGCTAATTGACTTAGTTTACTTTAAAGAACTCAAAACTAGAACTGAAAACTGTGCTTCTTATCCATCACCTATGACCACAACTAAGGAAAAACCAACTGAGATCTATTAACTGAAAACCAAGTATTTTAGTTGCAGATCAAATGAAAATTAAACTTTGCACTAAACGTTCAAAAATAAAGGAAACGGAGATTGAGCTCGTAATCACCGCAAGTCCCGCGGCAAGCAAGACGTGCCGCGCGCATCACATCTCACCAACCCGAGCGCTTGCAGAGACCACGAGTTCGAAACTCAACACAAGAATTGTAAACAAAACGAAAATGAAGCACAGGATAGCCACAATCTCCAAAAAAAGAAAAAGGTCTTCACCAAAATTGAAACTGTTTTTCCGGCCGAAATTAGGTGATCTCCAAAAAGAAAAGAAAGAAAAAGGTCTTCACCGAAATTCAGTCACTTTTCCCGACCAACTTTGGGTAAGCTCCAGAAAAAAAATCCACTTTTGTGGTCCAAATAACAGCAAGTCCTTCACAATTTCGGCTTCCCAATCCCATTGGGGTTCTGTTTTCATTTTTGGAGCAAAAATCGGCCTCAAAAGCACTAAAAACGTAATATTTTGCATACTTTTCAGGCCAATGAGGGGGCTACAGCCCCCCCTGGCTACGCTACTGCATGTAAATGGCGATCATCAGATTACATACTGCGAGTCACATGACGTCACCAGCCCGTGATATTCGTGAAACAACACGTGCTTGCGAATACCACATAGGTCAAGTCCAAAACATGTTAAACGCTTCTATTTTGGCGTTAATTCTTCTAAATGACTTGGCTAAGGGGGGCTGAAGCCTCTTTAGCCCCTTCCCAAAAAAAATGTTGAATGTGCTCTAAAAAAACAAAAAAATAGTCTTTTTAAAAATGCTTTCACGAAGTGTTTCAGGTCATAATCTCTAACGAAGTACCGGTACCGGTGACGATTCGGTAGACTTACATCTCTCTTCCGCGACACATTTGTAATGCGTGTAAATAAGACGGATTATTGCGTCACATTTATGTACAGCAGTTGGTTGCCAGCAATCGCTAAGAATCGGGAAAATTTCAAACGAGAATTATATTTATTTTCCTTTTTCCATTATTGTCTGTTGTCTGTCGTTACGTGATGCTCCAATAACGTATTCTGAGTAAACCGAAATGGGGGGTACAAGCAGTCGTTACGGGGAGCACGGTCCTCCTGGCCCCTCCGTAGCGACGGCACGGACGATACCTCCTCGTATTCACATGTAGGACCTCAAGAAAGTGCTTGCTTTCCAACGAGGTGACTTCGAACTTGGATGGCGACACTATTCACTGGCTCACAAACATTTGTTTTCCGATCTAATTGATTGAAGAACGACTCAAACGATCAAGAAATAGTGAAAGAAAACAGATGCCTGCCAGTGTTTGTCTATCCACGATTTTTGACAAAGCATTTTTGCTTTTTCCAGACCAAACAAAAAATTGTACGACAAAAAGAAGCTAGGAAGTGATGAGACACAAAATACTAGCAATAAAGTTCCCTTTGTGGATTTTATTTTAAGTTAGCGCTCAAAATTAAACAGATACTGTTGGAAATCGATTTTATTGAAAAAAACTTTTTTAGGTAACAAGGGGTGCCCCAAACCGTGTTCCATTATTTTCGTTATCCGCGAAAATAGATTCAATCCGTTTGACTCCGAACGATTGGCAACTCTGAGTTTCGAACTTTTGTTTCTTGTCCTGCAAGAAATTTTGAACGCTGCGTTTCAAACTTTTGTGAAACCAGAAAAGGATGACTTTGAAAAATGTCTTGCAAAATAAGGAACGCGATGTTTGCTGATCGGACATCGCGTTGCCAATATGCAAATTTTTTGCGGAATAATAATGGGTATGTTAGATATTCTCCAAGAGATTTTGCAAAGTCAGCCTTTTTTGATATCATGATACTTTAAAACGCAGAGTTGCCATTGGTACAGAAAGAAACGGAATTAATATATGCTCGCTGATAAGGGTAATGTGGAACAAGGTTTGGGGCACCTTTGTATTATCTCGAGTAATTTTCATCCTGCCATAAAACTGATCTCAAGCAGTATCTTTTTAAGCACAACTGTATCAAAAAATATTGAGTAAATTGGCTGCCAAAAATTCCAAAGTTTTTGTAAAGTTCAAAAATATAGCTAACCCGCGTTTTTAACTGCTCGCTCTCGGTTTAGAAATTTAAGATAGTAGAAAAACTCTTTCCTTTCTTTAACGTTAAAATTGAGAAATACAACAACTTAACTTAGTTTAAGTTTTTGTTAGCACAAAAAACTGCATTCACAAGAAAATAAATTCCTTGGCTTCGTACAACCTTCCAAATGCAAAACCAAATTGATTGGAGTTTTAGTAAATAAGAATACATAGGATGTTCCAATAAACTTGAAAAAATTGAACTCCATGTTTTATATCTTGAGGAGCTTTTTTTGGCTACTTGAAGCAACAATAAATGATCAGAATATTACCAACTGCTCAGCAAACAGATTCATAAAATATACCGTTTAATCTACTCCTCATTTTCTTCGCACATGGTTCGACTTTCAATTCACAAGAAAAAATGTGCCGCAACGCCACACGTTTGGTCGTCCACAAGTACGTGCGCCATTGCGATTATCGGTATGTGGTTTCGGGCTGTGTTAGTGGAACACATTGGAAGCATTTACCCCGGGGCCGCCGCAAAAGAAGCAGCATCAAAGACCCTTTTATCATAAAACAACAAACCAATTGCTGAAAGGAACTCTTTTTTCAGAAAAAGGAAGGCTAACATTTTTGTTCGGGATTTGCACTTGCGTCGTCACGTGAAGTAACGGGTTTGGTTCAGAGTTGAAGAGGATACTAAAGCAACTATCTTTATAGCATGGTGTGCACTACTAGTCAAAACAATTTGGAATTTTTCAAGTTATAATAAAAGTCCATTTTCAAAGTTTTTTTTCGGTTTGGCTGTAACACCAACGTTCAGCCATATTGCAGGTATTGTTAAAACAAAAATAAACTGAAATATTTCTAAAATTTCATGGAATATGTTAAAAACGTGATCATCCTTGCGGGTTTGAGACATTATCGTCTTTAAACATTAGGCTGTGCAACATTACAGACTTTTTACGAATATCCGATTGGAATATTTCAACTGACTTTAGGATTGCTCACCCATAAATCCTGCAAAAGAAATCTGTATTTTAGCTGCAGTAGCTTTAATATGTCAAATTTTGGTACCATAGGTTGACAGTTCGATTCGCTCCGCCGTCGGCGGTTAATTCTTGATGTAGATCTTATGGTGAAATTGCGTATTCAACAACTTTCTTGTGTTTGTGTGGACTTACTGTTCGTTGTATTTTAGACCTTTTTTTCGTATGTAGTTTTTGAGGTCGTGAAATAGTATAAAAAGCAGCGTTCATTCTCCTCTCTTTCTATCGCGCGCTGAAACTTGACAAATAATAAGCAAAAACAGCTCGATTCAGTTTTAAAGCAGCTTTTTCAAAGCAGTTCTCTGTTCGACAAAATTGAAAATAAATTTTAAGCTTATAAAAGCTGTTATTAAGGTTTGTAAATATAAAAAAATAAAAATAAGGATAGTTTAGTTATTTCACAGATAATTTTTATCCACTCTTTTATTATTTCTGTCTCAAATCTAAACCAAACACAAATCCTTGCACTAAAACTATCCCCAAATCGAACCCTAACCCAAGCCCTAACTTAAACCCTAATCTTAACCCCTAAAAAAGCAAATGAAAAAAGCGCGGATGAATATTTCTCATTTTCACTGCATTTTCTTTAACTTGAAAATGTGCGGTAAAATATTCACTACCTAAAAATAATTCCGTCTTTATGACGTCGCTACCCTACAATAAACTTTTTAACCGCTTCATTGAAAACCCTCTTGACATTTGGTGTTTTAGATATGTTACAAATTCAAAGATTAACCAAATAATTTTAAAACGTTTTCGAAAAAAATAAGACATCTAGTCTCAAGACTGGCTATGGATACGAAACGATGCCCGCAACAGCCAGAGACATACAGTAGAAGACTGTTTTAGTGTCGCGGCATCCTTCAACACAGGACAGGCGATAGACCAATCTGCCAACGTAGTATAATTATGTAAAATCGAATTTTTTTTTTTTGAACAAAACAACCATGAATTGATAAGTAACACAAGACGTAGATTAACACAATTCATAACACAATATAAAAAAACACAGTTCATAAATTCATGAGTAACACAAGACAACTTTGACACAAAAAACTGGTCTTTTACCGTTTGCTTTGGCAAGTAAAGCCTGCTTAGGGCGTCTTTCCTGAGGCATTCTGCTTACATGGCCAAACCATCTTAGGTTGAGATCTTTCAATTCGGAGAAGTAACGGCTCGATGTTAAAAGATTTTCGAATCTCAGAGCTACGCACCTTGTTAAACAGTGTAACTCCTTCGATTCTTCGTAAAAACCTCATTTCGGACGCTTGCACTTGTGATTGCACTCTTTCGGTCAGTTTCCAAGACTCATGACCATAGGTGAGAATGAGGACAAAAGCTGTTTTGAAAATTGAGAGCTTGGCTTTTTTGACAATTCTCGTTTCATGACAACCGAATAGTGCAAAGTTCACATTACTGCACTACACTGTAAAAATTTTTGGGTCAGGACGACCCAAAAAAATGTAGTCAAAGACGACCCAAAAATTTTGGGTACAGACGCGCCCAACCCAAATTTTTTGGGTCAAAAAATTTGGGTCGCCGCGACCCAAAAAATTTGGGTCACCGCAACCCAAAAAATTTGGGTCGCCACAACCCAAAAAATTTGGGTCACCGCGACCCAAACAATTTGGGTCACCGCGACCCAAATAATTTGGGTCACCGCGACCCAAAAAATTTGGGTCACCGCGACCAAAAAATTTGGGTCACCGCAACCCAAAAAATTTGGGTCACTGCGACCCAAAAAATTTGGGTCACCGCAACCCAAACAATTTGGGTCGCCGCAACCCAAACAATTTGGGTCACCGCGACCCAAAAAAATTGGGTCACCGCGACCCAAAAAATTTGGGTCACCGCGACCCAAAAAATTTGAGTCGCCGCGACCCAAAAAATTTGGGTCACCGCGACCCAAAAAATTTGGGTCACCGCGACCCAAACAATTTGGGTCGACGCGACCCAAACAATTTGGGTCGACCTGACCCAAACAATTTGGGTCGCTGCGACCCGAACAATTCGCCATGACCCAAAGCCTTTAGGTCGCCATGACCCAAATTATTTTTTGGTTGTAGCAATTTGTTAATTTGCATACCAACACTATGATGTTTTCTGAGAATCAGTTAAATATGCCAGGGTACAGCAAAAACAGAAAGACTTAACAAAATAAAACTGTGTTGAAAACCATAAATTTTAAAACCAGACATCTAGTACTGTTTTATTTTTTAAATGGTTTTAACAATTGAGCACTTCAACGTACGTAAAAAAACGTAGGTTTTTGCGGTAACCCAAGAGCTCACAATTGCATTATCTTCTAAAAAAACAAAATACGAAATCAACAAAAGTTGAATAACTTAGTTTAGTATTGGTTTTTAAAACTGGGATCGTACGATTGTGCTATAAATAGAGAAAAACAAGATTGCCGAAAATCAGAAAAGCAGTATAATCAATGATATCAACAGTTCAACTAAACACTGAAATCACATTACTCAGTCAACGCAACATATTTTTTGTATCATAAGGAACACCTAAAGTATTTTTCATTTTGTAAGAAAATGAAGGTGCGTCTTTTGTATGGATATAGGAATATATTTTTCATGATTTAATTTCGTGCACCTTATATAAAAAAAAATAAAAGCAAAAATGGTCATATATTAATAATGCATCTTATGCTCAGATGCGCCAAAAAAACATAATATCTTGAAAATCACAAAATTGCATTACCACAGTTAACTAAAATTATGTAACGAAGTAATCAATAGTTAAAAAAAATACCACAACCAGAAAAACAGTAAAAAATATAAATTGCAACCATTATCTGCGCCTATTAAAGCTAGAAACACAGAAAATGTTGTCAGACAGACAAAATTCGAAGTGACTCGATGGTGCATGTAAAATTAAAGCAATTAGGAAGACTACTGCACTAGAAACTTTTACCGAAAATTTAAATCGATTCTCTAAATTTTAAAACCAGTTCAAACCTATTACCCACGCTCTAAAACTAAAATCTTGACCTTAAAATACGCGAGTGAATAATCTTCATTCACGTTTTCCTCTACTTAACATAAAGTTTCTGGGTGAAGTAGTCACTTTTTAGCAATTATTGCTGCTCCAACAACTTCAAAAAGTGCGAAAGAGCTGGCCTATAAATCAAATCTTTTACCGCCTAACCTACAAACCATACTGGTACCTTACATCTCTCACAAGAATGATCAGAGATGGGCAGCGTAAGCACAAAAGTTGCGCCGCAAGCGTTTCCACCAGCCACCAAAAATAATTACGACGCAAGCCCAACAGCACGCGCAAGTGTGACATTTTGAAAAGTATGATTTTAAAAGGTGGATTTGCACAGTATCCGTTTTTGTCCGCTCTTGTTTGTTTTCGAACGTATTTAGCTTCTCCATGAAAAAGTATGTTGTTTTTTGTCCGCAGTTTTACATGTCTAAATTCTAACCAGACGTAACATTTTAGATAAAAGTTTTCAAAACAAAAATTTTTGTAAAGGGGTACAGTTCTATTTTGAAATTCGCTTACATTTTCCATACACGAAATTTTTCAACAAAATTTTTATCACCATTTACAGTTTACTTAGTGCAGATATGGAGTAACAAAATGCGGACGAAAAAAGCGCATACTTATGTTTCATAGAGAAGCAAAAATGTATGAAAACAGACAAAAGCAGACGAAAAAGGATTACAGTGTAAATCCACCTTATTTAGTTGGTCCAGTATGCTCAAACTGCACTCGGTTAGGGTACGAAACCTATAAGATACGTTATTTAAAACAAATTATCTCGCTACCAATCAGTAAACATAAAATTATTAATTTTCTCTCAAAAATACTAACATTTGGAAAAATGTGCATCGCTCAACCCCGCTCGCATTGGGCGAATAGCCTCTTTAACCAATAAAAAAAGACGCTTAACTCCTACACTTCAGAGAATTGGGGTGTTAAATTCCACTAATAAAGTCGTCATGTGCTGGCAAGAAAACGACTGCGCAGTCGTTGTTTTGTCTAATGGCCCGTCAAAAAAATTGGTGACCAGCTTTGATACATTTGTGCTCCTGGAGCAATTAGCATCACACTCTGACGAATGGGGCATACTAAAAAAATTATGGTGTTTTTTGTTCAAAAATGTTAAACCATCTAATAGTTAAAAGCTACCGAAGCTGTCACTTTTGTTAGCAATGTCTTTTAAATCTTTCCGGTCTAGCAAAAAGTTTTTAATAGTAGTTTTTGTTGTTTCTCGTTTTGAATTACGGTGTAAGACGAAAGACTATTGCTGTTGCTAGCAACGCATTACATTTTGCGCAATGTAACTTTAAGATTTTTTAGGAACATGTAGCGTAGTTCTAGAAAGACAATTACAACAATTTTGTTTTCAATCCTTTTGCGTGCTTGAAGCACGCAAAACGTTAAGCTTTTAAACTCTGGCCTGCAAACGTCAAAACAACACAATAATTTTTCTGTTTGAAATTTTAGTTTACTATACCATTCTTTGAAATACTCAATTGGAAAATTTGAAAAATCGGCAAATATTTCAGAGAAAAGTTACAGCAAAAGAAGACCCTTGTTGTGAATTCAATCGAAGTTTTGCAAGCAATAGACGAAAGCAATTCGGCACGACGAGGCTTATCAATGCTTTTCTAAAGTTTAATCTCAGTTGATTTAAAAACAATCATTTTTACTCGTATTTGAATTGCGCTTGTTATTACCTAAATACTTTCGGCGCAAGCGCTTAAAGATAAATTGCGGCGCAAGCGCTATCGCAAGCAAAATAGGTGCAGCGCAAGCGCTGTCGCAAGTAAAATAATTGCAGCGCAAATGCCCACCTCTGAAAACGATAAGCTAGCTAACCATCTAATCTCCTTCCTTATAGCTCGCCGTAATTGGTGCGTCACTTCAATTTCCAATACTTTTCATGAACAAATCAAGCTAAAACTTCGTGAAAATTTAAGAACTGCCTAAATCTAAAATTCACTGGTTCTTATGAAAAAGAAGACAGTGTAATTCACTTACCTTGACATGTTTCTACCATTGCCATAGCCAGCATCCACAACTATTATATTGATTTTGAACAAAAATGTTTTGCCCAATCACATCGCTTGCATGACCATATTTGATACCTTCTTACCATTAAGCCATATGCTCAAAGGAAACAAAAGACTTTTACTTCCGCATGTTTGTTAAAAAAAACACAGATAGGTGTTGGCAATTCACTTCAATTAATTGTAAATCAAACAGTGTAGTTTGCAATTGAACCTCATCTGTTAAACATTTTTGTGAAGAATCAACACTAATTATCGACAAAAATTGTTTTACGATTAATATTAACTCACAAATTTACAATGCAGCGGGCATCATTAATTGAACGAAATCTCAATTTCTCTTTTCTGTCAAACTTTCGCTGATCTCACATCTTTTTGTTGGCTTCACAGTCGTTTTTGTGGAGAAGCTATTCTCGAGCTTTTTTTATCTGTTTTCTCCTAGACCAACGCTTAATTTTTTAGATTTTTATAAAAGCTTATTAAAAGTTCTTAAATAGGAGCAGCAATAACTTAACATAAACAAGGGTTATGCTAGTATAACATATCAAAATTTTTCCAAATTTGATCAAAATAACTGCTCAGCACTTTTTCTCTCTCTTCTGCCGCAGCTAAAATCGGTTTACTCAGCAAGTCGGTTTACTGTTATTATAGCAGTTTCTATCTAGGTCTTCACGTGGTAGAATGCAAACTGTCTGCTGAGGTGCGATTATCAACCGCGTCCAGTAATTAGAATAAACAACAAAAGTTTTGAACAGCACTACGATTATACGTATTAGAACGTCTTGCTTTAAAAATTGCAAACAATAAAGGGTGATAATTAGCACACAAGCAAGGCATTATCTTCGCAGATTGCGTTACATTCTACGCATTTAACTCAGCGAGATGAACAGTAATACCTCAATAAATAAGTCAGTTTAATAAATGTCACCGAACCTAAATTTTTGATTTATATTTTTCTTAAAGATTGTCAATAAACTTTAGTTAACAAATACAACTGACTCTAAATATTTCTAATATTAAATTTTCTTTGAACCCAATAGACTTAGTCAACAAATTTAAACGATCAAAAACTTTATCATAGCCTCAAAAACAATTTTAAAACAGCACTAAATATAAAAACCTTGCTGATATTGGCATAAAGGAAATTCACTGGAAAAAAATTTTGAATCTTAGTGGATTTTTGAATTTTAGTAGATTTCTTACTTCCAGGGGTGCCGATCCTAGTTGAACATTGGAGGGGGAATAATTTGCGATTCTACCCCAATTTTGCCCTATTTTCAACGTTGGGGGGGATGAACCTCGACCACAATTTTTTTCACGTCAGCAAATTAAGTGCCAACCAAAAAAAAAGGTCTTCACCAAAATTTCAAGAGTTTTTTTTCACGAATTCAAGTGATTCACATGCAGACCATAGTCAAATTATTGGGGTGGATGCAGATGTAGGCCTTAGTCAAAAAACACTTATTACATAGAAACATTCCACATAGAAACTCGTTCCACAATAGAAACACTTCTCATTCTGTAATGTATTTTAATTTTTTGATCCTTAATTTTATGCTGATCCGAGTTTTTGCATTGACTAGAATGTGTCTTTGACTCTTATATTTTTGCTTTGACTAAATTTTTTGTTGTACCGAATTTTTGTATTAACCCAAATACTTAGAAAATATTTCTTTGGCCCTAGATTTTGTTGACCGAAATTTTTGCGATGACCTAAAGCGTTTCTTTGATTCAATTTTTTTACTGACCCAAATTTATGCAATCACCAAAAAACTTTGACCCAAATTTGTTTGCTGTTCCAAATTTTTGCAATGACTCAAAAACTTTGACTCAAATTATTTCTTTGACCAAATTTTTTTGACCCAAATTTTGCACTGAACCAAAAATTTTGACCCAAAACTTTTTGCTTAACTAAATTTTTGCAATGACCCAAAAATTTGACCCAAAATTTTTCTTTGACCCAAAATTTTTTGCTGACCCAAATTTTTGCAATGACCCAAAAATTTTGACCCAAAATTTTTCGCTGACCCAAATTTTTGCAATGATCCAAAAATTTGACCCAAAATTTTTCACTTACCCAAATTTTTGCAATGACCCAAAATTTTTCGCTGACCCAAATTTTTGCAATGACCCAAAAACGTTGACCCAAAATTTTACTTTGACCCAAATTTTTTGACCCAAAATTTTTCGCTGACCCAAATTTCTGCAATGACCCAAAAACGTTGACCCAAAATTTTTCGCTGACCCAAATTTTTTGACCCAAAATTTTACTTTGACCCAAATTTTTTGACCCAAAATTAACGGCGACCCAAAATTTTACAATGACCCAAAAATTTTGGGTCAAAGGCCTTTGACCAGGATTTTTTGGGTCAGCTGGACCCAAAAATTTTAACAGTGTAGCCTTGCCAATTCGATTATGTTCTTCGTCTGGCTTTCCGTCACTCGTGAATGTAACCCCAGTATACTTAAACTTCTCTACCTGCTTCAGTGTTACTTCATTCACTTGTAACACGCATTGATCAGGGTTTTTTGAATGATGAAGTACCTCAGTTTTGGCCGTGCTTATTTTCGTTTCGGCGGTGTCGCACACATCTACAAAGCAATTTGATGCGCGCTGGAGGCCAGATTCTTTAAAAGAAAGCAAGACCTAATCATCAGCAAATAGCTCACAACTGATTTTCTAATTTCCAATTATGGCACACTCATCAGCTTGGCTGCATTTTTCGATCCAATTCATGTAAACAATGAAAAAGGGAGATGACAAAACGCACCCTTGTCGGAATCCAGCGCCCACATGGAACGACTTAGATTGCTTGCCATTTACCCGAACAAAAACTTTCGGTCGGTAATTATGGCATCCTCAATTTCAAGCGCGCGCTAAATTTTAGCGTTTATCTATAACTGAACAAAATTCGAATTCTTTAAATTCAAAGGTCTAAGACAGTGGGTCTTAAACTGGATTCTATCGAACTCCAGGGGTTCGGTGAGCCAGTATCAGGAATTTAGCGGCGATTAGGATAAGTATACACACACTGTATTATGTAACATGAATAGCAATCACGATGTTCTCTACTTAACACTAAGTGCGTCAATTGATGCACAAGGCTGATGTGCAATTGTACAACAGATGCATATTGCATAGTTCACTTTAGGCCAGTGCAACTCTATACGGGGCTCACCCAACAAGTTTTTGCGGCCCGCTACTGGTCTTGAGGTGAGCTATAAGTTTCTTTCGATACTTGCAAGTTTTCACAAAAAAATTATTTTTGTCAAATTTACTGACACTGATTTTTTCAAACAGTAATTTCAAATTTTTGTAAATGCTATTTGGTTAATAGCGCCACTACGAGTTAGAAAGCAGCAAATTTGCGTTACGTTGGCCTCTACATAAGCTGGGGTGTAACTATTTTTGTTTCATTATTTGTATGTTTATCAACGCGTACTTTACATTTCTAAACGAAGGTTTGCTGGAGCTCTATAGTGTATACCTCATATTTCATCCAAGATGAGTTCAGTAGTGCACCTATTGGGAAACAGACGTTGCGGGGGCTGATCAGAAGCTTTTCTTTTAAGCCAAGCAATTCAAAAAGTTTTAAAATTCAAAAATCCCAATTATGCTGTTGCTTTCAAACATGTTTTAAACCTGCCCAATAAGTGGGGGATGAATTGACTTAGCAATGCGATTTTTCGGAGTCGCTCTAAAAAGTGCAGAATTTCTTTCAAATGGCGTTAAACTGGCTATTTTTTTCTATCAACTGCAAAAATCGTTCAGCGCCAGAGAGCTTCGCTCCTAGATGTTGTCTATGATGCGTTTTAAACATGCAGCAGTTTATTCATCGCACCGGTTGCTGGATACTTTACAAACTTCGGCATGGAAAAATGTTAGCTTTTGGTTGAAGGCCCTCCTTGAGCAAAATTCTGGATGCGGTGCTGTGCAATATTACACACGTTTTTTTTTGTGTTAGAAAAAGTTGTACAATAATTCAACGAACTTTAATGTTTGGTGAATACAAAACGAAGTTTTTATTAAGGTTAACTCGGGATTAAGAATTATTCAATTTGGTAGAACAATGCAAAACTTATGTGAGCAGTGTTCGGAATAAAAGTCGTCTAAACATTTTATGAGAATTTTGTGGCCCGCTAAAGCTCAAAAAAGTAATCCATCCCGCCTCTTAAAAACTTTGGGCACCTCTGCTTTAGACTCAAGTTTATTAACAGATATAGTTTGAATTTCAGCTAAGGGTTCGGTGAATGCCCGCGTAAAAATTGCAGGGTTCGGTACCTCCAACAAGTTTAAGAATCACTGGTCTAAGACTAGATAGAAGCATATATAAAAAGTAATAAGAAAAAAAGGCAAAAAAAAAACAAACAGACTGCCCGAATTGAAACAAGCGAGCATCGCTGCATTAGAAAGGTATAGTCATTGGTGCGTTTAAACGCTGCAAACCTTATTTTTTTATTAATTTCAGTACTTACCAAGATATTCCAGTAGCAGTTGGCCAGTTTTTCCCGGTTTTCGGCCTTTAAAAATGCCATCATGTGACCGCATGCCCCAAAAATTGTATTTCGTAACGCTTTTATCTATCTCTATACAGTATGTCCAAATTCAGTTTTGTACATTCACAGGTATGTCAAGAATCACCGAGTAAAATCAAAGGTCCCACGAACGAGTACGTGTATCGTGAAGTCCCTCTTAGAAATTCATAATTTGGTTTTGAATAAAGATGCTTTGACAAACAAAACCACGATGTCTTGCCAAAACATTCAACGTGCCGTAATTTCTGAAAATTATGCAAATAAAGTATGTAATTATGTATAGTTGTTGCAAATAAGAAATTTCTGAAGTTAATCTGCTGGTGTTGTAGGCGAGCTTTGAGAAATTACTCAGGTACTATGGAGCTTTAGAAGGATTGTGGGAGATGATGATGGAAGTTGAAGTGGATGATGAGGATGGAGGAAGAATGACTTAAATGTGGCGCTATCTGACTCCTAGCACTTCATGTTAAATTAATTGCACATTGCACACCTATGTTGTTTTTCTGAATTATTCTTGTTAAAGTTGTTGAAGCCAAAAATCGGTAAACCCACTGTAAAATTCTAAAACTCCACGCTCTAAAACTCCGTAAGCTCTGGACGATATCAACGACATCAATTATGTGAACGATAACTATATGAACTATAACAAGTATATAACTATATCGACTATACAACTATACAACTATATGACTATACGACTATACGACTATACGACTATACGACTATACGACTATACGACTATACGACTATACGACTATACGACTATACGACTATACGACTATACGACTATACGACTATACGACTATACGACTATACGACTATACGACTATACGACTATACGACTATACGACTATACGACTATACGACTATACGACTATACGACTATACGACTATACGACTATACGACTATACGACTATACGACTATACGACTATACGACTATACGACTATACGACTATACGACTATACGACTATACGACTATACGACTATACGACTATACGACTATACGACTATACGACTATACGACTATACGACTATACGACTATACGACTATACGACTATACGACTATACGACTATACGACTATACGACTATACGACTATACGACTATACGACTATACGACTATACGACTATACGACTATACGACTATACGACTATACGACTATATGTTGCCACGCCCGAAACAAGTTTTATATACAGGTTCCATCTCTGCCTCTTTTGTCCTAATGACGTCGAAATTTGGCAAAAAAGAAACTAACTTGAGCTCGCGCGCCCACAGATAAAAAAAGATAGAAAACCACTCGTTTGGGAATCTGAATCACTCAAACGAGGCAGATATGGAGCAACGCTGATACATAGCAGAAACATGACGCAGAAATAAGTTGAAGCGTTCGGAATTTGATTCACTCGGATAAATCATCTGGTGCATGGTCTGCGTGATTGCAGCATTTGCACGCGCTATAAACATGATCAGTTTGTGGGAATACGGCTAACTCCGTCTTTCGTAATTACATTTTTTTTGGGCAACTCTTTTTTTTCTATGACGCAGCGAAAAACAATGAGTCTTTCTCTTTTGGCTGCCAACGTGGCAGGATAAGCAACAAGAAAATTCATCTTATTTAATCAACGATTGTGATAATATCTGTGAATTTCTTTTGGTAAAATACAATAAAATGGAAAACAAGCAAGTAATCGAGTAAATTTATCAAGCTGGAAGGAAATTGTGGCCCCTCCCGTGACAGTCTGGAAGGAGGACCGCCACAAATTGGTGACCCCGACAACTGGATCGTCATACCACATTTCACCGGCATCTGGATCATTATTTGGCTTTGCATTCAGCTCAAGAAAATTCCAACCGGACAAAGAACATCAACGATAAAGAACTGGACTCGGTATCACGGTAGGCCTACTAGCCTAGCAATATTTATCGTTTGTGTAGCTACTATCCTTTTGATGAGTTTTTCAAATTTGGCCTCAACTCCTTTTGGCCGTGGAAGGGGCAGCTGGCCCACTTCGTCTACCTTACCGGGCACACCCCATTTTTCTGCCTTTCGAGACCTGGGTGCGCCAATCAAGCTTCCAAAATTCTACGATGATGACGGCTTGCTATGGTTTAAAGTAGCCGAGGCAATCTTTAACTTTCGTGGCCTGAGTGATGACAAACGTAAATGCGAGCTCCTATTATCCGCTTTAGACCACAGGCATTTATCGATTTTGGAGTTCCCGTTGGCACACCTAGGAGAGCACCCCTATGACGATTTGAAATCTGCGCTTTTAAGGCACTATGCTCCCACGGAGGAGGAGAAGCTGCATCAGCTTCTGTATCAAACCACGCTCAGTTTTGAACAGAAACCAAGCGAATTGCTTGGCAAAATGCGCAGTCTCATGGGTCCAAATGTAGTGCTACCCCCGCGTGTTTTACGCAAACCAGTTTTGGATCAAATGCCGTGCTAAACACGAAAAATGTTATCGATGCATGACAGTGAGGATTTAGATGGTTTGGCCAAAATGGCAGACCGAATTCATGAAAATGACAGTCGTGTCTCTCGCACTGCTGCCAGCTCAGCAGGCCATTTTTCTCAAGTGACCAAAACGCCTACGACTTCATTATCGTTGGATTCGGTCTCCGATAAACTGAACGATTTGAGTGTGTGTGTAGAGAGGCTGAATGCTACGGTCAGCAACCTGTCTCGATCTGACCCTGCCCCACTCAACACCTTTTCACCACAGCATTTTTCGACTCCTAAAAGAGATGGTGAATTTTTTCGTGGCCCAAGAAACTTTCGTAATTCTTCCCTAACTAACTTCCCAGGCCAAGCTGCTCACGCAACGTATTCAAAACCACCCAATCGAAACCAAACTAGCAAGGAAGTTTCTTTAAGACCTGAAAACGAGTTTAACAAGCCCAACTCGGATTTGTGTTTCTATCACTCACGTTTCGGCGCTAGCGCCCGTTTCTTTCGGAGGATTTACAGCCTTATCACGCCTGCGTTATTGTTCATTGCTTTGTTTTTCCTCGTTGCTGCTTGGTTATTTCAGTTTTGCTCAGAGAGTCGAACCACGGCTAGGATGTGTTAGAATTTTTTTTCGGGTTTTCGGCGTTGTTTTTCATGGGTGGACGACTGATCACCGTCCACAGCTCTGGGTCGTGCACCCCAGACTCCATTGGAGACCTCGCCGACTTTTTCTATCGGGTACGGTTGCTGAGTTCCAAATTTTTCTCTGTTTAATCCTTCCTTCTTAGTTTCAGCTATCATACTGCTGTTACTGTTCTTGATACTCCACTTTTCTATTTGAAACCTTGTGGCTGGATACCTTTTTGTGTGTGTCTGTGACGTGTTTGATGTAGCCTTGTTTAGGCTCAGCAGTTTTTTTTTTGCTGAGATCGGTTTCGCTTTCGGCAATTTTTTTTGTAATCGCACCCTTTTTCTTTTTTTCTTAGCTAAGCTTGGTGGGGGGTTGGTCCCTAGCTGCTCTCCGTTTTGCATTTGAAACTCCAAAATAGGACACCTTCCCTTCTCCACCCCTGGATTTTTTTTATTTCGAGTTTTGGAGCAGACTTTGTTTTTGCTCTATACCAAATTATTTCAGCAATGTGTTGTTCTAAATTTTTTTGTCCCTCGCTCGCAGCCACCGACGTCTGATCTGGAAATATGCAACCCTTTGTGGACTTTGGAACAAGAACTGTCTGAGAAGATTATTCCTTCAACCACCCTTTAGATATTTTTTTTAACTTTTCTTTTTTTTGTCCCCAGCCTAAAGCGGAGGCTGATTCCTTTATTTGTGCCTGTTTTTTTTGTTGTGTCATTTGCTTGTTTCATTGTTCCGCTGTGCTTACATTAGGTCGTTTCTTTGTTACAAGTTTTTTTTTGCATTCCCACAGATTCGTCATTCAGGCTTCGGTCGATTTCACCAATCGTCCGATGCCTTGGTGGGGGGTATTGTGGGAATACGGCTAACTCCGTCTTTCGTAATTACATTTTTTTGGGCAACTCTTTTTTTTCTATGACGCAGCGAAAAACAATGAGTCTTTCTCTTTTGGCTGCCAACGTGGCAGGATAAGCAACAAGAAAATTCATCTTATTTAATCAACGATTGTGATAATATCTGTGAATTTCTTTTGGTAAAATTCAATAAAATGGAAAACAAGCAAGTAATCGAGTAAATTTATCAAGCTGGAAGGAAATTGTGGCCCCTCCCGTGACAGTCTGGAAGGAGGACCGCCACAAGTTCCTTCACGCCACAGTACTACTCAAAACACTAACTGTTATATTGCTGCGTTTCACTAGTTATGATCAACAAGCTTTATCAGAGCAGTGCTATCAGTAATGATAGCAAATCGCCATCAACTACTGATAGCAAAAAGCAGAAAAACGATCCCACACATTGCATTACTAGAATAACTAGCGAGAAAAAATTCAAAACAAGGCTCGGAAAAGTTTATTATTACGATAGGCTGCGTCCTACAGATAAATGTAAAGGTGCATACAAAAATGAAGAAAAGCGGTTCGTATAATAATTTTTCTAAATTAGCATCGCAGCAAAATACGACAAAAACCAAAAAAAAATTTACCACGGGGAATTAAGCAATTTTCTATAAACATCGTTTTTGTTGAGCACTTGAGGCTTTTCATTGATATTAAGCCTCAAGTGCTCAACAGAAACAATGAGTTGGCATCTCCTGCTGTTTCTAGAGAGTTGCTTAATTCTCAGTGCTAAATTTTTTTCTGTTTAATCTTTTTTGTGTTAGTTTAACCGTATTTTGCTCCGATGCTAATTTGGAAAAAATATTTTTATACGAACCGCTTTTATTCATTTTTGTATGCACCTTTATTTTTATCTGTATGGCGCAGCCTATCGTACCAATGAATTTTTTTCGGAGCCTTGAATTGAATTTTTTTCGCTAGTTATTCTATTATTCTGCAATGTGTGGAATCGTTTTTCTGTTTTTTGCTATCAGTAGTTGATGGCGATTTGCTATCATTACTGATAGCAATGCTCTGATAGTCTGATGGAGCTAGTTGATCCTAACTAGTAACACGTTAGCAATAAAGTTGGAATTTTGAGTAGCACCTGAGAAACTTCAGAAATTTTTTATCGAATACAATATGTGGATGGCGCAGTGTTTGATTGTGAGTCAGTTTTGGCAAGCTTGTGCTTATAAAACCGTTTTTTTATTTATTTAATATTCATGAATGGTTTGAATTTTTTTGTACTTTATACGCTATTAACGCGCAGAACTTCTGGTTAGCTGCGCATGAATGCATGTATGAACAGAATAATTACTACTGTTGTTACGCTTGATTTATGCTCCCATACAAAATAAAGTGAAAAAAGGATTTTTGATACGATTTATGCGTAGGTCGTTTATTACATTAACACGCAAGCCTTTTCCTATGGCTTATGAATAGGGTGGCCATACGTCCCGTTTTCGCCGCGAAAGTCCCGTTTTTAGGCCTTGGTCCCCGTGTCCCGCCCAGTTTACCACTTTGTCCCGGAATTTTTGATTCAAAATTTGCTTTTATTAATACAGTATGTCAACGACAGAGGTGGAGTCGAGGACGCAAGACTCGAGGCCAAGGACCAAGGACACAAACGCAAGTGTTCTCCAAATAAAAGAAGGTCTTCAAAAATTTTTTTCAAACGATCTCAAGAAAAAGGTCTTCAAAAAATTTTTTCAAGCGAAAAAGGTCTTCGAAAATTTTTTCAGGCGATTTCCAGTTGAGGAAAATAAAAAAAGATCTTCGCAAATTTTCTGCGAGGTTTCTGGCGCTTTCCAACAACATTTCAATGGTTCAAAAAATAGTGCTGTCCTCGAGCCGAGGACAGGGCAATTTTTGAGGACTTGAGGCTTCGAGGCCAAGGACTTCAAAATGTGTCCTCGAGGACTCCACCTCTGGTCAACGATACACAAACGATCCATTTGTTAAAACTGTATTAACTTGCAAGGCACAAATTCCTAGCTTTGTGACGTCACAGACCGAGTGTCTACACTACAGATAGGTAAGCATTACTTCATGCAGTTGCAGGATGGTTGAAGCAGCGTTGGTTTAAGAAGAATGTACAGAGCTGTAAGGAGAAGGTACAGAGCTGTTTAGCTGCTTTTTTGTCATTAAAAACCTTAGCTAGTCTAAGCAAGCAGTGGTCATTAAAAACTTTAGCTGTTTTTTTCGGTAAAAGTTGACAGAAGTTGATGTAATCGCATAACGTAACAGTAACTACAGTAGATTAATATTTAGCATTGCTATTAAGACATTATGCCCAAAAGAAAATGTAACTTTACAATTGAGCTGAAGCGAGAATTTTCTTAAGTGAAAGACACTGGAAATGGTAAAGTGCTGTGCAATCATTGTGGTTCTGTATTTTCAATAGTCCATGGTGGACGTGCAGATGTTAATAACTATTTAGGTAGCAAAAAGCACAAACTCGCTGTTGAAGCAGCTGCATCCTCATCTCGAGCGACTTCTTTTTTCAAAGATGCTGGCCCCGCCTCCGTTGCTACTCTAGCTTTGGCTGCTAAAGAAGCAACTTTTACTTATCATACTGCTTAACTGCTACTCACGAGCAAAGTTTCAGAAGTTCTGATTATACATCCAAGTTGGTCTCAAAACTGTTTGAAACTAAATTCTCATTAGGGAAAACTAAGTGTGAAGCTAAAGTTGTTAAGGTCATTGCCCCGATGTGTATTGAAGAACTTCACCAAGAGTTAGATCAAATTAACTTAGTTACTGTGTCAATTGATGCGTCGAACATGAAAGAAGTGAAACTTGTGCCGATTGCGGTTCGTTACTTTTTACCAAAAAGTGGCGTTAAGGTAAAACTTTTAGAATTTTAATCGGTTCCCGGAGAAAAAGCTGAAATATTAAGTGAATACCTGCTTTCAGTTCCAGACCAAACAAAACTTAAAGATAAATTGATTGGATTTTGTGCGGACAATTGCAACACTAACTTTGGCGGTGTTAATAGAAGAGGACATAATAATGTATTCTATGAAGTTAAGGATAACATTAAACGACACCTTGTAGGCATCGGATGTACAATTCACATCGTACACAACTGCCTTCAGCGTGCTGTGGATACTTTGCCAGTATGCGTAGAAAGCCTCGTCGTAAAAATTTATAAATTCTTTCATATTTACACTGTTCGGGTTTTCGAACAGAATTTTGCGGATGTTGAGTACCAACGACTTTTGCAGCACGGCAATACCTAATTTTTGTCGTTGCTACTCCCTTTGGAGAGGGTTCTTGAGTTGTTTGAAGCATTGAAAAGCTACTTTAATTCACAAGAACATTGTCCAACTATATGTCGCCAATGCTTTGAGAATCCAACCAAGAACTCTATCTGTGGTTCGTTTATAGACAGTTGAAGTACTGTAACAAAACAATGTCAAAGTTGGATAGCCAAAGACGAATGCTGTGGATGTGGCGATTATTCTTACAGAATTGAAGTTAAGCCTACACGAAAAAAGAGTTAATAATTTTGTTCCACACCAAGCAAAGTGTATATTGGAAAAGCTTGAGAAAGATGGAGAAGTGAATGCAAAATTCTTTCTTAATCAAACTACATGCTTTTACGAGAAATGTGAACATACCTGGATGTTTATCGACATGCCTACGAAGGTGTGACACCTCATCTTTGGCTAAACTCAAGTGAAGATCTATCCTGGCAACCTGTATGTGCATCAGCGGAAAAGATCAACTCCACGTTTGCGAAGCAAATAATCGATATTGACGCTCTTTTCAACGAGCACGTTCTGGTGAAAAACTACAACTCTGCAAGCGATCGAAAAAAGATGGAAAAATACAACCATATCTTATGGGCAAAAGTGGACCCAATTGCTACAGGCTCTCAAGGATAAAGACATTCCCATTTAAAACTTTCAAAAACTGGTCGAGTTTGTATTTTGCTTACCAGGAACATCGGCTCCGGTTGAAAGAATTTTTTCAATCATGAAAAATATGTGGTCTGATGACAAAAGCAGTATGCACGAAAAAATGTCAAAGCTCTCCTCGTGTGCAAAAGTAACATTGATTTGACATGTACCGAATTTTATGAGAACATAAAATCAAACGCTGTGCTATTAATGAAGGTGCTAGGCACAGATAAATATCAATGATTATTTGATTTGTTGATCAACCGTAATTTGTTTTCTTTTTGAGTGTTTTTTGTACCATCGGGCTGCTCTAACTGGTGATTTGCCGAAAAAGATCAATTTCATTGTATCTAAAATATACAGTACTTTACTCTACTTACATATAGTGTGATTTACCTATTTCATATCGAACGTTAGCATAGCGTCGTGTTGGCAATTTGCCATAAGCGTCCCGTTTTTGCATTTCGAAAAAATGGTCAGCTTACTTATGAAAGTAAGTTACAGATTTTTCAACCAAACAAAGCACTCCGAAAATTCTGGCTGCGAATTAACTGAAGTTTTTGGATAGAATCATTTTTGTTGAATAATTTAGTTTTCAAGATGATGCAACGTCGGCGGCGATTCCGGATTTCTCCTGCTGATGTAAAATTTACTCAAGAATCTATTGCAATGTCATTTCAAGATGAACATCGGCCGGATTTGAATTCAACTTGTGAAAAAATAGCAAAGAAAGAGCTAGAAGTATCTTCCATTTGAACCATACGGGTTGTGAATATTAATGGTGTTTATAACAGGTAGCTGTTATTTTTAATCTCGTTATGCGTTCACATTTGTCCATATAGTAGTTAAATTTTTCTGTGTGTCATTAAAGTTGCGAGGTAGGCAGCATAATCAGTGTCAGTGTTCGCAAAAGCACGTGGAATAAGAACAAATTACAGCACAATGTAGTAAATACGCGTTAAGCAATCTTGCGTCATCAGCTATTGTTATTGTTAGTATTAATGTCAGCATGTTTAGTAAATCAGTTATTGTTGTTGTGGTGGTCACTACCAGGTTCTTTCCGGTGGATGCGAGCATGGTGCACCAGAAATGCTACCCTACAAAACCTCAGTTGGACTTGAGAGCCTGAGAAGAAAAATGGCCATTTCTGCACCACTCGAATCGTGGGCATATAAATAAAATAATATAGCCACACATTAAATCGGTCGTAAATTATATACGACTATATTTTATTTACTAAAATTGATTTCACCCCAACGGGGCATCATCAGCTACGTCTTATTCGAATAGTGGGCACCCCATCTCCATACAGTTGGTAACTTTTGATGGGTACCTATTGCTGGTCGACTTATACAGCCCGCTGCTGGAAGGACGATTTCACAATTCTGTACCAAATGAATCAAGGACTATATATTCATTGCAGTCGTTACTTGTTAGACATCTTGGAAAAAATTTATGAATTAAGCTTGTTATACTTTTATTGTGGCTTGATCATATTAATTGTAGACAAAACTCATGGTTTTCACAGTCACTGTGGCGCTACTTTTTCTTAAGAGTAATAAATAATTCATATTCATTTTATCTCATAGGCGTAACCAGGATTTTTGATTGGGGGGGCCCAAACCACAAATCACATGCAATGACGTCATCAGAAATTTTCAAAAAAGGAACTTTTTGTGGGGCAAAGATATCGTAGATAGGAAGATCTGAAGCGGTAGCCACTTGGCACTTAACCAGGATTTTGGTAAAGGAAGAGAGCGAAAACTAATAGTTAGAGAAAGTGCAAATGTGTAACTTTGGAGACGTGTTGAGTAAGCAAGTGTACTCAAACGTATCACAGACGGGGGTCTGGGGCGGAGCCCCCAGCCACCGGTGGTAATGGGGGTCTGGGGGCAAAGCCCCCAGCCGCTGGGCGATTTTTGTAAGTTTTTGGAAAAAACAGCTATTTTAATCCCATTGAATCACATTTCGCACGTGTTCACAGCCATTTGAAAGAACTAAATTTTTAACATTTGAAAGTCAATCGAAAAAATTTAGTTGTTCAATTTTGCTTTTACTTGCAATTAAAGTTCAAAACACGTATAAAATGTTGCATTATGGTGTAAAATTTTTATTCGGTCCATGTAGGAATAAGTAAGGCTCATTGTCTCCTGCAATATTTTAGGAATAAATAATAATCCACCGAAGATTTTGCTTAGAGATTTTTGTTTTGTCATGAAGTTAACTAGTTATAGGAGTACATGTACGGCCAGGTGGTCCAGGCCCCCTCAATTGAAATTCAATAATTTGTTTAATGAGCATTTTCCTAGCTATTTTTTAAAAGTATTTTGTGCGTAAAAACTGGCGAGGTGGAGGTGAATCGTTATTGAAAAATGGTACAATAGATGGTTATGCTTACTAAGCATGTTATTCTGGGCCGGATTTACATTGCGCGGGGCCGCTAGCCCTTAGGGGATTTTTGCAACATTCGCTAAATACAAGTAAAGACCAAAAAAAGTCCTACTATCTGAGCGCGGGACCTTGGCACTAAGCCATATGGCAAATTTGGCGCTGGTTATTGCATTACGTTCATATAAAGTTTAGATGAGGGCCTGAGGTAGCAACTTTTAGGAGAAAAACCCTTGGTTTCACCCTTGTTATACGTTTAAATTGGTGGAAAAAATTGAATTAATGGGGTGTGCCTGGCCCCCTAGTCGTCAATATTATTTATTGCTAATTACTGTTATACGCGTATGCTGTTGTATGCAAAGGGTCATACTGGTGCTGTAATAGCCTAGTAAGTAAGAAATTTTTGGACCTATTGTCCGAGATTTAAGTGACAACTGATAATTACGGAAAGTGAAGCACTTGTTTCTTTACCAGCGGCAGTGACAGTTAATGATAGGTCTAGGCATAATTCTGATACGGAAACTACTGGCAGTGCTGGAACCACTACTGTGATCACGCACGTAGCCAGGAATTCGCAATAGGGCGGCTGTTTTGTGGGTCTGGGGCCTAGCCCCCAGCCGCTGGGGGCCAACCCCCCAGCCACCGGCGTTTGGGGGTGTGGGGGAAAAGCCCTCAGCCGCCGGAGGCACGGGGGTCTGGGGGCAGAACCCACAGCGCTCGAAAATTTTGCATTTTTTTGTAAAACTAACTTCATTTTAGGGCTACAGGTATTTTGATTAAAAAATAATGCTTTTAAAACGTGGCTTAGAAATAGGCAGTGCAAACATGATTAAACTGGTTGCATAAATGGGCTATTTGGGAGGTGGCTAATGATAAAACTTTAGTTCTCTTATTTAGATGCTGTTAATCGAATAGTTCAATAAAACTCACACGGAATAATCTATTTCGTATACAGCTTATAGAGAAAAATAATTGGTGGGTGGGTCTAATGAAAAAAAATTTGAGAGAAATTGGTAATTAACAATACTGAATAGGCCCCCTCCCTCTATTTCTTAGTCTGATGATGTTGGTGGTAGTGGTGGTAATACCCGACCCCTTCCGAGGGATGAGGGCGCGGAGGAACTCCGTGTAGACCCAACAATTGGGCCAAACCCCAAGGTCTGGACCATAGGTCAAGAATAGAGAAAGAGGAGCCAAAGATAGATTTACGAAGAGGTTTAGAAGCAGGACAGTTGAGGAGGAGATGATTGATGTCCTGTAGAGGGTGTCCACAGGCACTACAAGCAGAATTCTCCTTTCGACTGATCCTGTGAAGATATGAAGATAAAAAAAGACTGTGGCATTGCAGCGAAAACGGGAAAGCTCACAGCGAATTGGGCGAGAAAGGAGCAATTCCTCCGAAGAGACTTTGGGTACTTGGTAGTTTAGATAGGAGTGGGAGATGTGACATCTCCAATTGTGGTACTGGAAATAACGGATTTTGGCAATGACTGTGGGGAGAGGACATGGGATCGCGTCAGTGGGCAGGGAGGCACCAGCTTTGGCAAGTAAATCCGCATTTACATTACCGGGGAGACCAGCGTGACCGCGGACCCATTGGAAGTTTAAGGTGGTGTTGTTGGAGAGGGAGGAGTCGAGGGGCCAAACATTCCAGAGGGACTCAGGCAGGAGATAAGACGGGGCTGATGAAAGGATTGAGAGGGCCGATTGGGAGGATGATGTAGGTCGTCATGACCAACGAAACATCAATAAAAGCAACAAGGCTTTTGAGATCAAGCTTGCTATGTATCAGAAGTGGAGTCCTCGAGGACACATTTTGAAGTCCTTGGCCTTGGCCTCGAAGCCTACAAATCTTCGAAAATTGCCCTGTCCTCGGCCAAGGACAGCACTATATTTTTGAATCATAAAAATTTCGTACGAAAACGCCAGAAACCTTGCGGAAAATTTGCGAAAACCTTTTTTTAGAAATCGCCTGAAAAAAAATTTTTTTGAAGACCTTTTTTTTGGAGGACACTTGCGTTTGTGTCCTTGGTCCTTGGCCTCGAGCATTCCTGTTCTTGGCCTTGGCTTCGGATTTTTTTTGTGTTCTTGGCCTCGACTTTGCGTCCTCGACGCCACTTCTGGTGACTATGACTTTACCGGAAGAACGCCAGAATCAAGTTTATTACTAAAATGCGTAATTTACACAGTGGTGTAAAAAGTACTCGAAAATTGTAATCAAGTAAAAGTTTCCTTACTGACGAAAAAACTACTTGAAGTAAAGTACAAAGTACTGACCAAAAAAAGTACTTAAGTAAAAGTAGATAGTAGCCGGTTTAAAACTACTCAAGTAAAAGTATTTCTAAAAGTATTCAAGCAAAATAAACAAAATATCCAATCGACAAGTATGACAGACAACTGGTCTATACCTTCAAATCACTGCCACATAGCGCTTGGTCTTCTAACCCCTCATTCTCTCAAGAAGTGATGATTTATTAATTTTTGCAAGCTTTTTGTTATTATATTCAAGACAATTAATCAAAAAGAACAACAACAGCAACATTTTGAAATTTGAAATCATGGCGCGCAGAATTTACATGAAATCATTTTACAAATCTTTGCTCAAATGCGTATTGTCATTGTTAAATTATGCAAACACTTAAAAACACTCTAGACGTGTCTTATCAGTGTATAATAATCCACTGCATCTACAGGGTGGGCCAAAAGTTCGCATCATAGCTATTTCAGTGTATTCCGCGATAACCTTAATTAATCAAAATTATTGTGGATTTTTTGAATTGATTTTATTTCACAACATGTGAGGGTAGGCAAAAGTCTAATGAACACTAGATGGGAATTTGCCAGCAAACCCAGTGAACGACCGACGCATAGCTAATGCTGTGACGCTCAAAACTACTTTTTGTCTACCGTAAAATTAGCAATTATTCAAAAATATCTGATTATGGAACCTCCAGAAAAGTAGAGTCAAAATATTTGTCAGTTAAATATCTCCTGATATCATGAAACACTGGCACCCTAGCTTGAGCCGCTCAAAAATTGATTTTTGGGGGGTCCCTGGGGGGTGGCACCCCCAAACTATGTCAATGTATTTGTCTGTTAAATATCTGCTGATATCAAAACAGACTGGCACCCAAGTTGAGCTATTCAAAAAATTGATTTTTGGGGGTCCATTTGGGGGGGTCCCCGGGGGGTGGCACCCCCAAACTATGTCAATGTATTTGACTGTTAAATATCTGCTGATATCATAAAACACTGGCACTCTAAGTTAAACCGTTCAAAAAATTGATTTTTGGGGGGGTTCCCGGGGGGTGGCACCCCCAAACTATGTCGAAATATTTGTCAGTTAAATATCTACTGATATCATAAAACATTGGCACTCTAAGTTGAGCTATTCAAAAAATTGATTTTTGGGGGGTTCCCGGGGGGTGGAACCCCCAAACTATGTCAAAATATTTGTCTGTTAAATATGTACTGATATCAAAAAGAACTAGCACCCTAGCTTGACTCATTCAAAAAATTGATTTCTGGGGGTCCATTTGGGGGGTACCCAGGGGGGAAACCCCAAATTATGTCAAAATATTTGTCTGTTAAATATCTCCTGATATCAAAAAAAAGTAGAACTCTAGCTTGAGCCATTCAAAAAATTGATTTTTGGGGGGTCCATTTAGGGGGGGTCCCTGGGGGGGTGGCACCCCCAAACTATGTCAAAGTAATTGTCTGTTAAATATCTGCTGATATCAAAAAAAAGTTGAACTTTAAGTTGAGCCGTTCAAAAAATTGATTTTTGGGGGGTCCATTTGGGGGGTCCCCGGGAAGGTGGCACCCCCAAACTACGTCAAAATATTTGTCTGTTAAATATCTACTGATATCAAAAAAAACTAACACCCTAGCTTAAGCCAATCAAAAAATTGATTTTTTGGGGCCCTATTTTGGGGGAGTTCCCGGTGGAGTTGCCCAAAAAAATTTCGTAAGAAAAAATTGCGTTTGCAGCTCAACAACTTTACACAAAAATTAGATTTCCATGTTTTGTGGTTTAGGAGAAGAAGAGCGTACAAATATTAGGAAGAAAAAAAAGGAAAAAAAAAGAAATAAACCTCATCGCGGTCAAAAGTGGGTTGGTTGGGATGAAAGGGTATCTTGAGACATATAGCCATATGAAATATTTTTTGCCGTACTTGAGCCGTTTTTGACTGAAACCGCTTTTTACGCCAAACTTGCGGGGCGGTTTTCGGATTTTAAAACCGAAATCACGTGACCTATTGCCTCAAAATTTGGTACAAACATACAACTCATTAATCTCAAGCTGCTGTCCGAATTTCATGGTGCTAAACTCAACCGTTCTCGAGTTATAAGCAAAAGTCTGAAATTCCGCACTCGTTAGTTGGAAAATGGCCGAGAAAAACAGAGGAACACGCGACGCGAGCGTCGGTCGTTCCAATTACGTCACTAAATCACACAAATTCATTGTAGATAACCCATTTACATGGTCAGGGTCTCTACTTGGACGAAATTGATCGACATATTGAAGACATTTTGTAATTACATTGCACAATATATCAGAGTACCGTACAATAACGTTTATGGCATATATGGAGTATGATTTTTGATTCACTGTGTAGAATTTAGCAATAGAAACGTTTAGTTACCATAGCACACATTTTTGGCAAAATTTATTTGTCTAATAGCTTCTTTCATGAGTTGCTTTTAATAGAGTAAACATCTATGTCAGTATTTTGCGGTGAAGAGCAGACACCAAACAACAAACTTGAAACTAAAACTGTCTTGAACTGTTTTTCGCCAGACTGGATCTGATACGTACGCGCACACGTGGAAAAAAGGCATTAATGCAGTCGCTGTGATGGTCTGACAGAGTCTATGGTCTGACCTGTGACGCAAGAGTTGCCAGCCGAAAAAGGAGCAAACGACATATAACTTAACTAAATTGAACAATTGCTGGTGGAAAAGTCAACCATTCTGACGAATTTGTAGTTCAAATTTAAAATTGTAGTACTTTCTGCTTTTCTGAATCATAATACTACTTAAGAAGCGTTACTTAACTCTAAAAGTAATCAAGTAAAAGTAAAAGTAGCCACAAAAAAAACTACTCAAAAAGTACTCGTTACAGGAAAAAACTACTTGAGTAATCTACTCAAGTAAAAGTATTTCGTTACTTTACACCACTGAAAATGGCAATGTGAAAACACTAATTAGTAATTATTATGTTATGCAAGTAAAAAAGACGGAAAAACTAAAAAGATTGTTTCAAAATCGAGCGATGAAGAACCTAATGAACTTTGAGCTTTAATGTAAAGAACTTTGAGCTTTAACATTGCCGGTTTACTTTTTGAGTATTTTTTGGTAACAAAATGGTGGAATGAACTATATGGGTGTCGTAGAAGCGTAGTTCCTTTATATCAACGAAACATTGGCAGTAGAAGAGAGTTCGAATCAATGAATTGGCGTACCGGTAAGTAAAATTAAACTTCAAATTCAGTTAAAGGCGGTGAATCATCCAGCCAATTCCGGTGGTTTACAATAGCTAAAATTGAACTATAATTTTTGATATTTTTTGTTTTGATTTTGGGGTTGCGTTTGCAAAGATATTTAACAAATACAAAAAGATGTCCCCCAAAAAAAGTTTATGGAAACTCTGAGTTTTGATCTTCCCGCCAAAAGCACAGTTCTCTAAACTACTAGGCCTACTGTAATCTTATTAAACTATTAGGCCGAACTATCTCTAAACTATTACGCCTAATAGTTTAGAGATAGTTAAGCCTAAACTATTTAGAAATAAACTATCTCTAAACTATTAGGCCTACCACAGTTCTCTAAACTATTAGGCCTGCTGTGGTTTTGGCGGGAAAACAAAACTCAGCGTTTCCAAAAACTTTTTTCGGGGGGACATCTTTTTGTATTTGTTGAATATCTTTGCAACCGCAGTCCCAAAATTAAAACAAAAAATATCAAAAATTATAGTTCAATTTTAGCTATTGTAAACCACCCGAATTGGCTGGATGATTCACCGCCTTTAAGGGGTTTCAGAACAAGAGCACTTGGGACATTGTTTCATAAAATGAATACCTGCAATAAGGCCAATAAATGAAATTGAGCAAAGGCTTAATTCCATTTATTGTCATATTGTCGTTAAATCAAATCTTTCATTATACTCGCTGTAATACGCCAAAGCGTGTGACGAGTTGGCGGGGCCCATATCCGTTTCATTGCACCCAAGCAAGACAGACCCTTTCGAAGAAATGTTGTGGTAGTGGCGAGCCATTGGCAACAGTGTGTCCGATTTGACCTGCCCGAGATTTGAACCTCAGAGCTCCCGCTCGAGCGCGTTACCGCTCGACCTCGGCCGGTGAAACAATGCCTCAAGTGTTTTTGCCCTAAACCACCTTAACTAAATTTGAATTTGATTTACGCTCACCAATTATGGCTGAACACTCTCGGTTTGAAAATCTCTTAGCTATGATCCTTGTCTAGCCTCACTCAAAATTTTAAAATCAAACTCAGTATTTCTAAGTTATTTGGTTTTTTTAACGGAACGGTAACGCGTTCTTCTCTGGATCAGGAGGTCTAAGGTTCAAATCTTGGGCCGGTCGAATAGGACACAGTGCTTCCAACGGCTTGCCATCGCTGCCACATTTCTTCAAAAGAAGTTGCGTTGCCCGGGCGCAATGAAGTGGAGATAGGCCCCTCGAACTCGTTACACACTTTCGCGTATTGCAACGATTACAATGAAAGATTTAATTTGCTTGTTATGTCTTTTACTAATCATGATCTATATTCTATAACAAAATCAATCTTTGACCGAGCTAGAATAAATTTGTATCACTTTGTTCACCGGTAAAGTTGAGAACAAATGAGGCTGGAAATCCGTAAAAATTTAGGAAGATCCAGCCTCATTACAAAATTTACTGGTTCGTGTAAAAAAAAGTGTAGTTTATTCAGCAATCAGCATGCCGTCCAAATGAGACTTTTTCGAACAATAAACTTTTGGTTCGAACCCCTCTTAACAAAACCCTTTAGACCAATTTGATCTTTGTGCAGTGAAGTACTGTAGGCCTATTGTGCACATTGCTATTGCTAGTTTTAACCTCGAATATGTCATGTGGCAGATGGTGCTCGATGTCGTACAGAAGCAGCGGTAGGAATTGTTCCTGAAAGTCGTCATTTTAGAGCAGGCACCGCTTTGACAATCTGCTCTGGCGAAAGTTCAAATCAACCTGCTGATCAAACGAATTTTCAGAAATTAATATCTTGGTGTACAAGTTGTTGCAAATTGTTGCTTTACATAATATTTTTGTTATTTATGGCTTGCTGTGCTTTGGCTTTGCTGGAATTTCATTCTGCCAAATCAAATCGATAAAAAACCTAGTCAGAGCCAGAAAAAAATGAATGTTTTCCGACAAAAAAAGGCATTTTGGATGTAGTAAAATTTGTCTGAAATCGAGGTGTAGAAGTAAACAAAAAAAAAAAAAGGTTCTTTACGTGGCCTCAAGTCATTTCCCAAGTTTTTCCCCAAGTCATGTCATTCCCCGCGTGGGTTTAAAAAATATTAAGTTTAAGTCTCAATAATCATAGAATGCTTAATGAATTCCATAAAAAAACGCTTTTTCGGTTTTAGTCCTCCCCTCCGAAAAAAAGCACAAATCGGGTTGAAAAAATCAACATTAGGAAAAATTTGCCATCTAGCAACTATGCTAACAAATATTTGATTTTATTTTACGCTTTGGAATTGAACAATACTAATTTTTGTGAAAAAAATTTACTTCGTAATTTACGAAGCTATAATAGGCTGTTTTGTAGCAATTTTTAACATGTATTTTTATGTATTTTAATAATTGCAAGAGAGGGCATTCGCTTCTACAAAAGTAGCGCATATGCCGCTACTTCCCCTAAAAAGTAACGAGTTGCAGGGTACTTATAACATTGCCGTAAAGTTTCTGCTTTGCAGTATTCTATATAGTGGGGCAATTAGCCATAAGAAAAAGTACTGTTATAATGTATATGCTGGCCCGGATTTGCCATATGGCCATATATATGGAACTGCAGTGTATATAGGTCCCGCGCTGGCTGGCTGGAAATTGTAGCGAGAATTTAGCGAAGACCTTTACTTGGCAGGATATTGCAACGAAAATCCGACGTTGATCTTTTGATTACTTTGGTTTAATCTCTCCAGAAAGTCCAAAGTCCGAAGGTCCCCGCGCAATGTGAATTCGGCCCGGTATATATACGACTGAATCAATTTGTCAAAAGTATGATATGGGGTACCGTTTGTAAAAATATTTTTTATCTTGTAACACCTCAGTTTTGAGCTAATTTATTATAAAATTGTCCAATATATATCGAAAATTTCCCATTTATTTTGTAAGCGTTTTTTGTTCCATCTTAACAGTGTGTTTTGTCGTACATAATAAGTCGGAAATTTCCTATATGCATATTGGACAGTTTTTATTGTAAATTAGCTCAAAAACGAGGTCTTACGAAAAAAAACTACAAATGGCGCCCCATAAGTACCTTTTATATATTTACGGTTAATCAAATAGAGGATCTGTAAGCATATGCCAGTATTTTTCAAGAAAAACGTGTTTGATTTTGACTCTACTAGATCTCTCACTATTTTGATCATCATCAAAAATATCTTTCAAATATCAAATTATTATTGTAAGCACATTAAAAAAACATCTTAGCATTACGAAAAGCTTGTCGCTTTGTCCAGATTGTTTTGGGCCTAAGAATTTTTGTTTAATGAAAACAATTATCTGTTCTATAACCAGTGGTGGGCAGTAACTAGTTACTGTAACTAGTTACTTTTTTAGTAACTGTGACTGTAACTTCGTTACTTTTTTTCAAATGTAACGATATTTGTTACTAGTTACCAGTTTAAAGCCCTAAAAAAAGTTACAGTTACTTTTTGTACTACATGTTTTGAAGCAAATTACAGATTTATTATAAATTCCATTCAAAATAATTGTATTACACTGGTAACACAGGACGCACAGTCGCATGTCTGATCAATCATAATCTTTTATCCATATTTTCTTCACTGTGTTCACTTCAACTTTTCTATCTGCAGTTCCTCCAAAATCCATTGATGCGAATTCTTTTGATGATGAGGGATTCAAGAAACTTTTCATACAATATAATACTACCCTACCATCTAGTGTAGCAGTGGAGACACTATTTATTTTGGGTAAAGATATCTTAAAACCAAAACGCTGTGGGCTCAGTAACGAACACTTTGAAATGTTAGCCTTTTTGAAAGGCAATTAACTGATTTTTGTTTTCAAAATTTTTGTAACTATCAGTATTCTATAAATCTAGCTAGTCCTTTTTTCTTTGCATTCTTACACAAATGCGATTTTGAAAGTTGATGCATGAAATTTAACGCTTTGACAAAACTAGATAAATTTTGTGACAAAGAAACATCCTTGGTTTGGTCTTAATATACTTTTGAGACAAACAGATGTAATCTGGCAAGTGCCGACAAGCCTGTTTTTAGTCCAAATTTTTAATCACTAAAAGTAACTGTAACTTGTAACTGAACTGTAACTAGTTACTTTTTCATATTTGTTACTGTAACTTAGTTACTTTTTTTGCCAAGTAACTGTAACTTGTAACTAGTTACTTTTAGAGAGTAACTTGCCCACCACTGTTTATAACATTGTCTCTTCTTTTTTCTGAACGCATTAAAAAAGTAGCTTTAAAGGTGTGCAATATTTTTCAAAAGCAGCGCTGCTACAGCTATTTTGCTCTAAAAAGTACTAACGAACGTGACTGCTACTCGATGAAGCTGAAGAAGTAGCAGCGTTCCTGTTAGCGCCGCTACATTATAGGCTACTGACAAACTGTAATATCATAGCGAGCTTCTGCTCACTTATGTTTGATTGCATAATCCCAATATTATTTAACAATGTATCGTAGGCCTACTCTTTTTTCTTGTTTCAGACATATTATTGTATTGTACGAGTACATGAAAAATTGATTTCCAAGCAAAGTTTTGCAGACGAAATTTGGTTCTTTGATTCTTAAGTAAATTCTATTCCAATTAATAGAAGGCTTGATATTTGATAAATGATTTTGATATTTAGCGCTTTCTCTACACTCAATGATGTGTTGCGCCAGAATTGGAAACTGGCCGACTAGTTCGGGCCTTAACCTGAAAGTATGAGCCCGAACCCGAAAAATGATTTGAATCGATGACCAAAATCCCAAAAAAAAAACAAAAGATGAGCTATAGGTCTAAAAAACGTGTACAGTTAATTCCAGAGGTGGGCAGTACCGCGGTACTTTTTAGAACCGTTATCGGTACCGTCGGGACTTTACAAAGAAGTACCGCTGTCGGTACAGTCGTTACTTTTTTGTTACGTTTAGCGCGGTACTCGGTACTTTTGGGTGGAAAAGAATTAAAATTACTCAAAAAGAGTTGAAATTACAGAAAAGCACTTTCAAGTCTTGCCCACGTAATAAGTAGTGGTTACTGGATGATTGTAGATGACTGACAGACAGCTCATTGACGCAGCACTAAGTTGCTTTACAGAGCAAACGATAGAAGTTAGCAATATTGCGTTATGTTCTTTGCTGGTTTGTCTATCCTGAAAAGTGAAGACCTGCCTTTCCTCTGTATAAAGTTACAAGTATTTTAAAGTGATAATCTAGTCTAAAGAGCATTTTGGGATAAATACGGTTAGTTGCTCTTGTGCTGTGAGCCAGTACTTAAATTGTGGGGGGACGCGCCTTCCCATCGAGATTGCATCGCTGGAGGAGCAGATGAAAAAGTGCTTGCCAGCACGAACAAATCCCACAAATTACGGCCGAAATATAGTTCCAAAAGTTGCGGTGTAGACCTTTTTTTCTTTTCTTTTTTTTGGTCTTCAATCGATTTAAGGACAAAAACCCTTCAATTTTTGAAGACCTTTTTTTATTTATTGTTTTTGGTCTACACTCGATTTAGGGGACAAAAACCCTTCAATTTTCGGTGAAAACTTTTTTTCTTTTTTTTTTTTTTTGGCCTTCACGCAATTTAGGGGACAGAATTTGAACTTGAATCATAATTTCCGCTAAATTTCATTCGCATTCCGAATGCGTTTGCTACAAAAGCGTCCCCCCATGCAAAATTTTACTGTTTAAGTACTGCTGTGAGCAAACCCATCGCGTAGTCTACTAACCGTCGTTTTAATTTTTTTTATTCGTTGCTGTAAAGTTATTTTAATTCGACAGTAAGTTATATAGGCAAGAAGGTGGATTTGCAATACCAGATTAAAAAACTAATCAACACTTTTGCTGGATTTAACATCTTATATTTAAACATAATGGATATTTTCTAATTAAATCAATCAAATGCTTTTAAGATATTAACTTGATGCATTAACATCTGCAAAGGGATATCATAGAAACGATAATGGCAGAGGTTGACAGTAGACTACCTCGGTACTGTAACGCGGTACTTTTTTAGTGCCGGTATCGGTACCGTTGGTACTTCTCCAAAAAGTTCTGTTTTCGATAGCGGCGTTGCTTTTTGAGCACTTCTTAGTCGGTACTCATCTGTATAAAGTCATTTTGAATAATTTCATAAGGGTCTGTCAATATAGGACGTCCGCTCAAAAATCGCGAAAATTTTCCTCCCCTCCTCTACTTCTTGTCCGCTTCTACTTCTTTGTCCCCTCCTTAATTGAAATGCTACTAATGATAAAACTATTACAAAAAGCCTATTGTTTTTTTAGATTCAGTTTCTTTTAGCATTTTTTGCGTACAACAGCAATTAACAATAATATTGACATAGGAGGCTCGGGCTAACTCAATTCAATTTTTGCCAACCAATTTAAATGTTAAACTCGGATGAAATTAAGGGTTTTTGTTCTTAAGTTGCTACCTCAGGCTCTCATCTAATCTTTTTATGAACGTAATGCAATAACTAAAGAGGATTTACCATAGGCACAGTGCCATAGGAACTCCGTGCTCAAATGTTAGGACTTTTCTTTTGGTTTTTACTTATATTTGGTAGGAAGAAGTTGCGAAAATCTCCAAAGTGCCAGGGGCCCGCGCAATGTAAATCCGGTCCGGGTAATAACATGGTTGGTAGGCGTAACCAATTATAGTATCATTTTTCAATAACAATTCACTTCCAACTCGCCAGTGTTTACGCGAAAAAATACTTTCAAAAAAATAGCTAGGGAAAATGCTCATTGAACAAATTATTGAATTTGAATTGAGGGGGCCTGGGCCCCCAGGCCGTACGTGTGCTCCGCAACTGATTATTTTCGTGACAAAACAAATATTTCAAAGCAAAATTTTTGAGTGGATTGTTATTTACTGCTAAATTATTGCAGAAGGCAGTGTACCTTTCTTCTTCTGCCTAGGCCAAATCACTTGCAAAATTCAACCCCAAAATGCGAGATTTTACTCGTATTTCGGACTTAAATTGTAAGTGAAAGGAGGATCGAACAATTTAATTTTTTCAATTGGCTTTCATATGTCTAAAATCCAGTTCTTTCAAATAGCTTTGAACACAGGCGAAATGTGACCCAAAGGCATTAAAGTGTCTTTTTTTCAAAATATTTACAATAAATCTACCAGCGGCTCCTCTCCCAGACCCCCCTTCTGTGATACGTTTCAGTTACACTAGTTTGCTCAACGCGTCTCTTAATTTAGACATTTAAAATTTTGGTTCAAGCCCTCTTATCTAGGAAAAATCCCTTTTTTAGTGTCTGACACAAGCCACGGTTTCTGATCTTCCATTTTAGGATATCCTTGTCCCGCAAAAAGTTCCTCTTTCGAAAATTTCTGATGATGTCATTGCATCCGATTTGTGGTTTGGCCCCCCCTCAATCAAAAATCCTTGCTACGCCTATGTTAGAGACCCTTCTATGTTTAGGTATCATAGGTCATAAATCAAGCGTAAGGTTTGATATGAATTAACTAAAAATGTGTTAAAAAGCAACCGAATCAAAATCTCAGAGCAATAAAGACGACTGAATTTTCATGCTTTGTAATTTAGGGATGCGGACGTCCACAATGCAGGAAGCCCCCCCTGTCCGCATTGCAAGACCCCCCCATGACTGCCGAGTGCGTCTTTTATGGACACCCTCCATAAGATTATCTGTTATGTAATTCTTTCATGGCCAGATAGGGTATGCGGTACCGCGGTCGGCTCTGATGCGGGAGGTCATGAGTTCAAATCCTGAGCTGGTAAAAGCGAACACAGCGCTGTCAACGGCTCACCATTGCTGCGACTTTTCTTCGAAAGGAGCTGTGTTGCCCAAACGCAATTTTGCTGCGAAGAACCTCGCAAACTCGTTACACGTTTGGACATAATACAGCGAGTATAATGACGATTTGATTTTTTTTAAGTAATTGTTCCTGTCAGGCCCCTAGCCAGAAATCTGCAATTGTGTCCGAATTCAGTTGAAGACCAAAAAAAAAAGGTTTCACCTAAAATTGGAACGGTTTTTGTGTCCGAATTCAGTTGAAGACCAACTCCCTCCCCCTTGGTTATGATTCTGGTTCCCGTAGATTCATTCACTGAGCATGTTGTACCAGTAGCCACTATACGTAATTAAGAGACTCAATTATTGTTCAACGCATAAAATCACCAAATATATTGTTTCCAAAATTAGCAAAATTTTGAAAAGTACCGAGTAACGGTACCATCGTTACTTTTTCAAAATGTAACGAACAAAGTACCGTCGGAACTTTTTCAACAAAGTAGCGGTAAAAGTACCAAGTGTCCACCTCTGGTTAATTCCTCTTTTCCTTGAAATGGTTACTTTTAGCATTTTGTGACTAAATAAAACTATACTTCCGGTTATTGATAAATTGTGGTGCAGCCGTAATTATTGTGAACTAATAATCGTATTGATGATTATAAAGACTTCATTTAGCGCTGAAAACGCTGAATATTTTACATTGTCTGTAGCCTTCTTTCACGTAGCAAAACCACAATAATGCTTGATCGATGTTTTAAAGGTTACAACCGAAGGTGGGCATGTTAATGCAAAACGTTAGCTTCGTTAACCACTAATCCGTTAACAAACTTCACACCTCCGTTAACGTTAATCCGTTATTTTCAGCTTTAATTAACGGAAGTTCATAAAGTCGGTTAAACCGTTAACATTTTGCGTGTAATTTATATTTCTTTTTATTCACTTGCTTCCAGAACACGTATTGATGCTGTTGAGCTGATTGTAAGAAAATATTTATTGCTATGGTGATCTTTTTGTGTTTTGGAAGTTACATTTTAAGGTGCGTTTAGACTGGACGCGAAGCAACGTGAAGCGAAGGTTGGCGACCTTCGCCAACTTTCGCGAGTGGTCGATTACGTCACTCGCGAAAGTTGCCAACTTTCGCGAGTCTTCGCGAGTGGTTGCTAATCTTCGCGACTGGTCGCCTCATAGGCTAATTTTAATATCTTACTTTTAAAATGTATTCAATGAGCAGAAACCTTTGTGTACTTCATTATTGAAGCGCTATTATAGTAATCACAGGTTCTGTTTCGTCATAGCGCGCTGAAATTACCGGTAAAACGAAGATTGAGTTTATATTATCCTATTACGCAATAACCGTGAAGAAGAGTCTAGACTAATAGCTCAGGTAACAAAACAATCTTGAGAAAAAGTTTGTAAAGTATAAGTGAAAAACGAAGTACAGTAGATCGAATTTGGAAATGAAAGGACTAGTCATTTCTTCAAAAACGTAGTAGTACTAAGCCTATTTACTAGCTATCAATGATTTGTTTAGATCCTTCCACTAAAAACTTGCCGTAATCTGTTTTTACGATGACAGTTCTGGGTTTTAATGCAGAAAGGCAAAAAGCTGGAAGCAGATGTCAAAAGTTCTCTTCAGGTGTTTACTCAGTTAACAAATCCTTAAACGCTTTCACCATCCATGTCTCATTATGGTACTGGTAGATCTATTTTGTAGAGTGTAGACCAATACGCTGTTCCACAGGTACATTTAAAGCATGAACTACGTTGTTTTTTTGATGTGATTTTTCTTTTTCAGGCAAGCATGTTATGATACCTGTAGTAAGCTTACGCAGTTGTTTATATTTATTATTTTGGGCTGTTTATGAAGACTCCCAATGTTAACGCTATGAGTGAAACTGAAAGCTGGATTTGTCATCAGTTATGTAGAGGATTTTTTGCTTATTGTGCAATGGATTGCTGTGTTGATTTGCTGGAGAAAGCAAAAAAACATTGCAGTTTTTGCATGATTTGACACTATCATCGAAGGACAAGAATTTAGCACAGTAATACCAGCAGTTGCTTTGAGGAAAAGTCAGCTTCTATAACTAAGTTTGATGTTTTACTCGCTAGCAGCCGCAGCGCTTATCAATGTTTAGTGCGAAGTTAAATGCTTTTGATAGCATTTTATTAGTTTGCATTTTCTTGCGGTACCAGTAGGCTACGTTGCGACGATCGCGTTTACCTCAAAGGGCTTCGCTCCAAATCACCGTTTGTAAGACACAGACAAACTTATAGCTGCAAGGTCAAGCCCCCTCTTAGCAAGTTTTTGCTAATGCCCCTGATAAAAAAAAATCTAGATTTTTTTATCTGAAAACTGTTACTCAAGCATCTGAATAAAAGTGTTGTTAGTTCTCACATTTTTATGCAATAGACGCTTCCTTCCCAGTCCAATTATTTTAATTATAAATGCTTTATCAAGTTTTTTGTTTGGTGGTGACTAATGAGAATGAGAACAATATTAATGAACTTGCTTAGCGGGTACTTCTCTACCAATAATAGTAACCTCAGCAAAAAAATAGAACTCACTTTCTACTGGTTAGATATATATTGGCTTTCTAGTTTATCTAAATACACTGACTGTAACTGCAATGATTAAACTTCAGACTTAAAACTGTTTACTTAGTCACTTTATTCACCATGTAAAGCAGTAAAAATTTTAAGAGACAGTAAAAATGTTTTGAAATTCACAAACAACTAAATTCAGATATTACACAAAGACACAGTAAATGAATATTTAACACACTTGACACTTCTATTTTCATCACATAGGGCTGGTGAGAAAAATCACTACGTGTCTACAATATTCATGATTATAAAACTTGGGGTAGTCCAAAACCAATGCTTCCTGTTCGTCTTGATCACGGTTACAAACCTTTAGAAATAAGAAGACTTTTAAGAGGACATTCAGAAGAAAAAATTCTATGTTTGTAGCTATTTAAAGAAGTAACTACTAATTAGGCCAATCTAAAAGCTCATAGGAATTTTTCGATTTTTTGTATCTATCTAGCTGTTGTATGAAGCAGTATAGCTTGAAACCAATTCTAAATACAGTTTTATTCACCAAGTTGGCTTGGTCAAGGAGACAGTGAAAAAACTTTTGCGAGTTTTCTAGTCTTCAAGGAATAGTATTAAAACAACAAGCTAACAAACAATGGCTAAAAACACTATCAACACATTCAAAACTAGCCTGTTGGTGGGTTGTTTTATATTCTGAAAAAAAAAAACACCATGTTGGTCTAAGTTTACTTTAAGACAAAAAAGCAAAAGCTGCTCAGCCAAAAGAACCACTGGACTGATATAGCTTCTGCTATGCTGCACCGACTATTTGGAAAATAAATAAATAAAATAAATAGATGTCGTGGGGCTAGGCCTACTGCTTTGGTGTATTGATTATAATAAAGCTCTGAGATCCAGCATAGCTATGAAAAATCACTCTAGGATTTACAGCCTTAGCTGTCTAGATCCAAATTAACTTGGCTAGCCTAGGGCTATCGCGAATCTAGCTTTGCCAACAACCTACTCTTTGGACTGATAAATAGGCGCTAAACCATACCAATATACTATTTACATGATTTTCTAGCAAACTGCTATCGTAAAAATCCTATCAGTGGTTTAGTAGGCCATCTTACTACAGCCTGCAAGCAAGCGATGTTGCGCAACTGCTCGCGAAGGTTGCGAGCGGTTGCAACCGTTCGCGAGTTGTCGATGACGTCAAATTTTGGTTGCTTCGCGTCCAGTCTAAACGCACCTTTAGGGTGCGTTTAGACTGGACGCGAAGCAACGCGAAGCAACCAAAATTTGACGTCATCGACAGCTCGCGAAAGGTTGAGTTCAACCTTCAACCTTTCGCGAGCTGTCGATGACGTCAAATTTTGGTTGCTTCGCGTTGCTTCGCGTCCAGTCTAAACGCACCCTTACAGTCTAATCTAGTTTCAATATAAAAATAAGCTCAACTGCACAACGAAGCTGCGATCGAAAAATCGTTGGAAATTGTGAACAGCGATAATTAATAGACTTATATGATATATGAGGCTGCAGGTTATTATTTGCCACAAAAAGAGCTCTTTTCTTCCCTCTCTTGTATGAAACTCGTGCTAATACGCAACAAGTGTTACCGGTGCAAACTGGTTTGTACCGGTACGATGAATAAATGGTGCAAGATATTAACGACAAAAACCTAAACGGAAGTTAATTTAGTCCGTTAACAGAACTTAACGAAAGTTAATTTAGTCCGTTAACAGAACTTAAGGGAATTAATATTGTCCGTTAACATGAAATAACTTTTTAACGGATTAACGAGTTAACCCTATATATACCGGGCTATTTTTACACCCTATTTGTACCGGGGGGGGGCAAATTTGACCCCTATCTAAAAACCGATTGGTAAGTGATAGAATCGAGATTTTTTGCTTGCTGATGCTATTTTTTGATAAATTTTTAAAAATAAATTTTTTGAGGTTGTGACGTTACGAAAACGATGATGACGTCATCAAAACCAGTAAATCCTTACAACAGCATGCAAATTTGCCTAAATGTTGCAAAATGTTAGTTTTAGTTTGAACTTTTGTTATTTCAAAGACATCTCCGAAAAAGTTACCGCAAATGATGACGTCATCTTGCATGATGACGTCACATGCATGATGACATCATCGTTAATATATTTTGTTGATTATTCTTTGTAATTTTTTGTGACTGAAATATAGTATATTTCACAAAATTATAGAATACTGCAGTATACTTTTCATTTTATCATTCAACAGCTGATGAAAATGAATATTTTTTATGCAAACTCAGTTTATTTCGAGAACAGCAGAAAAATCAATATTTTTGAATTATGACGTCATCAATGACGTAATGATGATGCAATGCATTTATCAGTAAATAAAATATTTTATTCCAGCAGAAGATTAGCATTGACAATGAATACGCAGTACAATGAATAGAATATACGCACTGATAAGCATGAATAGTGCGCAAAACTGCAAAAAACTTCTTAGGTGCCTCTAACAAAGGCAAAAATGACGTCACTTCCGGTTGTCCGGCTGACCCCAAACTTTCTAAAATGTGTGTTATTAAATTTGATTCAAAGTCAGGGTGCATCAAAGCAAAACTTTGCTTTCGTTTAGGAGCTATATTAAAATAACTGAGAGGGGGGCAAATTTGCCCCCCCGGTACAAATAGGGTTAATGAAAAAGTTAGCTTCGTTATTAACGGATTAACGATTAACGGACTTGTACCCACCTATGGTTTTTAGGAATTTTATATTGCAACTTTTTTTACATGCAACTTTTTACTGCAATTTTCATTAAGAATAGCGCAAAATGTTAGTGTGATTTAAAAAATACGCTATAAAACTATTTTAGTACAGTTCTATTGTCTTTGATTTGCATAACAAAGAGCTATGTGACGGTTCGCCTGCGTCTCAATGTTATTTATGACGCAACAGTTGGCTTACAACTCGTGCACTGTAGAGCGAAGTTTCAGAATGCTTCGCAAACTGCTGGCAAAAGATCACCATTTCTGCCCAAGTAATGTTTGCAAATATTTGGCATTATATGTAAATAAATCGCTTGAGTAAATCACTGTCGTTTTTAATGCTTGTGAATAAATGCAACTTTTTGCAACTTTCGCTCAAAATAAATGCAATTTTTTCTATTTTTTAGTGCAACAAAAACTTGCCCTAGTGATCATGCAAAATGGACAGCCCAAGCTGCCAATTTTTTTAAAACTATGACCGCGACTAAAAAACGCTACCCAGAAATCGGAAAAGAATGCCTTGCAATTGTGTATGCATGAAAAAAGTTTGGTCAGTTGGTTTTAGGGTGAACAGCACCGATTGAAACTGATCGCCTAATCTTTCAAGTACACAGATTGGCCCTTATTTTTTCTACGTTTGAAAATATCAACAAGTTAGTGTGATGGTAGTTGTAGTACCGGTACTAAGAGTATTGACTGCCAATCACAAAACACTCAACGATTACACTCATGAAAAAAATAAGTAATATGTGTTGACAATTTGTGCTCAAAATTGATGCAAAGCTCGATGATTTTGTAGTAAAAATCCCTGACATGTCATGTGGCAATTTACTTCTATTGAAGTATTTTACTGTAAATACCCTGACAATAATTATATGTCGCCAAAGTTGAAAAATACCGTAACTGTCAGTATTTCATAACATACACAAAAAAAGATACAAAGCTAATGGTAGTAGTACAAAATCACTGTCCTTTTTCGCTGTTTTTGGTTCTATTTTACGACTGCTTTTTTTTTGTTTTGTTTTCATGTTCGATCTTTTGTCCTTCAAAACAAACCGAAAAAACGAGGTTGGAAAAGGAAAATGCAAATAGGCACTTTGAGATTAACAATTGCATACTAGGTGACGCATGATTACAAAAGGTCTAAGACAAATGAGTAGATATCATATTGGGACAACACCGAGATTTCAACAAAAATACTGATCAGCAGTACAACTAGATCTTCGGGTTAAAAGTCGAAAGGTTGCTGCCTCCAGGTGTCATTTCCAAACCGCATAGCTGCCTGTGCGTCGTTGTCTTAGGGTAGACACTTTAACTTTGCTTTCCATAAACGCAAAGCAGCTTAACGCCTTGTGGCCCGGCCTGACGAAAAACTTGCAAACAAATACTAAAAACTGTGCTTTGCTTTGGTGAGGTTAACCCTATTTTACTCGGAGTATTTGACCAGAGCATATTACAGAGGTCGGCAACTCAGCCAACCGTCATAGAAAAACCAAAGTTGGCATGCAGGTTGGTGTTTACCAATTCTATTTAAAACACAAGTTTTGAGTTGATGACGTCATTATAGAGACGTCACGGCCATATTTTTTAAAAAATGACGTCATTTTTGCGATAACGTCACAGGCGGTTCAAATTTTGTACACAGTTGTTTTCTTTAATACTGAATTACAAAAATCTTACTCAGTTTGTTTACGTTAAAAAACGTCTGTCTCATGATGTCACTTAAATAAAATATTGACCAAAAAATGTTTATATTTCGGAAAATCACTTCGGAAAACCCAAATTTGGGAAACTCTCCGTTACCGTAGCAGCTTTAAATTTTTAGGAGGCATTTGTAATGAAATTTAATTCAAAGTCAAGTTAATCAGAAGCAAAAATTGTTTTTCTGAAGGAATTTATCTCGAAAAAAACGGAAGAAGAGCTAAAATATCCCTATCCTACGTGTAAACAGTAGCGTAGGCGGGGGGGGGGGGGGGCTGTAGCCCCCCCATTGGCATGTTGACAAAATGCACAATAAGAAAAACACTACGTTTTTATCACTTTTAAGACCGTTAAATTCTCTAGAGTGGACTAAATAGTGATTTAAAACATCTTTTTAAACATATATTTGGGGAAGGCTAATTTATTGAAAATAAAACTAACAAATAAATGAAAACTTTCAAAAATGGTCAAAAATACGCTATCAAATTTGATCGCAAGGGTAGAAATGCTAAACATAGGTGTCATCAACAAATATACTATAAACTAAGAAATAGGGGGGGGGGCTGTTCAGTATTAGTTAATTACCAATTTCTCTCAAATTTCTTTTTATTAGTCTCCACCCAATTATTTTTCTCTATAAACTGTATTCGAAATAGATTACTCCGAGTGAGTTTTATTGAACTATTCGATTTTATAATTTACCAGCATCTAAATAAGAGAACTAAAGTTTTACCATTAGCCACCTCCCAAATAGTCCATTTATGCAACCAGTTTAATAATGTTTGCACTGCCAATTTCTAAGCCACGTTTTAAAAGCATTATTTTTTAATCAAAATAACCCTAAAATGAAGTTAGTTTTGCAAAAAAAAGCAAAATTTACGAGCGCTGGGGGCTCCGCCCCCAGACCCCCAAAACACCCCCCATTGCGAATTCCTGGCTACGCGCCTGCGTGTAAAAAAGGGTGAAACAGCCGCAGTTCCAGATTTATACCCATAAATGAATTAATAAAACTCATTCGTGGATAACTTTACCAATAATTTGCAAAAAAAAATACTCAGGGTTATAAAAAAACTAAAAGAATCTTGAGAAACATTGAAGTTTTTCAAAACAATCTAGAAAAAAAATGATAGGCTTACATTGAATAAAACATCAATCGCCTGGCTCAATTTTCAATATTTCAAAACATAACTAAAGTCAAAAGTGTTAAAGCAAAGAAACAAAAATCTGCTTGTAGGTCAAAACAAACACAACATTTTCATCAAAAAATATATAAAATTTCATCAAACACAGAGAAAAAATTGACTTTTTTTTTTGAAACATAACTTTAGGTTGCAAAGCAATAGTACATCTATGGGTTAGTAGTACATAAGCAATAGTACATCTAAAAAAATTTTCATCAAACAAAGCGAAAAAATTGATTTTTTTTTATTTTTGAAACGTAACTTTAGGTTGCATAGTAATAATACATCTATGACAAAAATGTGTAATAACAGTGCTGTTTTTGTTTTGCAAAAGAATACGAACCCAATCATAGGCGTAGCCAGGAATTTTTTTGGGGGGTTGGCCAAACCACAAGTCACCGAAAATGACGTTATCAGAAAATTTTGAAAGAGAAAGTTTTTGTGGGGCAAAGATATCGTAGAATGGAAGCTCAGAAGCCGTGGTCTGGTTTGGCATTTAACCAGGTCTTTGCTTTAGGGAAAACGCTTAAACCAATAGTTAAAAGTGCAAAATGTTTAAATTGGGAAATGCGTGCGAGGAAAATAGTGTAATTAAAACAAATCACAGACGGGGGTCTTGGGGCTAAGCCCTCAGCCACTGAGCGATTATTTTTAATTTTTGAAAAAAAAATAGCTCTTTTAGTGCCATTGGATCACATTTCGCTCGTGTTTAGAGCCATATGAAAGAACTAGATTTTTAACATTTGAAAGCCAATTGAATAATTTGAATTGTATAATCCTCCGTTTACTTGCAATTTAAGTCCAAAACACATTTAAAATCTTGTATTTTGGAGTTAATTTTTGTTAGGGATTTGGCCCAGTTAGGGGAAAGCAAAGTACATTGCCTCATGCAATACTTTAACAGTAAATAATAGTCCACTTGAAGATTTCCCTTAGAGATTTTTGTTTTACCATGAAAATAACCGGTTATAGGAGTACATATACAGCCAGAGCCCAAGTCCCCTCTATTCAAATTCAATAATTTGCTAAATGAGCATTTTTCCTAGTTAATTTTTTTTACCAAAGTATTTTGTCGCGTAAAAACTGGCGAGGTGGGGAAGAATTGTTATTGCAAATTGGTACGTTACAATAGATGGTTACGCCCAGGGTTGCAGAGTTGAAGCAAAATCAGTTTGACTCCGACTCCGATTCTGACTCTCGGTCTTTATTTCCGTTCGAATCTGGCTCCCGACTCTTTAAAAAGGTAAAATTGTGACTCCGACTCCCATAAATTTTGCTGACATAAATTTTGATATGTTATCTTATATATTTGCCGTTGAATTTCGATATTTACACAGTTGCACTTTTTTCTCAGCCTTTTGGCTGGCAAATTTTGGTATTAGTATTACAACATTACAAAATGCTGCATTTTACCCTTAAAAAATATCGAAAAGGCTAAAGCTTACGGGGCTCCGCCCGAATTTGTGTCAGATTAGCATAGTACGACAGCACACTAAATACAAAGATTACAAACCTATTCAAAAATGTGAAGATGTAATACTGTTGCAGCCAGACTACTGTTACATGCAACTTGACTACAGTTACGTTAACACAGGACGTAGCTTACATTTCAATCAGGTTTTTTGTGCAACACTGGGAGTTGGGAGTCGAGCATATAATTTTCAACTCTGACTCCAACCCCAGACTCTTGCAAAATCCTTTTTTCGACTCGGACTCCCCGTAAAAACCTTCGACTCCGACTTCCGACTCGTAATCCGACTCTGCAACACTGGTTACGCCAAGTAGCCATGCTATTTCTCGGGCCGGATTTACATTGTACGGAGGCCCTGGCACTTTGAGGGTTTTCGAAACATCTTCCTGCCAATTATAAGTGAAGACCAATAAAAAGTCTTACAATCTGAGCGCGGAGCTCCTGGCACTGTGTTATATGGTAAATCCAGCCCTGATTATTGCAATACGTAGGCCTACAGAAAAAAGTTTGATAAGGCCCTAAAGTAGCAACTTTTAGGACAAGCACCCCTAATTTCACCCGGATTATACATTTCAATTGGTAGGCAAAAACTATATAGAAGGGGCGGGCCCCTATGTTGTCAAAATCATTGTTAATTACTGTTGTACGCGTGTAATGTTGAACACGAAGATGCTTAAAGAAACTGAATCAGAAGAAACAATAGGCTTTTTTGTCACAATTTTATGGCTGGTGATATTTCAATTCGGGGTAGGGCCTGGGCCCCCCCTCTGGCTACGCCAATGACCCAATAGACTAATAGAGCACTGAAAGTTAGATGGCTAAATTGAGCGCCAACCATAAGGCTTTTTCTTGCCAGTTAAATGCCAGCAGATCAAAAATCAACTAATATGAAAAAAAAACTGTAAAGTATCAAAAAAGTTGCTGTGCTTTTTGCAGATTGGTAATATAACTAAAAATTTTTGTACAATATATGTACAGTAAACCGCATGTCTGTATCTATATTGTTAAGTAAATGGATCCTTTGAGATTACCATTCTGACGCACAACAAGTCATAGCAGTGTTGCCAACATTTTCATGTTTTCAACTACCGAAACTTAAACTGTACGTTGTGTAGCTTTTCTTCTTTAAAAGTATATTGAGATGAAACACGGGTTACACTTAGTAAAAGTGTTCAATTCTCCGACGTTGTTCAGGAAGAGTAACCTAAATTCAAACATCAAGAATCGCAGCGTAGAGCGCCTTTGTGTATAAAAAACAACATCGAAGAAATGCATTTGCTTACAATCCTCAAAAATTTAATGCAAATCAATAATATCAAGAGTAATGACTCTTTCAAATCCGCTTGTTGATCAAGCCGAGTGTTTAAAAAAATCTCAGGTGATTGTTTCAACTAAAAATGTCGTGATTGGTTAGGGAATAATATTACAAAACAATAAAGAAAATCAATTCATTTAGCGACTTTGATTATAGAGCGTTTAGTAAGATTGCCTCGAAATCACACAGTCCTTCATAAACCCAGAGCAAACACAGGGCTGTATGTATCACGTCACGCATGAAAGAATTGTGAGAATGCTTTCTGCGAAGCAAGTGACAGCATAGAAAAGATATTATGGAAGCATACTAAGTTTAGACAAGGCACCGAAACGAGATTAAATATAAAAAAATAACGGATATGGAGCCGACAAATGAAGTAGAATTTGAAAAAGTTGTTAAAGCTAGTGATATAGAAAACTGGTTATTTTTTCAAAAAAGTTTTGCAATATTAGCCTACTATAGCTTTGTTTTTGTTCTTTCCACCTAAAATTTGCACTAGTCTATTTAGCAGTTGATGTTTCATTGCGAAGACGTAAAAAGTGAAAGGCAGGCATCAAATCTTTCTTGCTAAAGGTGTTCACTAGTTCAATAGCAGCCCTGAAGCACTCGCACCATATCCATCTCTCATCATATTAGACCTATGATGTTGACATTTGCTTAGGCTGCCGTTATTTTTATTGGAATTTTTCTTTTTCAGGAAAAGCTGCAGGTATGGCAGGATTGTCATTGTATGCTCTAAGCTTGTACCGATGTTAGTAGTCTACTTTCAATTTCATTATACCACTAGTAGTAAATTCAATCCTAGTTAAAGCTGGGCCCACATGACAGAAATTTCCTCGTTTGCTTTAATTAACGGTTTTTTTTAAGAAGCGCCACCGAACGAAATACTCGCTAAACGTAAGAGGTCATTTTTGCACGTGTATGTAAAGCCTTGCGAAATCTGTTACGTTATTCTTTCTCGCTAAGTTGTTTCGAGCGATTGCGGAAAGCAGTTCGAGTAAAAAAACGTCACATTTTCCTCGCCAACTTAAAGAGGATCTTGAAGCACACTTTAAGCGTGCGAGAAATCTTTTTGGTTCAGAAATTTAATGGCAAAATGTTTAAAACTTCTAACTAAAGCCAATTTCCAATTGCAGAAAATTAATTAAAATCGTCGCCATGTTTGCTATTATTCTGCTAAAAAAAAAAGCAAATTGCATCGAGAACCATTTGCTGTTTCGACTGATAAAGAAACATTGAGTAGTGCCAGTTGACAAAAAAAGCAACACACTCCTTTTATAAGAACGATTTTCTGAAACACAAGGCTCATTTTTGCTCAAAATTTAAGAACAAATTAAAAACAATGCCAGTCTATGCAGCAAAATTAACCAAAAACAAAAAAATTCAAACTAATCAAAGAAACAAAAATTTGTGCTGATTCAAAACGATAAAATTTCAATGATTTTCTTGTGTTTGCAAGCAAAATTGCGACTATTCAAGATTATAAAGCTCTGTTGCTCTGCGCAAGCAAATGAGAAATTTGTTTGGCAGTTGTTCAACTTGAAAAAAGCTTGCTTTTTTTCTTTTGCAATTTTCCGATGATGCAAAAGCAAGAAAAAAGCCTTCACTTAAGCAGACAGAGTAATATAGGAATTAAACAGTGTTTTAAACACGGCCGCTAAAATTGACATTGATGCTCTCAAAATTTTTACAAAATCAAGAACAAATGAGGCTGAAAATGGGCAAAAAATTAAAAACAACCAGTCTAAACTCAAGATTTACCGGTTCTAAAAAAGAAGAGCGTACTTCGACTTGCTCACTTTTAAAAATTTTCGAAACCTAAAGTTACCGTTAACATATAAGTTTACCCACCAACAACCTCAAGGGCGCTTTAGGTCATTTAAAAAAATTGCATTACAGAAATGGTTGTTCTTTTTTCACATTGATCCAAAAATATAACTAAATTCTGTCGTTCATTAACTAATTATTACCAGTCGAAAAATTTGCAAGCTTAGAATAATAACGCATGGCTCATAGTATCTTTTTCCGTAACAATGCAGTACATACAGTTCGCTTGAACGCATTATTTTGAAGCAGAAATTCATCTGACGTCACAATGAGATATTTATTACGTACTAACACAGGTTACGAACATCTTACAAAGAAATTCGAGCGAGCAGTTTGAACGCATGTTGGGCGAGACGGCTCAGAAATGGCAGTTTGTCTACAAAGTTTTTTGTTCGTCAGCGTCTTTTAGCGAGCGAGAATGGCCTTTACGAGCTCGCTAACTTATTCTGTCATGTCGGCCCTATTGATTAGAGTACACATTTAAACCTAACCACTTACCAGCTACTTTCATTGAACTAAAATCAGAATTTAGGAACAAATTACAGTAGAATTCGTCTATGTCGACACTTCGCCTATATGGACACTTTTTCGCTTTCCCCTTAAGGTGTCGATATGGGCGAATTTTACAGTATTTAAAACATTAACTTTTGGTTCAAGTCCTCCCCGTTTAGCAACATCCTATTTACGCGCTAACCCAGGCCCCAAGCTTTCGATCTAAGATATTTTTGTCCCAAGAAAAGCCTCTCCTTTCGAAAATTTTTGATAACGTGATATTGCATGTGATTTGCAGATTGGGGTCTCCCAATCACAAATCCTTACTATGCTTATGTCAGAATTTAAGAAATTTTTGTGTTCGGGTGTTTTCCTTTCAACCAATCATAAGCAATGCTGTCCTCGAGCCGAAGACAGGGCATTTTTGAGGACTTGTAGGCTTCGAAGCCAAGGGCAAGGATTTGAGCTTCGAGGCCAACACTAAGGCTTCAAAATGTGTCCTCGAGGCCAAGGACGTCCTCGAGGACAGCTAATAATAACTAGATGGGAACTTGCTGAGTAGCAACCTCTTTGAACGATCGACATAAATATCTACAGATTTCAAAAAAACAAGTGTCCTAGCTTAAACCGTTCAAAAAAATTAATTTTTTGGGTTCACCTTGGACGGCACTCTCAAACTATGTCAAATATTTCTCTCTTAAATATCTACTAATATAATAAAACTGGCACTCTAGTTAGAGCCGTTTGAAAAATTGATTTTTGGCGGTCCGTTTGTGGGGTTCCCTGAGGGTGGTACCCCCAAATAATGTCAAATATTGGTTTCTTAAATATCTGCTAATATCAAAACAAACTGGCACCCTAGCTAACGCTATTCAAGAAATTGATTTCTGGGGGGTCCCCAGGAGGATGGCACCACCAAACATAGGCGTAGCCAGGATTTTTGATTGGGGGGGGGGGGCCCAAACCACAAATCACATGCAATGACGTGATTAGAAATTTTCGAAAAAGGAACTTTTTGTGGGGCAAAGATATCGCAGAATGAAAGATCTGAAGCCGTAGCCAGATGGCACTTTAACCAGGATTTTGATAAAGAGAGAGGGCGAAAACTAATAGTTAAAAAATGCAAATGTCTAACTTAGGAGACGTGTTAAGTAAGCTAGTGCACTCAAACGTATCACAGACGGGGGTCTGGGGCGGAGCCCCCAGGCGCCGGTGGCTATGGGGGTCTGGGGACAAAGTCCCCAGCAGCTGTGCAATTTTTGTATGTTTTTGGAAAAAAAAGTTATTTAAATCCCATTGAATCACATTTCGCGCGAGTTCAAAGCCATTTCAAAGAACTAGATTTTTAACATTTCAAAGCCAATCGAAAAAATTTAGTTGTTCAATCCTCCTTTTGCAATTAAATCCCAAAACACGTTTAGAATCTTTCATCATGGTGTAAAATTTTAATTGTAAGTGATTTGGTCTATAGGGGGAAATAGGGTACATTGCCTCCTGCAATACTGTAGCAGTAAATAACAATCCTCTCGAAGATTTTCCTTAGAGATTTTTGTTTAGTCATGAAGTTAACCAATTATAGGAGTACATGTACGGCCAGGGGGCCCAGGCCCCTTCAATTAAAATTCAGTAGTTAGTTCAATGAGCATTTTCCCTAGCTAATTTTTTAAAAGTAGTTTGTGCGTAAAAACTGGCGAGGTGGAGGTGAATCGTTATTGAAGAATGGTACAATAGATGGTTACGCTTACTAAACATGTTATTTCCGGGCCGGATTTACATTGCGCAGGGCCCTTGGCACTTAGGGGATTTTTGCAACATCTTCCCGCCATATATAAATGATGACCAAAAAAAAGCCCTACTATTTGGGGGCAGGGCCCTGGCACTGAGCCATATGGCAAATACAGCGCTGGTTATTGTATTTAATTCATAAAAAGTTTAGATGAGGGCCTGAGGTAGCAACTTTTAGGACGAAAACTCTTGATTTCATCTATACGTTTAAATTGGTTGGAAAAAATAGAATTAAGGGGGTGCGCGGGGCCCCCTGGTTGTCAATATTATTTATTGTTAATTACTGTTGTACACGTGTACTGATGTACGCAAAGATGCTAAAAGAAACTGATAATGAAGAAACAAGACTTTTTTTGTCAAATTTGTGTCATTGGTGGCATTTCGATTGAGGGGCCCCTGGCCCCCTGTGCCACCTCCTGGCTTCGCCTATGATTTTGAGATAAGATCGCGCCCTTAAGTTCTTTCATAAAAAAAACATTTAAATCAAAATTAAAATAACTTTTTTCCAAAACGAGGAGGAATCGAGTCAAGGCACTTGACAGTTTTTTGAAACGTCGAAGAATTGCATGACATTATTATGACGTGGACATGTGGTCCTTATTATTATGGCTTACTTTTGTACGCGTAAATCCTAAATTAAAGAACCTGCAATTCCGGACAGGGACAACATACTGGCTATGCTCTCTTTATATTTATTATTGGTAGTATTTCAATTGGGGGGTTTGTACTACCGCCTGTGTTATAGCATCAAGTTCATAATAACGTTAAACAAGGGCCTGGGGTGGCAACTTTTAGGTCAAAATTCTTAGATTTCTTACAGCAAGGTTGTGCATATAAATTGTTGAAAATTTGAATTAAGGGACCCCTGGCCCGGGAACCTTGGTCGTCAGTTAGAAGACATGGGGCTCCCTGGTTGCCAGTTAGAGGCGCCGGGGCCCCTTGGTTGTCGATTAGGAGCCGTGGGCCCCCTGGTCGTTAATTAGGGGCCCTGGGGCTCTCTGGTTGTGAGTTAGGGGCCCCTGGTCGTCAGTTAGGGACTCCAGGGCCCCCTGGTTCTTGGTTAGGGGCCCCAGGTCCCCCTGGTCGTTAATTAGGACCCCAAGGCTCCCTGGTCTTCAATTAAGGGAGCCCCGGGGCCATATGGTTGTCAGTTAGGGGGCCTGGTTGTCAATCAGGGGCCCCGGGGCCCCCTGGTTGTCGGTTAGGGGCCCCGGGGCCCCCTGGTTTTTAGTTAGGGGCCTTGGGGCTCCCTGGTCGTGCGTTAAGGGCCCCGGGGCCCCCTGATTGTCAGTTAGAGACTCCGTGGCCCCCTAGTTGTTATCAGTTAATGGCCCCAAGGCTCTGTTTGTCAATTAGAGGCCCCCTGGTTGTTGGTTAGGGGCCCCCTGGTTGTCGGTTAGGGGCCCGGGGCGCCCTAGTTGTCAATTAGGGTCCCCCTGTTTGTTGGTTAAGTGCCCCTAGGTTGTTAGTTAGGGGCCCCGGGACTCCCTTGTTGTCATTAATATTATTGTTAATTACTGTTATGTGCGTAATTACTGAAAAAAAACTGCAAATAAACATCGCTAGGCTATGTTGTCATATTTTTTTGTCGTTAGTGGTATTTTGATTGGAGGGGGGGCTGGGCCCCTTGGCTACGCCTATGCCCCCAAACTATGTCAAAATATTTGTCTGTTAAATATCTACATATTAAAAAAAAAAAACGGCACCTTAGCTTGAGCCGTACCAAAAATTGATTTTGGGGGTCTCCAAGGGGTTGGTATCCTCTTAACTATTTCAAAATATTTGTCAGTTAAATATCTGGTGATATCAAAAGATACAGTCACCCTAAGTTAAGCCGTTCAAAACATTGATTTTTGGGGGGTCCATTCGGAGGGTCCCCGGGAGGTGGTACCCCCAAGCTATGTCAAAATATTTTTCTCAAATATCTGTTGATATCAAAAAAATTTAGCGCCCTGGCTTAAGTCGTTAAAAAAATTGATTTTTCGGGGGGTCTCCAGAAAGGTGTTACCCCCAAACTATGTCAGAATATTTATCCTTGAAATATCTACAGATATCAGAAAACACAGCCACCCTAATTTAAGCTGTTCAAAAAATTGATTTTTGTGGGATTTCCGGGGAGGTGGCACTCTCAATCTATGTCAAAATATTTGTCGGTTAAATATCTGCTAATATCAAAAAAAAACTGGCACCCTAGCTTGAGCCATTCAAGAAGTTGATTTTTGATTTTTGGGGGTCCCTAGGGGGGTTGTACCCCAAATTTATGTCAAAATATTTGTTTCTTAAATATCTGCTGATATCAAAAAAACTAGCGCCCTAGTTTGAGCCGTTAAAAAAATTGATTATTTTGAGCCCCATTTTGGAGACGTTTCCGAAAGTGTCACGCCAAAAACTTTTGAGAGACAAAACTGCGTTTGCAGCACAACAAGTTTACGCAAAAGTTCGATTTCGATGTTTTGTGGGTTAGAAGAAGACGAGCGTACAAGATTTATGAAGAAAAAAAAAGGAAAAAAGAGGAAAAAAAGACACACAAAAAAAGGAAAAAACCTCATCGCGGCCAAAAGTGGGTTGGTTGGGATGAAACGGTATTTTAATGCATATAGCCATGTGAAATATTTTTTGCCGTACTTCAGCAGTTTTTGAATAAGACCGCTTTTTACGCCAAACTTTTGGTGCGGTTTTTGGGTCCCAAAACCAAAATCATGTGACTAATTGTTTCAAAATTTGGTACAAAGATGCACGTTATTAATCTCAAACTGCTGTCAAAATTTCATGTAGCTCAATCAAACCGTTCTTAAGATATAAGCAAAAGTCTGAAACTTCGCACACCCGACGCGAGCGTCAGTCGTTCCAATAGTAACGCACCAATCTTGCACAACTGCGCCACAGTAAAAAATAGCATAAAATCAACTTCGTAATTGTTTCTGAACATCTGTCTCTATTTTTGTTTTTAACAATTAAAGCAAGTTTTTTCGGCTTTACGGAAACTGGCAAACATGTTAAACATGAAAGATTTTGATCAGAGGTGGAGTCCTCGAGGACGTCCTTGGCCTCGAGGACGTCCTCGAGGACACATTTTGAAGTCCTTGGCCTTGGCCTCGAGGCCTCAAGTCCTCGAAAATTGGACTGTCCTCGGCTCGAGGACAGCACTAATTTTTGAATTGTTAAAATTTTGTGGAGCACTTGAAAAATTTTTTGGAAAGCGTTGTTTCGTGAAGATCGCTTGAAAAATTTTTGTGAAGACCTCTTTTTTTTGGAGATCGCCTGAAAAAATTTTGTGAAGACCTTTTTTTTTTGGAGAGCACTTGCGCTTGTGTCCTTGGTCCTTGGCCTTTGCCTCGAGCATTCCTGTCCTTGGCCTCGAGAGTGTCTGTCCTCGGAAAGGCTGTCCTTGGCTTTGGCCTCGGATTTTTTTTGTCCTTGGCCTTGGCGTCGAGCCTTGTGTCCTCGACTCCACCTCTGATTTTGATATCTGCCTTTCACTTTTTACGTCTTTGTTATGAAATACCAACTGCTAAAATAGACTAGTGCAAATTTTAGGTGGAAAGATTAAAAACAAGGCTTTAATAGGCTAATATCGCAAAACTTTTTTGAAAAAAATCAGTTTTCTATATCACTGGCTTTATCAACTTTCTCAAATTCTACTTCATTTGTCTGCTGCATATCCATAATTTTTTTTATGTTTAACTTTACTTCGATGCATTGTCTAAACTTTGTATGCTTCCAGTGGTGCCGAAACCCGGGGCGAATGGGGGGATATATCCCCCCCCAATAATTTGACTGCATTTCCCCAAACAATTTGATTATGGTCTGGATTTGTGAAAATGATAAACTAGACAAGAGCGCGTAAATGTATCGCCACGCAAAAAGTGCCAAAGAAACTCGGAGGTGCGTTCATGTACCTTGTCTAAGGATATGAGACAGCACTACGGTACCGCGTTTTGTACAATCAGTTTATTGACAAAATTGTGATTGAATTAACGGAACGTTACAGGACAGAAAGCATCGATTCCAATTTAGCTTTGTATATAGAAATGGTTGGAATTTTTAAGACTGGTGTTATTGCGAACTAAGTAGGCCTAAATGCTTATCCTGAGCTCAAAGTGATCCCATTTGGTAAACAGATAAAAATTTTCAGAAATATTACTGGAACAAACTCACTGCATGAGGCAAGGAAAGTTTATCTAGAAATGCCTGATGAAGAAAAAGCTCTTTACTCTCAAGTTAAACAACTTATGAAAATATTGTTGGTATGTCCCATCACATCTGCTGTTTGTGAAAGGTCTTTCTCTAACCTTCGCAGACTTAACACTTGGGTGCACAATACTTTGAGGCAAGAGAGACTAAATTTTAACAAAGTCAGCAATATTCACGAAGATATTTTGACGACTATTGATCTAAAAAGCATTCTAAATACATTTGTTCAGCGATCCACGGTTAGGTGCAATTTGTTTGGGACATACGATACTAATTGATGTGGTGACGATTCATGTACAGGCCTACTGTAATATTTTTAAGACCGTCTTGCGTGATTTATCGTCTACGAACAATCAACCTATCGTAGCATTCAATATGATACAAGAAAGATGTTGAATGTCGGTTCTCGTTGTTGTTGGGACAGAGCAGTTTTACACTTCTTGTGTCCAGTCTGACTGAAGAGAAGACTGTAAACAGAACCAAAAAGTATGCCTTTAGTGATAAGACCACAAAGTTCCTGGTTCATACAAACGAATGAATAATTCTGAACTGTTTATTTTTTTACCGTAGGCTACATACAGTATTTCGTTTTTTCCTTTGAAAAGGTTGTTTTTTAAGACGTGATTTTATTCGTTTTCAATTCAGTTTTATAATGCTTGTAGGCCTACTTAAGGCTTTTTCAATGAGTACTTTTTAGAAGGTATTGCATTAACGCGATTAACAAGCAGAACCTTTCTCAATTTGCATCCGTGTGCCTGTAAATTATATTCAATCAAATCTATAGCACTTCATTAAAATCATGCCTTATCCTGTTTCATGACTAACAAAGTAGATCTTCTGTTCTTTTGTAGATAAGGCAATCATTGGCTTTTACCAAAAATTTTTTGTTGGCTCAAAAGCGTGTTGAACGTTTGTCATATTTTGTTGACGTGAAAAAAGTAGTGGTCAAGCTTCACCCCCTCAATACTTAAAACAGGGTAAAATTGGGGTAAAATTGCAACTTATCCCCCCCCCCAATGCTCAACATAAATCGGCACCACTGTCTGCTTCCATATATTTTCTATGCAGTCACATGCTTAGCAGAAAGCATTCGCCCAATTATTTCATGTGTGACGTGACGTAACACATACAGCCCTGTTTTTGCTCTGGGTTTATGTAGTTCTGTGTGTCAAAACCAAGCCCTTCAGTAGAGTAAAACAGGTTTTTGTTGAATAGGCTTTATTATAACTACTTTACTCAGTTTAATGGCATTCATAACCAAAGCCATTCACAAACCAACATAGTTTTTGTTAATGGTGCACTGATGACTTTTACAATATCAGGATTCAATCCAACATAAGTATTATCGATCAATATTTTTGCTTATGCATTACATACGGTAGAGGGCAAAAACTTATTAAGATTTTCTATCAACTTCGCGTATATTCTGCAAACAATAAGAAATGTTATTGAGAATGGCCGCTATTTCACCGTCATTTTTCGGATTAAGTGAAATATGTTTCATGATTTCAAGTGATTACTTTAAATGAATCAAAGCATCGTCATTGTGATGCATGCCCATCAAACACTTTCCAATATTTTTAAGAGTCATTGCCAAATTACCGTCTTTTTTCGGATTAAGAGAAATATTTTTCTTGATTTCAAGTGATTGCTTCAAATGAATCAAAGCATTGTCATAATGATGCATTTCCATTAAACAGCTTCCAATATTGTTAAGAGTAGAGGCCACATTACCGTCTTTTTTCAGATTAAGTGAAATATTTTTGTGGATTTCAAGTGATTGTTTGAAATGAATCAAAGCATCGTCATAATGATGCATGTTCATGAAACAACCACCAATGTTATTGAGATTCATGGCCACTTTACCGTCTTTCCTCGGATTAAGGGAAATATTTTTGTAGATTTCAAGTGACTGCTTCAAGTGAATCAAAGCATCGTCATGATGATGCATGTCCATCAAACAGCTTCCAATGATATTGAGATTAATGGCTACTTTACTGTCTTTTTTCGGATTAAGTGAAATATTTTTGGAGATTTGAAGCGATTGCTTCAAATGAATCAAAGCATCGTCATAATGATGCATTTCTATCAAACAGCTACCAATGATATTGAGATTCATGGCTACATTACCGTCTTTTCTCAGATTAAGTGAAATATTTTTGTAGATTTCTAGTGATTGCTTCAAATGAATCAAGGCGTCATCATATTGCTGCATGTTCATCAAACACTTTCCAGTATTGTTAAGAGTCATGGCCACATTACAGTCTTTTCTCAGATTAAGTGAAATATTTTTGTAGATTTTCAGTGATTGCTTCAAATGAATCAAAGCATCGTCATAATGCTGCATTTCCATGAAACAACCACCAATGTTATTAAGGGTCATGGCCACATTACAGTCTTTTCTCGGATTAAGTGAAATATTTTTGTAGATTTTCAGTGATTGCTTCAAATGAATCAAAGCATCTTCATAATGATGCATTTCCATCAAACAGCTTCCAATTTTGTTAAGAGTTGAGGCCACATTACCATCTTTTTTTAGATTAATTGAAATATTTTTGTAAATTTCAAGTGATTGCTTCAAGTAAATCAAAGCATCCTCATAATGATGCATGTCCATGAAACAACCACCAATGGTAGAAAGATTCATGGCCACTTTACCGTCTTTGCTCGAATTAAGTGAAATATTTTTGTAGATTTCAAGTGATTGCTTCAAGTGAATCAAAGCATCGTCATAATGATGAATATCCCTCAAACAGCAACCAATATTGTCATGAGTCATGGCCACATTACCGTCTTTTTTCGGATTAAGTGAAATAGTTTTCATAATTTCTAGTGATTGCTTTAAATGAATCAAAGCTTCATTATATTGCTGCATGCCTTTCAGACAGTTTCCAATGTTATTAAGACTCGTAGCCACATTACCATCTTTTTCCGGATTAAGTGAAATATTTTTCTTGATTTCAAGTGATTGCTTCAAATGAATCAAGGCGTCTTCATATTGCTGCATTTCCATTAAACAGCCCCCAATGTTATTATGAGTCATGGCCACATTACCGTCTTTTCTTGGATCAAGTGAAACATTTTCGTAAATTTCAAGTGATTGCTTCAAATGAATCAAAGCATCGTCATATCTCTGCATTTTCGTCAAACAGTTTCCGATGTCATTGAGTATGTTTGCCGCGTTATCATTTTTTCTAAAATTACAGGTACCTAATACTTTGTGGTGGATTTTCAGTGATTTTTTCAAATAAATTAGAGCATCATTGTATTGATAGATTTTCGCCAAAGCCGAACCAAACTTATTGAACGCAAAAGCAAGTTCTTCATCTGTTTCTTGATCAAGACATGTAAGTTGAAGTAATTCTATTGCAATGTGAAAATTCTTTGCAATGTCGCTCCATTTTTGCAAACGTGTCAAGCAAAAACCTATTTTCAGGTAAATCCAAGCAGTTTTTCGATTTGTGTTTGTTTCGTTAGTTTCTTTGTTGAAACCAACCAGAATATGTTGATATAATTCTAAAGCTTCATCAAAAATGTTTTCTTTGAATAGTTGATCTGCCAGAGATACAATTAATCTTTTGTTTGATTGAGAGTCATTTTTTATAATAGCATGATTGAAAAAATATTTTGTTTCGAGTTTTTTAATGCAATCATCAAAATCAAAATCTTTTACACTCCACACAAACTCTAAAAAAATTTTTGAAATTGTGTGAGACAATTCCATTCCAAAAGCCATCCCTATTACGATGTTGATTAGTAGAGGATTAGAATAAAAGTGTAGTTTTGTAAAATTAAGTTGTTTTGCTACTTCACGTTGCAAGCAGTATGCAATTTGAAAGTAGTTTATTGTGTTTTTAGCTCCTACAATACTTAAAAATTCCTTAATGCTTTCATCATTTTTATTAAGTTCAATGGGGTTGTCACATTGCGACTTCTTCTCCATGTATACTTTTAGTCTCATTTCACATGCAATTGATACGGCGTACGATAATTTAACTTTTGTTGTTTGCGATATAATGTTTCTGTTTGCCATTGTTTGAATGATGTCGAAACATGAACTTTCAGAAATATTATGAATAGAAGCCAAAGCTGCTACAAATAATGTACTACTTCGATACACCAATTGCTTGATGTTGATTGTGTCTTGTGATTTCAAATTAGCAAGTCGAAATCGTGCAGAAAATTTGTCCAGATCATCTCTAACTTGTTGTTCAACCTCGTTAATTCTTTCTTGCTTAGATTTGCTACTCAAATAAGTCTTAACGCCATTAACAAACTGATCAAAAATGTTTTTATTTCCAAATACAAAACAAGTTTTCATGAGAATGTCAGCCAAGTGATAACCATTTTTCAAGTCTTCTTCAGAACTCAAATATTTCAACATCTCACCGACTGGTTTGATGAGTTCAGTCACAAACGGCTTCTTTTCAGTTTTTTCAAATCTGCCTAAAGGAAACTTACAGGCATGAGGCATCATACCATCAAAAGATACTCCTCGTGGAGTGTGAGCATCAAAAAACCAACTTAGGCTTTTGATGTTTAAACTGGGAATGATAGATTCTTGCAAATTCAAAACGATGACGTGAAATACGACCGAATACCAGCGAAAGTATTCTAAATGCTGCTCATAGTTTTCATCATCACTTAAGAGAATGATGTGTTCAAAATCTGAGTAGGGAGTTATTTCGTTTCTAGCCAAAGATCCCATTGCAGCTATTGAATACTTGCAAGGAGGCTTTCCCATTATGTTGAAACAAAACTTGCTTATGTCTGCCATGACTTCTTTGTATTTGCTTGCAATTGCTTTGTTGATGCGTTGAACTAATTCTGCTTTACGAACTTGTAATTCTCTTAAATCTCCAGTTTTAGTTTGAGCATCAATTTGCTTTAGGAAATCGTCTACATCATGTCTTAGTTGATTAATTTCAACCTTAACTGCATTTGCTTTAGCAACAAGGTCTGCATTGCGGTTATTTGCATTTGCCTGCTCTAATGTATGCTTGCAAACGTCAATAAGATCTATTTTGATTTGACAAATATTTGAGGGATTTCGAAGTATGGCGGCATTCAACAAACCAACGCATCTGATCAATGATACTTTGTCAGGGCTTCGCTGTTTGTGAATTAAAGCAATTTTGTAGAGCATTTCAGCTGATTTTTCAGGATCTGTTTCCATCAGTTGTTCTCCCACCGATACCTTGCAATAACTTTGCTTCATTTGCTCAGCGAGCTGCAGCTCCTCAGTAAGTAACTTTTCCTCCTCCATTGCAAAGATATCAAAAATGCTGGATATTTTTGACTCAGATCAAATAAGCTTGAAAAACTTTTTTGGCATCGCAAGTAATTTCAAAACAGTCCGACCTTGAAAAATTCAAACTTTAAATGTGGTTAAATGGCGAAGCAAAAACACTAGCAAACAGCAATGATGGAGGTTCTAGTAGAACAGGACTGTTATTGTTCAGTTGTTGTGGAATAGCTGATTTGCACTAAAAAAGGATCAGTAATTGTCATTCATAGCAGCGCAAAAATACACACGAAAATGCAAGCTCACAGAGTGGAATGTTTCATTAAGCACACAAAATTTGTACATTTTTCGGATCCGAATTAGCGTGACGCACCAACTTATTCTTCCAAATTCTTACCTATTCTTCCAAAAAATCTACATTAAGATACAATTTTATATTTAACTAAGCCTAATAGAAGTATCATTGTAGTTGTTTTTCTGCAATAAATGCACAGACTTATTCAGATTGTGTTGCTTTTGCTTCGTAAATTAAAATTCAAAATGATTTTTTCATGAAGGACCGAACCCGAAATCTCATTCGAGGCCCAAACCATGCCCGAAAATTAAGTTGGTCTAAAAAACGTATGTAGTTACTGATGCGACGAAATAATGCTCCTTCTTAATGATAAATTGTGATTCAATATTAATAATTGCGTACTATGAACTAATAGTTGTATTGATGCTTTTTAATCACGTCTTCATATCTTATTTTGCAAAGTTAGTTGATTATGCTTTTATAGTTTTTTCAAACACAAAGCGAGTATCAGGCCCAATTTATACCCGAATTTTTTTTAATGCTGAGCCCGAACCCAAACCCGGCCCGACTTAGAACTATGTAGCGAACATCAAATAGTAACATTACTGCTCCAATCTAAGTCTAACCAGTCAAACACGCAAGTTTTAGGCGGGCGATTACAGATTTCATAGCTGGATCAAGAAAAAAAAATTTTAAACTGAAAGCAATCTTTTAATTTTAAACATACCGATTTCTTTGCGACGCATAAAAAGTGAATTCAAACGACTCAAAAAAGTGTATTCTTGATAACAGGTACTACAGCGCATATAATCATGATCATGACTATACAGTATGTCGTGACATCATAACATATATCTTATATGTGCAATAGTGTATATCATGCAATAAACTTAAAAACAATAAAAACACCTATAAAATAATGTCCCCAGCAGGTTGTTTTGGAGTTAAGCTCTTCAGGGGGTGATGGTAAATCCTAGCTCTTTATTTGGTTAGCCGGTAAACACTAATTTACTATATCATGTATATTTTGACGTTAAGATATCACTTGGAATAATTTGATAAAATTTTCAAATACGTTATATTTTTTAAATACTCGATAATACTACAACTTCTCGTATCTAACAACGTTATGCATTAACTTCAAAGTTACCTTTTCATTTTTCCTAGTTTGTCACCAACCCAAGTTACTTCAATTTCTTAAACTTTTGTTGACCATACAGTAAACTCCCTAATTATAAAAAGTGATTGAGGAATGGACATTAAGGAGTGGATCCGGAATGGACATTAGGACTTATAATAACAAATCAATTGTTAACCTTGACAATCATTTCAACCCGATGGTCAATTTCTTTTCTTAAGACGTTAACAACGATATTGCTCCATGTCAGTCCCTATTTTATCCAAATGAAAAATAACATCTTCAACAAAATCGTTCAATAAATAAAGGTTTGCAGAAAATAAGATCAATTACAAGCAAAAAAAAAATTGAAATTGTTTCTTTTTTTAATGGAAAATATTTGAATAAATCAACCTAACTTATAAATTGACCAAAAAAAAATTTTTTAATGAACCATTTTAGGGAACACATAAAAAAAACTTTAAATAAAATTAAAATTTATCAATCAATGTTGAGATTTTAGGTGAATAGTCAAAGCCGCGCTTTAGGCTGGCTCTTCACTGGGCGAAAAATCTTGATCGTATTATCAGTTTACATAGAATTTCGGTTCGCCAACGTACCGCCTTACCAGCGTAAAAGCTGCCAGATGCTTATTATATTATGACCAGTGTAGGTCTCAGCTTTACCCTTCAGAATAGATAATGCCAATTCCTATAAATGGCGTATCTCTAACATAGATAAGTATCTCTACATTTAAGCTCTAAGATTTTGAGACAAGAATGGATCAATGTTATTATAAAAATCATAAATTCGTAATAGTAAAGACAAAATGGCAAAATTAATTGAAGAGGAAATTTGTCAACTTTAAACTGCACTATCTTGAAAATGGCTAAGAGTAGAAAGTTCAAATTAGGTGAATGTTCATTTTGGGTTTTTCATAACATTTTAGGTAACTTACAGTGAAAATTTTAACTTAAATGCTCTTTTTATGTACCAAAATTTCAACATCTTTTCCTGGTAGAGCGTTTGAGATTGTGAAAATTTATCATTTTGGTAGAATCTGCCAAAATGTCGAAAAATAAAACTCTTGCACCCTCTAAAAATTTAGTCGTAAGGATGAAGTCATTAAAAATCCTTTTGAAATTCCTGAAAATTCTAAGATAGTCATAATTTGTTGAAATAGGACTGCGAATATCCAATACTGTTACTTTCAACAACGCCATTAAGTTTAGGCAGAGCTGTGGAAGCGGAAGTGGTAATTTTTTGAAAAAGCGGAATTAAATGCACAAAAAAATGAACTAACGATTAAACATTTGAATATGTTGCTTAACTAATCAATGTGACTAGCAATGGATCAAATACTATTTCTGTTCGTTATTTTGATCAGGATGGTCGAAATAAAACACTTTCACCCACTTTGCTGCGCATGCAACCGAATTGACCGCGCGTAGCGTAGCTAAAGTTAGTTCAATCCTTTGTAATTTAGTTTAATCTTTTTAAATTTCTTTTCAATTCGGTTCATTTCGTTCAGCTGTTCCCATCTAGCTCGAACTGAAAAGATTGTTAAAGAAAATTGTAAAAAAAAAAACAAATTCCAGCCACGTTTGTTCCACTCAAACTCGATCAAAGGCGGTTAAGCCGCTTTTTGCTTTTTTTTACCAGCAAATAATTAATTTGTTGCCTGCAAATTTTAGAACTTACCAGAGTAGCAATGCTTAGTAATGGTACAGATAGTAAAACTTAAAGAGGATGATGAACTAAAACTATTGATTTCAACATAACTATCACTTTGGCTATTGAATTAAAATACCAACAGTTCCTTATTCTCTCGCAATTTAAGCTCGTGATTTAAAAGCATGGAATTACTTTCTGCATGGATATCTTATTATATAATATTTGTTTAAAAAAATTCATACGAATACAAGCCTTTTTTTTAACATTTTAGAACAAATTATGAACAATACCAGCTTTGGTATGAAAAAATAAATAAGAACACAGGCCAAACATAAAAAAACTGACTTTTATTTTTTGGTCTTTTCTATTATTGTCATTTCTAATTTTCTGAATGACCATTATTTTTACACTCATATTCTTTTATCAAAGACAAACTTTAACCGACCAAAAATGAATTTAGGTCACTTTATTTTTCAACAAAATTTAAAAACAAATGTGGCTCAAAGTGTGAGAAACTTTAAGTTCAGCTTGAATTTATATTTTGCTGATTCTTGAGACAAAACAATGTATTCGAAAATGCAGTAATTTCATTACCAATTAACCTCTGTTTTGTATTGTTTGTTTATTGCTTTTTTTGTTTAGTTTTTGCTAATTTTCTTATTCTGGCTATGTAGACCGAATACTAACTCTTCAACAAGGTTTTGCAGAAAATGAATGAAGAACACAACGAGGATCGAACGCGAATACTAAGTGACTTGTCAGGCCACCATTACATTGTCATAGATGCTTAGGCATTAGGCAACAAAATTTTTGCAACTTTGAAGTGAAAAAGTGATTAAGAGTACATTTGGGGTGCTGATTTCAAATCTGCCTTTATTTTTGTGCTATAGCACGTCATGTTTTTTAGTTATTAGAAAAAATATATTTTGGATTATATTTGGCATAATAATTATTGCAACTTTACCACCGCAATATAAGAAACGTCTTTGATGTATTCGTTAACAAACAGGCGTCACAACAATTTTGGCTAAAGTACTTTGAAAATTTATTAAGTTTAATACCCCCCCAAAATATTAATCGACTGTTGCACTTAACAGTTAAAAACTCTTTGCACTTTTTGCTGGATTTTCACAATATGCTTAGCACCACTTTCTCGCTGAAGAAGCCAGTAGTACGTAATCTACCAGCATAGTCCGAGTTATTCTCCCCTGATAGCGTTCTTCCACCTGTTTAATTTTTCGATGAAATCGTTTCCAATGTTTGAAGGAAAGAAATTTGAGGTGGAAATAAACAAAATGAATTTTCAGTGATATTCTTGCAAAAAGGCTTTTGTAGCTGCATAGAAAGTCTTAAACAAAGCTGACTTATGAAGAAGATTCTTTGCCTAAAAAAATTTTGACCACTAAGCGAAATTGACATCATGCTTCTTTTTGTGATGAGCTTATAGCCTTCCATCAAATCTTTCTTCATTTATTAGCTTTCAAATTTTTCTTCCTACGAATATTCCAGTAGTTATTTTGGCATCAGATTTGACGGAAAATCGCTAATGCAGGTACCTGTAAATCCATTGCTTAAATAAGTGTTTCAAGAGTCCTAACTTGATCTGTATTGCCGCAAACACTTTGGTGGAATCATGTAAAGAAACATGATAAATCTTGCTAAAAAAACTCTTCAGGTGAGTGCCAATCTTTTCAAATATAGTTCTGTTTATCATCTCAGCTGTCCCAACGAGACAAGAAGCATTGGTACTTGCTATAACCCATTTGTAAACCAAGGAGAAGGCCAATCACTTTGAGATCTCTACAAATATTCCAGTTATACTGTAGATTGAATACCCAATTAAATATAAAACCAACTTCATTATTTTGTAAGTTTCTTTTAATCCAGAGGCATGTTCTAAAGGAGCCAATGACAAATGATTTCCCTTATGGAGTAGAACAGCCTTAAACTTGTTTTGTTTGATTCAACAAACTGTCTCCACTTGTCAGGATTGTGCTCAGATCTAAAGTCATGAAGAGGTGATTGACATTACTGCAATAGCATACACTATCATGTGCCGAGAACCAATTCTGAAGCTTGGTATGCCGCGAACGAAAATACAATATTATGTACATTTAACGGCCTTGTTGCAGCGTGCTCCACTGCTTCAATCTAGAAGCAAGAAGCTTGATTTTTCTTTGATTAGTTCCAAATCTCTAACTAAATTTTTTGGGTCATTTGGGTTCAGTAGGTGTGGAATTGGGAATGCTTGTAATGAATGCAGGGTCTCAGAGAGAAAATTTTCTAGGGGGTGTGAAGGTCGATACCGGGCCCCCAAATCTTATTGGGCCCCCCAAGCTTTATCGGGCCCCATGCCGTTAAATCATTTTTTGTCAAATGGGCGTAGATCTTCATTTAAAAGTGAGGGGATGACGATATTCGCATACAGTTAGGACCTATGAAAAACCACATTCTCGGTACCTAAAACACTGCTACCACATTCTCGGTTTATGAGCTGCTATCGCTTTCTCCACTTACATAGCCAGTTTAAAAGGAACAATAACAAAATCTTTAATCAAAGAGTGGAGCCAAACATATGCCAGTATATCACAACGATTTGTAAATATTGACTTGGTCGAGCGGTAACGCGTTCGTCTCTGTAGCGGGAGGTCTGAGGTTCAAATCTCGGGCCGGTCAAATCGGACACAGTGTTGCCAACGGCTCGCCACCGCTGCTACATTTCTTCGAAAGGAGCTGTGTAGCCCGGGCGTAATGACGCGGAGATGGGCCCGGCCAACTCGTTACACGCTTCGGCGTATTACAGCGAGTATAATGAAAGATTTGATTTGATTTGAACTCCTTATAAATTGATAAGGTATCGTAACGAAGTTCTTAAGCATTGACTGATCGCGAAAAAAGAAAAGAGGATCAAAGCAAATGTTGTTGAGCTCATTTTGGCAAAACGCAAAATTAATGCAAAAATTGCTAATACTGCATGTTATCAGGATACAATTGTAATACAAATAACTAAAAAACTAGACGTCACAGAAAAAAAACTAATAATATTTTTTTTGAAATCAGCGCCCCAAAATCAGCCAAGAACAGCTGAAAAACTGTGACAATCATGAAAAAAACTTTTTGTTGCTTAGTGTTATCAGAAAATTTTCGATAATTTTTGCAATAAAATTTCCGCAGATTGAAAGACTTGAAAAATTTATTGGTGGAGACCAGGCTGAAATGTATCCTAAGGAAACGTTAAATATTGGCTATTTTTCTTCACGCTTAAATGTTTTTATAGTTCCTGAAAATTCGAAACTTATTAGAGAAGCAATGAATAGTAATGGTACAGAAAGTAGAACTTGAAGAGAAAGATGAACTAAAACTATGGAACTAAAACTAGATTTCAACATAACTATCACTTTGATTAATGTATTAAAACTCCAACCTGCTTAACAGTAGTTAGTTAGTTAGTCTTATAATTTAATTGCAGTTTTAATGTTTGGGATTTTCCTTCTGCGTGGTGTTTGAGAACGGATCAAAAGAAAAAGAAAAACAGTCATTTTCTTTTTTTGTTTCTGTTCTTAGGGCTATGCTGTCCAACGCTAACTCTTACGCAAGATTTTGCAGAAAATGAATAAAGAGAACCCAACGCGAATCGAACACGAGAATCGCGTGATTTGTCAAGTTTACGGTTTACCATTCGGCTACAGAAACAATGATGCCAATCCTTTTAGATCGCGTATTCAGCTCCCAAAACAAAGAAAAAAATAATAGATTGTTGTTTTGTAGCACTTGCGGATGGCGAAGGGTCAAAGAATCAAACCCAAACTCGCAAGGGCGAAAGTTCAATTCTCGGCCGTTGCAAATTCCCCAGTGCATGTAAAAACTTGTGTTGAAAAAATTGTGCTCTTTCTCAGTTTATGTTTGTTCTGTTGAGAAAAAGATTGTCACCACAGTTAGGACTAGAGAGGATATGCTATCCCCATCTACTTTTTAGAATCATTTTTCCAAATCGCCCAAATTCAATGGATTTGGAGGTATAGGAGGTGACGTCATTCAGTAAAAGTTAGTTTCAGATCATCCTAAAACTAATTTACTGTGTCATAGACTACATCACACTCTTTTTACTCATTAAAATTTTTTTTTTTTAAACTAACCAATATAATACCGGTGCATAATTTAACAGCCCGTTCCAGCAGTGGTTGTTATTGTGACAAAATGAACAAGAAACTATTCGCTGCTGTGCTAATTTTGCATAGTATCATTTTTGAGCTTTTAACTTTGCAGAATTAATCAAAATCAGCTTTTGTGAAAAGACTTTAGCCGTCTAATTAAAGCGCATCAATCTTTTGCTGCGTGGTACAACAGTATAATGTACACCTTCTCACCTAAAACGCTCCCGCATCAAGTGGATGCAAAATTTACAGAATATGTGCTGAAGAATTCTAATACGAAGTTAATCTTACCAGCATTTTGAAGCGTAGGAGCTGCATAAACTGACAATTTCTTTTTGAGTGTTTTCAGTTAATCTGCGACAATTTGGACCAAAAGCTTGAAATGTATTAGCTTCGGGGTCTCCGACCCGGACCTCTCTTGGAGAGATTACAGCGCTACCCAAGAACTCCTAGATAAGCGTACTGAACCGGTACATCATCATTAAATTGTTTTGAAATAAACCAGCTTGATATGAATTGTTTTCTTCTCTTTTGTTAATACGAAAAGTGACCATATCACGAGATGTATAGTTTTTTGTTCTTGAGCAAAATTTTAATGGCATTTTCGATAAGTTTTTTAAAAAATACGCCTGTTTTTTTTTTTTGCTGATTATTCTCCCCAATTATTTTGGGTTGGCTCTGCCCCTAATTGTAGTTATTTTTGTTAACAACACTTGAATAATATTGTACACATATAATTTCTTGTCTTGAAAAACCAGCAATGAAAATACAGTCTGGTACCGTTACTGCATTATGCTAAATACACATACGACTTAAGTAGGCATGCCAGCATCATCTGCAGATTATTTGAGACGGCTATATTTTTCAACATAACGATTCTTGAAATAAAAAATGATGCGGAGTACGCGAAGTAAAATGGCGGATAGGAAGTAACAAGTCGCCATAATTAAAGCTAATTCTAAGGTGTGTAGGCGTTTAAATGAGGGACGGCATATTATAAACACAAGACATAATTATTGACTTATTACACTTTTTATTTTCTAAAAAACTTAAAATTTGTGGTCGAAGCTGCCTGTTTTTAAATTTTCACAAATTTTTATCCTCATTTGTTTTTAATTTTTTCTTAGATTTTCTTTGAAAATGATTTATTTTTGATTGGGTAAAAGTTGTTTTTTGTTATTGATTTTGTCGTTTTTCGTCGTTCATTCGTCATTTTTTGTCGTTAAAGTATCAGCCCTTGGACAAATTAATATAAAAATATAGAAAAAGCTAAGAAAGCTCCTACGGTTCGATGCAAAAGCGTTGTGCTCACTCTTATCCATTTGACCAAAGTTATAAATTACAAGTTTCATGCCAAAGCTGGCATTGTTTTTAAATTGTTTTTAAATTATTGCAAAATGAGCTTCGTATATAGTTTTAACAAAAGATGAGTGTACAGTATTTCAGTACATTACTTTTTCTTTTAATAATAATTACATTTCCCACATTTTGCACTGAATAACTTTTTTTTCACCGATACAAAAAGTGCTCAGTATAGCGTGGGCTGAAATGTTAATCATAACAAGTATGACGATTCCAAAAACGATTGAACTGTAAGTTAAAAGTTTGAAAATCTAATTTTCAAACTCCCTATTTGAGCACTAGTAAGGAGGTTGCAAATGGACTTCAAGGTCATGAGTCAAGCAGCCACCTATTGTAGAAATGGTATCATTGGGGCATTAAGAATGATGACAAAATCAATAATGACTGTGCTATGGAACGTAGGAAAGGCGACCAAATAATTAACAACAACTGATTAGAAACTTTTTGTATTGCAAATTAAATCGTTTTTTCGGTAAATATTTAACATCTAAGGGAATATTATTCAAGATTTGTTGTTGTAGCTGTTGTAGCGCATATTTATCCTCCAGTCACCGGAGAGCATCAGATGCAAACTATTGGACGATCCGCACACTTTTCATTACAATTATTACTTCGTGATTGGAGAATCCGCACCCGCTTTGAAGCTTATAATGATCCAATGTTTCTGTAGATTTCTTCGAATTCTTTTCCACTGAATTTGCTGCTTATTCGAAGCCACCAAGCAGAGATAATCATTGAAAAGCGTCATATCCAAGGACGCAACAACGTGACCAGGGTGCGGGTTGAACCCAGATCATTAATCAGGATCGTCGTAAAAACGACGCCTTTACCCATACGGCCACGCCGTCGACTAAATTCGGCAGCGTTGCGATTTGGCCACGCAGCCGAATCGTGAAAGGCATCGACTATTCGGCCACGCTGCCAATTTGGACTCGCCTATATTGTAGCCTACTTCTTTGTAATTGATTAGCGGAGTACGTATAGGGATGTAAAAAGTATAGCTGTATGAGAAGTTGACTGCTCTGGTAAGAGGACCGACAAACATGAAGCAAAAACTTCTAATTTTAACTTAGAATAAATTTTCTAGAAAAAAATATGAACTCATCGCTGCTTATAAGTAAGTTGCACATTACAGTGAATAATTAGGCATTTTTAAACCCTCGCCGCACCAAATGCTTTTACCACAAACTATATTTTCCTTAGTTATATTTTCTTTTCAATTTTTGTTTGCTTATCAGTGATGAAAAAAAAAACAATTACATACTACTTTTGATGTTATGAAGAGAAAATTTGAATAAGAGCTACTTTCAAGATGATTGCGGTAACGCGTGAAACATGTCTGTAGAATAGAAATACAGTATTTAGCCATTAACGTGACCATTAGCATTTACATTGAAACATTTTCCTGATGAAACCAATAAGAATTGACGAACAAAACGTTGGCCTGAGCGCGAAAGCACAACACTATAAAATATTGGGAAGCTTGTAAGGATCATTTGCAACACAGCAAAACATGATTAAAATTTCTAACAATAACAATACACAAGTATTATAATATTATGACCATACCCATTTTTTCTTTTACCTTTGTTGCGTCGTCTTTATTATTGTACATTATTCACCCAAGATCTGTTTTAAACAATACACCAACATTTTAATTGAACTCATTAATGTGCTCACAGAAATATAAACAACATGAATGAACTAAACGAGTAATGGGTGCGCATGTTCATCTATGTGGTTGTTAGTGTTTTATGATGATTCCAAAGCTATGGCGGCGATTTAGAGTTCGTCAAGCACGATCTTAAAGAATAATTTCAATTTTTGAATATGTTACCCTATTTTCAAGATTGGAGAGAATGCTGCTTGATTAAGATAACCGGTCATACCGTACTTTGGATTATCGAATAATAAGGGGCGAGTTTTGAAAAGACGTCATTTAAATGGAGCTCAACGCTCTGCATCATTTTTGTAATACCCAAATTTTACTTGTAAGCGATTAAGTTGCAAAAAACACTGTCCTGTAGTTTTCATCTAAGGGGCAACCAATACACTAAACGTATTGTATTACTACTACTGTACGTAGAAGTCTTTTGAAGCCAGTTAAAATAATCTGGACCGTACAGGGCAGAGGTCGGAAACTAAGTCTTCAGTTTAAAATTTGGAATAACTGTAATTGGAAATACATTCTATTCACCAATTTAGCTTAGCCAGAGGCAGTGAATGGAGTTTTTGGTCTTTGAGTCAAGCTGCCCACCTGTCTACCACACACGGTGGAGGCTTTAAACTGTCCCTTTCAAAGCTGAACGCCCAGCAGTGAAAAGTGGTTTTCACCCAAGCGGTGAAAACCACTTTTTATAGTCTTTGGTTCGACTCGACGGCGAATCAAACCCAGGTATGCCACTTCGGTAGCAGACGCTCTACCCACTCGACCACTTATCGGTTAATGTCTATACGCTTTATTCTTAACAATCTTTACTGCTAAAGTATGTTTTGGAAGCCAAAATAGTTTTCATATACCCAAGTTAGTGCAAAGAGTTAAATGCAGTTCAAGCGGATATTTGAAGATTTTCCGTAGCATTGTTGATAACAGGTTTTTTGTTTTTTTTTAGTGGAGCTCTCCTATTATTGTGGCGTTACTGCGCGGGTAGCGATAAATTGATATAGCCTGGATTGTTACAACATCGGAAAGCCCTGAATCAAATTGTGCAATTTTCATGAAGATTGGTCGTGACGTTATGAACACAAGATGAACTTTTATCGCATATTTAGGTGCACACACGAACGATTTACACTGTGTGGGCCTCTAATACTTTTGGGATTTTTGATGCACTCTCTCGCGAAATGTAGATGAAGGCCAAATAATTTTCAATCCATATAATGGTTTAATGCAATTCCATGCGTTTGCTTCTCAAAAGTAAATATATGTTCAATATTTACCGGAAAATGTTGAAATTAACTCCAGGCGTTTAGAAAGATACTGCATGTGTATGAACAGAATAAACTTAGATTTTAGATTTTGTAGATTTGTGGAAATTTGCATTAAGCTCGAATTTAGTTATCTAAATTAAAACACAACTGTAGTGCTGCGCAGGCCCGGCGCCTCAGAGGGGCATTTTGGGGCCGTGCCCACCCAATTCACTGCTAGTGCCTCCCCAGGCGAGAAATGTGCCCCCAAGCAAAGATTGTGCCCCAAAAGAAAGTAACACGCCCGGTGCCACTGGAGTGCATTTTGGGGCCTGTGCCCCCCCAAAATACTGCTTGTGCCAAACGTGAACAAAGTCTCGTTCCAGGACGAAAAACACAAGTGAACGCCAAGACGAAGCCCAAAATTTCGCGTTGAAGACCTTTTGTTATTATTATTTTTTTGGTCTTCACCCTTGGATTTGTGGGCAAGATCCGAGATCCACACCATACGATTCCGTCGCGCCCCGCCAGGCTATGAACGTGCTCTTCCGAGCGGGAATTTAATTTGGGATGAAGACTTTTTTTTTCGATCTTCACTCCCAAATTTGAGGAACAAATTTACCTGTGCCCCCCAAAAAAACTTTTCTGCCCCTCCAGTCACGCTACCCGGATGCCTGGCCTAGTGCTGGAACATTTGGGACTGAACTTCTAACCGATGATCTTTAAATATCAATACCAGCATTTTGAAACTTCTTTCAAAGTGCAGCTTTGCTCAGTTATAATTGACAAATAACTTGGCCAGACAAGCTTCAAGAAATAAATCCTTACTGTATTAGATCTTAATTTTTGCTGCATCGTCCAGGTTTTGAACAATAAAATGTTGCTGCAGAAACGAGAAATATGTCACTTTCTGGAGAAATAGGAAATTCAAAAAAGTTATCTTTATTGTTACAAACGTAAAGAAAAACAAGTAAGACCAAGGGTTCAATCAAGATGGTAATAGCCGCCAAACGGCCGGGAGCTCCGCCTCCAGATCCCCGTCTATGGAACCCATGAGTTGCAGGACCAGTTTGCTCAGCACGTCACCTAACTGACACCTTTTTCGAATGAAAATGCTTTAACTTTTAATCCACCCCCTCTTAGCATAATCCTGGTTGTGCTATTGTACGTAAAAGCATATTTCTGTTTAAGGGGCAGCTGTTCTTGTTTTTTTAGAGCGAAGTTAGGATTGTTTCGATCTCAGTCACTGCTGCTAATAGATTTTTCAAGAGATTAGGGGCCGCAGACAAAAAGAGCCAAAAAACGCTACCGGTCTAATGCGTCTTTTTTTAGAAATGAATGCAGCAATTTTTAAATTGTTGGTAATATTTTACCGTATATAATCCGTTATAATGTGCATAAGTTCAGTCTACTTTAGTGCCCTCTCACTTTTGGCTACTGCCCCTCACTTCGTTTGCTCTAGCGACGGCGCTGATTGAGACCAGTCCTTTATACAGTGTGATCAGAAAGTCACTGTGCACCTGTAATCCCAATGCATAAACAACATTCTGTTTTTTAGAAATCGATAATCACAAGTGTAAACAAACCGGTTTGCTGTTTAGAACAATGATCAGGTGCTATTTAATGAAGAATTTAATCGATATGCTACTCACAATAACTGCTGAAAATGCTATAACAACATCTAAATAATATTAGGTGCACAGTGACTTTCTGATCACACTGTACTTGGATTTGTTACAAAGCGGAAAGCGAGCGGGCCAGGACTTAAATAGCTTAGATTAATGTCGTGGACGCGCACTTTCCTTTGAGTTGAAGACAATCGAACCGTGAAAGCCGTCGCCTGCGAAGGAATAAAGGCCCGTTTATACAGAGCGCGAACGAGAAGGCGGCGTTCGCGAAAGAAAGGTCATAATAAAGTAGAATAGGCTCGTTTATACAAAAGTGCGAACACAAACGAAAATCAGTTCGCGCGGAAAACCGCGTAGATTGCTTCTAGAGCAAATTTTTAGACGGCGTTCACGACGGCTTTTTTGTTCAACCAACCAGCGCTCTCACTTTAGGCTACCTCACCACGTATACCACATCACTGCACTGCGATACAGACTAACAAAACACCGGAATGGAATGCAACGCAGCTATATCATGTAATATTACGCGGGCATAGAAATTTATTGAAAAAGATTTTCTTAAACTATATTGGCGTATTATTTACTACAATAAACATTTGACATTGCATAAAATTTGAAATTAATTTCAACAGGCGTTCCGCTTGTTTTCTCGACTCCTTAAATTCCTGCTAAAATTACTGTAGAATTCGCCTAATTCGTCACCTCAATGGGAGTAGAAAAAGGGGACAAATAAGGTGAATTGACGAATTAGGGGAACACGTAAAAACTCCATAACAGCTTTTTACTTGGCCCTTATTTTGCTGTTAACGCAGTTTGTGACGTATATTGTTGAATATAATGCACGTTTTTTGCTGAATATAAAGCAATATAAGCTTATACGTAATTAGATCGTTTATTTGACATTGATTTTCTGTAACTTCGCTCAGACAATAATTTTAAAACGAAACGCACAAAGCACAAACTGTATCATAGTCGTAATATAAATAGTCTGGAAAGTCAATGCGTTTAGCTTGCGAGGTTGTCACTGCTCGCACTCTAGTAACTGTTAGCGGGCAATGATTGCTGCTGAGTATCGGTAGGCTAGTACAATTCTGCTAAGTATTAGAGCAAAACCTGGCGTTAGCGATGAAAAGTGAATTTGGATTTTATTGATTTTGTTTATTAAAATGTAATTTGATTAAAATAATCAAATTAAAGCCTCAGGAGAATATTAGCTGATGAGAAATCAACATTTGCCCATGCTGATTTTGTTTTCGGTTTGACTTTCAAACCAATCTAGTTAAAGCACTTGGGGTATAAAAATAAAGTTCATAAGGAGCGAATTTCGGGAGATTATTAAACTAATGTCATAAATTTTCTCTAAACTTTGACTGGTGTGCGTTATGAAACGCATTAGGCTTATAGAATATTTTGTAGCGTAGTAATAACTTGGGGTATCGGTACACTATACCGGTAAATTATTACACACCGGTACCGGTAGAGTACTGGTAACTGGTTAAAATTTGTTAAAGCTATCGAACTTCTGAATTTTGAAAATGTAAACTATATTTATTTGAATTTTTAGGTTAGGTCAAGACCATTTTAGAACCATTACTTGTAGGTGGTGGTTGAAAGCCAATTGAAACACCAGTTTATTAACGGCCTTCGCTGGTGCAAATTGAAAACCACCTCTACCTTTGTTTTCCCACTGTTGCCTTGCTTAAATTATAGCAATACAGGCCATCAGAGCTGAGATGGGCTACTATTGTTACAGTCATGCAAATAACTGTTGTAAAAGCCAAAATTAAGCTACAACAATATTTTGGATGCTACCAACTTGCCCATTACCTTGCCGCGCACTACCAACTGCACTTGAACTGTACTGAAATGGTTTTTGTGTGTAGGCTTGTCTTGCATCTTGAGTCTTCTTGATTGCATTTTGACTTTTCAAAGTAGCTGCGAATCCAAATTACATTGAGCTCAGTAGAAATGACCACCAACGTAACCGTGCCTGACCTTGCACTGGTTACTGTCCCTCTCTTTTCTCGTTATCAATCATTTGAACAACTACTCAAGCCGTTAGTTTTACTTCCATCCTGTGTGCCTGCGTGTAAGTTGATGAGTGTGATTGATTAGGCCAACAATGCACTTAAGCTGGTGTGACAGGTGAAGCAACCATGCAAATAAAAATCGCTTTTTTGTCTTCAGTATCCTCTGCATGTCTTAACGTCTGACGTTGTGTCGCTACTTCCTTTTCCTGACTATACGCGTTATTATTGTGTTACCATGCATTTGCTATTGTTGTGGAGGTCAAGAATAAAAAAAGAATGGATGAATAATTGAATGACACTCAATACAATTTAAAATCACAGCCACTTAGCTCATTTCTTAGTGGAAAAGGTATCATACACCGTCCGCAGTTTTGAGTACCAAAAGCGTCGCAATAAATCTAGTCACTTACTTACCGTTTACTGAGTTGTGACTGACTGTTTGTTCAAAGTTTGTGTTTTGCCGATGAGCTTCTTGATTTACAATTATTCATTTTTTCATCAAATTAAAGTTAACAATTTTTTCTAATTATCAGCATACAGTATCAGGTACAAAGTGTGCAACAGCAACTGCAGTACATCACAACAGGCATGTTTACCAATTAGGTTACTGAAACAAGTCAAACAACATGAAAACTCTAACCTACAATTTTGCGTTAGGCCAGTACAATTAGTACTGCATCATGCAAATAATGCATTTACAGCATAGGCTAGTCTAAAGAACGAATTTTTAAATGAAATTGCTGCATGAAGCATGACAGGCATGGGAAGTCGTTTAGGCTATTGTAGACAGGATAGACACTGAACTTTCAAGGGGAAACAAGGAAATAAGCTTTTCATTTCTAAATGGCCTATGGTATACTTAAAACTTTTTATCGTGATAATTCTAGTTGTGGCCTTACAGCAGAAAGTTTAGGTCATCTTTGCATTTGATTTACACAAAGAAATAAATTTGTTCCTAGTCTAGAACTGCTCTGGTAAATTCTTACTTCAACAGTTCAAAAAGCTTAATTCTGTCCTTCATAAAACTACGTAAGACTGCCGGTTGTCACACCTTTATATGAACTAAAATTACCCATAGACATCGGAAGTTTCATCAGGCTATTATGGAGCTAAGTACATCAACAATTAAACTAGAAAATCGGAGTTTGTACTGGCCTATTTTGCAACCAGGCTTTGACAAAATTGATGAAAAACTACACTGCTTGCGATGAAAACTTTCAGTTTCACAACAACATTTTTTTATATTATAAAACTCATACAGGTTAGTTAACTTACTAAAGGAATAATATAAAATATTTCCGGTTCAAAAAGTTTCTTCTTTGTCAGTCTTGTAGTATTTTACAAACGACTGTTGCAGTCTGTACCTGCAAACTTCGTTTTGCGATTCGCTACTTAAACTTTACCGCGAACCGGCGCTCATGAGCACACAATGACACAAACTTTTTCACACGCCTTCCAAACTATATATTTAACGACTATGATTGTACCGTCAATTCTTAGTTTTAACTGTTCAAACTGTAGTTGCACTTTTTTTACACTTAAATTCCATAATTACTGTACTCCGTTTAAACTATTCTTGACTCTCAGGTGATAGTTAATGTTCTGTGGTTAAAACGAGCCTCGCATTTCGTTCTTTGTGTTGCTGCAGTGATATTTTTCTGTAGACTATTAATCCGATTAGGACTCTTTGTTTGTTTGTTTGAATTCTCATAATTGTTGAAGTAACCACTGAGACTGGGTGAATCAACCCATCATGCAGCTACTAACAAAGCTGTGAATATCGCTGAACATTGAATCGAATCTGCAAATGACGAGTAAGCTGAACAATAACTTTCTCAAGGATACAAAAATGTGACGAATCAAGCGAACTGATGAATTAAACGATGGCGAATTAGACGAACTGGAATGCATGTAAAAGATAAGAATTTTGCCGGGACTAAAGAAGATGTGACGAATTAAGCGAACTGACGACTTAAACGATAACGATTAGACGAAATCTACTGCATAATTTAACGACTATGCTAACGTCGAGGTTACTCTTTTGGTAAAAGGCAAAAACTTTTTAATCGTTGTTATTGCTTAACATCATTTTCGTTGTTTTTCAAATAAATAAACCTTATCGGTTTAAATATCAATAATGGAGAACAGTCTTTTTCTGCATAAGATCCAATAAATTTAGGTCAAGGGCGACGATTTTTACACGTTTACAAATTTGAACTTCATCTGTCAGAGGTGGAGTCCTCGAGGACACATTTTAAAGTTCTTGGCCTTGGCCTCGAAAATCAAGTCCTTGGCCTTGGCCTCGAGGCCTCAAGTCCTCGAAAATTCGCCTGTCCTCGGCTCGAGGACAGCACTATTTTTTGAACCGTTAAAATTTTGTGGAGCGCTTGAAAAATTTTTTGGAAAACGTTTTTTCGTGGAGATCGCTTGAAAAATGTTTGTGAAGACCTCTTTTTTTTTAGGAGATCGCATGAAAAATTTTTGTGAAGAACTTTTTTTTTTTGGAGAGCACTTGCGCTTGTGTCCTTAGTCCTTGGCCTTGGCCTTGGCCTCGAGCATTCCTCTAAAAATTGGGTTTCTTCTAAAAATAAATTCAAAAAAAATCTTCTAAATCGTTATTAACTATTATTTGTTTTTTGTTTTTTTTTTCTCGTCGATTTATTTATTTTCTTTTGATTTATTTATGTTCTAGATTAACTGTTGACTGCATCTACATCAGGGAGCATCTTGACTTGATAACCTAATGGTTTTTTTGGTGCTTCCTGCCATTATGCACATTTAGTTTATTGTTTATTCATTTTGTGTTTTATGTTTGTGATAATTGGCATATAAATAAATACTTACTTACTTCCTGTCCTTGGCTTCGAGAGTGTCTGTCCTCGGAAAGGCTGTCCTTGACCTTGGCCTCGGATTTTTTTTTGTGTCCTTGGCCTTGACCTTGGCCTCGAGCCTTGTGTCCTCGACTCCACCTCTGTCATCTGTCCTTAAATTTTATTGGAGTAACTCAAGCTCATTTTTGCTTGATTAAACATTTCTTTTTGTTATTGATCCTGATTATTGAACAAAACGGTATAATCCAGTTGCTATCATTGTTGAAACATGGTTATCATTTTGTTCCGACACGGTACTGTAAATAAAAAGTATCGTGTTTGCTTTTTTAATAATTTGGCTTGTGTTTTTATTGAATTGTTCTTATAAAAAATATTGCAAAAATAAAAAATCAGTTATGACGTTAAACAAATAAAGAACTCTTCTTTTTAATGAAATATAAGAGCTGTTTTGTTTTCTTGAATGATATTAAACAAAAAAGTGATTGCTCTCAAGTAATTACTAATTAGTGTTGTTTTTTTTAATTCGGTTAGTTCAAATATTCTCAAAGTTGATCAAGATCAAATTTTGAAACAGGCTACAACTTCTGCAGTATGGTAGAATTTGCCGTAACTAACTGTCTTTATAATCAATCCTGTGTTGATTATAATAATATTATTTATATTGGCAAACGATCAAGTTTTAATATAAAACATATTGCGGTTTTTGTGCGGAATACCGCTTTCTATTTGAACTGCTGTTAGCGCGGAAAATTGCCTGGTTTTCTATATAGTTCGAGTTCGGGCTCGCATTCGCGCTCTGTATAATTGGGCCAAACGTAAATGGAGGAGATAAATGTATCGCTAAGCTCCAGTGAGCAGCAAACCACAAACGAAACTTACTTTTAGAAACGTAAACCAGGTTTACAATCAATCTGCAATCTTTGCTTGATATAGGTTTTTCAAGCAAGCTGGTCGAGCGCATTAGGATTAAGATGCATTCTTTTGCAGGTCTGGGCGGATTCAGAAATTTTTAGGGGGGGTCCGCTTAAGATATTACATTTTTGCAAATGTTTTTCTACGATTTTCCCTTTCGGTTTAATAGCTTTGGATGCAACCAGCCACATGCTTTGTGCTATTCCAAAACAATTTTTTGTATTCTGGCTGTTAGTTTAGCTTGGTGCGTAGCCAGAAAGGACTATTTCGGGGGTCTGGAGGCAGAGGCTTTAGCCGTCAGAGACCATGTGGGGTCTAAGGGCGGAGCACCTAGCGCTCGAAGATTTTGCTACTTTTTTGCAAAAATAGCTTAAATTACGGTGGATGTTAGCAAAAATTAATACTTTTAAAACGTGGCGTAGAAATTAACACTGCAAAAACATGATTAAGCTGGCTGCGTAAATGGGCTTTGAGGATGGTGGCAACATTTGGTAAAATTTCAGTCTTTTTGTTACAAGCCGATAAATCATAAAATAAAAAATCACAAGTTTTAACCTAATTCGTCTGCATTGAAAAAAAAGATAATAATTTTGGAGATATTTCATCCCCCACCCCACCTAAACCCCAACCAAATATTTTACTGTTAAGTCAGGACAAGTGTTATAGTAATGCGAAGAACTTTATGCGTTACAAGTTTTTCTTATATTTCTTCGGTTTTAGCAGTGGTCGGGGTCCGGACCTTTTGGACACGCCACTGCAGGCAATGACGTAGCCTAATACACCAACATTCGAACTTGGCTAACAAGGGTGTTGGCAGAACATTTTTTAGGGCGGAGCTAGGGATACCAAGACAAAATTGGAATGCAAAGCTCCGCTTTACTCCCTGTGACTTTGTTCAAACAGTAGGGCAATTGCTTAAAAAGCACTTTTCTGAGCTCTAAGCTTCTGATATAAGAATTGTAGCATTCGAGGCAGGGATATCTAGGCAACATCGGGATGCGAAGGCTTTTTTCGCACTTGACATTAGAAGGGCTATTAGCGCGTCTGCGTTTCGCCGCTTTTGTGCGATAATTTAGTTTTACTAATAAAACATTAGCAGTCGGTTGTGAAAACACTAAAAAATCTTTCAATTAAATGACCTTAGATACAAAAATTCACAAAAAAAACTTTAGGAAGGACCTTAGATATATCAAAACTATAACAGATAATGATACTTTGCAAGCAAGTCATAAAAACTTTTATTAGTTGGAAGTACATTCAGGGCCGCCGATGGGGGGGGCAGGGGGTACAATGACCCCGGGGCTCATGGACTTTAGGTGGCCCATGGTGGGGTTCACTGGCTTCAGGAAGGCCGATGGCTACAATGAACTTGGAAGGGGAATTTTCAACAAGAACATCCAGAAATTAATGGGAGAGCCAGGTTAGATTCTTTTTCGAAAGTAAAGCGAAGAGAGGAAGCTTCACTTCTTACCATCTATCGGAAACCCACATTCACCGGTCAATATCTACCTACGCTGGAATTCCTTCAGTCCTCGGAAACGCAAAACCAACCTAATCCTGATATTAACTTACCGGGCTTTTGCTATCTGTTCTCCTGAAAGATTGCCATCGGAACTAGACAAAATCAAGTTCATTCTACTGACTAATGGATACCCTGAGCACGTGATCAAGTCGTTCATGGCTATGAAGATGAAGCAATTTCACGCTCTGCCCAAATTTGGACCCGAAAAATGCCCCGTCTATTTACGTCTCCCATGGCTCGGTTCTGTTTCTACCCGGTTTGAAAAGCAAGTAAAATCTGCTGTCAAACAGTGCTTTTCCGCTGAGTAACAACAAGCTTCTCTCGGCTACCAACAAGGATGAACTGCCTGCTTTACAGAAAATCAACGTGATTTATCAATTCTCATGCCACTGTGACAGTCGGTATGTAGGCCGTACTTCCCAAGGGCTGCAGGACAGAATCAAACAACATGTCCCCAAATCTATCCGTTCTTGCTCTTCTTTCCAAAAACGCTTACTTCCTGCTCGTCGGTGCAAATCTTCGACCCAGACTAATACCCAGTCTCTTGCTTCTAATTCAGCCATTGGACTTCATCTTTTACAAAATCCTACCTGCGCTCAATATTATGATGACAGCAGATTTTCTATTCTTGCCCAAGGCCGCTCATCTTTTCAACTATCTGCTCTTGAAGTCACTTTCATCAAAACTTTTAACCCCGCCCTCTGCCGACAAAAAGAATTCGTATACAGCTTAAAGATTGTACACAAATGACGCTTTCTCATTGGTCTTTTCCAGCCAATCACGGCTCGGCATTTTTCCTATAAATGACCGCTCATTTTTCTGCGCTCTCCATTCCGACGATTCTTCTTGACAAGTGTCAGACGAAAAGCTTCGAAGATATGAACATTTTAATCAAGGCAATTCTCAAGTTCTGTACCACCAACCAACTCTTCAAATTAGTTATGGGTAATAGTGCTTGACAATGTAAAAAATATTCTATCTCAACCAGAAATTCAAGTGCTTTTTTCAAAAAATCCTGACATCTACGTAACAAAACAAGTTCAAATTCGGACTCAGCGCGCGCAAATTACCCTAAAGCATAATTGTTTTTGTTCTAAAGTTTTTTTCAATCTGAAAATTTGTTGCACAGTGTAATCAAGGAAACAAGCCGTTGGAGGGACGGCATATAATTTCGGTACCACCTTTCCAGAGGTAGAGTCAAGGGCACAAGGCTCGAGGCCAAGGACACAAAAAAAAATTCGAGGCCAAGGACAGACCCTCTCGAGGCCAAGGACCAAGGACACAGGCGCAAGTGTTCTCCAAAAAAAAAAGGTTTTCAAAAAGTTTTTTCTAGCGATCTCAAAAAAAAGGTCTTCAAAAATTTTTTTCAGGTGAGAAAGGTCTTCAAAATTTTTTTTCAGGCGATTTCCACTTGAGGAAAACAAAAAAAGGTCTTCGCAAATTTTCTGCGAGGTTTCTGGCGCTTTCCAACAAAATTTCAACGGTTCAAAAAATAGAGCCGAGGACAGGGCAATTTTCTAGGACTTGAGGCTTCCAGGCCAAGGACTTCAAAATCTGTCCAGGAAAATTCCACCTCTGCACCTTACACTTGTCTTCCGTCACTTCATCGAGAAACAAAATAAAATCTCTTTGTAAACTTTAGCAGATTTCCAATATTAGCAATGCACGCTCGAACTCTCGTGCAATCCTAGTCAGACCCCTTTGACTTCATGCTAATGCACTTGTTTAGCACCAATTTTGCCGCGAAAAGGAATTTGATAAACTCGAAATGGTTTCCTGAAAGGTCTCAAATTAGGGGCGTAAACCTGGTGAAGGGCATTGAGACATGGCTTTTGATATGTAAAAGCTCTAAACATTTTTACACCCAAATTCAGTGAAGCCCTTAACACGTTTGGAAGTAGATTGGCAATCCAAGTGTTGCCAACATATTATGGAATTCAAATACGGCAAAAAACTGGTAAAAACTGTAGTTCTTTAGAGGTGGAGACATTTCTATCGTTTTTCACCTTTACTCTTCACCGAAATTTTGGTAAAAATTGCAGTTTTTCTAAAGTTAATATTTTTTTTGATTGGCCTTCACATCAGTTTCAAAAAAAATACCATCCAACCATTACAAAATCCTGCCTATGCCACCTTACCCAAATGCTTAAAAACAAAACACTGGAAAAAAGATCACCCATCATTATCGCCAGTTAAACCAATGCTACGAGGAAAATAACTCAGGAGTTGCAGGTGTGCCGGAGAAAGAAGAACACCCTCGTAGATTTATTTTATCTAATGGCATGAATTTGACCTAGTGACTTCTTTGTTTGTTTTCTGAACATCATTCCTGCTCTATATGTGACACTTGTAGCTTTTATTCAAAACCGGAAAAGGTTTTGTGTAACCATAAGAATTGGTCAAAATGTTAAAAGTTAAATAATTTAAAATCATTTTGGGCTTAAGAAATCAACTAAAAAATTGGATTTATTTAAATCTTTCATATAATGTTCCCAAAAGGTATACCACAGACGCCCCAGAGCCCGTTTACCCTGCTATACATTTTCTTGTTTCTTTTCAAGCTATGTATATAGTATTTTATTATTATTATTTAATGGAAAGTATAGAAATTTTGAGAAAAATATGCTATATAGAATGAAGGTCAGAAGCCTGGATGAAAAATAAAATTTTTGTCTAATCACCTAAAAAATGCACAGTGATGGTGTTGTAAATGGCGATTTGCATGTGTTTTTGGAAAATTATTATTTCTTTCTAATTAAACCGGCGTTTAAAAAAAAAAATATTGAAACTAGATTAAACGTGAGTTTGATCAAAAATATCACAAAGAACTTAAGTTTGTGTAATTTTTCGAAAACCGATATTTTCTTTCCAGTTACAGTAACTTGCTGCTACTTCAAGATAAAGACTGTGGACTGTAGAACAGGTTTGCACAACAAACGGCCAGCGGGCCGCAAGCAGTCCGCGAAGCGTTTTATCGCGGCCCTCGAAACGGTTTCATGTGATCTCAAGCATCTTTTAAGCAGTCCATATTTGTCGTATTGTGACGTAGTGTCTAATGCGATTGTGGGTATGCGCGTAAAACTGGAAAGAGCTTGTTACCAACAAAAAATGTAGCAATTCACATTAAACTTTATTTTTGCAGTAATTGTCTACTCAAGAAACCCTTTTGCGAGCATGTGAAATCTGAAATTATATCAGCAGCGTAGCCAGGGCGATAGAGGGGTTATTTTCGCCCCCCCCCCCCCCCCATTGGCATGCATAAAATAAAAAATACCACGTTTTTAGTACTTTGAGCCTGATTTCTGCACTGGTAGAGAAAATAGCCTCCCCCTCAGTTGGCATGAAGACCTTTTTGGTGACAACCTTTTTCTTTGTTTTGGTCTTCACCTGTTTTTGGACGCAAAAACCGTTTCAATTTTAGGTGAAGACCTTTTTTTTGGTCTTTGCCTGTTTTCGGACACAAAAAAGCCCCCCATTGCAGATTTCTGGCTACACACCTGAACTATAATTGTTCTGTAAAATAACAGTTGATCCTTCTGCTTCAATCGGATAAAATTTCTTTTAATTTGAACGGTCATTTGAAGAAGAACTTCCTAATATTATTATTATTATTATTAAAGGGCAGCGGTTCTAGCGAATCTGCTACCGCTGGGTAAAGTCCATCTTCAGGTGGCGTAGGCCTCATTTGGGCCCATTTCAACTGTAGCTGTTATGTTTAGTTTGGTTACTAGTTGAACTCCAAAAGCCTTCCAGCTTCTTTTCAGTACGTGGCCAGTTTGTTAATGTTATACTTCGTTTCCACATAGTGAAGATTGGTTTTAATGATTCCAAAATATTTAACACGAATATTTTTGTAAAGCTTGCAATTGCCTACAGTACATAATTTGCTGTCTCATCCTCTAGGCTACATTTCGGACACAGAGAAGACTTAGCATGGCTTGTAGTTTTTTGTGTCTCTGTAGATTGCAGTGCTTAGTTAAAACTAGCACTACTCTAATTAATTGATGCCTCTTAAGGTTAAGGAAATAAATTGTTAGTTGTTAAGACGTTTAACCTATAGACTCCTTCATCCTCAAACAGTCTTTCCGTTTAATCCACATAGACATCCATCTATCTGTGGACGAGTCGTTAACCGTGCTAATACAAGTGGTCGAAAACCACAAGAGCCCGACGGAGCGCCCAAGCCTTGCTGTGCTTTCGGAAAAGACTGCACTCCTTGGTATGTTTGATTAAGCAAACAGCCGTCAAGGATGCAGTTGTCTTTTTATTCAGTTGTATCAGTCCCAGTTACAGCAAGAGTATTGTAGATAAATATCTCGAGTTAAACTAAATATCCAAAGTATAAAAAAGCAATTGCAAATTTTCTGAGGTTTTCTGTGTTTGTGAAAAATTAAAGACGCTCTTTCTTCAAAAGCAAAATAATAAAACTGATTGAGCTCGAAATAATTCTAAAAAGCAAGAAAAGACTATGCGTAAAACGGCAGCTGAAAAGAGCTGTTTGTAATTAATTGCTTTTAGCAGCTGCAACTGAAGCAAATCAAGCGATAATAAATGAGAACAAAGGGTAAGAGTTCGCTTCCGGCATAAGACAAAAATAAATAACGATTTAATCTGAAACTAAAGAAACTTTTTAAGTCAAGGCTGGAACAACTGGCGTGCGGGACTGTATTAAAATGTTCAGGACCATGTATTTTTGATTAAAGATCAGTGGTTCTTAACCTGTGGGGAATTCCCACTGTTGGAGAATGGCGTAGTGACCAAGTGGGGAATGATAGGTTGAATAGAAAAATTACTGCTTCAAAATTTAACATATTTCATCCAAAATTCGACGTACTTTACAAATCACATTCATTTACAAACTGTTTTAATAAGAAAAACAACCAATATATGAGGTATTGTAAGTCATATTTGAATAAAAGTGACAACACTGCTGGTGCATAGGAGCAGCCAGAGGGGGGCCCGGCCCCCCCCCCCCCCCCCAATTAAAATACCACCAATGGCAAAAAATTATGACATAATAGCCTAGCAATGTTTAGTTGCAGTTTTTTCAGTAATTACGCATTAACAGTAATTAACAATAATACTAATGACAACGAGGGAGCCCCTAACTAACAACCATAGGGCCCTGTGGCCCTCAACCGACAACCAGGGGGCCCCAGGGTCCCTAACTGGTGAACAGGGGGGCCCTAACTGACGATCAGGGGTCCCAGAGCCATAACTAACAACCAGGGTGCCCCAGAGCCCCTAATCGACAACCCCAGAGCCCCAAACCAATAACCCAAGCGCCCAAGCCTTGCTACGCCCAAGCCTTGCTATGCCCATAACTAACAACTTGGGGGCCCCAGGGCCCCTAACCGACATCCAGGAGGCTATGGGTCCCTAACCGACAACTAAGGGGCCCCTGGGCTTCTAACCGACAACCAGAAGGCCCCAGAGACCCTAACTGAAAACCACGGGACCCCAGGGCCCCTAACTAACAACCAGGGGGCCCCCAGGACCTCTAACCAATAACCAGGGGGCCCGGGAGCCCCTAACTGACAACCAGGGGACCCCCTGACCCCCCAATTTACGACCAGGGGGCCTCTAACCAAAAACCATGGGGCCCCTAACTGACAACCCGGGCCCCCCGGGGCCCCTGATTGATGACCAAAGGTCTCGGGCAAGGGGCCTCTTAATTGAAGTTTTTTTACAATTTGTATGCAAAACCTGTGAAAAATCTAAGAGTTTTGTTCTAAAAGTTGCAATCCCAGTCCCTCGTTTTGCATTATTATGAACTTTATGCTATAACACAGACGTTAGTGCAAACCCCCAATTGAAATACAACCAATGATATACATAATGAGAGCATAACCACTACGTTGTGTTTGTCTGGAATTGCAGTTTCTTTAATTTAGGATTTACGCGTACAAAAGTAAGTGATAAGAATGACGACCACATGTCTTTGTTATAATAATATCAAGCAATTCTTGAAGTTTCCAAAAAACTGTCAAGTGACTTGACTCGAGTCCTCCTCGTTTAGGAAAAAAAGTTATTATAATTTAGCTTTTAATGTTTTTTTTCAAAGAAAAAACTTAAGGGCGAGATCTTATTTCAAAATCATAGGCGTAGCTAGGGGGTGGCCCAGGGACCCGGGCCCCCTCAATCAAAATGCCACCATAGAAAAATTTGACAAAAGAGCCTTGTTTCTTCATTATTTTTCAGTTTCTTTTAGCATCTTAGCGTGCAACAGTACACGCGTACAACAGTAATTAACAATAAATAATATTGACTACCAGGGGGCCCGGCGCATCCCCTTAATTCAATTTTTTTCAACCAATTTAAACGTATAACCTGGGTGAAATCAAGAGTTTTCGTCCGAAAAGTTGCTATCGCAGGCCCTCATCTACCGCAACTCTAAAACTTTTTATGAACGTAAAGCAATAACCAGCGCCGTATTTGGCATGTGGCACAGTGCCAGGGCCCCGCGCTCAGATAGTAAGACTTTTTTTGATCTTCACTTACATTTGGCAGAAAGATGCTGCAAAAATCCCCTAAGTGCCAGGGGCCCCGCGCAATGTAAATCCGGCCCGGGAATGACATGTTTAGTAAGCGTAACGATCTATTATACCATTTTTCAATAACGATTCACCTTCACCTCGATAGTTTTTACGCATAAAATGCTTAAAAAAACAGCTAGAGAAAATGCTTATTGAACAAGTTATTAAATTTCAATTGAAGGGGCCTGCTCCTCCTGGCCGTACATGGGCTGGGGGCTTTGCCAACAGAACCCCCATAGCCACCGGCGGCTGGGGGTGGAACCCCCAGACCCCCGTTTGTGATTCGTTTGAGTTCACTAGGTTACTCAACACGTCTCCTAAGTTGGACACGTTACTCAACACGTTGTTTGAGTTTACTAGGTTACTCATCATGTCTCCTAAGTTGGACATTTGCACTTTCTAACTATTAATTTTCGCTCTCTTCTTTTACCAAAGTTCTGGTGAAGCGCCAACAGGCTACGGCTTCAGATTTTCCATTCTATGATAACTTTGCCCCTTAAACCTTTTTTGAAAAATTTTGATGACGTCATTGCAGGTGAGTTGTGGTTTGGGCCCCCCCCCCCCCCAATCAAAAATCCTGGCTACGCCTATGTGCTCGTGTGATGGTGAGATTCATTCATACTTAAATTTAGAAACTTCCCTACGGTATTGCGCCCTTCAGCTTTCGAGTAGACAACTTCACCAGAGATCGTTTCAGCTTTCGAGTTGACAACTTCCCGAAGGAAGGAGACGACATCGAAGACCAATTTCTTGACCTGGTGCATGACTCCACGGCAAAAGCTAATTTTGTGGTGCATGACTCCACGGCAAAAGCTAATTTTGTGGAGAAAACCAACGGCACATTCTGGACCACTATATGCATGGTTTGTATCAGAAATGGAACCGGTCAAAATTTTCTCGACCCTACGCTACCAGCAAATTTCAAAATCTATGCCGGTTGACCCTCCCGGTCGACCTTTTTTTTTTACAGAAGGTTTGTGTTCACTGTCAATGCTCTAATCAAAAATTTTCAAAAGGGGGGCTATGGGTGAGGTGTTAAAATTTGTGACTCCGGACGGAGGTCTCAGAAAAAAAAAACGCAAACAAAATTTTTGAGTTTTTTTGCAAAAAAAAACAACTCAATTTTACTACCTTTTTAGGTTAAATTTCGATTTGGAAGACCTGTTTTAAGCAGTGGCGTACGCAGAATTTTTCAATGGAAGGGGTTTCAAAAGTGACGTCAAAAATTTTTTTGCGATCTATACTTTGGCGAATAAATAACTTAGTGCAATGTAACAAAGTAGAATCAAAGTCACACACTGCGTAATGCAAATAAAATTTTTCAACCAAAAAACAATTAAACATTAAGCATACATCTACAGTTAACATCATAAGGTTTGCGACTGAACGATGAAGAAAAAATTGTTCAAAACAAAAGTTCCCCACCCTCGTATAATTATAAACATTGCAAAGTGCGGCAGGCGCGCAGCTCGAAATTAGCGATTGGGGGGGGCTGTTTTGGGGGTCTGGGGGCAAAGCCTCCAGCCGCCGGAGGCACGGGGGTCTGGGGGCGGAGCCCCCAGCGCTTGAAAATTTTGCATTTTTTTCAAAAATAATTTAATTTTAGGGCTTTATTAATAAAAAATAATGCCGACAAGTTTGACGTCCTTCGTGCTTTTAAAACGTGGCATAGAAAAAAAATAATGCTTTTAAAACGTGGCATAGAAATTGGCAGTGCAAACCTGATTAAACTGTTTGCATAAATGGGCTATGTGGAAGGTGGCTAATGGTAAAATTTTAGCTTTCTTGTTTACATGCTGGTAATCCATAAAGTCTTATAGTTCAAGAAAACTCACATGGAGTAATCTATTTCGTCTATATTTTATAGAGAAAAATAATTGGGAAGGGAGTAATGAAAAAAATTTTGAGGCAAGTGAATGGTAATTAAGTAATACTGAAAAGCCCCCCCCCTATTCCTAAGTTTATAATATGTTTGTTGATGAAATCTATGTTTAGCATTTTTACAATAGCGATCAAATTTAATTGCTTGTTTTTGGCCATTTTCAGAGTTTTTATTGATTTGTGGGTTTTATTTTTGAAAAATTAGCCTCCCCCCCCTAAATTTATGCTTCAAAAAATGTTTTAAATCACTTTTTAGTCCATTCCAGTGCAAAAACCAGTCTCAGAAGTGCTAAAAACGTGTTATTTTCTTTATTCTGCATTTTGGTTGACAAGCCAATGTGGGGTCTACAACCCCCCCCTCCCCCGCCTACGCTACTGAACTCTGACTCGTAACACGATCGACATTCCAGATTTTCAGTATTACACTTAGTCGCTTACAATGTTGCATTAAATAACAAAAAGATATTTACTATAAGTAAATATTTCGCATTAATATGAGAAACGAAAGAGCTCGTTTGTTTTGCGCAATAAGACGATATTTCGAATGATACACGTCGAATCAATAGGGAGGATGGTTTAAACCCCCATCCCCTTTTGTACGCCTTTGCGCATAAGTGAGCTATGTGGGCGGTGGCTAATGGTAACATTTCAGTCCTCTAATTTACAAGCCGGTAAATCATAAAATCATAATTTGAAAAAACTCACAAGCATTTATATTCTGTAGTTTATAGAGTGAGACAGTTGGGGATGGGGTGGGGGTGGGGGCAAATGGAATGAGATTTGAGTGGATTAATAATTAACTAATACTGAAATCCCATCTCCATATTTTTGATGAGGAAAATGTTAAGCATTTTTGCGGTGAAATATGCTAATTTTGGCAATTTTTAAAAGTTGTTACTAAACTATAAGTTATACCTTTGACAAATAAACCCCTCCTAAGAAACTCTAAATGCTTCAAAAGTTGCTTTAAATCATGTTGGAGTCCATGTCATTGCAAAAAAACAGGATCAGAAGTGCTAAAAACGTGATATTTTCTTTTTTGTGCATTTTAGTCGACAGACCAATGGAAGGGTTTAAAATCCCAAACCCCCCCCCCTGCGTACGCCCTTGGTTTTGAGCAGCGCAAAACGCGCACAAAATAAGCATAAAAAGAACTGGAAGGCACAAGCTAAATTATTAGACGTTCTTTCTGATGATATTACGCGTAAGGCCAACAAAAAAAGTTAAAATTTTTTAGCTATTGGTGACAGATTATTTGCTATTTGCCGAGCAGCAAACAATAAACTGTTACGACATTGGTTAAAAAATATTCTAAATATAATGTGCCCAAGCAGTTTGTGTCCCAGCAGCAAGTGTTACATAATGTGCCCCAACCGCAAGTCCCAGCAGCAATACAATGTGCCCCAGCAGCAAGTGTTCTTCAAAAAAAGGTTTTCAAAAAAAATTTTAAGCGTTTTTCAAGAGAGGAAAACAATTAAAGGTCTTTGCAAATTTTCCGCAAGATTTCTGGCGTTTTCCAACAAAATTTTAACGATTCAAAAAATAGTGCTGTCCTCGAGCCGGAAACAGGGCAATTTTAGAGGACTTGAGGCTTCAGGGCCAAGAACTTGACCTTTGAGGCCAAGGCAAAGGACATCCTTGAGGCCAAGGACGTCTTCGAGGACTCCACCTCTGATGATCATACACAATTTATTCTTCACTTACGTTAGTATTTTATATATTCGTTTTCCTGTCACCGGACATCTTCAGACGATAACTTTTACATGATTCGCATACGATTCATTACGATAAGTGGCAAGTGCTTGGACTAAGCGCATCTCTTTAGAAGTTTTCCGTTTTCCAATGCTCCTGCTGTGAATTCCTCAAATTCTTTTCCATACTTGCAGCACTTCGAACTATCCCAATGGTGTTTGCTGAGCTGTGTGATGAAACGTTGAAATACATCTTAGTGATTTGGCATGAAATTTTTGCTTATATTTAAACATGAAAACAACAGTACAGAGCACATGAAATCAAAACAATCACAAACACAAATGATTCGTAAATTACTGAAAAATGAAACGACAAAGACAAATAAAATGCACCACAAACAAAGACCAATTTTCTAGAATGTAGTGCTGTTTTTTTAATTTTTGTGTATTTTATGGAAATTATGAAAAAAATCTAAGAAAACATAAAAAAACACGTTTTACGGACGATTTCGGTTTTGGAAATTTGGGGGTTAGGAAATCAGAGTAACGCAGTATCACAGCGCTGTACAAGCTTTTAAGATTTGGCGTCGCCAACGTAGTCCTTTTGCAAAAATTTAAGTTTTTAGAAATTTAAGAACAAAAATAACACTATAAAGAGTTAATAAGGTTTCTCAGACAAGTCGTATCATAAAAATCCAAAACGATCGAAAGCAAAGAATACTAAACTTCCTCACGACAAATAAGTACATACTTAAGTATCATTTTAATCAAATGTGTATTTTAAATAGACTTTGAGCTGTTTATTAAACAAAATTGAAGCGTGGTACCTAACTCAATCAGCCCGCATAGTCTAACTTTATTAATCTGATCTAATCGGCGTATTTGGCAAATTCGTTCCAAACGCTCGACACCAAAGTTCAGCCTTGCCGAATTGTTAATTGACTTCTGAATGCTCCATTGCCAATTTTCGTAACATATAACAGCAAGGCTGCCATTCACGAAAAGTGCAATAAATGTGAAATGTGCATATTAACGTAGTGCAATGACATAAGCAATCTGTAATTTCTAGAAAAAAAAATGTGCTACTAGGGCGATTACCCGAAAATGACGTTTTTGCAAGAAAACATTTATGGACGCATGCAGCAATGTGGATTAAGTTTGATCTGTAAATGAACAAAATTTTACGGCAAAAGTTTGGACAATTGACAGGAAAAATTGTTATTTAATTGTTATGTAGTTCAAGGATAAATTAAACTTTCGAATTCGGTTTATTTTAATCCAACAAAACCATCAATTTAAAGGTCGAAAATTGATAATCCGCAGATCAAAGTTAATCTTTGTTGATGAATTCGACCCTAAGAATTCTGAAGTTGAAATATGATCAAACTTTTTTTAATTTTTAGTGGCATCATTGTTCATGTCTCGCTATTTTACAAAGATTTACATACAAATCAGTCTTTAGGCAAAAGTGAGAAGAAGTAAATTTTTGGGAAAATGTTCTTTTGAGCAACTACAGTATTGACTGCCAATCACAAAACAATCAGCGATTAAACTCATGAAAAAGGGAAGTTATATGTGTTTACAATTTGTGCTCAAAATATATGCAATGCTTGACGATTTTATAGTAAAAGCATTTGACATGTTATGTGGCAATTCAACCCTATCGAAGTATTTTGAATATCAACAGTCGCCAAAGTTGAAAAATACTGTAACTGTCGGTATTTTACAGCATACGCAAAAAAATGATACAGAGCTAATGGTAGTAGTCAGGCGCGTAACCAAGAATTCGCAATGGGGGGCTGTTTTGTGGGTCTTGGGGCCGAGCCCCCTGCCGCGGGAAGCTAATGGGAGTCTGGGGGCAAAGCTCCCAGCCGCTAGAAGCTGGGGGTCTGGGGGCGGAACCCCCAGCGCTCGAAAATTTTGCATTTTTTTGCAAAAATAACTTCATTTTAGGGCTATTTTGATAAAAAATAATGCTTTTAAAACGTGTCCTAGAAATTGTCAGTGTAAACATGATTAAACTGGTTGCATAAATGGGCTATTTGGGAGGTAGCTAATGGTAAAATTTTAGTTCTCCTATTTAGATGGTGGTAAATTATAAACTCGTATAGTTCAATAAAACTTACATGAAGTAATCTACAATATTTCGTCTGCAGTTTATACAGAAAAGTAATTGGGGAGGGGGCTAACGAACAAACATTTGAGAGAAATGATTGGTAATTTGCTAATTCTAGATAGCCCCCCTCCTATTTCAAAGTCAATAGTGGATTTGTTGATGACACCTATGTTTAGCATTTTTACACTAGCGATCAAACTTGATTGCTTATTTTTGGCCATTTTTCAAAGTTTTTATTTATTTGTGAGTTGTATTTTTGCCAGATTAGCCCCCCTCCCCCCCTGAATATGTTTAAACAGATGTTTTAAACTATTTATTCCATTCAAGTGCATTCAATAGTCTAAAAAGAGCGAAAAACGTGTTTTTTTCTTATTCTGCATTTTGGTGGACATGCCAATGGGGGGGTCTATAGCCCCCCCCCACCTGGCTACGCTACTGGTAGTAGTAGTAGTACAAAATCACTCTTTGTGCATGTCCATTTTTGGCGCCGTTTTTTGCTTCTGTTTTACGATTGTTTTTTTTGTTTTTGTTTTTGTTTTCATGTTCGATCCTTTGTCGTTGAAAACAAACCTAAAAACCAAGTTGGAAAAATGGAAATGCAAATAGGCATTTTGAGATCAACAATCGCCTACTTGGTGACGCATGCTTGCAGAAGGTTTGAAACAAGTGTGTATAGATAACATACTGGGACAACACTAAGATTTCAACAAAAATAGAGATCAGCAGTACAACTAGATCTTCGGATTAAAGCTCGAAAGGTTGCTGCCTCCAAGTTTCATTTCCAAACCGCATGGCTGCCTGTACGTCGTTGTCTTAGGGTAGACACTTAAACTTGCTTAACGCCTTGTGGCCCGGCCAGACGAAAAACTTGCAAACAGATACTAAAAACTGTGCTTTGCTTTGGTGAGGTTAACCCTATTTTACACGGGGTATTTGACCAACGCATTTTACAAGAGGGAGGCTGCAACTGAATCAAACGTCAAGGAAAAATCAAAGCTGGTATGCGGTATGGTGTTCACCAGATTTTTCAAAAAACTAGTTTTGAATTGATGACGCCATCATAGTGACGTAACGGCCAACATATTTTTTGAAAAAGTGACATCTCTTATGCAATAATGTCACTGGCAGTTCAAATTTTGTACGTAATTTTTTTTTTTTTTTTATTGAATCATAAAATGCATAAGTCAAGTTGCGTAAGCCACAAAAACGTCTTATGATGTTAATTAAGTTAAGTATTGACCAAAAAATGCTCAGATTTTAGAAAGTAACTTCGAGAAACCTCAAAATTGCGAAACTTTCCGTTGTCTTAGCCTCTTCAAATTTTCAGGTGATACTTGAGATAATATTTGACTCAAAGTCAAGTCAAATTAAAAACAAAAATCGTTTTTCTTAAGAGGCTTTTCACGAAAAAACCGAAAGAGGAGAAAAAATGTTCCCGTCCTCCGTGTAAAATAGACTTAGACGTAGTATCGCGTTCATACACATAAATGAATTAATAAAACACATACGTAAATAATTGGATAAATAAATTGCAAAAAAAATACTCGGGGTTATACACAAAAGTATTTCCAGAAACGTCAAAGTTTTTGAAAATTAAATAGAAAAAAATCATATATGGAATGAAACATCTAATGCCAGGTTCAATTTTTGATATTTGAAAGCATAACAAAGTCAAATGTGTTTAAGTAAATAAACAAAAAATCTACTTTTAGATTCAAAACAAACAAAACATTTTTATCAAAAAGTATAAATTTCATCAATCAAAGCGCAAAAATTGACTTTTATTTTGATTTTTGAAACTTATCTTTAGGGTGCAAAGTAAAGTACATCCATGGCAAAAATGCAAATAATAACAATGCTATTTTTGTTTGATAAAAGAATACGAACTTAACAGACTTATACAGTACTGAAATTTTGATGGCTAATTTGAGCGCCAGCCATATGACGCGTTTCCTTCCAGCTAAATGCAAGCAGATCAAAAATCAACCAATGTAACAAATGAAAACTGTGAAGTGTCAAGAACGTTGCTGTGCTTTTACAGATTGGTAATTTAAATAAAATTTTTCGTTCAGCATACTGTATGTACACTTGTACAATATCCCGTATTTGTCTGCATCTATACTGTTCAAGGCAGTGAATCATCCAGCCAATTCTGAGGTTTACAATAACTAAAACTAAACTATAATTTTTGATCTTTTTGTTTTAATTTTGGGCTGCGGTTGCAAAGATATTCAACAAACACAAAAAGATATCCCCCGAAAAAAAGTTTTTGGAAACTCTGAGTTTTGTTCTTCCCGCCAAAATCACAGTTCTGTAAACTATTAGGCCTACTGTGGTTTTGGCGGAAAGAACAAAACTCAGAGTTTCCAAAAACTTTTTTCGGGGGATATCTTTTTGTATTTGTTGAATATCTTTGCAACCGCAGCCCAAAAATCAAAACAAAAAATATCAAAAATTATAGTTTAATTTTAGCTATTGTAAACCACCGGAATTGGCTGGATGATTTACCGCCTTTAACCGTTTCCCTGTCAAGCCAAATTACAGGTTGATGTGCGTACGTTCTTTTCTGAATTTGCGTTATAAAACATCACAAAACCATAATAATTGTGTGTAATGTTTGTTCTAGAACGTTTTTAATGGTGTTTGTGCTAAGATAACTCGTTTATCTTTTGTAAGTCACAGAACGTGTAACAGTGATCTTCTAACTGGTACGTTTTGCGCATCACATGTGATGCACAGACGAAATGGCTACAGCGCAGTGTACTAACGTAATTCTGATGCAACACTTGCAAAAACTAATCGTATTAACCATACCGTATATACACATGTGCAAATTGGGCAACACAATGGAGCAATATTGATAAACAAATGTGTAACTGAGTGAAAAAAATTGAATGATGTTTGATAATTTTTGGTTGAAAAAATGAAAAATCGCTTTAAGATTTTGGTATTCATACAAACCTAAACAATAACTCACACGTTCGAATCAAAGTAGAAGTCGTGCAGAAAAGTTTAAATAAAAAATAGCTTAAATTAAACATGGTTTGTGCATCACAGGAGATACGCTAACGTTTCAGCAGACACGCGTGTGCATCACATGTGATGCATGGAGAGGGAAAGGGTTAAGTGAATGGACGCTTTTAAATTACCATTCTGAGACACAACAAATCATAACAGTGTTACCAACATTTTCATATTTTCAACGACCAAAACTTAAACTGTAAGTTATGTAGCTTTTCTAACTTTAAAAATCTACTGATATGAAACACGGATTGCACTTATTAAAGTACTAAATTCTCCGATGTTTAAGAAATTGTATTATGAATTAAAACGTCAAGCATCGCATCATAGAACGCCTTTATACATAAAAACAACATTGAAGAAATACATTTTGCTTACCCTCAAAAATTTAATGCAAATCACTGATATCAAGGGTAAGAATTATTTCAAATCTGCTTGTTGATCTAGCGGTGTGTCTGAAAAATCTCAGGTGATTGTTTCAACTGAAAATTGGTTAGGGAATATTATTGCAAAACAATAACGAAAACTAATGTATTGAACGGCTTTGGTTATAAAGGGTTACATAACGCTGCCTTGCAATCAAGCCCTTCAGTGGAGCAAAACAGGTCGTCGTTGAATAGGCTTTATTTTTACTGCTTTACTTAGTTTAATGGTATTTATAACCAAAGGTATTTATAACCAAGGTTCCAATGTTATTAAGAGTCTTGGCCATGTTACCGTCTTTTTTCTGATTAAACGAAATATTTGTTCAGATATCACATGGTTGTTTGAAGTAAATCAAAGCATCGTCATATTGCTGCATGCCCATTAAACAGTGCCCAATGTTACTTAGAGTCATGGCCACATTATCATCGTTTCTCTGATTAATTGAACTATTTTTGCAGATTTCAAGTGATTGTTTCAAATGAATCAAAGCATCGTCATATTGCTGCATGTATATCAAACAGGTTCCAATGTTATTAAGAGTCATGGCCACATTATCGTCATTTCTATGATTAAGTGAAATATTCTTGCAGATTTCAAGTGATTGTTTGAAATGAATTAAAGCATTGTCATATTGCTGCATCTTAATCAAACACTGTCCAATGTTATTAAGAGTCGTGGCCATATTACCGTCTTTTCTCTGATTAAATGAAATATTCTTGTAGATTTCAAGTAAGTGTTTGAAATGAATCAGGGCATCGTCATATTGCTGCATCTTCATGAAACAGTTTCCCATGTTATGAAGAGTCATGGCCACATTAACGTCTTTTCTCTGATTAAATGAACTATTTTTGCAGACTTCAAATGCTTGTTTCAAATAAATCAAAGCATCGTCATATTGCTGCATGTGCATCAAACAGGTTCCAACTTTATTAAGAGTCACGGTCACATTATCGTCTTTTCTCTGATTAAATGAACTATTTTTCCAGATTTCAAGTGATTGTTTGAAATGAACCAAAGCACCGTCATATTGCTGCATGTGCATCAAACAGGTTCCAATGGTAGTAAGGGTTATGGCCACACTATCGTCTTTTCTTTGATTAAGTGAAATATTCTTGTAGATTTCAAATGATTGCTTCAAATGAATAAGAGCATTGTCATATTGCTGCATGCCAATCAAACAGGTTCCAATGCTACTAAGAGTCATGGCCACATTAACGTCTTTTCTCTGATTAAGTGAAATATTTTTGTAGATTTCAAGTGATTGTTTCAAATGAATCAAAGCATCGTCATATTGCTGCATCTTCATCAAACAGTTTCTAATGTTGTTATGAGTCATGGCCACGTTACTGTCTTTCCTTTGATTAAACGAAATATTCTTGCGGATTTCAAGTGATTGTTTCAAATGAATCAAAGCATCGTCATATTGCTGCATGTGCATCAAACACTGGCCAATGCTATTAAGAATTATGGCCATATTACCGTCTTTTCTCTGATTGAACGAAATATTCTTGCAGATTTCAAGTGATTGTTTCAAATGAATCAAAGCATCGTCATATTGCTGCTTGTCCATCCAACAGTTTCCCATGTTATGAAGAGTTATGGCCACATTACTGTCTTTTCTCTGATTAAGTGAAATACTTTTGCAGATTTCAAGTGATTGTTTGAAATAAATCAAAGCATCGTCATATTGCTGCATCTTCATCAAACAACTTCCAATGTTATTAAGAGTCATGGCAAGCTTATCTTCGTTTCTCTGATTAAGTGAAATACTTTTCCAGATTTCAAGTGATTGTTTCAAATGAATCAAAGCATCGTCATATTGCTGCATCTTCATCAAACACTGTCCAATGTTATTAAGAGTCAAAGCCACATGAACGTCCTTTCTCTGACTTAGTGAAATATTTTTGCAGATTTCAAGTGATTGTTTGAAATGAATCAAAGCATAGCCGTATTGCTGCATCTTCATCAAACACTGTCCAATGTTAGTAAGGATCATAGCCACATTACGGTTATTTCTTCGATCACGTGATATATTGTTGTAAATTTCAAGTGATTGTTTCAAAGGAGTCAAAGCATCGTCACATTGCAGCATGTCCATCAAACGGTTTTCAATATCATTTTGTATGTTTGCCTCGTTGCTGTTTTCTCTGCAATTACCGGATAGTTTTTGTTGGATTTGCAGTGATCGTTTAGAATAATTTATAGCATCTTTGTATTGATAGATTTCTGACATCACCGAACTAAGCAGACTGAACGCAATCGCTAGTTCTTCGTCTGTTTCTTGATTAAGGCATGTAAGTTGAAGTATTTCTATGGCATGGTAAAAACTTTTTGCACTGTCGCTCCATTTTCGAGAACGTGACAAACAAAGACCAATCTTCTGGTAAATCCGAGCAGTTCTTCGATTTGAGTTTTTTTCGTTAGTTTCTTTGTTGAAAACAGCCAGAATCTGTTGATATAATTCTAAAGCTTCATCAAAAATATTTGCTTCAAATAGATGATCTGCCAGAGCTTCAATGAATTTTTCATGTAATTGAAAGTCGCTTTTTATGATGGCATAATTGAAATTACACGTGGTTTCGAGTTTTTCAATACAATCATCGAAATTAAAATTTCTTGCATTCCAAGCAAACTCTACAAAAATTTTTAAAGTCGAGTAAGACAATTCTATTCCAAAAGCCATCCCTATTGCGACGTTGATTAGTTGTGGATCAGAATAAAAGTGTAGTTTCGTAAGATTTAGTTGTTTTGCAACTTCACGTTGCAAGCAGTATGCAATTTGAAAGTAGTTTATTGTGTGTTCAACTCCTGCAATGCTTAAAAATGTCTTAATGTTTTCATCATTTTTATTAACTTCAACGGGATTGTCACATTGCGACTTCTTCTCCATGTATACTCTTAGTCTCATTTCACATGCAATTGATACGGCGTACGATAATTTAACTTTTGTTGTTTGCGATATAATGTTTCTGTTTGCCATTGTTTGAATGATGTCGAAACATGAACTTTCAGAAATATCATAAGTAGAAGCCAAAGCTGCTACAAATAATGTGCTGCTTCGATACACCAATTGTTTAATGTTGATTGTGTCTTGTGATTTCAAATTTGCAAGTCGAAATCGTGCAGAAAATTTGTCCAGATCATCTCTAACTTGTTCTTTAACATCGTTAATTCTTTCTTGCTTAGATTTGCAACTCAAGTAAGTCTTAACGCCGTTAACAAACTGATCAAAAATAACCTCATTTCCAAACACAAGACATGTTTTCGTCAGGATGTCAGCCAAGTGATAACCATTTTTCAAGTTTTCTTCAGAACTCAAATATTTCAACATCTCACTGACTGGTTTGATGAGTTCAGTCACAAACGGTTTTTTATCTGTTTTTTCAAACCTACCTAAAGGAAACTTACAGGCATGAGGCATCATACCATCAAAAGATACTCCTCGTGGAGTGTGAGCATCAAAAAACCAACTTAGGCTTTTGATGTTTAAACTGGGAATGATGGACTCCTGCAAATTCAAAACGATGACGTGAAATACGACCGAATACCAGCGAAAGTATTCTAAATGCTGCTCATAGTTTTCGTCATCACGCAAAAGTATGACATGTTCAAAATCTGAGTAGGGAGTTATTTCGTTTCTTGCCAAAGATCCCATTCCAGCTATTGAATAACTGCATGGAAGCTTTCCCATTATGTCCAAACAAAACTTGCTTATGTCTGCCATGACTTCTTTGTATTTGCTTGCAATTGCTTTGTTGATGCATTGAATTGATTTTGCTTTGCGCTCTTGTAATTCTCTTAACTCTTCAGTTTTAGTTTGTGCATCAATTTGCTTTAGGAAATCGTCTACATCATTTCTTAGTTGTTTAATTTTAACCTTAACTGCGTTTGCTTTAGCAACAAGGTCTGCATTGCGGTTATTTGCATTTGCCTGCTCTAATATATGTTTGCAAACATCAATGAGATCTGCTTTAATTTGATGAATATTTGAGGGATTTCGAAGTATGGCGGCATTCAACAAACCAACGCATCTGATTAATGATACTTTGTCAGGGCTTCGATGTTTATAAATTAAAGCAATTTTGTGGAGAATTTCAGCTGCTTTTTCGGGATTTGTTTTCTTCAGTTGCTTTCCTGCTGATTCCTTGCAATAACTTTGCTTCATTTGCTCAGCGAGCTGCAGCTCCTCAGTAAGTAACTTTTCCTCCTCCATTGCAAAAATATCAAATGCTGGATATTTTTGATTCCGCTCAAATTACAGTGGTTTATTTATTTTTTTTTTCACATTGCAAGCAATTTCAGTGCAGTCTGAGCTTGTAAGATTTAAACCTTTAATTAGTAGTCCTTAAATGACGAAGCTAAAGCAAAAATACTGGCAAAAAACAATGATGGTGGTTCTAGTAGAACAAGGCTATATTCTTTAGTTGCTATGAAATAGCTGATTTGCACTAAAAAAGGATAAGTAATTGTCATTAATAACAGCGCAAGAATACACACAAAAATGCAAGCTCGCAGAGCCGAAATGTTTCACTGAGCACACATAACTTTCACATATTCGAATCCGAATTAGTGTGAAGTACAAACTTATTCTTCCAAAAAATCTTCAGCATGACTCTGTTTTATTTTTGTCTAAGCGTAATAGAAGTATTAATACAGTTGTTTTTCTGCTACAAATACACGGAATTGTTCAGATTGCGTTAATTGTTATAATACGTAAAAAAGATCTAAATCTTTTTATCAAGGCCGGAATCTGAAAATTCATTTGAAGCCAAGCCCAGCCCGAAAAATCTCAAAAATTATCTTTGTTTAAAAAACGTATACGGTTAATCGTTCTATTCCTAATAACTTTAGTCTGCTGTGACAAAATACAGCTACTTAGTAACGAAAGGCGATTACAGATTTCAGATTGCAAGGCAATTATAGAATTCAAATCATTCAAAAATGCTTGTTGTTGCTGGATCGAGAAAAAAAATTAATAGCTGAAAAGCAATCTTTCAATTTTAAACATACCTATTTCTTTGCAACGCATAGAACGTAAGTTTGAAGCAGGTAACCTTTTTCACTTTTCATTGACAGCATTTAGAAAGAAATATCAACCGGTCAGTCTTGTGATTAAAGAAACTAATTGCTGCAGGATAAAAACCAAGGAATCTGCACGCATTTCTATGTCAATTGCATTTTTTTTTTCATAACCAGTAAATTTTGGATTAAAATTTGCTGTTCTTAAATTTTCACGAATTTTCGGCCTCATTTTCTTTTGAATTTTTATTGGAAAATACATTGACACAATTTCAATCTTGCTTGGTAAAAATTTGCGTTGTGTAAAGGTTTTTTCGATTGCTAAAGCTGTCAAAACAAAACAGTACAGTCCTAAGATTTCAAAAATCAGACTAATTCGTGACTTTTTGAATTTTTAATTTGGACATATATAGTGTTCCTAATTATTTTATTCATGCCGAGGCTGGCATTCTTAATTTGTTTTTAATTTAAAAAACTGAGTTTCGCGTTGTTATAAAATAGTTTTTACAAAAAGAAGTTAATCCAGGCAATTGTATTGCGACATATTGCGACTATTTACAGAATTTGAGTCGCAAAACTTGATTCAAACATGTGTAAAATTGTTCATAACGTTTCATTGGTTCTCAAATATCAAGAAAAATGAAGAAAAAAATCTTTTGTTTGCTTTTGAAAAAGAATTTTTAATCACGTACAATTTTGACAAATTTTGACCTAATCAAAATTTTGACTTTATTTGGAACTATAAAATGTACATAACCTGGCTCCAGACTACCAGAAACCAATGTTGGTATACGTTAGATAATATAATAAACCCCTGAAAAATTTTTGGCTTTTGCGGCCCCTAATCATGACTGAATGTAGTGACATAGTATATATCGTACTGTATTTGTGCAACTGCGTCATAATATAAACTTAAAATCACTAGAAACCATAGGCGTAGCCAGGGGGGCCCAGGAACCCCGGACCCACCTCTCCTTAATTGAAATTTTATTGTAATATATTTTGTATTGTATTGTATTAAAACAAAATAAACACATACAATTATCTACAAAAAAGAAAGAACATAGGTCTCCACGAAGGGACCGTTTAGGGGTCTTCGAGTCAAGTGGCCACCTAAACAGAATCATATCATCACCAGCAGGTGACAGACTTATATTAGAGTATGTGTTAAAAAAGAAAAGGAAAAAATATGCTTATCAAGCTTTCTATGAGAACATTTGTATTGTAGATTACAATTTTTGATATTGTAGATTACAATTATTTGATTTTAGATGTTGTAGATTACAATTGGGAAAATTTCACAATAGAATAAATTTTTGAAACATGAGTGCATTAATTGGTCTTTTAAAACAGCAAGACTAACTAAAGATTAATAGGTATTCAAAATAGAAGTTTTAAGTTTTCTGAGAAAAACATTTAAGGTAAAAAACATTTTCATTTTCTGAGAAAAACATTTTTTTGCGAAAAACACTGCAAACTTTATGAAATGTTGAAGCTTGTTTGCTTTAAACCGGGGTAAATAGTTAGTGCCAGAGGAGCAGCTTCTAGTGTTAAGTTTATGGATATCAGAGGCATATGCGTAGCCTCGATTTTTGTTTTGGGGGGGCCCAAACCACAAATCACACGCAATGACGTCATCAAAAATTTTCAAAAAAGAACCTTTTTTTGGGGCAAACATATCGTAGAATGGAAGATCTGAAGCTGTAGCCTGTTGGCATTTAACCAGGATTTTGGTAAAGAGAAAAGGCGAAAAGTAATAGTTAGAAAGAGCAAATGTGTAACTTAGGAGACGTGTTGAGTAAGCTAGTGTACTCAAACGTATCACAGACGGGGTCTGGGGTTTCCGCCCCCAGCCGCAGGCAGGTATGGGGGTCTGGGAAAAGTATTTTTGTAGGTTTTTGGGAAAAAAACTATTTTAATCCCCTTGGATCACATTTCGCACTTGTTCACAGCCTTTTAAAAGAACTAGATTTTTAACATTCAAAAGCCAATCAAAAAAATTTAAGAGTTCAATCCTCCTTTTACTTGCAATTAAAGTCCAAACACATTTAAAATCTTGCATTATGGTGTAAAATTTTAATTGTAAGTGATTTGATCCATGTAGGGGGAAGTAAGGTGTAATCCGCTCGAAGATTTTCCTTAGAGACTTTTTTTTGTCTTGAAGTTAACCAGTTATAGGAGTACATGCACGGCCAGGGGGCCCAGGCCCCCTCAATTGAAAATTAATAATTTGTTTAATGAGCATTTTCTCTAACTATTTTTTTAAAGTATTTTGTGCGTAAAAACTGGCGGGGTGGAAGTGAATCGTTATTGAAAAATGGTGTACAATAGATGGTTACGCTTACTAGACATGTTATTCCTGGGCTAGATTTACATTGCACGGTGTCCCTGGCACTTAGGGGATTTTTGCAACATCTTCCTGCCAAATGTAAGTGAAGACCAAAAAAAGTCCTACTATCTAAGCGCTTGGCCCTGGCACAGTGCCATATGGCAAATATGGCGTTGGTAATTGCATTACGTTCAAAAAAAGTTTAGATGAGGGCCTGCGGTAGCAACTTTTTGGACAAAAATCCTTGATTTCACCTTGGTTATACGTTTAAATTGATCGAAAAAAATAGAATTAAGGGGGTGCGCCTGGACTCCTAGTCGTCAATATTATTTATTGTTAATTACTGTTGTGCGCTTGTATTGTTGCACGCAAAGATGCTAAAAAAACTGAAAATGAAGAAACAAGGATTTTTTGTTAAATTTTGGTCATTTGTGGCATTTGAATTGAGGGGGCCCGGGGCCCTTGTGCCACCCCCTGGCTACGCCTATTATTTTGAGATAAGATGGCCCCCTTAAGTTCTTTCATAAAAAAAAAACATTTAAAGCAGAATTAAAATAAATTTATTTTCTAAACGTGCAGGACTCGAGTCAATTCACTTGACAGTTTTTTGAAACCTCCAGGAATTGCATGACATTATTATGACGTGGACATGTGGTCGTCATTATTATTACTTACTTTTATAAGCGTAAATCCTGAATTAAAGAAACTGCAATTCCGGACAGGGACAACATACTGGCTATGCTCTCATTATATTTATCATTGGTAGTATTTCAATTGGGGGATTGTATTACCGCCTGTGTTATAGCATTAAGTTCATAATAACGTTGTACGAGGTCGTGGGGTTGTAACTTTCAGCACAAAATTCTTAGATTTTTCACAGGTTTTGCATCTAAATTGTTAAAAATTTGAATCAAAGAGCCCCTGGCCCGGGAGCCTTGGTCATCAGTTAGGGGCCCCGGGGCACCCTGGTTATCAGTTGGGAGCCCAGGGGCCCCCTGGTTGTCGGTTAGGGGCCCCGGGGCCTCTTGTTGTCGGTTAGGAGCCCTAGGACATCTTGGTCGTTAGTTAGGGGCTCTGGGCTCTCTTGTCGCCAGTTAGGGGTTCCAGAGCACCCTGGTCGTTAGTTAGGGACCCTTGGCCCCCTGGTCGTCAATTAAGGGCCCTGGGGTCCCCTGGTTGTCAGTTAGGGGCTCCAGGGCCCTCTGGTCGTCAGTTAGGGGCCTCTGATTGTTAGTTAGAAGCCCTGATGCCCCTTGGTCGTCAATTAGGGACCCCAGGGCCTCCTGTTCCTCAGTTAGAGGACCCGGAGCCCTCGTTTGTCAGGGGCCCGGGAACCCCTGGTTGTCGGTTAGCGGCCTCGGGCTCCCTGGTTGTTAGTTAGGGTCTCTGGGGCCCCCTGGTTGTTAGTTAAAGGCCTTGGGGTCCCCTGATTTTCGTTTAGGGGCCCCCTGGTTGTTGTTTAGGGGCCCTGGAGCCCGTTGGTTGTTAGTTAGGGGCCCCGGGGCTCCAACGTTGTCTGTAACTGCAACTAAACCTCGCTAGGCTATGCTGTCATAATTTTTTTTATCATTGGTGGTATTTTAATTGGAGGGAGCCGAGTCTACCTACGCCTATGCCTGGGGCCCCCTGGTCGTCAGTTAGGGGAGCCCCGGAGCCTTCTGGTTGTCGGTTAAAGGCCCCAGGGCTCTGGTTGTTAATTAGGGGCCCTGGGCCCCTGGTAATCATTTAATAGCCCTGAGGCCCCCTGTTCGTCAGTTAGGGACCCCCTAGTTGTTGGTTATGGGCCCCTGGTCTTCTGATTATCAGTTAGGGGCCCGTTGGTTGTTGATTAGGGGTCCCTTGGTTGTTAGTTAGGGGCCCTGGGGCCCCCTGGTTGTCAGTTATGGGCCCCCTGGTTTTCAGTTAGAGGTCCCAGGGCCTCCTGGTTGTCGGTTAGGAGCCCCAGGGCCCCCTAGTTGTTAGTAGGGACCCCCTGGTTGTTAGTTAGGGGCCCTAGGACTCCCTTGTTTTCAGTAATATTATTGTTAATTACTGTTATGTGCGTAATTACTGAAAAAATAACTGCAACTAAACATCGCTAGGCTATGTTGTCATAGTTTTTTATCGTTAGTGGTATTTTGATTGGGGGGGCGGGCCCCCTGGCCCCCTTCCCCCCTGGCTACGCCTATGATCAAAGGTCAATGTAAAGTATTGACTAGGATTGTAAGGCACATTGTTTGATCGTTCACGGACTTCTAAATATTAGCATCTGGACTGGAAACGAAAATCGCGCGCGGACAAGTTGAGGCCTAAGTCAACAACCAATTTTGCCGATAAACCGTTTCTTTGTTTTTGCGTAGAAGTAGTTTTACTAGCAACTAATATAATAATTCCAAAATCATACTGAAAAGATAGGGACCACACGATATAATCACAAGTTTGGAACTTAAAAACATTTTTATTGACTTGCGGCAAATGTAAAATTAAAAATATCGCTCGTTGATACACAAACGAAAATTTTAGCGAATCATAAAACAACACTCGGTACCTCAATTTTAATTAGCAAACGCAATGACCTAGAAATTGATATTCAACGCGAATAGCAATTCACAAATCAACTCGACCATGTGATCATTTAACAACTTTTACTCAGTATGATTAAGGGCCCACAGGAATAAAATGTTTCTTAATACAATAACCATTCACAAACATGATGTAACTTATACTCAGAATAAAGAAGTAACAACTATGTATTCTCAAAAGTAGCTTTTCAAGTACCTTAATCAGCATAAAAACATAAAAAATAAATACTGTACCACAAAAAATTTAACAGCGATTGCTATATCACTATATTGAGAGTAGTACCAGCAAATCATTAATTTAGTCTTTTAGTGACATAAAAAAATTGAATATCGACATTGTAGAACGTTTCAGCAGCAAACAAGTCGCAATTCAGTGAGCGACAAATCAGTAGTAAGTATATCAGTGATATTGGGATCTTTTGTTTCACCAGAATAACCAGACCTGCAGTTGAGAGCTGAACAATTATTGACCACAATTAATAAAACTGGTATTAACTAATCATGTTAGATTTAGGCCCTAGATTCCTGTAACATAAAAAAGCTTGCTAATCAGGCTCGTAGCAAGATCGAAAGTTTCAGGGAAGCTAGCAGAACTTGGGAGGGGGCAATATTTTTTTCCTTCATCATTGCAATTGTATGGTTTTGAAACCTATCATTTTTGTTTTGCTTATGCGTTTGCAGAAGCTTCATATATGCTTGTTATCACAGTGAAAACTTTCCATCGGAATGCATTCGGTCACACATCGGCTACATAATTACGGAATATATGTATGTTGCATGAAATATATATGTATTTTTTTAGTATTGTATTTTATTCCACGACCGCCAAAACACAAAGCAACAACATAAAAACTAGCAAAAGATCGAGGAAAAGGCAGAAGCAACAAAAACGATATGCGTTATAACATGCTCACTAACAATAGGGTTACCATATTTTCATCACCAAAAAGAAGGACACTTTTTTAATGAAATTTATTAACAGCTAGTTGTTCTGCATCGCCAATACGGCAAAAGACAAACGACAGCAACAATCATTTTAGCTTTAGGTCAAAGTGTTAATACCACTAGCGTAAGCAGGATTTTCGAAAAAAAAGGGGGGGGCAGAAAATTTGAGAATAATGAAGACCAAAAGAAAAAGGTCTTCACTCAGATTTAGTCCGTTTTTCTGTCCAAACGTACGTCATAAACACCCTCGACTGTCTTAGACGAACCTGGTAAGACGTAAGCTATAGCGCGTGCGTGATATATAGGCCTACTTTTAACGATCTAGCTGATGATATATTTATACACTAAAAGGCTGCATGAGTGGACTTGTTTAATCTGTTCAAAATGCCGAAAAGGAGGACATTTGGGCATTTTTTAACGTCCCCGGAGGACAAGTTATGTTTCATTAAAAAGGAGGACATGTCCTCCAAAAAAGAGGACGTATGGTAACCCTAACTAACAATAAAATACAATCCAGCTAACAGAATTGTACCATGGCTGCTTCACCTGTTTAGGCACTACACAAAGTGTTTACAAGATTTTTTAAGAACTATTTACAAATTGTAACAAACAAACAACAGCACAAACAAAGAACAGTAATACGTGTAGTCGTGTACTACTATAATCTTTTCCAGAATATCAAAAACACACAACAAGATGATAACATTACACCAAGTTTTGTAAATGACCTATGCTTTTTGAACGTATTTTGTAACAGTAAGCTAAGGCTAACTTAAGAAGTAGCAGAATCATGAATTACTATGCAGTATGCACGGTACAATTTAGCCATCAACCATTAATTAGTCAGCCCCTGTATGATTATTAAGCAAAGGTTCTACAATATAACAAAACGATTGTAGCCGAAATCATGTTCAAGATTTCCCTTTAAGGAGGTCCAGATTTATCTAGATTGAATCCTATCAACATCCGACAAGAATCGAAATCAAACATAATGTATAATAAAATGATTGCACGTGTCACTAATTGGAGAAGCTGCACAACGGCTGAGATGTATAATTTAATACGCTGGAATGCTACATTGTGCTAATTTATGTTCCCGTTGACTTAGTAAATTTGATTTTTTTTATAAATTCTTTCACAGTTTGGAAATTTTTGCGTAATATATGCGTTAGAAATGACGATGCAACATGGAAACTTTGAGATGGCGCACACATGTTGGTTTTCACAGCTATTGTAGCTTAAATAACATACTGTGCTAGTGTGCAAAGCCAACTAATACATTTTTAGCTTCGTATAGCCACGCTCAGGGCTGCAAACTCTTCAAACAGAACTCGATCGTTTGACGAGCTTAAAACTCAAAAAAATTTTAGAACTCTAACTTCTCAGACGAGCGAAAATGGGCTGATGTAACCCATGCAAACCAGACACACAAAACTAGCAGTGCTTTCTGAGCTTGTTTCCCTAGCCAATACCGAGTTTTGACTAAATGCTTGACTACCTTCACCCAGTGATGGCCTACTGTAACCTCTCAAATCAAATCTTTCATTGTACTCGCTTTACTATGCCGAAGCGTGTAGCGAGTTAGCGGGGGCATGTCTGCGTCATTGCGCCCTGGGAACACAGCTCCTCTCAAAGAAATGTTGCAGCGGTGGCAAGCCATTGGCAACTTGTGTCCGATTTGAACCTCAGACCTCCAGCTTCATAGACGAACGTGTTACCGCTCGATCAACTGGCCGGTTACTGTAAGGCCTAATCAGAAAATTGCACATTCATTTTTCAATTATTTACTACAGTGTAGCACTGGGAAAAATGATTTAATCTAGGATGCATGTTTTAATCCAATAACCTACATTATACAATCTTTCTTCGGTTGCTTCTACAGCATTATTATAGGTTTCACTAAATATTACGCTAGTAGTGATAATGCTTGCTTGTATTGGTGTAAGTTCACCAAAATTTTAACTAATTAATGTTATTGTCTTTCATTTTACACAGTATGCTTCTTCATTCATTAGCCGAAGCAGTTCTAGTGCACAAACTTATTTGATAGATACTATACCTAAAATTACAGTTTTTACTTCAGCCAACCAACAGCAAATCGCCTTGTCTTTACCAGCTTACTAAAACTAGTGATTTCTAATGTAGACTATTGCACTGTTAATAACAAAACTACCTACTTACAGACCACCCAAATAAAGCATATTAACTAACATTGCACTCTTATTGCCTCTAGTATACAGTACTGTGCTAATGTCTGCAGTACAAAAGAATTTTCTAAATTGAAAAGTCGCTGCTTGTTTACATGCAATAGCGGCTCAGATGCGCAGACGCACTACTGCGCAGGCCTCAACTTGTCCGCCGACGCGCTGCTTTTTTCTTTCGTTTCCAGTCCAGATGCTAATATTTAGAAGTCCGTGGATCGTTATTTGAACATAAAAGTAGCCATTTCACTAGTGAACAAGTCGTCTAAAGTCAATATACCATGCTTTTTAAACAGAGGAAGAACTTTTTCACGTGAATTTGATTTGGTTATAATTTTGATGATTCTCTTTTGTAATTTACTAATGTTGAAAGTGTACGTTTTGCAAGTACTGTACCAGATGATCAAACTGTATGTTATACGGGAATGAATTATTGCAAAATATAGCAGAAAGAGTACTGTATCAGGAACATAGTATTTGATTTTAGATATTATTCCGATTGAACAAGAAAGTTTTGATTATAATGGGGACCAAAAATTAGTTTATTATCAAGATAAATACCTAAATATTGTACAGATTCAACAACAAAAATTTGACAAGAATCAATAGTTATCAGCCATATTGCAGCAACAGACAAAATTTTCAAAATAGATATCATTTTTATTACACGCTAAACGTTTTCGACCATTCTTCTGGTCCTCTTCAGAGCAAAATAATTACATGTTAACTGTTTAAGAACAAATTAGCAAATGAGCAACTTTCAAAAAAGCAATATAGTTTACTTCAACGCAACAAGTACGCAATTTTAACGTAACAATTGTACAAATTATGCAATGACATGAAGATAATATCTCGTATACATTCAGGAAAGGAAAAAAAAAATGCACACACTCAAAAACATATTACATGCTAACCTAATAAACATTTAGTAAAAAAGATGAACCATTAGCATAGAGCTGTCTATTGAGTTGTGGATTGTGTTTTTTTATGAGTAAAGCTTCTTGTATCTTTGTAGCATATAGGATAGCTGAGGCAAGATTTAGGACCCAAAAAAATGGAATTTTGAACAACCTGACTTTTTTAGAAAAAACTTGCTTAATTTCCTTATAAAACGAAGAGTTTGAGCGCTTTGCCCACCCGCACATTCTAACACACAAAAAGAAACTTTTCAATTTGTGGAAAAACCAAGCAGTGTATTTCCCAACTTGTATAGTTAACTTAAGCAAAAAGAAACTTAGTCTTCACGAAACAAATGCTCTGAGATTTGGTTTGAATCATCCGATCTTGCCAGAAAGAGTCCAAAAAGATAAAATCAAGACAAATGTTGAAAAATTAGTTTACACCTTGAAGCGAAATACTGACGTTACGGTTAATGAAGAACTTAAAGATGAATTTAAATTTTTGTTAAAGCGTTTCACAAATGATGCTGAACGCGCTTGCTCTGAGCGAGCCAACCAGTCCCTCCACCGAACTCTACGATCATTAGCTAGAAATGCTGATATCAAACTATGCAAGTTTGACAAAGGAAATGGTTCGGCAATTTTGGAAGCTAAAGATTATTTCTTAAAACTTGACAAAATAATAGAGGACAGATCAAAATTCGTTGAAGTTAAATGGCAAGACGATACAATTCATCCTATTATTCAAAAAGAAAATTCTATAGCATACTACATCAAAAGATATCTAAAGAAGATTGATGGCTACGCTGCCCTAATTCCATCTGGGAAAAAAGCCTGGTAAACTATATGGTTTGGCTAAAGTCCATAAAGATAACACACCTCTGCGACCGGTCATATCTATGGTTGGAACACCTGAACACAAATTAGCAAAATTTCTGTATAATTTAATAAAACCACACATTCCGGACACTTATTTGTTAAAATCCACCGACGATTTCATTGAGCGTTTGAAACAGTTTCCATGTAATAATTCGTATCGCATAGTGAGTTTTGATGTTGTATCGTTATTTACAAATGTTCCACTTTCTGAAACTATTGAGCTTATAGGTAATCGTTTGTATGCAGATGGCAATCCGTATGCTATTCCGTTTGACAAAGATGTTTTTCGCAAACTAATGTTCATGGCAACTCAAGGCTTATTCATGTACAAGGACAAATTATATAAGCAGATAGATGGTGTGGCAATGGGCTCGTGTCTCGGGCCTACATCGGCCAATTTTTTCTTAGGTTGTTTGGAGGAGAAATTGCTTGCTAGTACTAACAATCCTTCACCTAATTTGTATTTACGGTACATAGATGATATTTATGCTGTTTTTGATGGTGATAGCGCGTGTACACAGTTTTTGGACATTCTCAATTCACAGCACAAAGACATTAAATTTACCTTAGAAAAAAATACAAATCGTGAGAATTTGCCTTTCCTAGATGTGCAAATAAAACTGAATGACTCTGGCTATGACACTTGCGTTTGGCGAAAACCCACAAATACTGGATTGCTACTTAATTTTAGTACACTGTGTCCGAACACTTGGAAATCTGGTTTAATTATGTGCTTGTTGCATCGTGCTAAGAAAATAAGCTCGAGCGCCGAATTGTATGTGCAGGAATTAAAGCGTTTACGCGATATTTTTCGCAACAATGGATATCCTGATTGGTTTATACAGTAAATAACACCACAAAAAAATTTGAAAAACGACAAAACAACCCTCCGGAAAAATATGAACCCGATTTTGTTTTCACTATTGGGATACCATTTTTTGGAAAAGCATCACGAGTGTTTGCGAAAAGACTAACTGCTCTAGTTAAAACGAAATTTAATGTCGATATTAATGTTTATTATACATGTTTCAAAACTGGATCGTATTTTCAACTTAAGTGTTCTACTCCGTTTCCTTTATTGTCGAATGTCGTGTACAAATTTTCTTGTTCGCGTGATGCGAATATTTCATACATTGGTATGACTACACGACATCTCGGCACTAGGATTCAGGAACATCTGCACCACAAAACCATAAAATCAGCAATACGTGAACACTTTGAAATAAGCCAAAACTGCAAGCTAAACAATACAAATTTGAATGGTTTTAAAGTTTTACGCACTTGTAATTTAGAATATGCTACAAAGATACAAGAAGCTTTACTCATAAAAAAACACAATCCACAACTCAATAGACAGCTCTATGCTAATGGTTCATCTTTTTTACTAAATGTTTATTAGGTTAGCATGTAATATGTTTTTGAGTGTGTGCATTTTTTTTTTTCCTTTCCTGAATGTATACGAGATATTATCTTCATGTCATTGCATAATTTGTACAATTGTTACGTTAAAATTGCGTACTTGTTGCGTTGAAGTAAACTATATTGCTTTTATGAAAGTTGCTCATTTGCTAATTTGTTCTTAAACTGTTAACATGTAATTATTTTGCTCTGAAGAGGACCAGAAGAATGGTCGAAAACGTTTAGCGTGTAATAAAAATGATATCTATTTTGAAAATTTTGTCTGTTGCTGCAATATGGCTGATAAAGTCAAGCTCTTTGCCGAAGATTTAATCAATAGTTATTTTGAAATTTGGAGCTTGTTGTCGAGTTTTTGGAGGTATTATCAAATCTTTAGATTTTAAGGCATTCAGGATTAGCTTAGAAGCATTTAGCCAGTTATAAACATTTTTATTAACATATTAACGCTTAGTAACTCCGACTTTATTAAATATTCCAAATTCAATATAGTATAATATATGAAATGCCACCAATGACAAAAAGTCTATTGTTTCTTTAGTTCCAGTTTCTTTTAGCATCTTGCATGCAACGGTACACGCGTAAAACAGTAATTAACAACAATATTGACGACCAGGGGGCCCGGGCCCCCTTAATTCAATTTTTGCAACCAATTTAAATGTATAGCCGGGGTGAAATTAGGGACTTTTGTGCTAAAAGTTGCTACCTCAGGTCCTCATCTCACCTTTTTATGAACGTAATGCAATAACCAGTATTTAAATTGTAAAATTTTGCATGGGGGTTATTTGCGGTTTTCCCTCAGTGAAGCTAGACCACAGAGAACTTGCTCTTATATCATTACTATATCTTGATGGATCATTGTCGAGTTCAATTCCAATTTATGCTGCGGAGGTCCATCATCACGCTCGCTGGATGGCAAAACCATTTATTTCATCGCGATAGCTTTGTTTAGAGACCAGCTTAAAGAATTTTTTAAACCGCACGTCCTTGCTTCTATTCAAAATCTTGCTGCTTTTATTTCTTTTTTCTGTGTGAAGTTCTGGCTATGCTCAACAAACGCCACAGATGCACCCCAGTTGGATCTGAATTTTCTGAAACTGCTGGAAGAATCAAAAACTAAAGCTAGAGACCCAGGAACAATTGAGATGGTGGAAGCTGCTTACGTTAGACTCAAAAACTTTGGTACTTGAGTGAACGCCTTGTGCCACTGGCTTTGTTTAGCGCCAGGGTAGCAGATCGTGATAAAAAGAAAATAACCAATGCAATCCTTAAACATCAGAATCAAGCCCTTCCTGATTGCCAACAAATGCCTGAAACAAAAGATTTGGGGGCAAAACTTCTCAAACATTTGTTGGACCGGACTCATGGACCTGTTTTGAATTGCTTCGTGGGAAGGAAGCTGCATTCTTAGCGAAAAGAGGTCAAATGTGGTCAACTGAAGAATCATACTTGTCGGCGGAGGAAGTAGTTTTGCCGATTAGAGTGGGTAATGACTACGCAGAGAGATCTTTCAGGCAGGTAACTGATTGTCAAATTGATAGGATAACCAGATCAGAAGAGCAAAAATTCCATCTCTACCAAGCAGTTACCGAGTTGAGATCAAGGATGAAGAAAATAGGTGAGCTGAAGGGACTTCCAAAGAAGTTAATGAAAAAATGAACTGCTTGTTTTAAACGATGAATTTGACCATTGGTGTTTTGATAAATTGTTGGTTGCTAAATGTTTTACTGCCAGATATTAATAAATGATAGTAAAGCAGATAATTTACTTACTTTAGTAGATCGGAGTTTTCATATTGATGTATTCTGATGTTTTATGAGTTCAAGATTCTAATGCTTTTGACATATTATAAAAAATACAGAAAAATTTAGTTTTTTCAAAATATCTCAGAAAAGTAAATCTTTTAGACCCTATAAATGTATTACAGATTCATAAAAACATGGCCTTTTTGTAAATTTTGAGCTATAACACAACATTGTACCACCAATAGATAAAAAGACACAAGCATAAAGGGGTAAAACCCTCTGCGTGTAAGCGGGAATTCCGTAATTAGGGGTGAACCACCGTCAAACGATATCTGGTGACTCTCAAACTTCATGTGAGCCTTATTTGGGTGGTTTGGCAACTTTTTGGAAGACTTTACGAAAATCGGTGTCATTCACCCAAAATTGGTACACCCTATGAGGCAGAGTTATTGTCAGAACGAAGAAAAGGATCACAATTTATTGTAAATTAGCTGCTTTTCAAATAAATTTAAGTCAACCTTCCAAAAGTTAATCTTCTGTCACAATAATGACAAAATGGCAAAAATGACTAAAGTAAGACGAAAGTCGTTAACTTTAACTGCAAGATGTTGAAAACGACAAAGCGTAGAGAGGTCAAATTTGGTATGAAAAATGCATTTTGGGATTTTCTCAACATTTTCGTCAAATTACAGTAAAAACCTTGAAAAAATGCCCTCTATAATGTATCAAAATTTCAACATCTGTTACAGGTTTAGTGTTTGGGATTGTGAAAATTTATCCGTTTGGTAAAACCAGCTGAAATGTCGCAAGACAAAACTCTTTAACCTGTAAAAACTTATTCATGAGAACTAAGTCATTGCAAATCCTTTCAAAATTTCCGAAAATTCTAAGGCACTCATATTTTGTTGAAATAGAAAGTTTAGGCAAAGCTGTAGAAGCGGTAATTTTTTGTGGAAGCGAAAATAAATGCACAAAAAATGAGCTGATGATTAAACATGTGAATACGTTGCTTAACTAAATCAGTGTGAATAGTAATGGCTCAAATACTGTTTTTATTTATCATTTCGAACAGGTTGGTTGTAATAAAAACACTTATACCCTCTTTGCTGCCCATGCAACCGAATTGACCGCGAGTAGCGTAGCTGAATTTAGTTTATTCTTTTATAATTTCTTTTCAATTCTGTTCATCTCGTTCAGCAGCCGTCATCTCGCTTGAACTGAACAGATTTGAAGAAAAATTGTAAAAAAAGATTTGCAACCGTATTTGTTCCACTCAAACTCGATTAAAGGCGATTAAGTAGCTTTTTGCTTTTTCTTTGCGTAAATAATTTGTTGCCCGTAAATTCTAAAACTTACTAGAGGAGCAATGCTTAGTAATGGTACATAAAGTAGAACTTAAAAAAGAATATGAATTAAAACTATTCATTTCAACATAACTATCACTTTGGCTATTGAAATAAAATAAACAGTAACTTTTTTTCTTACAATTAATTAAGCTTGTAATTTGATAACAATTTGCTTGGAATTTCCTTCTGCATGGGTACATTGTTACATAATTCATTAGAAAAAATTTCTAAGAACACTAGTCTTATTTTCTAAACATTTTAGAACAAATTATAAACAATACCAGCTTTGGTATGACAAAATAATTAAGAACACAAGCCAAACATTAAAAATGCAGATCTTTTTTGGTCGTTCCGTGTAGTCATTGTTGATTTGTCTAATGACCATTTTTACAGTCGTACTCTATTATCAAATACAAATTTTAGCCTAGTAAAAGTAAATTTAGTTCACTTTATTTATCTACAAAATTTGAAAATAAATGTGACTAAAAATTTGAGAAACTTTAAAAACAGCTTGGAAGTAAAATTTACTGATTCTTGGGACGAAATGAATTCAAGAATGCAGTAATTTCATAACCAAATAGTCTCTGTTTTATTTTGTTTGTTAATTGCTTTTTTTGTTTTGTTTTTCTACTTTTTTTATTCTGGCTATGTAGACCGAGTCCTAACTCTTAAACAAGGTTTTGTAGAAAATAAATAAAGACCACAGCGAGAATTAAACACGAGCACTAAGAGACTTGTCAAACCACGTTTACGTTATCGTAAATGTTTTGTTATATGTTATCAGAAAATTTTCGTCAATTTTTGCAGTAAAATTTCGGCAGATTGAAAGATTTGAAAATTTTATCGAATGAGACTAGACTGAAACTCATCCTAAGGAAACTTCAAATATTTGCTTTTTTCTTCTCTCTTAAATGTGTTTAACTGTTTACATTTCTTGCAAATTTGGTGCTTATTAAAGGAGCAATGATAAGTAATGATACAGAAAGTAGAACTTGAAGAGGAAGATGTATGGAGCGCCGTTTGTGTACTCTAATTTGTGCAATATTTTTTTGCATATTTAATTAAATAGTCATTTTAATTAAATGTACAAAAATATATAGTCACAGTCAAAATAAATAGTCAAAAAAACTGCGCGCAAAATAAACCGTTGCAAAAATAAATAATCAAAAAAACTGCGCACAAAATAAAGCGTTGCAAAAATGCGCTGTAAACTTTTTTGTATATTTGGTAGTGGAGCGTGACAAAGCGCTCTCGGCTGCTCATTGATGCGGTCTCAGCTGGTCTTTAATGCGCTCCAAGAGCAGCCGAGAGCGCTTCGTCACGCTCCACTACCAAAGATACAAAAAAGTCAGCAGCGCATTTTTGCAACGCTTTATTTTGTGCGCAGTTTTTTTGACTATTTATTTTTGCAACGCTTTATTTTGCGCCGTTTTTTTGACTATTTATTTAGACTTTGACTATATATTTTTGTACATTTAATTAAAATGACTATTTAAATAAATATTCCAAAAAATAATGTACAAATTAGCGTACACAAACGGCGCCCCATAAAGATGAACTAAAACCGTGGAACTAAAACTAGATTTCAACATTACTATCACTTTGATTAATGTATTAAAATTTCAACTTCGTTAACGGTAGTTAGTTAGTCTTGTAATTTAACTGCAGTTTTAGGTTTTAGTGTTTGGGATTTTCCTACTTCATGGTATTCGAGAATGGATTAATGCAAAAAAAAAGTAGTCTTTTTCTTTTTTTTGTTTCTGTTCTAACGGCTATGCTGCCCAAACACTAACTCTTACGCAAGGTTTTGCAGACAATGAATGAAGAGCCCAACGCGGGTCGAACACGACTATCACGTGATTTGTTAAGTTCACACTTTACCATTCGGTTACAGAAACAATAACGCCAATTCTTTTAGATCGCGTATTCAGCGCTCAGCTCCCAAAATAGAGAAAAAAGAATAGATTGTTGTTTAGCATTTGCGAATGGCCCAGCGGTGAAGAATCGTACTCAAACCCGCAAGGGCAAAAGTTCGATTTCCTGCCGTTACAAATTCCTCAAGTACGTTTAAAAACTTGCGTTGAAAAAAGAAGATATACCGCGCTCCCCCCAAATCCTTAGCTGAACTTACTGAACCAGAATATCAACTTCAAATTATTTTGAAATAAACCAGCTTAATATGAATTTTTTTCTTCTCTTTTGATTGTTTTAAATCAAAACGAAAAGCGACCATATTAAGAGAATATAGTCTTTTTTTCTTGAACAAAAATTTTATGGCATTTTTTGATAAGTTCTAAAAAAAAATACGCCTGGATTTTTATCAATAATGCGTTCCTCAATCATTTCAGGCTGGCGCCGGCCCTAATTGTTATTTTTGTTTACAACACTTGAATAATATTGTACACATATAATTTATTGCCTTGAAATACCAGCAATGAATATTAGTCTGGTTCCGTTACTTTGGTTTCTACATGATGCCAAATGCACTCAAGAGCTAAGCATGCATGCCCGCATGATCTGCAGATTATTTGTGCGGGCTACATTTTTCAATATACCTATCCTTGAAATTAAAAAAAAAGTGGAATACACGAAATAAAATGGCGGATAGGAAGTAACATATAGCCAACTAAACTTAACTCTAAGGCGTATAGCCGTATAGGCATTTAACTGAGGGACGGTATATTCTGAACACAAGGCATAATTATTGACTTAATGCGTTTTTTATTTTTCAAAGAAAACTTTAAATTCGTGGTCGAAGCTGCCTGTTTTAAATTTTCACAAATTTTTATCCTCATTTGTTGTTAATTTTTTCTTATATTTTTTGGAAAATAATTCATTTTTGTTTGGTTAAAAGTTGTTTTTCGTCAAAAATTTTGTTGTTATTTGTCGTTCATTTGTCATTTTTCGTAGTTGAAATATCAGCCCTTAGGCAAATCAATATAAAAATATAGAAAAAACTAAGAAAGATCCTCCGATTCGATGCAAAAGTGTTGTGCTCACTCTAATCCATTTGATTAATGTTATGAGTTACAAGTTTCATGCCAAAGCTGGCATTGTTCTTAAATTTATTGCAAAACGAGCTTTGTATACTGTTTTAACAAAAGAAGAGCGCACAGTATTTTAGTGTATTAGTTTTTCTTTTAATATTAATTACACTTTCCACATTTTACGCTGAATAGCCTTTTTTTTCACCGATCAAAAAGTGCTCAATATAGCGTGGGCTAAAAAGTTGATCATAACAATTATAACGATTCCGAAAGCGAAAAAAACTGTAAGTTAAAGGTTTAAAAATGTAATTTTTAAACTCCCTATCTGAGCACTAGAAAGGAGGATACAAATGGACCTCACGGTCATCGAATCAAGCAGCCACCTATTATACAAATGATATTATTGGAGGCATTGATAATGATGACGCATTCAATAATGACTGTGCTATGGAGCGCAGGAAAGCCGACCAAATAATTAGTAACTGCTGATTAGAAACTTTTTGTATTGCAAATTAAATCGTTTTTTGGGTAAAGATTTACAGTAATATCTAAAGAAACATTATACCAGATTTTGACTCCCCTATATACAGTATACTTCTCTGTAATCAATTAGCGGAATACGCAGCGGTGCCGAAACCCGGGGGGATGGGGGATATATCCCCCCCAATAATTTGACTCTTGCGTGCATCTAAGCGCAAGTTTCCACTTGAATTCGGGGAAAACTTAGTGTTCTATTTTTGGTGAAACTTTTTTTTTGGCCTTCACCTGAATTCGGGGAAAAAAGTGTTCGATTTTAGGTAAAGACTTTTTTTTTGCTCTTCACTTAATTTGCTCAACTGAAAAAAATCGTGGTCGAGGTTTATTCCCCCAATGTTGAAAATAGGGCAAAATTGGGGTAAAGTTGCAAATTATCCCCTCCCCCAATGCTCAACAAAAATTTGCACCCCTGGGAATACGTATAGAGACGTAAAAAGTATAGTTGCATGAGGAGTTGACTGCTCTGATAAGAAAAACGACAAACACGAAACAAAAACCTAGTTTTAACGTAGAATAAATTTTGTAAAAAAAAATTGAACTCATCGCTGCTTATAAGTTAGTAGTACATTGCAGTAATTAATTACGCATTTTAAAACGTTTGCTGCACCAAACATTTTTAGCAGAAACGATTGCATAATTACAGTATTTGCTGCAATGTCCTACTAACTTATAAACAGCAATCAGTTTTTTTTTAATGTATCCTAAGTTGAGATTCGAAGTTTTTGTTCCATCTTTGTAGTTCCTCTTTCTGATTACTACACTTATCATTGCTCACAGTTTTTGACCAAAAAGGGAAAGTTTAAAAATTAGATTTTCAAACCTTTAACTACAGTATGTTTCGTTCGCTGCACCAAATGCTTTTACTACAAACGATATTTTCGTTAATTTTTTTCTTCAATTTTTGTTTTCTTATCAGTGATGAAAAAAAAAACAAAAAAACAATTACATACATATCCTTTTGATGTTATAAAGTAAAAATTTCAGTTAAATAAAAAAACATGCATTTTTGGTACAGTGCAGTAATCTTAAGTAAGTTTTGTAAAATTTCGCCATTCTATAAACGGAATTTTAACCAAATTATTAAGTTAATGCAATTTAGAATCGTGAATTTATTTTCTTTAACGGGCCTTGCACAAGTCGGCCCATTTATATAGTACCTCTGTGTTGGCATATCCGAAGAGTGCTTGATGGTTTTATGAGGACCAAAGCAGTACAAGCTTATGGCTTGCAATTACATTTATTTCCCGTGGACCTGCCTCACTCGTTAATACGATCACCATGAGAATATAGATTTTATTCAAACGGAAGTTGTATTTGAATAAGAGCTATACTTTCAAAATGATAGCGGTAACGCGTAAAACATGTCTGTAGAATAAGAGAGTATTTATTCATTAGCATCTACATTGAAATATTTTCCTGATGAGACCAATAAGAATTGACAAACAAAACGTTGGCCTTGGCGCCAATACATATAACAGTTGATACAAACATAAAACTATAAAAGATTGGGAAGGTGGTAAGAATCATAAGCAAAACAGAAAAACAAGATTTAAATCTCTAACAATAACAACACACAACTATTATTGTAATTATGCCCATACCCACTTTTTATTTTATCTTTATTGATTCGTCTATGTTATTGTACGTTATTTGCGCAAGATCTGTTTCAAACAATACATCAACACGTTAATTGAACTTATTAATGCGCTCACTGAAACAGAGTTGTAAGTGGGGCCGGGCTTTTCGGGTCGGGTTCGGGCCGGGTTCGGGCCTAAAGTTGACAAAAATTTCGGGCTTAATTCGGGCCTGAGATGTACTATTTGACATGGTGCACAAAAATTTAATTAAAATAACTTGGCAACATTGCTAAATTTTTCAGAACTAAATTAATTTTGTGGTTCTTTCGGGCATGATTTGGGCTTCAAATTAGTTTTCGGGTTCGAGCCTGAACTAGTTGGCCCGTGTACAACTCTGCACTGAAATATAAACAACATGAATGAATTGGACGAGTAATGGGTGCGCATGTTCATTTCTGGGGTTGATTGTGTTTTATGATGATTCCAAAGCTGTGGCGGCGATTTAGAGTTAGTCAAGCACAATCTTAAAGAATAATTTTCAATTTTTGCTTATGCTACCCTATTTTCAGGATTGGAGAAGGTGCGCTTGATTAACATAAACAGTCGTACCGTACTTTGGATTGACTAATAAGGGGCGAGTTTTGAAATAGCGTCATTTAAATGGAGCACAACTCTCCGCATCATTTTTGTGGTATCAAAATTTTGTTTATAAGCCATTAAGTTGCAACAATTACTGTAGTTACAATTTAGGGGCAACCAACACCATAAACGTATTGTATTAGTGCAGCTGTAGTCTTTTGAAGCCAATTTAAATAATCTGGGCCGTGCAGGGCAGAGGTTGGAAATTAAGTCTTCAGTTTAAAACTCGGAATGGCTGTAATTGTAATTACATTCTATTCACTAATTTACCTTAACAGTTGCAGTGAAGGGAACTTCCGGTCTTTGAGTCAAGCTGCCTCTATCACCCGTGGTGGAGGCTTGACCCTGTCCCTTTCAACGCTGAACGCCCAGCAGAGAAGCTGTGAATACCAATTTTTTATCGTCTTTGGTTTGACTCGACCGCGACTCAAACCTAGACTTACCGTTTCAGTAGCAGATGCTCTATCCGCTCGACCACTCACTGGTTAATATCTCTACGCTTATTCTTAACGCAACAATCTTTACTGCTAAAGTTTTAATGGCTGCTAAATTAGTTTTCAAACACCCAAGTTAGTGCAAAGATTTAAATAAATAGCTTAACCGGATATTTGGGCATTTTTCGTAGCATTATTGATGACAGGTTTTTTCCTATTTTTTAATGGAGCTCTCCTATCATTGCGCGTTACTGCGCGGGTAGCGATAAATTGATACCGCCTGGATTATTATAACATCGGAAAGCCCTGAGTCAAATTGTGCAATTTTCACTAAGATCGGTCGTGACGTCATGAACACAAGATGAACTTTTATCGCATATTTAGGTGCACATAGGAACGGATTTACATTGCGCGGACCCCTGGTACTTTAGGGAATTTTTGATGCACTCTCTTGCGAAATGTAGATGAAGCCCAAATGATTTTCGATCCAAATATTGGCTTAATGTGATTACAAGCGTTTGCTTCTCGAAAGAAAATATTTGTTCAACATTTGCCGGCAAATGTTGAAACTAACTCATAGCGTTTAAATAGATACTGCATGTGTATGAACAGAATAAACTTAGATTTTAGATTTGGTAGATCTATTGAAATTTGTATTAGGCCTAAACTCGAATTTATTTATCTAAACTAGTACAAAATCGTAGAGCTGGACAGGCTCGGCGCCACGGGGAGAGGGGGCATTTTGGAGCCGTGCTCCCCAAGTCACTGCTTGTGCTCCACCAAGCTAGAAATGTGCCCCCAAGCTAGTACAGTGGCGCAACTAGAATGCTGTTCTAAGGGGGGCAAAATTTCATTCTAGAGGGCCAAAATTTTTTGGGTTGGTCTACTTTTCCACGAGTTTTTGTTGATCTCAAAAAAAAAAAAAAAGAAAAAAGGTCATCGCATCAAGTTGGTGTTTTTTTATCCCAGTTCTCTGTTGCTCTCCAATCAAAAGCGACTCCATCTTCAAACAGCTGCAAGGGCAAGGTGTCATGCTGGGAAGTTTAAGAGGACAAAATTTTTGTTTAGGGGAGCGCAGCCCCCTTTTTCCCCCTAGTTGCGGCCGTGAGCAAGGATTGTGTCTCAAAATAAAGTAACAGGCCCGGTGCCACTAGCGTGCATGTCGGGGCCTGAGCCCCCCAAAATACTCCTTGTGCCCCCCAAGCCTGAATAAAGTCTCGTTCCAGGACGAAAAATACGGGTGAACGCCAAGACAAAGTCTAAAATTTAGCGTCGAAAAACTTTTATTATTATTGTTTATTCTTTTTTGGTCTTCACTCCTGATTTTGTGGGCAAAAACCGAGATCCCCACCATAAGATTTCGTCGCACCCCACCAGGTTATAAACGTGCCCTTCCGAGCGGGAATTTAATTTGGGATGAAGACCTTTTTTTCTTTTTTTCTTTTTGGTTTTGGTCTTCACACCCAAATTTGAGGGAAAAATTTATTCGGTGCCCCCCGAAAAAATTACCCCCAGTCCCCCCCCCCCAGTCACGCTACTGTGACGCAGGGCCTGGTGCTGGAGTATTTGGAACTGAACTTCTGACCGAGAACCTTTAAATATCAGTACCAAGATTTTGAAACTTGTTTCAAAGTGCAGCTTTGCTCAGTTTTAATTGGCAATTAACTTGGCCAGACAGCTTCAGGAAATAAGTCCTTATTAGATCTTGTTTTTTGCTACTTCGTCCAAGTTTTAAACAACATAATTTTGCTGCAGAAACGATAAATATGTCACTTTCTGGATAAATAAAAAATTCAAAAAAGTTAGCTTTATTGATCCAAACGAAAAGAAAAACAAGTAGGACCAAGGAATCAATCAAGACGGTAAAATTCGCGAAATGGCTTGGAGCTCCGCCTCCAGATCCCCGTCTATGGTACGCATGAGTTGCAGGACCAGTTTGCTCAGCACACTACCGCAGACCTTTTTCGAACAAAATTTTTTTAACTTTTGTAGCGTTAGCTTCAACATAGTCACAAGTCAAAGATTACTTGGATATATCCATCAATAAGTCAACCGGGAGAGGAGCTCGATAGGTTGTTCAACCGAGCCGGTCGACCGCATTGGGACGCGTCCTATTGACACGTACGTTACAATCAGTACTTAAATTGTGGGGGAGAGTTAAATAGCGTCCCCCAATCGAGATTTAGCATCCCCCCATCAAAATTTAGGTGTCCCCCCATCGAGATTTGAGCGCTGGATGATTAGACGAAAAAGACCTAACTCTTCACCTAATTTTGGCAAAAACCAATTCAATTTCCGGAGAAAACTTTTTTTTTTTGGTGTTTATTCAATTTCGGCGACGGAGTTACATAATCTTCACTAACGTACTTTCGCATGCCAAAAGCGTTTGGTCAAGGCTGCAAAAGCGGCCCCCCATGCAAAATTTTACGATTTAAGTACTGGTTGTAATATCATTTTTGCTGTTTTTCAGATAAATAAATCTCATCGATCTAAATATCAATCATGGAGTACAATCTTTTTCTGTTTAAGAACCAATAAATTTAGGTCGAGGGCGACGATTTTTGTATGTTCACAAATTTGAACTTCATCTGTCCTTAAATTTTTTTGAAGTAACTCAAGCTCATTTTGCTTGATTAAACATTTCTTTTTGTTATTGATTCTGATTATTCAACAAAACTGTGGCTATGATTGTTGAAACATGGTTATCATTTTGTTCCGATATGGTACCGTACTGTAATTAAAAAGGATCGTTGTTACCAACAGGTAACATTTAACGGTAACCCCGGAGGAGCTCGCGGGTCTTCACTTCCTTTCCACTAACGTTTCTGAACTGAACACCAAACACCAAGCTTATAGATATTGTAACGTAAAATATATTGGTTTCAGCCAGATTAAAATATGACGAATTCAAAAAAAGGAAGCAAAAATTTGACCGAGGCTTTCCAAACTTCAAGACAAATCAGCAACAGAAATAAACTTAAACCAGATAAAATAAGTGCGGTGTTTCCTGCACAGCCGTCAACTCAAAATGATCGCTACCAATGCTTCACGCGTTCAATGTCGAAAAAGGGTGTAACGTAAAACATGACGTAAAGTTGCTTTAAACCAATTAAACAGATTTCGGCGATAGGTGATGATTTGTGAATTGCAACGGAAATGGTCAAAAACGATAATTAAACGATTGAAGTTACAAACGCAAATTCTGAGCAAAATGCAAATTAAGTTAGGAACCGCGTTGATAAAGTGACGTGATGCTGAAACATTGCGGCCCCTTTGAAACGTAAATAAATTACGAAGTTTCAAACAAATAGAAATAAAGGTGAAAGCATCACAAACAAACAACAAAATCTAGTATATTGAAGTAACACAACATCTTTTGTGCCAACATTGGTAAACCTTTAAAGAAAACGGTATAGAAAATCAGTTCCGGTACAACAAATGTTAACGTTTCATAAATCCGATAATAAGCGATAAAAACACGATTTAATTTTTGCAAAAATAATCACAGTAAAACAACACGACGCAAATAAACAGCACAGACTGTATCCAGTAATATATTTCATGAAGAGTAAACACGAACAGTTAAACTGGGGCAATTTTAGAAACATCTCTTAGGATATATTGGATCTTTCCTGCTTCACTCCCCGAGTGATTTGCCAGGACTGCCACGGTGGCCCGTCGCACAATTTCTTTACCCTTCCTAATCTGAGGGTGAAGGCAATGGATGCGACCAAGACGGTACAACCCCCGTTTTGCAATATCCTCAGCGTCTCCCACCAGCACCAATTGGCCCGGGTAAAGATTTTCTTTCACGGCCCTCCATTTTTTACGACCTTGTAAACTTGTCAAGTAACCTTTTATCCAAATTAACCAAAACTGGTGAGCAAGAGTGGAATTATACATGTAATCTCGGCGAAGATCCCCTTTTTCATGAAAGGTTCCCACCGGAGTACTTGGAGCAAGTTTCTGCCCAAGAAAACATGATGGAGTTATCACTAAAAGATCATTAGGTTGGTCGCTAAGCGTGGTAAGAGGGCGATCGTTTACGATGCGCACGGCGTCCGACGCGTAAGTCTGCAGTTCGATTAATGTTGGTTTGCGACGAGCACGCCCAATGACTTGGCGCAAAGCAGTTTTAAAGAGTTTAACCATAGCTTCCCAGGAGCCACCCTGAGAAGGAGCATATGGAGGAATCCTCACCCAATTTATTCCACGTTTACGAGCCGCATTATTAAATTCAGTCGAGCCGAGTAACTTTGGTAGTACATCGGCTGCTGCACAAAATGTACTTCCATTATCTGAGTATATGGTGTCCACACTACCACGAAGGTTAGTGAACCGCGAAAAGGCAAGCAAAAATTCATTTAAATCAAGTCCGGTTACAATTTCCACATGCAAGCAACGAGTGCTTAAACAAGTAAAAAGCAAACCCCAGGCTTTGCAATCACTTCGGTTTTGCCGATACATAATAGGTCCAAGAAAATCAGTTCCACAAATTTGAAACGGTTTGTTTGCCGAGGTAACTCGAAACGATGGCAAATCTGCCATTAATTGACGTATAGGTTTAGCCTTTTGTAGAGCACATTCTGCACATTCTGAAATATAGAATTTTACGCTTCCATTGCCAAAGATTACCCAAAACCGCTGGCGAGTTTGCATTAAAGTATACGAGGGGCCCGCATGACCAGCCAACATATGTTCATTTAATATTATTAAACGGGTTAAAGCATGCCTACTCGGCAAAATAAACGGGTGTCTTGTATCAATAGGTAACTCAGCATTTTCCAAGCGTCCCTCAACACGTAGCATAAATTCAGCATCAACACAAGGGCGAAGGTTACGCAAGGTTTTCAGTTCGTTAATTTTACGCATTTGTTCAGCGCTGTTCACATTAGACTGTAGTTTTTTCAGCATTTGATCAAAATTGTCTGGAGATCCTTCTTTCAAAAGTGTTATAGCGGCCCCGAAACTCTGAAATTGCACGTATTTAACGGCATCCATAAAACCACGATCTAGGTACGAAGTATTCAGTTCGGGTCTTTGAAAAGGTGTGCCTTTACTTTTAGCAATGAGAAATTGTTTAAACGCATTTAGATACGCAAAGCGTTTTTTAAGCGTATACAGGTCAGGTGCACTTTTAATCAGATTATCAAGAGAGCCATCATTATTTTCAGATATTTTAAGTTGAGCAGGTACAGAGATTGTTCGCACAGCCGACGCAGAGGGAACCGGTGATGGGTCCTCAACATCGCGCAAGAGAAACTCCGGCCCTTTCAACCATAAGTTAAAAGCATCTTTACTTTTAAAACTTTTTTTTCTAGTGCCGACATCAGCCGGATTTTGCAATGTGCCGATGTAGCCCCAAGATTCTGGTGACGAGGCAAGGTGGATTTTGTCAATACGCCGTTTTATAAAACGTGAAAGATGCAGGTCTGGATTAGTAATCCACTTCAAAAGAACTTCCGAGTCCGTCCAAAATTTAACAGCGCAAGAAAGATGTTGCAATGCAGCAAGTGCAAGCAGCATTAAATCACTACATAGCTTAGCCGCTTCTAACTCTTTTCTTGAAATTACCCAATTTTGTTGGTGGCTTAAAACCACTCGCGACTTTCCAAAGATAAAACTCACATCAGAGCGACCATTAACAATGCGGCGCAGATAAATTACGCAAGAAAACGCCGTATTAGACGCGTCACAGAAGCCATGAAGTTGGTAGATAACATTATCATTTTTATCAGGAATTTTTGTGTTCACAAAACAGTAACGGTCTAAAGAAAAACTTGACAGGGTCCCCAGAGAAGCGACCCAAGAATTCCATTCATTCACAATGTCACCAGGAAGTTCATCATCCCAGTCAAGTTTAGCCATGGCAGCCTTCTGCAAGATCAGTTTACCACCCAACAAGCAAGGTGAGGCTATGCCAAGCGGGTCAAAATTACTTGCAAGTTGGCTTGCCATTTGTCTACGTGTGGTAACGTCGGTTAACTTTTTATCAAAGCAAATTTTAAACTGATCGTTTTCAACGTCCCAAACTATTCCCAGCGCTTTAGAATCAGGCATGGGTTGCGAACCGATTGCGATTTCACTTATATTGGACGCGAGATCAGATTTAGGAATCTCTGAAAGAATTGATTCGGCATTAGAATTAGCGACCCATTTACGCAATTTAAATCCACGGCTTTTAAACAGCTCAGTGGATTCGTGCGACATAGTTTCAAGATCTAACAAGGAATCGCTGGTAAATAAAATATCATCCATGTACCGATTTTTGTCAATTGCATTTAAAGTTCTGTCACTAGCATTAGTGGGGTTTTCCGTAATTAAATGTTTAATGGCCAGAAGTGCAACGTAAGGGCTCGAGTTTATTCCCCACACGTGCCTCGAGAAACGAAACACCTGTGGTTCTCCTCCATCTAAGTCATTATTCTTGAACCAAATGATTCTAAACAGATCCCGTTGCTTTTCGGGCATTGCGACTTGGAAAAAACACTTGCTTAAATCTGCCATTGCTGCAAATTTGCCTAGACGAAAACGAGTTAGAACCTCAACAAGATTATTCAGAAGATTAGTGCCAGCGAGCACGGCCTGATTAAGTGAAACGCCCGCAACTGTTGCAGCACCGTCATAAACAACTCTAGGCTTGTCTTGTTTAGTTACGAAAAAAGGTAGGTACCACACAGGATGGTCAGAGCCAATCTGACCCACATCCTCTATCCATCCTTCATTAATCAACTCCGCAAAAGTATTGGTTAAAGTGTCCTTCAAACCAGGGTTCTTCAGACCACTCGTTCTAAGCATTTTAGTTCTTTTTAAAGCGTAGTCATAATTATTCGGTAAAGTTTCCACGACGTCTTGTTTAAGAGGGACCGGAATTTCATAGCGATCCTCTACAACTTTTATATTTGATTCAACTAGGGCTTGCGCAATTTCATCATTTTTAGAGGGTTGTAATTCCTCCTCTTGAAGCTCAAGTTGCCGCAAATTTTCTTTTAACGTGGCATTTTCCAATTTTAATTCATCCCAATTATGGGCATCGCAGTGGCACGACACGACTTCCACTCTCCTGTTCTGAACTGAAGCAGAACAGGCATCCATGCGGCCACCGCTAGCCACAGGTCCCAAACGGGTCAACACTAAATTTGGTTCATCAAAGTTCAGGCTTTCACGTTCCTCTAACACAGTTAAAAGTGCCTTATCGGATTGTCCAATGAGGATATCAATATTTTTACGATGAGGCAGAGTGGGTATTTCAACTCCATTAAAGTGCATTAAATCCGAAGTATCAACGCGATGGGGCAAAGTGTCTTCATTATCAACGAACTCAGGGACAACCAGCGCATCTTTTATCGCAAAGTTTTCGCCAGAGGACAGGGATTCAAGATTAAAATTAGTGAGTCCCTTACAAGACATTGTTCCCTCTCCAAACGTGCGAATCGATTTTACCGAGTCGACGTTTCGTTTAAGTCCTAATTCGGTACACAAATTATCAGAAATTATGGTCGCCTGCGAGGCAGTATCAAGCTGAGCATATGCTAAAGAAGACTTTTTAGTATCTGGATTTATGACCCGTACAGCAGTAGTTCTCAACAGGACCACTCGCTGATCTGGATCATTTACTTTTCTAACAGCAGAAACGGTATTACTGTCACTTTCAGAGTTACTGCTAGATTCCGAAACTGTAGGTGTTTTGCCTGCGGCCCCGACATTTCGAGGGGTAGCGTAGCAATCATGTAAAGCAGTGGCATGTTTAGTTTTAGAATCAGAGCGACATTTTCGACATTTCGATTGATGCGCGCAGTTACGAACAGGATGTCCTAAAGATAAACAATTCAAGCATCTGCCCGAATCGATTACGGTTTGTCGTTTAAGATGATTCGACAAAGCTTTAAACTTAGCACAATCGGCGAGATAGTGTTTTTCAGCGCACAAAAAACATTCTGGTGGCGATTTAGCAGGGGAGCGTTGATTACGAGACGCAGCACGATTATTAGCTCCAAGCAGATCTCCGTTCAAATTTTTTGCAGAGTCTGGTGCAGTGGATAACGCTGTGTGACGAACCCTTACAGTATTACGCTCACCGCCAGAATCACGAGATTTAACTTTATCTTCATTAGTTTTGAACAAAGCTTGTGCATAGTCCGAGGTCATTACATTTATTTCATGCACTACAAAATTACGCAGTGCTTCAAAGCCTTCAAAACCTGGTTGATCTAAATTAGAACGCCTATCAAGATAATCAATGTAGCGACGTTTTAAACTACCAGGTAAACGATTAGCAACGTCAAGCAAGAGTTGCTCAGAAAGTTTATCGACTTTGTCATGGGCATAAGCGAAAACTTCTAATGTATTAAGATCTTCGTTAAAAGATTTAAGCGATGAAACAGTGTGAGTTACTTTAGCACCATTTCGGATTTCCAGTACTTTCGGCTCGGACAAAAAACCAGAGACTCCATAACGCTGACGCAGCCGATCCAAAGCCCGTTCAATTCGCTCACTAGTGCTCATGCTTTTAAACGGCGCAAAAAATAGATTTACCATCTCACGAGGTTGTCCTACGCAAGAAGCACGAAGTACCTCTAGGCGGCGTTCCTCGTGGGGGGATTCAACCATTAACTTTCGAATTTGATTTTCGAAAAATACAAACGCCAAGTTATTTCCGTTGTATGCAATTTGAGACGCTAAATTTATATATTCATTTCTTCCCTGACGTTCAAGATACTTATGCACAGCTGAAGCAGTGTGATCCACTGGTGACGCGCCAGGTACACGTAGATTTGTCTCAATAGGCATTTTAGGAATAGTGTTAGCCGTTTGAACAGTACGTTTTGTAACGTCATGTACCCATGATCTGGTACGATCGAAACGAGAATCCTCAGTGGGAATTTCGCATTGAGTAAGTGAAGTTTTAATAGTTTGCGACCTTGTTGCACTGACGGATGCAACACGCAGTTTTAACGGTTTTTTTGAAGCTTCACTGAAACCATTATCGAGGCCCAGCTTGGCTTTACTCGCCCGCGTGACACTGCCTGTCAAATCTCTCAGTGACTTACATGAAGCACGAGATCTTCTAGAAGCAGCAACGGACGAGCCCCGCTCAGAACAGGAAATAAGCTTTTGCTCTGCCTCAACTCTGGCTTCTTCCAAGCGCAATTTTGCTAACGTTTCAGCCTTCTCCGCGCGAGCCTCAGCTTCGGCTAACATCTTAGCTTCTCTTGCTTCAGCCAACTCGGCGGCCACTTTTAATTCTGCTAGTTTTTGATCTAGATCAATACGACGCGCAAGTTTACTGGAAGTACTGGTGCTCTCCGCAGTTTGAGACGCGCTGTCAGAGGCCTCGACTTCATCATGAAAACGTTTGTTTAGTCGCATGTAGCATTCGTCGTAAGTGAAGTAACAATTTTCGTACACTTCTACAATGCGATCAGTTAATTGATCTAACGTACTAAATTCCGAAAGCTGTTGCAAATTGGCGTGATATTTATTGTATGCCATTTTTAGATCGTCAAATTTAGAAGAAAGTTCCTCAAATTTCTCCTGCGAATTACAGCGCTCGAATTGTTTAGATAGCGTAGTAAGGTCAACAATCAAAGTTCGGTGCGTGGTGAGGAGCTTGCGAGGAATATTTCCCTTGTCCGAAATTAAACCGTCGGCACCCCCAGTACTACCACCCACAGCCAAGTCCACAGGATCTCCCACCCAGGCGTCTCTAGCATCACAAGCGAGTGAAGCGGGTTTCGTTTCCCCAGGCGACTTAAATTTGTTATCCTTGCTACAGCCGGCATCATTATTTTCTACAGTAGGTTCACGTTGTGTATCCTCGCTGCCGTTGGCAACTTTTCCCACTGAACTCATTTTAGGTTAGGGGATAAAAGATAAAGTAAAAAGATAATAAACGCAATAGTACAGTAAAGTTAAATAAAAATAAATAAACGTTCTTTCCTGTTATTGAGTTCCGGATGTTGCTGGTTGATTGAATTGATTGAATCTTCAATATAAATGGAATTCTTGCCAATGAAAAATGGACTTGTTGGTTGATGGTAAATTCAACAGAAAGATGGACCAAAATCGACAGAACCAACGAAAAGACCAAAAGATAGAACCACGTGGGTCAGACAAAAGCAAAGTTCCTGCAATCGCTATAGATATGGACAGGACGAGAAAGATGAACTGCGATTATGGGATCCAAAAAAAACTGTCGAAGCCAAACTGTCTTCTCCACTGCCAAGAGCAAAAATCGAAGGTCAAATTTTCTTATGTTACCAACAGGTAACATTTAACGGTAACCCCGGAGGAGCTCGCGGGTCTTCACTTCCTTTCCACTAACGTTTCTGAACTGAACACCAAACACCAAGCTTATAGATATTGTAACGTAAAATATATTGGTTTCAGCCAGATTAAAATATGACGAATTCAAAAAAAGGAAGCAAAAATTTGACCGAGGCTTTCCAAACTTCAAGACAAATCAGCAACAGAAATAAACTTAAACCAGATAAAATAAGTGCGGTGTTTCCTGCACAGCCGTCAACTCAAAATGATCGCTACCAATGCTTCACGCGTTCAATGTCGAAAAAGGGTGTAACGTAAAACATGACGTAAAGTTGCTTTAAACCAATTAAACAGATTTCGGCGATAGGTGATGATTTGTGAATTGCAACGGAAATGGTCAAAAACGATAATTAAACGATTGAAGTTACAAACGCAAATTCTGAGCAAAATGCAAATTAAGTTAGGAACCGCGTTGATAAAGTGACGTGATGCTGAAACAATCGTGTTTGCGTTTTTTTTTTAATTTGCTCGTGTTTTTATTGAATTATTCTTATAAAATATATTGCAAAAATAAAAAATCAGTTATAACGTTAAACAAATTAAGAACTCTTCTCTTTAATGAAACTTAAAAGCTGTTTCGGGTGGTGGCTGTAAATGGTAACATTTTAGCCTTGTTACAAGCCGATAAATCATAAAATAAATAGTCACAAGTTTTTACCTAATTCGTCTGCATTTAAAAAGAAGAAAATGATTTCGGAGATATTTTATTCCCAGCCCCATCTTAACCCCACCGAGTTTTTTACTGTCAGAAAAAGTGTTAGCATTGCGAAGAACTTTAAGCGTTTTTAGTTTTTCTTATATTTCTTCGATTTGAGCAGTGTTCGGGGTCCGGACCTTTTGGTCGCGCCACTGCAAGCAGGTAATGACGAAGCCTAATGCACCAAAATTTGAATCGTACAAACAGTGGGGCTATTGCTGAAAACTCACTTTACTAAGCTTTGAGCTTCTGGAGTAAGAATTACAACATTGGAGAATTGAAAAACGGTTTAGTTTAGAGTAGGACAGTATGATGTACTGGTAGGTGTACAGTAGATGTGGTGCATAGGCAGTACTTAAAAGTTACTTGGAGACAGTGGCGTTGCTAGGAATGGTGGCACGCGGGGCGGAATTTTGTGGTTTCACCCCTTTTCGGTCCAAAAATAGGTCTGAGGTAAAATAAAAGAAAAGAAGTTTATTGCGGTCAAAGTAGTGGGTTTTTGGTCCAAAAATATATAAATTTCCAAACAAAAAGAAAAAAAAAGATCTTTGCTGACGGCTTATACTAAACGACACCCCTTATAGTTGTTATACGATAGACCTAGATGTCATGACTACGCCAGGGCTACCGGTGCTGTAATGCATGTCTCATATCTGTCTATTGCTGAGCTTTTTGCACATTTCAGACTTGCAGTTAAGTGAACATTCCTTGTCAGCTCTGAGCTCGCAGCTTTATACTGCAGAGTGATAGATGCATCTGGTACCTATATATATAGCTATTGTAATTTTGGGTGCAGTAGGCCGGGTGTCATTAAGTGTACCGGTAAGCCGTCGCTTGTTTTTTGAAAGCCCTTCGACTTGTGTATCTGGTATGAGCACGCGTGTGTTCTCTCCTTCTCTCGATCTAAGCTATTCCCCAACTCTAGCCCTAATCCTAATGCAGAAATGAGTACCGGTACGTACATGAGATTGAGAGAAGCATGAGCGTGTGCATACTCATACACGAGTCGCAGAGATTTTGAAATAAAGGTGACGGCTTATACCGGTAGGCTACTTAACAACACCCCAGTAGGCCTACTGTCGTTGGCACAATAAAAATTTTTTCATTAGATTAATGTAGGCTACACATAGTTATGCAATGTTTCTTTTAGCAATATTGTAGGTGAAACAAATGCTAAAATCTCAATTGCTTGGTAAATATCGCGCTGTTCGTGCGGGATCAAATTACAGCACTAAAACAACATTTTAAGTGATTAATAATAACTAAACAGATTATTCAGTTAAAAGTAAATGTAGCTCAGTGTTACAAACTGTGTTATATCAACAAAATTATGTTAGTTTTTGAGTTCCAAAAGGGGGGGGTTTCGACCCCCGAAACCCCCCCCCCCCCTGGGTGCGCCACTGACCGTAACTGTTAATGTACATAGCTTACTCACAGGCGTCAATTTTTTGTTGATCAAGCAAATTCCGATAAGGAAAAATGTTCTTGCAAAGTTTGGTTAGACTTAATAAATCTATTTCAGTCCGGAATTTTGCCCACAAATTGAGGTGAAGACAAAAAAAAAAGTCTTTGCCTCATTCTGGTTTTATCTCAGTCTAGAATTTTAGATTCCTTGTCTGTTGTTGCCAAGTGGGTATTAATTACTGGTACGTATAAAAAAACCTAGGGGCCAGACACATTTTGCCCCCTTCAGTATCAGGCCCGAGAGGGTGCCGCCCCCCAAAATCAACATCTATGTTAATGTATATGAACAATTTTAGTGCCAGTGTATAGGCTACTGTACTAATAATATTAGTGTATATATGTCAAAAACATATTTGAAATAAAGTGGTAGTTGGCATATTGAAGGCCAGGTCTACAGTAGTCAAGAAATCACAAATCAGGATTCAAGACTCTGAATTAATAAGAAAAATTTCCAGTACAGTAGTCTCATATGAAGTTATTGTAGTTCAGAGTATGACTGTAATTTCTCTCACAATCTAGTCGTTTTTCACTTATCCGGTGTTAAAATTGAATAATAAGACCTCAATTTCCCTTTAGGGTATTGAAATATTCAGGTACACTGTAGCATTCTGCAGATTTTTTTTATCACAATTGTTTTTATCTGTGATAGTCTGGTCACATCAATCAATATAAGTTTTTTTGAATTTGTACTTGTTCTATTAAGACCAGTCATTTTGAGAATGCAATCGCTGGAAATAAAATTGCAAGTTTTTATTTGGAAAAAATTACTTGCACAGATGAAAGTTGTTACAATGCTAGTAATCAATAATTTGTATAAGGTATGGCTTTCAACATCAAACCATAAACCATTCTCAACTTTTTGTCGATCCAGCGACTTGAGTGCACACAAACGACATAGAAAGTCTTTAGAAATCGTGCAAGAGGAAAATGAAAAAATGAGTGGCTGTTCACATAGAAACTTATTGCCCTCCTACCTCAATGAGGATATGTGGAGCAAGAAAAGAGCTACAGGATAAAAACGCTACAGGATTTAATGAGAGCAGTTGCTCATCAATATCCTTTGCCGTAATTCTGAATTTTTTAGAGAAGTTTAAATAAATCAATTGTTGAAAAAGATTTTGATTGAATTAAAAGTAGGTAAAGATAACAAAAATAGTTCATGTGTTGATATGCCAGCTTCGTAGTGCTTAATAAATTTAAATTATGTGCTAAAATCACGTCCAAGTCGGGAAGCTTTTCAATGATGCTGTGTATGTTCCAGTGAGCAGCAATAAAACAACAAAAGCCAATTCGATATTTGCCAAAAGAAACAACAACATTGTATTCAGCTTCAGTCGGTTGGAAAATGGAACGTAATACAAAGGATATAGGTTCAAATCGAATCTGGATTAACTTATAATTAATTGCACAAAGGATTATCAATTGAAACCATTACCAATGGGTGCTTGAAAAAATAAACTGAAAGACATACTACACATCTGACATGCATTGAATGTTTGCATGCTAGGGCTACGAAATGAAGCCATTTTATACAATGAAATAATTTTGTTCATAAATAATTAGTTAATTACCACAAACTGCTGTTTGTGTTCAGCGACAGATTTCTCTTAAATTGTTACCGAATCAAAATTTGTTCTAACCGCTTTCATTAAATTTTCTGCTTTGCGTTTATAAATTGCTATTTCTGCATAGCATATGTTCGCTAACTTTGTTTTTCTGCAGGAGCAGGTGCAGTAGGACTACTGGTGACTAGGTCCTGCTTTATCAAAAAACCTTAACAATCTCATGTTGCAACCCCCTGGGTGAGATAGGAAATGCAACTAACGCGATATAAACAGAGAACAAAACTTCTGCGGTATGGATGGATATATATTACTTCCAAATACTGGACAACGAATACGATAAAATAGCAACATCGTAAATTCAATCGATCAGAAGGCAAATATAGCGCTTGAACGTTACATTAATACATGGACTTGAATTTCAGTTTACACTGGACATAAAATCCTGAGCTTAATGAAAAGCCTTACTTGATTAAAACCAAAATGCAACTTGCAATTCCTTACTTGATTGAAATCGAAATCAAATCATATGTTATTCCTACTGTATTACACTGAAGTGTGGAACGAGTAAGTGGGGCCCATCTTCGAGTTATTGCACCCGAACAACACTGCTGCATCTCAAATAATGTGGCGGTGACAAGCCGTTGGCAACTTTGTGTCCCATTTGAACGGCTCAAGATTTGAACTTCAGACCTCCCACTTCATAGATAAACTCGTTACTGCTCGACCAAATGTGCGGTTTCAGCAGTATGTAAGGTTTACGTACTTTCTGTTTACAACAAACTAAAAATACGCTAGTGAGCATCGCACACTTACATTCAGTAAAAACCGGGCCTAAACTTGACAAACAAAAATACATGTATTTTGCTTTCAGTGCACTACTCAACTTTTGCTGACTTAGAAGTCAAGATCAAAAAGTCTTTTTTGCAATTTTTTATGTGGTTTGGTTTAATAATTTAAATCAATGAAATGAGCCGTTTTTTATTGAATGCACTACGCATGTTTCACTATCTTTGAAGTCAAGATCAAGCCGTCTTATTTACAGTTTTAATAAAGGGTTTGGTTTAGTTTTAATCAATGAAAATAGCTGCTTTTTTGTTGAGTGCATTACACATGTTTCGCTAACTTCAAAGTCAAGATCAAGTCGTTTTTTTTCCCTTTAATTGTACGATTTCGAAGGCGCTGACGCATGATAAAGAGAGAGGTAGCTGTGAAAATGAGTGCCCGCATGAGAGTAGCTGCACGCATGGGAGTAGCGTGCGCGCTCATACACGAGTCACAGTGTTTCATAAAAAAAGCGTACGGCTGGGAATGGGGTGAGATGGGAATGACATAAAAAGTAATACAGGTATCTAGGCTACTGGTGTGCATTCTTAATTTTGACCGTATTTTCCAGCTAACAAGCCGACCTGTTGAATAAGCTGAGACCAACTTTTAGCTCCTAAAATGAGGGTTTTACCATATTACCGCCCAATTAGCAGAGGCAGAAAATTTGATTGGCACGGTGCAGCGCCAGATTAATCCAGCGCCCAGCATTACGATATTTTGTGGCAATTTGAAGCAGAAAATGCAAATTTTATCCGTTTTAATCCCTAATCCAAATGCGATACCAATCGTGCAAAGGGCAAAATATGGTAGTGCAAAGTGTGAATAGGTAGGACAAAGTGCAAAATAGTGGAAAGTGCTGTGAATTGACATGCAGTGACATTTTGATCTCCAGTATTGCCTGGTTCAAGGTGTGTTCATTCAAGATGTTTTTTGTGACCATTTTTGACCGCTGTTGTTTTTGGTCCAACGGTATATCCGCCCAATACGCCGACTCCAGAAAATTTGGTCGAAAAAGTAGGTCCAGAAAATCGGCTTATTAGCCGGAAAATACGGTAGTGCTGGTATATAGTGTATATTGGTGATGGTGATTATGGGTTGGATGCTATTAGCTAGCTTTCAGTTTTCAGGATGATAAATGGGCCTATTTTTCCAATAGGCAACATGTTGAAGTTTCTACAATGACTTTTTTGTAAGACAGGCCTTTTATGGTTCGTACTTCGTATCTGATAAAAGTCGTGGGTCGCGTGCGGGTAAGCAATGTAGATATACAACACTATTTACGCCACTCCAATATGCATGTTTTGGGCTTATTTTTCAAATTGAAGACAGCTTGTCAAGTTTCCTAATCCAGTTTTAAGTCAATACTTAAAGTTACTTCAACTTGAGATTATGCCCATCATGTGTGAATATTTTGAATCGCATGTCTAAGACTATTTTCACGCTGTGTGCATAGACTTTGAGAAAATTTATGAGCTCCTGAGTTCTTCCATTTGGCGCGAAAGTATATCTACCAGAATAATAATGGCATTAACTAATTAACATCTTTTAACTCGCATCTGTTTAGAAATCACTTTTTGAAAGCAAGTTAGAGCACTTTTTAAAACATAAAAATTTATCTTGTATCAAAATGTTAAATTTTTTAAAATGTGCTTTACCAGACCCAAACCTTGATCAATGCAACTATTTAGGAACAATACTGGGATGAGGTTGAGGTGACAATGCTGCTAGCTTTTTTATGAATCACTTCCTAACTTAAATTTATTAACCAAGAGAATGGTTTTAGTGTGTGCAACCAAATTGGCATCATAAAGTTGTTGTTTTTTTGCATTGTTTGCTAGGAATATTAATATCGACTTCAATGACCTGTATTTATCAAAGTATCAACATCAGCAGAAATGAAAGGAAGCAAACACCACTAAACAAAAGCACTTTAATTTCGATATCTGACAAGTAAATGCAGTTTTATAGTTTAGTAAGTAGTAAGTGTATAGTGCATGCCCGTAGTTTTGCTTTAAAATGCAACTATTTTTGAAGCATATGCTATATAACACATTAACAACATCAAAAGTTAAACACTCAAGATCACCACCAATATTAAAGTTTTGCTAACAATTTCTTAAAACTTTCAGATCTTAATTACAACCTTTAAATCTTTGTAAATTTGGAAGTGATTAAGTAGCACATTGTCATATGCTACGGTGCATGCATCCTAGCAAAGATAATAACTACCAATTTTTAGAACTTGGGGAAAAAATTTACAATACCACGTAAAATCTAAAGTGAGCAAAATCAGACAAAACATTATACATTTAAGTTAAAATACTTTGAAATAGGTATTTTTGTTGTTTTGATTGACAAATACGAAGTGTTGCATGAAGTTGGCTTGTTTTTGCTTTAATGCTTGGAAATAAAGCAATGGTCAAGCAAAATGCCTAGCAGCTGCAACTTCAAAGTAACCAATAGTTTTAAAAATTGTCAAACCATGCTACAAAAAATTTCACAGAAACATTTTCGGATGACAGCCAATTTAGCTTGTCCTAGGTTCGCTTACTCAAAATTAAAGTATAGTATTGTACAAAAATTAACCAATAATCTGCTACATAGCCTGCAGTCATCTTTTTACTTATTTAACGTGGTGTTATGGTTTCATTAACTAACAAACACTATAAGAAGCTACCAAATAACCGTGTTGCCAAAGTACCATAACTAGATGCACAGTTAATAAAGTTGCATTATACGAAAGCAATAAACCTTTCTAATATCAGTACCATTGTCACTTTAAACTGAAAAGTTTACCTAGAAATTGATTTGGTGACATATTGCTGTAAAGTACTATATTATATAAAATGAAAAATTGCCAGAATACAGTAATTTTTATGCTCTGTTGTAAAATTATGCCAGAATCAAAGTAAGCTTAAATTTGATCACAATTTAATCTACTCCAAAAGCATCCTCAGGTTTGAATTAGTGGGTATAGAGCCCAAAATGAAGTTTCTAACACAAACGATTAAGAAGTTATGCACATTTTTGTTTATTTTCACAAGGGTCCATGAAATTTTCCCGGAGAACCCCCTAGAAATTGGTTGTTTTCAAAAATATTTCACAGAAAAGGTTTTTCATACAAAATGTAGCTTTTGAACACAGGTAAAAAGCAAAATAAAATTTTTGAGGCAAAATAAGCACCCTACCCCCCATGGCGCCAGGCCTGGGCCTAAGCACGATGTAGCCCCAATCAGTCATACTCATCAACACTTACATGCAAGCACACTAAATGTAAGTAAATCTAAGGGCTGGAGAAGTCCAGCCCTTACTGTAGTTGTTTAAATAATTGATAATTAAAGGAAAGTGAGGGGCATTAAGCAGTGTGAGGCCAGGCACAGTTAGTAGAGTTACCTAGGTGGTCAATGGGTGGCACAACCTGAGGATTGAGTAAAGATTGAGCATGATGGGGATTGAGTAAAGAATCTACCTGAAAATAAAATCTCACCAGGTCCAGAAACCTTTTCAAGTGGCAGCTGGTCATAGTATCCACAAGCTAGCAGTTAATTCATAGTTGCCTACATTTGTTGTGTAAGTAATTTCAAGTTCCGGTAAATCAATAATTTTTTGAGGTTTTGCACTAATGTTTAGTAGCCTACCACAAAACTCTGCCAAAGCGTTCAAGCATATAAGTCAGAGATAATAAGAACAAAATTAAAATACTGGTACTGTAGATTTGCCCACAAACTTTTCCACATTCACCCTGGACTGCAACTTGTCCTTTAAAAAAAAAGTCTTCACCCCACAGAATCCGTGATTTTTGAAGTTATTGTCATTGGTAACGCTATAACTACAGTATAATTTTATATCATACTTTCTGTTGTATAGGAGCTTTTGCATTGTGCCAAAGCTATTTTGCGTTTTCTGCGCCAGATTGGTGCAAGATTTTGTGATGATGCATTCAGGCATCATGCATACTTTGCGATGAGCTCACGCAGTGTGTAAGTGGACTTTACCTAAAGGTAACAGTTTTGTTTGCACTGCTGCCCATTAATAATAATTATAATCATGCAAACTTTCTAATGTGGTACACTTAGCATTACTGTAGAGATTACTTACGAACAATTTACTAGTTTAGGTTATTCGAAGCCGCTTATGTAGTCTGCAGAGTTTGGCCAAAGTAGGCTAAGAAGTCTGTGATTACTATGGTATCTAATGGTTAATGTTTATTTTCAAAACAGTTTGTTGTGTGCTAAAATTTAATGAATTTCTAGTATATACTGGTAATTTTTTGTTGAATGAAACTAAGGCAGTGATGTTTGTTATCAAGCTACAAACAATATTTTTGAGAACCCCTGCTTTTGTTAATGCAAAACAAGGATTTATGATGCGAAAATGCTTTTCAAATATGGGAATGAAATCTTCAAAAACTTTCAGTTCCTACATATTTACCTGTGTCAAAAGACAATCTTTGATGTGTGGTTTTAGAAACAATTTTTATTCATTGACAAACGGTGTAAAAAGGTTTTCATTATCTAATTACACGTTACAAATGGCAAGAAATTTCCCAAAAAGTAATGAAAATACAATTTCATACATTTTGTATATTTGCTCTGGAGTGATATTCATGGTTGGTGTAACATATGCAGCAGTTCCATTGTATCGTATTTTTTGTCAAGCAACTGGAATTGGTGGAGATCCAACCTTAGGCCGCAAGCTTGGACTTGTTCAGACCATGGAACCTATCAGAGACCGAAAAATCAATGTTTCATTCAACGCTGATCATCATTCCTCCATGCAGTGGAATTTTAAACCAAGTCAAAGAATGCTTACTGTTGTGCCAGGTGAAACAGCATTGGCATTTTACACTGCAAAAAATCCAACAAAAGAGCCAATAGTTGGTATAGCCACTTACAATGTTGTCCCATTTCAAGCTGGTTTGTATTTTAACAAAATTCAGTGTTTTTGTTTTGAGGAACAATGGTTAAACCCCAATGAAGAAGTTGATATGCCTGTGTTCTTTTATATCGATCCAGATTATGACGATGATCCGCAACTTGCAAATGTGGATGACATCATATTAAGTTATACATTTTTCAAAGCACAAGAAGGCCAAACTATTCCTTTACCTGGCTTTATGAAAGCCAACTCTGTCGTAAATTTGAACAAAGTTAAAGAAGAAACAACATAGCAATAAAAGCATATTTTTATTTGTATAATATTTTCAAGCTATCAATTATAAATGTTTTCAATTCTTCGAGAACCACAAACAGAATAATGCAATCTTGATTTACAATAAATATTGTATACATGCACTTGATTTTTGCAATCGTGTACCTTGACAGTCACCCTAGTTAAAAAGATCTACAACACTGGGCCGGATTTTTGTACCAACCTAGCAGTTTTGTTTTTTTTTTCTTGCTTTACGTTGATGAAAGTGAATGATGCATGCTAAGCTGATTAAGAGGGATAAAATTTGCAGCCAAAATTCTCTATATTCTTGCTCTGCGACTTGTCCCCCTCCAAAAAAAAGAAGGTTTTCACTCCCTAAGGTTAGTCAATACCGTTATCAGATATTAAAACGGTTCCCACCCTCTTGGCTGTAATTTACACTCTTGAATAGGTTTTGCACCTTGCCAAAGTTTTGTTTGCTTGCGTGTTCTGTACCAAATTGGCGCAGGATTTTGTAAGTCTGCTCCAAGCAAAATTTTCGATAATGAGACTCATTACTTTTGTATTTTGTTTCTTTTGCATGACAATATTTGATTTAAATTTTCTTGCTACGAAGAACATACCTTATCAGTATATAGTGATTATCAATTTAAAAAGTTGTTTTGTATAAAATTTTAAAATTGTGATCATTCAATTTTAGATTATCTATTTTTGCCAGATTATGCATATCTCAATTGAATTCAGTTTTATGATGACATTCTAAAGCAGTTTCAAAAACGACTTAATTAAAAAAACATGTTCAAGCAGACTATAGTCGGACCGTGATTTTTATGTGCTGGCGATTGGGTTCTGGGACTTTCATGCCCTGGATGTTTTGGCTCTAGGACTCTTAAGCGTCAGAGGTGAAAAAAATTTTTTTTATAAAAAAAGTATTTTCTCCAAAAAAAATGTTTTTGTTTCAAATAACAGTTTGTTTTTTTTTAATTTTTTTTTTTTTCAAAAGCATTTTTATTTTCAAAAACTTTTTTTTCAAACAAAAAACTTAACTTTGATTAAAATGTTAATATCTATGAACATTTTCATCTGACACTTGTCACAAAAAATCTCCAGAATAGAGAGCACAGGAAAAAGAGCAGCTTCAAAAAAGATCAAACAGTGATTGGCATGAAAAGGATCAATCAGTGAGCGTCATTTGTGTACAATCTTTAAGCTGTACACAAATTTTTTTGTTGATGGAGGGCAGGGTTAGAAGTTGCGATAAAGAGGACTGCCAAAACCATTTTCCTTTTTTTCTATCTATTGTTGACTTCTGAGCTTTGGCTCAAACACTGGGTGTGGTCCAATTATTGAGTTTCCCCAGAGTTTCTCCGTGACCTCACCGTCTTGAGAAGGAGGTAAAATGACAGGTCGGAGGGCGACCCTCAACAACAGCACTGCGTGCAGTATTGAGAAAGCTCTTCTTGATACGTCTTTCGTCTATCTTTTTATTTTTATTGAATGGAAATGCAGTGAGCATGATAAATCTAAACTCTAGCTCTTGTATGAAAAGTTTTACATGAAAAATTGTAAAAAATGTTTTTCTGAAAAAAAAAACTGTTATTTGAAACAAAAAAGTTGTTTCTTACTAGAAAAATTTTTTGGAAAAAAATACTTTTTTTCGAAAGAAAAAAATTTTTCGGAGAAAAACTTTTTGAAACAAAAAAATTTTAGAACAAAAAGGCTTGGCGCCTAAAAGTTCAGGTACCTAATAGTCCCAGTGCATAATAGTCCCGACGCATAATCAGCAATGATTAGGCGTCCTGCACCTAAAAGTCATAGGTCTACCGGACTAAAGTAGTTTAGTTTGAGCTTTGGGAATGGTTATTATGAAGTTTTGTTTTGATAGTTGTACTGTTAACCTTACTGTGCAAAAAGATGTACCATTATGTTTGATGCTTCATAACAGTTCAGAGTACTGGCACAGGATTCTCTCAAAATCGGATTAATCTTAAAATTATTTATTGATAACAAAGTGGAAGATCATTTTTTTATCAGACACAATTATATGAAGTGATTACGTAGCAGCGAGTATCAAAAAGAAAGTGCATTGTTAGCAACCCAGTTATTTTCTTGCTCAGATATTTTGGTCAAATATTTGAATTTAGGCATAATTTTTTTGTCATTTTAGAATTTTGATTGTATATCACAAACGCAGTTTTAGCTAACCGTATTTCTTTGGATATAAACCGCGGCTTCTGTTTATTTTTGTGGTCATTTTGAGCGGTTTCTGTTCAAGGGCAGCTTTTATTATTTTTTGCCGTCATACTATTAAAAGAGCTGAAGAAACTTCTTCCAAACAAAAATGTTTAAAGTTTGTAACTGCCTGTGAATACCCTACTGTAACGACTTAAAACTGTAATTGGTATCCTACTGTGTGAATTCCGTACTCATTCACAGATGCGTTTGCACATGGCATTTTTAAGTGCGTTATTTAACAGGATAACTATTAGTTTCTACGCCTACCGACTGGCACCTGCTCTTTAGGCAGCTTCTAAACAAGGGTGGCTTTTATTTTTTTATTTTCCCTTTTTGTGCGACTTCTAATCGAGGACGGCTACTAATCAAAGGCAGTTTATATTTAAAGAAATACAGTAAATGAGTAAAACGTCTTGCTAATTTTTTTGATCAAATTGGCTAGTTTTTTGACCAAAAAACACCTAGGTTAGGTAGCAAAATTTCTATCGTGTAAAGTAATTCTCAAGGTTTAATTTATGAGCAAAAATGCAGTTTACTTACAGTGTTCATTCTGGTTTGTTTGGTTTTTTAAATAAAAAATGGTTTTTGTGCTCTTTGGTTTTGCTCTAAATTATTTAGCTTGGTTTAATTCTTACACTTAACGGCATAGGTGGGCAAGTTAACGCAAAACGTTAGCTTCGTTAACCACTAGTCCGTTAACAAACTTCACACCTCCGTTAACGTTAATCCGTTATTTTCAGCTTTAATAAATGGAAGTTAATGAAGCCCGTTAATCCGTTAATATTTTGCGTGTGATTTTCATTTCTTTTTATTCTCTCGCTTCTAGAACACGTATTGACGCTGTTGACCTGCTTGCAAGAATGTATTTATGACTATGGTGGTTTTTTTGTGTTTTGGAAGTTGCATTTTACAGTTTAATCTAATTTCAAGATAAAATAGGTTCGAATGTACTAATGAAGCTGCGATCGGAAAATCTTTGGAAATTGCGAACAGCGATAATTAATAGACCTCTGAGGCTGCAGCTTATTATTTGTCACAAAAAAGGGCTCCTTTTTTCGCTTTCTTCTATAAACTCGTGCTAATACGCAACAAGTGCTACCAGTGCAAACATGTTTTTTACCGCTACGATGAATGAATGGTGCAAGATATTAACGATAAAAACCTTAACGGAAGTTAACAGAACTTAACGGAAGTTACTTTAGTCCGTTAACTGAACTTAACAGAAATTAATTCAGTCCGTTAACATGAAAAAACTTTGTAACGGATTAACGAGTTCAAGAAAAAGTTGACTTCGTTATTAACGATTAACGGACTTGTGCCCATCTATGCTTAACGGTATATGCTGTACACTGCTACCAATACTGTTTTGTTATACGTAATAGGGTAATAGTATGCTTGTGGTATTTGGGATTAGTAAAACTTTGTTGAAATATCACAGACTGTAGTTTTCTGCTGACTGTGCTTTCGGTAAAATGTCTTCAGTTTCAAAAGTTATAGTGATATGAAAGCGTTTATCCACAACTTCGTTTCGGTATGTTGTATATATACTTGTAATAGTGTGTGTGTGTGTACTGTGTAACTTTGGATTGTGGATTCCAATGCACAGTTAATGCTATTTATTTCATTTATAGAAATTTTAAATTATTTGGTAGTCAATAAAATTCATTAATAATGAAAACTGATCTGAACAAACAATATACATCAATTAGTAATTTTTTATTTTGCGAATACTTTTACAATAATACGATAGATTTAAAAAGCATTGAATCAAATTGGTTAATGGTTGTATGCATTAAGATATGTGCGCGATTTTGTGCATAATAAAAATATTTGAACACTAAAAAACATTGTTTTTTTGTTGTTGTTTTTTGTTTTTTTGTAGAGAAATATGAAATGAGTTATTAAATAATTAGTGGAGTAGTCAATGTAGCACTAAAATTGTTTTGTCAAGAGTCGTGCCAAAACTTTTGATGAATAATCCTTGATTTTTTAAAATAATATTACGTTTTTCGATGGCCAAAGAGCAAAGAACAGTGGGAGTGTTTTCTAAGGATGTGAAACGAGAGGCAACATTGCTTTCTCAAGATTCAATTAAAGCAGCTGGCGAATCGATAGGAATCACACAAGTCCCAGACCAAGCGACTAACTACCTCGCTGAAGAAACTACATATAGACTCAAAGAAGTTATTCAGGTATAATATGCATAAATTGAAATAAATATTGGTTGCAAAAGTAGATCATCATACAAGTACTTGAGCTTACAGATAGAAGTATGTTGTATTATATTGCCACCTTGGCCTATTTTGTCATCCAGGATTTTGTTATTGTCTGAATTTGGAAATAATTTTGTTTCATTTTTCATATTCCAAATGCTTTTTGAGAGCTTGGTGAGTAAAACATGCATACTTTTTCAGTTATTTTCTCTGAAATTGCGTAACTTTTTTCAGTCAAATCCTACATATTTTGTTCAGTTAAATTATTGTTATATTACTGAAAAAATAATCTTGGATTGCTTTTGCTGAAATGTCTTCTTATTTACAGGAAGCTTTGAAATTTTGCCGACACAGAAAAAGCAGCAAATTATCACATCAAGATATTGATAATGCATTAAGGGTAGGTTAATTTTTCGTCTCTTCTCCATTTTATGTGATGGTTGAATGAATACTTTCAAATACGAATTTAACTGGATTTTGGAAAAAAGTTAATTGGTTACTAGTAACTGATACTGATGAATAAAATTTCTTGAAACATATGTGCCTCGAAATTGAATTGAATTATAGTTTTGAAAAGTTTGTTTTGGTCTTTACTTGTGGTTGATTATTATTATCAAGCAAGCTAAGGAAATTTTTTTGGCTTAAGCCAAGATGCTGTTTGTGGTATTTTATGAGAAAAAATGTTGCCAAAAATGTTTCTTACTGTTGTTAGTTGATTGCACATACCAATACTCTAACTGTACTTATCAAATTTGGACATTGTCTTGTCTTGGCCAAAACCTAACTTGTATGTTTTTTATATAAAAATATTGATAACATAAATTATACAGAAAAAAAAATTTGGAGTACCGAAAAGTATTGATTTAAGACCATTTCAGCAAAAGTTTCAAAATATATATTTAACTTTTTTTTGCACCGAACATAATAAAATTTGTTTTGCTGTAGAGTAAAAACCTTGAACCTCTGTATGGGTTTGTTGCAAAAGACTTTCTTCCATTTCGTTTTTCAAGTGGAGGAGGTCGAGAGATCCATTTTGTGGATGAAAAAGAAGTGAACCTGAATGACCTTATCTCAGGGCAGTTGCCAAAAGTATCGCATGATGTTGCAATTAAAGGTATGGACCATGGAACGATTGTAATATGTTTTTAAAAAGCCTATTATTTGATGAAAAAAAACATTTACAAAATGTTTGGAGAGAAGTTTTTGATTCACAACTCATATTTTTCGAGAAATTAACATAAACAGTATCCAAACAATCTTAATCATTTTTACGTTTTGAATAGCTACAAATGTACCAGACCAGAGATGGAACCGGTCTAGATTTTTTCGACCCAGCCCGTAAATTTCAAAATCTAGGCAGGCTGACCAGCTCGGTCAACCATTTTTTTACAGAAGGTTTTTGTTCACTGATGCATGTAATGAAAAATTTTCCAAAAGGGGAGGCCATGGTAAGGTATTAAAATTTGTGACTTTGGACGGGGATTTCAGAAATAAATCAATTTTACGACCTTTTTAGGTTAAATTTCGGTATGAAAAACCTGTTTTGAGCAGCGCAAAACGTGCACAAAATAAGCATAAAAAGAACTGGAGGGCACAAGCTAAATAATTAGGCGTTCTTTCTAATGGCATTATGCGTAAGGCCAAGATAAGAAGTTAAAATTTTTTAGCTATTGGTGACAGACTAATTGCAATTTGCCGAGCAGCAAACACTTAACTGTTTTGACATTGGCTAGAAAATATTCGAAATATAATGTGCCCCAGCAGTTTGTAGAAATGCTACTTCAGAACACGCCATGGCTAGTTAGATATACAAAAAATAAGAGCTGTGTCTTTCTTGCCCAGGGTAGAGTGTGGTAAAGCAGCAAGATTTTAGCATGTACTAAACAATCTGAAATCTGCGCCACTTCTACTCAAGCTGATTGCAATGATGCTAAAATGCCAGGTAGCGCTAGTAAGCCTCTTCCGCATGCATGCTTTATTATAATCTGGTTACGCGAGTTTAACGTTTATTTTTACACTTTTTTGCTTTGTGCCGTGGCCCAAAGGGGGGTCATGGCACAATGCCCCCCTAAATACGCCCATGGATGTGCATGTATTAATGGTCACAGCATATCAGTCACAGCTTGAAACCATTCAACAAGTGTTTTCAAAAGATGTGGTTCGCTAATACTGTTTTTTATAAATAGTTTTATTTGTGATAAAATATGTAAGCATATTTCGGTTGGTGCTTAGATGTCTTTTAGTTGCAAGAATGGATAATTTGACCGGTGTTTCAACCGAATGGACCGGCCGGTCGAAGACTCTCGACCCAACTGGTTTCCATCTCTGTACGAGACCAACTACAGTAATGTTTAATGCCATCATTTCTGGGTTTATTTTTTTGCTTGTCCGAATTTAGGTTATTAATTCAATTAGGTCATTCAGGTATGCGAATTTAGATTAACGACAAAAAAACAAACAAATCGTTTTTAATTTGTTAATTTCTTTGTATTTCAGCTCATTGGTTAGCGATTGAAGGTGTTCAACCCAGCATTCCAGAAAACCCTGCGCCAGAGCACCAGTTTACGATCGACATCCTAAAGAAGCCAGATTCCAAAGATACCACCCCTGGTGTTAAACCTTTAAAATCGTGCCATGTTACCAATAACAATCCTCTGGTATCTGCTACCAAGGTAAACAAGTGTGTTTTTAGACAAAGACTTAGCTATTGCTTTTTGAATTTTAAAAGTGTGTTTTATTACGGTTTTCCCTCGTAGTTGTTTTATTGATCTTATAGCTGAAGTTTGAACGAAGATGAGATGTTCTTTAGTCACGGTATACGAGTTTTACTGCTCAAAATCATCAATTTCATTGCCGCTAGATTTTTTTAGCATCATAAATACCAATAAGAACTTTTAGGCTTTGGCTAAAATCGAATGCACTTTCACAAATCCAATCAATAAGCTAAAGGTCTAATCGCTCCCTCATCGCACCGCAGCCAAACGCGAAATTTCATTTTTTCAAATCTATGCGAAATATAGAGCAAGTTGCTAATGCAATTTTCTTAAGTTTTTCCGCCTTGCCATGTTTTGAAAAAAATTGCAATGTTCAGCACAATCGAACGCGTGACCGAGTCGTACGCATCAATGCGCCGCGTCTGGTGGCTTCGACGGTCTACGACTTTTAGGCACGGATGTTTAGGCGCGGGACATTTATTCGCTGCCGATTTTGCGTGGGGACTAGTTGTTGCCTGGATTGTCATGCGGCAAAGATGAAAATTTTTTTTTCCAAAGTTTTTTAATGTTTTCAAAAAAAAATTTTTTGTTTCAAAAATACCAATTTTTTTTTCAAAAAAACAGTATTTTTACAATTTTTCATGTAAAACTTTTCGTACAAGTGACATGGCTTGAATTTATCACGCTTATTGCATTCCTTTCAATAAAAATAAAAAGATGGGCAAAAGACCTATCAAGAAGAGCTCTCGCAGTGCTGTCGTCGAGGGTCGCCCTTCGACCTGTCATTTTACCTCAATCGTAAGAGGCTTTAGGTCACGGAGAAACTCTTTGGAGACTCAACGATTGGACCACATTCAAGGTCTGAGCCAGAGATCAGAAGTCAACAATAGATAGAGAAGAAGGAAAATGGTCTTGGCAGTCACCTTTATCGAAAATTCTAACCCTGTCCTCTGCTGACAAACGGAATTCGTATACAACATAAAGATTGCACACAAATGACGCTATCTGATTGATCGTTTTCCCGCCAATCACTTTTCGGCTTTTTTCCATAGCCGCTTCTTTTCTTGCGCTCTCTATTCTGACGATTTTTTTTTGACAAGTGTCAGATGAAAAGCTTCGAAGATATTAACATTTTAATCAAAGTAAAAGTTTTTTGTTTGGAAAACCATTTTTATGGAAAAAGCTTTAATTTGAAAAAAATATTTTAGAAAAAAAAATGTTTGAAGAAAAACATTAAAAAAAACTTGTTTTGAAAAAAAAAACTTATTTGAAACAAAAAATTTTTTGGAGAAAAATTTTTTTGGAAAAAAAATGTTTTTGAAATTAAAAAATAAAAAATTTCTTTTCATCTCTAGTGCCGTAAAGTCCCGAAGCTTAAAAGACCAGGCACCTAAAAGTCCCATCGCATAATCAGCAATGCCTAAACCTCCCATACGTAAACGTCCGCGTCTACGATTAGTAGCCACGAAGAAGCGCATGCTAGTATTGTACAGTATCGTGCTTAAAATTTGCTTATAGATTTGTGAATTGTAGTCTAGTGGTGGCATTGCAGTGGTGTTTATTATTGCAATTTTGATGAAGTCTAAATCTTGAAACTTACAAATCTTCAATATTTTTACTCTTCAGAGAACCGATGGTCCTTCTGGGATGGTTCTATTGAAACCACGGTTCACACATGAATTATCAGTTGAACAACAACTCTACTACAAAGAAATTACTGAAGCAGCTGTGGGCTCCAGTGAAGCCAGAAGAGCAGTAATTAGTTTTTTTTTAGCTTCATTTGTAAAGATTTCACTTCAAAACTATGTTGTTTACCCAGATGTTGGTTGCTGCTTATCTCATATATTGCAAATTATTTTGTTGTGATTTGCGAAAAATTAAGTGGGATGGTTATTGTTTTTTATGACAAGTAGTTTTTTTACCACAAACGATCCATAATTAAGTCGGACGAATAGTTAATGATATTTGTATTAAACTTAAGCAATTATAGAAGCACGTAATAATAGACTGCGAACGCCGGTGTTTTTTTTGTAGCTTTGGTGTGTTTTCTTGCACCCCAAAATCTGTGATTTTTCCAAAGTAAGCAAAAATGGGAAATCAAAAATGAGCTAGGGTCGCTCAATAAAACTGCTGATTTGTTGATTGAAATTGACTTATTGCTGGTTTAAATCTAGTTGAAAAGCCCAACTGGTGGGTCTTGATTCAATTTACACTCCCGGTGACAGCAATCGAAATGTTACTGCTGGTTTATTTAAGGTGCAAGAGTTATATCACAGCTTTAAAGCATTTTTGTCTATCCTTTATCTTTGCAATTGTTGCGATTTACGTCAAGTTTATTTCTCTGACAGGGCTGTTTTATTTTTACTTTCAGGAAGCGCTTCAAAGTCTTGCCACAGACCCAGGCTTGGCACAGATGTTGCCGCGATTCAGTACCTTTGTATCGGAGGGAGTTCGGGTTAACGTGGTTCAGAATAATCTAGCGTTGCTCATTTATCTTATGAGAATGGTTAAAGCCTTAATGGACAATCCTACCCTAAACTTAGAAAAATACGTAAGTTAATTGTAGGACAGTCATATAGTTGTACTGCGCTGTCTTTTTAAAATTATCACCTTTAAAAAATCAACGGAATTTTTCGAAATAGAAAGTTTCAAAGCCGTTTTCACTTCGCGATTAAAGTTGTTTTTCACTTAATGATCGAAAGGTTGCCGACTCCCGGTTGGATTGTCGACCTGGCAATGCGTTTTTGTGTCCTTGAGAAAGATACTTAACGCTAATTCCCATTGGCTGTTGTAATGGCCCAGCCTGATGAAAGAACCCAAAGAAGGTGCTCTGAGTTAGTGTTGCTAGACAGACGCAGAGTGTCTTGCTCATATAAACGAATGAACTAAGCGGTCCAAATTTTTACCTCCCCGATTTGGGTTCAACTTGTGTTCTGGTCAGTTGACTTATTATTTCCTTTTTATATAAAGCAGTTTTCAGCGTATCTCTGCGTGGCAGATTCCAACTGAAAACATCAAAAATTAAGTGGAAAATACCACTGTACGAGAAATGCGAATAGGGGCAGCTCATGCACGAGCTAAGATGCAACAATCAACCCAATCTGCTATCCACTTTCGCACTTTTCTGCTGGTTGTTAGTGCAATTTGATATTTGTTTGCCCGGTGGGCTTGACCGAGGAGATATTGAAGGGACTCTTCAGTCTTCGAATCAACCTGTCTATCACACCTATGAAGGCTTCACACATTTCATTTTGATGCTGAGCGTCATGGGAAGTTGTGAATACTATCTATAGCCTTTGGTTTGACCCAACCGGGAATCGAACGCTAGTCTATCGTTTCAGTGGCAGGCGCTCTAACCTCTTGACCACTGATCGGTCAAACTTGATGCAAACTATTTTATTTATGTTTAGCTGCACGAAATGATACCTGCAGTAATGACGTGCATTGTGAGTCGGCAGTTGTGTACAAGACCAGACGTCGACAACCACTGGGCTTTGAGAGACTACGCTGCTCGCCTTATGGCTCAAATATGTAGAAGTTTCAGCACTTCCACCAATCTTATTCAATCTAGAATAACCGGCACTTTTTGTAAGGTATGGTTGTGTAACTGTCAACTTAAGTAGATATTGTACTGAAAACAATCTGAGCTTTTGATTTTTCTGGTTTAAGTGGGGATAGTTTTACTGCCTCATCTTCTGAATGCCGTAATTAGTTCTACCATTTCGTGATGTGCTTTGAACCTGTTTTACTAACATTGCACTTTTTTTTATAAGAATCAGTAAATTTTTGGATGAGGCTGGTTGTTTTTAAACTTTCATGAATTTTAATCTTCATTTGTTATAAACTTTTTCAGAAAAGAAAGGGTCATGAATTCATTGTTGCTTGGTTAAAAGCTGTCTTGTGTAATCGATCATAATTTTTGTTGGACAACTCAACAACAGCAGTGCAAATAAGGCAAAGCAAAGTCGGCTACTACGTACAAATGCCTTGTATTTTCGCGTGTTCTGAATTGAGTGACCTAAACGTAGAGTGGCCCAAGTCGAAATTGGTGATTTTGAGAAAACCCCGTTTAAAGTTGACGGTTGTTTTTATGTATTCATTCAAGCGTTAGCACTTCGTACGTTTACGAGTTCATTACTGGGGTGATCAAAATTTTTTTCACAAAATTTGGTGATCACGTGATCGCTATGTTTTTTTTTATTGCATCATTTTCGAACTTGGGCCACTACACTACTCCAATATTTGCAAGTTTTGCGGATTCAAGTTAACTTGGTACAAAACTTCTACTCTCGTGTAATGGCCCAAGTTAAAAAAAAACTAAAAAAAGAAAAACAAGGGGCATGGAATGGAACCATATCAAGGATATTATTTTGCTCGGTCAAACAATTGATCAAAAAGTAGTATGGACATATATTTTCTGCCGAATAGATGACGAATAATTTGTTTGAAAAAGACTTCAAAAATATGAAGTGTTTCCACTGCAAAGTAGTAAATCTTTGCACAATAACCATTCTTCTCTGCTATTTTAATAGTAATAATTTCAAGGGCCGTTCAAATATCATATGACGCCTTTAGGAGGAGGGGGTTGGACATTTGGACAACAAGGGTTAGATCCCATGCAAAAGAATAGTCAAGTAGAGATCGGAGGGTAGAGATCAGACGAAGTATAGTTCAAACCAAAAAGATGGAAAACTTTAAACCCTGGTTGGTTATGTCCATTAGCTGCAGTAAGCGCATAAACTAGAAGAAGGACAACTCTTATAAAACCTCTCCGAAGTTACGTCAAACTGCCAAAAAATCACGATGTGTACGTATAATGAAAACTACGTGCAAGACGTTAATGAGTTCATCTTTACAGTTGGAGCCTCGTCCGGCAGGGAAGCGCTTAGTGACCTCCTAGGTCATCATTCAGCGAAACTCGTACGGCATTTGGGTCTTAGATAGAGAAGCTCGTTCGAAAAATAAGCGACAATTTTCAAAAGCTAGCTCTTGTAGCAGCTCCATCAATGTGCCTGCCCCACAGTTGGAGAGGCGAATGAAGGCAGCACAAAGCATTCCTACTGGAATATCCTCACCATCACAGGAAAAGAGTTAGAATAGGTTGAGGAAGCAAAGCAGTATCATCTCGATATTATTTGAGTTTCTTGAACCAAGAGATGTAGCTCTGGAACTGTGGATCTGGGTGGCGGCTGGAAGTTCTTCTATTCTGGTGCTGATTCTTCGTAGAATGTCTGCGCAAGCGGGTATGGGGCTTCTCACAAGCTCTCGTTTGTCAGACTTTGAGTAAATTAGGTTTCTTTGGGATGATGACTCTACACGTTGAAGCTCAAAGTATTGAATTGGTCATTGTGCCTATAGTAGGTATATGCCCTCAATGTTACAAGTGAACATCAGGCTTTTGAAGATGAAATGAATGATGCTCTTCTATAAGTATCACCAACTGAAATCAACGCCGGTGTTGGAACCAATCAGTAGTCGAATGGATAGAATGCCTGCTACTGAAACAATAGACGCGGGTTCGATTCCCATTCGGGTCAAACCAAAGACTAGAAAAATAGGGATTTAAAGGGACAGTGTGAAGCCTTTACCGTGTGCGGTAGCTTGACTCAAAGACCAAAAGGTCCCTTCGCTGTCTCCCGACCAAGGTAACTTAATTACCACAGATACGTAGCAGCATGGAGTCGCTAGAATGAAGAACAGAAGGTATTTATTGCAGCTCTGTTGCAGCAACGGACTCCGCATCGTGAATACCTTTTTCCAGCACAGAAGTTTCACAAGTAGGCATGTTATCGACCTAGTATGGATCAAAAAATTTCGTCAGATTTGTTTTTGGATGTGCTGGACGATTGCATGAAGCGAGGTGCTGAATTGCCAACTGATCACTATCTGGTAGTATGTTTCTTGCAACTTGCGAAACCTTGGCCAAACAGGAAATCCAACAAGTCTTCTGTTACTTACATGATCAAACGAGAGGCTTTGGAAGACAGAGAAGTAAGGAAACAGTGTGCATCCCGTATATCATCTAAGTTCAGACAACTTCGTGATACATCTGAGGACATGCAGAAAGAATAGCTGCTGGTCAGATCAGGAACATTTCATCAGCTGCTGAATGTTGTGGGCGCAAGCCACTTTGAGTGGGAGGGGATCGTGAGAAAATAACCCTTGGTGGAACCAAGAAGTAAAGAAGCTATTCAAACATAAAAAAGATTTGTTCATGGCCTGGCTACAGGACAGATTGCCATCTAATTTGCAATCCCGGTACACTGAGACATGAAAAGCGGCAATTTTGGCAGTATCGAAATCCAAGAAATCCTAGAAAGAGTTTAGTCGTCGGTTGAATCCCAACTATTTATTGGTAAGCAAAGTATTTTGGCAGACCATCAGCCGTTACGTTGTAAGCGATCGACTGTCACTTACTCCATCAAGAATTCTGCAGGTAACAATCTAACGGTTGAGAATGAAACCTTTTCACAAAGTAAAAAATACTTTGAAGATCTTTTTGAATCCTGGGAAGACATCACATCAACTCATGACACATAAGAAATGATACATTTAGTGTAAGAAGTACACGAGTACAGTTAGAAGAAATTTTTGCTGCAGTAGAAGTGGCAACGACAATTAAAGGGATAAAATCTGGAAAGGCTGCTGGTGAAGATGAAATCAGACCAAAGATGGTAAAAGTGCTGACCGAACAAGAATTCTCTGGTTAACGCAAGTGTGTTACGTCAAGTCATTTTTTATTTTTGTCTGTAACTAAAATTTTATGGTAACAGAAACCACTCACTTAACAATATACGATATTAATAAACAAGGCTCATGTACCTCTTAAGAATCAGTTTTCACGACAAGGAAGCTGCGACAAAACCTTATCGGTAATCGATTCAAGCAGCCACCCAGATGCCAACATAATATAATTTTTGATAATAAATAGAGGTAATAAAAAATACCTGAGAAAGAGTGTGAGTTATATTATTAAAATAATTCAACAAGTTAGGTTGAAATCCTAAATTCTAAGACTCATATGATTCCACAAAAAAGTTTTTCAACTTTACCTTGAAAAAAATTGGAGATAGCAAACGGATTGAATGAGTAATGGAATTCCAAATTTTGACGCCCAGGTATCTAATGCTATTTTGCTATCTGTTAGATCGAAATCGTGGAATATATAAAACATCATTTTCTTGAGTGATAGATCTCGTTGATCTCTTTAAGATTTTGCATGCCTTTTCAAAATATTTGGAAAAGTTATTCGGAGGATATCGAGGCCTGTGTACAATATTGTACATTAGTTTTGATATTTCAATTTTGTACAAATCGGTCAATTCTGGAATGTTAAGTTTGTAGTAAAATGAGGTAGCTCTGTCTTGAAAGGTACCACCCCCTACCAGTTTTACTATTTTTTTTGAAGAGTGCTTATTTTCATCAAATAGGACGATACGTTGATCCCCTAATAACTAGATCATACAGCAAATGTGGGTGGAAAAGTGCATAATATAGTTTTATTAATGCATCTTTAGGAAGAACGAATTTTAGTTTACAAATAATACCAACAGCTTTGGAAAAGTTGGCTTCTAAGGTTTTAATTTGAATCTCGAAAATTAACTTGAAATCAAGAGTTACCCCCAAATATTGGACAGAGTTAGAAAGGGGGACAGTAATACCGTTCAGAAACACATCAAAATCCGTTACTAACTCAATCATTCTTGGGGATATAACGAGGAGTTGGCTTTTTGAAGGATTAATTGTTAACATATTTGATTTGCACCATTCTGAAAGCCTTGTCAAGTTGCGCGGAAGACTAGCAAAACTTCCAGAGATTGGCAGACAGGTGAGCATGTACGAACTACAGAAAGATATTCCTTAATTTGCCAGGGAAAGTATATAAATGCCTTGAACAGAAATGCCGAGAAATAGTGGAATCAAAACTGGAAGATGGCCAGTGCGGTTTTCGTCTGGGTCGCCGCACCACGAACCAGATCTTCACTCTGAAACAAATCATTGAGTAATCTTGGGAAGATGGCAAAGATCTCTTTGCATGCATTGTCAATCTCGAAAAAGCACATGACCGAGTTCCTCGGGATAAACTTTAGGAGGTTTTGCAGGAATATAGAGTTGATAGTCAGTTGTTAGTGCAATAAAGTCATTCTACTGCCGACCGGAGGTTTGTGTTCTGGTAAATGGCAAGTAATGAAAGCCATTTTATGTCGGCGTTGTACTCCAGCAAGGATGCGTTTTGTCACCTCTCTTCTTCATTATTGACATGAATTGGATCGACAAATCCAGCTGAGTGTGTCACCATTGGAAAAGACAAAATAAGTCGCATGTTATTTGGTAATGATTTGGTTCTGCTTTCTTCGACAGTCTAGCCTCCAATCCACATTAAATGGCTTGCAGCTGATTGAAATATAAGTAAATAAGTACGGCCAAACCTAAAATACTTCATCTTTCAAGAAACCCTGATCAGTGCTTGTTGAAAGTGAATGAAGCGACACTGAAACAGGTAGAGAAGTTTAAGTATCTTGGGATTGCATTCACTAGAGACGGAAGACAAGATGATGAACTAGATACCCGAAAAATAAACAAAGCTGGTTTAAGTGATACAGTAATGCGAGTTTTGCACTTTTCGGTTGTCATGAAACAAAAAATTGTTAAAAAAAGCAAAGCTCTCAATTTTCAAAACAGTTTTTGTCCCCATTCTCAATTATTATAATGAATCTTGGGCAATGACCGAAAGAGTGCGATCACACGTGCAAGCGTTTGAAATGAGATTTCTCTGTAAAATAGAAAAAGCTATGTTAGTTAGCACGGTGCATAGCTCTGTTATTTGAAAACCTTTAAACATCGAGCCGCTACATCTCCGAATTAAAATATCTCAGCGTAAATGATTTGGCATTGTAAGCAAAGTGCCTCAGTTTACTTGCCAAAGCAAAATAATGGGAAAAGACCAGTTGAACGACCTAGATTGTGGATCTTGGATGGAATCACTTGGGACTTCACACAAGCGAAATGATGGAGTTGATGAAACACTGTGAAGCGTGGCCGGTTAATCTCGAGCTGCTGCCTCTGCGACCCTTACGAAAAATTGAGCAATGAAGAGAAAGAGAGCAGAAATACGAAGCGGTAAGCAGATGAGAAACTACCAATATCACAGTTCGATGCAGAAAAAGCTAACTAAGACATATGCAATTAGTTTTTAAAGGATGAATTTTTTATTATGTGGTAGTATTAGAGAAAAAATGCATTTTTCAAAAGCCAATTAAGCATTGTGCGGCGTATATTCTATTCATGAAAAAGAATTCAACTGAAATATCATCATCCACATTGAATACTCTTTAAGTTAAATAATAATAACTATTAGATGGATTGGCGAAAACCGACACAAGTGAATTTGGGCCACTCTAGTAAAGTTGAGTTTTTCATAAAAAGTAAATAAAATAGTGGACTAGTTTTACTTGGTCCATTACACTGGAAAGAAATTTGGTTAAGATGCTACATTGTAGTGGACCAAATTGGCATGGTCCATTATACTGAATTCACATTTTGGTTAACTTGTTACAAGTTAGCTTGAGCCAAAATTAATTTGTGTAGAAGAACTTCAAAATTTTAACAAAAAATTTTTAAGGCTTTAATCTATCAGAAAATATGATAAAATCATTTTCGGTCCAAGTCGACTTGGGCCACTCTACGTTTAGGTCACTCAATTATTGTTTTCATGCTGAGCCTGAAATAGTTTTGAAAATTTGAAAATTTGTATTGTAGTGTTTGCACGACGACAAATCATCATTAGCGGCCAGATATGGAAGCGTTGCAGGACTAGCTGAATTAGGCGCGGATGTAAGTATTTGTTCCAACTGCCGTCCCACTGTCATTCATATACATTTTTTTCACAAGCTAGCTCATTTTTGTTTTGTGTTGATATAGTTTGATACCACCTTTGTTAGTTTAGTTTATTTGTGGCGAAATGCAACCAATGAATGTGATAAATGACACAAAGATAAAAAATATATTTCAACCTTGATGCCCTTTGCCACAATTGCCATGAGAAGTCCAAGCAGATGACTTAGGCCTATAAACAACTCTAAAATTAGAGGTGAAACATGGGAACTGCTACTAGAAAACAATAATCCAAAAAATGTTAGGCTAAACAGAATTAAGCACATAGCTGTCAGATTGGCGTGACGATTGCTACTTCTGTACTGGGTTCTCCAGCACATGAATGGGGTTTTATCGAGTGGCATTTCGTTGGGCAGTTCTCTCATTCACCGGATAGAGTTGGATAGCTCCAAGCACCAAGAGACTAGGGTGTTTGTATTGTCATTTTCACTACTTACTCATATACGGAACTTACTTTACATCACTGTCTTTAAAAAATTCTCAAAATTTCAGTGCAAGAATAAAGCTATCAGTAGTTATGCTGAACTTTGCGATCGTTTTTTTTTAATAGCTTTTCCGACCAGTGGCCCTGTAGACAGATCGTCTGCTTTTGCAATGTAGACCCGGGCTCAATTCCCGGTCGGTTAAACCAAAGACCAGAAAAAATGATAGTTACAGCTGCCCTACTTGATGTTCAGCAATGAAAAGGGACAGTTTGAAGCCTATATCCTGTGTGGTAGACAGATGGCAGAACGACTCGAAGACCGTTGTCTTCTGTCCAAGGCAACATGGGAAATAAAGATGTAATTACAATTTAAAAAATCTTTTAGGTAATACAAAGCCTTGTGCTACCCAGACTATGTGCCGAAGGCGAAAGGATAAAGAACATTCTAGAAAGTCCTTTGTTAAATGCTATTGATAGAACAGCGGCTGAGCATCTTCGCGGTTTGCTTGTGGTACGTAGACTTGTGTTTTTTTTTAACTTAAGAAGAGTTTTTTTTTTCGATTTGGCTGTAGATACTGAAAATTCATTAAGCATTGGAAATTTTACGCGAAAATTTAAACTTTCAAAAAATTAGGTCCTACTGAATAAATTATGCACTGTTACAGGAACAACTTGCGGCAAAGTCTAACAATTGTTTTTAGGAAGCCTTTGGTAAATCAAAGAGTATGTGATAAGTATGGCCCATATGATTCCAAAACCGAGTGCAACGGTCCGTAATGTTTTGAATTCACTTTCAATGTTAAGTGCGCGTGGTTTTGCAATCAATCTAACATAACTGTTTTAAGGAGTATTTGCACAATTGTTAATTAGCCTTGCTGAAGCGGAAAAAATGCTAAAGTTTATTTAAGTTTGCTGTTCATGCAAAACTTAGTGCATATAGGGTGGTAGCCATTAGATTATGAGCAGTCGCCCATAGTCCGCTTTTGTCTGAATTTTGACGCTTCTGTGTGACATTACCGCGTTTTTGAGGCTTCGGAAAGCCTGTTGCGCTATTTCTCTTTTAATTCATGATCTTAAATTAAAACCATATTTTCAGTAGAAAATTGTCACTGACTGACATTATTTTACCAGTGTTTCTATTTGTTTTAGAAACACAGCGGTCTTGTGATTAAAGGACTTCGCCAGTCTCCGGATGTGCCAGAAGAATACGTTAAAGAATACGGATCGCTTGGCACGTTCATCTGTTCACACGTTATTAAACTGAGAGAACAAGAAGCCCACAAAAGCAGGCTCTTGGCAAGTGCTGGGTTGAACAGACCATCAGGAGGCGTGGTGAGTATTCTTAATTGCGATTTTAATTTCATTCGGCGTTGTTTCCTTGAATGGATGTGTTTCCATCTCATGTACATCCATGCTAAGTCGTAATCCTCTCTATCACCTTGCTCGGTCAAAAGCAATTCTCTTTCTGGGTTGATTTTTTCGTCCAGACCTTTTAGTCAAATATCCAAATTCGGAATAATTTTGGGTAATTTATTGTTTTTTTGTTTGGTTATTTTTGCGATTACAAGCTCTATTTTACGGCTTGCCGTGTAAAAGTTGGCAAAATTTTACAGTTATTTTGACCGAAATTGCTAAACTTTTTTGTGGCATTCACTGATAATTTAGGTCAATGATTGTTAAATGACCGAAAAATAAACCGAGTTTGTTTCCATTAATCCTTTGTGCCTCGAACATTCCGCTTCCACCAGTTTTGTTTCGATGTGTTTGTATGGTAGCAAGTAGTAACTAAGCAATACAGGTTGGGGCAGAAAAACCTACCATATTTAAAATCTTACTTTGGCAATGCTGGGTACATGCAGTAATTGGATTAAATTTATGTCGAGATTGAATTGCGTTTGGACTAGAATAAACGATCAGAAAAACCAGTTCGTTCGTTCGTATGAACCGAGTACTTGGTGTCAGTCTTACCGCATCAACGCAGATCACGTTTTGGGGTTCTGTTTGGCAATCTTTTTTCAGGCTGGGCCACTGCAAGGGGTAGGTTGCTTGGCCCCAATAGGAAATTTGCTTAAAGTGTCTTTCCGAAGGACACAACCATGCATTGCCAGTTCGAGAATCGAACCACGGGTCAGCAAAAGGTGTTCGGGTTTTTCACTTTTTGCGTAAATCGTTTTCTTTATACGATTTTAAGGGTACAAATTAACACGAAAATAAATCCTGATAGTTTTTTTTGAAAATTTTTTTTATCTTCATACCCTGGGGGGGTATGAAAGGTTTTTCGGGGGCCGCGTATGACTAATATCGCATAACTCAAAAACTACTGCGCCTAGAAAGACAATTTTTTCATCAATCGATTCGGAAACAATTTCCTATCTGTGTTCAATACATTATGTGGCTTTAACTGCTCTATTTTTCGAGTTCTTTTCGAAAAACTGTTTTTACCCCTTTTTGCTTGCCATTTCGCTTTGAATTACAGATATTTTGTCGAGACCGCACAGGTGACCAATTCGTGGACGAATTTGACCAAAAGCCTGCCTGAAGCGAAAAATCTAATTTGATTTCTGGGTGGATACCACCTTAACACAAGTTACTAATGACTCAACAATCGCCACTACTGCGACACTGCACTGCATGGCTGGATGCAAGGCATGGAAATGACTACTCCTGCTCACTCCCTGTCACTTTAAAAGTTACTACTGCAAGTCTAATAAAGATGTAATTTTCTATTCTGCAGTATGCAACATTGCACACGACAAGTGCGATTATTGCATTAATTTCCACTCTTGATTTTTGTTTTCACTTTATTAAGAAGCACCAAACATTTTCAGACACGGCTTTCTTTTTCAGCCAGCACTCATTCATTTTCGTCTTTGCCTCCGTGACAAATAAATCCCCTGATTCTAATATCAACTTGTCGTTTTTCTTCGGCTTCGCGAAAATCTTTCACTCTTCCTTCACTCAGGCAACGCGACATAAGACCAATATATCTCTCACAAGAGCGGTTATGATTGTCGATCGAATTGCAAAAAACTTCGTCCTCAATCTGGAGGCAAGGTGCTGCTTTACTGCTGGATCCGAAGAATGACCTGATAGGCGCTCGCTTCCATGCAAGTTGTTTGGTGTCAACATCACCAGGAAGTTGCTGATCGGGATCTTTCAGGTGTCTTGCTTGGAATGCAGGACTTTTTGAATGAACATTTACGGTCACATTGATTGGGTTCATCCAAGAGCAGAAGTATTTTACAAACACAGGTTTTAAGCAACGATCAACCAGATTCGTATGTTGTCGGCAAAAATCCAGCAATAAATCACGAAGAAATATCATGTTTGTTCGTAGTCCTGGCGCGCGTGGATTCAAATGAATTTTCACACACATTGGCACACAAACCGATATGATGTAGCTTGTGATTTGAAAAAGTTTGCTCTTTTGATTGTCGGTCATTTTGGTGTCAAATAGAATTTAGTAGCCATTTGTAGTCATGTAGCCATTTGCAATTGTTATCCACCTGTAACGATAGATCTGTAATCAGTAAAGGCAGATACAAAGCGAAGATCACCAAAATATGCAACACTTACCTTGCAAGCGAAATGCTTTCTTGCTCTTACGACAAAAATCGCTGAAACTTCGATAGAAACTCTATCCCAACTAGACAACAAACTACGGGTCGAATGCACCAATGCTAGTTAACCAAGAGTTAACTTAACCGACAGATAAACCATCGGTTAAGAAAAATTTCTTATGCGCCAACGTTAACCGGATGGTAAACTCCGCAACTTTAACCAAAAATTTAACCGCCGCAGTAAGGTGGGTTAACCACTGGTTAAGTGCTAGCAGAGTCAGAGGTTTATGGCAGTGATTGGGATAATGGATGCTTGAGAGAGCAATCTGATGGATGTATGAACACCGCAAAGTAGCAGCTATAGGCCTAGGAGCATATAGCATATCTTCCAGGGCTTGGTTTCTGCTGTAGTCGTAGCCATAGCCTAGTATAATTGGATTTGAAACAAGAAAAAAGTTGCAAATTTTTTTTTGTTTTAAATAGAGTTAGAATGATCAGTCAACATTGAGTTAGAAAGCTGAAAGTGGCTGGCCTAATGTTTCTCTCCCTGGCCAGCGGCTTATTATGCAGTAGGTAGCCTATTACTGACCTGTGAAGTACCTAAGTTGCCAGTGAGGTGGAACAGTTTTTCCTTCAATATTCTAGCAAGTGGCTAGTGTTATGTTACCGTAGCACCCATAAAAAGAATAAGAGTGCAGAGAGTGAGCGCTTATTTGCTCATTTACTGGTACTTTTTTTAGTTTTTGTTAGGGTTTGGGTTAGTATTAACATTAGTTTAGGGCTAGAGTTTGGGTTAGGTTTAGAGTTGGGGTTAGACCTAGCGATTTTCTTGTTCTTGGGTAGGCTAGCGTAACCGCAGCCCCTGCCAAAAATTTATCAAATTTAAGTTTTCAATTGATTTTTTTCCAAAAATTGGATAAGTTGCCCCAAAACTTTATATTTTTTCTTATTTTCCACTTTGGAGGAAATAGTGGGCTGTATTAATACCAGATACGTACTGATACTAATATTGGCCTACCGGTACGGTAATTGGTACGGCACGTGTATCAGATACCTGATAGTATAGAACCAGTAACGCGTTCGTCTCTGGAGACCTCCGGTTCAAATCTCGGGCCGGTCAAATCGGACACTGTGATTCCAACAGCTTGCCACCAACCCAACATTTCTTCGAAAGAAGCTGTTTTGCCCGCAGGCGTAATGAAGTGGAGATAGGCCCCGCAAACTCGTTCCACTCTTTGGCGTAATACAGCGAGTAGGCCTATAAAAGATATTAGATTTGATGTTGTAGGCCTACTAGTAGACTCATGCTTCTTCCTTCAGTGATTTCTGCTAAAAATTTGCTTCTAGCTCTCTCAAGCCTTTACAACATGCAAAATGTTTCAGCCAAAATCTGAGAGGGATTACTGCTAAGTCGAATCCTTTTTATTTTCACTGATTTTTTATGTTAACGGTTGGTTCTGTTTAGCACCTGTCAGTACTAGGCCTAAAGTGCAAATCAGACCTTCAATCTTTTCTTGAGAAGAAACGCTGCAAAGAGTACGCTAATCTTCCCCAAATGATGTTTCGATCCAAAAAATTGTATTCTAAATAGCCAATCATCGCAATTTTTGCTTCATTCCACTCTTTTTCAATCAAAGAATTAGTTTGAACTTGCCGGAAAATGATGTTTTTGCTGAGTCACAATAGTTGACCTGTGGTTAACCGCAGTTTGCTTGGTTAACTTTTGGTTATCTAACCAGACACGAAATTCTGTTGGTGCATATGGATTTGTGGTTAAGTTAACTCGCGGTTACCTAACCGGTGGTTAACGCCAACCGGCGGTTAAGTTAACCAAAGTTGGTGCATCCGACCCGTAGGGTTGGTGCATCACCCGTAGGGTTGGTTGAACCAAAGTTGGTGCATCCGACCCGACCCTACATCATATCGGTTTGTGTGCCAATGTGTGTGAAAATTCATTTGAATCCACGCGCGCCAGGACTACGAACAAACATGATATTTCTTCGTGATTTATTGCTGGATTTTTGCCGACAACATACGAATCTGGTTGATCGTTGCTTAAAACCTGTGTTTGTAAAATACTTCTGCTCTTGGATGAACCCAATCAATGTGACCGTAAATGTTCATTCAAAAAGTCCTGCATTCCAAGCAAGACACCTGAAAGATCCCGATCAGCAACTTCCTGGTGATGTTGACACCAAACAACTTGCATGGAAGCGAGCACCTATCAGGTCATTCTTCGGATCCAGCAGTAAAGCAGCACCTTGCCTCCACATTGAGGACGAAGTTTTTTGCAATTCGATCGACAATCATAACCGCTCTTGTGAGAGATATATTGGTCTTATGTCGCGTTGCCTGAGTGAAGGAAGAGTGAAAGATTTTCGCGAAGCCGAAGAAAAACGACAAGTTGATATTAGAATCAGGGGATTTATTTGTCACGGAGGCAAAGACGAAAATGAATGAGTGCTGGCTGAAAAAGAAAGCCATGTCTGAAAATGTTTGGTGTTTCTTAATAAAGTGAAAACAAAAATCAAGAGTGGAAATTAGTGCAATAATCGCACTTGTCGTGTGCAATGTTGCATACTGCAGAATAGAAAATTACATCTTTATTAGACTTGCAGTAGTAACTTTTAAAGTGACAGGGAGTGAGCAGGAGTAGTCATTTCCATGCCTTGCATCCAGCCATGCAGTGCAGTGTCGCAGTAGTGGCGATTGTTGAGTCATTAGTAACTTGTGTTAAGGTGGTATCCACCCAGAAATCAAATTAGATTTCTCGCTTCAGGCAGGCTTTTGGTCAGGTTCGTCCACGAATTGGTCACCTGTGCGGTCTCGACAAAATATCTGTAATTCAAAGCGAAATGGCAAGCAAAAAGGGGTAAAAACAGTTTTTCGAAAAGAACTCGAAAAATAGAGCAGTTAAAGCCACATAATGTATTGAACACAGATAGGAAATTGTTTCTGAATCGATTGATGAAAAAATTGTCTTTCTAGGTGCAGTAGTTTTTGAGTTATGCGATATTAGTCATACGCGGCCCCCGAAAAACCTTTCATACCCCCCCAGGGTATGAAGATAAAAAAATTTTCAAAAAAAACTATCAGGATTTATTTTCGTGTTAATTTGTACCCTTAAAATCGTATAAAGAAAACGATTTACGCAAAAAGTGAAAAACCCGAACACCCTAGTCAGCAACCTTTCAATCAGTAACCCGACGATAATACCACTGGGCTATCGCCGTCGCTAAACTAGTGATTAATTTGTTTAATTTTTTAAGAGTTTTGAAGTCTCGATTTAGCCTGCGCGGTAAATATGGTAAATATATTGTGAAAAATTTTGTCACTTATGGTAAGCAGCATCCGTAAATTTCAAGAAATTTCAGGTATTATTTTCGACTAAGTACAAAAAAACTGTTTCTGGTTAAAAGCAAACAAATTTTCTCTGCTATGAGTTAAAAGTTTGAAGTTGCAGACTCAAACGGCTTCGGCTTGGTGCTACACAACAAAGCAGGAACGCCTTTTTGTTTTTTTCGGGCAAAATCAGAACTATAGTCTTTCATTTTAGGCCAAACAGCAACTCAATCACGCCATAAATTCACTCCAACTATGTGGATAACTAAAACCGCATTGCCATAGTAAGGTTTTAAAATATGGTAGGTTTTTCTGCCCCATCCTCTATTTTATTTGAATTTTTATTTTGAATTACTTTTCAATGTATCTGGTTTATCAATGAGAACAATTTGTCGAGCATTCAATTTTTGTGTATTTTATGCATTTTGCAGTAACGACCTGGGTTTCGTGCAAATGAAGTTCTTGCATTGCGTTAGACTGAGAATCAAACTTCTAACTAGATTAGACGTGTGAATATGATGTGGTTGCGCTAGCATCTTCTCATTTTATTATTCAGGGTGGAAGGCCGTCTTTAACTAGCACTGGAAGCTCATCCGGTCAGGTTAATCCTCTTTCATCCTCTCCTGGACTAGATCGCCAGTTTTCGTTAACTTCCAGTCAACCCAGTTTTGGAACGTCAAAAATGACTTTTTACGCGAGCAACTCAAATTCAAATAAGGTAGATATCAATTGATAATTTGTATATTACAATCTTTCTTATTAAATATAGATTATAAGATTTTGGTGAAGTGGCGTAAATTCTTTTAAACCAGGGAGTGCAAAACTGCAAAAACTTTTTGAGTTTTTCTCGGCTCGTTTTTTTTTCCCCTTCAACAAAATCTTGGTTCACTTATGTTAATCTTCACTAGCTCTCTGGTTCAACTATAATTATTGCACTCCACAAGGGAGAGAATTGCAAAGAATCTGGAATAGAAAGCTAGAAAATGCGATGATAGATGCTAGATTGCTGCCCTGTATGCCTATTTTTAGTTGTGAAAATTAAGCACGAAATAGCGAAGCAATAAATTGCGCCGGTGTTAAATACGTACTTCGCTTTTTTTTTCTATGGTCAATAAAGTTTTTTTCTTTAAGTTAAAACTGCGACACAAACTGCTTCTAGCGTTGGGGTTTTTACCACTAAGTTATGCTAATTCAATTTTCAATTTCTAGAGCGGATCGATTTTTGACAATACTTCTGGAAGAGATTACCATCAACTGTAACCTTTTCAACTGCCGAAAAAGCGAAATCTAGTTGGTCGAAACTACTGTCGAAAGCTATTTAGAAACAAGTTTTTGGATTGTTTGTGCAAAGTCGATTTAAAAATTTGGAAATCACCAAATATTGTTGCAAGATCATGAATGAAATGTAAGAAATGAATGGAAGTTGAGTAGCGGCAACTAGAAACTGCAAAGGTACAGGCGTACAAAACGAAGGCCGCAGAGAATCTCGAAGTCTAGTGGATTGTTGGCTGATACATTTGCTGGTGATGAGATTCAAGAAGTCGAACCACTTTTAATTGCAGTGCATTTTAGCCTACTGCCAGATTTATATTTTTGTTTCATTTTTTCCGTTTTCTACAAACATCAATTCTGAATGTAGCGACAAATCTAGAGGTACTAATTTATCAAACCATAGGACAGCTGTAAATGCTATTGTATTTTTTAGATGTGAGTTTTCTACTTTTTTTATTGTAAGAATATTTTTATCGGTAAATTGTTTGACAGATCTAACTGTATTCAATAAACTACGTACAGTTTTGACGCTGATTTTGGTTATAGAATCTTTTTGGTGATAAATTTGGGAATGACAATAGAAAACATTGGTAGGATTTTTTAGAAGTTTTGATGCGTTTGCGCGGTAACGTGTATTCATAAGTTATGAGAGATGAGGAAGAGCTTCCCTGTACCGTAGAAGTTTTTTTGTTGATTATCTAAGCAATACAGCATTAATATTAAAAAGTTCACTCTTGAGAGCTCTGGAAGAGAGCATTTAATTAAAGAACTTTAAATGATGAAGGAGACCTGAAATCAAAATGCTGCTTTTTTGTTGCTTTCTCGGAACTTCGTCTTATTACTTCAAGCCGGTTTGGATTCGTCCAAAAGATTGCCCCACCGTTTCTTTCAAGCCCCTGCTCGTTCGTGAAAGCACGCGCCTTTGCGAAGGTGCCAATTACACGCTGCTGGCTATACGTCTGTTAGTACATCCCTACTAAATGCAGCTATTTTTGTAAACAATAACTGGCAACTTATATTTATGCCAAAAAAGGGGGGGATGTCTATTTCACCGAAATTTTTGACATAGAGTGTAGAACGAGAAATAATCATCCGCGTAATTTTTTATTTATATTTGTAAGGTTTAAGATAGGGTTTGTTTTATGGTTAAGTTCGGGGTTAGTTTTAGAGTAAGGGTTTAAGTTTGGGGTTAGATTTTGTTCGGGATTAATAAAAACTAAATAAAAATCTAATAATAAGCTATAGACAGTATACAGAGTCTTAGAGGCACAATCAAACCTTTGATTAACAGCCTAAGACATACTGTTTCGGAATCGACATTCGTCTTTTATTCCTCGTCAGTATAGGTAGGACTACAGGTATGAACACGAGCGTAGAAAGGCAAAGAATCGCAAATTAACCAGATCATGACACATTTTTTTTCCCGAAAATATAAAGTCATCACAATATTACAAGAAATTATTCTAATAGTTCAATGCAAAATAATTTCTAATAGCATGCCTTAGACAGCTGTTTCGCCCAATCTCAGGGCTCATCAGTAAGGCTAGCAAGGCCAAAAGGACAAATATCACCAGTGATAAAAATCTTCAAAACAAGCATCTTTACCAATTCATCAATATATAAATAAATCTTTACCGATTACGTTTATAATACATAAATCTTTAACACTGACGAGGAATAAAAGACGAATGTCGATTCCGAAACAGTATGTCTTAGGCTGTAAATCAAAGGTTTGATTGTGCCTATAAGACTCTGTATACTGTCTATAGCTTATTATTAATTTTCTCAGTACATTGTTCTTAATAAATAAAAATAATTTCAGTTCATAGTCTCTTCCAAAAAAAATTATGATAGTTCAAGTTCCGTACGATCATTAATGCACATTGTGGTTCGTGTTGATGGCATGTGCATAGATAGGCCTAGAACTTGAGTTAAATGGGCAGGTTTCGGTGACATAAAATATTGAAGGCCTAGACGGCAGGGTTTAGTGACTTCAAAATTCTAATCTGTAACTAACCACCTACCAATTTAGAACCGATACCTTCATGACCGTGTAGGCAGCATGCAAGCAGATCCCAGATCATTTTCAGATGTGAACTGACTAGTAACTCGATACTGTATTCGAATGCAACATAGCCTACCGGTACTTAGGCTAGTTGTAGGTACGCAGAGAATGCAATATTCGATGCTGCATTGCACAGAGTCAAAGTCGAGTTATTGACGTAGATCATCCTGATTCCTGAACTAGACATAAACTCTTCGTGTTCGGCTCCTGTTGGATGATATTCAAAGTAGCCTAGCTGATGCACTCAACCTACAATGTGTTTTGCTGTTAACCAGAAACATGCATTGCAATTGAGCGAACAGCCGAACTTTGTAGTAACAGGAACCGGTACCAGGATAGGGCAGTAGTGTATGCGTAGCGCTGCAAATATTGTTTGATCTAGCATTACGATTACACTTGGATTCTCTTGACCCCAATTTTTCAATTTCTTGTTTGAATGTTTTATTGAGTTATTTTATCTTAATTTGCTCATTCACAAAGCGAAACCCGACGTAAGGGCGAAGACAAAAGCGTACAGGACATAAGGGTGCAGAGACGTAAATCTGTAATCTGCGATGACATTTTTGTGCTTACTCGCCTTCAACGTAATAGAGCATGCCAAAAAAAGTCTGCGCCTAAAAATCAGTGAGTTTTTAGTCTAAATGAAAACAAAGTGAAAAAAGAAAGGTATTCACCACAAATCGGTGGAGTTGTGGTTTCACATCATAATATGGTGACACCCGGGGTGGACCACCCCCCCTAGTGACGCCGATGTTTGGGTATTTAATTCATTATTGCATCGTTTATTTTCGTACATGAAATAATTGCGCATCCGGTCTGCGCATATAAAATTACGTCCATTCGTGTAGGTGACATTATTTTGTACTGCACTTTTTAAACATAAAAATTTAAAGCCCAAGCTTGACTTGGGACCCTAGCAAAAACATGTTTGAGAGTAACAAAATAAGTTTGGCTCAAATTGAGGGTAGCGTAGCTGAAGTTAATTTTTCTCGTCTGGTGGTGGTGGTGGTGGTACTACCCGACCCCTTCCGAGGGATGGGGGCGTGGAGGAACTCCGCGGAGACCAAACAGTCGGGCCACACCCTAAGGTCTGGACCATAGATCGAGAATAGAGAGAGAGGAGCCAAAGATGGATTTGCGAAGGGGTTCAGAAGCAGGACAGTCGAGGAGGAGATGATTGAGGTCCTGTAGAGGGTGTTTACAGGCACTACAATCAGAATTCTCCTTTCGACTGATCCTGTGAAGATATGAAGATAGGAGAAGACTGTGACCATGGCAGCGAAGACGAGAGAGCTCACTGCGTATGGAGCGAGAAAGAAGAAGTTCCTCCGAAGAGACTTCGGGGACTTGGAAGTTCAGATGGGAGTGAGAGATGTGACGTCTCCAATTGCGGTATTGGGAATAACGGACTTTGGCAATAACTGGGGGGAGAGGGCTTGGGATCCCATTAGAGGGCATAGAGGCACCAGTTTTGGCGAGTAAATCAGCTTTTTCATTTCCGGGGAGACCTGCATGTCCGGGGACCCATTGGAAGCTCAAAGTGGTATTGTTGGAGAGGGAGGAGGCAAGGGACCAAACATTCCAAAGGGACTCAGGCAGGAGATAAGAGGGGGCTAAAGAAAGGATAGAGAGGGCTGATTGAGAGTCGGTTAGGAAAAGAACTGACTGGAAATTGCAGGTCGTCAAGTGGCTAGTACACCAAACAAGACCTTGCTTGAGGGCAAAGGTTTCAGCTGTGAAACTGGAGGCACTTGGACCGGAGGAAAAGGATAAGGAATGGGATGTGTTGCATTTGGAGCATGATGCATACACTCCAGCGCCACCAGGACCAAAAAGGGAGGGGACAGATCCGTCAGTCCAAACTTGGATATCAGGGGGGGGGAGGGAGGATAATCTGTTTGAAGCAATTTGGAGTCGGGCTGTACTGCTGCCCGTGCAGTCGGGAATGAAGGGGGAAACAGTGAAGTGGGTTGTGGACCATGGTGGAAAAGGGGGGCAAGTGATCAGAGACTCGCGTGGGGATGGGAGTGGTTGTGTGACTGAAGAACAGAATGATCTCCAGGAGGGTTTCTTCTTTAGTCGACAAGGAACGTTTTTAATTGCCAGGGTGTAAAGGCTGGAGAAGTCGGGGGGAAGGCGCAGAGCACGTTCAAAGGAGTAGAGGGTCTGATGCTCTAGAGTCAGCTTTAGAGGAGGGAGTTGGGCCTCGAGAAGGAGTAGTGAGGAGGGGGTGGAAGAGAGGCAACCAGTAATGACCCTGCATGCAGCTCTGTGTAGAACTTCCAGGTGATTGGTTGCAGTGTTGCAGAGGAATGGGAACCATCCAGGAGAGGTATATGTGAGCACCGAACGGACAAAGGCTTTGTAGAGTAGGGAGAGAGATTCTTTTGTGGGACCCCAAGAAGCAGTGGCAATTGAGCAAAGGGCTTTGTGGCGTGGATAGAATTTGGAACACAGGGATTAGACATGGGCCCCAAAGGATAGAGTCCGATCAAAGGTTACTCCAAGGAATTTAGGGGTGGGATTGAACAAAAGAGGGAAGCCCAAGAGGTTCAGTCGGGGTTGGAAAGTGGCTTGATGGGGATCTGTAGAGAAAAAGGAGGACTCACACTTCTTTGGATTGAGTGGAAGTCTCCATAAGTTGGACCATGTTTCTAGGACGGCGAGGGAGGATTGGACAACAGAGGAGGCTTTGAGCGGGTCTGGGGAAGAGGACCAGATGGCCAGATCGTCAGCACACAGGGAGGCATGGGCATCCCGAGGTAAATCCTTAGTTATGTCATCAACAAACAGAATGAAGAGGACTGGACCAAGAACCGAGCCCTGTGGGACCCCACGTCTGATGCGGAAGGAGCAGCTGTGGGAACCGCCAATCTGGACTTTAGCTCTACGATCAGAAACGAAGGAGCGTACCCAGAGAACGAGGCAAGGGGGAAGTTTGAGCGAGAGGAGTTTGTGAAAAAGAGCAGAGTGCCAGACCGATTCGAAAGCCTTGGAGAAGTCAACAGATGCCAGAATGGTTCGGTCTGGAGGTTTTTTCTTTTGGAAGCCGTCCCAGATTGATTGAGACAGAGTTAGAATTTGGTCAAGGGATGACCTACCAGGACGAAAGCCGGCCTGGCAAGTGGAGAGGAGATGATTAGATTCAAGGTGAAAAGTTAGGCGAGAAAGAATCAAGCGCTCAAAAAGCTTGGAGATGCAGGAGGTGAGGGAAATGGGGCGCAAAGAGAACGGAGACGAAGTGGGTTTTCCAGGTTTGTGAATGGGAATGATAGTGGAAGGTTTCCAACAAGAGGGGAAGGTGTGAGAGTGCCAGGACCTGTTAAAAAGAGAAAGAAGGAGGAGCTGTGCAGGTTCAGGCAGGTGCTTTAGTAAAGGGTAGGCAATCTGGTCTGGGCCAGACGCAGTGAAAGAGGAGAGATTGCTGATGGCAGTGGAGAGTTCAGTCAAGGAAAAGGGCGAGCAGAAAGAATTGTGGAGGGAAGAAGCATCCTCACAGCTAGCTTTCCGGAGTTCATTCATGGACTGTCTTTCAGCTCTGTGCGATGAACGGGGTGTCGCTTGAGATAGATGTGAGCGAAGATAAGAGGCGTAGTGGTTGGCAGTATCAAGAGGGGAAGTGCAATCAGGAAAAGAAGGGTCATGAGAGGTGTTCTTTTTGCCCGAGATGGCATTGGGAAGCCTGAAAACAGCACGAGGATCAGAACGGGGAGACAGGTTAGTACAGGTGGCTTGCCAGGTTGCAGATTTGGCTCTAGAAATGACTGAGGACGCCCTACGAGAAACGTCTATGTATCTGAGTCGGTGTGACTCAGATCGGTGTGCTACGGAGCGGGCCCTCCGTCGTTCCCGCACTGCAGATTCCGCTTCCTGGGACCACCAGGCTTTGGGGGAACGACCAAGGCGGCCAAAGGGGATAGAGGCCTTGGCAGCTTCAACTAAGAAGAGGGAAAAGGAGTGGGCAGCCTGGTGGATATTGAGTGCATCAAAATCAAGGGAGGGAAGGTGCTCAGCAATATAAGATTGGTAAATATCCCAGCTAGCCTTTTTGTAGTTGAATTTGGGAGGACGAGTGTTTGGGTGACGAACTGGAGAGAGGGGGAGGACAATTTCAATGGGGAGATGGTCCGAGCCAAGGCCAGGGAGAGTGCGCCACTCACAGTGGGGAGCGAGAGACGCAGGAGCTAACGAGATATCAGGGGAAGAACGGCTCCCAGTGGAATGGTGAAGGAGCGTGGGAGAGGCGGGGTCGTTCGGAATTTCCAGACCGGAGGAAGTGATCCAGCGAAACAGGTCATTTCCGAGCGGGTTAGGGGGAATGAGTCTGTCCCATGTTGGGTGGTGAGCATTGAAGTCTCCAAGGATAAAAGTGTCAGGGGAGTTAGGAAGGATGTCAGGATAGAAGGTCCTGGTGCGAGAGTCAGAAGGAGTGTTTCTGATGGGAGGGGAGTAGAGGTTAAGAAATTGAAGAGGAGAGTGGTTGGAGAGAAGGACTTTAACACAGGTGTAGTCTGAGTAGGGGTCCTGGGAAGACAGAGAGGAGACAGAAACAGGAGAGAAAGCCAAGTCAGAGTGGATGAGAGTGAGGACACCATCACCAGTGTTATGAGTACCAAAAGAAACAGGGCCTTGTCTACCGAATGTCCGGTCCGTGCAGAGGGTATAATAACCAGGGATTTGGAACTTTTTGGTTGAGGAAACATGTGTTTCCTGGAGGAAAATGAGGTCATAGTGGTTGCCAGAGAGAAAAGCGATCAGTTCGGCACGGCGGGAAGAGGAGAGACCACCGGCGTTCCATTGAAGAATTCGGAGATTTTGTGAGAGGCGTGGATTTCCTTGAGGGTGGGGTGGCAAGTTATGGACCGGCTGTGAACCTGTGGGCGGTGGTGATGAGGCAGGAAGGGTGAAGGCGGAAGGAGGGTAGGTGTTAAGGAGGGGAGGATGTGAGGGGAGAGGCAGAGATGAATCCCTGAGATCTGAGCAGGCAAGTGGAGGGGGTGTGGGTGGGGGCGGAGCTGGAGAGAAGGGGCGGGGGGACGCTGGCCGGGGGGTGGGAGAGGCAAGGTCCCCATTAAGACAAGCAGGGCAATTCCAACCTATGGGGGAGCCGGCCGCGCAGATTTTGCTAAAGTCAGCCTGGGTCAGAGAGGAGCAGGAGAAGTGCACCCACTTGGAGCAGGTGGAGCACTTTAAAGAATCCTTACCAACCTTGAGAGGGCAAATGGAGCAAGGGTAACGTGGGGGGCCCCGAGGTGGTCGTGATTGGTAAAAGCCAGGCGGTAGTGGGGGAGCCCTGGGGGAGGGGGTGGAGGGGATGCAGGCGGCGTAACAAAGAGACTGGTCTGAGTGGGGGAGGCCGTTGTGTTTTGGGGATGGCACGCTGGGCATCGCCAGCCAACTGCAGTTCCAGTTGCACAGATTGTGCGAAAGTTAGCACGGGTGAGAGAGGAGCAAAGAAAATGCACCCACTTAAGGCAAGCAGAGCATTGAAGAGAATCTCTGCCCACATCTAGATGGCAGATGGAGCAGGGGTACCTGGGGTGAGGATGGTTGCTGATGGGGCCTGGGTTAGGGTGGACATTGCCACTAATAAGGAGCAATGCCAGGATAAGGAGACGCTGAAAGGGGGTCCGGTCAATAAGAAGAACAGGAGCCGCCCAGTTGTGACCGGTCAACGGGCGGCCCAGCGAAAAAACAGTCCGAGACAATGGGGGCGACCTTTTGGTCGAGCCCCTCGGGAGATCTGTCCTGCCATTTCGACCCATCCCCATTGGGGAAGGGACTGCACCACCACGTTGAGGTGGCAGGACGTTGGTGCAGAATTTTTTCTCGTCTCGCTTCATTTGTCGTGTAAAATGAGTGCAGAGGAGGTGTAGAAAAACGGAAGAGATAAACTATAACTTCTGTAATGCTACACCCGATTCAAGCAATTGATTAAAACTTTAACGCACCTTTACAGCATCCAATGATCACTGGCCTATAAAAATCAAAGAAATAACACAAGCTGAAACAGCTTTAGCCGTTTGATTAGCAATTCAAACAAAACTGTTTACAAAGAGCAGAGCACTACAATCGACAAAATTTGAGAATTACTCTACAATCAAAAAAGTCATTTAAAAGTAAATTCCATTCGCCTTTCCCCTGAAGCAAATTTTGTTATGACTGCATCCTAAAAAGATTTGGTTTCCACAACTTCTGTCAGTAATTTGTGACTCGATGGATATAAAACCTAAATCTGAAAGTCTGTCTTGTACCATTTTATTTCGAGAGAATGATTTGATACGTTTTAAGGAAGAAAACAATTTTTCAACGTATGAAGCTGAAACAGGAAAAACAGTAATCAAACTCCAAGTAAATAAACTTGCAATAAAGCAGCTTTTGAAGCAGGGTTGTTGGAGAAAAATTGCAGCATTTCTGTCGGAGACTTTTCAAGAAATTCAACCAGTGAGTACAAACATATAAGTTGGTTCTTCAAAAAAATTTCATCAAACGCAAAGCCGTAAGTATGAAGCAAGCATTTTTAGCACTCTTCTGAAAACGACTTCTGGTATGCTCTATATTTAGAACTTTCCGAGCTATACAAACTAAACCGTTGTGAGTCGCGATAATTGCCCATATTCTTGAATCCAACACTCTTATCATTTTCTCATAGGTGGGCAAGTTAATGCAATACGTTAGCTTCGTTAACCACTCGTCCGTTAACAAACTTCACGCCTCCGTTAACGTTAATCCGTTATTTTCAGCTTTAATTAACGGAAGTTAATAAAGTCCGTTAATCCGTTAACATTTTGCGTGTAATTTACATTTCTTTTTATTCACTCGTTTCTAGAACACGTATTGACGCTGTTGAGCTGATTGTAAGGAAATATTCATTGCTATGGTGGTCTTTTTGTGTTTTGAAAGTTACATTTTACAGTCTAATCTAATTTCAAGATAAAAACAAGTTCAAATGCACAACGAAGCTGCGATCGGAAAATCTTTGGAAATTGTGATCAGAGATAATTAATGGCCCTATGAGGCTGCAGGTTATTATTTGCCACAAAAAAGAGCTCCTTTCTTCGCTTTCTTCTATAAAACTCGTGCTAATATGAACAGGTGTTACCAGTGCAAACTGGTTTGTACCGGTCTGATGAATGAATGGTGCAAGATATTAACAATAAAAACCTTAACGGAAGTTAACAGAACTTAACGGAAGTTACTTTAGTCCGTTAACAGGACTTAACGGAAGTTAATTTAGTCCATTAACATGAAGAAACTTTTTAACGGATTAACGAGTTAATGAAAAAGTTAGCTTCGTTAATAACGGATTAACGATTAACAGACTTGTGTCCACCTATGCATTTTCTAGAAAAGCTAGCTCCTGCTTTTCAAGCTAACAGACTATCTTTATCAACTTTCACAAAATTTTTTCTGTTTTTTTCGACAATGCGATTGTGTGCGCTGATATTAGCTCGGCATTGCTCCCCTACATCATTCAATGCGTTGTTCTCCAAAAATTGAAGCAGTAATAGTTGCTTTCATGTGAGCTGATGAACTTTGGTTTTCTTGCAGAAGCTGCTCAACGAGTTTATACTTTCTTTAACTCAAGGTCCAGTTCGCTCGTTCGAAAAAAGAAGACACGTCCAGCAATCATAGGTAAGCAAGTTAATGCAAAACGTCAGCTTCGTTAACTACTAGTCCGTTAACAAACTTCACACCTCCGTTAACGTTAATCCGTTATTTTCAGCTTTAATTAACGGAAGTTAATCAAGTCCGTTAATCCCAGTAGCGTACGCAGGATTTTGAAAAGAGGGGGCCAGAAACTTCAAAAAATGTGAGAAGAGCAAAGGTCTGAATCAAAATCAGTCCGAATTTTCGCCCTGAATTAGGTGAAGACCAAAAAAAAAGGTCTTCACGAAAATTTGGTCTGATTTTTCGCCAAAAATCAGGTGAAGAGCATAAAAAAAACAGGTCTTCATGAAAATTTGGTCCGATTTTTCGCCCAAAGTTTACAAGAAACGCACAGAACACAGCCTTTGTATGATCACACCTTATGCCCAACTTGCAAAGGGGGAGGGGGCCATGCACTTTTGCTTAATTTTCTATGCAATTTTGCAATCCTGGCGACCCAAAGGGGGGGCGTGGCACAATGCCCCCCCTTAAATACGCCCCTGGTTAATCCATATTTTGCGTGTAATTTAGGTACATTTTTTTATTCACTCGCTTCTAGAATACGTATTGACGCTGTTGAGCTGATTGTAAGGAAATATTTATCGCTATGGTGGTCTTTTAGTGTTTTGGAAGTTACATTTTACAGTCTAATCTAATTTCAAGAAAAAAACAAGTTCAAATGCACAACGAAGCTGCGATCGAAAAATCTTTGGAAATTTGTAGACCTATGAGGCTGCAGGTTATTATTTGCCTCAAAAAAGAACTCCTTTCTCCGCTTTCTTCTATAAAACTCGTGCTAATACGCAACAAGTGTTACCAGTGCAAACTAGTTTGTACCGGTCCGATGAATGAATGGTGTAAGATATTAAGGATAAAAACCTTAACAAAAGTTAACAGAGCTTAACGGAAGTTAATTTAGTCCGTTAACATGAAAAAACTTTGTAACGGATTAACGAGTTAATGAAAAAGTTAGCTTCGTTATTAACGGATCAACGACTAACGGACTTATGCCCACCTATGCCAGCAATACCTTCGGTTTGTCAAATAAGCTGCAGCCTCATAAGTCTTTTAATTATCGCTGTTCGCAATTTTCAAGGATTTTCCGATTGCAGCTTCGTTAGTGCACTTGAACTTATTTTTATCTTGAAATTAGATTTAAACTGCAAAATGTAACTCCAAAACACAAAAAGACCGCCAGAGCAATAAGTATTTCCTTACAGTCAGCTCAACAGCGTCAATACTTGTTCTAGAAGCAAGAGAATAAAGAAATGTAAATTACACGCAAAATATTAACGAAATAATGGACTTTATTAACTTCCGTTAATTAACGCTGAAAATAACGGATTAACGTAAACGGAGAAGTGAA